>OX421865.1:3447500-4832500 GCA_949127965.1 Pandemis corylana
GAAATCACTTATTAACAATAACGATTGTGTGACGGTTTCGTTTTAATACGAGTTTGTGAGACGAATTGTATCATAATACAAGTCCGTACTGTGTACCACAAAAAAGTGGAGGAAATCGGCAGTAACAATCCCAGTGCCCTAAGCTAAAAAATTAATCCATGTACCTAACTTCCTTTGCCAATGCTGTTTCTGCCTTTTCACAAAAATCTTTTTCCAAATGATTTATTTCTAACGATTTCATGTGGAACACCTACCGTTTTTTTCTCTGAAACCTTGAATTATACAGGATTTTATTTCAGAACTCTTTTGTAGAACCATGTGTACCCACCCCCTATAGGTTAGGTTAGGTTATTTTTATAGAAAATGAATCATTTGGTAATTGCTTCATCTGCAAAAAGACAGAACAACTAGTACCATCAGATGAGCCTGTCAGTTTGCCTATCAATCATAAAAAACAGTATTCTCACCAGCAGTTCTTTGCCACTGTCGAAATCGGAGCGCAGCTGGGTGCCGAGGTCGCCGTCCGGGATCTTGAGGTCCTCGCGGAGGTCACCGTTGTCAGCCATGAGGGTCAGGTAGCCGTCGTCGGAGATGTCGGTCAGCTGGTAGTCCTCGCGCTTCACGTGGGGCACGTCCATGTTGTGGGTGGAAGGGCAGATGTCCTCGTATCTGATGGAGGAGGATGTTTATTAGCAATTTTAAATATATTAAGGATCTGACTGCAGGCAAGGTAATATATGCGTTGTTACTTGTATCACAGCTAATCAAGCTTAGATACAATCCTTAGGCCATTCGTCCCCGCCACAGGTTTCCAAATGCGTGACCTTTAGAGCTAGGCTAGTAGACGTAGTGATCTCATCAGAGACCCATTTCATTTGCACTTGACCTTTGTGGGCTATTTTAACTTCAAGTCAATATTACCAAACTGTCTTCTTAAAATCGTCAAATGAGTAGTACATAGACAAACAATATACATACTACCAAGAAAGTGCTTCATTTTTTATGACAATTCCTCCATCAGAAAAAAGCAACAAAACTTATTGTCATATTTAAGCCGTACAAAAGACATTGAACCTTAAGGATGTAAAGGGCTCTCTTGGTCGACTATGCTGTCGCCAGGCACAGCTGTCTACAATAGGTGCTCAAAATTACACGAACACGCTCTTATGCAATAATTGATAATACAGTCGCGTTAATTTGGATCTCCTAAATAGCTCAGATAGATACCGATGGGCACGCTACTAACTGCTCAGCATCAAAAGTAATGTATCCCTGAACGGTGATCCCTCAGCACAGTGGTGCAGTGAGACGCATAGTCGGGACTGGTTGACGATGTTCGAGTACCCTCAGCACGGGAGCAGTACAAACTGCACCCGCGACTCTATGGGCTCGCATTACAAAAACTTATTATATAAGTTACTTATACAAAGCGTGGTGTGGACCAGTGTCCAGTGTCCATAGAATTCTATTCCCACCAGCTTGCCAATTTTAAGGCGTTTGGGCACTTTATCGAATTAAAGGAAAATACTAGTTAAATTCCCTTCGGCTTGCCTTCGGATTCGGATATACTTAACGCCACGCCACTGGTGTAGACACAGAACACAAAATTTTCTCAAGAAAGCTGTTAAGGCTTGGGTCCTCAACAAATTACTGAACTATTACACTTGCACCTACAAATTGAACTAGTATTCATATGCATTTAAATGTAAGCAGCTATAAGATAAATGAATTTCATAAGTTACAATATTGTCACCAAGAATACTTTGGCGAATTTATTATAATTTGTTGACTAAGCCAAAAATCAGTTCTTCCACAAATGAGTTACTATATTAGTCTGTTTACATCAGTGGTTCTAAACCTTTCAGACATGGACCACCTAGTAACTACATATCTAACGAATGGCTTTGATCAGCCCTAGCGGAATTGCACCTTTACGGATTGTCTGGTTGTCACTTATCTAATTATTTATTAGATTGGCCCCGCGGACCACTTTAGATGCTTCCAGGGACCACCAGTGGTCCGCGGACCACCGGTTAAGAACCACTGGTTTACATTATAGAGAATTGTATATGCGACTACTTCAACCTGCTATCTAGTATCCATGCAGATTAGAATACCAAAGTTACATCACACATATTAAAGTAATATGACATAGGTTACTTCCATGCTGGTCGGGGAGCAAAGGAAAAACATAGAATGTACCAGTTGCTTCTCGTCTCGCGCAGATGGTAAAAGCCCATCGAAGGAATGGCCGAAATTCTTAGGAATCATGTTATAGTCGATGCGGCTAGCAACTCATCACTATTTTGATTCCCCTTTCCACCTATACGCCTACAATCATGCTAAACGTGGCCTTCAGGTCTTGTTACCTTAGGCTGTCTACACCGTCAGGGATATAGACGTGATTTGTGTATGAGTATGTGTATGACAGAGGTACTGTTTTTTCCTGAAAAATTAACCTATGATTATTGATTTTTGCAATCATGTTCAAATGCAATTTGTCCTTCACTAGTGCTTGGCTCAATAGCTCTTGTAATATTAATATATTCATGCATGCTCAGATCAGTCACGTCATACAGTCGACGCTGCATATAATTAAATTCAGTTTTATTGTGCTCCATTTCAAGCAACATATCACATGTAGCATTTATACATTGACTCTACCTCAGTGGCCTACCATGATTTTGTGAAGGAATAAATATCTTTATTGCATACCAAACATACATAAATCACTTATCCCTTACGGGGCAGACAGGTGGAAATGGGAATTAAAATAGTAATGGGTTGCTTGCTAGCCGCACCCCCCATAAAATTATTCCTAATATTTCTGCCCATTCCCTCAATGAGCTTTTACTATCTGCGCGGGATGAGAAGCAACTGGTACATTCTGTTTTTTTCTTTACTCCCAGACCAGCATTGAAGAATCTTTATAGCTTTAACTAGTACTTTGTTCATTCGTAATATTATACTAACTACCACCTGGCCCCTATATTTCACCAACTGGACAATTATCGGTGACCATTGACAATTCGAAATGCATACACAAATCAAGTCTTTATCCCTTACGGGGTAGACAGAGCCTAAGGTGGCAAGACCTAGGCCACGACTAGCAAGATTGTGGGCGTATAGATGGCAAAAAAAATAATCAAAAATAGTGATGGGTTGCTAGCCGCATCGCCTATAACATGATTGCTATAATTTTCGCCCATTCCCTCGATGGGCTTTCACCATCTGCGCGGGAAGAGAAGCAACTGATACATTCTGTTTTTTCTTTACTCCCAGACCAGCATTGAATCTTTATTGCTTTCTAGGAGCTACAACTAGTTATTTGTTCATTCTTAATATTATACAAAGTACCACTATCGGTGACCACTAACAATTCGAAATGCAATGCGTACCTATTCAATACGAAGCCAATCGGTGTAGATTCTCGTCGAATTGTCACTTATCTCCGACAATTGTCAGGTTGGTGAATTTAATAAGCATTAACACAACTGTCTAGAAAAACCATTGAAAATCAGCACAAAGATGACGTGTTGATTCACAAATATTTTGTTTTTTTCTTGGATGGAATGGACAATTGGACATATATGCAATATTTTTTTAAATTTCATGAGTTGTTCTTGACATGAAATGACATAAAATAATGATAAAAATGACATGTAATAACTATAATTATTATGAATAAATGAGTATGAGTATGAGTATGAGTACATAACCTAACCTGCCTATTAAGTGATAAATAAATTTTATTGATTGCTAAATGAACAAACAACCTACCTAAATTAAGTTGTAATCTCTCAAGTATCACTAAGGCACCCCTGACCTTTTTAATTGGCAGTAGCCGTTTTTACGCCAGTCGGCGCGACTAGAGAATTATACATTATATACGTATACATACATACCGTCATGCCTCTTTCCCACAGGGGTAGGCAGCCTACTTTGTTCCACTTGCAACGATCCTGACAATTCTTTCGCTTCATTCACATTCATCAATTTCTTCATACACGCTCGTCGGCTTCGGGTGCTCCTGACCTGACCTTTTTCCAAAACATCTCCCATTTGGTCTCGGAACGTCCGTCTAGATCTTCTCCTCCCAACGCAACCATTCACACTCCCCATAAAGATCTGTTTAGTTAGTCTCTACCTTCTATTGTACTAGTACTACTTTAGAGAATTACTGCCATTTTAATTTTATCTAAAACTTTATTGGTCCCTAGAAATCCAAAATTGCTTGTTGAGCACATGATGTTGCAAAAGGGCAAGTCACGTGAGCCTCAATCCAAAGCTGCTGCTATGAAAGTTCTCTTAAGGCCAAACTGCTTATATATTTTTAGTAACAAATTAATATCCATTCAAAGCACTGAAAATGCTCTATCCAAAGTACTAGTACATACATACATAAATCACGTCTTTATCCCTTACAGAGTAGACAGAGCCTAAGGAAACAAGACCTAAAGGATACGTTAAGCACGATTGTGGGCGTATAGGTGGAAAGGGGAATCAAAATAATGATGGGTTGCTAGCCGCATCGCCTATAATATAATTCCTAAGATTGTCGCCCATTCTTTCAATGGGTTTTTATTTTTACCATCTGCGCGAGAAAAGAAGCAACTGGTACGTTCTATGTTTTTTCTTTAATCCTAGACCAGCATGGAAGAGTACAAGTAATCTCTTTAAAACAAACTCAAATTGAAGCTTTGTGAATAAAATTTGTTTGTTATGCACCTTGCATATTTATACTAACTTAATTTTTATATTGAACAAGTAAATTAAGTGAACTAAAGCAAATTACATTAAAGGTAAGTTAAGAATAAAATAAACTTACTTTTTGCCATTGAAAATATCAATGCCGACCAAATGGACTTTAGCATGACCGTGCTTGCCAGTCTTAGAGGTGGACATCTCAACGATCTTGCACGGGCGACCTTTGAGCATGACGAAGCCGTTCTTGCGCAGAGCAGAGCACTGCATGGGGAAGGTGGCCGAAGCCCCGGAGTCCCCGGTCTCGAAATGTGTGTCCTCGATGTCACCCATTTTGTGGTGTTAGAGTATTAACTACGGTCTGGAGTGATCTGTGAAATACAACAATTGGTATTTTAATACAAATATTTCATGCAGGTAAACGCTAATTTATATCTGGCAAAATATGATGTTTCGTGGTGTCGAAAGGATGTAGTTTAGATTAAGTCTGATTTGATTTAATCTCCTCTAAATCCTAGGAATAAAACAACAGTGTTCTAAAATACAAACTTCCTTCAGTAAAGATAAATTAAACTTGACTGAAACATGTGAAACCTTCTAATCAACAGGACCTTGGCAATACTGCAATTTGTAAGCATGAGTCATAGGTACATACAACGAAAAATAGCAAAGGTTGTTGACCCAAGTCAATAAACCTTTTAGGTCTGGTACAAGTTTGCGAAACAGTGGTCATATGTATCCCTGTACGGTGATCCCTCAGCACATTGGTGCAGTGAGACGCATAGTCGGGACTGGTGGATAGTGTTCGAGTACCCTCAGCACGGGAGCAGTATTAACTGCACCCGCGACTCTATGGGCTCGTAATTTTCAGCATATCTTCTGCTTGTAAAACTTTGAAATCAAACAAGAAATATGTGATAATGTTGTTAAGAATTTTTTTAAGGGAAATAAAAAACAAGTTCATCTTGATTGTCTAAAATTAAACAAATTTTTTAGCTAATTCTACATCCTACCACAAAAGACAAAGAAAAATATAATTTATGTGTAAGATACACTAAACCAATTTATTATTCAATTCAATTTGTTGAACGATAGAAGTTAAAGTAGAAGATCTTAGGACAAGAACCACCTGGAACATTATTTCTTGAAAACAATACATTGACAAATTAGAATTTATGCATGCCTGGATTTTTTGCTATCTCGCCTTATGACAATGCAATGCAATGCAAATGAAAAAAATCTCTACTTAGAAAGATGACTCAGAGATAACACAACTTAAACCACAGATAACACAACCTATTGGTCAAGCTTAAAGCAATGAAAAATAATTAGCAAAATCTCACTGTCACTTCTGAAAGTTAAGTACTTTCCAATTAGGTACTAGAAATCCATAAATAAAATGTCATGGGGGTTGAATTCGTAGTGGTTCACTTGGCACTTTATCCACTACTTTCCAAGATTATACAATTTTATGACTACCACCAAATCAGAACAAGACAACAAAGATGTGGCAACTATCTGCCATGTGGTACCAACCACAAACTCAATACCCAAACCCACACTTGGTCACATCCATAAACCGACATTTACACCACACAGGTATTAGTAGATCAATAAAGCAAGCAGTTATGGACGAACAAGAATAAGTTATGAGCTCGTATTCTCAGGGAAATCACCACTAACATGTATAAACGTATAACACACCATATGTTTAGCAGGTAACAAGGCAGTGCTGTGGGACGTAAGATATATCGAAAAATATCACATATCCCTACAAGAACCAAATGTTAGAGTATCCTGAAGGATGATGAAGAAACACTGGCACAAATCGTACGAAATTGTCAAGTCATACACAACAAATACCTAACCTATACGTGTAAGCGCTGCCTCGGATTGCAATTTTCACGGTATGGCAAAATTTGACGACTTAACCCCACCTAGCGCTGGCCAAAGTAAACCTTTGTACGCTTTATTGAATCGAGATAAAATTTTACAAGAAAGTTATCACTTAGAATTGAAAAATATGCAAAAATGTAATATAAAGAACAATGAAATCAGGCCTGAACTGGCGTGGCGAGAACAAGAACCCAGCAGAGTGGTCTCCCGAACATGTGGCGAGTGGCGAAAGGACATCTTGAGCATGTCTTCGACAAAATGCACTTCAATATTGTGAATCACGCACCTTTTAAATGAACTACACAAATACTTCAATCACATAAATGTTGCAAAAGGAACGTGCGAGTTCAGTCACACTGAATGAAAGAGATAACGAAAAAAATAGCGTTTGACAAACGTGCCGGCGCCGCGGTGCTATTATATTTTCCTTATTTACACAAGAACCACACCAGAAAATTGCCCTAACACCGTGAAAAAATGTTCTCCGTGTAACATACTTACAAAAACAGTAATCACAACGATTTATAAAGGAATCACGATAAAACTAAGATATTTATCGACACTCACATGTGACCGACGGGTTCTTCAACCGAAAGGTCAATTTGCGCCTGCGTAGCACCTACAACACTCACTTCCTCTAGCGGGGTTCACAAAATGTCAGCAACGCCACCTTATTTTGGCGGTAATTACAATATATTTTAGTATTCCTTTAGATATGTCAATCAGTAATAAGAAAATGAATGTTAAATATTAATTTATATTTTAATAAGTAACAAAATTTACAAAACATCCATTATTTATACATTCCTATATTTTATAAGTTGGTAAACGACTATCTGCTTTATCGTCATATTTTAGTACTAACCCGGGTCAGTAGATGGCAGCTCTAATAGAGTTGATTATTTTCACTGTCAAGTTCAATAAAATTAAGTTTTCACCACTGAATGATTTTAAAACGATGTGAAATTTATTAAATCAAAATAAATATTTTTCTATATTGAATTTAATTATTTTCCAGATAATTTTGGTTTTTTTTACAGTATTCGTGATGAACTACAGATAGCGCTAGTAGTAATAACAGTTCCATGCGTCTGCCAAATCGTTGCTGCAACCGTCAACGGCGTCAACCAACTCGTCCAACTTTGATGGTTGATGTTACAACTTGGTTAACGACTTACATAATCTCCAAAAAATATCCAAACTTTAAATCTCCAGCTCAACTCACGTAACACGTAAGTGGAAACTTAGCTTAAGAGAATTTGTAAAGTTTTGATCTAAAAAAGTTTGTGAGTAGGAAGGGTGTATAAAATGAGCCTTCATTACCTACGTAGTTAACAGTTGGCAACGCCTGTGGCGCAAATCACCAAGAAACTATCTTTTTTCATACCCGAAAAGCCCTGGGAAGTAAGCAACGCCGAACCAAACAACCAAAGACTATTTACGTAGCCGAGGGCTAGATGGCGCTAGGGTCAGTAAAAGTCCGCTAAAATAAAGATTAATAATTGTTGTCAACTGTTAACTTTAAATACTGTAATTAAAGCGGGACGGTAAATAACTGCTGTTTCGTGAGAAACTTCATGGGAAGTTCTAAGTTTGATTTGCTTAAATTTTTTCTACCATCCCTTGAAAAGAGATGCGTAAACAAAAAACCGGCCTAGTGCAAATCGCAAACTGAGGGTTCCGTACAAATTTTTAGATATTATGTAAATAATTCAAAAAGTATCAAAATATAATTTATCTACTCTATTTATAAAAATAAAAATTAAGGGCAAAATGTTGTTTGTTAAGCACAAAAGTCGAGAACGAGAACGGCTGGACCAATTCGGTTAATTTTATTGTTGGAGTATTTTTCGCGGTCCAAAGAAGGTTTTAACAATATTTTTTAACAGAACGACATCCTGTCGGGGTAGCTGGTAAAGTAAAAAAGTACGCTGAAATCCAGTATTACCTGAGCTCTGCTCTAAGCAAATTTTACGAATTTTTAGGATATTGGTATTTTAATCCATTTAATTTACATGGACAGACGAATTTGCGTTTTTTTTAAGTTAATAGGTACCTACATGCCAAATTTTAAGTTTTTAGTCGGTCTGAAAGAACACTAACTATCCTATAAGTTTTGATTCCAAAACAATGTGGCACCACCTTTGTTATTAAGTGTATTTTTTGATTGAGTTGACTTAGAAGTTAAGTTTGATTTTTCACAGCTTCGAGAAATTGCTTAACTGAACCGAGTAATTGTATTAAGTAGTAGCTTGATATTTCTATGCGGTCCTAAGAAAAAACAGAATTGACGGACAGACTGGCGGCGACTGGATTTGGCGGGTGGTAGGGCCTTGTGCAAGGTCCGTCCGGATCGCTACCACCATCTTACTCGCTAATCCTGCCGCTAAGTAGCAGTGCTTGCACTGCTGTGTTCCGGTGTGGAGAGTAAAACAGCCGGGGAAATTACGGGCACAAGAGGCATTGCATCTTAGTCCTCTAGGTTGGCAACGCATCTGCAATCCCTCCGGGGTTGCGGGTGTCTATGGACAGTGGTGATCACTTACCATCAGGTGACCCACTTGCTCGTTTGCCTTCCTATTCATATATAAAAAAAAAAAAAAAAAGACTTACGGACCATTTAGCTACGTAATTTAGTCAACCTTTAGTGCACCGCTACTAAGACCACTTAATGCTAACATTTTTCATTCCCTCGATATCAAAAAACAATGCAAAAAACCACATTAAATTAATAGGGCAAATAGCACCAGCAAATGACCCATAGCAATACAACAATGGCGACCGCAAGGGTTTAAAAGCTTTCTCGAATAAATCACGGGCCTCGAACAGCCCCTTAATGCGGGGTTGTTCCAGACACAAAGGATAGATACAATTACGCAAGCATTGATGTCGTTATTATGGAAGTGTTTTGTGCCAGTCATCGGTTTTTTGGCTTGAAATGGCCAGTTTTGTTAACCGACTGCGGTGGAAAAGGGAGGGTAATTTTTTTTGTTGCTCCGTCCGTATGCGTGATAATCTTTATACTTACTAGGTAGGTCCCTAGGAATTATTCGGGGATATTTCGGCAGGCGGTTGGGTTAGTTCCACTGAACACCCCTGAGGATCCGCTTTGATTTTGGACTTCTTTTTAATACATACATACATACATAAATCACGTCTTTCTCCCTTACGGGGTAGACAGAGCCTAAGGTGACAAGACCCAAAGGCCATGCTTAGCATGATTGTGGGCGGATAGGTGTAAAAGGGGATCAAAATAGTGATGGGTAGCTAGCCGCATCGCCTATATGATTCCCTATGCCCTTTCCATCGATTGGCTTTTACCATCTGCGCGGGAGGAGAAGCAACTGAAGCATTCTTTTTAATTTAATGAATTTTTATCAGAGCTTTTAAAGCACGCTCAGTTCAGATGACTACTCTGTTCAGGTGGCTACTCTGAAATTTTGAATTCGAATTTCGTATCATACTGTCTCTCTTACTCTCATATTAGTGCTTATTAGTGTGAGCGGAGCTGTACGATACGATCTTCAAATTTTGACCTTCGGAGTACCAGCCTGCAAAAGATGTATCTCCGGCCGGAACTTAGTAATTGCAGTGTCTTTGGCACCATCACATCTTTTAGAAGGTTATCAGTCTCTATAAAAACAGACTATGCTATTATATCTACTACCTACCAGTGGCGTGGCGTCAAGTATATCAGAAGGCAAGCCGAAGGGCATTTAACTAGCCTTTCCTCTAATTCTGGACAATAAAAGTGCCCAACTGCCTTAAAATAGGCAAGCCGATTAGAATCGAGTTCTATGGACGCCACGCCACTGCTAGCTACCTATGTGTAAGTTGGACCAAGTTAACTTAATTTAGGTTAATGATAACATTAAATTAACCGACAATTATGCCGTACAAGACAGAAAAATCTATGAAATACACGTCAATATCGTTGGTATGGGTACTATAATTGCAATTCCCACTAATCGTATTTAACAAACGAATGTGCAAAAATAAAAAGAACGCTATATAGGCGCTGGTGTAATTCCGGCATTAAGAAAAGAATAATGTTGCCAGCATTAAATTATAACGGGATGCTAATCCCACCAGGGTTACCTGCCCCCTTAATGGTGTAAACCATTTAATGTTAATTTTTAATTAAGTGGCATTAGTGCTCGGAGTTTAAGAAGCGGGACGTTGACGAAGTTTTTTTGGATGGCAACATAATTATTTGAATTATACTCGAGTTTTAAGGAATTTTACGGAGATCCGTACGATACAAAGAAAAGGTTTTTTTTTTGATAAAGAACATTATATACCGATCACAAATTTGATTGTTTTTTTTATATAATCTGCAAATCCGGCTGTCAATATTACTAGGTAGTACAGAAACCTAGAACACTAAGAAATGACCGGGAATTGAACCCGATGCTCATCAATCCGTGATTCGTGGTTTATTTCTACACCACCCATACCAGGTAGATAATAGCAGTCGATAATCTTCTATGTCAGGGGGGTGATTTTTGAAAGCACATGTGTGAAAATACCACTCGAAAGTGGTGAAAAATTGCGCTGAATTTGAAATAAGAGTAGCTTAGAAGATACTTACGGCTCTCATTAATCTTGTGAACTAGCCAAAATTTTGATTAGAGCTGTAGTTTTGAAGATATAAACAGATTTATACCACTTTCGAGTAGTATTTTCACACATGTGCTTTCAAAAATCGGGGCCCTGCTCTTAAAAATTGTATTCATGTTACTATAATTAAGTTAAGTAAATGGAACAGACAAAAATGAGCGAAGTGCTGTACCAACCGTCGACTACTAAAACACTAATAGATAGATACAAGATAACTGAATATAATATAATAGTTACCTACCTACGTGCCTTAATTAAATTAATAGTGTACCTTAACGCATTAAGTGTAATAGAGGTACCTCTAAAATGCTTACAGCTAAGTAGGTAATTACCTTTTTAATGTAATTTTTAAATCAATTTAAAAAAAAACTGAAACGATCAAATCACTCGCGAAAAGCCAATAAAAGACAAAGTTGTCAAAGCATTCAGACAGGAAGCCGGCGCTGAATATGTATGGCCAGCATAAAAGCAATAAAAACCAAGAGGCAATAAAGAGAGAGAATAAATACGGCGCGAATGAAAATAGCGGACAGCCACCACGCGCCATTACGCCCCCACGATTACTCCAAAACGGCAATTTAAATGAAATCATTTACCATATTATTATCATTTTCATTTCAGTAGCTACCCCCGCAAACACCATTTTGCCGCTAAACTCGTACGGCATCGCGCGGCCAATTTTTTAAGTGTGCCCGTTCAAAATGAATTATGTAGCGGGGAAGCGGGCAAGAGATGATATTGCTTAGTTTTCTTAACGGGGGACGGAGACGGCTAGCGTTTTGTCTGTGCTGTTTCTTTCGCGCTCCACCGTTCCACTTGAAGACGGCCCCGAGAGCTAAGCTCCCGTTTTATTGTCACTTACACCTCCACTGTCATTTGTTTACAATTCAAAAACTACTAATCTCACACTGTGGTATTTAAAATAGAGCTCAATATACGGTGGTTTGAGAAAAGTCAACTGCAAAGTTAACTTGGGCAGCGACTACACGAGACAAGTAAATTTTGAGTCAGCGCTCTGATTAAAGAATCAGACATTGAAACGATTGCTTATCAAGTATTAAGATGCTTATTTTGGATTGTCCGAGAATATTTCATAATATTGTTGTTTCATTGTTTCAAATTTCGTCGGTATTATTTCGGATAAGATCAAAACCAACGAAGGAACAACGAAGTTGTTTAAATTATTTATACCAGTAAGTAGATCATGATTACTCCGTGTGGTATGTATCTATTCTTTAGAGTCGTTATTTAGGTCCTATTTTCAGGAATTTCGTGGTTGATTAGATGAGAAGTTATCGCTGAGAATAAGTTTATTGGTATCGTACACTAAAATAGTACCTACCTACACGTACTTAGACTAGCTAGAGACGTACAAAGATATTTTATTGTAGAGCCTCTGTAGAGCACAACAATATGAAAGGCTTCGCACGGAATTTGCTAAGACAATTACCATGCAGTTTGTTTCAGGCGAGATTATTCAATAAAATTTTAATAAGGAATTGAGGAATAGACACTTTTAAGAGCTTACTTAATTAAAAAAAAATCTAAAACTTTTATTTCGGACTTTAAATCCAGTGTTAATAATTACAAAAACTAAGTGTAGGATAAGTAACAAAAACAAAACAAATTCACACAAAACACAAACTTACTTATCATCATCATGTCCTCCTTGACGTATCTGACAACGGCGAACCCTGCTCTGCTAGCTCCGGAGGCGAGAGCGAGAATGGCTACCGAAACCAAATTTGTTTTTAAAGATGCGGTTCCACGGCGCACTGTACAACTGACCCACGGAGTTGTAGGTGTACTTGTAGGTAGGCTTATTTAAAGATGCGGTTCCACGGCGCACTGTACAACTGACCCACGGAGTTGTAGGTGTACTTGTAGGTAGGCTTATTTAAAGATGCGGTTCCACGGCGCACTGTACAACTGACCCACGGAGTTGTAGGTGTACTTGTAGGTAGGCTTATTTAAAGATGCGGTTCCACGGCGCACTGTACAACTGACCCACGGAGTTGTAGGTGTACTTGTAGGTAGGCTTATTTAAAGATGCGGTTCCACGGCGCACTGTACAACTGACCCACGGAGTTGTAGGTGTACTTGTAGGTAGGCTTATTCCTCGCTCGCAATCGCCATCGTGTTCATTCTGACAGTTCATGTATGGGCTGACAATTGGCATCGGAATCAGCTAGCTGTCACATTCATACAAGAAATGTCAAAATGAACACGATGACGATTCCGAGCGAGTTAGGTAATAAGCCTAAGACCGTTTTGTGAAGGCGATTGGCTTCGAGGTCTTCAACGTGGAGCATTTCAAAATTGTTGACTGCCTTATGAACAGAGTTGCGCCATTGTGATCTCTGTCGCGTAAGCTCTTCCCAAATATCCATAACTTACTTATTACAAACACCGCGAAGGAGTGGCGACAGGCGCGTGCAGCTGCACATACTACCCCAGCAGCGGCGAGTCCCAACGCTGGGCCAGGGTACCTACTTAGAATGCTGTTTGTGCTGCAGCGACTGCAGAGGAGGAGCTAAACAGCAGACGGAAGAGAACAAGTTTAAAATCTGTCCAAAATTAAACGAAACCATAAACCTTTATTTTTGGACCATGTTTTTCTTTCCATTGTCTCACAGAGTTCACAAGACTATTTCCCTGGTTTTTAAAGTTTTACATACATACATAAATCACGTCTATATCCCTTACGGGGTAGACAGATCCTGAGGTAACAAGAGCTAAAGGCCATTGCACGTTAACATGATTTTAGGCGCATAGGTGGAAAGAATAATCAAAATAGTAATGGGCTACTAGCCGCATCCCCTATAACATGAATTCTAAGATTTTCGCTCACTCCCTCAATGGGCTTTTACCATCTGCACGGAAAGAGAAGCTACTGGTACATTCTGTTTTTTCTTAACTCCCAGACCAGGATGAAATTAATTTAGAGTTGTAAATTAAAATAATTTTGTTTTTCCCTCACATACCAACTCTACAACTCTACACTTCGAGGTAAAAGGCACCGGTGAGCTATCGGTAAACCGGACACGTACCAACTACTAGTCCCGGCTAACAGAATGTCCGTTAATTGGATAAATTAAGATCCTATAAGACCTACTAAGAAGCGTCTGCACACGTTTGGGTATTCTGACTGCCCCTTGCCTGTATGTACTTGTGTTACTCACTGATTTCGTCAAAAATATTCGAGAGCATGACTCCTCTGAAGAGCAGGAGTTGCGTCTGCACCCGAAAAAAGAACGTAAAACAAAGTTTTCTGCCGAAACTAAAAGTAGCAGAGCGTGGTGCCAAACATCAAGCTATTAAAATTTTTAATAAGCTACCCGGTGACCTAAAGATCATCTCCAATCATAAGGTTTTTCGTAGAAAGTTGAGGGCTTTTTTTATTGAGAGGGTGCTTTTATAGTGTTGATGAGATATTTATGCAGGATAGCTGATTCAAATTAATTAAAAAATTACATGATAATATTTAATGTACAGTGAGAAATTGTAACTACTTGTTAATTGTTTAATTTAATTTTAATTTATATTTGTGTAATGAATTTTCAATTGAATTTGTAATGATATTTCAAACACAACGTCTGTATTGTTTATCAATAAATGAATATGAATATGAATAAATTAATATGATTCAGGGAAAATCCTTGTTGTAGTTAAAAAAAAACCCTATTGCACTTCTTTGTTTATGTCTGGCAATTTTTTATAACAGTTTATATGAAACTAGCGATCCGCGCCAGCGTCGCACGGGTACAGTATAGGTAGATACTAACTAGCAATATTGGCACGATCATAATTATGGGATTTGGCCAAATAAATACAAAATCCGTTGCGTAGTTTTAAATATCCAAGCATTAATAGAATAGACAGACCATGGAAAACTACTTTGTTTTGTACTATGTAGTGATTTATTCCCCATCCCGTGACAATTTCAAAGAATCCCTCCGTAGTCGCACTTGTATGATCTTGAAATATGTCTGCCAAATTTCATGTTTGTACAGTACCCGGTCATAAAGATTGTACATCGGTCTTCTCGGCTAATTTCGCCTTCGTAGAGCGTTGTCTTGCTCTAACTCACCCACATACATAAAATTAAATCACGTCTTTATCCCTTACGGGGTACCTACCTACGCTACGGTTGCTAGTTTAGACTTGTGAAATTGTAACTTGACCAATATCATTGTCCGAATAGTAACCGTTCGGCTAATTCCGGTAATGTTCGGGTCCCGATCACCTTTAAGTAATTCGTTTATCGGCTCACACCTCTAACCGTGTTACTCATTACTCATTGATATCGAGTTACGCTTCTGTTTACGCTGAAGATATTCTACTAATGGGTAAGGTAAGTTGGTAATCTAGCTGCCTCGTTTTATTATTGTATGAGAGAGTGAGAGAGAAATATTTATTTACTTATATTCATAGAGATAAAAAAAGCAACATCTTTTTTTTACATTCGGGGAAAGAGGAAACATGCAACGGCGATCGCGGGGTTTTTTTAATGGTTAAGTCGCTTGTATGTTTGTATGACAATGGTGATGGAATAGTATTTTACGCAACCGTTACATAATGAGGGTCCTTAAAACACGAGTGCGGTTTTTTCAAAATAAGATCAGACGAGTGTATTAAGTCCTAATTATGTACAGTTGCATAGATTACTTTATCTACACATATCATAAGTACTCTAAGGTGGGTTCAGAAGCAGTAGGGAAATTACGAGCATTATTACAACCAATTATACTAGATTCTGTCTACCCCCGTAAGGGATAAAGACGTGATTTATGTCAGTACTTACTTGTCTGTGGTAGTAGGTAAAATCTGTACTTTAATGTTATTACAGTATAGATTTTTGTAACGTTATGGTAAAATCTGTACTGTTAATAACATTAAAGTACCTACACATTTTTGTATTGTTCCTAATGTTATTACAGTAGGTATAGCGTTTTTAAGGGTGTAATAAGCTTTCCATTTTCTACGGTTTCGGAACGCATTTTAGAGCACCAATGAGCACATGTGGGTACATAAACTGTTTGAAAGTAGGTACCAAAGGATATTCCAAAAACAAAAGATATAATACAATACATAAACTCTTTATTGAACACCACATATAACAACCAAAACAGAAGAAAGATATATAGAATATTACATAGGCGGCCTTATCGCTGTAGAGCGATCTCTACCAGGCAACCATAATGGACTGAAGAACATAACAGATCTGAGCAGGTGGTGCAATTTAGAATATATATTAATATACTAAGTAGTGAAAATATACAATATATTATACATGAAACACACATCACTACATAAAACAAAGTCGCTTTCTCTGTCCCTATATCCTTATGTATGCTTAAATCTTTAAAACTACGCAACGGATTTTGATGCGGTTTTTTTAATAGATAGAGTGATTCGAGAGGAAGGTTTATGTATATAATACGCAGACGAAGTCGCGGGCAGAAGCTAGTTTATAATAAATGGATAATAGACACATACACACATACCTAAAAAAGCCAGCTACAAGATTCATGCACAAGATGACAGATAGTGCTGTTTCAACATAGATTTAAATATGGGAAAAGATAGTTTTTGACAAACTTTTTTTTGTCTTGCTGCATGTGTGAAATCTTGCAAGTAAAATTGGACCCACTTCTAGTTGTTGGATCGAATTGAAATTACGCATACATTACACTTATGGAACTATACAGTTGGCAAAAAGGAGTAGGTACCTAAGCAAAAAACATTTCGTGTTGCCGCGATCTTTTCGAACTTAGGTTAATGTGAAAATTTTCATACCAAAGAGAATCACGGGAAAACATTCGTATTAGCATTGGTAAGCCTTTAAACGTTATTTTGATAATCTTGTAACAATCTCTTATCATAAAGGGATCTAACTTTCCAATTTTGTTTTTAAATGGCTCTACATTCGAAGTAAACTATTTATTCTCTTTCCCTTTTTCAAAGTTTGTACCCGTTATACCAGTTTCTAAAATATATTTTAGATCGGCTTTGTCTCCTAATTAGATATACCTATATGCTCTTGTAATTGTGTTAAAACCCATTTTTCCAAAAAATCGCTTCGTCTAAAATATGTATTTGTCGATAAGATTCCACAAATAAATATATTTAATTATGTATTTATTTATTTTATGTATTTATTAACATTTAACAACGTAATAATTTGTAAAACCGTCGATATTTAACAATGCTAATGGTGAATCCAGCGGGTGATGGTCAAAAGAGATACCTACTTAAATAATTTGTAAAAATCAAATAAATGAAGACTGATAAAAATATAAACCTAACATAAATATAAGTATACATAAATATAAGTGCTATTACTACATACTTCTCAAATCAAAGCTTTAAGGCACCAAGCGCAACGAACCATTTCCCTCGACAACGACTTTATCCTTAATTTAAAGGTGATTAAAAAACGTCACAAAACCCTGCTTAGAAGGAATTAGAAGTGATCAAGGCAATTCGATTATCCACCATGGCGGTCATTTCATTCCGTTTCAAGCAATCTTTTTCGCCTAAAAGTATTTCCAAACGTATAAATTATTTACGAAACGAGGACATAAACTTTGCTCGCATGCAAATCTAGTTGGAAAGAAGTGTTTGGTGTCGTCTCGCTTGCTCGTTTGTTTCTCGGGTACGTGTGTGCGAGATGGAAGTATAGTTTAGTTTGGTGTCGGAGGGAGAGAGAGGTAGTCGGGAGTTGCGTTCGGCTAAGTGAATCAGTGCCCGCGCTCGCTATTAAATCAGGGCGAGTGAGGGGGGAGGGGGTGCTAAAATGCTCTTTACGGGTGGGGTTTTGTTTGTGGGGGGCGGTTTCGGGTCTCGGCCAGTCGGCAAGCGAGCGCGGCGCGAGCGCACGTCGGGCCTATGTCCGCGCGGTGACCGTTTTTCGTAAGGAGTTGGCGGGAACTCCCGCCCACAAAACGACAAAATATTTTCTGAGGCTAATAAGGTTGGTTATTTTGGAGTGTTTTCGATTGGATATTGTGGCGTTTTTATTGGTTGTTGTTTGTAACCGTGCGCGAAGTTAAGTTTTGTAAGTTTCTCTTGAACAAATATTTTTACAAAGTGTGTAAGTTACGATACATACGTATAATCTACTCGAATAAATCACGTGACGGAGTTCAACAATACTTATATTACAGTTTTTTTAAATCACCTCAAAATTAGAATAGTCCCTTTTCTACTTCTAGTTTGGCAATGTTTAGGAAATAAACAAACGTTTACCAGTAGGCAATTAAATAAACCCCCACCGTAAGTAAATACTTTATTGTCTCAAGTTTTCATTAATTTCGCTACGCGCGTCGTCTACGGGCTACGGCGGTCGTAGCGCATGCTACGGCCAAGAAAACCTTGTAGCACTTTCTTAACGCATTCCCGCTGGCAGGCAGGCCTTAAATTTTACCAAGTCCGTGAACGCATGTGCGTTCAAACGCTTACAAGTAAGGCGGGGTAACGTGTACGCGTTGTCGGCAACGAAAGCGTTAAGACATGTTTTAGTGCGAAAACTACTCTAATTGGAAACAGACTGTCTAAAATAGTAAGTACTTTATTTAACCGAAAAGAAACAAATATAACGTTTTTTTTAACTTACCAACGCTATCACTGTACTAGCAAAATCAAATATCGAATTATTAATTTTATTGTAACACTTAACGTTAAACTTTATCGTGTTGTTGAATTAAATCATTTGTTTCTGCAATTTGAAAACTCCTGTCTGAAAATTGGTTCCGAAACAAGACATAACCTCGGTTACTTGTATTGTACCAAGTAGACAATAAATGTAGGGAAATTATTTGGTTATGCAAATCGACGGATAAATTATTATGCGTTAAAAAGGTAGAGTTACCTATATGAAAACTTAACTATTCCCTGTCTCTCTCATTGAAGCACATAGATACGTTCGATTAATTTTTAATTCACAACGAACATTATTTTAGTAATAATTTTTTCGCATTATAAATTCTCGCGCACAGCTTCCTTGTCAAGGAGGAATTTTTGACTTAGTGATTCTAAAGTGTCGACTAAATTAGATTACCCTAAATAATTTATAATTATTTGAATTTAAGGGGCTTAATTTAGTTATTTCATTTTAATCAGTGAAAAGGCCATAGGATAGTGTTAACCCAGAAAATTCCATGGTTATTTTACCGCAGTTAAGAAGGAGTCGGGGCATCAGTCAGTTAAAATAAATTCCTGACTCTAACACCCTGTTTCACCTCTCTCTTTTAAGTTCCAGTTATCTATGATGACGTTTCTGTCTATTTCGTAGTAATAAATAGAGACGGAATCATAGACAACTGACACTGAAGATGGAACTTAACGGAGAGTGAAATAGGCCCTAAGTGCATCTATCAGATTTATATTTATGCACATTCCTATTGGCGGTTAAACAGGTCGCGCGTCACAGTGTCGTCTCAATCAGGCGCAGTAAACTAACCCAATAAAGGCCAATATAGAGCGATGCGGCCGCCGGATCAATTACCGGCCGATCTTATACTGTATTGATAGCGGCGCCTGTAGGATGGTCTGAGCCACGAACGCGTTCACGGAAACGTCTCAATTACTATGGAAAAATTGGCAGCGCCACTTGCGGATCGAAACGGCGACAAACTGTTCTCATGGTGTTTGAAATTTGAACGCAACCGCGTTCGACACGTATTTTGTGACCGAAAACCTACACTAAGCATACTGGACAAAAATATGCTTTACACGTGAAGTAGGCATTCTCGCATGTGATGTGTCTATGAATAGGTAGGTATTTTAAAAATCAAGGATTCGATTTTTGATTTCAGTGTAGCGCATCCGGGTAAATATTGGTATGGGCGGAACGCGCGCGATTCTAAAATTCCCATTGCTGGGCACAGGGCTTCCCTCAGAATGATGGCTTGGGCTATAGTTCCCACCCTTGGGCTACAGAACCCAGTCGGATTGGAAACTTCCCATTGAAGTGCTTCGCAGATGTGTGCACGTTTTCCTTCATTGAAAAGCTCGTAGTAAATTTCAAATGTATATGTTGATAGAATATGCGTTATAGAAAACATGCTAAACGTGGCCTTTAGGTCTTGTTACCTTAAGCTCTGTCTTCCCCTTAAGGGATAGGTACAGTCGTGATTTGCGTATGTATATGTAAAATATGTACTTTTGTTGTAATTCAAAAGTGCTCTTCCGTAAAGTATACAAGCAATCCCAACGATTCTTATTATTTTACAATAATGTATGTATGTAAACTCTTTATTGTGCAAAATAAACAAGACAAATACAATTGACAAACACTGAGATACATGCACAAAGGCGGACTTATCCCTCTAAGGGATATCTTCCAGTCAACCTTTGAGTGGATGAAAGGAGTATTATATTAGGGATGGACGAGTGAGTTTAAAAAAGCGAAAAAGTATGTCGTCAGGATCGTAGCAAGTGGAACAATGTAGTCTCTGCCTACCCCTGTGGGAAAGAGGGGTGACGGTATGTGTGTTATGTTTGTATGTATTGTTACAAAATGTCATGAGATATCAAGTATGATCCTTCAACATGATTCTATACAGTCATGAGTGATTGTGTTGAATTTAGAAGAAATTGATTTGTTTACGGACGCGTTAAAATGGATTGGAATGGAGAATATGGTAACATTTGTCAACCACAGCTAAGATATCGTGAAATATATTTACAGAGTTGTTCATTCAGATTAATCCATCCTGCTGAAGCAATCCATATCAACTTCAAGACACGGTGTAAGTTTTAACATGCAGTAAGGATCTGATTACCTACCTCCACAGGACAAGATCCTAAATCTCATCTAAATTCTATTGTTTTATCTCGGATACTAAAATGACATTACATGTGTTGCCTGTTTTTTGCAATTTTAAAAAGATCGCGTGACACTACTATCAAAAGTTAACGATACATTAAATTTAGTACAGATTTTTGTAATTTATTACGAGACATTAAAACGACACCAGTGAAGCATACGATCTGTGGACTGTATGATAATTAGAGGAAAATGAAAACACCATGAAAACTGAACTGTGGCTTTACTCTGCTACGTAACAACTAAAATATAATGTAATGTCTTACTCGCTAATCCTGCCGCTAAGTAGCAGAGCTTGCACTGCTGTGTTCCGGTGTGGAGAGTAAGACAGCCGGGGAAATTACGGGCACAAGAGGCATTTCATCTTAGTCCTCTAGGTTGGCAACGCATCTGCAATCCCTCCGGGGTTGCGGGTGTCTATGGGCAGTGGTGATCACTTACCATCAGGTGACCTACTTGCTCGTTTGCCTTCCTATTCACATAAAAAAAAAAACAAAAAACTTCAAAAAACAAAATGATCAGAAAAAATATAAAATAGTATCAAAACTAAGGAGTTCGCGACAACCAGTGTAGCCTGTTTTTTGCAATTCAAAAATAGTGATGTGCCACTACCTATCGAAAGGTGACGATAAATTAAATTTAGTACAGATTTTTGTAAGTTATCCTGTAAAATGTGTAAATATTGATTTTAAACTTATAATTATAATTTTTTAATTGTGTAAGTTTAATTTTCTTGGCGCTCTCATTTAAACATGAGTGTAATAAACTAATAAACCTTTAAATTTGTTTGATTATGACAATCTTTTTTTTTCTTAAAATAATGACATGGCCAAACAATTTGTACCCATACCACAAAAATTGACAATAGTTTCGAGTACAACACTAAACAATAAAAGCTGGTATCATTAATTTGACAACTTGACATTTGCCCTTGTCAATTTTTAGTAGGTACCTAACACCTAACCGAGATAAAAGAATAGAATTAGTTAGTTTTCCAAACTGAACCAAGAACTCATAAAACAGTTGAAAGCGGATTGATAGAACAAGCTAATAGCGAGTTGAAACTATAACAAACTAAGCTCCAACATCAATCTAATTACCCACAACTTGTATTAACTCTGACATAACTTAAAGGTGGTTTAAATTTGATATTAAAAGCCTTCGCGTTTGACTTTAACTCGATCCGGCTAAGTAAAACCCGTAAGGGGGTTATTTCCAACCCGCGCTTACGAGTAGATAGGTGTGGCATTTCAAACATCTTATGAAAACGCGCTGCTGTTTGTGGTAGGCGATCGAAACGGCGTTAACCCACGGAGTTAAAGAATACAAGATCCTCAGATTTTTCCCTGGTATATATCAGCGGGCGATTGGGTTCGACTGAAGACCCCTACGAAGATTTTTCAATTAAAATTTTGATTTAAAACTTAGTCTCGTTCTTGACCCGCCTACTTTGAACATCGATCAAATGCATGGAAACATTTGTTAATGCATACATACTGTCACGCCTCTTTCCCACAGGGTTAGGCAGAGGCTACTTTGTTCCAGTTGCTACGATCCTGACATGCTTCTTTCGCTTCATCCACACTCATCAATCTCTTCATATATGCTCGTCGGTTTCGGGTACTCCTAACCTGACCTTTTTCCAAAACGTCTTCTATTTGGTCTTGGAACGTCCGTCTACGCCTTCCCCTCTCAACGTAACCATTCACACTCCCCCTATTGATCTGTTTAGTTAGTCTACTTTCATCCATCCGCTCTACGTGACCAAACCAACTAAGCGTACTTTTTTCTATCCTAGTCACTATATCCTTTTTCACACCAGCACGTTCCCTTATCACATTATCAATTTCAATGTTTAAAAAATCCTGGTAAACATTTATTTAGGTACAGGGCTATTTAGCCAGAGTGGGTTTGCCCAACCACCTGCTGGAATATTCCGTAATAATTTTAAGATACCTTGTAGGCAAGTGTAAGCGCAAGCACTGCTTCTAGCCATAAATGCAAACAGGACAATATGAAATCATGTGAAACAAATCTTTTTTTAACAGTCTTTAAAAAAGGAAGTTTACAATTCATCGGGATTTCTTGAGTCACGAATGGGCAAAGTTGGCCTAGTAAAATTTTACTCTAAACTAACTTTTTACAGTAGGTATACTTTTCAAACACAAAACATTCATGAGTCATGAGCTACGGATATATTTTTTATATGGATGATTTTGGGAGCTCAGTAAAAGTATGCAATTGACCCGGAAAACATTTAAAACTTATTCAATAAATGTGATATCTGTGTCTAATTGATTTAATCTAGCATTAGGTACTTGCGTTACTTACGGAGGTCAAAAATTAACAAAAAGCATTTACCTTGGCGCTTTGTCGCCACGAACCGGGGACGGGTGGTTCCCGGCATTAAATTAAGAAGTGTTCTGGTATAAGTTACAGTACATAAACTGCATAGTAGCATTTTTTGAGTCACGAATGGGCAAAGTTGGCCCAGTACAATTTGAGTCCAAACTAACTTCTTACTTCCATTCTGGTCTGGGAGCAAAGAAAAAACATAGAATGTACCAGTTAGTTGCTTCTCTTCCCGGGCAGATGGTAAAAGCCCATTGAGGGAATGGGCGAAAATCATAGGAATCATGTTAGGTATAGGCAACCCATTACTATTTTGATTCCATATCCATCTATACCTACCTAGCCCCACGATTTAGCTAATCGTGGCCTGTAGGTCGTGGCACCTTAGGCTCTGTCTACCCCGTAAGGGATAAAGACGTGATTTGTGTATTGTATCGTAACTAATTACAATAGGTACTTTTCAAATATTCATGAGTCGTAAGAATGTGAAATCGTAATTGTCCAAGAATCGTAAGCATGCAGAGCCGCAGCCGATCAATTACGCACAATTACGACGGCGAGGCAATCGAGTGATACTTGTATCGAATAAACTTCGCCAAGATGACCCTATTAGTCGGCAGTGGAATAGAATATTGTATCACTTCAATGCTATATTATAATATTTACAACTAGCTCTTCGTCTGCATAGAATTCGTTTATCGCTGCCCCGCAGGAATTACGCAATTTTCCGGGATACTTTCCCTTAGGCTTGACTATTGACATTGACTGTAAAATGTAACCCTTTCAATGCTCATACACATATAAATCACGTCTTTCTCCCTTACGAGGCAGACAGAGGCTAAGGTAACAAGACCTAAAGGCCACCTTTAGCATGGTTGTGGGCCTATAGGCAGTGCCGCCGTTACGACCACTTACACCCCGGGCAAGAATATTGTGGCACCCGCATGAAACCCCCCCTAACACCGGCACTGCCTATAGGTTTAAAGGGAAATCAAAATAGGGATGGGTTGCTAGCCGCATCGCCTTTAACATGAATCCTAAGATTTTCGTCCATTCCCTCGATGGGCTTTTACCATCTGCGCGGGAAGAGAAGCAACTGGTACATTCTATGTTTTTTCTTTACTCCCAGACTAGTATAGAAGAGATCAATGTTCATTCTACTTGTAAGCAATATTTGTAGTCACACAGTCATAGACGGTTCTGGCTGAAAATCAGTGCTGCAGGTGTCTAACGCCTCAGCGTAATGCTGAGCCAGCGACCATTTCACTTTTGCGAAGACACACAACGCTGATGATCTATTTTTCATGTCTATGTTTTTATTGTTATACCTTGTTTATCTTATATGTAAAATTCTCGTGTCACAATGTTCGTTCCCGTACTCCTCCGAAACGGCTTTACCGATTCTTACCAAATTTTATATGCGTATTCAGTAGGTCTGAGAATCGGCTACTATCTATTTTTCATATTGAAATTTGGAAGAAAAAAAAAAACGGGAGCGAAGCCGCGGGCAACAGCTACTTTTCTATAAAATTGTGTATATTATCTTATATTTGTGTGTCTTGCAAAAAGGAATAAATGTCTTCTTTCTTTCTTCTTGTTGTATTTTATTGAATCAGGCGTTACTTTGCGGAGGTCCATTTCAATGAACAAAAAAATTCTCGCTACTCCGCTACTCACGTGCAAGATAACCAAGCCAACAACCCAAGCCACAACAAGCCAAGCCAAGTCGGCTTGGTTATCTTGCACGTGAGTAGCGGAGTAGCAAGGTAAATTTTTTGTTCACTTCTTCTGGTAATCAGATAGGTCTTTTTCAATACAAATGTCGCGCCCCGTCCGATGTAACCCGTTATTAACAGTTAATTTAAAAAGTTCAATTGATCTCTATTAGCGTTTATAAAACTTCGATATCGACGTGATTAAATATTGATTGTTTAGAAGCAAGCGGGCTGAATTGTATTGTTGAATCGTAAAATGATTTGTTTCAATTGATATCAATGAATTTACATATTACAGTGCAATCGATGCGGTGTAAAGGGATTGTTAGGATAAAATGCAAGGGTAATAAATGAGTTTTGAAGTAGCAAGACTGACGCTTCACACCATAGTATAAAATAAAGTCACTTTCCGCTGTCTGTCCCTCCCTATGTATGCTTAGATCTATAAAACTACGCAATGCAATTTGATGCGGATTTTAAAGGATATAGTGATTCAAGAGGAAGGTTTTTATGTATAATACGCAGACGAAGTCGCGGGTAGAAGCTAGTTTTGTCTATAAAAGGTTGCTTGTTAATTATTTTTCTTATTTGTGGCGTATCAAGTCGTTACAGCGTCGACAACTTCGCCTATGTCAAAGTAACAAAAATATAATTAAAAATCTTGTGACAAAATGTCGGCAACGTTGTACGGTAATGATCAAAGGCCCTCCTCGAGCTCTTAGCCAATGGTCAATGTTATCCCTCAGAAACTGCCAGGAAATAATTAGCCGATGCCCAGGATGCACCGGACCAAGCACTGCTCTTCCCCCCGGACGGATCCAAACGAACCGCAGCTCTTGACCACATGAAGAGGTGACCCGACTCGCACCCCTGCTTTAACAACTTGTTAATTTAGCTAGGCCTAGTTTGATTGAACACTCTTGTTTAAAAAGTTATCTATCATAATATTTATGATTCAAACTTCAGTCACGTTTGATGCCGTAGATACATTGAAGATCTACTGCATTTATTCTACTTTCATGCTCCTTTTGCTATACCCAAGTTTCACTACCAGAAATGTTACCCCTTATAGTTGATATTTAAAGTGTAGCGTCAAAAAGGTGACATACGGTTGAATCCAAAACTACGATGAAAAAAATGTCCACGGTGTTCAATTAAACTGACTGAACCACCCGCCGAAATAATCCGAAAAAAATCTAGTGCATCTTGGTATTCTAACGAGCAAAAATAACGGGTGCCATCCTATAAAGTTGTATGAAAATCGACGTTTTATTTGCTCGTCGGTGTCGTATCGCAACCAAATAGCTCATTGAGCCACACAATTCAATCTACATCCACCGGTCAGCGGCGTCGCGAATTCGATACGGTCGTAATTGAACTCATTAAGTCGCTTGCCAGATAAATTAATTACGTTTACGCGCAAATTGATAGTCTGGCCGGACATGAGGTATACAGACACATATATGTGCAGTAGGTACACTATGTAAAATGTATATATCTACATACAGTGGTACATTTTCGTCGCTTTGTAGTTCAACGGATTATTTTCATGTTTAGTTACTGTCGAAAGTAGATCAATAAATGATAAATAATTCAGTAAATGAAGGTTTTAATGTGTACGAAAAAACTCGGTAGGTGTCTAGTATGTGAAGAAGAACATGTCACCACAATATCAGCCAGCAAAAAACTTAGCGGTTGAACCTCAACGGTTACTGCAATTCCTGTCGCTGTTAAGATTTTTCTGTGACCGCAGTATAGTTTGAAATGTTCTTGGATTAACTCAAAGCCCCAGCTTAATTATTAATTTTTTTGTTGTTCTGGTTTGTATTCAGTATTTAAAGACCTAACCACGACACGAATACAAAAAAAGTAAAGTAATTTTTCCGTGGATATAAACTATTTAAAAACTTACAAAATCTTAAAAAACTTTATCAATTGTAAAAAAACTCCGCTAAGAGCTCTTAGATCATCAACAAATTAATATAAACGGGTATCAAATTAAACTTATTAACAACATTTGAATACTCGTAACGCAGGTACAACTGTAATTAGACATTTTAACTGAAATTAATCCAATTCATTACTCGAGTCGAAGCCGAATTAAGCCATACAAACACGATTGAGCTGCAAATTGCGTTTGCCTCCGTTTTTGCCGGCGCTGTTTGGAGAGCAAACACAAAGTTATTGGAAAGCTCGGTATACTTTACAAAATGTATACCTTTATAAAATATTAAATCATACTACTTTACTACATAGTATAAAACAAAGTCGCCCGCTGTCTGTCTGTCTGTCCCTATGTATACTTAATTTGATGGTTCAGTTCAAATTCAGTAGTAGACCAAATTAATGATCATTCGTCCAAAAATTACATTATAGGTAGGGCCAAACAAATTATTCAAACCGATATAGACCCGTACACGATTATATTTAAATTATTGAATAGTTTTAACTACCAAGCAAAAGCAGATCATATAGCAAAGAACCTTAGATAAGAGACCACAGATAACCATCAGTTCTCACACGAAACTTGCCGGTGTCTATAAAAGACCTTTTGCCTGTAGTGTTGAGGCAGTGACGACAATCGCGCCTTTGAAAACGAAAATTAAAAAAAAGAACGCTGTTTTTTTAATTAAATTGAATTACGTTGTTTATCGTACGGCCTTTTAATGAAATAAGTGGCTGGATGTGATTTAACCTCTTCGCTAACAGGAATGTCCTGTTTTAAAGTAGTTTAAAGTGCTATTGAAACACGCGCAGGTGTTTTATTTCGCACATTGAATAATTTCATAAATCCTTATTTAAATTAAAAGTGTTTACCTACGCAGATTTTTTTTTATTTAATTTGATAATGCATGGTAGTTTTAATTATTAACTGTTTTGTTTTAATGACATTACTGACACGCTTTTCATTCACCAAAGTCTTTAATGTCTAGACTTTATACACCTTCATCATCACTACTTAGTATAAAATAAAGTCGCTTTCTCTGTCCCTATGTCCTTATGTATGCTTATATCTTCAAAACTACAGAACGGATTTTGATGCGGTTTTTTTTAATAGATAGAGTGATTCAAGAAGAAAGTTTTTATGTATAATTCTACGCAGACGAAGTCGCGGGCAGAAGCTAGTAAATAAATAATTTGTTTAATAATCTATTTGGAAGCTTTGTATTAAGATTATAGAGACGTTTTCAAACAAATAGCAATAGTAATGTGAATGTTAACTCATGTTTATGCAAATAAATTATCTCTTATCTTATATCTTATCTCTTAATAGCGTACTTAGCATAAGCTTAATTCTTTAATTGCCTTTTGTCATCTAGCCTTTTCCAAAGTCAGTCCTACCTACCCTCAAATTTTCACAGTCAATAGAAAAGCAACTACTTATTCAGATAACAGCATTACAATAACTGTCAATAACTGTCAAGGTTACTGCATGTGTCAATGACAGTAATGAATAACATTACGGAGTCCACGAGTTAGTTATAATATAATTGTATTAACTAGTTGTTGCCCGGAGATTTGTCTGCGACGGCAAGAACTTTATACTTAACAGGGATAAAACAATGTGTTAATCATTGATAGACAGATTCGAATTTCGATATGTATAAAACGAGCTCTTGTTGGTTGTCAATGAGCGTTTTTTTTAAAAAGCGCACATGAACATTTTTTCCAGAATTTAAATATTTTGAGTTTTTCTTACCCAGAATCATTTACCCTATCGATTCTCATACAAGAAAAAGTGTGTCCCAGATTTAACTATGAAATTCATTTTCCTGTTCGTCACGTTCCATACATACCTACCTATATTTAAAAAAAGTGACGAACTGGAATGGAAATTTCGGGACACATTTTTTCTTGTATAAGGATCGTTTCTGAGTATGAAAAACCCGAAGTAGTTAAATTCTGGAAACAATGTTCATGTGGACTCTTTTTGAAAAACGCTCCAATACCTATCATATTTTCGTTTGCCTTTGCTCAAATACAATACATTTACATAAGTATAATCCCGTCTTTACGGGGTAGACATAGCTTGGGGTAACAAGACCAAAAAGTCACCTACAGCGTGACATAATAGACCATTCTTTGTAGGTACTTAGAGTATCTCTAATCTATTTACCTAGAAAAAAAGGAGGGTGTTTCCGTGCGTATTTAATTAGCTTTTTGTTTTAGCTAGTTCTAAACCTTTATCAAACCGGCAACGGTTCCGGTTTATGTGATTGCTTTCCGGCCGATACGACAGTTACAGACGGCGGGCGGCATCCGATAATTTAATAAATACGATCATGTTCGGGACCCCACGCGCGCAGACAGGACGAAGCAATACACCGCTGGCGTATTCGGCTGGCAAAAGTTATGTTGCAGTCTATAATCCTGCTAATATTATAAAATAGCAACCATCCCCATCTTCGTACGGTATATTATGTATGTATTATACACATAAACCTTCCTCTTGAATCACTCTATCTATTAAAAAAAACCGCATCAAAATCCGTTGCGTAGTTTTAAAGATCCAAGCATAACCTAGCGACAGACAGACAGATAGCGAAATACGACTTCGTTTTATACTATGTAGTGATACGAAAGTTTGCGTGTATGCCAGAACGGCTGGATAGATCTGGATCATATTTAGCATTGATAGATTAATGGGTTGCTAGCCGCAATGCTTAGACATGATTCTTAATTTCTCTGATTCCTTCCATGGGCTTTTAGCAACTGCGCAACTGGGTATAGCAGAGGGGAAATCTTATAAAATAATTCTTGGAATAATTTAAATGAAATGCGCTGGCAACCCTGCGCTGACGTCACGCTGCGCCCGCGCATCGCTTAGCTCCATTGCCCCATTAACGTCATTTATAGTCGCGAACACGTGGGCCATTGCAATTGAATATCATTGCCATTTTCCTCTCGCAAACAAAGTTATGTCACCAAAAGAATGTTAACCGGATTGTCTGAGATTGCCAGCTTTATTCCATGTTTAGAAATCGAGTTCCAAGTTCACTTAAAATACGGCTTTTAAACATGCGACAATTTTTTTGTACGCAGAGACTCCTTTTTTTAATTTTGACTGATTTTACTTTACTGATTCTTCCATGCTGGTCTAAGAGTAAAGAAAAAACATAGAATGTACCCGTTGCTTCTCTTCCCGCGCAGATGGTAAAAGCCAATCGAGGGAAAATCGAGTGAGCAAAAATCTTAGGAATCATGTTACAGGCGATGCGGCTGGCAACCCATCACTATTTTGATTCCCCTTTTCTTCTATACGCCCAGAATTATGCTAAACGTGGAATTTAGGTCTTGTTACGTTAGGCTCTGTCTACCCCGTAAGGGATAAAGACGTGATTTATGTAGGTATGTATGCACTGATTTAAACTACTTGAATGAATACCTTTAAAGTACTTTGCTGCTTTGCGATATAGTAGGCAGTCACGGGCTCAATAATTATATACCTAGTTATATTAGGTGCCTGTAGGTACCTGCTACCTTAGGCTCTGTCTACCCCGTAAGGGATAAAGACGTGATTTGTGTATGTATGTATGTATTAGGAAAAATTTCCGCACTTGCATTGAAAGTGAACCCCCGCTAACTCCTGCGCAATACACAGCAATTCAGTGATTTTTTTGCGGCAGGTAATTCACAATTGACGTTTTTGAAGGCGACGACAATTTTTTAAATTTTGATCTTTTAATTTAGGTTAGCTGGGTAGAGACCCCTTTCTAGGGATACGTTCGTCATTGTGTTATCTCTGCGATTACTGTATTTTATTTTCACTTGTTTTTGTGCAATAAAGAGTTACTAAGTATGCTATACTATAAATGTCACAAAATCTAATAACTTCATCTCTTATTAGATTATTAGGTGCTTACATACTTAAGATACCAAAAAAATACGAGCTCGGTTAACATGGCAAACATAAACTATATGATAATTTGGAACCTTAAGTCTTAATAGGTACATAGAGAACATTATGTTCTATATTCTACATACCTTAGTAAGTAAAATCGCATATTTTATTCGTAGACAATATTTGAATCAAACAAAAAGTAACGTTGAATTTCGGTCGCGTGTGAATTGGACGTAGTTACTTTAACTTTAACCATAATCCATGTTTTTGACATATTTCATAGGTTTTCTGCCAAGAATCGTCTGTTATGGTTAATCACCTCACACTAAATCGACCTTATACTCGTTTCAAAATAGCGCCATCTAGGGACTGGCAAACGAACTGCAGTCGCACTGCACACTAGTGCGCATGCGACGCAGAACGGATTCAGTCGGTGCAGCGGCAATTTACTCATCGAAATTAATTGATTTATGCGATCTGTGTCCTTTGCAGTGAGGGAGCCCGATGGAGCTGCGTTTATGTAACAGGCTCCCGGTCTGAGGGCTGTCTCATCAATGTTTTACCCATAGGTACAGAGCCCTTCGTAGGTCAAATAAATTGTTTCGTCTAATGTAACGTTTGGTGGAATGATCGCTTGGCCTAAAATTTCTCTAGATAATATTTTACATAGGCTTTGCAGAATGCGAGTTAGAAAGACGAGGCTATTTTCTTGGCACATTACTGAGAGAACACTGTGACACTTATGTTTGAAATGAGTACCTAATGCTTCTTTTTTTTGACATGCGCCGTCAGCTGCCACTTTTTCATACATACATAAATCACGTCTATTCGTTACGGGGTAGACATAGCCTAAGGTAACAAGACTTAAAGGCCACGTTTACCATGATTGTGGGGTATAGGCGGAAAGGGGGAATCAAAATAGTGATGGGTTGCTAGCCTGATCGCTACATGATTCCTAAGATTTTCGTTCATTCTCTCGATAGGCTTTTACCATCTGCGCGGGATGAAAAGCAACTGGTATATTTTATGTTTTTTCTTTACTGATAGGCCAGACCAGCATGGAAGAAGGCATTTTTTCTATCCCGCTTAACTTATTTCTCGTTTTATCTATGTTAGCAACAGTTCCAAAGTTTAATGGATAGTTTATCTTAATCACGGTAACTCTCTGAACATATTTCCTTGACGATTACGTAAAAAACTAGATGACGCCACCAGTCACACAATCAGAGCCTCTAGTGTAAGTTTTAGCATATAAAAACGTCTCCAACGCGTTCACGTAAACGTCTCAATTACCTACTATGGAAAAATTAGCAGCGCCACTTGCGGATCGAAACGGCAACTAACTGTTCTCATAGTGTTGGACATTTTAACGCAAACGCGCTCGAGACTTATTTTGTGACCGAAAACCTACACTAAGCATAATGATGAATAGCTGTGAAGCTATTCGAAAGTGTCGCTGAAAATCAAACAGTCTAGATCAATCATTAGTAGTGATATAATGTGTCGTATTACCATAGAAACGAGCCCGCTAATGACAAGGCGCAGGGACCGTGTCACACGCACACAGTAGCTACCGTCCTCCTCACTCTCATTGGAATGACTATTAGTGTGAGCGGAACGGCAAGAAGGTGTACAAGTTGTAATAGTATTTTATGCAACCGTTACATAATGAGGGTCCTTAAAACACGAGTGTGGTTTTGAAACGAGCTTTGGCGAGTGTTTTAACGCCTAATTATGTACAGTTGCATACATTACCTACTTTATCTACGAGTACATACATATCATAAGTACTCCAAGATGGGTTCAGAAATGACCAGCATTATTACAACCAATTATACTAGGTTCTGTCGACCCCCTAAGGGATAAAGACGTGATTTATGTAAGTACTTTCTTGTCTGTGATAGTGATAGTAGGTAAAATCTGTACTTTATTTAATACGTACTACAAATTTTTGTACTGAGTCTAATGTTATTACAGTTTAGAGCTTTTAAGGGTGTAATAAGCCCATTTCCTACACTCCCACTAATTATATGTGCGTACATAAACTGTATTATTAACATGTTTCAAAACTACACTAGCGCGATTTGGAACATTACAAATGTTACAATGTAATTTGAGTTCATCCATCCAACGCTAGATGGCGCTTACATGCTATCAAAGATCTAGCGCTAAGAACCAAGGAATCTAGGTCAACCATTAGAGGTAATACACTATTTCATATTACCATAGAAGCGAGCCCGCTAATGATAAGGCGCAGGCGCGGTATACATCACATCACACGAACAATGTAGGAGCAGGATGGGCTACTTCTAAATTTAAAATTCGATGTTAGTTTCATACTGTCCTACTCACTCACTTAAAGGCTTCGTGTTAGTGTGAGTGGAACGGCAACAATCGAATTTCGAATTTGTACCTTCACGATATATGACCAGGAGACCGAAATCCGAGGAATGAAGCTGCATTAACACGTCTAAAAACCGCAATTTCGACTTTTATACGTGAGTTATCCGTTCGTGTAACAATTACAATGTAATTTTGAATTTTCCTTACAGAACTAGATGGCGCTAACGTGCAATCAAAGATTGTCGCTAAGAATCAAACAATCTAGATCTATAATTATTAGCAATGTAACACTATGTTGTATTACCATAGAAACGAGCCCGCTAATGACAAGGCGCAGGCGCGATGTGGATCACGACGCGCGCGCACAGTAATTGCGTTCGGCGTTTTATAATCATAGATTAAAGATTTATTGAATATTAAACGCGGTTTTGTTTAGATTTAAGTGCGCGTTGGTATGCTGTGGTTAAATAAAATTGCAAGTCATTAATTCGAGGACAAACTGAGAATACTTTAAACATCACTGTATAATTCTAAAACAAAGTCCTTCGTAGACGTCTGTTTGCAATAAACTCAAAATTAACAGAAAGGCTTTTCATGCGATTAAGACTAATAAATAGAGTAATTCCTGTCCTGAGGAAAGTTTTTGTGTAAATTGGTTGAATTAACACAACACAATTATTGTATACAAATTTTAATTCTGCGAGGACGAAGTCGCGGGAAACTGTTGTTGTATAGGTATAAAATGTATAGTAATTACTCACATAAATTTTACCCAAAAAAATAGTTTTGAAAGGACTTACTTGGAAAAGTACTAAACTGCTAACTTTGTAAATAGTAGTGTGAAAAAAATATGCGTGGACTTAAAAGCCTCTACAAAAAGAAAAATTGTACCTATGTCTCGCTTCTGATTTATCCACAGCTGGCGAGCGGCGCAGGCGGCGGTCGCGGGCTGTTCTGCTACCACTGTCCGCCAAGCCTGCCGCCGCACCAGCATCGGCTGCCAACCCTGGAGTATCCGTTCACAGCCTCCCACCCCTGTGAGTAACTGTGTCACCCCTCGCGGGCTGTTCTGCTACTACTGGCCGCCGAGCTTGCCACCGCATCAGCACCGGCTGCCAACTCTGGAGTACCCGTTCACCGCCTCCCACCCCTGTGAGTAACTGTTTCACCCCTCGCGGGCTGCTCTGCTACCACTGTCCGCCAAGCCTGCCGCCGCACCAGCATCGGCTGCCAACCCTGGAGTACCCGTTCACAGCCTCCCACCCCTGTAAGCAGCAATCGTCGTCGTCGTTGTGTCTTCTCAAAATTTTAAAAATAAACACCTCCATTAAAAATATTTCAGACACCAAATTAAGGGTCTACATCGGATGGTCTAATAATTGTTTGGTCTAATATAATGTGTGGATGAATGACCGTTTGGCCTAAACTGAATTTATACCTACTGATACCGCCGACTTTTCAGGAAAATTCCAATAACAACCTAACCTAACTATTCCACATAGTCTATGCAAAATATTTTCCGATTTATTTTCAGTTACTGCAAAAGGATCATTCAACCAAACAATGCGTTAGACCAAAGAATTATTCGATCAAACAATATAAACTTTTGTAGCCAAATTTGAAATCAACCTCATATTTCCCCCTACCAGCTCTCGGCCTAGCATAGGTCAGGAGCGTCGATTAGTTCACTTATCGGTCGGCAAAGTTCTAACCGAGTTCAGAAGCCAGCCAGCCTTAATGCCATTATGTCGACTAAACCTCTTGTCTTCTACCGATTTTACAACTCGATTGTGAACGCTAACTCGATTCCGGTATCGATGGACGGCTAATGAATCTGTATTATTGAATTTAGAATTCAGTTAAAGTTTTAATTCGAAATTTTAGACGTTATTGGATTTGAGGTTATGTTGACTATGATAACCTAACTTGTACGTATTTACTTGTTTTTTTTACGACCAACATGCAAGTTTATGCATTGCGATCATAAGATAGAGCCTCTAAAAGTGCTACACACCTACTTGGTTTTTTAAAGAAGGACAACTTTGATAAATAATTTTCTTTGTCCACGGATTAAAATAGACAAACGTATCAATAACACAACACTCCTATTTTATTAAATGTGTTACACTTTATTAGATTACATATAAAAGGCGCTCTGGCCAGTGATAAAGAGAAAAAACAAAATCCTCGCGCAAGAATTCGAAATTCAAAAAAATCACTTTCTCAGTTTTTACCGGTTATCCCTCGTCTCGCGTGCTCGAGGGGTGGTAATGTGCTAATGAATAGCGAAGGAGGGGGCACGGGGGGCGACGGGGGATGGGCGGGGCTCCCTTGGGATTGGCCGCGCTAGCGTCATCTATTATTCATAAAATAGTTTTTGAGTCGCGCCCGTGTCGTTTTAACCGAGTTACATCCAAACTAACCTAATAAGGATCATGTCACTTTTGATTAGTCCCAAAAGCTCGCTTTTTTGGCAACGATCAAAGACCCTTAACAGCGTTAGCCGGCCTTATTTCATTACGGCCGTCGAAAATGACAGGCCGCCCGGCGTAATTGGGAAATTGTTAATTTTTAAAATCTATTAACGAATTGCTGGACGGGTGGGAGTTAACTTTTTAAAAGCGTAGTGGAAAAAAAGCGGCTTAAGCGGATCGCTTAAAAATGCATAAAGCAATTTGGCGCGCGGCAATCACATCGCGATGAGCTGCTGAGGCGGCTACTCTGCTCTTCAGGCACACCATAGAGTTATGCCTTGGCTTTTAACCTCTGAAAAAAAGGTTTCTTGTGATGCTCCTACACATACATCACATAAATTTATTTATTTTTGTGGCTCGGCATATTAGAAAACGAGCCCAGGACAAACTTACGATACTTACCTACCCTAGCTAAAAAAAGAACAAACGCTCACTTTATTGTGACTTACCCCCTTAATCATAAACGTCTGTAGGCTTCTGCTAACTTAGTAATCGTTTGTCCTTATCTGTCACTTTGACATTTACCTTTCAGAGATAAGGACAAACGATCGTTTTTTTGGAATCTGTCTATCTGTATTTCATCAACCGTCAGGGATACACTTAAAATTTTCTCAGGGAGTAACTATGGTTGTTATACCTAATAAAAAATCCTTGATTTTCCCTAATTTTCTTAATTCGTCCTTCACACGCAAGACACAACACACGTTTTCTTAGATTTTTAATCAAACGGTTCTGGCTGAAAATCAGTGCTGCAGGTGTCTAACACCTCAGCGTAATGCTGAGCCAGCGACCGTTTCACTTTTGCGAAGACACACAACGCTGATGATCTATTTTTCATGTCTATGTTTTTTTGTTTTTGTTTTACCTTGTTTATTTTCTATAAAATTGTGTATATTATCTTATATTTGTGTGTCTTGCAAAAAGGAATAAACGTCTTCTTTCTTTCTTTAAACTTTTAAATATGGCAATTTTAGGTAGTAGAAAATCCTATTTAGATGACGAATGTGCGTATCGATTTTCTCATTGAATAGGCAAAACATGCCTAGTGGTAGCCTAAAATATGTCAAAATCGATTAAATATCTAGAAACCAGACAGTAGAGTACTAATTAAATAAAAACGCCATTTTATTTTCTTGCAACTGTCACATTTTTTCATTATGGCAACAATTGTATCTTAGAAATGTAGTTTTTGTTTTTTTTTCTATGTACCCCATCTAATTATGTAGCGCAATGCAGTTAGCCGTGTCATAGACAGCCTACAGCTATAGATACCGTACAGTAAGGTAGGTACAACTTTACTAAGGATAGTTCTCTCTCCCTCGCCTCGCCGGATGGGGGCAACTTTTTAATTTCCGCCAGAGGGGATTTTTCTACGTGATGAAGCCTCAATTATTAACATTCAATTAATGAAAATATTTATAATCCAAAGTAATCCACGCTTTGGTTTTAAATTTTCTTTTTCGGGTCCGGTTTTGCTACTCTTTGAGAGGTTTAAGTTTTTTTTATTTGCACGGCTTTTTTTCTGCCAGTAACACTGAGGTTGGTGTTAGGTTTTGAATTGGGATAATGGCAACATAATGGTATTAGTAGATTATGTTTTGATTAAATTGACGTGGTGTTAGATGCACGTCTCTTGAGTTTCATTTTTTGAAAAATATGATTAGGTACCTATTAGTACATTTAGAATACCGACTTTCGCCTTAACTTCCACTTACTACTTACAAATGCTTACATTAAAAGTTGTGTTGTTGAAACTAGATTAAATTTAAATTTAAATTAAAATGCAACCAATGAAATTACATTCTTTAAACCAAATACTATGAAACATGCGGTCGACCATGGAACTAAAAAATCCCAACAATGCTTCCACGAACGTAGTATAGTCTGTTAACTATACTGCATTCTAAATTTAAAACTTTAGGTTGGGTTTCCACTGCGTCGTCGCACGCAGCGTAAACAGTAGACGGGTCGTTAGTCGTTACGGAGTTGAGCCGCCAATTAGACGCATCGACGCCTAAAGCGAGCGTGTTGAGTTTATGCGTGTGTGTGTGCAAGGAAGAATAGGTAAAAAAAAGATGAATCAGGCTTAAACTCAAAATATGTCTTAATCATCATAAAACATGACTTACCTATCTTTAATTCGTTGTACTTTTTCATAAGCAAACTTCGTTTAAACTTTATGTACAATGGTTTTTAAAAGACCGAAACCAGATTGTGAGGTTATGATAATTTATATTGTTATATTTTTAAAATAGCTGCATAAAACTGGTAAAGATCGAAATATATGCATGCCTTTTTGCCGATTATGCTATAATACTAGTTCATAATAGGTACTTACGTTCAAATCGTAATCAATAATAACAATCGCATTATAACGCCAACTAATTATCTAATAAATTAAGCAATTATTACCCCTTAGAAAATGGGATATGAAAGATCCAAAACAGTCAACAACTTTTAATACAACAGTCGATTATCCAAATTTATAATTCAATAATGAAACGCTAAAAGTTTCGCTTCAAAAATTCATCATTAATGGAGTCAAAATTAAACGTCGACGTTTTAAAATGCTAATTGAATATCGCGTCAATAAACGTTAACTCTCGTCCAATTCGTACATTATATTAATATTGGATCGCGTGTGGTCGACTGGCAATAAAATAAATAAAAACCCATCAATGATACCTGAGCCTCTAGTGTAAGTTTTCGCATATAAAAACGTCTTGAACGCGTTCACGTAAACGTCTCAATTACTATGGGAAAATTGGCAGCGCCACTTGCGGATCGAAACGGCAACAAACTGAGCCTCTAGTGTAAGTTTTCGCATTTAAAAAATGTCTTGAACGCGTTCACGTAAACGTCTCAATTACTATGGGAAAATTGGCAGCGCCACTTGCGGATCGAAACGGCAACAAACTGAGCCTCTAGTGTAAGTTTTCGCATATAAAAACGTCTTGAACGCGTTCACGTAAACGTCTCAATTACTATGGGAAAATTGGCAGCGCCACTTGCGGATCGAAACGGCAACAAACTGAGCCTCTAGTGTAAGTTTTCGCATATAAAAATAAAAACGTCATGAACGCGTTCACGTAAACGTCTCAATTACTATGGAAAAATTGGCAGCCCCACTTGCGGATCAAAACGGCAACTAACTGAGCCTCTAGTGTAAGCTTTCGCGTATAAAAACGTCTTGAACGCGTTCACGTAAACGTCTCCATTACTATGGGAAAATTGGCAGCGCCACTTGCGGATCAAAACGGCAACTAACTGAGCCTCTAGTGTAAGCTTTCGCGTATAAAAACGTCTTGAACGCGTTCACGTAAACGTCTCCATTACTATGGGAAAATTGGCAGCGCCACTTGCGGATCGAAACGGCAACAAACTGTTCGCACAGTATTTGACATTTTAACGCAATCGCTTTCGAGACGTATTTTGTGACCGAAAACTTACACTAAGCATTTTGGATACAGAATTGTATCAAATTTGCCGTGTATCAGTTCTATTTTACGTCATACTATCGGGGACATTTTCCGGGATGAAATTCAATTTGAAAAACATTTGTTTAGGCGATTTAACGTGAAAGATTATACACAAAAACTCACTCCCAAAAATTCGCACACAAGATAAAGTTATGCCTTGTTTTTTTTTCTAGGGTGTGTTACCAGATAAAAATCGGAGTTAGTAGAGAGAGACGTAGAGCTAAAGAAATCGTAGCACGTAGCGGTCTACGGATTTTCATGCCGTAGCTCTACCCATCGTAGCTCTATCTCCCGTCCAAGAATACCGTAGAACTAAATACTGCAACAAACAGACACGTAAAATAATATAATTATGTAGTACCTATTCTCATTGTTTTGCTCCCAGACTTTTCATTTGGCTACACTCACACACACACACACACACACACACACACGCACAAATCACAGTAGACAGAGCCTAAATTTACAAGACCTAAAGGCCACGTTTAACATGATTGCGGGCGTATAGGTGGAAAGCAGAATCAAAATAGTAATGGGTTGCTAGCCGTATCGCCTATAAAAGTCATGATTCCTATGCCCATTCCCTAGAAGGGCTTTTACCATCTGCGCGGGAAGAGAAGCAACTGGTACATTCAATGTTTTTTCTTTACTCCCAGACCAGCATGGAAGCGACGGAATCCAAAAATCAGATGCCGCTAGCTCGCCTTAAGTAACTGCACACTTAATAGATCGAGTCAATTAAACAACAAAAAGTCAACTTTGGCCACCCTAAGGGTGTCCCCACTTCATTAAACTGCTGGGGCGGAGTAATGGTGCGCGTATCCGGCCTTTTCAGACCGTGGGGTCACTCTAGCGTTCGCTATTGAGATTTGGTACGTTTGTGTTTATGTTAATAGTTGGTAATAGACTTTTGGGATGTTTGCACTTATAAATACATCAGTAAAATGTTTCAGAGAAAAAATAAATGTTTTTTTTGTAGCAGTCACTTTTGACCTGTCTATTTACAGAAACATCCTTTTGTACATAATACACTGTCTCTTACATGCATATATACCGTCACGCCTCTTTCCCACAGGCGTAGGCAGAGACTACTTTGTTCCACTTGTTACGATCCTGACATATTTCTTTCGCTTCATCCACATTCATCAATCTCTTCATACATGCTCGTCGGTTTGGGGTACTCCTAACCCGACCTTTTTCCAAAACGCACTAGCAACCCATCACTATTTTAAATCCCCTTTCCACTTATACGCCCACAATCATGCTAAACGTGGCCAGGTCTTGTAAACGTAAGCTCTGTTTACCCCGTAAGGGATAAAGACGTGGTTTATGTAATGTGAAGGCCTTAAGAAGGTCTGTCTGTCGGATAACTCCCGCGCACGGTGTATAGTGTTGTCCTTGTTGCAGACACGAGCTATTCGTACCACCCGGCGATACACGATGACACGTTCGTGCGGCGCAAGCAGCGGCGCAACCGCACCACCTTCACGCTGCAACAGGTAATAAACTATTTAAAAATACTCGAAAAAAGAGTTTTCTGACTCTTTTTTTTCTAGAACTTTCTTCATTGACGATTAGACTCCCAATCTTTTTTTTTTTTTTTTTTATGTGAATAGGAAGGCAAACGAGCAAGTGGGTCACCTGATGGTAAGTGATCACCACTGTCCATAGACATCCGCAACCCCGGAGGGATTGCAGATGCGTTGCCAACCTAGAGGATTAAGATGAAATGCCTCTTGTGCCCGTAATTTCCCCGGCTGTCTTACTCTCCGCACCGGAACACAGCAGTGCAAGCACTGCTACTTAGCGGCAGGATTAGCGAGTAAGATGGTGGTAGCGATCCGGACGGACCTTGCACAAGGCCCTACCACCCGCAATCGTAAATAAAAGTTCCTCAAGAACTGTTCGCGCGGCGTTGTCTATGTGTTGTGTGTGTCAACACATCAAGTTATACAGATAACATTAACACATTCGTTTAAATTAACACTTTATTTCGTGGCAGTAATGCTTAATGTCAATTGCATACGATCGTGAGAAGTAATGACACGGCGTCACGCGCTGAAAAGCTGTCTGACTCTTTTGTTTTCAAGCGTTTGAGATAACGGTGCGAAAGAGACACATTGTTATCAAAGCGCGGTCGAAACACGACTGAACCAAAACTGTGCACAATAGACGCGTCGCGCAGACTTTTGCTTCAGAGAGTTTTTGATTGAGCGTGATTGGGAGTCTAGTTGTTTATTGTACGTCGATGACTTTCTTGTTTTATTTTATTTAATCAGGCGTTACTTTGCGGAGGTCCATTTCAATGAACAAAAATATTTAGGTACCTTGCTACTTCTTGTTCTTACTTGTTTTATCATTATACATCATTATGTAAGTCTTGAAATTTCAAGTCAATCCGTTGACCAGAAACAGATCTGATCATATTTGACTTGCATGGCTTTTTATTGTCAGCTGGAGGAGCTGGAAACGGCGTTTGCGCAGACCCACTACCCGGACGTGTTCACGCGGGAAGACCTGGCGCTCAAGATCAACCTCACCGAAGCCAGGGTCCAGGTTAGTCAATCACCTATAAGCGTCTACAGGCGTTTTAGAATTAATCCAGAGTACGTCGTCAGGCGCCTTTTTCACCAACATGACAATTTCAACATGAAACTACCGTGAGACTTAATCATAATTACACATAATCGGATAACTCACGTGTATTTGACAGTAATAAAAATGACGATGAAAACGAGGGTAGTTGTGCGCCGCTGTCAGTTGCGTCGAGCAGCCGCGCGAACAGAGCGCTGGCGCGCAGTGTTCGTTTCGCTGCCGCCGGGGCGAGCGCTTCAGGAAGAAGGACTACGAAATAGTATGTATGTATGTATGTATAACTCTTTATTGTACATAAAACACAAGAAAAAGATGAATACAGGATAACACACATGCACAAAGGCGAACATATATAGATAAATATATATAAATAGTCCGAAACATGTCGAGCATCACTCGATTTTTTATACGTGAGTTATACGTTTATGTGTAAACATGACAATTGCCAGAGACTAGGGACAATTCTATTTACATTGCAACCTCGACCAGAATCTACGCCAATTGGCTTCATATTGACTACGCCTTATTTGGAATTGTCACATGTCACCGACATATGTCAAGTTTGTGTAATAGGGGTCAGTTGGCTGGGTTAATTAAATTGAACACTCCGTAAAGGTTTGTTTATTGTTATTTTGGATTTATTAAGTCACTTCTTTGATGCCTAACCTGAGGGGTTACCATGGCGTCTTAATGGGATTCAGTTTAGGATAGCTCGCTGTCAGAATCATACTAATAATAGCTAAAACCTGAACTGAGTCGTCATTGAATCGCATTAAGACGTCATGGTTAGGCCCCTGGACTGAACATCGAGCAACGTTCGGAAACCACAACAAAGCAAAGAAAAAACATTAAATGTACCAATTGCTTCTCTTCCCGCGCTTATGGTAACAACCCATCGAGAGAATGGGCGAAAATCATAGGAATCATGTTATGGGCGATGCGGCTAACAACCCATCAGTATTTTGATTCCATTTACACCTATACGCCTACAACCTTGCTAAACGCCGCCTGTAAGTCTTGTTACCTTAGGCTCTGTCTACCGCGTAAGATTAAGACGTGATTTGTGTGTGTTGGTGTGTATTTTTTTTAAAACATACAGACCGCAATTACCTGTTAATTAATGGCACCTTTGTCTCTCCATGACACCTTCGGTGCTGCCCTATGCGCCCGTGATCGGAAACCCGTACCAACAGTAACAATAGTAACAATATAGCAGTTACATTTAAACTCAATATTAAAGCATTACACCTCATTACTTATTGTATACAAAATTGACGCCCATGAAAGTTTAAGCGGCGTGCACACTCGCCGTAAAGGCAAGATTTACGAGCTCGACGCCGGATCGCGTTAGACGCGGGATGTAAATTGACGACTTTATTGCGATGAGGATGATTTTTGTACGTGTGTACTTGCCTTTATATCTAGAGCAGAGTGGTCGTATGGTGCGTTCTTTAAGGGACTTTTTCTTTTATTGTGAAACTAGCTTCTGCCCGCGACTTTGGCTGCGTAGAATACATATAAAACTTCCTCTTGTATCAGTATATCTATTAAAAAAAAGCGTATCAAAATCCGTTGCGTAGTTATAAAGATCTAAGCATACATAGGGACAGACAGCGGAAAACGACTTTGCTTTATTAAAATTTCAGCTCAATCAGATTAAGAAATCTGCTTCAAAATTGAGTCGCAAGATTCCACCCGGACAGACATACATACATACGTTGGAAGTTAATATAAAGCTTGTAATAATAACAACAAAATAGTGTATCCCTTAACGCGTTATGAGTCCGAAACAAATATATTCCGCATGGCACCGAATCGACCCCCACGTGTCGCTCGAAAAACATCTAGGTAAATTACATCATTTGCATGCAATATTTGGGCACACGCCGCGCATCGCGACTCGGTTTTAGGCAAATTGCTGCGAGCAACCGAGCGTGTTTTATTTATGCCCAAATAAAAATTGCCCAATTCCGTCGGCTGGGCACGAAACTGGTACAATTTAGTGGCGCGCTGTCGCTCCAGGCCTACGTGAATGGGTTTTATGGGCTAAACGGGAGTTTGGAAATCGGGCCAAAGTGTTTGGTTAACCCCTAATGGCTGGAGGGATGATTTCGGAAAGTAATTTTCGCGGTTGTTATTTTTTGTTGCGGGTTTATGTGCGATATACTTATCGGGGGGTAATGCGATGTTACTCGCGTATAAAGCTGTAAAATAAGCCAAAGGTTACGTCGATACTTGGTTTGATTCTGTAAGGGTTGTACTTATGTCAGTATCATCAAAAGATCACGGTTAAAACCGAACTATTGAACGTCAAATAAAATATTATGTCAAGTAAGAAACATCAAACGTGCAATTGAAATAAATATATCAGATAGATAAATATATCATTTTACCTATATTCATGATTTAGACGTTGTCATGTCAGACATGGTATTTGTACACCTTGTCTAACGACATGGTCCGTAACCTTACATACATAATACATAAATCACGTCTTTATCCCTTACGGAGTAAACAGAACCCAAGGTAACAAGACCTAAAGGGGACTTTTAGCATGGTTGTGGGCGTATAGGTCGAAAGGGGAATAAAAATAGAGATGGATTGCTAGCTACATCGCCTATAACATGATTTCGAAGATTTTCGTTCATTCCCTCGATGGGAGGGTATAAACCCTCTGCGCGGAAAGAGAAGCAAATGGTAAATTCTATGTTTTTCTTTGCTCCCATACCAGAATGGAACCTTAAAGTTAACAAAACTGTTGTAGAACGGAAAACCAACTCTCGTAAAAAGTGACCGCAAAATTGCACAAACTATCGTTTTATCCGCATTTCATTTTCCAAACTTTCTCCATCAGTCTCATCAAAACTCCAGAAAAATTGACCACTCAAACTAAACTAGTCCACTTTCCCAGCAAATTGGCAAACCTGACAGGCGATCGGGCCCGTAAGACACCAATTCCGTCCATCCGTCGATGAACAGCCTCCATTAGTTAACTAGCATTGTCAAAAGCCACTCTAGTTGGCAAAACCACCAAAACAGCGGAGAATTGAACGTGGACCCATCCAATACTATTAGATCTCCAAATTCGCTGGGATACTATGGCATCTGAGGATTGCGTTAAACTGGTGGCACGTAACGCGTTTAAGTCGTTCATCTCGGAATGGTATTACAGTATGGCTGCCCCTCGGTCCGGCCCCTTTCGCACCTTTCCAAACGTGTTACCAGGATTAAGGGGTGTCGCTGAATGATTTGTGGCTTAGGCTGACTTAGGATGTTTATAGCTAGAGAAATATTGACAGCAGCTCGGCGATTCGCGTGAGGTACATAAATTGGGTACTCTAAACTTAATGTAACTAACATACATACACAAATCACGTTTATGTCCCTTACGAGGTAGATAGAGTCTAAGGTAACTTCATGAATAATTGTGGGCGTATAGGTGGAAAAGTGAGTCAAAATAGTGATGGGTTGCTAACCGTATCGCCTATAACATGATGCCTATGATTGTCATCCATTCCCTCGATGGGCTGTTACCATCTGCGCGGTTTAAGAGAAGCGGTTAGTACATTCTATGTTTTTTCTTTGCTCCCAGACCAGCATGGAACCTAAGAAGATCAATTTAACCGTGGAAAACATTTTCGCTATCTAAAAAAAACACTACGCAAATTTCGTTAAACCATAAAACAATTTGTCGGCAAATAGGTACTACTAACCAACCAGGGGGTTTTAGGTAAAGGGGTTCTACAGCGATGGGTTCCTTGAAGACGCCCCCACGCATAAATTGAAGGACCGAACGGTGACGGGACTAAAATATTGGTAACTTGATACCTACCATAAGTAATCGTGGTCAATATTTCATAGATAAACTAGCTGTTGCCTGCGACGTTGTCTGTGGTCGATTGGTTAAACATTTTTCTCTATTTATTTCATAGCTCCAAAGATTATCCTGCATACAAATTAAAACTAACCCCTGTATAATTATTGTCTTTATTTTCTTCTTCTTTATAGAAATCACTAAGTTTCATGATAATACCAACAATGAGCACAATTACTAATAAAAAGCTAGGTCGTTTGTCTAGATTATCAGTTACTATCTTGTTGTTCTTGTCAGTTAATAGCTTGTCTGTGTCATCATCAGTATCAGTCTATCACCTTTACCATTGATCATGATTCTTGGCTTGAATATTTTGTATGCTTAGACCGGTAGGCTTAATACCTAACTCGCTCGCAATCACAATCGTGTTAATTTTGACAGTTCTTGTATGAATGTGACAGCTAGCTGATTCCGATGCCAATTGTCATGCCATACATGAACTGTAAAATGAACAAGATGGCGTTTTCGAGCGAGTTAGGTGATAAGCCTACAGGTTTATTTAAAGTAAATTTCTGCCTTAAAACAAGTAAGAGTACTTCAATATTTCAAGAAAATAAGTACTTGATTTCAAATTGCGTTGAAAGCCGAAAATTAAAACTTATAATTTCCAATCAACTGTCTGTTAGTCAATCTGTTACAAAGACAGCTACTAGACCGAATGAATTGACTGAAAACTTTCCAATCAACTGACTTTGACTTATAGTCACATAACAATGGAGCTTATAACAATAGCTGATAACCCTAAAGCACCTTGGTAATATAATTGAGCCGGCTTTCAATTTGATTCCCATCCTCGTCCGGCGGGAGTGTCGGTGATAATTCGCCCGAAAAATATAAAAAGGAAGCTTTGGGAGCAGCTGTCAGACATATTGGATTACGCGAGGCACGAATGCCGCGGTACCGTGCGGAACATGACTTTCTAGTGGATTTTGAGTGTATCGAGTTTGGTCTTCGACAGATTGAGGTGCATTCCGAATTATCGATAGATATCATTGTTTTACTCATAAGGAAAATATTGTTTAGATGTTGGATGTAGCAGTGTGAGCGTTCGAATAAAGATTTGACACTGGGAATAATATAGATAGTTGGTATAGTTGCTTGCTTGGTTGCTTCTCTTCCCGCTCAGATGGTAAAAGCCCATCGAGGGAATGGGCGAAAGCAACCCATCACTATTATGATTTCCCTTTCTAGCTATAGGTATGCCCTTAATCATGCTAAACGTGGCCTTAAGGTTTTGTTACCTTCGGATCTGTCTACCCCGTAAGGGATAAAGACGTGATATATGTAGGTGTAGGTAGGTATGAATAAACTTTTTCTTTCTTTCTTTCCATACAAGCGGATCTTTTCTAGTTAGCTTGATTTAAGATATTGACTACTATAGCTACTACGTGATCAGTGTATTCATACATACGATCAAGATTTTTTATATTATTATTTAATGTCAATACAGTAGGTTACTTTGCAGGGGTGTTCAAACGGACTAACCTGGCAAGTTCTTATAATCTACGAGTAAAGGTGCGACCACACCTGCGTATACGCAGTGACGTGTCGCATGCGTCACGTTGTCTCACCGTTTCATACATTTTGTAAACGCACCGTCAACGTCTTTTACGCACTCGTGTTACGCACCTTAATTATCAACAGCAACACAATTATCACTAACAAACAAAAAAACTGGATTTAAAATCTAATTCAATGCGACTTTGACATAGGGCTCTCACGCCGCGCCAAAACAATGGTCTTGTCTCAACATCCAACAAGGCATTACAGAAACAATGGCACTTGTGACATCCTTATACCAAACAACTCAACACGACACCCGACTCACCCAATAAATACCCTAACACCTTGAGTTAGGAATGCTACCAACTGCATTAACACATCCATACATCGACCTAAATGAGACGACGGCCGAATAATCCAAAAAACACCCTAATGCTTTGATTTAAGTATGCTGTTAACTGAGTTTAGGAATTGGTGGTGCGATAGACGGTTGGTGCCCACGGCTCCTTGGGAAGCCGTCTGTTTTATAAATGGAGTACCCTTGGCATTTTTGGAATAGGGCGCTATCAGAACCGTATTCGGAAAAGATGTTAAATCACGATGTCTTTTGAAGCGTTTGGCACTTTGCCCATTAGAAAATATGGTTCAAATTTGAGTAAGGTTAAATTGGTGGTTCAGACTTTTTGGTTGAGTAGTTTTAGTAGGGTTGTAAGCCTGTTGTATGGTACGTACTCGTATTGTATTTGTGACGCTTTCCAAATAATTGCTTGTTGAATTGTTATAGTGCGAAGTGTTTGCGCTGTTGAAGTGTATTGTGATTTTATGAGAGCCTTTAATAAGTTTTGTTTTAATTATTACGTACTTGCATCTGTATGGGCTTCTGTATTTTATGATGCATAAGTAAATTATGTTTAGTGAAGAGATTGTTACAGTATGCTTATTGTAGGTTTTCGGTCACAAAATACGTCTCGAACTCGTTTGCGTTCAAATGTCAAATACTATGTCAAATACTAGTAATTGAGACGTTTACGTGAACGCGTTCAAGACGTTTTTATACGCGAAAGCTTACACTAGAGGCTCAGTTTGTTGCCATTTCGATCCGCTAGTGGCGCTGCCAATTTTTCCAGAACAATTGAGATGTTTACGTGAATGCGTTCGAGACCTTTTTATATGCGAAAGCTTACACTAGAGGTTTAGAAAGCAACTTTATCACGCTAAGAAACGTTCGTGTTACATACATAAAGAAACCTACTAAAATAATTGAAATCATGCTGAACGTGACCTTAAGGTTTTGTTACATTAGGCTCTGTCTACCTCGTAAGGGATAAAGACGTGATCTGTGTAAGTGTGTAAGTAAATTATGGAAACAAATAAAATATACAATAGTAACAGGTAACAGGACTAAAACAAACGTATATGATAAAGACAAATTTATGGCCATTATCTATAAAGGGATCTCATCTAGTCAACAGTTGAGCTAAATAATAATGTATTAATTGATTTTTTTTTATAACTGAAATGTCTAAGAGGCTGATCGACTGCAACGGAGACCAAAGAGGTGGTAGCTTCCTCGCACAACGAATTGGTATTACAATAAAAATGGGGAAATGCTGCCAGCATCTTTGGCTCAATGCCGCGGGGAAGTACGATTTTAGTTTTAGGTCAATTAATTTATCTTGTAATACATTTATATTTATCATTTATTTCAATAAAAGTTAGTAAGTAAATTTAAAACTACAGAATCAAATCGATCGAGTCAAATCAATTTTTTTATTTACTCTTCCAGGCATAAAATTTAATTTCCCCTAAATGATGACTAGCGCAATGAGCACGGGACGAACACCCATCAACCCATCATCAGAACCCCGAAGTTGCCAAATAACCTATCACCATTAAACCAGACTATCACATTTCAATTTGTAGCGAGGCCGCTAATTCTGCTGCCCCATGGGGTAACCCTGCTTCCCTTGATACCTCTGGGGGTAACCCTAGCGCCGTGCGACACTCGCTGACTGTATTACCCCATCGACCCCCTGGTACTAATACACTGTACTTAGTATGTTTTGTGTGTGTATATTTATGTAGTTTATATTAGTTTAGTATCAAATTAATCAAGAATTTTTTCCTCTTAATTTTTTATGTTTACTTTTTCGGTTTTACTGTTAGAACTTGAATTTCTAAACCACACTGAAAATAAGAACACAGAAAAATCCGAAAAGTAAAGCTGTGGCCGGCAATCGAACCCGGATCCTCGTCATTCCGAGACGCGTGCTATACCCCTACACCACCCATAGCAGGTACCTACCTACCACCCTATGTATACCTGTTTTTTTACGTTGCTAATCTGTCAAGAAAATCCCCGGCCAAGCATAGGCTACTTTTTATCCCGGAAAACTGTATAGTTCCCGTGGGACAGCGTTAAACATTTCAGGTCGCAGCTGCCTAGAGTTGCAACGTCAATCATTATTGCAGAATATGCTATCAACAACACTATGTCCAATTCTACGCGGACGAAGTAAAGTAAGCTTCTGCTAGTAAATAAATAAAATACAAATGAAAAACAAACGAGAATCTGATTGCATTGTCTCACAATCAATTAACCATGGCGTTACCAAGTGCCCCACTCGGTTACACTCGAGCTCTGATTGACAGGCGCGAGTGACAAAGAGGGGTTGCGGGTGAGACACATACACCCCCACCGGAAAAGCGGGGTGCACTCCCATAGTACCCACTAGGTGTTGCCCGGGACTCCGCTTGCGCAGAATTCGTTTATCGCTATCCCGCGGAGCAATTTTCCGGGATAAAACTATCCTGTGTCCTTCACCGGGACTGAAACTATCTCTATAGCAAATTCTATAAATGCGAAAGTTTGACGTTGTGAGTGAGTTAGTGTGTATGTTTGTTCCTTCTTCGCGCTAAAACGACAGGACGGATTTGGATCAAATTTGGAAGGGAGAAAGCTGGAACCCTAAATTAAAATATGGCTACTTTTATTCCGGAAAATTGCATAGTTCCCGCGGGATAGCGATAAACATGTGAAAGGTCGTAGCTGCGAAAGTCGCAAAGTAAATACTTATTGCAGAATGTACTATCAACATCAGTTCTTAAGTCTAATTCTATACGGATGAAGTCTATGTAATTATTATTATGAGGAACGAAAGGAATCCGGGCAAAGTAACAAAGATAAACGATGGTTGTCAATATAAGCTTAAACAAGCTTTTATGAACGGGGTGGCTCTCCTATCTCTACTTCTAGATTTTAAGACTAACCTAAAACCTAACCGTGAACCCTGCAGTCAAAGAATTTGATTGCTTGGCTACCATAGAACCTTATAATGGTACACAATTTTATTTGTCCGAAATATTATACCTCAGATAATGTCCGATATAATAATATCATCAGCTCGTTAAAGGTAATCGCAATCGCGTTTTCAGTATATCCTGATAATTTGACGGAGATTCGCCGAAGAACTCGAGTCACCGACATAGCTCGAAGAGTACGTTGAAGTGGCAATGAGCAGGCCACATCGCTCGTAGAACAGACAACCGTTGGGGGAGAAAAGTTCTAAAGTGGCGACCACGAACCGTAAGATCCAGTGCTGGCAGGCTTCCCACTAGGTGGACCGACATCGTAAAAGTTGAGAGAAACCCGGTGGATGCAGTTGGCGAGGTTGTCGTTCATTATGATGTGCCAAGGGGGAGGCCTTTGTTCAACATTGGACATCTTCAGGCTGATGATGATGATAATTTGTACATACATATCGTCACGCCTCTTTCCCACACGGATTGGCAGAGACTACTTTGTTCCACATGCTACGATCTTGACATACTTCTTTCGCTTCATCCAAACTCATCAATCTCTTCATACATGCTCGTCGGTTTCGGGTATTCCTGACCTGACCTTTTCCCAAAACGTCTTCTATTTGATCTCGGAACGTCGGTCTAGGCCTTCCCCTCCCAACGTAACCATAATAATTTGTATGATGAACTTATTAATCGTGAATCTTTTAAATCTGTTAATTTAATTTGTTTTAACAGCTTATCGAGTGACGTAATTATGACAAATTTGTGTAGACCTAAGACTCCAATTGGTTGTATGTACCTAATCTTAGTCTCCTGGCAGCCTATTAGCCCCGCGTCTCATGCCCGCGAGACGGCGGTCTGAATAATCCAAAAGATAATTTGCCAAAACAGGTTAGATGCGATACATCTTCCATTTTACGAGAATTACACCACTCAGCGCGGAATCTAATTATTCGGTGTTCGGATGTGAGAAGTGATGGGCGGAGTGGTAACGTGCTAAGCGGACGCTGATAGTCATAGAACACTAGCGTTTGCCCGTGGCTTTGCTCCCGTGTGAGAATAAAAAATCGGCTGGTTTCCTATATCTAAAAAAAATTGTGTGTATGCTCTTATACAACACACTCTTGCAAAGCTTAGTTTCTAAGCTTTAATGAGTAAAAATCTGAAACCATTTGTGCCCGATTTTTTTGCACGGGGTGTATTTGTGTATTTTGCAAAAACGAATAAATGTCTTCTTTCTTTCTTTCTATCTTTAACGTAAAACTATCGTGAGATTCAAACATCCTAATCCTAACTAATATTATAAATGCGAATATGACTTTGTTTGTTTATTACGCCTGCCCTTCCAGAGATCGTGACACACCCTAGAGCGGTACAAATGCAAAATTTGAATCTTTTCTTAATTCGCCCACTGCTGGGCAAAGGCCTCTACCCTCGATCTCGACTGAGCTAGTCCATATATAAGCGTCCAAGTCGTCCCGCCATCTTTCTTGGTCTGCCTCGTAGTCATCGGCACGGCAACCACCAAGTGGCTAAATGGGACCTCTGTTCTAAGGGTGCATTCGGTAGACATATCCAGTTTCCAGCCCAGTCCCAAAGCGGCTTAAAGTTCGTTTTTTGAAAATGAAACAAATTTCTAAAGCGATGCCACATCCAAAACCATGGGACGTTCGTCGTCCTTCTCTAAGAAAGCTCTCCGGGTCTTAGCGGGGATAACCGAGGATTTACCCGGTCCCTGGAGCCGGGAGGGGGGTTGCGGGGGAGGGGGGGGGGGGTAATCATGTGATGAAAAACTTAGCGCCACAAGTTCGAGTTAATATCATGAGGGATTTTTGGATCGTCGTCTGTTGGCTTGGTTGATTAATTTTTTTGTAATTTATTTATAGGGTTGAAGTTAGTGCTGAATTGTGCTTATAATTTGGCTAACGTCTTAGCGTGACTCAGGACTTAGTAACTATATAGGACTTCAAAGGGTATCCTTAATTAATTAACGCCTACAAAAATTTTACTACTAGACCCACTATTATACTACAAACCAAAGGATGTTTCAATTTACATTGTCAGTTAGTTACTAGGACTTTCGTGTATTCATTTGATTTTTTATGTTAATTTTGACTCTTGAAATCTACACTTGTACACTAATATTATAAAGAGGCAAGATTTGATTGTTTGTTTGCATTGAATAGGCTCAGAAACTGAATGAAAACGATCGACAGTTGTGAAAAATTCTTTCACCGTAAAATAATTATTGGTTTTTTACGTATATGTACGTATATTATTAGTACTAACTCACAAATATAAATAAAAACGTCAACCGTTATTTTAATTCCCCAAAAAACAACCGCCCGTCAAAATGATCCCAACAATTTTCATCACGTGTCGTATCAAGCAAAGCTGACGTATGCAATTCAGAACATTAGCCCGCCTTAAGTGCCAAGACTTACTCGTATGCCTGCAGCCCGGCTCATTTAGGAGCCACCGGGTTTATCGGGGCAACCGCTCGCGTGTCAACATTCCTCGTTCACATACCACATCGTCTCCTTTAGAAGCCATCGAATTTACTGGGGCAACCAACCGTTCCAGTGCCAAAATTTTCCGTTCACATCCCCTTTCGTCTCCAATGGGAGCCATCGGATTTACTGGGGCAGCAACTCTAGTGCCAACGTTCTTGGTTCGTATACCATACCGTCTCCGATGGGAGCCACCGGGTTCGCGGGAAACATTTTACTTAAAGAGTTTCCACCGTTTTCTCAGAATTTTCCAGTCATTAACTCCTAACTTTGACTCGCATGTGTTTTAAAACATTACCGTAGTCTGACATAATTAAGCAGGTACAAACTTTTAAGTAGGTGAGTGCTGAGACTTAACGGGTCTAATGTGTGTTTAAAAGTTGTTCCGAATTCGTTTTGGACGGATAATTATGTTGCATGGAATACTCTGCTTTTAAGATTTGAGAGGGGTGTGCCTTCGTGTTCGAAATATTTGGATGGTTGGTATGATGATACTTCTTACCATGAAATATCTGAACAGAGGCAGATGTGTCAGCCAGTTAGAAATCGCAAAAAATCCTCTCGGGATAAAGGGATTGCTTGTTTCATACATACATCTCAAAGGGCCGGCAACGCACTTGTGATTCCCCAGGTCTTGCAGGTGTCCCTGGGCGACGGTGATTGCTTTCCATCAGGTGACCCGTCTGCTCGTTTGCCCCCTCTTATATAAAAAAAAAAGACATACCGTCACGCCTCTTTCCCACAGGGGTGGTAGGCAGAGGCTACATTGTTCCACTTGCCACGGTCCTGTCGTTCTTTCGCTTCATCCACATTCATCAATCTCTTCATACATGCTCGTAAGTTTCAGGTACTCCTGACCTGACCTTATTCAAAAACGTGTCCTATTTGGTCTCGGAACGTATAATAACGGATAATATTAGTTAGGATTAGAATGTTTGAATATACAATAGTTTTAATAGTTTTACTTTAAAGATAGGAAACCAGCCAGTAGATATAACTACCTACGATTATTTACAGGGTTGTTCAGAAGTTCAGATCCACTAATCTGACGAGTTTGTAAAATATTGGCAATACCTGTACGAAAAATTACCGTACGATTTGCTAAAAAGCACTGAACCACATGTAAACCAAAATTATTAAAAACGCTCAATTTTATTCCAAAAACTCCACAACCCTTAAACAATATTGTAACTTTTATTCTCTTTAATAACAGCCACCGCACAAAAGAACCGATTACGGAGACCGCCCGCTAAAGTGCGTTACACACTTCACACTGCACTAAACAATAGTTTTGTTATTATTTAACCCGAACAGTAACTAAACGCAAACAAACGAACAGAACGGTAGGCAATTACTGGACCCCTGCCGTGTATAACACCCCTTATTCAAGCGATCAACATCACCAACATACTTTGACCCGCCATCTTTAACAAGCCACCCCGATCTGCTACTAAATGACCCCTATGAGAAGGGTGAGGTAGGTCCAAGTTAATTGGTTACAAGAGTTAAGAGCGACATGGTTACAAGTTGACATGTGTTTCTGATAGATTACAACCTTGTGAATTTTGGGGCGAATTAGCCGGTGTTTAGTGAGTTGTTAACAAGTTGTGTGCATGGAAAGTGGGTGGTGTTCAATTTGTTTTGAACCCGTGTTAGTAAAGTGTAATGAATAGTGCTTAGAATAATAGTCCCCTTGCCACCTATCCTCCCACAATCATGCCAAGCATGACCTTTAGGTCCTGTTTCCTTAGGCCCTGTCTACCCCGTAAGGGATAAAGACGTGATTTTGTCTTCATTAGTGTGATGTTATTTCAGAAAATACTATTCTGTTTACTACTAGTAAACAAACGGTCAAGTGTGATTCGCACTTACGCTCTGAGAGCTCCGCACAATTTCAAAATCATAGTTATGCTTTTAAATTTGTTCGTTTTACCAAGACGAGAAATAACTGGCTATTTTAAGTATCAAAAAATAGCTTAATAAATATTATTCTGATTAGAAATGGAAATCAAAAACTTCATGCCCGTAACCTGTGCCGTCGGGCCTTCTTACTCAATTTCATAAGTAGGTACGGGAAATAACCTAACCGTTGTTTTAATTGCTTTTATGATTGTGGTTTTGATTGATTGTGTCATGAGTAGGTATGTCACATCACTAGTGAGTAAGTCACATCACTAGTCGATAAGTTGGCGGGCTGTCAAGATGACGCTCGAGCCAAGGTGGATGAGTCTTGTGGTTGTAATGTTATCTTTAACGGATCTAATAAACCCTTAATTAAAGTCCAGTATTATTATTGATCTAATAGACTGACCTACTCAGATCCCGTGAAGTTATTATCTACTTTTTACTTTTTTACGGTAGCTACTTCATAGTTTTGTTAATTTCAAGCCCTTTGTTATCCCGAAAAAATAAAGTTAATTAAATAATTTTGTAAACCCCACCACGGATGCAAAAACATGATCGCTAATCAAATTAGTTTTTAAAAAGTATTTTTAAAAACCCCTGAACTAACTAATGAAGTAACGAATGATAAAAAAAAAAAACTAAAAACGGTTGCAATTTTTCTATTTCACAAAAGGCGTAATTGTGTCCAAACGCGGACAGGAATATTTTATGCGTTATACTATTTACTTGTACAACTTTACATTTTCTTTCAACGCATATTTTTGTCTAATACCAAAAAACAAACAAACTTACAGGCTCTTAATAGCTCCTTTATCACACTCATAACCAAAAGACATTAAGTTGCCAGCCCTCTAGCAATAAAGAAAAAAAAACCTCACACGTAGGGGGGCCTGGGTTGCTGAAATATTAATTCTACCCTTAGTACGATAAAAACTATTAGGCCGGCCTCGGAGGATTATGGCGGGATTATTATTTTAACGAAATTAGCTTACGATAGCTGAGGGACCGGAGAGGCACAGAGTAAAGAACAGACAGTACACGACGAAATGTTTTAGAAGAGTATCATCTACCTAAGGCATTTACATCTATGACAGATGATTCAAGCATTGCGTCAGCGGCGGGTAAGTATTAAAGTACATAAAGTTTAAAATGTATAATGGGTTAAGGTTAAAATACATAATGATTCAAAATTATATAATGCGATTTTCTCAGAAAATTACAATTAACATAATTGTTATAAACCTAACCTAACTTAAACCAATCTACATATTACACTATCAAAAAAATTCATCTAGCTAATAGTTACACAGAAATACCATTATATATATTGACCATTATGTATTTTAACCCATTAAACATTTTAAACTTTATATATTCCGATCCATACCCTTTAGTGGCACTTTCTTTTCTGGCTGTACAAACATATGGGAGAGGCATCTCCGACCGCACCCGGGCATGTAAAAGCGACCAAGTCCGAAGGGACGACTACCAGTGCTCTGGTCCTTTTGCACGCTAAAGCCTGGAACCAAGCTTGGTCGTGTTTGCTTGCTTGGTGATGCGTGTGCGTGATAAACATTTACGCCACCGAGGATTTAAAATACTGTAGGTACCTATATTGAGCAAATTTGCTCTTGATACTTTTGATCTCTCTTGTTGTGGATAAAGCAAGAACTTTTAATTTTTTGTACCTACTCAAGATGGTAAATATTCGGCCGGCATCGGCACCTATTGAATTAAAGACTACAAATAATCAAGTTTTATCAAAGTATGTACATAAACAATCATGCTAAACGTGTCCTTTAGGTCTTGTTACCTTAGGCACTGTCAACCCCGTTAGGGATAAAGACGTGATTTATTAATGTATGTATGTAAGTATATAAAAAGAAGAAACTGGTTTTAATATACCTACTTGCGTGTCTGCGCTGCCGCATCACAGCGAGATTTCATAGCACTCACCCACTAGAGGGCTTATTAAAAGTAAATTGCGAAAATTGCAGTGCAAATGTGCCCCGACGCTGTTCGGGTAACCGGCTTACCGTCGCCGGCATAACTTGACCCCCCTTACCCAACTGTTGATTCCTAATCGAAGCTCCACGCTAATTGGCAATGAAATCACCATGACCAGCGACTGAGCTCTCTGGAACTGCATTAGAAAGGGAATCACAGCTCTTCTTATCTGGTCCCAAAGTTTCGCACCCCTGTTCTGTAGGGGTATATCAAAATGATATTTAATCTTTGAGTTATAACAAGCCAGGATGGGGAGCAGGGCTATTGTGGTGCTTGTAGTGTTTTTGTGATATTTATGGGTCAAAATGAGGATAAGCCTAGGATTTGACTTGTAATGGGTTTTTGGAGAATCATTTGTCTTTATGATGTGGCACTGCTTCTAGGCATCGGTATCAGTCATAAAAAGAAAGAAAGAAAAGAAAGAAAAAAGTTTATTTATGACAATCACAAAACATCAAATAAAATAAATTAAACAAAATAAATTATCACTAATAAATTGTCACAAAATGGTCCCAACTCAGCATTTGCTGGCCTTGCAGCCAGCGCTGGTCTTCCGTTGGGACCATAGGGTGATTACATTTAAAAAAAAAGGGTGAGAAATAGACACTAAACGTTAAACATAATAAAATATAATTGGATGTGGTTGCCCGGGCACAAAGCCATAGCGCATAGCATAGCGTAGCGGTGCGAGAACAGTCCCATTCTCGACCTGCCCATTTATTTTCTTTATGTTTCTCTTAATTATAGGGATTTATTAGGTTTACCTACTTTGCACGATCTGGTCTAGAGTTAATTGTATCTATAAAGCAGCGGGGTTGCTAGTGTCAAAATTGATCTGTCAACCCTGATCTTGTTGTAACGACGTACCTACCCTCAAGTAAAAAAATATTTTATAACCATGTTAGAAGAAAATAAACTGGCTGTCTGAAAAAGGCAAATGCCAAGGTGTCATAACAAATTAAATAAATGTAAAATTACCGTTTTTGAGTAAGAAGCTTTTCATCCGATAATGGCCCTTACTCTCGAAGAATTAAATTAGTTAGTATTGAGGGACAATAGTGTTTAGATTAAAGGTGCTAATCATAGTCAACAACTGCCAAATTTTAGACATTTCAAAATTTTCAAAGTTATTTTTTTTTAAATTAATGTGTCGTATTTCATGTTCAAAAATGTATTAAACCATAATCTTTGTTAAAGGTGTGGTTTCAAAATCGGCGGGCAAAATGGCGGAAAGCGGAGCGGCTGAAAGAAGAGCAGCGGAAGCGAGAGGGCACTGAGGTGCTCCCGAAGAGGGATCCCGCTGACGACAAGGTGAGCTACATCACAAGCTATCTTCTTCTAAATATATAGAAATTTAGCAGCTCAGAATACTCCACCTTATCTCTATGTCCTGAACTGGTTGCTCTGTTGTTGTGCCCGTATGTTCCCTTCTCCGTCGAAATTTCTATTTCGACTATGTAGTCGTCACTTATTGGCTGCGCCAGCTGCGCGAAATGTATCCCGCCGGAACTCTCCTCTAGTTCGAGCTCTGCACCATATAAACTCGCTCCTCGAGTCGGCACCAAATTGTGATGTGTTCGCAAGCAGCTGGTGAGATGTGTGTGTTGAGTGTTTGAAGTTCTGCGAGATGACGGATGTGCGGCCTTCTTCTGTAAAGTTCTAGTCAAGTTTCTCTTATTTTTGGAGGTATTCTTGTATATTGTAATGCTTAGTGAAAAAGGCGGCACTCGCGACACCAGCCCACTTCCGAACGTTTCAGCCAGGACTTCTTTCGACGACCCACGTATCTCTTGCCAGCGACTTTACCCATCATTACACGTTGCAATATCAGCTCGAGCGTTCAAGTCGTACGCTGAGAAGAAAAAAACATAATTTAAGGCTGGAACACGGATTATCTCCAATTTTGTATGATGTTTTCGAAAATCGTTCTGCTTGATGTCTTGTAGCAATATAGCGACTATATTGTTTCAGGGTTCTTCGGAATGCATGTCTCGGGGCTCAGCAGAGGCGTCCCCTGTGTCTGGCGGGGCGTCGCCGCGCCCCTCGCCCCCCGCTTCACCAGGCTCGCCGCGCCGCTCGCCTCACCGTTCGCCGCGCCGTTCACCGAACAGGTCTCCGAGGCCTGACAGGTCATTTCATCTTCGCATGTTTAGAATTATTTTTGTCGTTATTAATAGTGATAATTCCGTAGGTAATTAAGTTTTTAAGGAATTAAGAATTCTCTGCCTCTAAATTGAAGGCTCAACACCAAACTAGATTACTAAGTAACTAACTAGATTACTGTACCTAGTAAAGATTCTGTTTTTTTTCTTTATTAGCTTTAGCAGCTAGATATTTTTGTGGTGTAAAATAGAGGGAAAATCTATTTTTACTAAACGAACGTCCTGTGCTTCTGCACACCGAGTTCCGATGCCTTTCGGTAATTATTCGAGAGTTTTGAGCACTCGTATCAACGTCATTATGCTTATACATTTATTAGCACACGGGAAGGACTAGTTACTACAACATTGATCCAACTAGATTCATCAGTAATGTCTTTCATTTTTAATAAAAAGTTCACTTTGAGCATCATCTTTTTAAACAATATTTGTTAAGAAGATAATGACAACTGATTGACCCTTTGATCGAAGGATTGACCCCTTCACTCTAAACAAATCAGATCTATGCGTGGTGCAATGTCCTAAGCTTAGCCTCTTCGGTACATTATGAACAACACACTGTAACGTGTACTATCTCCAACAAAGTCCAGTTACAGTTCCCGGCAAACATAATTTAGCCTGGCCTTGAATGCGCAGAAGCGAATTTGACGTCTTCGGTACAAAAGAACATGCGATACCCCTTTCACGCCGCCCTAGCTCAAGAAGTTTGCCGTAAGCTGTACAGTTCGTGAGATCTTAGAATGCCATTCCGGTTAGTCTTCCTGTCTCCCTCACTCGGCCGATTCAGGTATCAAACCTATAAGAGCGAGTTAGACAGCAAGACAAACCAGAATGGCATTCTAAAAGCTCACAGAGCTTTCTCTTACTTAACTGCTTACTGTACCTATGCAGGTCGGAGACTAGTTGTCCATCGCCCGCGCCGTCGGTCGGGAGCGCCGGCTCCAGAGATGCGGCGCCGGAGCCCCGCCCTCCCCACCACATCTTCTCACCCTTCGACCAGTGAGTACCTAGATTTATAATAGAAAAGATGCCTACATTGCGTATATCGGTTTTCTTACAAGATACATTTAGAGCCTTTTTCACCACTCTGTATAGTTCCAGATATTTTACCCGTCAGATATCGATGACGTCTTTGTTTGTTTCGTAGTAATGAATAGAGACGTCACCATATATATCTGATCGGATCCCTTTTTGTCCCATAATTTTCGTTGGTCATAACACATGAAAACGTGCATTTTTCAGAAATTTTGGAAAAGCCATCAGAATGTAGTCGGTTAGGTTAGGTTAGTTTACTATCAACTCTGAAAAAGATATTTACTGCTTCAGAAATAAAACGATTGACTTGACTAACGAAAATTATGGCAAACCATACATTCGGAACTTTAATTTTATGGGACAAAATATAGACCCGAAGAAAATTGTGCTGAATTTAGAATATGAGTTGGGCAGAAGAAAATTACAGTGCTAATTAATATAATACAATAAGGCACATTAAAGCCCTTGGCTGCGAGGACGGAGCAGGGATTCTGTAAACAATAGGCTGGGCAGCTACGGGGAACAGAGAGTCCATGCTATATTATAACATTAATACTTTAAGATTAAGTTGTCACAGTAGTCCGCTCAACTGGCTCCTTTCGCTACGGCTGTGGAAGTGCCTGGCGCGCATCTCCTACGGAATCTTTCTTTTTCACATGTCTATTCTTTTGGTTGCCATTAAAGCTACCAGTTTGTCACATTTCTTACTTTAGGCTGTCACTTGTAACTACGCTACGTTCATAAATTGACATGTCACAGACGATTCTTTAAAAAAAAATAAGACAGTTTTATTACCACAACTGTACAATAATCTCTATCGACTGTAATCTAGTCAACTAGTTGAAAACTTAATTTGAACTGCAGTTACGCAGATTTTTCCGCTTTGGAGGGGTATATTCGAGCGAGGAGCTTTAAAAATTGGGCCTCTTGATCTCACTAGAAGCATAGGCAGTTAACACTGTTGTGGCATTATAGTACTTTGCAGTCATAATTTTTTACAGCTCTAAACGGAGAATTACTTAGTCGGCCGGTGGTCGGCGACTAGCAATTAAGGCTACATGCGATGTTTAATTAAAGATAATCGTATTGCGCGCAGGCTCGTGAGTCACTTGTTTCATGGGTTTATTTTTAAGAACATTTTAGCGTTCATAAAGTTTAAGATCATTTTAAGGAGCAGGGGCCTTACCATGACGTTTTAATGCGATTCAATTCCGAATCAAAGTTTAATCGCTCGCTGTCAGATCCATACTAGAAGTGTCAAAAATGACAGCTAAAACAAAATTGAATCGCATTAAGACGTCACCGTCAGTTTTTTTTTTCAGAATTTAAATATTTTGGGTTTCTCTTACTCAGAATCGTTTACCCTATCGATTCTCATGCAAGAATAAGTGTGTCCCAAATTTAACTATCGAATTTATTTTCCTGTTCGTTATGTTCCATACATACCTATATAAAAAAAAGTGACGAACTGGAATGGAAAATTACGATTCTGAGTAAGAAAAACCCAAAATAGTTCTGGAAATTTTTTTCATGTGGACTTTTTTTAAAACGCTCATTACTGAGCCTGAGCACTTTACACAACATGGTCAAATTAGGTGTGCGCCTTGCTGTATTAGACTTGATTGTAATATTCTGGAATATTTTAGTCGATAGTTTGTGATTAGTTAAATTTACATTGGACACTCCTGTAAAGATTTTTTTGGTCATAATTTTTCGTTAAGAATTAAAATCAAAGGACGCCGTGCACTCTGAACATCTACCAATGAATGAAAACTTGTCAACCAAGATTGAAAAATCCTGAAATAGGTACATTTAAAACTGTCAAACTGATTCAACCACTTGCTGAAGGATTCCTATTTGTAGTGCAGGTTAAACTTTCCGCAGTTTATTTACAACTAGCTGATGCAGTCTGCAAAGAATTCGATCGCTATCCCGCGGGAAATGCAATTTTCCAGGACGTTACGATCAGTTTTTTATTGCCAAATACGAAAAACGATAAAAGCAGCTCTATATCTCTGTCGGTATGTTCGCTCTTGACGGTAAAACGGCTTTACCAATCGCTATGAAATTTGGCAAGAATACAATTTGAACATTAAGAAACAAGATAGGCTACTTTCTATTCCGCAAAATTGCATTTCCCGCGGGATAGCGATAAACGAATTATTTGTAGACTACAGCAGCTAGTTGTAAATGAACTGCGGAAAGTTTACAGTACAAATATGTAGGTATAGCAATTACAAATAGAATAGATTGAACTCGTTTAAAAGCGTGATTGATCGAATGTTATGTTAAATGAGATTGCTGTAACGTATACTAGATTGTCGATGAGCGCGGTCTGATGGACAGTGATTTAATACCAATTGAGATGCTAACAACACGGCCGAGTGTTGCGTTATAGATATTTGGTTGGGCATTAATATTACTTAATATAAACTATACAATGAAATTTCTTAGTGAAGTAGGTATCTGTTCAATGCAGGTTATAGACAGGGTAAAAATTATTGGACACAGCGCAAAACAATAGGCAGGGTGTTAATAAAATGAAAGCGTCACTAACAAAGCAACTATCACATTTATGGCTTTTTCCCTGCCCATATTATTCGTTTATAAAATGTTTGACAACAAACACTGTGCAGAAAACAGTAATTTATTTGATTTCTAAAAATGCGCAAAACAGAAACATGCGCCAACTTCAAATAAATGTTAATTAAATAATAATTACCAACAAGCTTTGAATAAATTTACATGAGACCAACTTTAAGATAAATATTCCAAATCATAGAAATCGGTAAAGATATCGACGGACATAATTACAACAAAAAAAAGGATAACTTTTACATTTATAAGTTTTCTAAAAATTTACTATGAAGGGTAGCAAATTTTTTAATCTAAATTACATACATACAAACATAAAATCACGTCTTTATCCCTTACGGGGTAGACTGAGCCTAAGGTAACAAGACCTACCACGTTTAGCATCCAACTACCTACCAACTAAAAAGACAATCGAGTTATAAATTAACAAATCTAACACTTAACTCATTCCTCTCATTTACTCAAAGGTTAACTGGTAGAGATCCCTTATAGGGATAAGTTCGCCTTTGTGCATATATTTAAGTTCTTTTTTGTGATTTTTCTCTGCTTCTTTATATTTGTACAATAAAGCATTTACTTACTTACTTACTTAATTGTTACCAAAATCGAATGGCTTCACAAAACATCGATTGTATCGTACCCGTGTTACTCTGCCACGGTAAATAATTAAACCGTAGCTCGCTAAACACATAATCGAAATACATTACACGTATAATTGAGTTTGATTGAGTATTAGTGTAACTAATCTAACCGAGTGACAGATAACTGAAAACAGAATTATATTGGCCACGATCCAAGTCATGAGCGAAAATAATAATCCTAAAAACGTTGATTTCTGCTAACTATCCATTATTTTTTTAGTTGTAGCTTTGACACAGACAAAGATTAATCTAATTTTAACAAGTGTGTAATTTTTTCTATGGATATTGGTTACGCGTGGTCTTTAGGCCTTGTTACCTCAGGCTCTGTCTAGCCCGTAAGGGATAAAGACGTGATTTATGTATGTATGTGTGTGTATGCCACGGTTACCAAGTGCATTGCAATGCTTACGCAAAATTTTATTTTTGTTGATCATTTTTACATTATACGCCGATTTCATTCCCATTGCAGTAGATACTCCATATCCTGCGAAAATTTTACAAATTTAATCTTGACGCCTTTTCCACGGTATAATTTTTGGCTCTTTCTTTCATGGGCAACTGTCAAGGAAGAAAATAAAGACAAATGAACCTTAACTACAACTTAACAACCAGTCAGGACTTAATCATGTGAATTCTGCGATGGCTAATTACCTCGACGTTTCCGCAATGCTTCAGCAAACAATCGAAACCAAAATCCAATATTAATTACAGTGCCATCTAACCGAACTTTTATCATGCTTTAACCGCGATCATGCTCTTTAACACGCCCTTAGGTATAATTCAAGAGTACCTATCTGTACCTAAAGGTAATCATTATTATGCATTTATGCCATGGACCTTGCTTCTGCTTACTTGCATTGTCTAACAGATATAGAGTCACAGTCGCATTCGCCATTTCTTTCCGTTAGACGATATAGGATGAGGGTAGAAAGAGATGCTAAATGCCATCGCGAGATTCCACACGTTAGACAATAAGGTCTCAGATCGCTTTATCCTGTACCTCGCGCCTCAACTCAGAGTTCTGTAGTACAAGTAAGTTGGAAGATTCCCCTTAATCGAATTAAGGGGGAGTTTAATTGTCGATAATAATGATCCGGGGCTAACTCGGCTCCAATTGAGAAATTAACTTTGTGGGGCTCGCTTTAATTATTCTTGACATAATTATTTAATCAAGCGAGATTGATTTCGGTTCTTGACTTGGATCAGCGTCACGTTGGGATCTTTACGTTAGTGCGGCTTCCTTTTTTAAAATACGGCTGACGGTTGGAATATAATCGATTGAACCAGCCATTACTTAGTGGATGCTAGATTCTTCAGTGTACTTTACTAGTCTGCTTTGATTTACTAAACTATAATAACCAAAAAAATATAAAATTAAAAAAACATGGAAAAACTCATATATTCGTACATATAGAGCGATCGTCGGCATTGTGAAAAATCGTCAGGTAGAAAAGATCTATTAAATGTTATATGTTTAAGCAAGTAAGTAAGTAAATGCTTTATTGTACAAATATAAAGAGACATACAATTCGAAAAAAGAAAAGCATTAACATATGGACCAAAGCGAACTTATCCCTATAAGGGATCTCTACCAGTTAACCTTTGAGTAGATGAGAAGAGCATTAAACGAGGGACTGACAAAGAGTGAGTGTTATCGTTTCTGTTGGCGGGATTTGTGCAATGTCCTTTAAATATAAATTAAAAAAAAAACTGGGATGTGTAGGGTCCGCAAGTTAAGTAAAATCACCAAGTTAAATTAAATCGTACCGATATATTTGGACGCTTACGCCGCTACGGTACATCTGATCTGACGCTGACTGTGTATGAGTCCGAACATACAACAGATAAGACTTAGTTAAAGCCTTCGCACGATACTCACGTGGCCGTCCGGCGGCCGGACCGGAAGCGATGAGCCGGGCTTACGGCACCTACGACTTATCGCGCCAACTTATTGCTGCTGTTCGTAGGCATGCCGTTTGCTATGATAATCTAGTCTATTCTATTAGTCCGTGAAGTAGTTACCGCGCTGTACCTACAGTCGTGCTTACAGTATTTTTTCAATATTTTTTTAAATTCTTTAAAATCTTATCTTATCTTAGTCTAGGAATCCTTACGGATACACTTCGACCCATTCGTGGATCTTTTGTGTAATTACCCCTCCTCCGCACTATTCCATCGCTTTTACCACCTCATTCATGAATTGGGTGATTGGGCGCAGCGGTATTGCCTTGAAATCTCATGGTTCAGGATATCCGATACCGAGGAGTTTCATTCTTAGTCTGGCGAGGGCCTCACATTTTCACATAATGTGTTCCATTGTTTCAACCTCTTCGCCGCATATTCTACAATCATTGTCGTTATTGCCCTGTAGTCCCATCTTTGCTAATAGGTATTTAGTTCCGAAGTGACCTGTAAACGCCCCCATTATGTATTGGAGTTGACTTCTGCTGAAATTAGTCCACGAAATAACAGTCTGTGACCCACGGCACAACTACACCGCTAAATTGGTAGAGCCTAGGTTTTCCGTGTGGAAGATCATTCAGGAAAGACCATGGCACAGAGGCTTTTTTCTCAGGAGCTTTGCAACGGCCTTGCTGTAGAATTGGCATTGTTCATTTTTTTTAGTATGCTCCAATTCGAAAACCATTTCGAGGAAAACCATCAATTATCCGATTTATCTGGTCCGATTTCAAAAATACTTTATGATTGCAGATATTTTTGTAAAAGTACTTTGAACCTTTGTTTGACCGAACGACCGGGTTTTTAGACAGAATCCAGCATCGAATGTTTGCCACAAAAATTAAAAAAAAAAGTTTGGCTACGGCAACTATCACGTGTCACTGTCAAATCTACAAAACCATAGACAAAGCCGTTTTTTTATAGCCAGCCGAACGAAGGCGATTGGGATTCTGTCTAAATTCACGAATTATCAAACAGCGAAAAAATATTTATTATTAATTAACAAAGCTACGTAAAAGCATAATATTCAAATTGGTTGCTTGAAATAGTCCGTTTTATCAAATAAAGGTGTTAAAAGCACAGCTTAAAAAAATGAACAATGCCAATTCTATAATCAAACAGCTTAAGAGAAAAAAAGAGTTATGACGGAGCCACATCTTGGTACCAGTTGAGCGGCCAAAGGAGCCAGGAGCTAGGGAGGTTCCCCGCGGAACAGCTAGATGTGTCACTGCCATGGGGAATTTAAATTTCCAACGGCTCTACCAGTTGACAGCGTAGTTGTGCCGTGGGTCAGAAGGGAAATAACGGAGTAGTAATTTCATCTTCTGTCTTACTTTCCACGTCTCAATTTGCTCTGCTCTGTTTCAAAGTAGAGATTAACAACTGGTGAAATTACCTATATTGGCGCATGAGGTATTCCATCTAAGCCCTCTAGGCTGGTTGGGTGCTGCTCAATTACCATCAGGTGACCCATTACCATTAGCTCGTGCTACTTCCTTATTGTATTGAAAAACCTTACCATTTCGATTGACTTACAACAGCGGCCCAAACATCTCGGCACCAGATCAATAAAGCAGCGTTACGTCGTAATTGCGCTCGCGCAGGTCGCTGCCCTTTGTGCTGTAACCCTAATAACAATACATTCAACATTTGAATTTGGAACGGAGCGCGTGCATTGCCGACCAATTAAGCCAGTATTACACTGCACGATATTCAGGAATCATTTCCCTAAATGAGCGTCTAGTATAGTAAAAAAAATGTGGGAAAATACCTTAATGCAGTTTCCGTAAAGGTCCCTAAATATCAGACGCTGGAAATAGTATTGTAACGGAAGATACTACAAGTTTCTATAACTTAGTTTTCTAGGTTGTGTATGAGGAATGTTTCAATCGCTAAATTCTTCATTAAGAATTCGTAGCGATCCTAGCGCCACCTAGTTATAAACTGCTACGACGCACGAGTAGCTAACGCCAGTGACGTTATCCGTGTTCTGACATCGCGCTATCGATGTTTATAAGCCCCTATGTATAAAGGCAGCTTCTAAATCTCTTCTTTCAGATTTCGGTTCCTAAATAAAACGCCTGCTTGCACGGCAGGCACAAAGCGCGCGACAACACACCCATAATGCCTCTCCCGACGAGTTCCAATCATGTGTTTTGTTATGATCCTACTGAACAATCCGTTCAGTGCGAACATGGCTGAATAACGCGAATACCAACACGCAAGCGCAGTAAATTACCACAATGAACACGACACTTTCATTCAATTGTAGAGTCTTGCGCGCTGAAATTTTATTACAAATTATATGAAAGTTTAACAGGCTCATTACAATCTGCTCATATTTGTAGGCACGCGGCAGAAAGCACGAGATTTCAAAGCCTTAAATTTAAGTTTTTGACATAAAATTGTATAAGAATTGGAAGCGCCACGTAACGGTAGGTAACAAAGAAATCTTATAGTAAGTATTGGACATTTTGACGCGAACGCGTTCAAAAAGTTTATTGTGCCAAAAAACGGACGGGTGGCACTCCGGGAGTGCTAGCAGAAGCGAAAACTTTTTCTACACGAGTTCTACACTGTTATTCCACACCTTATACCACTAGGCCACACTAGCTTACGTGTCACGAACGAAATCAACGTACACACAGCAAAGCTATTCGGTAAGCAGGATAGATACGGCGCGAGCGTGCGTAGGTGCTTACCTGATTATATTGCCGTGTGTACATATTATTACGCCCAACACTCCCTCCGTCTTACGGTCACGTGACGCGTAAGATCTGACTGACGCGAGTTTAACATTTTTTACCCATCCCAAAAAGTGCTCAACGCCGCTAAAGAAGTCTTCACTTCAAAAATTACACTAAACGCTGTGTTTAGTTAACAACGTGACTGAAAGAACAAAACTTTCAAATCATTTTTGACAAGACGACGTTTAATATGTACCAGTACCAAGTAGTGATCACATAAATTCTATCTATCCAGTTACCTTTGTAAAAATGGTACAAGTAAACTACTCCTTCATAACTATGCGCGATAACCAACTTATCCGTCAGCAGATACTTAAAATCTAATTCAATACTCATTTAAAAACACAACAGTATAACATTACACCTATTCCCCTAATTAGCCCTTCAAAAATTGTAGCCCGCATGCCGGCGAAAGGGTTGCCATGTGACCACTCAATCTTTCCGCGCGAGCGGCCACTGTGTTCATTTGATTTATTTTTTATGGTTTAAACGCTTCCATTCGATTGTATGCAGGCGTTTCTAATCTGTGGCCGGTGGGAAGCGCGGGTCTATGGTTCGTTTAGTTTTTTAGTGGCCAGTGTTTATGTTTTCTGCACGGGCAAGTCTATCATTAAATTATGTTCTTTAGCTGTATTTTTAGGGCGTTTTAAGCGCATGGAGTGGTTTTTACTTATTATACGTCTGTGTTTGGGAAAATTTCGCAAATATGGCGATTTTTAAGGAAGTTATGAGTACAGTGTTTCCATTTTCTTAAAATCTTTCGGCAATCTTCGTTTTCATTCAGTACAGACGTCAGTCACATGAAAAACGAAGTTTGCCAGTTTGTAAGTTTTAAAGTAAATACTACATACACACTATTTCTATACCAATTCTAATCTACCTTCTCAGCTTATATACCATTTGAATAAAACTGTTATACTAACTATACTTTTTCAACACTCCCAAAAAGCACAAACACCAATGAAAATTGAACCACAACATTAAATTAAGTAACTATCATTTTTTACCACAAGATATATTAAAACTATACCAGCACTCAACTCATTGTGACCGCGTGAAGCGTAAAGCCGGGTCCACACCGGCACGCGCTCGGCACGCGACACCAAAGTTGCCGCAGCAACGGATGACGCGCAATATTGTCCAATGTTGTTGCAGCAACGCGCGACGCGCAATATTGTCGCTGCCTGCGGCGCGCGCCGGGGAGTCCTTGCTATATGGGCATGGAAGTCAATGACTGACGTTGTGGAAATAATAGGCAATATTTGGAAATATTTAGGCAATAAATAGACTCTATACATATATGTACAGACGTTTCCAAGCTTTGAAATAAAATACATATATGGATATGAAGTTAAAAAATCTTTAAAAAACATTACTTATGAACATTACTATACTGTCTGTTTTAGGGGTACCATCTGAATCGATTAAGTTTCATAAAAAAAAGAAAAAAGCAAGATTGCCCCACCAACTTGTAGGCTAAATAGCACAGCTTGTGCATCCAGGAACGAGAATATTCATTCCAATTCGTTCATTACCAAGCTTTAATAATTTACTTTGCTCGATGACTCAGACTGTTTTGTTCAACGAAACGTCGTTCGGAAATCAAGATCCAATTACGGTACATTTAGCATCAATGGCAACACTCGAACACGCTCGGCAGAGCACGTGCCATTCGTTTGTTTTGTACCAGATTTGAGTCAATTTAGCGTTAAGCAATCGCCATGCCCTTTAGCGACGGGGGCGACACCCCATGGAATGAATCGGCTTTTTAACAGCGGGCGATTCTTTCTACAAACTTAAGGGTACCGTTGGACAAACATGGTACTGTTGATACAGCATACTTTGATCTACGGTCCTCGCAGTAACAGCGACACCGTTGCCAGCTTTAAAAAAGTTGGTGCTAGTGTGGACGTGGCATTGTCCGTTTCGTTGATTGAAATCTGTTTCGCCATTAAGATAGTTTTTATGGTGTTTGGGTTTGGTGGCGATTTATTGAACAGTTTGATTTATAAAGTGGCGTGAATGAAGTGGTGTTGAGGGTAATTTAATGGAGGAATCAATGCGTTTTTATGTTCTTTACAATCGTTTTGTTAAAGAGCTGTCGTTGCGTGGCTTTATATGATTTTTTATGAAGTCACTGATCGTCTATTTATTATTTTATATGTTATTTTTTATATAATAGATTGTAAGCGTAAGAAAACTTGAAACTAGAAATACTGCGCGTGATTTAACTGTGCCAATGAGATTTTTTCTAAATAATATGTCCTTTCATCAGCTGAATGCCTATAGTGTAAATAAAAATCGATGTTAAAAAATTACATATTATCTTTTAAAATAAAACTTTTTTTGAGAAGCCAGCTAAACGAGTCAGGCAGTTTTATATGCACGATTTTATTTCTTCTAATGATGTGCCGTATAAAAAGCAGCTTGCAAAATTACATTCGACAGGGCCACGCACATAATTTTTGTACGATCTTTAAATAAATTATAACAAGCAAACACCATCTGAAACTAAGTAATTCTCAGTTGCGACGCAATACCGTTCGCTAGTCGTCAACAGAGCGGCTCAGTGTTCATTAGTGGCATTAATTAATGTTTAATTGAGCCAAATAGAGTATCAATTTAGCGGACGGCAATTGGATCATGCATCCCGCCGCTCTATAACTGGCCGTAAACCATTTGTTTCCATAAATGAAATTAAAAACGTAACAGTTTATAAATGGAATGGAAATTATACGACGGTTTAGTTAATTTCAAATTTTGATTTTAGAATGCTGGTTTGTGTAGTTACCGTGGAGCACTGTTTAGACCGTTACAGAATAAGGAGAGTGAACGGCCAGCCATGATTTTACCACAGATAGCAAAATATGGTACCTACGCTTTGATCGCTCGGAGTTCAATCGTAATGTAAATAAGTGAATGAGGGCAGAACGTATTCAGGGGGGCTACTCCGAAATTCGATTTTCGAAGTGTGTTACATCCCTCTCACTCTCAAATTAATGACTATTAGTATGAGCGGAACAGCACCAAACGAATGTCGAAAATCGAATTTCGCAGTATGATGCCAGGGACCATACTACTCGACTGTGTGTCCGTAGCATAAGAGCGTGTGGCAGGCAGGCCAGCGTCCAACAGTTTCATTAACTCATTAATTAAGCTTATTGCCTCGCATGGCGGCTTGCTCATATTTATGCGGCGAACGCGTCATCTTATTCGAGTAGAAGGTAATTCCGGATGATTATTCTAAGATACATTTTGCAACTGAAGAATCTGAGACCACGGCACACTGGAGAGTTACAAACCTCCATGGTCCATTTCCAAGTTCGAAATTTCATGTTGTGCCGTTCCTTTCACTTTCCTATTACTGATAAATTAGTGTATGCGGGATGGCACAATACGATTTATTTCTAATATTGCAAAAATAACTCTTTGCAATTTAAAAATGGAAAGATTTTAAGAGAAGTTAAATTTAATCATAGTTACAATTTTAATTAAACAATGAATAAAGTGGTGGCACTTGCTGTAGACATTTAATTCGATAGAAGTAGAGATGAAACATCTCTATAAATACCTTTTATTCCCAACGTTGTAACTCGCCATGTACTTACATACCACCAGTTAACGCGGTTACGTTCGACGCCAAACAGTTAAATGCTTAATTAAGTGAATTCGGTCGTAATTAGCTTTACGTGGTGTACGTACCTAAACGTACAGTATTTCGGAGAATTGGCTATTAAAATGGTGACTCAATTCTTAAAAGTGTGAGATGAGATACTTATTTTTGGGACAATAGTGTCCCGAACCTTTGGGAAGCAAACGAGGAGCTGACATCAACGCGTAAAAGCTCTTTTGATAATTGAATGAAGTGTAAGGGATAGATCAAGTGGACTCTACTTTGCTTATCACAGGGACACACTCAGGGACAGAGCCCGCCAGGTGTAAGGGCTATTGTGAATCGGTAGTCTCTGAAGTATTCCGGGATATGTTGGCTCTTGTGGTATCTTTTCATACGTCATAAATACACTAGACTTTGCTGACGGATGTGTTTCATCATGTAGGTAGTACCTAGCTACATGGTAGACCATCCTTTCCCCTCGATTCGTGGCTTCGACTATGAATACTAAGACACATTAATAGTTCCATTCAATGACGACAAATCACTCCACATCTAAAGCAAGTCATAGTAGGGTCAAATCATTGGCCCTGCCATATATCGCGTCAAAAACGGGTCGAACTTAAACCTATTTGTCATACAAATGTGGGCAATTAGGCGCATGCGGGCGAAGGGTTGCGAAAGCGAACAGTGACGGGTTAATTGACGCGTTTAATTAAGTTTTAAGTGTCTAATGCGATGACCGTTAGGGAAGTGCGTAAGTAATTGTGTCGAAATTTATGTTTACGAGTAGAACAATTAAAAACGTTAAAGTGGTACTTACGAACGGCTAAAAGGATGGCAAGTTGTTCCAACTATTCATAAAGCCACTCATCTGCTAGATATAACCTCGGACATAACGGTTCTAGTTCACAGATGAGCACCCGGCTTAATGTGCATAATGTACGGAACCCCGGACTATACTAACATGGGAAAACATGTGTATGTACAGTCAAGTGTAATAATATGTATTTAGTCAAAGTTTCAAAAATAAGTACCATACACTCTTACACCGGCGTAATAAGGTCGTGTGACATATTTTTGAGAAGTTCGTATCGATACTTATTTTTGCACTTGACCGTACATAGTATACAAACATAAATATATAAATCGCATTTATAAACGAACCCATATCCTCAACCTCATCATTCCATCATGCGTACCTGCTATGGGTGGTGTAGCGGTATAGCACGCATCACGGAATGGTGAGGATCCGGGTTCGATTCCCGGTCATAGCTTTCTTTTCGGATTTTACTAGGTGTTCTAATTTTCAGTGTCGTTATGAAATTAAATTTCTAACGGATAAAACCGAAAAGTAAACATAAAAAGTCAAGAAGTAAAATTCTTGATTCATTCGATAGTACCTACATAAATCGCGTCCTTATCCCGGACTTTGACGACCGGATAGCCTAGTGGTTAGTGACCCTGACTATGAAGCTAGAGGTCCTGGGTTCGAATCCCGGTAGGGGCAGACAGTTGTATGGTGAATACGAATGTTTGTGCCCGAGTCATGGATGTTGTATGTATTTAAGTATGTATTTATCTACATTATATAAGTATGTTTATCCGTTGCCTGGTACCCATAGCACAAGCTTTGCTTAGTTTGGGGCTGGGTCAATTGGTGTAATTTGTCCCATGATATTTATTTATTATTTATTATTTATTTATCCCTTAACGGGGTATAGCAGAGCCTTAGACAACAAGACCTTAAGGTCGCGTTTAGCGTGGTTGCGGGCGTATAGTTGGAAATGGGAATCAAAATAGTGATGGGATTTCTATCATTTTCACCCATTCCGTCCATGGGTAAACAACAATGAACAAGTGGTACGGCAAGCAGTACTAGCCGCTGTAGTCTTCCGAAGGCTCTGTCTACCCCGTAAGGGATAAAGACGTGATATATGTATGTATGTATTTATATAATAATACTAGCTTCTGCCCGCGACTTCGTCTGCGTAGAATTATACATAAAAACCTTCCTCTTGAATCACTCTATCTATTAAAAAAACCTGCATCAAAATCCGTTGTGTATAGCTTTGAAGATATAAGCATACATAGGGACATAGGGACATAAGGACAGAGAAAGCGACTTTGTTTTATACTATGTAGTGATAATGTAACTAAAGTCGGTGATCAAATTCGAAATCAAAAATGTAAACTAAAATTGTTTTTATTGTCATTTAAATAACAATTGTAATGATACCGTCTAATTTTTGTATACATTTTTTATCTCGAATTCAATCACCGACTTTACTTGTACAGTCAAGGGCATAAATATATGTGCGTTACCAAGACGTCAAAAATATCTATACACCTTTATCTATGCCACAAACAATAAGGTCGGTGTCACATATTTAACATGATGGCTCTATCGATATTTATGTATGTATTTTGTAATTGCGATTGTCATCTCCTAGTGTTTAACGGCATCTAATTTCGCGTTATTTAAGGTTCCCACAATTACACAAATAAAAAAATCTCCCATAAATACGTCTATCCTTAGACTCTATTATTCGATAGGGATCCCTAACAATCACGTACGCCTTTATCACCCTGAACCTTTCGGAAAAGGAATATAAAACTAAACTGCATATCGCGAAGGCAAATACCCGCTAGAGGGCGTGAGTGATACGCGGAAACATCAAAAAGGAGCTATTATGAAAAATCGTAACACATTTACGGGGCGGACTCCGCTGAATTATTCATGAATGAAATTGCTCGCCGTATACCTGCGAGAACCTATTATTTATACCTGTTTTGTGTAATAACAGTTATTGGGGGTGGGCCCCGCCTTCGAGTAAAAAGGCGAGAGCGCGAGACGAACTCGCGGACGCGGTTCCGCGGAGATATTTGATGGTTAGACGTCGAACGATAGGGTTAGGTTAGATTAAGTAGCTTAAGCCAATTATAATCTTGATGCAACATTTTAAACGTATAATTGTTAACTTTAACTAGTACCTACTTTGATACTGTTTTGCCAGCACGCTTTCAAGCGGCTACTGTTTCAAATTGATATATGATGATTGATAGTGATACGTATAAAACTTACTTCCATGCTGGTCTGGGAGCAAAGGAAAAACATAGAATGTACCAGTTGCTTCTCGTCCCGCACAGATGGTAAAAGCCCTCAAGGGAATGGGCGAAATTCTTAGGAATCATGGTTATAGGCGATGCGGCTAGCATCCCATCAGTATTTTGATTCTTTATTAACCTATACGCCTACAATCATGCTAAATGTGGCCTTTGGGTTTTTTACCTCAGGCGCTGTCTACCCCGTGACGGATATAGACGTGATTTGTGTACGTATGTAAGCTAATGAAAGAGGAACTAAAATATTTCATTTGTTGCCATGCATGTAACGCCATAGATGAGACAGTCACAGAGAAAATACCTTCATTTACTCTTTTTAAATAGATTAGCAAATGGGGCCACCGCCCTTCTTGATTTCTATTACTAGGTTTTAAAGAATAAACACTCTTTTAAATATATATGAAGTTTTTTAATGAAGAATCTTTTTTAACTTTATTTTCAAAAGGCTATCACCACCACATCAAGCTGCCTTATTTCGACCAAAATGTGACTAGACTCTAGTTCTAATTTTTAGCTGCAGTTTTTAGACGGTGGAACCCTAAAAGTTAGATTATGAGGGTGATTTATCGTTTAGGTTGTGTAGTAAGTTAGGCGGGTAAACGCCTATTTTGATAACAAATTCTGTTTGGAGCAGGAGCTTTTCATATATCGTTATTTACATTTGCTTCAGTTCACTTGGTTATATAAAGTCCCGTCCACACTTACAGTCGCGGGCATAAATATCGATAGGTACAGTCGTCACGTGAAATATGTGTCACCGACCTTATTGCTTATGGCATAAAAGTGTACAGATGTTTTTGAGGTCTTGGTAACGTATATACATATAATTATGCACTGAACTGTACTAATTACTAATGGACAAAAAGCATTTATCTATCGCGGTAGAGGAGTACCATGGTGATCTTTTTTCTTCACTGAGAAAGTTTATGTACCTAGTTTTTCTTTGCTAGTTGTACTTTTAGTTGATGGTACTTGCATTCCAATCTACATATATGTAAATGTATCGATTTTGAAGTTAATCCGACCACTCTGGAAGTCTTGTGACGCTGGAATCACCAGAGTGCAACCTCTATGCACAATTTCAGCTTTTTGGGTCTGTTGAGTTTGAGCTTGATCAGGCTCTTTGATCATTCATAGTAGTTACTGTAGATACAACATTGTCTACATTTTTATTATTTCTACATATTTTGAGCCGTCTCACATCGGTTAGAAACAGGGCCCGATTTTTGAAAGCACATGTGTGAAAATATCACTCGAAAGTGGTATAAATCTGTTTATATCTACTACTACAGCTCTAATCAAATATTTTACTAGTTTTAAAATTCAAATGTAATTTCGCTCATAACTTCCGAAAACCTCATAAATGCGAGCCCGTATTCGAACCAACGACCCTCTACTGTCAAACCACTAGGCTACCACGGCTTGAAATTCATCATTATAAAAAGACCCTCTTGTCGGTATATATTAACTTTCTGTTTTGCCAGTGCCTGATCCATAAACACCCGTTTCGGCCTTGCTCTGCCTCTTCTTCCTTCTATTTTCCTAAGTTTTCTACCAGACTTGAAATTAGTCGTACAAAAATCTCAAACCAGATTTGCCGCTTTTCTTGGCGTCGACTAATAAGCAAGCGAGTCACGCCCGTGTCGTAACGACATCACGACACAAACACTCGTGATTGCAAACGATCGGCCGGGGGCTGAAATCGCATTCCGTTTTTTTTTCTATTCTAACGATACATTCCGTCGATCGCTTTGATGTCTAAGTGGAAGTAAGGGGATGACACCGACGGCAATTGATTTTGAGAAGGCTTATTGATTCGATTGGGCTCGAGTTTAGGCGGAGTTGAGGTTAATTTTGTGAGTTGAGAAAATATGACGCGTGTAAAGAAACGATGAAGTTGAAAGCGTCCAGTTTTTGAAAGCACATTACGCCAAAGAACCGTTTGAAAGTGTTAAAAATCTGTGTTTGCCTAGAAAGTCACAGCTCAAATAAAATTAGAAAATATGAGGAGATAAGAGAAAAATCGCAACTCTAATTAATCTACTCAACTAATTTAATTTGGGCTGTAGTTTTGTAACAAAACCATAAACTTTTTTTTTCACTCCATATGATATGGTCCTTTCGAGTGATGTTCTTTCAAAAGTCGGGCCCCTCGTCTTGTCTATGTAACGCGTGCTTGATTTACTTCGTGAATACGTGAATAAACGCTTTAAAAAGAAGAGAAACTACGAATGTGTGCGACGGAGGCCGTCTGCAGCTAGCGCAGCCAGTGCGCGGGTAAACATCCCATCAGGAGCAAACAAGCGCCGCCCCTCATTTACGTATTCCGCGGCTCTCTCGCCCGCCGTAAGCAAAAACTCGATTATCATATTTTATACCTCATAATACTTACGAAAGAGATATTCAATTATATAATTTTTCCTTGGAAAAGGGATTCCCTTTTCATTTCTCATTTGGATTTTTCTCTTAAGCAATTACCAGCGCGCCTCGGGGAGCGCGAGATTGGATCCGCGAATACATTTCCACGTCCGACGAATTTTCTAATTTATCTTTTAACAAGAGTGCTGGCGCAGCTCTGTTTTCGTTTAATAAACCGTCCGCGCATGATCTTATGAGTTTCACCGAGTTACCAATTCGCTCGCTGAATAGAAATGAGCTCATTACGCGTTGTGTGTTTCTATAATTCTTTTCGCGCAGATTCGTCTGCTGATAAACCAAGAGCGCAGCCGTCTGGAAACAATTAGCATTCTGATTCTCTTTGACAAACTCTTAAAGTTGAATTCGGCGCGCGGCTGATGTTATTATAATTCAAACAAATGAAGTTCGGCGCGCAACTCGATCCGGCCAAGCTGTTCGCGCTCATTGGATTCCGGCAGCCGGATCGGATTGTCGGAACTCGTAATCGCATCGCGTGGCCGGGAACACAAATTATTCGTGCGCCGAAACTCGGTAACTTCGTCAACCGTAGGTAAAGAACAAAGCGGAACCACAATTGGCCGTACCGAGAATCGATTCAGGACCCTGTGCGCTGTACCTGAGTCGATAGAAGTTTTAAAAATGGCGGCTCTTTGAGAGCAAACTCGATAAGGCCTCGTCGGGCGCCCGCGGGACGGGCAAACGCAATTTGCGAGGAATCGCGTGCCTTTGACGTCTGGCTGCGGGATGCGGGGCGTCCTTCTTGCTTGTTTGCCTCGCGAAACTACACTTATATTGAGTTTATTTTGGATAAAGAAAGTAGCGTTACAAATCTACATCCACTTAAGGTTTAGTTCGTTAGGTTTGTCGTTCAGCTGTACTTAATAACATCATAATGAATGTCATCTCCTTACAGTGGATATTGTGTAACTACTTGTCCCACTTCTGTGCGTACTAGCCTTCTCTCTTTGTAAAATAATGTGTCAATATCGGGTAAATTAATTAAAACAAAAGCAATTACACTCACCGCACAAGTGTAGGTATTTTTTTAATTTATAATTTACATTGCATTAGTATTTCATCACCAATCAATCAAATCAATTTATTTGCCATACCTAATACTGGAACATGCACATTAAACTCGCAAAAAGTTGTATGAATTATCACGTAACGTAAAGGTCTGAACTACAATTAGGTACATAAAAGACCCTGGTTTTGTCTGTCTTCTGTATCATTCAGATCGCGTCGAATAAAGTCTAAGCAGTTAAGTTCGGTGAGTCACCGTGAGATGGCGCCAAAGTTGGCGAGAAGAAATTTAAATGAATTGCGTTCTTTGTGAGGAGAAATTGAATAACGACTTTTTTATTAAGTAGTGAGTCGATATAATCAACTTGGTGAACTTTCTCTTATGTTCCAATAAGATTTTGGTATAATTATTAAAATAGAACACACAAGTCACGTATTTCGTATTCAAAGTACGAGTACCTATGTCCGACTTGTTTCAACTAACCCATGGTACTTTCTAAGAGAACTCGAACAGAATGCAATCAGAATCAAATAAGTACTTGAATGAAATAGTTATATCATTAATCTCCAGTGTTATATTTATATTATTGTATTTTTTTTTGTTAGTTTGAATATTACTGTGTATTGTTTTTTATGGTATCTAATTTTACAAAATTTGAGTCATAATTAAATAAATCTTTTTTTCTGGGTTAGACGTAGGTATTTGGATAATATTTTTATGTTGTTAGCTGGAACTCTATTGGCACATAAATTACTTTTTCCCGCGAAATTGTCAATTGATATCCCGAAATATGATAAATATAATGATAGCACTAGCAGTTGGTGACGACCGCTCTGCAAAGAGTGTAACGACTAAGAAGACAAAAGAATGTTATTTTTATTTTTTTGTGAATTTTATCTGTTTCTTTATATTTGTACAATAAATCATTTACTTACTTACAAGAGATCTCGCAATATCACACAAGTTAATATTTGCATTATTTTAATGATTTTTCAAATCACTTCTATCCTACGAAATACTCGTAGAACCCTAACCGTTGCTATGGCAACAATAACGAGATTCCCGGACAACAGTGTCCAGCTCTAACAATTCTCACGCCATATCGAATCCTATTGCACAGGCAATACACGTCAAATTGCATCGGCGTCGTTACCAAAAGAGTTGGTGTCACAGACATGCTTCAGGATAGACTCAGCGATCGTGAATAATAGGAAAATAGAGCGTGTAACATCTATGTTGTGATGAGAGTTACGAGAGTAGTGTGGCTGTAGCGAATACAGAGAAGATAAATAATTTTAATCGTGCCGAGACAAGACGGTAGGTATTACAGATTACTTAATAGTCACTAACTCACTACGTAACAGATAAATGAACCCGAACCCGTACAAAATCTTGAATACCTACCGCGATTATTTCCTACTCCGTCTCGTTGGGAATGCTTGTGTGCTAAAATGTGCTTACTAGCGCGAGTGTAGAGCTATTATTGCTTCGCAGCCGGCAACACAGTTACGCCAGTGCTGGCTGTTTGGATAAAATATAATTCCAGAATATTTATGTAATAAATAAAACTCTCGTGACCATTTTTGCATGTTTTATTTCGTCAAGGTATATATTTTTAAGTAGAGTAGGTAGTGAAATAAATCTTAAAAATTACAAATGTTTAATTTTGATATTATTGGTTATTGGAAAAATTACAGGGTTTTATTTGGGTTCCACTGAAAAACAGCGTTGCGGCATGCCGCAACATTATGCGTCGTATCTATCTGTCAGATGGCGGTAAAAAGAGATGGTGATTGTGAGTGCGTCAGTCAAGGTGTACACCTACCCGTGGTCTTCGGTATGAAGTTACCTATATTATCATAGTAGTATATGAATTACTAACAATGTATATGAATCAGCTGTTCCGAAATAAATGCATTTATTTCATTTTATGAAGCTATTTTGAATAATTGTTACTCATACATATTTGACCCTGTGGCAGCGGGACTATTGATCATAATATTATATTGAACATATTATCATATTATTGTTAGTGCTATGTAGATGTTGATATAGTCGCAACATTATAGTCCATCAAATCTAAGAGGTAACAACTTTGTACAGGTGTAACTCACACAACTTTAATTACCATTTCCGTAAAACCATGGAGTTAAAAGCAATTTTTATTTTGCCACAGGATCTACATGTATGTTTCATAACCCCATCGCATCCCTATTCTTCAATGTGTCAGAACCAAAACTGTCAAACGGTACCTTTTAGATTTGATGGGCTGTAGTTACAGTTTTGACAACAGTGCCAGACAATTTTACACTGTACCATCGAACAAATTGATTCCTGACACACTGTGGAACAATGTCATAGTAAATGTCTTAGTGAAGTTACATTGAATTGACAAGGAAAATCATGTGACGTTTGCTGTGAGAATATTCCACGGTGGATCAGGAATCAAATGGCTCGACTGTACAATGCATCCATTGTGCATCGTATTTTCAATGGTCTATCCACGTAGTGAGTCTGTGGAGCACTAACGACAAACGAGTAGACGGTAACGACGTTACCGTTATACCCGTTTCGTTACGTTAGTTTCGTTACACTAACGAGTTCGCAGTTTATCGGATGAGGCGTAATTACTTGCTGTAGTTTTGTGGAGTTTAGATGGCGATTGGAAAGAAATTAGAGATCTTTTTAGGGTTCCGTATCTCAAATGGAAAAAGGGAACCCTATAGAAACACTTTGTCCGTTTATCAGTCTGTGTGTCAGCTTGTCACGATATTATCCCTCAAGAACTCGGTGGACATTAAAAAATACTTAGGGCCAATTGCAATTGCAATTTTAAAATAAAATTGACCATGAATCGAGCACTTCAGTATTTATCGCGATGAAAAATAACCCGTGTTAATCAGGAGCAAACGTAACACTACACATTGTTTTTAAAATCTCCTATGTTATAACTAGCTTTTGCCCGCGGCTTCGCACGCGTGAACCATGAGCATTTCAAAGAAGCTAGCAATTAAGCAAGCGAGCAACCAAACCTGCAAGCTTTCAAGCATGCATGCAAGTATGCAAGCAGGCATGCAAGCCTTCAAGCATGTAAGTATGCAAGCAGGCATGCAAGCAGGCATGCAAACAGGCATGCAAGCATGTAAGTATGCAAGCAGCCATGCAAGCAGGCATGCAAGCAGGCAAGCAAGCATGCATGCAAGTAAGCACCCATGCAAGCAAGCATGCAAGCATGCATGCAAGCAGGCATGCAAGCAGGCAAGCAAGCATGCAAGCAAGTGTGCAAGCAAGCATGCAAGCAAGTGTGCAAGCAAGCATGCATGCAAGTAAGCACCCATGCAAGCAAGCATGCAAGCATGCATGCAAGCAAGCGTGCAAGCAAGCATGTATGCAAGTAAGCACCCATGCAAGCAAGCATGCAAAGCAAGGACTCAAGCAAGCATGCAAGCCAGCCCCCGCATTGCCCCGCTGCCTTAATTTTTCTGAAACTGTAAATATTGCAGGATTTTTATAAAACAAAAACCTAACCTAACCTATAGGGCTGTCCTAAAATACATCCTAAATAGCTTTTGCCCGCGACTTCGTACGCGCTAAGTTGTAAAATGAAAAAATAAGTTTTTTCCCGTTCCCGTGGAAATTTTGGGGAGTGCTTTCGGAGTACACTTAAAGCCTTTAAAGAAACACACGTTATAAATGTTAAGTCTCTTTCTTTCGCTGTTTCGTCTGGAAACGTAAAATCCGGTTTTTTCCCGTCCCTGTGGGCGTTTCGGAAAATACTTTCTTAGTGTTCCCCCACACTCCCGAATAAACCTACGTGACAAATTTCAACTTTCCCCCGCTTTTCGTTTTTCCCGTTTCCGTAAGAATTTCGCCAAATAAAGCATTTCCCGAAATTCTTACGGGAACGAAGAAGAAGAATTTTGGGAAATTATCTCATAATGCTCCCCTACACTCCCCAAGGAACCCACTTGCCAAATTTCAGCTTTCTACGACCAGTAAAACGTAAAATCCTGTTTTTTTCCCGTTCCCATGGGAATTTTGGAAAGTAGGTACTCTCTTAATGCTCCTCTACACTCCCGAAGCAACATACATGCCGAATTTCAGCTTTCTGCAACCAGAAAACGAAAAGTCCCGGTTTTCCCGTTCCCGTAGGAATTTCGGGAAATCCTTTTGTAGCGCTCCCCTACACTCCCCAAGGGAAATTGAAGGCCAAATTTCAATTTTATACGACCAGTAAAACGAAAAATCGATCCCGTAGAACTGAATACATAAATCCCGTTTTTATCCCGTGGGAATTTCCAAAAAGCATTAAAACATTATTTTACTATTATAATCACCTACTTCTATGCCAAATTTGAAGAGTAGTAATTATAGTTCATAGGATTTCGTTAAACTGAATATATAAATCCTGTTTTTTTCCTTATCCCGTGGGAATTTCCAAAAATCCTGAAATAAGTTTCTTAGTTTTGTAATCACCTACTTTTGTATCAAATTTGAAGAGTCTAGTTATTATAGTTACTGAGATAGCGTCACTCGGAATCGAATATATAATTCCCGTTTTTTCCTTATCCCGTGGGAATTTCCAAAAATCCTTTCTTAGCGGATGCCTACGTCATAAGATCCACCTGCATGCCAAATTTCAGCCCGATCCGTCCAGTGGTTTGGGCTGTGCGTTGATAGATCACTATGTCAGTCAGTCAGTCAGTCAGTCAGTCACCTTTGAATTATATATATATAGATATAAGAACAATCACACATATTAAGAAAAACAAAGGTTATCTGCATGTAGGACATAACGTTATTATAATCTTAATAAAGATTTGCCGCTAGCTGTAGTGGAGCGATAACAATTATCCAAAAAACAAACAACGACGATTACAAACGTGATAAAGTAACAGATCATTTTAATTAATTGTTATTTTAATTTATGTTAATGACCCTCATGCTCCACGTTGGATGGTGGGATTGTGTTTCTTGCCAACACAAATGCCATTTAATTTAAACCCTTCCACAGGCGCTTTAATTAATACAATTTAAGCGCGTAATTAGAGGGCACACGTGAGATGACTGTAGTGATGGGATCAGTATCACTATCGACATCGATAGATACATGCAATAAAAAAGAATGTTTAGAAAAAAAATGTAATCATTTTGGTGATTGTACTTTTTGTTACACTTTAATTGCATTGTCTTCCAGTCTATGCCAAATTACAAGTCAATACATACATACTGTCACGCCTCTTTCCCACAGGGGTAGGCAGAGACTACTTTGTTCCACTTGCTACGATCCTGACATACTTCTTTCGCTTCAACCGTACTCATCAATCTCTTCATACATGCTCGTCGGTTTCGGGTACTCCTGACCTGACCTTTTCCAAAACGTCTCCTATTTGGTCTCGGAACGTCCGTCTAGACCTTCCCCTCTAAACGCAACCGACAATCCGACATGGTATTTACTAGGAATTGTCGAAAAGTGGTTTGTAAATTTAAAAGACAACTCGTAGATATACACTACGAACATTGCAAGTAAACCAAGATACTTCAGTATTTTTAGCACGCAAAATATCTTTTGTTTGCGTCATCATGTCAATGGCGTTGTAATATACCTAATGATCATGATCAAGAGCAGTCTCTGAGATTCAATAACGAAACATTTGAAATTAAAATTAGACTCGTAAGAATGTGTTTCTACATAGGTGCAGAGTTTCAAAGGCGTAGAATTTGACCGATCACATCAGTTGAACTCTTCATCCTGCCATCAAGGAGAGTGACCTTGTAATGTAACGTCAACTTCAACTACCTAATATTTAGCACAATCTGCGTGTCTCCGCTCCGATTTTATAAAATCGAACCCCTTTCTAATGAGTACCTAATAAGTCTACAAATATCATGGAGACAAAAATCGAGAATAACATCTACGTTAAAATAGATCTATCGATATGCAGCTCCCCCGTCCCTTCTCCATTTGACAGACTCAACTGGCTCGTCTGCCGTTTTTTCCGTCAGCATTAATTTATGCCTTTTTTACGCAATAACGCTTAATAGACCTTTATTTATCACTTTAATTTTTCTAATTTGATAACTCCCGCGGCTTCTATTAGAATTTATGACGTGGCCGGGAAGATGCCGTCTCAATAACAATTTAAATGCATAATTTGAACAAATGCGTTTCGATTATGGACATGAGAATGGTCTTTAAGTTATTTGTGTAAGTTGAAGTGTGAACTGTTTTGATTTATAACAGAGTCGAAGATAATAATGATTTACCAAATAAGACTATTAGACAGATACTTATTGAAGACGGTAGTTTTAGATGTCGTTTGCGAAACTTCTACGGTGCGATGATATTTAAGTAAGTAAGTAAGTAAGTAAATGCTTTATTGTACAAATATAAAGAAGCAGAGACAAATCACAAAAAAGAACTTAAATATATGCACGAAGGCGAACTTACCCCTATAAGGGATCTCTACCAGTTAACCTTTGAGTAAATGAGAGGAGCATTAAGCGAGAGACCGACAAAGAGTGAGTTTAAAATATCCATATAGAGCGTAGGTACATCTCAAAATACAACAAACATTTCATAAATAAACTACTAAATATCATTAAACACATGCATACGAGTACATACACACTACATACAATATGAGTACACACATACAATATTTAAGGAGATGGTGTGAGCCACATCTTCTTCGAGCCCTCCCTGAACGACGCCACGGAGGCAGATTGCCTGATGGAGGTCGGTATTTAAAATGACCATCGGGCCTGTCTTCCTGTCTCACTCACTCTTTTGATTCTTGAATCGGCCAATGGTATGTACCCGAAACCCGGATGTCGTTCTAGGAGCTCACGGACTGTGCTTAATGTTACATTGCAACAAGCAAACTTCTTTGGAAAACTAAACTAAACCTTCCTCGAAAGTGGTATAAATCTGTTTATAAATATCTTCAAAAATACAGCTCTAATAAAAATTTTCACTCGTTCACAAGATTAATGAGAACTGTAACTGTCTACAATGCTACTCATATTTAAAATTCAGCACAATTTTTCACTTCTTCTGAGTGCTGCTTTCACAAATGTGATTTCAAAAATCGGCCCCCTCAACATTCGTCCAAGTCCGTCGTCTGATAAATAGCTAATATACCTACTTAGGAACACTTAGTTACTGCATTATTCCTCCAACCATACAACGCAGCAAATGGAAGTAAACAACCAAACACAACTCCTTTAAGTTTAAAAGCACCTTTGTCCTTAATACTGTATTATAGAGCTGCCTCTCTATAATTCTTCATAAATTTTATAACGACGCCACTAACGTCGTTTGTTCTTGCGGCTTACGCGGGGTAGGGGTTGCCAAGCTTTAAAAATGGCCCGTAAGTTGAAGAAAGCGTGTTCATTTTTTAAAATAATCTTCGCTTGTTTAGATAACTTAAAGCTTAATACTTCTTAACACGTTCGCTGCGGGGCTCAACTTGAAAGACTTTTGGCTGGTGCGGTTGAGATCGAATCAGCCCAATCTGGAACTCTTTTACAGTGCGGGTGAGGCCGAATCGCTCTCAAATTTCAGTAGTTACTTAGATCCTTCATAACTTTGCCAAGAATAGGACCAGGGTTTTTTTTTGTGTTGTAGTCATTGCTTAGTAAATATTTTAAATACACTTAGCTTCGCCCTAGGTTCTGACCTCTGGCTTAAGAAAAAATACCTAAAGAATTTTTGAGATCTTTTAGACCTCAAATCGCACTAAATTTTATCTGAGACTAGAGCAGGGAATGGCACTTATAGGTAAATTATCGATAAAAGAATGATCATCTTATCGAACATCTTTAAAGGCGTTTAATTGTGTGTTATAACAAATATTTGTTCCTGGGTCATGGTTGCTTATCTATATAAGTATTTATTTATCTATACATACATTTGTTAATTGCCGCTTAGTAGCAATAGTACAAGCTTTGTTTAGTTTAGAGGTAGGTTTGTATAAATGCTCTATCAGGAAGAAAATAAATTTTGGTTTATGTTAAATAAAACCCATTCATTTATAACATTATACAGTGCAGATACTTATATGTATGATAAAAAAAAATAATAGAAGGATACACTGAAATAATTATGTAAAACACGCGTGGTTCAGCGTCGATAACTAGCACCGCACTGACGTCAAGCTGTCGACTCCCGCGTCGCCCGCCCCCCGCTCTGTGCGGCCTTGAGGTCAAATTCCTTGAGGCTAAATAAACCTCAACCCGCACTGTGTGAAAAAAATATATGCCCAGTGCGTTCGAGGCTTATTTAGACCTCTAACCTTTTTTCTGTATAAAAGAGTCAGCGTTTGAGAAACATAAAGAAATGTATATTTGTCTTTATCATACGCCTTGTAAGTAAGCGGCAACAGCTCCCGCACGAGAGAGATATCACAACTTTTAGCCCCGCACCGACGTAATGTCGAGCTTGAGGCGGTTTTACCTCAACCCGCAGTGAACGTGTTAAAGCCTTCTGCCCGCGACTTCGTCTGCGTAGAATTACACATATAAAACTTTCTCTTGAATCACTCTATCTATTCAAAAACACCGCATCGAAATCCGTTGCGTAGTTTTAAAGATCTAAAGCGCCCCGTAAACGATCAAATTTGTTTGACAAACTTGCTTGTCAAACTTCACGTTTTCATCAAACATAAGCGTAAACGATCAAACCAAATATCAAACAAATTTGTTACAGCGCCCCGCGCAAACGGTCAAACTTGCTTGACAAACTTGTTTGTCAAACTTCTTCTACCGAGATCTTGTTTGACAAACACCATCGTACACGTTCAAACCTGTTTGTCAAACTCGACATCAATCCAGATTTTCATCAAACGCATCAAACACGTAGATTGTTTGACAAACGCCTCAAACACAGCCGTACACGATCAAATTGTTTGACAAACACGTAAAGTTTGACAAACAATTTGATCGTTTACCGGGCGCTTAAGCATACACAGGGACAGACAGCGGAAAGCGACTTTGTTTTATACTATGTACTGATAAATCATCTTTATACCTCACGGGGAAAAAGAGCCTAAAGCAACAAGACCTAAAAGCCACGTTCAGCATAAGTTGTGTGACGTAAAAAGGGGAATCAAAACATGCAATGGTTGTTTTTCGAGCTATAGGTATTTTTTGCTTGGGAGATTTTTTTTGCATTTTTTTTTATTATTTTATCCTGCCCCCACGCTTTGTGGGTTCGCGGGCGGCGGGTTTTGGATGCTTGTAACATTTATCATCGCAACTATCGATTGCCTTTAATCATGCCTATTTCTCCGAAGGGCAGGCAGCCCTAAGCCCGCGTTTTTAAACCTGTAAGCAGTTTAAAGTCCGCGGGGAGCGGGTGCATTAGCGGCCGCGGCTTTGCGCAAATGTTATTATTTCCTACCCGGGATTACGCGCAGATTGACGACTGAATCTTTTTTTAGGATATAGAAGGATGCTGTTTGAAATACTTTAGTAATTGTGCTTATAGGTATGTGGGAGGGAGGAACAAAAGGTATCCCGGTGAAAGATTGGCATTGAGACCGTAACGTTACCTCTCGTAACTAATCCCTTAATATATATTTAGAAAATTGAATTCCTATTTCCCTTGGTCACGGCACGCGTGATCGGCTGGACCGATTTCGCTATTTCTTTCTTTGTTGTGATTTTTATCTTTGTAGTGAAATATTTTGATTTAAACGCATTAAATCTATGTTACCTACTTCCGTTTGTTTACACATTAGGTACAACATGCAAGGTCTTTTAAAATTATACAATACAATAACTCTTTATTGAACACCACATATAACAACCAAAACAGGAAAAAGGTATACAGAATAATTACAAGGTAACAATAGGCGACCTTATCGCTGCAGAGCGATCTCTACCAGGCAACCATAATGGACTGGAGAACAGAACAGATCTGAGCAGGTAAGGCAATTATTCCAAAATATTCCAGCAGGTTGGATTAGTGTTACACCCGTACTCATTTTTAGATTCAAAATTAAGTAACCTCTTTTACGCCGTTTGAATATCGGCAAATGTAAGGAAACATTTGTCCAGCACAATTGGAAATCCTGAAAAGCCTGAAGTGTGTTCCTGGCAGGGTCGCCATGTGAGGTTCGAATAAGAAGACGAAATACTTTGAGCAATGATTTATTACTGGCCGCTATGAGGTTTACAACTCTATATATATACCTTACATACTACGTCACAAATCAAACTAACTTAGCTACCTGCTAAAATATTCGGAAATAATTCTGAGTGACCTTGTATACTTCCTAGCTAAAATAACTTTGTACCTACGGAAAGCTATCTTTTATTTTCGCTCATCAGTGTAGTTAAAGTAGAATCAAACGCGAGTGAAAAATTGCACATACGTCAAAAACTAATATTACCAAAATTTCCCCAACTTTAAACCCCTGTTGGAGTCCTACATGACCCGCGGCGGGGGCTAATAGAGCTCTGTTTGTATTGTCAGCTGAGATTATGTTATTAGGTTTAATGTACTGAGATGACGTGCGGTCGTAATTTGAAGTTAAGACTTTGTTGCCGTGAGTTTTTTTGAGTATCTTTGAGTAGGGCTTCGAATAGTCCCCAACGTATTTAGTTATTGTGAAATTTACTTCCATGCTGGTCTGAGAGCAAAAAAAACATAGAATGTACCAGTTGCTTCTCGTCCCGCGCAGATGGTAAAAGCCCATCGAGAGAATGACCGAATTTCTAAGAAATCATGTTATAGGCGATGCGGCTAGCAACCCATCACTATTTTGATTCCTTTTTCCACCTATACGCCCACAATCTTGCTAAACGTGACCTTTTTAGGTCTTGTAACCTCAGGCTCTGCTTACCCCGTAAGGGGTAAAGACGTGATTTGTGTACGTATGTTATAAAGCGATACCATACTTCATCATCCACTTTGATACAGGTCCGTGGCAGGCCAGCACATTTTGTAAACGCTACGATGTTGTAGGGAAGCCTAACATAGGTATAACATATAATAATATTAAGTAAGATTAAGCCGTGCATATGTCAACCACACGCGGGACACTATCCTAGAGGGCGCTAGTTTATTTATTCGTCCGCGGCGACGCAACGCATTACCTGATTACGTACAGTCGGTTATATACTGAGGTAATACTGGAGTTACACTTGGGGGTCACATTAAATTGAGTCTATATTGTCTACATACACAAATCCTTTATCCCTTACGGGGTAGACAGAGTCTAAGGTAACAAGACCTAAAGGCCACGTTTAGTATGATTGTGGGCTTATAGGTGGAAAGGGGAATCAAAATAGTGATGGGTTGCTAGCCCCATCGGCATCGCCTATAACATGATTCCTAAGATTTTCGCCCACCCTCTCGATGCCTATGTACAAAGCCTATGTATTAAATTCTGCGTGGACGGAGTCACAAGCAACATCTAGTCTATTAAACTGATTTTGATGGGGTTTTTATAGTTAATTAGGCAGTTCAGGGTGCAATTAGATGCCTTCTATTTACTAAGCCAAAAGAAGACAAACTGTCCACTGTGTGAAACATTTAACCATCAACTGATCAAATCTGAACTACAGTAAGACCAGTAGGCTTATTACCTAACTCGCTCGCAATCGCCATCGTGTTCATTTTGACAGTTCATGTATGGCCTGACAATTGGCATCAGAATCAGCCAGCTGTCACATTCATACAAGAACTGTCAAAATGAACACGATGCACCGAACACTGTCAACCTTACCGCACAAGATCAAGAGTCGTCTGGCCGTGTCTTATCCAACCTCGACATTGGCGGAATCATCGCACCGTTCGATGGGGCCATTATCATCCCAAAAATTGAAAATTGAACACGATGGCGATTGCGAGCGAGTTAGGTAATAAGCCTACAGTAGTAGACAATTTGTATCGGAATCAGCCAGCTGTCACATTCATACAAGAACTGTCAAAATGAACACGATGGCGATTGTGAGCGAGTTAGGCAATAACCCTACAGATTATAAAATAGCATCCGACCGCGTCCGGGCCCAGTGTGCCCCGGCTTCACCCGCGACCGTAATTCCGCAAATGGCCGTAACTCGAGCCGGCACGGTTTAAAATTGAAATTTATATGCGCACATTATACATGAGCCGGGTTACCGCCGGGCGGCGGCCGGGGATAGTGCGGGGACGTCTTAACACGACTTTTAGAAGATTAGATGCGATCAGTTCACTGAAAAATGGCTTAATTCTGCCAATTAGTACCTGCATGCTTAGTGTGGCCTTTAGGTCTTGTTACTTTAGGCTTTGTCAAGCCCGTAAGGGATAAAGACGTGATTTATGTATGAATGCTTAGTATGATTGTGGGCTTATAGGTGGAAAGGGGAATCAAAATAGTGATGGGTTGCTAGCCCCATCGGCATCGCCTATAACATGATTCCTAAGATTTTCGCCCACCCTCTCGATGCCTATGTACAAAGCCTATGTATTAAATTCTGCGTGGACGGAGTCACAAGCAACATCTAGTCTATTAAACTGATTTTGATGGGGTTTTTATAGTTAATTAGGCAGTTCAGGGTGCAATTAGATGCCTTCTATTTACTAAGCCAAAAGAAGACAAACTGTCCACTGTGTGAAACATTTAACCATCAACTGATCAAATCTGAACTACAGTAAGACCAGTAGGCTTATTACCTAACTCGCTCGCAATCGCCATCGTGTTCATTTTGACAGTTCATGTATGGCCTGACAATTGGCATCAGAATCAGCCAGCTGTCACATTCATACAAGAACTGTCAAAATGAACACGATGCACCGAACACTGTCAACCTTACCGCACAAGATCAAGAGTCGTCTGGCCGTGTCTTATCCAACCTCGACATTGGCGGAATCATCGCACCGTTCGATGGGGCCATTATCATCCCAAAAATTGAAAATTGAACACGATGGCGATTGCGAGCGAGTTAGGTAATAAGCCTACAGTAGTAGACAATTTGTATCGGAATCAGCCAGCTGTCACATTCATACAAGAACTGTCAAAATGAACACGATGGCGATTGTGAGCGAGTTAGGCAATAACCCTACAGATTATAAAATAGCATCCGACCGCGTCCGGGCCCAGTGTGCCCCGGCTTCACCCGCGACCGTAATTCCGCAAATGGCCGTAACTCGAGCCGGCACGGTTTAAAATTGAAATTTATATGCGCACATTATACATGAGCCGGGTTACCGCCGGGCGGCGGCCGGGGATAGTGCGGGGACGTCTTAACACGACTTTTAGAAGATTAGATGCGATCAGTTCACTGAAAAATGGCTTAATTCTGCCAATTAGTACCTGCATGCTTAGTGTGGCCTTTAGGTCTTGTTACTTTAGGCTTTGTCAAGCCCGTAAGGGATAAAGACGTGATTTATGTATGAATGCTTAGTGTGAGGTTCACCAAGTATTTGTTTTTATATGTCAAGGAAGGCAAACGAGCAAGTGGCACCCTAAGACACCCGCAACACTAGAGAACGTAGATGTTTTGCCAGGCTAGAAGGATAGGATAGAATACCTCTTGTGCCATGTTTTACTCTCCACGCCAAGCGAGTAGGACGGTGGTAGCGATCCGGAACGATGATTTTGACAGATATTTCATAGGTTTTCTGCCAAAATATCATTGTAAATGTGACGTGGTGTAAGTCACACTTAGTGTAATTTTTTTTTTTTTTTTTTTTTTTTTATTATATGGCTAGTGTAAATTTTCAGTAACAATATACCTACGTCTCAATGATAATAAACCTTCGATAACAGCTAAAGTTATCAAATGTACCTATATAAAAATAGTGAAATTCAACACCTTTGTCGTTCTGTAGTCGTTAAGAATATAAAATAAACAGTCTATCCGAGTGCAGACGAAGCCTAATTCGAGCGGACGAGGCGATTATTCCGATTAAATATTCATTAACGAATTTTCTTTTTAAAAGCTGAAAAAAATGGCGTAAGGAGAAAATTGGCAATTAGGCCCTCCCGCCTCCTACCTCCGTTTAAAATTAAATTTGCTTCAAGGAATGTATAAAGTGGAGTGTCGGAGTGTTTAACGAGTGAAACAATTTTAACGTCTGTTGAATGTGAGTTGTTTCTTATTGAACATGTAAATGTTCTTGTCTGAGGTGAGTTATTCTGTCCTCTAAAGTAATAAGTATCTCACCTTTAGACATTTAGAGTAAATTGAGAAATTGTGAAAATTTCGCGTTACCTTTAAGAGGGTGCGTTCTAAGTTCTAACTAGATACCCACGTTTTTTAGCACAGAGTAGATACAGACTTGACAACACGCGTCGCTTAGAGTCGCCTTGTTCCACAATTTCTTTACAAATCAAGATAAGAATAAAATGAAGACATAAATCAATTACTAGAAAATAGAAATTTGGTGAGGACTAAAAATTTACACACCGGTAAAGTTGCATTAGTAAGATAATTAAAATTCTCTAACTTTTTCCATTGTGAAACGAAAATTACGCATACATTTGTATGGATAACTTTCGTGTCACAATGGAAAAAGTTAGCGAATTTTAACTACCTTACTAACGCAACTTTAACGGTGTGTAATGTAACTGTTTAATCCTCACCCAATTAACACTTAATCAACCTTAACTAAAGAAGATCTTTGTTAAAAAAAAATTAACACAAGCAGACATGACATGAGGTATTTTAATAACTTAGCCCTCAAGCTAGCAATGCATTGGCAATCCTCTGGTGTTGCTCGTCTTCCCCCATTTCATATAATGAGCTTTTTTGCTGATCATACTTGCCGACTGGAAGTAAACATACCAAATTTAAAAACAATCTCAAAATTTTGCAAGTAGGTCAAAATTTGCTTAAAAGATGTATCCTAACAAACAAATAAGCACATATACGAAGCGAATTCAATAAAAATCCTGCGAAAATGGAACGTGTTTGTTCTTTAAAATTAACCTCTTGTTGGATCCGATGCAGGGTGGGGAGAGAGTCAAACGAGCAGAGATTCGTTGTTGATTATAATCATTTGCAGTTGTGATAATGTGTGAAAAAAAGGCACTTGGTGCTACGCTGCGTGAGCTTATATAATGTTAAGCAGCACCCTCTATATTACTTAGGAACGAATTATATTTATTATCACGCCCTCTGTGGGTCGTGGTTGGAACTATATCGATTGCGCCTGTAAGATGGCGCTTGAACACGTCCCAAAGTGGCGGCGCGCGGTTTCGCGTTGCGTCAAAGTTTTTCCTGATTCGCTTAATTACAAACCCCCTTGCACGCTACACTATCCCAATCAAACGCCGCCTTTGATGCTGAATAAATGATCAAATGTTACGTAACAGAATACACACTTGCTTCACAAATGAAAATTAATTATGCAACGTGATAAATTGACAGTAATTACATGCAGGGGTGTAGAAGGGGTAGGAAGTGGTGCTTCCTTGTTACGATGTATGACTGTACCCATATATAATCACTTCAGTGGATGTGTGGTAAATGTTACTACTGTTCAGGCGTTTGAAACGGAGTTACAGTTAAATACTTACTGTCACCAAAATGGTCAAAAATATGGACGTACTTCTTTATTGAACACCACAAACCAGTACAATAACATTACTGAAATAAAAAGGCAAGGTAGACAGTTGGCGGTCTCTGTCAGACCATGAAAACTACAAAGAAATAAGTAAACATACGTTTTCCTATTTGCTTGACATCTCGCAATAAATAAAGTTTTATTATTACTTTTGTAGGTAGATTTAACTATATGAATATTTGAGATTTTCTCCATTAATAGTTATTTCAATCCTTTTAAACTTAACCATACTTACCTTCCTACAGCACAACGAGGCGCCGCCACAACGTTGTTCCGAACGTAACCATATCGCATTTAAGATGCTAAGTACCTGCCACACCGTACACTATATCTAGCGATGTAGTTTAGTTCGGGGCGGTGTCGCCGGATGTCGCTATAATCAGTTAATTGCATGAATAATTGAACGAGCCTGCGCTAACACTGCAAATACCTACAGGGCGGGGAGCGTTATGCCTACTCGATTATTTACTGTATCGATACAAATTAATTATTACTGTTAACATGCTCGTCTGGGTGCCAAGAAAACATAGAATGTACTTAGTTCCTTCTCTTCGCGCTCAGATAAAAGCCCATCGCAAGGAATGCGTGAAAATCGTAGGAATAAAGTTATAGGCAATGAAGCTAGCAATCCATCACTATTTTGAATCCCATTTCCACATATACGGCTACAATCATGTTAAACGTGGCCTTTAGGTCTTGTTACCTTAGTACTACTAGTATCTACCCTGTATGGTAGGTAATATATTACGAACGCTTAAAACAAATTTATAAAGACTGCACGGCAGTCTATAAAATACTCATTTGTGAGGTGACTCACTTTAAATTCCATAAAGAAGTAATTTTCATGGAGGCATAAATCACGTCATGACTCGCCATGTCTGAAAAGCTGTTAACGTTGCTAGGCACACAGCACGAGTCTTCTTCCACTTCCGCGCGTTCATTGGGCACTATCGTTTCTTTGTTCACCAGTTGGCGCCACTGTTGACCAAGGTCCAGAGGTATAGCTAGAAAAAACATAGCTGTTACCTCGGCAAACAAGCATACTTTTGGCAAAAAATAAGTTTGTAAACAGTAAACAAACAAACCTCTGAATTAACTGCTCTTTGAGGCCGCTTATTCTTGCGTCTTCTTCAGTATTCTTTGTATGAAACTCCATACTGCAACGCACACTTATCGGCTTCGGAACGGCAACGCCTCGCTTCGGCATAAGCTGGCAGTGCGTGGGCAACTCGCCGTCACCGCGCTTACGTCGAGTCGCCGCCGCGGGGACGGCACGCAGACCTCGGGTGGTTCCCCCGCGGGCGGCCCGCGAACCCGCCGCCGCTTGCCTCTCTGACATCGCCTACCGTCGACGTTGACCGCTAGCCGCCAACCAGTCGCCGGCTCGCGGTAAGCGCGCTGTAGCCGCTCAGACGCTTCCGTTACGAGCTTGTGTATGGTTGACGTCTGGTTGCAATAGTACATTATTATAGACCTAGGGCGGTGAATTCGTAATTGTCTCAGATCGCAGGTGTTTGTGGCCCGAACCGAAGGTTATGTTTAGTGCGCCATTTACCCACCAGACCAGGGGCGGATTTAGCCCCCCCCAGAAAAAAATCCTGGAATCCTGGATCCGTGGGGCCCGATTTTTGAAAGCACATTATGTGAAAATGCTCTTGAAAATGGTGAAAAATTGTGCTGGATAGAATACGAGTACATTGGAAGTAAATTACAGCTCTGATTAATCTAATCAACCAGATTAATATCTACCACTTTTGAATTGTACTAACTTAAAACTGACTTTAAAAACAGGGCCCTGTCAGGCAACATGCGCAGCCGCAAGTCGCGGCTACACCGCGCCGCGCCGCGTGACCGCCCCTTTAGCCCAAAGGTCAAGCGTTCGGGAAGTAACGAAGCGCGTCCCCATTAATTTCCAGCAGCGCCATCTGCCTTGAGGAGCCACCATGAATATTCAAACGAATTGAATTGTACGAGGTCCACAAAGGGAATCAATTTGATCCTTAATGTGCTTTAGTAGTTTTGATTAATAAATGAACGCCGGAGTGCCGGTGATTTGCATTTTGACGTTTGTTTTCGGCGCGAAGGTCTGATTTACAATTTGGGATCGTGAATTGAAACAGAATTAGGTGATTAAGAATGATGAGAAAATTTGTGAAATCAGAGATGTTTCGTAAATTCGAGTCAAAGGGCACGAAGGTGACTTAGCAATCACAGCCTTTGAGAGTTTCACTCCGACGACAATAAGGTTGTACTGCGTAAAATAAAACTTTGAGCACCATTTCGGTCTGTTTTTGAATACATGTACATACTAGCGGCCCGCCCCGGCTTCGCACGGGTGCAATCAGTGTTTCTCTACTATATTATGCATATATACATATAAACCTTCCTCTTGAATAGCTTTATCTAGGATCTTTAAACTCAAGCTCAAAGTCGCTTTAGTCTCTCTATTCAGAGCAGTTTCGCAGGGACTAGTAACGCGAAACGATGTCTTATGTTTAAAAAAAATGGAGGCAATTGTACTACAACTACCTAGAGCATAAATGTTCGAAGTTGAAAGTGTTTTGCGGCGGGAATCTGCAATAAGGCTTTGTCCCACGGCGGGCGCAGCGTGGCGCGAGCGGGCGTAACTTAACATCTTACCACGCCTTCAGTATAACCCAGCCTTTTTTTAATCCTTTTTTTTAAACGGGTGGTAGGGCCTTGTGCAAGGTCCGTCCGGATCGCTACCACTATCTTACTCGCTAATCCTGCCGCTAAGTAGCAGTGCTTGCACTGCTGTGTTCCTTTGTGGAGAGTAAAACAGCCGGGGAAATTACGGGCACAAGAGGCCAATCATCTTAGTCCTCTAGGTTGGCAACGCATCTGCAATCCCTCCGGGGTTGCGGGTGTCTATGGGCAGTGGTGATCACTTACCATCAGGTGACCCACCTGCTCGTTTGCCTTCCTATTCATATAAAAAAAAAAAAAAAAAAAACAGCCCAGGGTTGTTGGTTACCTACACCTTTTACGCAACTACGGCAAAGCCAAAAGAGGGTCATTAAGTCAGCAAAGATCTCGTTTGATAAATGCTATTCAAGGTCGGATGCAAAAAAGCCTCAGATATTGCTCTTATTTTTAAATTCACTCACGCATTTCATTCGTAATCAAATCTATCGTTACATAATGTATAAGCCCCGCGTTAACCTGCAAATTCCGACATGAAATACCCTTTTAACATTATTTAACAACCTTTCCTAACCTCAAAAAAGCAAATGCAATAAATGGAACAACATCGAAAGCGTAGAAGATAATATCAAAGTACTTTAAAGGCGACATATTTAATTTGGCGCGTGGCCCGCCGTCGGCCCGAGTCACGAGCGAGAGCGACGCGGAGGCATCAATTATTTAAAGTTCAGACACTATACATGAATCGCGTTGACGACGTGGTATGCTGGCGTTTGTCGTGTGTGGCGTTTGTGTGTAGTTATATCGGTTTATTTTAATCTGAAACTGCAGTTAACACAAGAATTACATTATTACAACTGTCAAAGACTGTACGTCTACTGACTGGACGTGTACCTATGTATGAAAAATACGTCTATTTATTTAATCCATTTAAGTAATACAATTATTCACTGACACTTTGTGAGTATTTGTGGGTTTCGAGTTTACCCGATTGAAAATCATTACTTACTATGTTTGTACTCCTGATTGTACATGCACTTTTATAAATGCACACACACACACACAAATCACGTCTTCATCCCTTACGGGGTAGACAGAGCCTAAGGTAACAGGTACCTACAGGCCACATTTAGCAAGATTTATAAATGCAAATGTAGCAAAACCATAATATATATATACGACATAATCATTAACAGAGCCTCAACTACCATCGATCGTTATTATTTTGGCCCTTGTAACGCTGCCATCACTTTTTAATATTTTTTAACTCTCATGCCTAGGAGTGACACGAATGAAATAACACCACCGTTCTGGAATTAAAGCTGCATTTCATTACACTAGCGAATGTTTAGTCTAAGTTAGAAGTGGGAAGCGTGGCGTATACCCACGGCGTTTTACGCAGTCAATAAAATTGCTGAAACGGAACCAGGATTTGGCGAATTTCGAATGAAATGCAATAATATATTCACACTCGTAATAGAAGGGAAATATTTAGATTAAAATATGAAACAACTGAATTGAAAAAAAATACTCCAAAGTCACAGTTCCTAAATAGGGTATCCAATGAAAGTTTTACCCTGAAATAACTCAAACTTTATATTTTTTACCTATGTTACAGATACAATTCATACAAAGTACGAATATAGCTATTTTTAAGTTCACTTTTGAGTACATACGCAACAAACAGCCCACTGACCTTCCGAACGCTAGTCGCTCCCGCTCCCGCTGGCGCGCATGACTTGCCCCAGCGACTCTACATCAACTATGCACTGAGAGAATGGGCGAGCGGCGCGACACCTTGTTATTTCATTGTCTGCAGCCTGAACTGAGCTAACTGGATCTAAGCTTGTTTGCTATACCATTAACTATTATTTCAGGAGTTCAGTAAAACTGATACGATTGTGAACAGAGCATTTAGTGATAGTAACTTTTTTTTGTACACACGACTAAAACGCGTTCGCATTGCAGTGTTAAACAGTTACTCTAGCTCTGTTTTCACACAAAAACGTCGGTAACGCTTTCATGTAGACATCTCAATTACTATGGAAAAGTTGGCAGCGCCACTTGCGGATCGGAACGGCAACAATCTTCAATTTAATTCAAATTTAGGAAAAAGTGGCTCCATAATTTTTTTGATGATTGCCAATGTCGAGGTTGGATAAGACACAAAGTATTTGAAATCTTAACGCAAACGCGGTTGAGACGCATTTTGTGACCGAAGATTTGCACTACGCGTGAATAGCATAAAGCTACTTTAACAATAACCATAACAGACTATTTTTGACAGAAAAGCTATGAATATTATCTAAACATCACACAGCGTTAGTAACAATTATTTTGTTATAAAAATACTACTTAATTCCAAACTTAAATCGTCAATATCCCCGTACTTACCCACACAACCTAGTACCTTTAAGTACCTACAAGACTTTGCATTCCTTAACGTAATAAGGCGTGGCTCACTCGTGGACGGTTGGCTGGTCACAGCGAGGGTGTCGCTCCCCCTTAAATAAAACATGCCATTCATCGATCGCCGCGGATTCGGCAGGATAAGTGTGATGACACATGTTTATGGGTAGCCTTAGACTTTCGGTCGCCCCGTGGGAGATGGAATGGGTTTACAAGATCTCTTTGCGATCCGTTTTAAACATGGATATGTTTGTGGCAACATTTTAGGCTAATTTATCCGAGCGTCAAGTTCTAGTCGTAGCACTGGCTACGGATTCGTAGCGCTACGATACCTACGACGTATTGGGGCGTAGCGTGATAACATTTGGTGAAAATTCCATGCTTCGATATTTTAGCTTCAAAATGCCGGCCAAGTGCGAGTGGGAAAGTTAAAAAAACGAAAAACTATTTTTATGTTTTTTTTTGGAAAATTTTGTAATTCTATGTTTTATTTTATTTCATTTTCTTTATTGGGGAAAAAAACAGATACGGACACAATTTAAATAAAATATTTAGAACGTAGTGCAGGAAACATAGCCTGCACCCTGAACCAATTCCAACCAAGAGTTTGTGGCAGATGTGGCAACGGATCGGAAACAATGGGCAGCAACATGGTACCGAACCCAAACCAAAATAACCTTACTCAAAAATAGCATGCGAATTTGACGGGATTTGATTTATGTTGACGGGAAGTAGCCTCGAAGTGCCTTATAGGTTTTGATTTCCGCGTTTATTGTACTAAATTAGTTGTTATTGTGCCTTCTTCATTCAAATACCTAAAATTTTTTTCCTGACGCATTAAAACTAAATGTGATTTTTTTCATTGTTACAGTTCAAGCACCTATCGGGCGTCGCCGGGGTCCGCGGCGGGGGACGCGCCCCCCGCGCCCCCTCTCTTCCTGCCCCCGCACCTCTCACACCTCTCGCATCATCTCAACCATCTGTCGCAGCCTTTCTTCCCTTTAAAAGGTGAGCAGCCCCGTTGCAGGTCAGGGAGGCCACTTCGAAATTCTATTTTCGAAGTTAGTGTCGTACCGTCCCTCTCTCTCTCAAATTAGTTACTATTATTGTGAGCGGGACGACACAAATCGAAGTTTGAAAATCGAATTTCAGTGTTGCCCTCCAAGCGCGGATCCAGCCTTCGGATGAGGGTATGGAAACGCCTAAATTCGGTCAACTGCGCTATGCTGCAGGCCCTAGTAATCTAGTCCTAATCACTGTTGCCATATCCAATGCTTCTAAAGCGGGAATAGTGAATTTTTTGTATGTTTAATAATGTAACGTATTTTACTACCCATTGTATTGCTACACCCCATTGTAATACCATGGTTGTGATAATAAAATAAATGAGTAAATAAGTTAATGCAATTCAATTCCGACTCAGTTCTGGTTTTAGCTGTCATTTTTACTATGGATCTGACAGCGAGCGAACCTAAACTGAATCGGAATTGAATCGCATTAAGACGTCAAGGCCACCCCCAGTAGGTTAATAACCTTTGCTCGTACTTACCTATATTTTATTTCCTAGGTTGGGGCGCCCCGTGCCCCTGTTGTCCTAAAGAAGAAGCTCGCTCGACCAGCGTCGCTGAGCTCCGCCGCAAGGCTCACGAGCACTCAGCAGCGCTCTTCCACTCCCTGGCCAGCTTCCAGACGCGGGCGCTGCTGCCACTGCCGCTCCATTTACCGCCACTACCGCTGAACCTAATGCCGCATGATGCGCCGCCGCCGCCGACTTCAGAGCCTTCCAAACATTTGGACTAAAATTGTAGAAGCTACGCTCTAGGCGGTGTTAGTCTTACTATCGCTGCTTCACCTTTCGCCGCTGCCGTTGGGCATATAGCCATCGCCACTGACTTATAGGCAGTGACGTGCATTGCGTCGCTAAGGTAGACAGCAGGAAGGCGATGGACCACAATTTCTACGCTCCTACCCTGCCGACTCGACACTGCACGCCTCAGTTTATAGGCCACAAATGTAGTCTCATTCGCAAAGCGGTCTCAGAAACAAAAAGATATAGACTTGTAAGCATACGCACTGTTTTTAAAGTTTTCGATCGTGATGTTGCTGCTGTGTTATGAACTATCAATAGCAGCTGCCACTTACTGCAAGCTTTATGCTTCTTATGCTTTCCAGACAAATGATACAGTAGCGGCTGTAACTACGGTCATAATTATCTCGGCTCTTTCTAATCACAAGATCTCCTGTGGTAATTCAGCAATATTTAGTGCCTAACTAATGTTTAACATATGTCTAACGGTCTTCAATTAATTTAATACTTGTGTTTCCTAAGCAGTTCAAACAAGGAACTTCAAACATTCAAACAAAAAAAGTGTTTGTGGTTAAATTTCAAAATAAAAACTACTGCCGCCGCCTTCATCTGATTGATACGTATGCCTCTATAGTTGCGTTACTCAATATACATAAATGTTACCTATAAACCGAGGAGCATATTAGATTGCATCAAATATCTACCTACTCTTTGGCCTTGGAGTCTATTTGTCATAATGTGAGATTGCGATAAGTGAATTCTCGTGCCATACATACATTATTGTGCCATAATAAAACTTTAGTTTTGTAAGTTTCTTGCTCATTCCGTGATACTGTGATGAGTTTAAATTGTACCATTTTAATTCCATAAGTTAAGCTGGAAAAACTGTAAATTCTGATAGTTAGTCTGGAGTAAGGATTTGTGAGTGATCTATTTAAAAAAATGGTAATGAGTGTTTATCACACGGTGTTAATCATAACGTAAGTTCCAGTAAGTAAATTTTTCAAATTAACCTTTTTTTTGTAAATATCATTGCACCATTGCAGTATTCGACCAAAAACTGTTGTGAATGTTTCTTTCTTACGTGTCAAATCTAGAATAAGTTAATTATGTACATAATGCACTGGTTTGGTCACATACTGTCTACAATTTTCTTTGAAACTAGCCATTGCCGGCGACTTCATTACCAGGGACAGTGGAGCTCTCTTAACCCGTAACTGGTTCTTTTAAATTGTTTCGGAAGTTCCTGTGATTACACTCAACATAAATACAAACGAACAAAGTTTACCAATTCATTTTGTTTGTACAGATTAATTAATAGGTGTTGGTATATTACATTCCATGTAATCCTAAGATTTATGTTACATGAGGCTGAATTTCCAGACTGGAAAAATTCCAAAGGCGTTATTAAATTCAGCTATATTTTTTGTTCACATAAAACGATAATTTATCTCCCTGTGTATTTTGTTTGTGTACGTGACGAAATCAGTGGCCCTATCGTTCAATGAGTCGATGTTCGTACGGTGTCTGTAGTTAAATAGTTTTGTAAATAAATAACATAGTTTAAATAATATATATTATGTATTATACAGGCTTTAAACATAAGGTCACTTAAAATGTTGGCAGAATACAATATAATGAGTCTTATTGAAAAGTAAACAACACTTTGCGTTTTACATCAGGAAAAGTTAAAAAATACAACTTTTATATACTATACATAAAATATATTGCACATATATCACATACAAGTTACCAACCTTAGTTGAGGAATATAATGGAACCTTGTCATAAAGAATCAATAACTCTAATTTGTTACAAAATTCACAAGGCTAACTTCTTGTACCTCGATTTCTGAAGATGAGAAATTAAACTGTTAAAAACCTAGCATAGATACATCTTTAAGTAAAACAAAGGAAAAACTATGCTGCAATGAAGAAACATTTCTAATAATACGAGCTTTTTGTCTCACGTTATATTGATTATTGCATCATCGCAGTAGATATAGGTATGAACAAACTAAATTACAAGCCAATCCGACCACTAGAAGTGGGTCTAAATTCACTTGTAAAAGCTTGAAGCAAACAAACAAAGTATACTACTTCTTCACTATAGATTTGGAAGACATTGCCGAAGTTGCTGTACATATTTTGACAAAGTGTGTTGCGGATCTGTCTCGGGGGATTATTTTTCATGGTGATCGAAATCAAAAAAACAAATTGAAACTTTATAAGTACCATAAAATATTATAAGTAGATGTAACGTCCGCGCCATATTGTAAATAGCCGTAAGCGAGGAGAGCACTGCACTATGCACGACCCGGGGAATTGTTGGCGCGGACTGTACTGTAACATAGTATAAATATAATATATGCGTACCTTAGGCACATTTAATTAACTAGTTGTTTTAATTATTGCAAAATAAACTATTATGTACAAGAACATTTGTTTTGTTCACTGATGCGGAACCTTCACATGAAAGAGATATGAAATACTAGCTGTTGCCCTCGACGTCGTCTACGGAGAATTCGTTTATCGCACGCCCGCGGGATCTACACAAATTCCGGGATGAAAACAACCCTATGCCATCCCCAGGGCTGAAACTATGTCGACTAAATTCACCATGTTAAGAACAAAAGAAACAACCAGCTATCTACATACCTACCTACTTTTATCTAAATCCGTCTAGCCGATTTAGAATGAAATAGTAACAAACTAAAACATTCACATTTATATTATTAGTAGGATTACAGTACCTCATAGACTGCTAAACGAATGTCAGTTATACGATATGGCAGAAATGATATATTCCATTTCAATAAAGATAATCTCAGAGTAGATCAACACTGGCCAAGTGCGTGTCGGTCTACGCGTAGAGTTTTATACTAGTATGCGACGAAGATTCAATATTAATTAACAAAACCTCGATGAAGCGTGTTGCGGATCTAATTTTTCTATACATTTATTTTTTGACGAAGTCTGTTGCGGATTTTCATATGACGAAGCGCGCTGCGGATATTTATGATGTTCACCTGACGAAACCTGCGCTGTGGATTTGGTTAGTATTAAACTATAATATTCTTTGAACAAAAAACATTTACCAACCTTACTACTCCGCTACCAAAACATTGTGAAGTACTTACACCAACTAAGAACTCTACGGACTCCTTTTCTGCTTTCCGTTGCCAATTTTATAGCCGTAATTAAAGAACGATTGAAAGGTCCAGCGGACTAATAGGGAGACATTTATCTGTTAGAATAGGAGATTTATATTAGACACTTCCTTATTCTGATAGATGACTGTGTCCCTCTCGGTATTTCCGACTATTCGAACGTCTAATCGTACTTTTACAGCAAAAGAGCTGTTTTCTGCGATTGACTATTGTTTGCATTAATCTATAATAGGTACCTTCTTTGAAACCGAATTCAAACTGAAACATTATTCTTAATTTGATACTTACACATTCTGTCGAATAGAATAAGAAAGGATCATCGAAATCGGTTGATAGTCGTAGATAATCGTACTTATTATTAAATTATTAAACTAGCTTTTGCCCACGACTTAGTTCGCGTACGCTTCATTTATCGGCAAGTACCTATGCAATTTTGCCGGTGTAGAGTATCGTAAGTAGATAAAAAGTATACTTCTCTACATAGGAGAGCCACATTAAAGGAAATGTATACTTATTACCTACTTATTATTAAATGGAGCATCGGTTTTCTATATAAAAAGTGGAAGTAAAGAAAAACAATAAAACACGTCATTTCTAGTAACCACAATTTATTTTGCGTCCAATTAAATACTCTAAAAAAGTAGGTACAAAATAAATAAATAACCTCAAAAACCATAAATTAAGAAGAAAACCATGCTGTGGGTAAGTATGATGAAATGATCATAACATAACATAATACATTAGCAACCGGCCGTTAGAGTTTCAACCGCCGCATCTTCTGCGTTATCAAAATCGATAATATAGTGGAGTAGAAGAATAGAATAGTTCATGGATGAATTACCCAGTATTTTGATCAATGTTCAAAATGAGGGCGGTATTAAATTTTGCATTAAATATTTAAATGAAAAATCTTTACTGAAACATTCCAGAAAAAGTCTGAGACCTTGTACTAGAAACAAAATCGCTCAGTTGACACTTGCAAAACGTATAGTAAAAAGTAAAGGTTATAAATATTCAGCTATGTTATGTAAGACTGCAAGTAATGCATTCCTGAAGGATAAAACACAGAATTAAATAAAATAAAAAAACATTAAAAAAAAACAATTAATTATTATAAATTTCATTTTTATGAAATCGATTGTACATTCAAAACCGAAATATTGAAATCGACGTGAGAAGCACAATTGTATTATCGAACCGCTTTTGATTGTCACACATCGATTCGATAGGTTTGACAGATTTGGGCTCGTAATTGATATAACAATAATAATTATTATTATTTTTTAACTAAATGATTGAATAAATCTACATCTTGTAGAGATCCGTATTAACAAATTTGAACCAAACACTTACATTTACGTATGTGTAACACCATAAAATATATTTATATGCCTTCACGCATAAACCCTCCTCCTCCGCTTCCACATAAATCAATTATTGTCACAGACTCAACTATTTCACAACAACACCATGTTTCGGCAACAAATATGTCGCAATAAAAACTTGACAACAGTTTCGTTACATTCTTTTAATACAACAAGCATTAAGCATTAATCGTAATCTTAGTCAGCCATTTGGTAAAGTCCATTAATTTCCGTGATTTACAACTTTTTTGTAACTGCGACAAGAACAATCGCGTGTCCCGGAGTTTTGCAATTACTCATTAGTAAGAAGATTCACCGTAAATTTTACACGCGATGTATTTATGATGCAAGTTTTGCAATAAGCGGTTGAACGGTTTGCAAACTTAAAATGAGAGTGGATTAGTAATCACTTTTATTGCAAAACACCTAATGTTGTACTGTGATTTATTAAGAAAGGGTTTTTGGAACGAATTTTACTTATTTGCCTCAGTCAGAAGCGTGTTTTTTAGCTTACAACGTTTTTTATATTAAAAGAAAAATAATTTAAAGGTAAATTGGTGTATTCTAATGGTGTAATGGTGTATCTTTTCAAAGAAAACAACATACACCACAACCGGGTATATTGTACATTATTATTAGTTGAAAACGTTAATAAAGTCGAAGAGTATATTTTGTCTGTATTAGGAAAAAGTAAGAGTCAAAGTGCCAGAAAACAGCAAAAGATGTTAAGTGAACATTTCGGCTTCACAACAATTTATAGTTTATATGTAGGGGGCTAATGAAAGTCAAATTAAAACATGCAAGAAGAGAAGCAAGCAATCTCTGGGCATTTATATGTTAAATATTCCCCAGCATTGACTTTAGAAAGTGAGAACGAAACACATATTATCTAGTCCATCTCCAAAACACCAGTGACATTTTGCGACCGCGTACCTACCCTCAAAAGCGAAACTAGCCTGAAGATTTATGCAGCAAGTTGCGGCGCAGGTGCCGGGAGCTAAGTTTGCAATTTACTGGCGAATAAACATTGATAACAATACAAGTTTACAGCTTACTGCGATGTATGTGGACGACGGACGGGTACCTAAATACATTGGAGTGCTACTTTAGGTATGATTTTTACACAAATATGTAAGCTTAAAAAGTTCGTAACTAATTGTAGAAGACGAAGACCAGAACTCGGTGCAGGAAGCTTATTTACGGTATTTCTTCAGCAACTCTCTTGCAACTCTTTTGCAACAACAAAAAAAACTAACAAAATCTATACACAAAGCATACGGGGGTAAATTGAGAAAAATATGGGCCATAACGTAAGACTTTGTACACAGACAAAAGAAAGTAAAGGCAAAGGTTATTTAGTTCTAGATGAATATAATTTAATTGAAAAAGTGAAATTACAAAATCAGGAAATATTGTATTGTATAACATTACCGTAACATTAGTATGGTTACTGCCATTCAGGTAACGCACACTGTTGTTCTTACTATGTTATCCATCTATCTATCTAATACTTTAAACGAGCAATTCTTGTGTATATAGACATGTACACGTGCTGTTACCCGCGGCTTCGCCCCCGTACCAGTTTTTTTTAAATATTGTTACATAAGAACCTTCTCCTGACAATAACAAACACAATTAGGAGAATCGGTCCAGTTGTTTACGCGTGATGCCGTGACCAAGGGAAATAATGATTCATTTATAATCTGAATCTCGGAAAGGGCTTTAATAGTTTTCATGAAATTTAGTATGCCGGGGCTTTTGAGGGTGATAAATCGATCTAGCTAGGTTTCATTAAAAAAAAAACCGAGCTAAGCTCATTCATCCAGGAACTAAGGATAATTTCGATAGGAGTTATCAAGTGAGTGTGAAGTACACGTCTTCGTATAAGCATTTTATGCAGGCTACTTTTACACATACACAAATAATTACTCTTACCACTAATATTTACAGAAAAGGACGGCCAATATGGGCATAACACTATAACAAGTCCTTCGTACGCACGTTTCTTCTGACCGCGTTGTTGAAGCCTTCCTGGTACTGGTAGAAGATGCTGCTCGAAGAAATGACATCAGGGACAGCGTCTGCGTCAAAAAATACAGGCGTCACCAAAGAACGCCAGAATCACCGAACACACTTATTAAAAATTATTTATCAAACTTTTATTTCTCTAACGGAAGATCTGTTTTTCTGTTGTATCTTTCATCGTCATTCTTTTAAAAAAAACCAAGCAAGAATTACCTATACCATTTTTATGACAGTTTCAATTTTGTTTTAAGGGTGTCATTCAACTTTAGGGCGGTCATTGTGTTCCCATCTTATGTAACTTATCACTACATGTTATAAAATAAAGTCCTCCGCCGTGTCTGCCTGGCCTTCTGTTTGTTCGCGATAAACTAAAAACTACTGAACAGATTTTCACCAACACAAATTGGAGTAATTCACCAGAAAGGTTTAGGTATATAGTTTGTCAAATTTTTGTGTAAATTGTTTAAAATATAACGACAATTGTTGTAAGTGTCGGGAAAAGTCACGCGGTTTGGAATAAAAAAAAATCTACGCGGACGAAGTCACTGTCGACAAGTCAACCATAATTTGAAAATTAAGATTTACTACCTACCTAATTTCTTCAACTGATTTAAAACAGCATTAATAATGTTAACAAGGACTTAGCATAAATGATTACACATATTGTTTGCGGGTAGCAGATGCGCTGCAATCCGCCTCGTGTACGTTACGTAGCGTTATGTAACATAACGTTATGTTATGTACCAATTAAACACAAACACCGGGTTCTAAGCTGCAGCTAATGTCCCTAATGGTAAGTGATAATTCATTGTGTAATAATGATAAATGTACGCCGTGTCATGTTACAGCTTTTGGGTAGTCGCATTGGTGTCGGCGGGTAATAGTTGAGGAAAAGTTGGAAAATTTGTGATTCAAAAGTAATTTGCGCGTTCTTGTTACGATTCTTGATTACCTACGTTTTGTTTCGGTCATGAATAGTCATGATGATTTTGTAATGTTAACAAAACAAATAAGATTGTTAATCAGTTTACGACAAACCTAATTAGATTTGCATGGATGGAACAGAAAAAATTCCACTAGCGTAATGTCAAAGGTAAATTGGAATGAACGCCTCATAAAATAGGTACAGTGAAAAAGTTAAGAAGCCAACTCCAATCCACATTTTTTTATCTAGTAAATACTTACAAAAAGCTCATGTGACCATGTGTTATGGCCTATAGCATCTCAAGCAGAAAATAGTGGGTTCGACCCGGGCAAACACGCATCTCTTAAAAACCATGAACTTTTCGGCGAAGGAACATGTGAGGAAACTAGCACACACTTGCGTAGCAGTTCAATGGTGTGTATAGCCCAACCTTACACATTCAGTGAGCAAAAAATTAGCATACATTCTAGTTTTTTTATTTATTTTAGAATTTTCATAACAGCGCATACGTGGTGGACTGTACCACGCCCTGCACAGACAGTCGGCACACAAGGCCATGTAAAACGCGGCGCAGTGTTTGCGCCAGTTAATTACTCCATTGTGCTACGTAGATGTCGTTACATAATGCATATTCTTTATTAACATATACTTGGTTATCATTCCCTTTGTACGTTTTGAGTGCTTTTCAGTGTTAGAGCTAGTTTTTAGGTTGAATACTTAAGTATCAAGTTCTGAATTTATTCTGGACCGGCCGTTGCCCGCAATTTTAGACTTTTTTTAAATAAAAAGTAGCATGTAGCATATTAACGGTGCAAGAATTTTGGATATTGAATGACTAGTTTTGAAGATTACTCGCACGTCCAAACTCACAAAATTAATTACCTCTTTTTAAAATTAGTATAGACTACTCTAGGAATTCCCTACAGCTAGTCCTTCATTTACGATGCACGAAGAATATCCGTGCAATAATTCTGTAGACTAGGCGGTTGAGATTTCAACGTTTTACATGCGTACATTCTTCAGCTTTTATTATATTGCACCTCAATTTTAATCGAGTTATCCTAAACAAATTGAGCTGAAATTTTGCATACTTATGTACTGAAGTCGGATGACAATGACAATACAATGGCACAGTATATATATAAGCTAAAGCAGTAAGGAAACTACGAACAAATCGGTTGAAACGAAACACGCACACAGGCGCGCGCTTTACACGGCCCCTAAGCGGACCTCGTCCACTCCGCTCAGGCTCAGGTCCGCTTAGGGGCCGTGTAAAGCGTGCGCCTGTGTGCGTGTTTCGTTTCAACCGATTTGTTCGTAGTTTCCTTACTGCTTTAGCTTATATATATACTGTGACAATGGTCAGGCAGTGAAATTGTGGTGACCCGACCAGGATCGTCATCGCAGCTTGTAATTTTTCAACTATTGCTTCTATTGACTTGAAAATAGAATGGGTGACAATGCAAGTGCAATCTACAACATAAAGCACAGTCAGCAAAAAACGCTTGTATTAAAAGTGTAATTTTTGTCAAAAACTTATTACTTATACGCGTAAAACCAAGCAAGAAACTTCGACATCTTCTATACTTACGACACAGTAGACTTGCCTAAACCAAACTTAACCCGCCGCACATCTCATAACACTCATTACAATAAACACTGGTATGAAACTGCAAAGCCGCCCCCCCCCCCCCCCCCCCGGGGAGCGGGGGTGAGGTTGCAGGCGGGGAGGGCACACAACTCGGAACAATTCATTTACACGCCGGCCTCATTATAACTTCGCCTTATTGTCCGTACTGCGGGAGTATTTGATTTGTATGAAATTTTTAATTAATTTCCGTCTGTCGTCGACGAGTTTTGGGGTAAAGATATTTTTTTTAATTATCTTTAAGTGAATGTGTGCGTGAATCTTACGAGTGTACAACGTGTATAGCTCTATTAGTTTCTAAATATTTGTTACCGTTTCACGGCAAAACAACTAAAAGGAATACAGGTGAAATTTAACGCACTCATAACACAATCATGCTAAACTTGGCCTTTAGTCTTGGTACCATAGACTTTGTGTACACCGTGAGAAATAAAGACGTGATTTATGTATGTATGTAACACACTAACAGAATATTCTATCCCAGAAAATCGAATAGTTCCCGCGGGTTAGCGATAAAAAATTACAAAGTTCAACAACCTTCGAATTCGAATAGCTTTTTAAGAATATTTGAATAGACAACAGTTTGCAAAATAAACAAAATTAACTGCGCCCAACAACACTTGAAACTACACTACCCATTATTCAACACCATCTCTCAAACCACAACGCACAACAATCATAATACCTAAAACTTCCCAAGCACCTCCACGGAAAATAATTAATTTTCCGAATCAGATTTAAATATTAAGCATCAATTTCCCCGACTGTACCGGCAGAAACAATGTAAATGTAGACCGGGAGCGAATTCCGATTCAATCCCATTACGAATCGCGTTGAGATTATTAAACAGTCACCTTAACGAGAATCGTGGGGGGTGGGGGGGCCAATTTGTCTGAGGCAGCACAGAATATGATTATGTACTTATAGAAATTTCTGGATTGTAAAGGCGTGGTTCGGTCGGGATCGTGTTTGAGTTGAGCTACCTAAATTGTACGTTTTAATTAAAACAATGTTTAATTCTGCGGTGTAATCCGTTTCATTTGTAATCTACGAGGTTTTAGAGGTAATAAAAGCGTCGGTGGAAATCACTTCCACTGTATTATTCGAAGTTTCTGTTATTCTATTAATACTGTATGGATTTACATGTACGAATGCTTATTTATATTTCACTAACTCACTAATTTTCTTTGACTGGCATAGTGTTGTTATCAGAATTGCCTTTTATCAGTATATCTTAGCCCGCATCTTCAAGCTAAAGGAATAAAAAAAATAGTTTAGTGTTATATCCCTAAAATGCTTAGTACACCTCTACGATACTCAAGCTAAATGTCTGGCTAATTTCAACCCTGCTAACTTAGCAATCGTTTGTCCTTATCTGTCACTTTGACATTTACCTTTCACAGATAAGGACAAACGATTGCTAAGTTAGCAGAAGCTTATAGAGCGTTTATGAATAAGGGGTCAAGTCTCTAACTCCAGTGGTTGAAGCTGTGTTACTCTCTGGTATAGAGACGCCTTTGACGCATCATCCAATATAGGACAACATTACCAACTCTTTCACACAACACAAGAGTTCTGTCAAACTTACGCAGCCATCTGCTGAAATAATAGTAATAAATTATATTTATACAGTGTATAAAAATCCTATAGCACCCAGACACCCAATGTACCCAGAGCCTAAACGAAAACAATATTCCCAATCTATTAAAATTTGCGACGAAATTATACACGATTAATACTGGCGCGGCGGACAATCGTCGGGGATCAGGTGTTCGATTCCCCGAGTGTCGGGGAATGAATATTAACAACCCTTTCGGGCGGGTAATTGTGAATAATAGCTCGGATGTAACTCGACGTGAGATTAACTTTATGTGATAAGGTGGCTGGAATTTTTGTGGGGTGGGTGTCGCGTATTGATAGTGTATTCCGTCTAAATTTTGGGAGCGTTGGCACTCGGGTAAAAGTCGGGGTTTTATGGGGAAATTGCGATCAGATTGCGGTTGAGATTTTTGTAAGCAACGTCTGTGGTAGATTTTGTGGAAATAAACAAATTAAGAAACAAAAGCTGTCTTTCCTAACCTTAAGGCTACGGGTGTCATGCTCTTTGACGACCGTTTCGATGATTTTTAGTTTTTGGTTAAATTTTGCTATTAGGGTAGTAATGTACATGAAAAACCTTTACAGGACATCGTTTTTTTAAAACAGTTGTGTCAAGCACTCGGTGCCCGTAGTGCCATAACAATAAGCCATCGATGCTCTTAGAACAGACGATTAATATTGCGTACTGGCGCGTGGTACGAGGTTTACTCCAAATATACTATATTACTCACTGACCTGATTTTTGAACTTGTGATAGAGGGACTATGCGGCCGAAGAAATCTTTATGGACCTGAAACAATACATTTAATTCAAATTATCCTTTTTTTTACCACACAGTCGCTGCTGCTCTCGGCTGGACAGTTGGCGTAACAAATGTATGTATTGTAGACTCCTTTTCTCCTTATTGAATCCTTAATTTGAATGTATAAAAATAAAGTTATAAAGAAAAATAACTCCAAAAACAAGGAGAAAGATACAGTCGGCTTAAGGCTTCGGCTGGAAGCAAACTTATTAATTTTAAAACTTAAAAAAAATATTAAAATACCGAAGTTATACTCAAAAATGCATTTTCATTCAATGAGATAAAGTTTATAGAGCCGTATGAGCTACACCGTCCCGTTACTTATATAGTGAAAGTGCCTCCTCAAGGCAGCGCCACAGTATGTACCTATGTATATACATATAAAACTCTTTATTGTACACAAACACACGAAAATAATAAACACATTGATGTTTTTGGTAGTCTATAGGCTCGCAAGAAGCGGTTTGTTCCATCCTTCCTAATCTAATGCAAACTGCTAAGCAATGGAATTCGCTTCAATTCATATTTCCCTTTTCAAAGCCAGAGTGAATAGGCTGATACTGAACCAGTTACTTTTTGGAGATAGGGATCAATATCTTCTTAATTCTTCGTGAAAAAAACCCTCCGTTTTCTCAGGCAAGAACGTCGCATCTACAAGTTTACTCCCACCGCCAACCGTCATAGCAATTAGCGCCAAACTTGGAATTAAAAAAAGAAACGCGATCAGCCCGCGGCGGCCGCGTCGTTAGTGTCGCCGCCACGAGATGTCGTTAGTGTTGCGCACGAGTGGTGCTCGAGCGGGACCATAGAGCAAAAACAAAGAGGAGGTGTGGTAATAAGATTTCCCTATGAAACAACGCGTGACATTTTGCGGGGTGAGGGGTTGTGGAACTCCGCCCACTTTTCAATTTTCCATCCGTCGGTTAGTAGCAAAACCACTCGCCTACCTAGTTCAGCTATCTCACACTAGATGTCAATTAGTGTAAAAGTAATGGGACGTACTCAGAACTTTGAGTTTCAAAAAGTTTGTGTAATAAATGAATAAAATAAGGGTAACCATTTTTACTGATTTAGATGTATATTGTACTTATGTAAAATAATAGACAAATTATTATAACGAACATAATTTTATTTACAAAATTCAATTACCTGCGAAAATAAAGGCATATTATTCAAATTAGTTGCTTGAAATAGTCCATTTTATCAAATAAAGTTGTTTAAAGCACAGCTTAAAAAAAATGAACAAAGCCAATTATGTTAATATGGATAAAATGTTTATTTAATATTCTAAGTTCTTTCAATTCATGAACAGTCACGGAGAATAATATGTATACAACTCAGAACTTTGTTACTTCAAAATATTTGCTATTAAAATGTATTGTTATTTCATTACTGACCATAGCCGTGCGTTATTCGGTAAAATTATTTGATTCTAATTACGGCTCTGGATATTTTTGACGTTGAAAATAGTTCTTCTAATTGACGATAGATGGCGGCCTGTTCACAATATATTTATAAAACTACTAAAGTACTGTTTTGGCGACTAAAAAGTATTTAGGACTAAATGTATACTTTAGTTTTCAGTATACACGTATGATTATTACAATATACTAATGCGGAACTTTACGTACTTATATTTTTAATTCACAAAAGTTACGCCATCTAGTGTCGAGAAGTATAATTTATACTTGAAAGCCGAAAATTTTCTAGAACTATTTTAATAATTACGTATAAAATTACTTACAAATGAAATGTGATACCATTCATAGCATCAGAACGTCTGTCTGAATAACTTTGACACGATAAAACACAACACTTTCATCCTTTTCTTCTTAAAACCGCGAAAACACACCGATAATGCGAGTCTCGATACATGTGCACCTGACAAACGCTGACAACATACTGACTAAGCCCCGCCCACAATGATGACGTCAGGACCTAGTTAAAAATCACAGTGCACAGTTGCTTAGGCCAGCTCCTCTTTGTTTTTGCTCTGTGAGCGGGACTTTGTGGCGCGGCGTGTTACTTTAATTGCTATTGTTGATACTTATTACGCTGCCGTGATTCTTAACACGACAGAGGCATGTAGGGATAACATGCTCATATGTAAGTTGTACGACAAAACATTCATAATATCATCCCTACCACCCCTCCTTAATGGGAGCGGATCAGAATACATAAAGTTTAAAATGTATAATGGGTTAAAATACATAATGGTTCAAAATATATAACGCAATTTTCTGTAAAACTATTAGCTAAATTAACTTTTTTGATATCGTAATCTATAGATTGGTTTAGGTTAGGTTAGGTTTGTTTTATAACAATCCTGCTAATTTGTAACTTTCTGAGAAAATCGCATTATATTATTATATTATAAACCATTATGTATTTTAACCCATTATACCTACATATTAAACTTTATGTATTTTAATACGTACCCCTCCTTAAATGCGTCTGTCTGTCTGTCTGTGGCAGATTTAGTTGAAATTTGGTATAAAGATAGTCCCGGAAAATTGCACAGTTCCCACGGGATAGCAATTTTGCGCGGAATGGAGTCGCGGGCAACAGCTAGTTTCATATAATTTATGATGAAATATGAAGCAATACAGAATCGAATAGTACGCGAATGACCCTGGTGTAAGTTGTGTGCAATGCGGTGCTACGTGCCGCTGTAGCGCTCCGTAGAGGCGTAGCATGCGCTACGAATTATGTAGCGCCTCGGAAAAATATGAGAATACATTTTTGTATTCAAATTTCTAGATTACAAACTCTGAATGATCATTTGGTCTTTATAGTCAACCTTTTAAGAAAATTATAAATTAAATTCTTCCATGCTGGTCTGGGAGCAAAGAAAAAACATAGAATGTACCAGTTGCTTCTCTTCCCGCGCAGATAGTAAAAGTCCATCGAGGGATTGGGCGAAAATCTTAGGTATCCTGTTATATAGGCGATGTGGCTAGCAACCCATTACTGTTTTGATTCCCCTTTCCATCCATACGCCAACAATCATGCTAAACGTGGTCTTTCGGTCTTGTTACCTTAGGCTCTGTCTACCCCGTAAGGGATAAAGACATGATTTATGTATGTATAAATTAAACCTAACCTATTCTACGTAGCCAATGTAAAATATTTTCTGAAATATTTTCACTTACACCAGGGAATTTTGAGTCATTAGAAGTATAAAAAACAAAAAATAATGAGTCGATCTTGAAGGAGGAATAGACACGATATTGATAAGCAAACAGTATCAGTAGAACAGTGGGCGATATCAAACCAATTACTAGTTTGTTGGAGGCGCGGAGTGCCTACAGTACGGACGTGTGCCGCGAGGAGTGAGAGACAGCGAAACGAATAAATACTGTTATAGATCGACCGCTTAGTTTATGGATTATGTATTATATTTTTATCTGTGTATCGTTTCGTGAGTCACAGACGGTTCTGGCTGAAAATCAGTGCTGCAGGTGTCTAACACCTCAGCGTAATGCTGAGCCAGCGACCGTTTCACTTTTGCGAAGGCACACACAACGCTGAGCATCTATTTTTAATGTCTGTGTTTTTATTTTCTTGTTTTTTTGTGCTATAAAATTGTGTATATTCTTTTATATTTGTGTGTCTTGCAAAAAGGAATAAATGTCTTCTTTCTTTCTTTCTTAAAAAAGCGCGCTTGCCGCCCGCACCTCTCTCGGCCCCCGCCGTCGTCCCACCCCGCGCCTCATTTGAGCGTTCGGTCTATAGTCACATTTGACAGCTCAAATACTGTGATTGCATCATAGATTTACGAGTAGAATACATTACAGTGCGATTAGAACGACCCTTAAAAATTAGCGTCATTTCTTACGTTTAAAGGCTGCGAAGCGCCTCAAAAGCTGTATCCCATGTGGTTCGTACGGTATCAATCAAAGGCGTTCATAAATAGAGAAAAAAACCTTGCTACTCGTGACCACATACCACACTAAACGTGGTTTCGGTTTATATTCATAATAACCGCTTCTTTCTGTCACACGGATGACGGAAGAAAGAGATGCTTAACTACTTCTTAGTCCTACATACATACGTCTATATCCGTTACGGAGTAGACAGAGCCTAAGGTAACAAGACCTAAAGGCCAAGGCCAAGGTGGGCGTATAGGTGGAAAGGCGAATCAAAATAGTGATGGGTTGCTAGCGGCATCGTCTATAACATGAGTCCTACGATTTTCGCCTATTGTCTACATTGTTCTTTGTTTCTGTATTGTTTTGTACTGATTTGTGGTGTTCAATAAAGAGTATTTGTTGTTGTTGTTGTTGTTATTTTCGCACATTCCCTCGATGGGCTTTTATTTATTATATATGTATATTATTACCATATGCGCGGGACGAGAAGTAGCAAGTAAGTCCTGTTTGGTAAAAATCGGTGCAGCAGTTTGGAGAGTATGTCTTTTCCAAAATGATGTAAGGCATTTTTAGCATATAATTGATTTATACTTTTTAAATGTCTCTGAGCTTTAATTACGTTTGTAGTCGTCGTGGGTTTTTAAAAATGTTTTTTTTCTGATAGAAGCTTTTTGCTGAAAACCACTTCTTCAGTTCGCCTTTGTGCATATATTAATGTTTTTTTTTTGTGAATTGTATCTGTTTCTTTATATTTGTACAATAAAGCATTTACCTACCTACCTACCTACTTACCACTTCTAAAACTTTAATTTGAGAATTTTCACTTCTAACACACACACACACACACACACACACACACACACACAAATCACGTCTTCATCCCTTACGGGGTAGACAGAGCCTAAGGTAACAGGTACCTACAGGCCACATTTAGCAAGATTGCGGGTGTAAAGGTGGAAAAAGGAATCAAAATAGTGATGTGTTGCTAGCCTCATCGCCTATAACATGATTCCTATTATAATCGCCCATTCCCTCGATGGGCTTTTACCATCTGCGCGGGTAGAGAAGCAACTGGTACATTCTATGTTTTTTCTTTGCTCCCAGACCAGCATGGAAGCACACTAAAGTAGAAAAAAACAGTTGCGCTCGTGTATCGCATCGCGAAAGGCTACACCGGGTGCCGCGGCGTAACTTCGTTCGCCCGCAATATTTCCGATTACGCGCCGGCAGGCGAGCCGGTAAATCGCGACATCTACCCGCATAAACACAATTTGGCACTCATAAAAGTTACCGCGCGACGCAACGCGCCGCCGCCCGCCGGTGCGCGATGATATTGTCAATCAAAACGGGGATACATTGTGGGATCACTTGTGAACTTTATTACGGGTAGGTAAATCCGGTTGGGGTTTAGTGGGCCGGTTTTTTTAGAGATTGATGTTTGAAGGTTCAAGGTGTTCAGACTTAAGTAACGTGAGGATGGAGTTCTGCGAATGGCCAAGGCCGGTTTAAACTACAGTACCCGGCCACAAAGATTGCATATCGGTCTTCTCGACTAATTACTGCAAGGTAGAGCGTTTTCTCGCTCTAACTTACGTGACGCCAACTGTCTCTTTTCAAAGACCGAAGTGCAATCTTTATGGCCGCGTACCATACACTATGCTTCGTGCGCTTCCGTTCCAATCCGGCTCAAAGAAAGTCAACTACTAATATTATGAATACGAAAGTTTGTGAACACGTCTGTACGTTTGTTCCTATTTCTCGTTAAAACAGCTAGATTTAAATGAACTTTGATATGTAGAGAGTTCAATTACTGGAATAACATATAGGTCACTTTTTAACCCGTTATCCGCGCGGGATCGGGATTTACGCAGTAAATCTCGAAATCACAGAAACATGATTTTTTGCAAGAATGTTCTACATGCAACATAAATAAAGACTAGGTAGGTACGATGAGTTTTTTCGTGAATTTCCACAGAATTTTTGTAAGCGTAATCTCGTAATTTCAACCGCCAGATGGTTCATGAGAGCTAAGCCATCTAACAATACTTGATCAAATTCGACATACATTTCGCTACCAAAAATAGTAGATACCTAAATAAATACCTAATTAGATTACATAGTCATAGAGCCCATGCAAGAGTAAAGTGAAACACGAAACGTAACATCAATTCGACCAACCAATTTGTTTTGTCCCCGATCGCTGAGCCGTACCATCCAAATCAATTTGTGCGATCCATACTTTCAAATATTTATCACAAACATATTTCAATGGCGGATAACATTTTTCCGGGCGGGTGCACTGGGTAGGGCAAGGGGGTAGGTGGGTAGGTTAGGTAGGTTCACTAGCTGTACCTACCCTCAGCTTGGGTAGTATTGCCCCGCCTGCAAACAATACAATCAGAGCCAATCTGCCGCGCAAATAGGAAAATAGAGTGCGCGCGGCAGGGCCGCCTCGGGCGAAGCGCTTCTCGCTTGTTTTACGCGAATTACCAACCAATTGGAAATAGGCGATGTGGATACTTAATATAAATATGGTCCGATTATTAACTCGAATTTGGTAAGGGGATGTTTGCTCCGTTTGAAATGGGACCGAATTTCATTGAACTGTCTTGGCTTTTACTAGCTTAAATTTAATTGGTAACAGAAGGATATTTCAGACCATTTGCCATGCCAGAAACTTGTCGTTGGATTGCATATTGTTTGTATTAAGACTGACAGATTCAATTTTAATTTATATTCATTAACTTTGCTTGCTTCTTTTATGTCATGTAGCATTATTGTTTTATTTCTTTCCAATCTTTAAGACGCTTCTACTATCACTTCAAAAGCAAGCTCAGTCCAAACCTCAGTATAACTTGAAACCGATTTTCAATTGTTAACCCTTCCACAGCCCAAATGCGCCCCCCAACTTCCCTAGAACGTATCGCGGGCAATTTTCCGCCGGTCATTTTTCATTGTTCGGAGTTAGACTCCGCGATATCTATTTGCGGGCACTCGTAAATAGGAGCCCGCTTGTGTTTACGAGCTATGGGCATTGGCGGATAACCGGCGCTTTGCTATCCGAGGTTTATGTTTAATGCAATTTATAAGACGTCGAAATAACTTCAGCCGGCTCTTTGATTTTGATATCAAAGTGAAATCACGTTTTACTTATTTTGAGATGACTCTCGCTGATCTACCTTTTTATTATCTCTGATTTTTCGATCCTCAGATAATGGCTAATCCCAGGTTTAGATTCGGAGATCAACGCTTATGTAGGCGGTAGGAGCATGAGCCGGGTTCTTCCAGCTGCATCCAGGTCTCAGCCTCCACCTTATCCGCTAATCCTGTTGCCAAGCAGTAGTGCTTGGTGCAGATTAATACAGCAAGTGAAATAACTGCTACATAAATTAGATAAAGAGTTGGTATTTTGGTCTTTGTAACTTCTCAATAATATTTTTTCAAACTGTACTGAAGAAGTATTGGCTTGATGAATCTTTTTAAGCGGACTTAGTATGTTTTGTGTGAGTATATTTATGTAGTTTATATGTAGTATATTTCTGACACTTATTAGTGTATTAGGGTGTACCTGTATATATTGTTGTGTAGGTGTATTCTAATTATTATTATTTTAATGCTTTATTTGTTTAGGTTAAGTTAGTCTTTGGTCTTAGGTAGGGTTTCTGTTGTCCTGTCAATCGTTCGAAGGTTAGCTGGAAGAGATCCTTTTAAGGGATAAGTTCGCCTTTGTACATCTGTTTTTCTCATTACCTGTAAAATTTAATGTGTTTTATGTACAATAAAGAGTTATACATACCGTACTTCGCTTTAAATCTAAAACAAAGTGTTTTCAAACAAAGGCATGAAAACTCCAGCACATAAGAAAATCCCAGAATACATAAGGTACACACGAGGAGCGGCCTCGCAAATTGGCCATTACGTCGTAATATCAGTGCCACATCCGATGCGCTAACTCATTCTCTCTCATTTAATGGCCAGTAGAAAGGGGATGTTGCGAAACAAGCAATATAGGAAAGCCCAAGATAGTGCCAAGTTACATTGATTCGACCACAAAAGTAGAAATTGAGTGTGCTGCTTTATCAGTAACTGACACTTTTTTGACATAAGTATTACCACAATTTGGTTAAAACTAGGATCTAGCTTATTAAAATAACATTACTTATGCCACAAACTCATCCCGTTTACATATGGGACCTTACCAAGATTTGGTCAGGACTTCTTGTAGAATGATTCCCGTCAATGTAGGTATCAAAAGGTTGGAATCTGCTTATGTAAATCAGTTGCAGCATTAGGACATTCATAGAGGTAAGGACTATCGATTTACCTCAGAGGACCTCAGATATTCATTTTCTATCGCGACGAGAGGTTCCTAAAAACCGTTATACTACGTTTACTAAAATACTAAGCGCCTATTTCATCACTCTGTTAAGTTCCAGTTACCTTAAGTGTGAGTTATCTATGATGACTCTTCTTCTTCTTTTTTTAATATGGCTCCATCGATCGATGCGATGATTTCGCCAATGTCAAAGTAATAAATTTAGTATTCAAAAATCTTGTGACAATAATGTCGGCAACGTTGTACGGTAGAACATAGTCAAAAGACACCGCCCCCCACCCCTGTCGGGCTCTTAGCCAATGGTCAATGATATCCTTCGGAGACCGCCAGGAAATCATTAGCTGATGCCCAGGGTGCACCGGAACAAGCACTGCTCTTCCCCCAGGACGGATCCAAAAACGAACCGCAGCTCTTGATCACACGCGGGGGTAACCCGACTCGCACCCCATGACGACGACTGTCTGTTTGTATATAGATAACTGACACTTAAGATAACTGGAACTTAGCAGAGAGTGTTGAAGCAGGCCCTGACACTATTAATTGTCAACATATTTGCCTGCTTGCAACACCGCTTACCGCATCACCTTTTACATCCTCTTTGTTTACCGCACCCGAGTAGGTACCTATTGTCCTCCATTCTCTGTATTCTTATTGATATTGTTACAAGAATAGTGGTTTTATTTCATAGCGGAGGGTAATAAAAGCAAACAATAACGACCGCGCCCGGGACAAATAGCCTTTAAGCACATAAACATTCATGAGAGGCTGAAGATAAAGGAAAAAATATCGGTTACGGCTATTTACTATTAGTGAAGGGCCGGGAATCACGGGCAATAGGACCTTTAAACGATTATGGAAAGGGTTGCCGAATATTGTATGTATGGAGATTGTGCATTATAAATAATAAATAATTCGTAATAATAAGTCAGTTTCTCTCTATTGTTTATGTGAGATGGGTCCTTACACTTTATTTTGACTTATACAGCAGTCGGCTTTGACGACCTCAATAAAAAATACTGCCAATATTACATGCCTGAATAGATAATAGGTAATGGGTTGTCTGAAGTTATAAAAACGTAAAACTCTAGTGCAGGAGCGTGGCGTTTGATGATAAACTCAGAATAGTAAAAGAAACTGATTTATTAGCGCGAAATATTTACATGAAATTACGATCTAGCCTACGATAGTAAGGTCCTTATAACCAACCCGGACTTCCAGGGTCAGTTTAGTACACTCACTAATAGTTGAAATTAGATTAGATCATTATAGCAAATCTTAAAACTGAGTTAAGCGTTCCGTAGCGGTTACTTATTAAGTTGGTAGCAACTGTTGTCATGCCGCGGTGTTTATTACTAGACTTTATTATCACCTGTATTCTGTCTACCCCGTGGCGGATATAGACGTGAATTTTGTATGTATGTATGTATTCATAAATACTTAAACTTGAAATTTAATTGCTAATTCACATGTCAACCCCAAGGAGATAATGGGACGTCGAGAACCCGTCGTCAAAAGAAAGATTACAAATAAAATACATACGGCCGAACATAGAACCTCCTCCTTTTTTTGAAGTCGGTTAAAAATAGGATCGCAAATCCGTGAAATATTTTGGCACACATTCTATAGGTAGCCCTTCGTATAGTCGAATAATAGTTTGGTCGAATCGAATGATCGTTTGGTCTAATTTTTTTTCAGCCGAAACTGAAAATATTTCACAAAATATTTTACATAGGCTTACGCTTTGTAGATTAGGTTAGGTTAGGTTTGACAATTTTAATGAAAAGGCAAATATTTCAGTTTAGACCAAACGATCATTCGACCAGGCATTACATTTGACCAAACAATTATTCCGCCATCCGATTTAGACCAAAACAAATTGCTCGTAAGAATTTAAAAGTTGCCAAAGACCATCGAATCTTGTCACATCCCCCGTCGGCTTAAACACAAAAACTTTCTTGTAACATAATAATTCATCAATTTAAGCAAATAACAAAGCGGTATCACAAAATTACATTCGATTTACCGCCCGAGCTGATACCGGTAACTTTATTCCCTCGCCCGTCGAATGATCGATCGCCTATCAATGTCCATAGAGAATTTAAAAATATAATCTCATTTTTTTATCGGAGCCAGCCAGCGATCTAATTTAAAAAGAAATTTGCGACGTGGAAAACGCTGAAAGTAATTTATTTTCTTGTCTATGGCTTGTATAGTTACGGGAGCCAATTAGGTTGTTGGTTTAATAAAATAAGTTGTTATTTTAAGCATAATGAAACGGGGCCTAAAATTAGGTTGGCAAGTATGAAAAATTGACCAAAGGGCGCTTTGAATTTTGACATTTTAACAACACATCCGTGCGCTCTTAGAAAGCCATTCCGGTTTCGGGTACCATCGACCGATTTAAGTATCAAACTGTATAGATTCAGGCGTTACATTGCGGAGGTCCATGTCAAAAAATAAATGGATAACTTTACTTTGCTGCTCCGCGATATAGTTGAGGGCAAATCATGCAAAACAGTCACGTTCCCGTCAAATCCTATTCATGCAGTCAATGTTCAAGAAAACAATGACAACACCAAACAAAAAACAACAAAAAAACAACCGAATTGACAACCAGAACCGCCACCAACACGTAGAATATTCCACAACACGTAAAACATTAATCAACCACAAAAAAAAACCTGAAAAACATTTAGAAGGGTGTTCAATGTTCAGTAAGACTAATCGAAACGCCTGCTAAAGTATGCCAGATTCATTTTAAGACATTCATCAAGCGTCTACATCATACAATAGGCACCCCACAAAAGTATCAACACAGAAACAATATTAACCCGTTGATTCAAGCATCGTCATTACGCCGCAGCCTGGCCGCAGTCAACAGGGCTTTCATACTTGTTTGCTAATCGGATAGGGTCGCAATATGCCACATGTTTGTACTGGCAAGAGCACAAAGATTACTGCGGGTTTTTTATATGTCGAATGTAGCATTTGTTATTATGAGCAATGAATTCAGCAGATGTTTGGAAAATTTCGACTCAACGTGAGCACCCAAGTAAGTAATAATAAGTAAGATCCAGGTAAAACAGATGCAGATAGAGTTAGCTTTATAATTTAAAGACACCGTGTGTGACATACCAAATATCAACAAATCATTACAATAAAACTACAAGAAATTGTCCCACCATGAAGATAGGCAGATGAATTACTTCATATTAGGGTTAATCAGCTTAATGTTTGTAATATATAATTTTGGCCACTTTAGTCTTACTAAAGCATAATCACAAAATAATCTTCTGAAAAATTATAGCTACGCTTTTACATACGCTAGAGCATTAATCTTCAGGTGTGTCAACATAACGCAATATACAAAGATTTCTAACACAGGGGTATAAAGAACCCCGTTCTAGCAAAACTTTGACAACATAAGTGCAGGTTGTGACAGATGATCGAGTCAATAAAACGTTTATGATCTACCCCAGGATGAATACATTAGTCCCCAACGCCCAGCAGGTCGTGAAAAAAAAACGCCGCAGGCAACGCACATGGCTTCCCATTTCGAAAATTATACGCGTGTTTAAATTTCGTACCGCATTATTTGAGCCTATTTGAATTTGGAACCGCGCTTCGGGTAATCGGACTTGGGATTAGTGACAAGATTAGTTACAATAATAGTGCGAGGGTTGTAAATTGGGACTGTAATCCTTGTAATTCGGGACGAGATGAAAATTACGGGGTAACACCCGTAATGTTGTTACGACAAAAATGTCTTTAGTATTTAATGAAGATTGGATAGACTGCTAATGGGCGGTCCTTGGAGAGGTTGGGCGAAACAAAATGGTCGCTATTGAGTTTAATGAAGTTAGCCACGTAGCGCGGGGTAGGCAATAGAACACCGTAAATGGGAAGAAAAATATTAGTGTCAAATAATAGGTTAGTCGTGAAAGTAAAATGAAACACTTTGATTAGAACTCTTGTGATAATAAGACACAAAATGATTCTTTTAAGTAAGCATAAAACTTTTTTTCAATATTAATTGTCTCTTGTAACTGGCAACCGTAACACCATGATTGCACCGAACGCGATCAAGCTGCGGTCTTTATGGCATTATTTGAATTTTGAAAACGAACGGCCCACAGCCCCGCGGGCATTTAGCAATCTGCCCCTATTTGTAGCCAGTTCTAAATATCAAATCGGAATAGGAATAGAACATAGACAATGTAGAGACGCGGTAGCTTTTCTGTAGAAATATTGAATTTCTTGTTTTCGATAAAATATAGCTGTTGTCTTTAAATAATTCACCTTTCATTTTCTTTTAATATTTTGGCCATTCATTTGTTAGGTATGAATACAAAACGTGAAGTATTAGCTACCTACTAACAGAAACCAAAATTCGTAACTAAATTATTTCCAATGAAATACCTGCTCGACTTAGAAAATTCACACAACAGGTAATCTAAAAATCTAAATAAGGTATACGAAGGGATATTGCCAGTACATGAGGCACAATAAATTGAAAATTGGCAAAACAATTAAACACACAGTAAAAAAACCTTTAATAGACGTAAAACGAGTATTTAGTACTCAGCACAAAGTGCATACGAAACCATTTCATTAATTCAAAATATAAAATATTCAAACAATCTTAATCTAAATTAACAACAAAAGTGACTTCTTACAACAGATAAAATCAAAAATCTCAACTTAAATTAAAACCGGCCAACGGAATTACTACAAACGAAACGTCTAAATAACCGCGCTGCATTGATGCAATCCGCACAAAGGGGTGTTGCCAGCGTAAAAACTAGCTAACAAGCGGCGCGGCGCCGGCGGCGGTCTAATTCACAATTTGCTCCCGCCCGGGGAACGTTCTAAATTCAAATTTCACCATGCTCCAAATGAATTCGTTCGGAAAAGAAAATTGTATGCAATAACGCTCCCCACGAATGTTGGGCTATCTGTGGGCGTGAGTTTCGAGTTAAGAGTTGTGTGTGAATTAGAGGGATTATTAGAGGTTTGTAAAGCTCAAGACTGTTTTAATAAAAACTAAATTGAGTCACTTTTTTGTTTTAGTATTTCTTAAGTTAAACTTTAAAGATAATTGGAAAAGTCGAACATGGCAATGCTTTACGATAGAAAAGTTCCATCACAAAACGTCGTTTTCTGTTTTGAATAGAAAATCCATGTGACCGAATCGATTTCGCTACATAAAATTAGTAGAAATTGTTTCTGAACTTAGTAGAACATTTAATTACTCCGGTTTACAATGATACGAACAACATTAAACAGCAATAAAGATTGAGATTGTAGTGTCTATATTGTTTGTCTCTAACCCCGCGTCAACTTAGCACATGCTAAGCATATCCGTATGCATGCTATAAAGAATTAGCCACTTCAACGAAAAGATTCCGCCTTGAAAATGCATAAGTAACTACCAAAGTAATTTAGTGAGCCGTTCAGTTGACAATGACTGCGATAGGATATAATATAACTTCAAGGTATCAAAAGAAACGTACGTTAAGTACTGTTGAGTTAAACTAGGTATAGTGAAAATGAAACGCATAAATAATTACTGAGTAACGTTGATACAAAAAACACATTAAGCCATCTAAGTCTTTAGGCGACAAATAAAAAATATTTAAAATTTCCAAAAATCCTAATCCTAAAAAAAAACAAAAAAAAAACATTCAAGACGAAAAAACAACGCACATATTAAACCACATAGCCCCGCCGCCCGCCGCCCAAACAGAATTACTCAACACACCAATTCACCCCGCGCGAACTTATCAAAATAAATAATTCAGGTCTCCAACCGACATTCGCGATCTATTCGCTATCTATCGCTCGCATAATCCGCATGACGGACGACGCCGCGCCGCCACCGGGACGTGGAAAAATCTCGCCCTAACCGAATAACCCCTTCGACCGCACCACGAAAACAAAACAAGCGTCCACCCACCCAAAAACAATATCCCCCATCTCTCTTTCCAGTATTCAGTTAGAGGAAGATATGACGATATAGCGGGTAGATGCGTTAAGTGTGCCGGGTGTGGTGGTACCGGGTCGCGTAGTAGGGGGAGGTTAGAGCCGGCTTCCGATTGGCCGCCTCCCCGGAAGGATATGACCTATAGTTTTTCTTCTTAAGAACTTCCTCCGTCCATTGTGCGCGTGATTTACGAGCGGGCGGGCGGCGGGGGCGTAGATTGATGATTGCTAGTATCCGGCCGGGCGCAATCACATCTGCCCGGCTCCTAGCAATTTCCCCGCATATTCGTTTACCCGACGTATTATAGGGGCACTCTTTCCGAGTCTGAGTGTTATTGCCTCTATTATGTGAGAGCTTAATGCTGAGAGCAAACCGTATAAAGGTTCACGTAATCAGAGGAATGATATGGGTTTTATGAATGTTGGAATTGAGTAGATGTTGAATAATGATCGCTGATTGTGTCGAGGCTTAACTAAGCCTCAGAAAACCAACTGGTTGAATCTTAATCGTGAATTATGACTTATTATTTGATCTCAAAAATATCATGATGAGAATAATTTATGAGATTAAGCTCATGGCAATTTGGCAATGTATCAAAGGGTTCAACAATAGAATACATTAGTGAAGGAAAAAAGTTAGTAAAGCACGCAAAATAATAATTTTATATCTAATCGATTAATGCAAATATAAAAGAATACGAGATTAGTAAGAGTGTATATAATAAAATAAAATTAATATTACGAGTAGCAGGTACGTTATAATTATAAGCGACAAAATATGAATGAGTTTTAAAATTGTATGGCCAGTATTTATAACCACTCTATTGTTACAAGCTCTATGACAGAGCAACCGCACCACAGATAGCACTAACAAAATGTTTACAGAAACCTCTAAGCGGACGCATTGTGAGCGGGCCATAAAGGGGAGGTCGATTATTAGCATCTCTTACCGAGTGCGAGCACAAAAATGGGTATCACGCCCATGTAATAAATTTACTGGCTGTTAACTCGCGCTGGACCGCCCGCTGCGAGGGACTATTCTGGGTGTTGGACTAACCATTTCTTTTTTGTCACTTTGATGGGCAAAGGTATTTTGCTCTGTCCCTCCTGATAGGCATCAAGGTGGCCCCACCATTTCTACTTCGGTCTGCCTTTATTTCCCAATCAATAAGCATATTAGGGCCAACTTTCATACAAATCGAAGACATTGAAAGACGTATAATTTTTGGTGTCGACAAATAAAATAACTTTTAATAATAAGTAGCTGTTGCACGGGGCTTCGCCCCTGCTGCAATTTTTTTTCATTTTTTTTAGACTAACCTTGTTCAAACAGTAACAAACACAACTAAAAAAGAATTATCCAATTCGGTGCAGTCGTTTGGAAGTTATGCGCGTACATACATTCCGACGATTCATTTTATTTATATAGATTAAACTGACTTCGAAAAAAAACCAATATTATTTAGGGTGGTTTATAAATAACTGATTTTCAACGTAACCAACACAAAAAATTAAGCGAGTCAAGAATCTCCTCCTTTTTTGGAGTCAGTTAAAAAGCTGTAAGTAACAGTTCAGTTTTGTTATGACTTTACGGAAGCATAACAAATACCTCGCACTCCACAAGCGCGCTCTCCACATTAGTAACATCCACAGATTGTTGCAAACACCGCCATTTCTACTTGAACTATACTGTTATCGTTTACTCAGCGAGTTCGCAAAAGTTCTATCAACAATTAAGATCACGTTAAATTCAGTCTGCATTTCCCACAGAATAGTGAATTGACGCGCACGCGACCGGCACAGCGCCGCTAAAGTGCTGCCTCGCAACGGACAAGCCGTGATTGCCCGCGGATTTACTAAGCGCAAATGAGATTGGTGGCCGTTTAGCGTTTTATTCCGAGACTCGAACAGTTTTAGGCTGCTAAGTTAGATCTTCGGAGCACGAAAGGAAAAGGCGTTGTATAGTTACGGGAGTTGTTAGAACTTGTAGAATCAAATACGATGTTTAATGTTATTCGTAATGTAATGAGGCCGTGATTCCACCCGGGCTTCTAAGCGTAAATGAGATTGGTGGTTGTTTAGCGTTTTATTTCGAAACTCGAATAGTTTTAGGTACGGGGTGCGGGAAGACAGGACAGGCCAAGAGACAGGCCGAATCCGCCGCGAATTGTATATCTTTTCAGAACAATTTCTTTCTTCCTTTCAATATTATTTACCATTATAACATTAACAAGTCATCAGACAGCCCCGTGAATCCTCATCCAAGGCCCCATTTCCCCTTAAGCTTCAGCTTACAAAGTCGATTTTTCCGGTGAAAAATCATCCTAATTTAAATTGAAAAAACATTGCGGGCTAAGTAATAAATTATGGCATGAATCGACGGCAGCAGACCGCGCCGCCCATTAGCGGGGCGAAACTTCCAGGAAAAATGGGACTAGGCATACCGCCCACTGCGACGGGACGATGCTGGCAACAATCAAATATCATGGTCTAGCTTGAAGGAAAGTTTAAAAAAAAGTCTTAACTTTTTTACTGGATTAGAAATTTGGGTACGTATTCAAATGCATGAAGTTTGAAATTCATAGTGGGTTACAATATGGTTCAAAATACATAATGCGATTTTTTCAGGATTGTAATAAAATAAATCAAACCTAACCTAAACCAATCTATACATTACGCGATCAAACAAGTTCGTTTAGCTAATATAGTTTCACAGAAAATAGCAGTACATATTTTGAACCATTATGTAGTACCCATTATATATTTTAAGCTTTATGTATTAGAAATTTTGGATTATTAACTCTCAGAATTAAATATTCTACCAATTCTTATACGAGAAAAGAAGTTGCCTCAGTTTTAGAAGTACATGTGTATAAAAACTAACAAAACTGAGTTGAGGACGCATTTCTCTCTCACGAGAATCAACAGTGTTGTTGATTCTGAGTAGACACGACACAAAACTTCCAAAATCTGTCAAAATAAAAATTAAGGCGATTTTCTTAAATCCCCTCCTCTTGCCACTTTCCATACAGTTGTGTGAAGTGACCCGTTATTTATAATCGTCAGTTTACATAACTAGCTGTTGCCCGCGATTACGTCCGCGCAGAATTAAATATAGCCAATGACATTGTCAAATAATATGGCTTTCTATTGTTAAAACACATTTCAAAATCGCTTTAGTAGATCCAGAGACTACCCCCTTACAACCTCACAAACTCGCCAACTCACAAATTTTACCTCTTTATAATAATAATATACTAGCGACCCGCCCCGGCTTCGCACGGTATATTATGCATGTATTATACACATAAACCTTTCTCTTGAATCACTCTATCTACTAAAAAAACCGCATCAAAATCCGTTGCGTAGTTTTAAAGATTTAAGCATACATAGGGATATGGGGATAGAGAAAGCGACTTTGTTTTATACTATGTAGTGATGATAGTGAAGTATAGATAAAAGAAACAAAAACATAAGTGACGCAAAAACAAAATGATAATAAATGTATTGAGCAACAGCGCAGTACGCGTGGCCCCTAGAGCGACCCTCCGGAGGAATTCTTACAGACTTTTTAATAGAGAGGCGGCCGCAACCCTTTTATTTTGATTAGTTATTGTATTTATGTTCCCCTCCCCTACACGCCGGTATTGACAAAAATCACCCCCCACTTAATGGGAATTAAAAATCCCAACTTTTCGGCTCTGACGTTTGCTAATTTTAAACATTTTTGAAAAGGATTTGCGTAAGAATCTTATAATGGGCTTGTTTAATAATGAACGAGTTTTTAATTGCAATTGTAATTAAGATTTTTAAGGTACCGTCGGCTCGAGGTATCTTTTTACCAGACTGTTGCAATATTAATTTATTATAATAAGCTTTGCGTATTATTATGCTGAACGCTACAATGGACAAGGTTTTCTAATTAAGACATTAGGATTAAAGTGCACAAACATGCTAAACGTGGCCTTAAAGTTTTGTTACCTTGGGGTCTGTCTACCCCGTAAGGGATAAAGACGTAATTTATATATGTATGTATGTATTAAGGTAGGTATCTAGATATTTATTTTCCGCATACCATTTAAACAAGGCATAACTCATGCATATAATCTAATAGAATAGCTATACCAAACTTAATTCACTGAAGTAGGATGACAGTTTCAGTGTAGTCGTCCGGTTTTGGTGATTTTCAAATATTACCTAATTAAACAAATAAATAAGGGAATAAACAATGTAAAAAATAAAGTAATTTGACAAATTACTGTTGAAATATGAAATAATCGTAAAAAAATGTTGCCACAACAAAAAAGAGCAGGGAATTTCGCACAAATAAAGCGTATATGAAAAGCGTGATGCCTATTTGAAGGCGTATTTTTTTAACGCATAATTAATCTTTGAATCTAAAACATTCCATTCACCTGCAAAGAAAATCACATTTAAACATTTCCATGGCTGCCCTCAAATGTTCAGTTTCAAAACGAGCGTAGCATTAATAACCGCAGTCGTTTCAGCTTTAAGTGTGTGCACGTCTATTCGCGAAGTTAATCAGTTCTTTTTGTGCGCAAGATGGCGGAGATTGCAGCGATTGCGTGACCTCTGTCGCCGGCAAAGATATGGCGGACAGATGCGACAGATATTTTAATTGTATGTCAGACAGTTGTATGATGAATACAAATGTTTGTGCCCGAGTCATGGTTGTTGTATGTATTTATCTACATTATATAAGTATGTTCATCCGTTGCCTGGTACCCATTGTACAAGCTTTGCTTAGCTTGGGGCTGGGTCAATTGGTGTAATTTGTCTCAAGATATTTATTCATCTCGGCTAGTTGGCCTTGCTTTAGTACCTAATAACCAGTCTGTTCCATCACTAGTCAGCACATGAAGACTTCCCGCTCACAATGCGTTGGATTCAGCAAACACTGTCGTAATTAGCGCCATGCCGAGTGGCGCGCGGTGTCGCGCCGACGCCGTACGCCGTAATGGGTTTCATATTAGGTACCTACCACGGAATCGGTGAGGGATTATAACTAGTTCAAACGACCGACATTGAGCAGGGGGGCGATTTTTGATATCGCAACAGTGAAATACCGTTCGAATATGAGGAATGTATAGAGCAGAAAGTTAAGGTGACAATTAACTTTGTCGACTAATTCAAATAGTGTATAATAGATATTCTAGATAATCATACTTGATTGTAACTGGAAAAGGGTAGTACAGGTTATTAGAAGAAAATGTTGTGTCACTTTAAACATGCTTAGTAGATGACCAATCATGGAAGCGGATTAATACACAAAAATGCATGTGTCTAATTTTAATCCTATAAACCCAGGATGTAAAGAGTAACGCAGAAGAACGTAACCATAGCAACGTGTCAAAAATTATATAACGCCGAGAACTAATAATGTATATGGCCGGAGAGTATGGACGTCCATTCTGCCTTGCATACTAAATAAATTTCCACTAGAAACTATTAAAGAACTTGTTAACAACAAAGCCAATAAGATTAAGGGTATCCTTGTACGTCTCTTAGACCAACCTCATTAACAGAAAGAATTATGTTATTAATAGATATGTATTGAAGATTTGCTAAACAGTGAGTGGGTAACTAGTTTTAATAGTAACTTCAACAATCCTACAAATCAAGGATTAAGTAGTTATGTTGCTGTATAAAATTGTACCTAGTGTTGTTTTTCGAAATAAACAGTTTAAATTTTTAAATTTTTTTAATTTTAAAAAAAGTTTATCCACCCATTTAGCAGTGTTTGGAGGTGCATGTAGATTTTGAAAGTCACAAAATCGCCGTGTCCCCGCCGTACTGAGTGCACCGCTAATATATTCCATCAAGCGAGTAAACGTCAATCTAGTCGCCCGCCATTCAGCGAATAATGAGCTTCTTTATCACCAACGAGGGCCGACGGCCTATTCCTTAATAGCAATTCTAATGAGTGGGACTCCAGCTTTAACTGTGTGGGTGGAAGCTGTATTAGCTGTACGTAGTTAATACTAATAGGGCATGCGCTGTAATGCACTTGCCGAGGAAATTGTAGTCGGAACCAGATTGCGGGGGAGCGCAGAATTATATACAGTGTGGAAAACGAAAGCAAGGACAACAATAGTTATTTGTGTCACAAGGGAGCGAAATGGTATATTTACGTCGAGGGCGCTACATTGCTTCGAGAAGGATTCTAAAGTAGAATCCAGAGCGTAATGAGGGATTCAAGTGTTAACGACCAAGATGAAAATAATTTTAATTAATGCTACCAGCATAAAAAATGGGGTGGTTTTACAATTATCAACTTCAAAAAATTGCATTTGCAAAAAAACACTTAGAAAAGCCTTGAACAGAAAAGTTGCACTTTGATCCCTCTCGACAGGGAACAAAGCTTACTTTTCTGAATGAAAGGTGTGAATAAAGTAAAACTGCATTCGTGGGACAAAATGTCTGCTTTTCGGAAAACAAACATGTTAAACATACCAAAAAAAAACATGCTGTACTGAATACTTAATAGTTTTGAAGGTCTAAATTTGGTATGGTTTAAATGTGTATTGTTACTCGGAGACAAGTTATTATTTTACAGTATGTTTTTTTCGCATATTTAATAGGTTAGATTCCCGATTAGATAAAGTAGTTACTTTAAAAAAAAACATGAATGTAGTTTAGTTCTTAACTAGCTTCTGCCCGCGACTTCGTCTGCGTAGAATTATACATAAAAACCTTCCTCTTGAATCACTCTATCCATTAAAAAACCCGCATCAAAATCCGTTGTGTAGTTTTGAAGATATAAGCATACATAGGGACATAGGGACAGAGAAAGCGACTTTGTTTTATACTATGTAGTGATAGTGAAGATAAATGTAAATGTGGTGTTCGGTTTTTTCCACCCTGTTAATTAAAGTTCGTTAGTTACCTGAGGAGCTCGTTTCGTGACTTCTTTCGGCTTTAACCGCTGGAGATGGTTGGGTAGAGGCACGTCCTTGTTCTCCTTGGGTGCGGGTTCTATTATCGTTCTTGTTTTAGGTTTGCCGGCGTCCGCGGTGCTCTTGCCACTTACTCGGTTTGCCTGTATTAACAAATTTTCAAAATGTGAAAATATGATTATAAATGCGAATTTGAGTTTGTTTATTTAATTGTTACGCTTACACGCGTTAACTACTCAACCGATCGCGATAAAATTTGGTAGCACACCGTGGTTCTAGAATCTATCGAGTACAATAATAACAATAACAATAATAGTATCGTGGGACAATTGACACCAATTGCAAAGCACGGATGCATGTATTAATAAAAAAAAATAAAGACTAGTAATTTGTTTTCAAATTAATATTTCACTTGTTTTATGCGTAATAAATAAAATTAAGCCGGGTACTCACCTGCGAGCTCTAGTGTGGACGTGGCGTTCCGCTCGCGAAAGGCTCACAGGTAAGTACTCGGCTTTACATCGGCCATTACATGTAGTCATTACATTAGGTACCTACATTATACTTACTTTGACTTCGTTTTTTTTTTACAAAAAGCGGCTCCATGCATTTTGGACACTTCTGAGCACTGATTGTCTGACACTGCTAAAAACACTAGTGGATTCCTTACCATCTCTTCATACCGCCTGATAACTTCCAGCTGCTGCTCCCTCGCTATGGCTTGACGGATGGCTGGTGGTGGTTTTGCTTTTTCTTCGTTTCCTGATACACGGGAAAGTTCAATTGTAATAATAGATAAGTATTATTAACTATCCTTTCATGTAATAATAGATAAGTATTATTAACTATGCTTTCGTGTAATAATAGATAAGTATTATTAACTATGCTTTCGTGTAATAATAGATAAGTATTATTAACTACGCTTGCATGTCATGTTAGATAAGTATTATTAACTATGCTTGCATGTCATAATAGATAAGCATTATTAATTATGCTTTCATGTAATAACTAAGATAAAAATTACCTTCCTCTTCTCCGTACTTCGGTAGCTAAGAATAAAAATGGATATAACATTTTAGAAATCAAACATTTTTAAAACAAAAACCTAAGATGTGTATTAAATAAAACAGTCACACATTTAAAAACTCCCCACAAACATGTTAACGAAGGCGTATTTAGTTTTTCTTAAGCAAAATCAGTTTAAATAGTTATTGACTATTAAAATTGTATGCTATACCGAGGGCCGCTACATTCACGGCCGCGGGCCGCGTTTGACGACCACTCATCTGATCCATTCCATGCCATACTCTGACTGCACTCAGATCCCGCGCGTTCCGTACGAAATTCTCAATGTATCCGCCATATTCCTATTTTTGCTAACTATTACGTATAACTTGAGTCCGAAACGAGTTTGCCAAATGTCGCTAATGTTTTTTGTGACACCCAGAACCGAGTATACAATTTAGTTTCTCGGTTTCGACCGAAAACTTATTCATGACATGAGAAAAATTAGAGGGAGACGGCGTTACTCACCAAAGAACGCGAGCTTATGTATGTCAGGCTCCAGCACGAACGCGTAGAGCCCCTCGGGCGTGCGCTGCTGCGCGTACTGCAGCCCGTAGTCGCACATGGCGCCCGCGCACGTCCGCAGCGCCTTGCGCTCGCTCTCGCTGCACAACTGCAACACGGTTAGTATTGGAGCTCCGACATACTTGTGCGTGAGAACTGACTTCAAAAATTTAAAATTATTATTGAAGTATCTGCAAAACCTAGACAGTCAGTAGCTACGAATGTAGGGGGTCATGCGTCATTATTATTATCCTAACAGGCTCTGCCTGCCGGCGGCATCCATGGTGTACCTGCACGTTGGCAGAGCGCAGCACGGGCGCCAGCAGGTGGGGCAGCAGCGGCAGCAGGCCGAGCCGCAGCGCGCGCCGGCTCAGCGCCTCCAGCTCTGCCTGCCGGCGGCATGCATGGTGTACCTGCACGTTGGCAGAGCGCAGCACGGGCGCCAGCAGGTGGGGCAGCAGCGGCAGCAGGCCGAGCCGCAGCGCGCGCCGGCTCAGCGCCTCCAGCTCTGCCTGCCGGCGGCATGCATGGTGTACCTGCACGTTGGCAGAGCGCAGCACGGGCGCCAGCAGGTGGGGCAGCAGCGGCAGCAGGCCGAGCCGCAGCGCGCGCCGGCTCAGCGCCTCCAGCTCTGCCTGCCGGCGGCATGCATGGTGTACCTGCACGTTGGCAGAGCGCAGCACGGGCGCCAGCAGGTGGGGCAGCAGCGGCAGCAGGCCGAGCCGCAGCGCGCGCCGGCTCAGCGCCTCCAGCTCTGCCTGCCGGCGGCATGCATGGTGTACCTGCACGTTGGCAGAGCGCAGCACGGGCGCCAGCAGGTGGGGCAGCAGCGGCAGCAGGCCGAGCCGCAGCGCGCGCCGGCTCAGCGCCTCCAGCTCTGCCTGCCGGCGGCATGCATGGTGTACCTGCACGTTGGCAGAGCGCAGCACGGGCGCCAGCAGGTGGGGCAGCAGCGGCAGCAGGCCGAGCCGCAGCGCGCGCCGGCTCAGCGCCTCCAGCTCTGCCTGCCGGCGGCATGCATGGTGTACCTGCACGTTGGCAGAGCGCAGCACGGGCGCCAGCAGGTGGGGCAGCAGCGGCAGCAGGCCGAGCCGCAGCGCGCGCCGGCTCAGCGCCTCCAGCTCTGCCTGCCGGCGGCATGCATGGTGTACCTGCACGTTGGCAGAGCGCAGCACGGGCGCCAGCAGGTGGGGCAGCAGCGGCAGCAGGCCGAGCCGCAGCGCGCGCCGGCTCAGCGCCTCCAGCTCTGCCTGCCGGCGGCATGCATGGTGTACCTGCACGTTGGCAGAGCGCAGCACGGGCGCCAGCAGGTGGGGCAGCAGCGGCAGCAGGCCGAGCCGCAGCGCGCGCCGGCTCAGCGCCTCCAGCTCTGCCTGCCGGCGGCATGCATGGTGTACCTGCACGTTGGCAGAGCGCAGCACGGGCGCCAGCAGGTGGGGCAGCAGCGGCAGCAGGCCGAGCCGCAGCGCGCGCCGGCTCAGCGCCTCCAGCTCTGCCTGCCGGCGGCATGCATGGTGTACCTGCACGTTGGCAGAGCGCAGCACGGGCGCCAGCAGGTGGGGCAGCAGCGGCAGCAGGCCGAGCCGCAGCGCGCGCCGGCTCAGCGCCTCCAGCTCTGCCTGCCGGCGGCATGCATGGTGTACCTGCACGTTGGCAGAGCGCAGCACGGGCGCCAGCAGGTGGGGCAGCAGCGGCAGCAGGCCGAGCCGCAGCGCGCGCCGGCTCAGCGCCACGCCCGCCGCGCAGCCGAGCGCCAGCGCCGACACCGTCGCCTCCAGCTCTGCCTGCCGGCGGTAAACCTGAACACAAATACTAGATTGTACACCGAGGGGATAAAGCACTGTATTATGTCACGGGCGCAAAATTGAATCCTGAGCGCAGCAAAGGACTCTAGATTTATCAGGTCAGTCAGTAGAGTTATCAGTTAATTCCTGAGCGTAGCGAGGGAATTAAGATTGAGTCCTGAGTGGAGCGAAGCATTTAAGCGCACCCAAGACATATACAGTTTTATCTCCGAGGAGTATACTCTACTTTTCTCACCTTTTGCAAGCCAATAAAAACCAAGGTAACTAGAAATAGTACATTACTGTCTAGGCCAGGAAGTAGGCAATTGCTGGCTGAGTATTGGTTTGAACGGACGAGCTTGCGAGTCCGTTTAATAATACGAAGCCAGCAATGCTATTCTGGCCGAGGCAAGTATAGTGCTTTTCTCAAAAATCGAAAATAAACAAGAACAAAATAAATGAAAACAAAATAGTGAAATTTGTTTTGCTTTGCCGCCTTTTTCTGTCAATGGCATGTGAAGAGAGTATTTTTCTACCCAGAACACCTAAAGCTATTTCAGATACAGATAAACACGTTGTCGTATTAGCTTTTTTTTTAATTTGGTGTTTTAAGTCTTGTGCCTTTATTTTATAATGGTGATTTGCATTTTTAAAAAGTTAATAACTAGACAAAGAATTTTTTTAAAAATGTCCGGTAAAGTCGTCACTGTTAACTACATATCAGAACAGGAAGTTAATTGTTGCCGGTCAGTCAAAAATTAAAAAAAAAAAAAACTGTCGCGCTAAACTCTCCAGCAATGTTGCATACAAATTCCATTAGAGAGATAGAGAGAGAGAAACATTTATTTACACACATTCGATACACGTAGATATATAATAGTAAGAAGAAATACAATTAGCAATAGTTCCGATATGGTGTAAAATGGGCCCCACTCAGCATAATATTGCGGCAAGCCGCAACGCATTACTGTCTAGTTATTAACTTTTTAAAAATGCAAATCACCATTACAAAATAAAGGCACAAGACTTAAAACACCAAAAAAAAAAGCTAATACGACAACGTGTTTATCTGTGTCTGAAATAGCTTTAGGTGTTCTGGGTAGAAAAATACTCTCTTCACATGCCATTGACAGAAAAAGGCGGCAAAGCAAAACAATTTTCACTATTTTGTTTTCATTTATTTTTGTTCTTGTTTATTTTCGATATTTGATAAAAGCACTATACTTGCCTCGGCCAGAATAGCATTGCTGGCTTCGTATTATTAAACGGACTCGCAAGCTCGTCCGTTCAAACCAATTCTCAGCCAGCAATTGCCTACTTCCTGGCCTAGACAGTAATGTACTATAATTAATACAACAGTAAAACCAAATTAAAAGTAAACATTTAAGTTTGAGAAATTAGTCCAGTTGTGTAATGATACAGCAATATTTTTATTTGGAATCTTAGCAGTTCTATGCGTGTAATATTACAGCGTCAGCAAACACTGGCAGCTTTTGTTTTATTAGAAATTTGTTTCATTCGTTCGAAAATCGAACGCCGCTTGCCGTGGCGTGGCCATCTCGATTTTCGGAGCCGTGCGATTTTTACGAAATTGGACTTTAAGAATATAGGAATAAGAACTATGAAAAGTGAGAATCATATTACTAACCTACGGGTTATAATGAATTTCAGTTCAATATTACTACCCGGCGAAAGCCAAGGGCTATAATGACTTAGCCATTGTCGAGGTGGTGTGAAAATATACTAATTAAAATCCTTCTCGTGTGAAACACTAGTTTGCCCGCGGTGCCATAGGTAGCGATGCGCTAGAGACAGACTCGTACGGCACGTCACTTATATTTATTTTAAAGTAGGTAAACATTTTTTCCCGTTTTCGTTATTGTCACACCGTTCGTATAGTCTGGAAGATACTGCAGTAAAATGACAGTTTCAGTTGTCCGTTTTTGGCGAATATTAAATAGTGATGTAACTTAGTGACTGAATGAAAGAACGAACGATGTCTTGAAATTAATTTGCGTCATAAGTTCTAAATCAAATCATTCACTACGCGACCTTAGTCAAGCACTAGTGAAATAAATGTGGTATCATTATTTCGTAAAATGACATTTGGATGTGTCATTTTACTGCATTGATCTATCTGCCAGACTATAAGATTTGGGACAAAAATCTGGAACAGGGCCCTGTGACGACAACAAACAGCAGATAATAAAATCTACCTAATTTTCATGCATTTCTACCATTTCTACCACTAACCTCCTGCGCTTGAGTGGGGAACTTGAGTCTCTGCGGAGTCCTCGACGCTAGTACGGTGTGGCATTTGGCCAAGCAGAGCGGCAGCGCGCCGTACAGCGAATAGTTCTGGGTCTTGAGCGTCCAGGCGTAGATAGTGTCATATAGCCGCAGCCAGGATAGGGTCTCACAGGCTATGGCCAGGCGGGAATCCACGCGGGCTTGGAGGTAGTTCTCGAATATACCTTCTGCTAACCTGTAAAGGAATTTGAAATTGGAATACATACATACATACATACATAAATCACGTCTTTATCCCTTACGGGGTAGACAGAGCCTAAGGTGACAAGACCTAAAGACCACGTAATTTTTTTTTTTATATGAATAGGAAGGCAAACGAGCAAGTGGGTCACCTGATGGTAAGTGATCACCACTGCCCATAGACACCCGCAACCCCGGAGGGAATGCAGATGCGTTGCCAACCTAGAGGACTAAGATGCAATGCCTCTTGTCCCCGTAATTTCCCCGGCTGTCTTACTCTCCACACCGGAACACAGCAGTGCAAGCACTGCTACTTAGCGGCAGGACTAGCGAGTAAGATGGTGGTAGCGATCCGGACGGACCATGCACAAGGCCCTAACACCCGCAATAATTGGAATAAGGGACACTATGTTCGACAAAAACAGATCCCTTAAGGGATCACTTTGTTGTCCGTCTGTTAAGACAGTTTTTTTCTCAGGAACGCGTCAAGAACTCAAGCTAAATAATATCAAATATTCACATGACCTTCTTCCCCTTGGAGCAGAGAAAAAATTCAAATGTCTAAACCAATACAGTCAAAAGATAATCATTATAAAAAAAACCATAAAAAAATGCCGTGGAATCAAAAGCTACGCAGTAATTTGCGTTGTCTTATTTGAAATTTGGTATGACAATAGCTCATAATATATAACTCAAAGGTGACTGACTGACTGACATAGTGATCTATCAACGCACAGCCCAAACCACTGGACGGATCGGGCTGAAATTTGGCATGCAGGTATATGTTACAACGTAGACATCCGCTAAGAAAGGATTTTAATCAATTCTACCCCCAAGGGGATAAAATATGGGATGAAAGTTTGTATGGAACTTTGTCAATTTTAAACCGATCGGGCTGAGCCTTTGCATGCATAAAGCTACTATGACGTAGGCTCTAAGAACGGATTGCGTAATTTCTGCGGGATAGCGATAAACGAATTCTAAGCAGACGAAGTTGCGGGCAACAGCTAGTACCTAGCTCATAAAATACAACATAATGTAATAATAATAATGCTAATGTTTTTTTATTAACTAATTTTTTTATGCAAGTGCAACCAACGTACTTACAATTTACCCCCCTTATCATAAACGCTCTATAGGCTTCTGCTAACTTAGCAATCATTTATCGTTATCTGTGAAAGGTAAATGTCAAAGTGACAGATAAGGACAAACGATTGCTAAGTTAGCTGAAACTACAGAGCGTTTATGAATAAGGTGGTACGAACTAGTGCACGAATCTGACTGGCCCTGCGCCGGGCGTTTTTATAAAGGACATCCCAAAAGTCAATAGCAAGCCAAAAACTGTCGAGGGGCCCGATTTTTGAAAGCATATCACTCGAAAGTACCGCTAGAAAGTGGTATACGTCTGTTTATATCTTCAAAACTATAGCTCTAATAAAATTTTCGACTAGTTCACTAGAATAATGAGAGCCGTAAGTACTCAAGTAAGTTCTAAGCCACTCGTATTTAAAATTCAGCACAATTTTTCACCACTTTCGAGTGGTATTTTCACACGTGCTTTCAAAAATCGAACCCCAGAATTGAATACCAAGGGCAGTGCATAGTGATCACCTGTCATATTCCCCGGCAGCTTGTATGGTCTTCAAGACGTCCGTATCTTTATCGTTGATGGTAAATATCGCTTGTAAGCCCTGCATCAAACTCTTGTGACAGTCTTTGGTCCCTATCGAGGCTTTCTCCACGTCTGCTACTGTTACCTGCAAGAGAAGTTTAAAATTACATACATACATACATATACAAATCACGTCTACATCCCTTACGGGGAGACAGCGCCTGAGGTAACAAGACCTAAAGGCCACGTTTAGCATGATTGGAGGCGTATAGGTGGAAAGGGGAATCAAAATAGTGATGGGTTGCTAGCCGCATCGCCTATAACGTGATTCTTAAGAATTTCGCCCATTGCCTCGATGGGCTTTTACTATCTGCTCGGGACGAGAAGGAACTGGTACATTCTATGTTTTTCCTTTGCTACAAGCATGGAAGTTTTTATTAATTACCTCGACAATGATAATGATATCCTCGATAATGACATCCCTCAGAATCTGCCAGGAAATCATTAACCGATGCCCAGGGTGCACCGGACCAAGCACTGCTCTTCCCCTTGGACGAATCCAAAAACGAACCGCAGCTCTTGACCACACGCGGAGGTAACCCGACTCGCACCCCGGCGTGCATGTTAAACAAATGAAACTCATGCTGGTGTCCTTTGCCGCTGCCCGCCACGCTGCACTCCCCACCGACAGCTCCGCTACGAGCGTCCACTCGGGCCTAAAGCGCCCCGTAAACGATCAAATTTGTTTGACAAACTTGCTTGTCAAACTTCACGTTTTCATCAAACATAAGCGTAAACGATCAAACCAAATATCAAACAAATTTGTTACAGCACCCCGCGCAAACGGTCAAACATGCTTGACAAACTTGTTTGTCAAACTTCCTTTACCGAGATCTTGTTTGACAAACACCATCGTACAAGTTCAAACCTGTTTGTCAAACTCGACATCAATCCAGATTTTCATCAAACGCATCAAACACGTAAAGTTTGACAAACAATTTGATCGTTTACCGGGCGCTTTACACTAAGTGTACCTGCGCGTCCCCTTTGAGCTTGGAGAGGAAGCTGAGCAGATGCAGCGCGGCGCGCACGTCGGGGTGCGCGCGCGCCGCCACGGCCGCCGCCACGCGCGCCGGCACCGGCCGCCCGCACCGCGCCGCCGCCGCGCACAGGCGGGGGGACAGCCGCGCCAGCGACACCGACGACACCTGCAGGACCAGCGACACCGGCCTGCCACACCACACGAGGTGAGTTAGGGTGCGGCTCCACTGAGGCGGAGACGAGCGGAGCGGAGAGGAGACGTGTGGGGATCGACCAATCATATTACTTTCATATTACATGAAATCCACATCTCGTCTCCGATCTGTAATATGATTGGTCGATCCCCACACGTCTCCTCTCCGCTCCGCTCGTCTCCGCCTCAGTGGAGCCGCAGCCTTAGTCCCACTATAGATCGGCCGCTTGAATGAGTCCTCGCCCGCGCGGCACAGGGGCTCGGGGTGGAACGACGGCGAGCTCTCTCGGCCCCCGCGGTCGTCCCACCCCGCGCGGCTGCACCGCAAGAGCGAGGACTCATTCATGCGGTCGGTCTATAGAGTGGACGTGAATATATTACACACAACTACTCAAAGTACTAATTGCAAAAAAATGTATGAATAAAATGAATGCGCGAATGTAAATATAAATAAAAACGCTTAGTTGGTATAAAAAGCATTATTCTCTTACAAACTCCCGTGGAACATCTACTGCTCACCAGGGACGAGAGAAGGCGCTATGAAATGAATCGAGAATTTCTACTTCTTAATTTTTTATGTATACTTTTAAAGTTTTACCGTTAGAAATTAAATTTCACCGTGTCGTTTAGAAATTAATTACTAACCGTAAAACCGTAAAAGTATACATAAAAATCAAAAAGTAAAAATTCATTTGATGGTATGAAATAACACCAGTAATTACAAAATACCGCTGTCATTACCTATCCTTTGTCCTTCCCAGCTTCAAACTATATCCGTACAAATTTTATCACGACATAGTTGTTTACGCGTGAAAGTGTAACACACAAATTCACATTCGCATTTACAACATTAGTTAGGACCAGTTACAATTTTATTATACGTATAGATTGGCAGTCATTGGCGTGCTTACCTGAGCGGCCGTAAAGACGTGGCATATAGGTTATTGCAGATAGCAATGACAGGCCTCCGCAGCGGCTGCGTCTTGGCCTTCTTCTTGCCGCCGCCAGCAGCGGCCGTGCACCATCGCACCAACAACTCCACCGTCGGGAGTGGGGCTCCGTCTATCTCGTCTGTGTACAAATTAAAAAAATCAAGCAACCAATCATCGACCAGACTTTACTTTGCGAAAATCCATGACGCAAAATTGGTCCAAGCCTTCACTGAATTTTACTGAAGTTTCGAAGAAAAATTGTGAAACAGTTTAATATAATTAAATAGCTGTTGCCCGCAACTTCGTCTGCATCGAATTCGTTTATAGCTATCCCGCAGGAATTACGCAATTTTCCGGGATAAAGTAGCCTATGTGTTAACAGTTAACCTTCGAACGATTGACAGGACAACAGAAACCATAATATAGAGTGTACATACTAGAAAGCTAGCTATTAATGATACATATACATACTAATCATAATAAGCTATTAATAATGTATGAGTAGCTCCCAATACATACTAAACTCCCATTCTGAGACCAGACCCCAGCAGCAGGACGTATTTAGACTGAAGATGGTAACAAGGATTCCTTTTTTAATTTTAGGATTGGGACGTGGAACTCACCAAGTATAAGGCAGTTAGGCCTCCGGTCGGGGTCTAGCACGGAGCGCATCAGCGTAGCGTTATGCAGAGCGGTCCTGAACGCGTCCGTGCTACGCTCGTCCGACGCATTCAGTTCCACCGGCCTGTAGCCTGAAACAGGGAAAGATAAAGGTTGCATAGCAAGATTCCCATGTCAAGAAATGAATACTTAATTAATTTATTACTTTCACTTCCATTCTGGTCTGGGAGCAAAGGAAAAACATAGAATGTAACAGTTGCTTCTAAAAACCCATCGAGGGAATGGGCGAAAATCTTAGGAATCGTGTTATAAGCGGCTAACAATCCATCACTTTCCACCTATATACCCACAATCATGCTAAACGTGGCCTTTAGGTCTTGTTGTCTTAAACTCGGTATACACCGTATGGGATAGAGACGTGATTTATGAATGTATGCGTGTTATTACTTTGCTACTCAAAATTCGTGCAATATCACAGAAGAACAAGCTGACAAACCAGCAGAAATATTAAGAGAGTTCAAGTCTACAAAACAAACGAGCTTTAAAAGATTTATATGGGGAGTGTGAATGGGTGCGTTGGGAATGGCCTAGACCGACGTTCCGTGACCAAATTGGGGATGTTTTGAAAAAAGTTCAGGTCAAGGGTACCCGAAACCGACGAGCACGTATGAGGAGATTCATGAATGTGGGTGAAGCGAAAGAGGTATGTCAGGATCGTAGCAAGTGGAACAAAGTAGTCTCTGCCCTATGGGAAAGAGGCGTGAGGTTATGTACGTATGTTCAGTTCAAGTCTACATTACGAGTGGCGCATTCCCAATTTGGCCGCTCCTCACGGCTATAGTCTGGTGAACGCTTGCCAAGCCTCGGCAAGCGTGAAAAGCGGCACTAAATGTCTTACCAGCCAACTTGGCCAGCAGGTGCGCCAGCGTGGTCTTCCCGACGCCCGGCGGGCCGCACAGCAGCGCCACCTTGTGGTGCGGCCGCCCGTCCTCGTCCATCTCAGGTTCGGCTTCCTTCTTGCCCTTCCAGGTATTGGTCAGCTGGAACTGGCCCGCACGCTTGCTGAACGTGCTCCGTTGCTGTGGTTCCCTGGTTTTCACTTCTTTCTTGAATACTATCTGTAAATTGATATGAGCCAGTTCTCAAATAATTTACAGAGCTTGATATCGTGAATAATATTATTGACTATCTGTCTCTTCAACAAAAAATGCAATTTGTAAAAATGTTTTGCATTGTCTGTACAGTCCGTAACACATTATTTGCTATAGACCTCCTGTCTATTCCTCCCCAATAATCCAAATTTCTAAATGGAACAATCTCGTCATGAGTAACACATCACTACGTCGACATTCGCACAGTATGCTCTGTTAAAATACAGCAAGTGGCTGTATCCCACATTTTTAACATAATACAACCATGAGGTTGTGACATCCAGAACAAGACTCACGTAAATGTGGATGAAGCTTCAAGCGTTTGCCTCGGCGGCATCGACATGAGCACTACGCGCCAACACTATGCTTGCTTCTTCGATCAACCAATTTCAATTACGTAAATTATCCATTAAATTTCCGATGCATCTCAATTAGTTACCTTGTCCCACAGATGCAACCAATGCAGCAGTGCTCGGTTCACAGGCTCATCAGAGAGCAGATCCACATAAGACTGCGGCCGGAACTTGTCCACCCACATCATGTTATCGTTCTCATCTGTCTCCACCACTTCCACAGCAGGTTCGGATTCCTTTGATAGCTGTTGTTGCTGCTTCGCTTCCAACTGGAATAATCAGAAGCAATTTCCGTTTACTAGTTAATTAACATTTTTAAGAAGCTTTAGTACACCAAACGAGACTGTCGGATTCGCGGGACTCCATAGAAAACCACATCATCTTGATGTGCTGAAACTTCTAAAAATCCCACATATTTAAAAAATGCAAGAGTGACTGTGTAAAATTTTTTATCAAATTCAAGAGACAACTTAGTGGTATGTGTCCATATTGCTCATAGAATGCTAACAAAAAAAAACCTGAAGATAAACCAGAGAACCTCAAATTGTTTACTAAAGAAAATTAGTAACAGATGCGTTTACACTTCTGTTGCATTTATAGGTAACATTTATAATTAAGTACTAGAAATTCTGGACAGAAAAAGTTGCAAGGCAAAAATTAATACATACTTCTATTATAAATGGTAAAGTTTGCGAGGATATACATATGGATGAGTGAATGATTGAACTTCAACCGTTCTGGTGTGACAACCCCAGAACAGCTGAATATATTTGGATGAAATTTGGTACTAGGACAAGGGCTAACTTTTATCCTGGAAAATTGTGTTGTTCCCTTAGGATTGTAATAGATGCATTACCGTAATCCGGTGTGACCTGTATGTGGTGACTTTAAAAAGTAGTTATAATGACGAAATCATTCATTTTTATTTGTGTTTACTGCTTCCAATCAATGTCTTCAACGATCTTCTTTGCATCTACATCCAAAATCATCTAAATAAGCCCAGTTAACAGTATTCACAGACGGTGTCGCAGGCAATAGGTAGTGTAATATAAACCAGGCAATCAATTTGCTTCAATTTGTTTCATATGGCTTTAAGTATAAGGATTTTTTTCTCACAAGTTTCCGAGCCTCAACCCATGTGTCAACATAAGTGGCTTGCAGTGTCATCTTCTCTGCCGCTACATCCAGAGACTGTTCCCAAGACTCCTCAGACTCCAATCTGACATAGATTCTTTCACCATCTGAGTTTGTGAGGGGCATGAATGCCCATCTGTAAATGCAAAGACCAATTCAATAGGTTAGTATACATTTTTTACAAATAAATTTAGATTACCCAAGGATTACAGGAGTACCCGAAACCGACGAGCATGTATGAAGAGATTGATGACTGTGGATGAAGCGAAAGAAATATGTCAGGATCGTAGCAAGTGGAACAAAGTAGTCTCTGCCTACCCCTGTGGGAAAGAGGCGTTACGTTATGTATGTATGTAAATTTAGCCCATATGTTCTCTAAAATAAACGGTCTGTAGATTATCTACAGTCCATAAGCTCTTAGAATGCCATTCGGATTTGTGTTGCTGTCCCACATACACATGTCAATATCATGAGTTTGATACTTAAATTGGCTGATGGTACCCACTGGCCATCTAAAAGCACACAGACTGTATGTAATGATATCACTGATAAATACCTGAAAATACAAAAACTTTTATACACTTTTTTTGTGTATTAATTATTGACATTTTACTTGTTTACTTTTATAATGATATCTATTGATACTTGACTTGCGTATTTATTGTATTGTCATAAATTAATTAAACCATCTTTTCTGTCTGCTTTGCATCAGTCATGAAGGCAAACAAACTAAATTATAACATACCTAGGTATATCCAGAGAAAGATTTTCTTTTACATTGTAATGAGACTTGGCATCAGCCTGCACCTTAGAAGGTTCTAGAAGCAGCTGCCGCAGCCTCCGGCCCTCAATAATCTTGTTTATCAACTCTTCATCCTCCTCTTCTTCTGTCTTCTGCTTTTTGCTAGGCAACAGGATATCATCCTCTATATCATCAATATCTCCGAATAGATCATCTACTGTTCTTTTACTTGATGTCAAAGGAGTTAATTCAGGCTGACTTGGTTGGCTCAATGGAAGTGAATTTATACCATCTATGCATTTAGCTTCTTCTGTTGTTTGAGATACTGTCGTTAGATTTCTTTTAACTGATGGACTCGAGAAATCGAGACTTCTTTTTGCTGGTAATGGATTTCTTCTAACTTCATTAGGTTCTGGAAACATAGACACTGTTAGAATAATATGGTTGTTTGGCCTGAGGTCGAGAATAAACAGTGTTTATGTACTTTTCGTAACAATTTTTCGTCAATAAAAGTTACAATAGAAAAATTATCAACATCCATTTCGTAGGGTGGGAGACACGTGCGCTTGAGGCCTGATTTATGTTACAGCTCATTTGTATGGCTTAATTCGTTCAAGAAGGAAACGTAGATTATATTTAGCAATAAGAAGAGATACTAAATAATCTGTTTACCTGGACTATCTTCTCGTAGCATCTCCAACTCATCCGCGTACATGAGTTCATACTCTTCATCCGGATCCGGAAAGTCGCCCATTGTTTCTAAATACAATATACGATCCACAAAGAAATGCTCAAACAATCAATATAAAAGGTAAAGAGCAAAATGATTTATATTACGTAAAAATAATACTTTTACAAAAAAAAACACGCCGCTAAACGAAAACAAAATAACTTCAAAGTCAAACAACTGTTGCTGTCACCTGTCATGAGGCTGTCATTTTGTTAATATTTGTTCAAAAGTAAGCATTTATAAAGGCGTCTCGAACAGTTTTCTTGCTATTATATTAGTACTGGCTGTGCTAGCTGTGTATTTTAGTAGAAAAAAAGAATAAACCAAGTCTATGGTCGAAGAGTATTTTTTTTTGCATTCGAATATTCGATTTTTGCTTTCCTAAAACGAAATTGCCCATGCCCACTACCCACTAGTTACTGCTTTTCATCGTGTGTGGGATTTTCCTTTTTGTGTTCCATTCCAGAAACATTTTGTCCCTTAATTTATATTTTAATCAATACTTTTGTAATCATTTACAAAATAAAGTTGTAACTTAAGTTACAGTATAAAAATTAAAGATTCTAAGTTTTGTCCCACAATTTTATAACATATCTGGAAGGTTAAAAAAACTGGCATTAGCTAGTCACTTGGAATACTTTCGTTCCGGATTCTTATTAATTGGACCCAAGATCAACCGTTTACCGAGCGAGTAGGTAAGTAAGTACCTAGGTACATATTATTATCTGTGTATTTCTGCATCGTCACGATAGACTGGATCGACAAGCGCGATCGGTTTGGCTTTGGCTACTCTTGTTTTTACCGACTTCAAAATAGGGAGGTTCTCAATTCGTCGGAATCTTTTTACTGTATTACTATGAAATTGAATTCAGTGTCGGTAAAGGTAAATTAAGTTAATCACAACCAAGGCTGTTGTACCCTAAATAAGGTACCCATCCAATCAATTGAAATTTTCAAGAAATTAACAAAGAAGGGAAACATTAAATAAAATAACATGTATATGAAAGTTTTTTTTATAATAATTGGGTATATTTACAATAGATTAATTAACAAACGTGAATTACATGAGTAGGTAATATTAGAAGAGGTACCTGATCAGTAATACCTTCGATTATAATGCACATCCACGCATTCGAAATATCAAAGTTTACACTATTAATATCAGAGATCAATGGAATTCGATATTAAGCTGTATCTGGCCATATCTGACTTACTCCTAGTAATTGGAATGTACATAATTAAACTGCCATTCGAAAAATAAAGCAAACAAGTTAATTTTCAGTAGGAACTAGTCAAAAATAAGCGTCCTTAGTGTATTCTTTCGAAGCCACAGTACACTTAATACGGATTTTTATTAAATGAAGCGATATGGATACTCCTTCACACTCCTCAGTTTACTTCATCTAATAAAAATATGAAATTAAGAAAATCTAAAAAAATCCATCTTGATTCATTATTACACTATTACAAACCAGAATATTACAAGATACTTTTGAATTTCAGTACAGGTAAATAGGAATTACGTTTTAGATAGATATTTCAGACGGCATCAAGATCTTGTCTTAAATTTAATCCAACCAACATCTTAACACTACGTACTTATACGACGGGGTGACTGGTTCGTTTCGAGATGTCTACTCTACCAACTTTTTTTCTCATACCTGCATTTTAATGACAAGAATATCTGAATGGTCACTTTTATAATCAAACATCTTGACCGTGCAGTTACGCTGCAGACAACTCTATTTAAGAACGTAGAAATTATCCATAGGCTATTGGATATTTCTATTGCTATTGGAAGTCTACACCGAGTCTACACAGATTTAAAACTTGGACTAAATATTTAAACAAATTGATGATAAAATATCCAAATTTTTCATAACTTGGAGAGTTAGTGTGATAATTCAGGGAGTACTTAGTAATCGGTTAAGTATTGCCAAAATAATTAGATTACATTGTCCAAAATTTTCATCAGTGTACAGAGACTTTATGTACGTACCTAGCACAAATTACAAAAGTGGCCATACAAGTTGAAAGTTCCAATGGGGCTTTAAGGGTAACTTGAACTTAACTGTCCTGCTTTTCATTTCAGAATCGAAACCTATCATGATGATCGTTTACCTCTGTAAATCGTCATCTCAAGGCCTCTATAATGTCTCTATATTCTTAGCAGTTCGAGGTTTTTTTTTCTGTATCTAACAATGGTTCTAGTAAAACGACTTCTTTTCTTGTTAGTTTACATTAGGTATTTAACATACGTCGCAGGTCTTTTTAGGAAAATCATATCATAGCATATTACTTAATCAAAACTGAAGGCATGTGCAAGACATCTTTCATAAAAACGTTCTGAAACTGAACGCCAATATTTGAGTCTCTAGTAAAGTAGTGCACCTCCATGGGTAAACCCTGGTACACATGGTTAAATATCCCCCTCGTCGTTAGGTAACTGGCTTATACAGAAACATACTATCTGAGGTGTAGTAGAACAAATTAATTATGGCCTTACATTACCTAACCACATCTACGCATAAATACAACAAGTATGGAATAAATTAAATAATTATAACAGAACAAAACTTTTATCACAAACGCAAAGCTAATTCAATAAACATCACAGACATCTACTTCCCTAATCGTTATGAGATTCCAGTTTCATTAAATACTTCTTCGTACATCCATTCTTTAACGTTTAATTTAACTATGGCACTCGGTGCTTCTTTATGTAGTAGGTACGTCCGTTGTCATGTTTTTAAATTACATCGAACTCTAAATTAACTTCAACAACGAAAAGAACACGAAAGCTATTTCAAATTGCAACATTTTGAAGCTTAGTTATTATTTATAGCGTGCTAGCTATAGAGTAATTAAAACGTAAACATCTGTCCTTTTCGCACTAGCAGGTACCAGCAGAAGAAGGATGAAATGATGTACAATCATATTGAACGCTAACCTCTGAAACCTTACGCTCGTAGGTTGTGCTCCCACTAGTCCCATTCATGCGAAGCCCGCTGGGTTTTCAACACCGAGTGCCCAGGCAATCACGCCACCAACCCATACCAAACACCAAACCGACGTCAATCACCACACCAAACTAGATTTTATGACTTAAATATAATTTATTCGATATTACTGTACAAAACGCTTAATCGTTCGCAATATTTGACCTATTTGTTACTAAATATAACTTCCTTCAATGGTTCAAAACAAGTCCCGCTTTGAGCCGGCCATACCAATTACGTACACTTCATAGAAGGATTCACCGGTTATTTTAGTTGACGGTTACCCACTATATTGCATCCTCCCGGCTGCGATTTCTCTAATATCGTCTAACTAGGTATATGGCATACGAGCATTTCACTACATTACGAAACTCTTAACTTACTACTAACCGCTGTTCTATTGGACTAATACGCCGCTGCACCTGCAGGCTGCGGCTCGAGAAAATAACTGTATGAGACGAAATATCTACGTTAACATTACAGACATTAATTATGTAAAATGCAGCATATCAACTGTTCGTTGTGGCCGTGACCCTGGCCACGAACACATCTGCAGCTGCGGCTGAGCCAAGTGGTAACAGAATGGAGGAAAGACGAGATGACGGGGTTTTGGATAAGGGGCCGAAAGTTCGAGAACGCGCCATGCAATATTAGTAAAGAATCTATTGGTAGCGGTTGTAACTTCGTAATTCGTTCAGTTCGTTCGAACAAAAACTTCCGCACAAAGAAAACTTTTTCCACTAATTTATTAGCGACACGTACCCTTCCATTGTACCTTCGCTCGTCCATCGCTATTCGTATTTTCCTTTTTCGTTCGCACTCGCCAATTCGGGGGAATTGTTATGATTCCAAATAAAGTCTTGGTCAATCGTCGGGGCATAGAGTATTGGTAAAAACGTCCTTGAGCAAATAACGAAGTCTCATCTTGCTGCATTTCGGACAAACATGAGGCTTGCTGAGGAATATCAATAAGTTTACAAAATGAGTATTATCTATCCAAAGCTTCCAGGATCCTTTCATACGGCTACCACCTACAAATAAACTTGCATATCACTACCCTCGGATCGCCAAACGTGAATCCACTTAAAGTTATTAATTGGCTTCGTCTGGAACTATCCTAAATCCAGAAACGTTACCTAAAGCCACCGTCCACCGGTCTTTGCAGACGATTGAACAAGACCTTGGGTCGTGTAGAGCCGACATCAAACTCGACTGGGGCGGTCAGTCAAAGCTAACCTGAGCACCGCCACGTCTGTGTGTCAGGCAGCCGAGAGCGCGTGAGGGGGGGCGGGGGCGGGATGCGCGGGCGCGGGGGGTGGAGGGCTTTCGACGGCACCGCACGCTTTTAGTTCTGTGAACACTTCAGTGAAGAAGCCGGGCTCGGAGTTGATCCGGAGCATGTTGAAGGAGAGTCGATCGACGATGAGAAGACAGCGGTCCCAGAATTTATCCTTGGAGTCTTCTACGAGGAACGGTTTGAGAGGGTAGGAGATCTCGTTGCCCATGTAGGAGTAAGAGAGGTAGAGGCAGGTGAGCACCACGGCTTGCAGCTCCTGCGGGCGCCCGATGCGCTCGCCGTCCACCAGCTCGCGGACCAGCATGTACACGAACACCACGTTAGCCGGGTTGATGAACGCCACGTCCTGGAACATACAAACGTAGAGCTTTACGACTAATCTTTTAGCAAGGGGAACATCATCAACATCGTTATCTCCAGCCCTTAGTGCCCTCCCTCACCGGGACGCCATGGCCACGTCTCCAAAGCGTCGCCAAGTGGATGACAGCCGATACATTTCTATTTGAATTGTTTGGCTACGGTAGCCGGCGACGTGGCCATGGCGTCCCGGTGAGGGAGGGCACTTACACGTCCTACTGTTGGGGACAGGCCTCCTCTTAAGGGGAAGATGCTAGGGACAAATGTACAGAAGGTTATTTTAAATGTAAAAGTTTGCTAATTTATTTAAATGTAGGCGAGGGAAGAAAACTTAAAACTTGATTTTTGTAAGAGATATTTCGTACTAACACGATTAAGGAAGCCTCTCTCGTATCTGTTGAACGTACTACGGATACGCATTTTGTGGTTGACCGAAATGTACTCCTATGTAGAGTTTATTTACTGCGTAAACTTGAATATTGTTTTCCTCGCATGAATCATAAATGTCATGATCGCTCGTTTAGATGCAAATCATTTCACATGATCCAAAACCATTCGATCATGATCATGCTTTCGGTAACACGCAATGGCAGACCAATGATAAAATATTATGGATCTAGATTTTGAATAAGTTGGTACATCGACTACACGATGTGTTAAAAATGGGACTGTATTCAATACCACGATTAATAATTAGTCCTTACCAGTGGCTTAGCTATACTGGTAACTCCACGGGCTATTAACTCTAGCGGCTCCCGAACTGATTGAGCCTACAGTATATACTTTAATATAATTTAAGGCTCGGGGACCTTATATCCCTTTTATAAATGTATTTAATTTAAGTTTTCTTATTGTATTTTATTTTGAAAAAAATGACTTTCTGCCAAGTTTCTTGCGGCGCATTCTTCTTGGCAATGATGGTCTTTCCGAATGCGCTGGTAGTTTCAAAAAGACATGTAAAAGTGCCCTTGGCGGCCAATTTGCAAAAATAATTTTTCATTTTCATTTTCAGTACAGACGGAATATTGATGCACTTCTTTTAATCCCAAGATGGAGGGAAAAAACTGTGCCATGGGCCCCAGAAGTTATAGTTACGCCACTGGTACCTACCCAATTATTATAAACCTGACGATTATTTAAAAGAATTGACTGAAGAATTGAATAGGATATTGTGGTAGAGAACAGCGAACCATTTTTTACAGCAAACGCAATTATCACGTTACCTATTGTTGAATATTCACATGCGAAAGTTCAATCGAAATTTTGACCTCTGAATAGCTTTAGCCTTAACTTGATTCTTTACAAACTCCGTGAGTGAATGACGTCAGTTGCGCCACGTAATTTCGAGTCAATTCATATTGATTCGCCCCGAAATAGTCCGGCTCAACTCTAACAACCCCACTCCGACAAACGACATGAAGGTTTATAGCTCACGAAATATAAATTTTATGGTGTACTTATCAGCATACCGAGCCCTAAGGAAAACGCGTTAAATTTGATGATTTGTTGGTTCCTTATTGACGTGAATGTTTTGTTTGTGGGTATGTTACACTAGCTAGCTACTTCCAGCTAGCTGCGTAGGTTGGAAGTAAGTACAGTTTAATAATTACTGTGAATATTTAAACTGTTTGACTTCCCTACCTTACTCTTGACATTTAAACTTAGTCAAAGTTTTCCCGAGCTACTTGAATAAAGTGATCCATTTAGTGATGTAAATATATTAACGTCAAAAATAATATCGTGCAATCCAATGTGAAACCACTCAATCACTAAATTAGTTGCATAATTAGATCTGGATTTCAAAACAAATCTTTCGAAACGTTGGTAAAAATAGCGACGACGAAATGCATGGGTCTTCAATTTTTGACGTCGCTCTCGACAAAAATTACTTCCTTTGTTCGAACTCGAGAAGTCGTTGTGCAATCTTTCCGAACCGCCCTCGCAGAGAACTGTTATCCGAAATAGAACACGAAAAATGCTAAATACAATTTCACATTTACGGAAAAAATGTATTTCTAACAACATTTTTCAAAGATATAATAAAATAAATTGTTCTGACGAAAGTGACGCTGTAAGTGGTATAGTACTTGTGTTTATTTTATTGTAACTGTGCAGATAAATGAATAAAGAACCAAGCAACTTTATGTAACTCTACGTGATCATTTATTGAATACATACATACATAAATCACGTCTATATTCCTTACGGGGTAGACAGAGACTAAGGTAACACGAACTAAAGGCCACGCATGCATCATCATGATTGTGGGCGTATAAGTGGAAAGTGGAATCAATAGTGACGGGTTGCTAGCCACATCGCCTATAACATGATTTCTAAGATTTTCGCCCATTCCCTCGATGGGCTTTACCATCTGCGCGGGTAGAGAAGCAACTGGCACGTTCTATGTTTTTTTACTCCCTGACCAGCATGGAATTTATTTAATTGTATCGGTAAAAGTATTGCTGTAGGTGTACTGTAGTATTTTTATTTATTTATTTATTTTTATTTATTTATTAACAAAAACTTACAAAGTATTGACTTAAATTAGTTATGTTTATGTAATAATCTAAAGCAAATACTATTTAATATGCCTAGGATAGGATAAGTACATGGTGCTAGCTTTCAAGCTAGCACAGCAAGCAAAGTCATTGTTGGCGATGTAAATAGGTCTTTTATATTTCTCTTATTGTCTTTTATTCCTTTATTTGAAGTTGCTTTTTTAATACCTTTTTTTCTTAAGTCACTGTCTGTCTTCTAAATATCAGCTGCTTTGGTTTACTTTTCTGCTCCTAAAAGCCTAAAAGCTATCGAATCCTTTATAGTCATTGACCTATTGTCCTGACTTATTCTCCTGGCTTGGCACAGGGTACAGCTGTTTACACGACTCTACCAAACTTGAATTGAAGCCAGTGTCATTCAAGTCGTAGAACGAGCTACGACACGTTGCCTACGCGCCTACGTCGTAGCTCTCGTAGACCTCTACGCTTCCAGTCTAGTATTTGTTCTTGTATTAGAAAATGCGAAAAGCGGGTAGCGGAATTTCATCACATTTATAAATACTCGCAAACCGCACTCGTAAGGCTGCGGATTCATTGATGCGGACAGATTTACAGAATTCGACAAACCGCGTTAGTTTAAAATATACGTCTTGGAAATGTATTTGGCAGAACTTTTTGCATGTCTAAACTGGGCTTAACAAAGTATAAACAGCAATCGAAACCACTTCTAAACATATACGATTCACCGCAGCGTTAGGGTGAGGTTAGACGCGACGCGACGCTCGCCCGCGATCGATCTCGCTCGTACGCTACGCGTCCATATTGAATGAACCAACCACGGACTTAGGACGAATGGATGGGCCGTTCTCAAGGAAACTCACTTGTCTATCGTTCTCGGGAAAAGTTTTTCTTTATACCACAAAGAAAGCAAAAGACCAAGTGGGTACCTGATGGTTAGTAAACATCACCGCCCATGGACATCTACTATAACTTCTTTTTGTTATATTTTAATAAACAACAAAACGTAATTAAAAATTGTAACAGGGTTCAATGCAACAATCGAGACGGTCAGAGCCTCTAGTGTAAGTTTTCGCATATAAAAATGTCTCGAACGCGTTCACGTAAACGTCTCAATTACTATGGAAAAATTAGCAGCGCCACTTGCGGATCGCAACGGCAACAAACTGTTCTCAACTTCTCATAGTATTTGACATTTTAACGCAGTCGCGTTCGAGACGTATTTTGTGACCGGAAACCTACACTAAGCATACTAATCTTTACTATTATATTTTAACAAGGTAGATGTACCTAACTTCATTTCTTAAATCGCAAGACGATAGTCAATCCAAACACGATACTTAAGTAGGTATTAAGCAATGTGTAAGGACTTAATTTAGGTATTTTATTCTCTTAGGTATACAAACTTTAGGGTAGCAAACTTGGGTATGATAGAGATAGAATGTTTTTGCTTGAAAGTAATAAATATAAAAGCAAATTGTGGCTTCGATAACACGACAATGGTGCGACAGAGGACCAAAGTTCACTAAGATTTATTAAACAGAACTAAGCATGATTTCCTCCTTTGAGGGCACTTGGTGTTTTCAGGACGAAGTGAAGAGTTTGACAGATGGCAGGTAAGAGTGTAGGAAAGGGTGGCTGAAGGACCTTGGATTTAGAAAATATTGTATGGAGCTCATTTAAACCTTTTCGTGAGGGATTATTTTCATAGTCTTTCCACTTAAATATAATATGTAAGTTGCGACGTTTGAGATTTTAGTTCTAACCAAAATTCCAATTAATCAGCAAATTATTCAACTTTGTCGCGTAAAGCCATCGCCGTATTTAACAAGGTCACTGTGATGTATAGGTGAAAAGGTACTACGTACTGTGAAAAGGTTCAGGTACTTAAGTATAATTTTAATGCAAGGTTGTCGCTCGAGGGCAAAGTTATCAACGGCTTCTAATGAGACAGCTGCCATACTTACGCTTGTCATGGTAACACGACTTTCTTAAGAGAAAATCGCATGTGTAGAGTGGAAACGCCATACAATTCATATGTAATATTACGCCAAGCAGAAATTGGAGATCAGTCTGCTTGGTTAACTTCGGTCGACAGGGTAAATAAAGATGAGCAACCAGCTAATAGCTTTGCAAAAACGATTCAGTATGATCGATATGGATAGTTAATGTTTGGTCGTTGTGCGGCATAGTGAATGAAACTATAAATTTTAATAAAAAGCAAAAAGTAAATAATATAAACGAAATCTTAATTACTTAAATGGGTTTGTTCAACGTAGAAGATAAAGGTAAAACAATCGGGAAAAATTTGTGAGTGTAAAATATAGACGCCGAAAAAGACTGTTGCCACAATGGGGACTATCGTTTCTTTGCTCACCAGTTGGCGCCACTGTTGACTAATTTCCAGAGGTATCTATAGCTAGAAAAAATATAGCTGTTACCTGGGCAAAAAAGCATACTTTTGGCATAAAATAAATTTGTAAACAGTAAACAAACAAACCTCTGAATTAGCTGCTCTTTGAGGCCGCTTATATTTGCGCCTCTTTTTCTTAATTCCGCTTTCAAAGCGTTCACATTCATCGCCAAATAATCCATGTTTGCGAAAATATCACGAATAAGATCAACAGGTAAATGAAAGAAATTATAATTTACTAGCTTCTGCCCGTGACTTCGTCTGCGTAGAATAATACATAAAAACCTTCCTCTTGAATCACTCTATCTATTAAAAAACCGCATCAAAATCCGTTGTGTAGTTTTGAAGATATAAGCATACATAAGGACATAGGGATATAGGGACAGAGAAAGCTACTTTGTTTTATACTATGTAGTGATGATGTCACGAAGCCCGCCAAAACCAGTGAAAAATGAATGTTATTTGACCTCACGCGCCTTTAGTGGCCAATTCCCACGTGATAGCCCCCACATTACCACTCTAATTACGGATTTCCTCAATGCCCGAATGGCATTCTAAGAGCTCACGTACTTTACTATGTATGTAACACCCTCATTGTGTTCAAAATCAAATGTAACATTGATTTGTTTTCAAACAACTGCAGAGCGTGAGTTTATCTGTCCTATGCTTGTGACACCACTTTCATACAAAGCTCTTCGCGTTGTGCGTAAATAACGTCTCCTATGAGAAATTGCGCCATTTCTCGGAAAAACGGGGCGGGGAAATATTACGTGGTTACTGCGCATTGGATGAGGGTTTTTGCTTTTTGTCGGATAAAATACGCAAACTATTTCAAAGTCTCTGAAACGTGTAATCTGTGTTGTATTCGTTTCTATACTTATATTCTTAATCATTATCGTTATCATCATGTCCGCATTGCGAACCCTGTTAGCTGCGGAGGTGAGAGAAACCTGTCTAATACTATTGTATTATATTAAAAATAAAATAAAACTAAACTCTTAACAACGACATAATACTAAACAGCATACTTTACATATTTTGATTCCCATTTCCATCCCATACACCCACAATCATGCTAAACGTGGTCTTTATGTTTTATTACCTTAGGCTCTGTCTACACCGTAAGGGATAACGACGTGATTTATGCATGTAGGTAAGTAGCATACTTACAGAAATTAATTATGGGCATAAAAGTTCGCTATTGTGAAGTAGTTACCGAGTGAGTAATCTAGAATAAAATTGATTGAAGACATGCTACTCCACAACCACTCGTGTAAAGCGACTACGTTTGTTAGACACATAATGTTTACATGCAAAACCCACTTCCACTTAAATCAACATAGTACGACGTTGGTGAGCAAGAGAGACAGTTGTGATTAGTGTTGTCGATGTATAGTAGATTTTGGGAATTAACTTGTACAGAGTTTTAAACGCGTTTACGTCTTGTATGGTGTTGATAATAACAAGAAATAACCAGAATGCAGTCGTCAATTTCGGCTTGGCTTAATTTTATCTCAAGAATTACATGCCATTTCCTCTTTTAGGTTGTTTGCTCTATGGGTCTTGTGACGTACATGTAGCTACGTGTCGCTTAGAAGTGGCTGTCTCGCACGTGCGTGTGGTTGCGGAAAGCGATTCGAACTGTATTTTGTTGTCTATTATGGACCTCGCAAAGTAACGCGTAATACAAGAACTGCTCTACATAAATATGATGCAGCTTTTCCCACGAATACCCAATTGTAATTTCTGTGAAGTTAACAAAAACGTGTAGGTAAAATAGAATATTTCATTTTTGTTCATAGCAATTATACTTTTCATATAACTTTCTACGGGTAGTGACTCGGTTTTTTTGCTCCCGAACTCATTAGCAAAAAAACGGGCACCTAAAATTTTTCATCCACGAAGTATAACAGCATTTTTTATTGTTTGTAACTTTTATTAAATAAAGGAGAAAGTCAATTGAAGTTGCCTTATTTTTTTGTCCACATTAATAATTTCCTAAAAATCAAAATAAAACAAACGTACCCGTTTTTTGCAATAGAGTTTATAATGCACACAACAAAGTAATGCACAAGGAGTCTTAGAATTACTCTGGGATATTTCAGTTTTCTTTATACGACAAGGAAGGCAAACGAGCAAGTGGGTCACCTGATGGTAAACGAGCACCACGGGGACACCCGCAACACTAGAGAATTTCGCAGCGCATATCTGTTGAGGTTTTTCATCGGCATTTTTTATTTCAAATTTAGTCACCTCTGAGCATCGACCAAAGTACAGAATCATTCATCTGCCACAATTAACAAATCCTCAAAAATGTTCAAATCACTACATAGTATAAAACATAGTCGCTTTCTCTGTCCCTATGTCCCTATGTATGCTTTTTCTGTTTTGGTTGTTATATGTGGTGTTCAATAAAGAGTTATTGTGTTGTATTGTATGCTTATATCTTCAAAACTACACAACGCATTTTAATGCGGGTTTTTTAATAGATAGTGTGATTCAAGAGGAAGGTTTTTATGTATAATTCTACGCAGACGTCAATTTCAAAAATAATTCGATTATAACAAACTAGCTTCTGCCCGCGACTTCATCTGCGTAGAATTATACACATAAATTTTCATCTTGAATTATCTATTTAAAAATACATCAAAATCCGTTACGTAGTTTTAAAGACTTTGTTTTTTATACTATGTTGTGATGATGCTCAATACTCAACAAATAAACATTAAGTACATATAATTAATTCTCGATTAATTGTAAGACGCAGTGTACATAAATAGCTTAAATAATCAAACTGGGTACTTAGTTAATGTACTGGCTAAGTAACCTTTATAATAACTAGGTGTCTAATCACGTTTGCGTAAGCCCGGGCGACAGTTCCCCTGCATTCATTAACCCGGTTAAGGTGTGAACAGAGACACAATTTGGGTTTACGACTCTACATATCCACACATAAAGGTTTATTGGTGTAACTACTATTATCCCCGTTTAAATGGCGTGTTACGCCTTATTTGAGCAGTACGTCGCTTAGACTAGATGTGTAACGCATGTTTCGATGAAGAAAGCGAAATTGTGCATCATTTTGTGATGTACGCCACAGAGGGAACGGGCGAAAATCTTAGGATTCATGTTATAGGCGATGCGGCTAACAACCCATCACCTTTAGGTCTTGTTACCTTAGGCTCTGTCTACCCCGTGATTTATGATATAAAATGGAACTGAACATTTTTACACAAATTTAGGCGACTACTGCACTCTTCCAACACACTACATTTTTTAGATCATCATCATGTTTCTAGCGTTTGTGCCGGATATTTAAGTCCACTAGGCAGTCTAAACCCAGTAATTGGCGTGGGCACTAGTTTTACTAAAATAGGATGAAAGTTAAAAATTGCTCAAGTGATATTTTTTGTTGTTTGAATGTATATTCAACTATGTAACTTCGTAACTACAAATATCAAAAGCTTCAAATTTGGCGTGCAAGTAGGGTAATTGTTAACAGGTGACACTATTTTAAGAGGATTTCCCGAAATATTTACAGTAACTATATGGAACAGAATGATTTTATACTGCGCTGCTAAATATTATATAGTGAAAGTAACTCGGTGCAACTCACAATTAAACCTTTGGATTTGTGGGATGTGAGTGCGAGTGTGAGTGCATCTTAGATTCGAAGCTATCCACAAACGGTGACTAAACATCTCCGGCGCCTTCGCCGCCACTACGCATTATTTCTTTTGACGTAAAACAAAGGTCATAAAGCATTGCTTCATTAAACTGATCCATAAAATAGTGCTGAGTTTATTAATGTTTATGTCCATTTTATCGTCTAATTATATATACCTACTGACGCCTTAATTCCATTTCATCATTTCTTAATATTGGTAATTAAAACCCAAGCTAACTCATTAGTAAATAACCCATAATTTAAATCTGACAAACAATTTGCGGAAACATAATATCGCATTAGCATTGTAACACTTTACACTGTAGAGGTTTAGCTTACCTTTATCAATTATTTCCACTTAGAACTGTGAAGACAAACTTGTCATTTACATTCACTAAAATATCATACTTTCACCGTGATTTCTTTGTTGTCAACACTAGAAGAGGTGCCTTGACACATACTTTCTCCATTTCTACTTATAAACGCCCCTTTAATAGCGTAATTAATACGTAAACTCATAATTAAACTAATTGTTTTGTTACTGGGCGGTCTTTCCGTATATGTTTCGGTTGACAGCTGCCGAGATGTTTCTTTTTTAAATCTTGCGTTCCGTTACGCACCATACGCTCGTAACGTGGCCGGTATTTGTTTTGATTAGCGTAAGTATTTACAAATTCCTCTGCCACACTGATAATATTATTTTACAGGTAAGATACTGTTGTTTTCAGTTAGCGACAAATTTTCTAAACTCCTAATTACTTCATACGTTGTTCCTTTAGCGTGATATCTCGATACGTCACGTGAGTGAAACCGATCTCAGGCCGGATGTTCACTACGTTCAGAAGTGTATTCTGTTTATGCTACCTCCGGTTAAATCTGTCGTCACGGATTTCTTTACAAATTAGTTTCTTGTTCCCAAGTGTTTCTTAAATTAAGGGAAGTGGGTTATTTTGTTAATAAAATAGTCGTTGTCATTTCACACTATGAAATTGCTATTATTTCAATTTTTCCACATTTCTTTCTTTTCCTCGCCGTCATATCGAACCAGCGAGTATATCGTAAGATTTCCGAACGATCATGACTGGGCTCGTTTCGACTTGTCGATTTGGTTGATCTTCGTATTCCAGCGAACGTTAAGCGATGTAGACGCAAAACTTAAATACTCCTGAGATACCAGATTCGGGTCGGGTAAGCATTCTTTGCTCAAGCTTCATTTTATTTTGAGTATTTTTCTGTGTCCTAACTCGTTATTTCGTTCTTTCTAGTGCCTAGCACCATGCCTTTGTAAACTTAACTTCGTCGTCGCGCCGACCGGCGCCATGTAAAGTTTTATTTCGACACACCTTCATTACTTGGTGAGTTATGTTTTATTCGTGTAAAACGTTGTAAAACACGTCAATATCTTATAATTTGCGCCGTTTCTTTGCGCAGATTCGTTATGTGTTTTTAATGGTTTCAATGCTTGTCCATTCCAGCCGCTAATCCGCTGCTTTCGCGACTATGCGATAATACTTTCTTCGCCTTTCTCCTGGGTGTCTTATGCTTGCGTGCATCTTGTAAAACTACGTGCCTCGCCGTTCTGCTGCTGTTAAAACCCCTTAACTGGGTAAGTTTTTCTCCTTTAATAAGTGATCGCGAGTGTACCCTCATCTTACTTTAGTAACTAAAAATATTAACTGTGAATATTTTGTTCACAGGGTTTTTTTTTATACCGGTAGTGCAGGCGTGCTACGTCTGAAGCCTTTTTTTTTAATACCTTACGTTCAAGCGTGCTTCGTCTGAAGTTTTCTTAGTGTAACGTAGTCTTTTTCGGTAAGGGCGCACGGCCGTCCCACCGCTTGCGTTTTATACGTAATTCTTGTACGCTTAATCGTTCTACCGTTCCTTCCATTCTACCGTGTCTCTCATTCTATCGTCTCTCATACTACCGTTACTCTCATATTTACGGCTACCGTACTTATTATAAATATCGACCATCTTAACTAATTTTAACTACTTTAAACTATCGGTACTGTGTTTCTAATGATTTAACCATGTTTAAACACAACGTGTGAATCCTTTTGTAGCCGATATTCACACCCGATATTTGACCAAAGTGTATTCCATGTCGCTTACTATTAGTACTGGATAGGCATACTCTAATTTTAAATATATAAGACTGTTTGTAACTACTTTCGACCCGATATCGAGACCCGATATTTGACATCGTGTTTCCAGGTTTTAATTTTATCTTTTCCATGTGGGTATTTTCAACATCTGTACCACAGACTGGACACGTTTCTGTTATTAGGGTGCCGATATCGTCGGTCCATCTTTTGTTGTTGAGCTCACTTAGTTCTTAAGTTAGAACTTAGACGTAAGCGTTTGTTTTACTTTAAAGCTTAATTAAACAAATTTAAGTTATTACTTTGTTTATTTTAAAACACATCATTCGTTTGCCAGCGGGAGTACCTGGCGCCTTCTATATAAATTCCTTCGGTATTTCCTGTTGCTCCGAGATTAAGCCTTACCTACGCCCTAAATTATCATAGTCTCTTTTGCTCTCTTCAGCCGGATATCTTTTAACTATTATAACGAATAATTTTCTTTGCCACGCACTGCGGACGTTACAGTGGCGCCCAACGTGGGGCCCGGAGAATGATGTGTTTGAATTGACATATTTACTTGTTTTAGTTTTAAGTGGTTGACTCTCACTTATTGCTTATTGAATGAGAACGGTAGAACGCGTACTTACTTTTAGCCTAAGCGGATAAAGGTTTTGAAGGTGGAACTTTTATTTAATAATAGAAATTAAGTTTTCTGTACTGATACTTACTGTGTGGCTTTAATATTCATAAAAACTTATATTTTAAGTGGTACCTAACCTACTTTTAGTAAACTATGACTAAACTTAAACTATTTATTTCAGCTTTAACTCAATATAACTAAACTGAACTTAAACCTATTTCTGAAGCTACACTTACATATTGATACTGTTTCGTTACTTATACTGAATTCTTGGTGGACTTGTCTATCCCACCACACTTTACTGTTTTCTGACAATTTTTCTTACTTTTGATTACGTGTGTCCTTTTTTCTTTTAAACAAGTAAAGGCCAAGAAACGTCTTTATCTTTAACTTACCTACCCACTTTTATTGTTTTAAACATGGATTTTCTTAAAGCTGGCTGTAAAATAACTTACTTACATAAAGACGAAATAACACATGAGCTTTCTATACGTAAACTGGCGGTTAATCCACTCTCTCGTCGTCATAGCTTGCAGCAGGCTTTGAAGCAAACTGCTCAATTAGCCCGCAGAGGGAGTTTAAAATTTAATTCTTTAACTGAAGTCGATTCTACTACTGAACTGGAAATTTGCCAGCGTAAAGCTGAAGAGATCGAAGCAGAACTTTCGGATAATCTTTCTAGTGCTGCCATTGATAGATTGAACTCTAGATGTAAATATTTACTTTGCCGTCTTTCTCGATTGCCGCAAGACTTTGAGGAAGCTCAGTTGCTTCGTGCTACCTTAACTACTATTATGGAACGCTTACATAATGACAAATCATCTTCTTCAGATCCTGATAGTGATGGAAGTCAGTCTGACGACCATACCCAAGTCATCAGAAAAGTAGTTTATAAATCTGAGAAAACTTTTAACATAAATTCTTTAAATCTAAAGTATAAAGGTGACACATGTGCCCGGATTTTCTTGACTAGATTAGAAGAGCTTCGTATTGCTAGGAAAATTCCTGAGCAACTTATTTACTGTGGATTTCCTGAAATTTTTGATGGACCTGCTCTCTCGTGGTTCAGAGCAAACCGAACTGAATTGCTTACTTATAAAGATGTGGTAAAGGCTTTGAAGGAAGATTTTGACATTCCTGATCTTGATCATAAACTTCTGCAGGAAATTCGTGCAAGGACACAAGCTAAAAATGAAACCATAGTCTTTTTCGTGTCCACTGTTCTAGGTATGTTCGAGCGCCTGGAAAAGGCGATTCCTGAATCTGAAAAACTTGATATTCTTACTCGTAATATGCGTCCTGAGTATAGTAAAGACCTTGCTTTGCAAGACATTACCTCTATAAAGCAACTTAAGACTTTGTGTAAACGTATTGAACTAGCTCAGGTAAGGGCAAGTGAATTTCGTGAACCCAACACTGCTATTCTTGATAAGTCTACTTATTCAACTGATACGACTATCGTAACGGGAACATACGCCCGGAAAAACTTTAAAAACACTAATTCTTTTAAACCTAAAACACATGTAGCTGTCGTCGCTCAATCTACTTCTAGACAACCATGTTTTCGATGTGGTCTATCAAACCATTCTACTGGTAAATGTTTGAAATCTCGAGAGATAGTTTGCTTTAAGTGTGGTAATAAAGGAGTCCGTACTCCGGACTGTCTCAAATGTAACCCTGTCTCAAAAAACTGAATAGCGTGGTCTTCTCTAAAAAATCAACTTATTTTAATTCTACTCCCTTGCGCGTAGAAAAGGCCACTTTCTTTGAACCTCCTAAGGGAGATACTCGACTTTACATTGCTGTGGAAGTGTTAAATTTAAAGGTTAAGGGTTTGCTTGACTGTGGTGCAAGTTGCTCCATATTAGGTAGCGATAGTCACTTTGTGTTTGCTGCTCTCGGCATTCCTATTCTTTCTCATTCTGTCCCATTGAAACTTTCTGTGGCTAATGGCCAAGAGCTTCTCTGTACCGAATTTATGTCTATACCTGTTAACTACAACGGTACTATTCAAGTGGTAAATTTCAACATCCAATCTAAAATCACTACTCCTATTATATTTGGTTTGAACTTCTGGAAAACTTTCAAATTGGCTCCGGAAATTATTTCTAGTTTGCTGACTGATGAAAATATTGCTAATATATCTGATATTCCTGTTGAAGCCGGTTTAAATACTTTTGACTCTTTAACCTTGGAGCAAAAGGCTCAATTAGATAATATAAAGTTACTATATGACCAAATAAATACTGACAAAGTCGGTCTGGGAAAAACTCACCTACTTGAACATGTGATTAATACTGGTAACTGTACACCTATAAAGCAGAAATATTACCGTCTTAGTCCTGATAAACAGTTTGCTTTGGAAAAAGAACTTGATCGTATGTTAGAAATTGGAATTGTGGAACCTTCATATTCTCCCTGGAATTCTCCTGTAGTCATGGTAGAAAAATCCAACGGTGACCTAAGACTTTGCTTAGATAGTAGGAAAGTCAATTCTGTTTCCAAATCTGATGCATATCCTTTGCCGTATGTGAATTATATTCTAGATAACTTACGTGATGCTAAGTACCTCTCTTCACTCGACTTAAGCGCTGCTTATCATCAAATTCCTTTAAGTAATGACTCTAAGGAAAAAACAGCTTTTACTGTACCCGGTCGTGGTTTATATCACTACAACCGAATGTGTTTTGGTTTAGTTGGTGCCTCAGCAACGATGCAGCGTCTAATGGATAATCTATTTACAGCTGAATTTGACAACAAAGTCTTCTGCTATATTGATGATATTATTATCTGCACATCCGACTTTGATGAGCATTTACGTTTGTTGGAAGCTGTCCTTGAAAAATTAAAAGCTGCTAATCTTACTATTAACATGAAGAAATCTTTATTCTGTAGAAGTGAACTTAAATACCTAGGCTACGTAGTCGACCGATACGGTTTGAGAACCGATCCGTCTAAGGTCGAAGTAATCTTAAATTTTCCTATTCCTCAAGATGCAAAAGGCATCAAACGTTTCCTTGGTATGGCTGGCTGGTATCGCCGTTTCATTAAGAACTTTTCTCGAATAGCTCGTCCTCTATCTCGTTTAACTAGCAAGAAGATCAAATTTGCTTGGTCTGACGAAGCTAACGATTCCTTTAATGCGCTCAAATCTGCTCTTGTATCAGCTCCTATATTAAGGTGCCCTAATTTTGACGAACCTTTTTATATACACACCGACGCCTCTTCGTATGCCATCGGTGCTGTCCTTACTCAACGTATTGATAATTGCGATCATCCTATTGCATATTGCAGTCGTACACTGAACACTCCTGAATCTAATTACTCTGCTACCGAAAGAGAACTGTTAGCAGTGATCTATGCTCTCGAACAATATCGTGCTTACGTAGAAGGTAGAAAATGCTATATTGTGACTGACCATGCTTCTCTTAAATGGTTTTCTAATCTAAAAAACCCTACTGGTCGTCTCAATCGATGGGCCTGTAGGCTAAGCCAGTTTAACTTTGAACTAATTCATCGAAAGGGTAAAGAACATATAATACCCGATTGCCTTTCTCGTATTCAAATTAATGCTATTGACGTACTTTCTACTCAAGATCCTTGGTATATAGATATCTACAAAAAAGTATCTGATAAGCCTACTCTCTTTCCTAATTTTAAAATTGAAAATGGTAAACTTTTCCGTCTTTCTAAGAACAAATATCGCCTGACAGCTCAATTCGACTGGAAGTTGGTTGTTCCTTATGAGGACCGGAATTCTATCTTGAACCAGTTTCATGACGATGCTACCGCTGGACATTTTGGTGTAGCTAAAACGCATCTTAGGATTGCTAATCTGTATTTTTGGCCTACTCTCTTTCAAGATGTCAAAGACTACGTGGATTCCTGTGAAATCTGCAAAACTTATAAACCTGTTAACCTTGCTCGACCTGGTTTGATGGGAAATCCCAGGCGGATCTCCGTTCCTGGTGAAGCTATATCTTGCGATATTTTAGGACCTTTCCCTCGTTCTTATCTAAGGAACCAGTACCTTTTCGTCACCTCTGATTATTTTAGCAAATATGTTACCTTGTTTCCCTTGCGTACAGTGACCGCAAAGAACATAGTTAAGTGCTTAGAGAAAAGTATATTCCTTGTTCATGGAACTCCTAAATATGTTTATGTCGACAATGGTCCTCAATTTATATCTAAGGAATTCAGAGACCTGATGTCTAAATACAATGTTCCGCATGTATTCTACAACCCTCGTTATCATGCACAAACAAATCAAACTGAACGCGTGAACCGCGAATTAGTGCGCACAATCGCTTCTTACGTGCGTTCTGACCACCGAACCTGGGACCAGAACGTACACGAAATTCAATGTGCCCTAAACACTGCTGTCCACGAAGGAACTAAGTTCACTCCGTACTTCTTAACCCATGGTCGTGAAATGATCATTGATGGTTCTCTTTATAATATCGACTACCCAATAGACGAAAACACCTTATCTCTAGACACTAGTTTTACTTTTTCTGAGAGCCTCAAAGAGTTAAAAACTATATTTCAAAAGGTGCGTCAATCTCTATTAGCCTCCCATGCTCGTAATGCTAAATATTACAACATGAGGAAACGCCCCCTTCAACTGAAGGAGGGACAGATTGTCTATAAGAGATGTTTTCCTTTGTCTAATGCTGCTAAGCATTTTTCTGCTAAATTGTCTCCCCGCTATGAAAAATGTATAATTCATAAGGAGCGCGGACCTCTTGTTTACACTTTGAAATCCTTGAATGGAAAGCTACTAGGTGACTTCCATATCAAAGATATTGTTCGACCGGGTGAAGCTCCACCTTCCTCGTAATGGTGTGTAGTTTCGTCTCGCTAGTCGACCTTCTACTCGTACTTTACGGGACTCTTAACCATTGGATAGTTCCCAATGATTTGTTGCTCTTATACATAGGTTATGTCAATGGCCTAAGACTAACCTTATTCTTCTTAATTACCTCTAATAAGCTAGATTCTTTGGTCTAGTATAAGCTGAAAGAAGCATCTGTCTCTTTGAATAAAGCTTACTTTCCAGCCTGAACCTTTCGTAGGTTTATTTTCTTTGTAAATAGCTCTTGGTGTTTTTCTATTTACAAAATAGTAAAACTTCATAAACCCTTAGGTATAGTACAATCCATAGTTACAGGAAACATAAGTTGACTACTCACTTAGGAACTATTTCTTCTAAGAATATTTCCAGTGGTATCAATTTGATTGGATTTAGTTCTAAGTTATCCTTTAGTCAGTACCAATAGGTCATAAGTTGCGTGCTCATTCCATTAATAGAACATCCATCGATGTGCCATAGTTTTTCGTTTAAATGTAATGATCCTAGGTTAGCGAGTGCGCACTCATTTAGTTTAAGTTGGCCAGATGCGCCAGATGGTTATTTCGTGGATACTTTCAATTCGCACTCATTTAGTTTAAGTTGGCCAGATGCGCCAGATGGTTATTTCGTGGATACTTTCAATTCCACTCATTTAGTTTAAGTTGGCCGATTGTGCCAGATAGTTAATGGGTGGATCATTTCCATTCCATTAATTTAGTTTAAGTTGGTGTTAAGTTGGCTAAGTGAGCTGAGCAGTTGTCTTGTTTTGTGAGTTCTGAATGCTACTTCCATTTGTTCTCTTCCTTACTTCAATTCGTGGAGAAATATCTTTGCGACACATGTTTTTTGGTAAATCTTTTATCAAAAAAAATATTTAAAAATTTAGAATTTTTAAATATTTTTTTTAACCCAACTAAAGATGAACTGTAACACTTTACACTGTAGAGGTTTAGCTTACCTTTATCAATTATTTCCACTTAGAACTGTGAAGACAAACTTGTCATTTACATTCACTAAAATATCATACTTTCACCGTGATTTCTTTGTTGTCAACACTAGAAGAGGTGCCTTGACACATACTTTCTCCATTTCTACTTATAAACGCCCCTTTAATAGCGTAATTAATACGTAAACTCATAATTAAACTAATTGTTTTGTTACTGGGCGGTCTTTCCGTATATGTTTCGGTTGACAGCTGCCGAGATGTTTCTTTTTTAAATCTTGCGTTCCGTTACGCACCATACGCTCGTAACGTGGCCGGTATTTGTTTTGATTAGCGTAAGTATTTACAAATTCCTCTGCCACACTGATAATATTATTTTACAGGTAAGATACTGTTGTTTTCAGTTAGCGACAAATTTTCTAAACTCCTAATTACTTCATACGTTGTTCCTTTAGCGTGATATCTCGATACGTCACGTGAGTGAAACCGATCTCAGGCCGGATGTTCACTACGTTCAGAAGTGTATTCTGTTTATGCTACCTCCGGTTAAATCTGTCGTCACGGATTTCTTTACAAATTAGTTTCTTGTTCCCAAGTGTTTCTTAAATTAAGGGAAGTGGGTTATTTTGTTAATAAAATAGTCGTTGTCATTTCACACTATGAAATTGCTATTATTTCAATTTTTCCACATTTCTTTCTTTTCCTCGCCGTCATATCGAACCAGCGAGTATATCGTAAGATTTCCGAACGATCATGACTGGGCTCGTTTCGACTTGTCGATTTGGTTGATCTTCGTATTCCAGCGAACGTTAAGCGATGTAGACGCAAAACTTAAATACTCCTGAGATACCAGATTCGGGTCGGGTAAGCATTCTTTGCTCAAGCTTCATTTTATTTTGAGTATTTTTCTGTGTCCTAACTCGTTATTTCGTTCTTTCTAGTGCCTAGCACCATGCCTTTGTAAACTTAACTTCGTCGTCGCGCCGACCGGCGCCATGTAAAGTTTTATTTCGACACACCTTCATTACTTGGTGAGTTATGTTTTATTCGTGTAAAACGTTGTAAAACACGTCAATATCTTATAATTTGCGCCGTTTCTTTGCGCAGATTCGTTATGTGTTTTTAATGGTTTCAATGCTTGTCCATTCCAGCCGCTAATCCGCTGCTTTCGCGACTATGCGATAATACTTTCTTCGCCTTTCTCCTGGGTGTCTTATGCTTGCGTGCATCTTGTAAAACTACGTGCCTCGCCGTTCTGCTGCTGTTAAAACCCCTTAACTGGGTAAGTTTTTCTCCTTTAATAAGTGATCGCGAGTGTACCCTCATCTTACTTTAGTAACTAAAAATATTAACTGTGAATATTTTGTTCACAGGGTTTTTTTTTATACCGGTAGTGCAGGCGTGCTACGTCTGAAGCCTTTTTTTTTAATACCTTACGTTCAAGCGTGCTTCGTCTGAAGTTTTCTTAGTGTAACGTAGTCTTTTTCGGTAAGGGCGCACGGCCGTCCCACCGCTTGCGTTTTATACGTAATTCTTGTACGCTTAATCGTTCTACCGTTCCTTCCATTCTACCGTGTCTCTCATTCTATCGTCTCTCATACTACCGTTACTCTCATATTTACGGCTACCGTACTTATTATAAATATCGACCATCTTAACTAATTTTAACTACTTTAAACTATCGGTACTGTGTTTCTAATGATTTAACCATGTTTAAACACAACGTGTGAATCCTTTTGTAGCCGATATTCACACCCGATATTTGACCAAAGTGTATTCCATGTCGCTTACTATTAGTACTGGATAGGCATACTCTAATTTTAAATATATAAGACTGTTTGTAACTACTTTCGACCCGATATCGAGACCCGATATTTGACATCGTGTTTCCAGGTTTTAATTTTATCTTTTCCATGTGGGTATTTTCAACATCTGTACCACAGACTGGACACGTTTCTGTTATTAGGGTGCCGATATCGTCGGTCCATCTTTTGTTGTTGAGCTCACTTAGTTCTTAAGTTAGAACTTAGACGTAAGCGTTTGTTTTACTTTAAAGCTTAATTAAACAAATTTAAGTTATTACTTTGTTTATTTTAAAACACATCATTCGTTTGCCAGCGGGAGTACCTGGCGCCTTCTATATAAATTCCTTCGGTATTTCCTGTTGCTCCGAGATTAAGCCTTACCTACGCCCTAAATTATCATAGTCTCTTTTGCTCTCTTCAGCCGGATATCTTTTAACTATTATAACGAATAATTTTCTTTGCCACGCACTGCGGACGTTACAGCATTACGCGCTCATTAGGCAGCAGACGACAGTAATAGTCTAATACTGCGAGGAATTCTTCTGATGCTATCGTATTTATATAATAAACCGGAATTTCATAACTCTAAGACATCTTATGTACGCATATTGTCTTGTTTATTAACGTGGTACACTTCTTTGAGTACGCATCCGTTATCAATACGATCGCTACTCAGAATGCACACAAAGAGAGATAAAAGAATACCAAATGCCACGCTCGGAATTTTTTCAGGCGATCGAAATATCTAAATTGTCCTACCCAGCGGTCCCATCTCGGTATGAGAGGGCTTGGGTTCCCACGCACCCCATTATCTTAGTCATTATTAAATAAAAGATCTGACTTATCTTCTGACTAACACTCATTGGTCCTGCCACTAGCTAGTGAATCCCATTAACTATTCAGTTTCTGGTCTGATCTTCGATTGACTTTGTTTTACTTCACAAAATGTTTTGATTGACATTGCATGATCTTCGTGAAATTTCCTTAAACTTGTTTTTAAGTTGAAACTAGTAATTAAAGTACGAGTACTTTCTTCGCCGACTATCAACGACAGATCGAAACTATTTTACATGACGTACCACTGCCTCAACGTTTCAGTTAGAATTTAACGTAACTATTTGAATCTGCTAAGTACCTAGCTACATACATACCTACTATATGTACGTATACTTAAACGAATGGCATAACAGACGCATAGGTTGATAGCTTCCAATATTCAGTGAATCACTGGACACACGTCGCGGAGCACACACGAGCCGAAAATTAATGTCACATTAATTTTCTATCTGTAAAAGTTGCTTAGTTCTAAAAGTGAAGTAATAAATGATATTAAAAGTTAAGTGCTATTTGAAAATCATATCGTGGGTAGCATTATACACTTGACCTTTTGTAAATACGAATAGGTACTCAGAGCAAGAACGCCCACAAATTTATTCCTACACGAAAGTAAAATGTATCTATAGAGGACAAGAACTGTACCTATGTAATTTGTTGATCTATTTAGTATAACGAAAGAATAACAAACGAAGACAGTTAAGCAAACATAGATATGTAAGTACGCGGATACTTAAATACTGCTTCACTTTAAGATTGTCAACTACTTGAGAAAGAAACAAAAGACTGGCCCACCCACGCCACGGCTGGATCCTTAGTTACCAGCCGATATTGCGCAAAAGGATGTTGGAAACCGTTTTATATCCACCCTAATGCCGCGTTCCGGAAACAAAAGGTTTGGAGTGTTTCGAGAACGGATCATTATTTGCAGATTTTGTTTAGGGTGGAAATATGGGTAGAGTAGTAGCTACAAGGTAATATATTCAGTGGAATGACCGGCAATGCGGCTGCGCGAGGGTTGTTTACCTGCCAGCCCTGCAACAGCAGCGATCTGTCCACGGTCCGCAGCCACATGACCGCGTCTCCCGCCTGGAAGTCTCGCAGCCGGTGGCAGCGCGTGTGCAGGAACAGGCCCAGGCACTTGAGCAGCTCGGACGTCGACGCCTGAATAACGGTCTTCCGCGGAGCCACCGCGGGCCCCACGGCCGACGTCGGCAGCTTGTCCGAATAGCAGACATTGTTGTTGAGCGCGTTGGTGCGCGCGACCTCAGCGGGCGGCGGCAGCGGCGCGGGCACTGGCGCGGGCCGCGCGTATAGCGAGCCCTGCACGCTCACGTTCTTGTTGCGGTCGAGCGGAGCGTTGTCCGTCAGCGGTGCCCTGAACGTCGTCACGCTCTTCGTCTTGCATTCCAACTTCTTCTTGTTGTTGTTCGCGGTCGAAAACCTCTTCCATGATAAGGCGTTTATGAACAGCGAGTGCTTCTTGAGATTCTTCTCCAGCGCCGTCTTCTCGGAGATGATCTTGGCGGCGTCGTCAAGGGTGGCGCGCCGCTCGTCGCGGGGCAGCTCTCTGTTCTCGCGGTTTTTGGCGTTGTTGAGTCGTTCGTAGGAATAGGCGAGCGCGGCGCGGTCCGGCGGCGGCGCGGCGGCGGGCAGGCGCCGCTCGCGCGGGCTGAAGCTGAGCACGGTGCCCATGAGGCCCGCGCGCGTGCTAGGACCCCGCATGCATGACGTGCGCGGCCGGCGGCGGCGGCGGCCCGTGTGGGCTCGATAGCCACGCGCCGGCGCGCTGCGCCACGTGCCTATCGACCGCGCGGCGCGCGCAGCCAGCTGACCGCCGCCGCCGCCGCCGCCGCCGCCAGCAGCCAGCCGCCCACCGTCAACCTCGGTAAACAAACCCCTGTCCCCACAAAATCACTGATTGAGATAACTTTAATTTCAATTAAGTCGAGCCACCTCCTTATTACTCGGTCGATAAGCAAACTTGAGCCTGAATTATGGTGAGCTTAAGTAGGTTATTAGATCTGTTTACATTGCTTTTATACGATTTGGGAATTGTTTTGAGATGCTCGAAGATGTTCGGGTATGCCCTGCAGGCGTTACATAATAATGCGGCATTTTAACTGACTTTAAAAGTTAATCTGTTGAGCGAGTTAGGCGGCCGGTCGGGTCCGCATGCCTACTTCAATTACTGTCAGCAATTTACTCTCTAGAGAATTTTCCGCATCAAATGTAGGTTGATTTGCGACGAACTGACCTGAATACAATTTTCATTGTAAAAAAGCGCTTTTATCGCCATAAAAGCTTCAGCAAGCGAGAAGCTTACTTAATAGCTTTCTTTTTGAGATTTTTAATGCTTCAATCCGTGGCGCTGGTACCTTGAGCACGTTTAGCTGATCTTAATAAAAATGGAGATAACTGCAACTTTACATTAAGGCTGCATGTTTGTGCTATCTATTTTAAACAAAGGATAATAGCAAAGGCCGGTCTGTGTATATGTTGAGACATCAAAGGGAAAGCATTGTGCAAGGTACTCTAAAATAAACTAAAATGTCAACCAGCTCTCAAAATACCAACGAATTACATAAGTAAGTAAATATATACATCAGCCAAATATATGGTCAGCAATCCTAACATTGAAAATGCTTTGAACGCCGAGATTCTTATTCGATAGGAAGTTGGGTGAAAATGACAGACCACTTGTTTAGCCGACCGCAACACTATCTACTTATAGTGGTCTATAATGATGTTATTTTCGATTTTAATTTTTAATTTTGATATAATTTTGGATTATAATTCTGGAAATGAAATTATTTCATTTCATTACTATTTCATTACAATTATGTTCTCATTACAAATATTTTGCTTGAGTAGGTTATCAACTATACCGAGCGGGCCCTACTTCTAATTCAAATCAACTATATGATTTTAGGTGCTAGCTCTAATGTCAATTTTCCAGTCATTAATTCAAATCTTTCTACAGTCCATACAGTCGAAGAATGTTTCATTGTTCCATGTCCATGGCCGGCGTACAAGGTCACCCTAATGCGCTTAGACGAAGCCCTACAAAGGCGCAAGTTGTGCGAAACAACACCACTGCACCAAGACCTAGAGTTTAACCAAACACATTACAAACCGCAGGTCTAACAAACCCGGTGGTCATATATGCAGCTATAAGTCGTCAGTGGACATAAGCACAGGGCGTGATTGTTGCCCACTCTTATTGATTATAGTTGTTTTGCGTATTTGCGTCGTGCTTCGCCCATTAGAATACCCTACGCTACTCGTATGGTGATTTGAAGGGGGCCCTGCCTTTCATACAGTGCACAGTACCAGAACCCCCAGACAAAGGGGTTATGTGCAAAGCGACAAAGATTTTTCTTTTGTACGCATTGCGTAGGAGGAAGGTCGGAAGGAAAACCTTTGTTTTTAATTGCGAAGAGTGGCATCGAGTGTGTCCATAAAACTATGAAACTAGTAGGTAGATCCAGAAAAGAAGGGAAATTATTTTTAATTTCTCATAAACGCAGAAATTACATTGCAAGATCATAGGTACTGTAGAAGACAACCGGCTTACCAAGTCAGATAGTGGTTAGAGAACCTGACTGTGAAGGTTGAGTCCCGGGTTCGATCCTCAAGCGGGATATGTATGAAAAATTCGAATTTTTGCACTTGACGTTTAGGTATGTGTTGCCCGGTCCCGATACGTATCCATCCGAATAATAAAACGCTTAAGCAGTTTGAACCTAGGTCATTTGGTATTTGAATATTTTTTTATTCTTGTTTAATTCTCCTCTCATCTACTCAAAGGTTAACTGGTAGAGATAGATCCCTTATAGGGATAAGTTCGCCTTTGTGCATGTATTAATGTTATTTTTTTTTGTGAATTGTATCTGTTTCTTTATATTTGTACATTAAAGCATTTACTTACTTACTTAATTAATTAAACAATCCAACTGTCTATGATTTGCTGTATGAAAAAGCATGCTTTTTTTGAACTGTTAATTTTTTTTAACACCTTTGATTTTCAGTTGAGTGTCTTATTTATATTTAGGTACCTACTCAACGTTAACATTTTTTCACTTTTAACGAGGTTTTTAAAAGGTAATATACGGCCACATTTCTTTTTTACCACGGCTATGAGCCGACAGTGTCATTGCGTTATATTGGTCGCACTTCTTTACTGCAACTTCATGAAGGACCCGACAGTCTTATCTCGCAATTACCGCTTACTAATAGCAGTCGGCGGACCGACGTCGCCTCGCAGACTAGACTATTATATTCGGACTAATATTTCAAATGCATTTATCTTGTCCATATTAAAATATGTAGTGTTCACTTCAGTTTTCACGCGGATCTCTACAGATATTCACGCATTAACCGGTCAGACACCTAACACTTATACAGAGCAATGAAATTCATATCTAAAGTACTCCCTTATTTCTAAAACTTACAAACTTTTTATGAGATTTTTTTTTCTGACGTTGTAGAGACTTAATGGTTAATGTCTTGTCTGGTTACGGTTATTTAGCTGTTGTTCGGTATAAAAGTTTTTTAGTCTCAACTAATACTAAAATACAAAAAAAACGATTAATGGTTACCTCCACAGTACGATGACAATAATTTAAAAGCTAGTTAAATATTATCATAGGATACGCGGGTTATTGTAATTCTTCTTTTATTGCGTTCTTAGCTTTATCGTAAAGACCTATTTATTTGGATTTATGTCCCGCATAAATAAAGATTTAATAAAACATTACTTAGGAAGGAACTTTACTCGTAAATTTTATAACTTCCATGCTGGTCGGGAGCAAAGAAAAAACATAGAATGTACCAGTTGCTTCTCTTCCCGCGCAGATGGTAAAACCCATCGAGGGAATGGGCGAAAATCATAGGAATCATGTTATAGGCGATGCGGCTAGCATCTCATCACTATTTTGATTCCACTTTCCACCTATATGCTCTCAGTGTCTTGCTAAACGTGGCCTGTAGGTTTTGGTACCTTAGGCTCTGTCGTAAGTTAGACATGATTTGTGTATACTGTACGTATGTGTAACTTTACTCGGCTGCGAATACAATGTCTCTCAGAATGATTACGAAATATTTCTGCACTTGGTTCGATTAGTTTGACAGATTTTTCATCGTAATTTTTGATTCAAAGTTAAGTCGACCCTTGGACACCGTACACTTTAAACATGTAGATGATGCATGGAAACATTTGTCACGAACAATTGAAAAATTCTGAAAACCAACCGTGACTTACCTCGAAAAGAAGATTACGTTATCTAGACCTGAATGTGTAAAATATGCATTTTAGCCTCTTTTGCTAGTGGAATATTAATGAACAGGCCGGCTTAGTGAATATATTCTGTAATGGACTACGTGATATATTCCATTTTATGACATGTAGGTAATTCCGACTCGACTAGCGTGACTTAGTACTGTGCAAATGGGCTACCATTCGGAACGTCCTAAAAACCTAATACATACTTCCTTTAGGCTCGAACTCCACCACCCGCTAACTTACTTATTAGAGTTTACCATTTTTTCAGTTATTAGCTTCTGCCCGCGACTTCGTCTGCATAGAATTATACATATAAACGTTCCTCTTAAATCATTCTATCTTAAAAAAAACCTGCATCAAAATCCGTTGCGTAGTTTTAAAGATATAAGCATACATAAGGACAGACAGACAGCGGAAAGCGACTTTGTTTTATACTATGTAGTGATTTAAAACTTTAGGGCTGTTTGTTTGTCTGTATATGTATTCGGCTACCTGCGACATTGCTTAAAAAAGCTATTTTATTAGGTAGTCTTCTGATTTTGGTGGTGGATAGGTTTTATGGATATTTAATAACACATCCATACTGGTCTCGGAGTAAAGAAAAAACATAGAATTTACCAGTTGCTTCTCTTCCCGCGCAGATGGTAAAAGCCCATCGAGGAAATGGGCGAAAATCTTAGGAATCATGTTATTTATTTATTTTATTTGGGGCATCAACAGCAATACAGTACATTGTAATGAGACTTAGGTACTAAACAAAAAGCCAATGACAGATGACCACAGAAATACAGGCGTTATACTGGATGTTATAGGCGACGCGACTAGCAACCCATCACTATTTTGATTCCCTTACCACCTATACGTCTACAATCATGCTAAATGTAGCAAGATCTGTTACCTTGGGCTCTGACTACCCCGTAAGGGATAACGACGTGATTTACGTGTGTATAATAATATATAATATTGTATTTGTATTATATAATAATAATGTATAATAATAATATGTATGTTTACTTAGGTATACATTTTATAGGGACAGTATGGTTACGTAGCAAAATATATAAAGTCAAATTGCAGAACGTACTAAATTCAATGCATTACTTTCGAAGAACTCGTCATCCACACCTATCACTCTTTATGCCTACGAATATTTCTGTCTGTCTATCAAGTCTTATCTCGTTACCAGTGGAGCATTTCCCTTAAGGCTGCTTAGGTCTAGACTTAAAGCGGCCGGATAATATTAGAGACGCTAACCGTGACATCCCATTAAACTGTAATCAGAGAAAATGCACGGCCTAGTTTGGCCAAAAGTGCTAGCTAGCATCTATTATTAAGCCTCCAGCTGTCTAAATTAAAAACTGTAGAGTAGATCAAGTTAGTATTTACCCCTAAAATGGGTAATAAGACATAAAAGCACATCTTCCCGATGGATGCTGAAAAATGAATTTCACAATAACAAACAATAATGACTGCTTGCCTTTTTGTTGTAACTTTTCCTTTCTGTATCAGGTTAGCTGGAAGAGATCCCTTCTTAGGGATAAGTTCGCCTTTGTACTATTTTCTCTGTATATCTGTATTTTTAAAATTTTTATGTGCAATAAAGAGTTTACATACATACAGTCATACACATGGCAATACTGACATAATTTCTTCTCGAGATCGCGTTGTATCGAAACGTACCTACCAACCATCATAAAGTATTAGTCCCAGACAGATTACAGGCAGCACGATGGGACGCGAGGGTGAAATGAGGGTGCGCTATGGATGCACAAGGCAGCCAACGTAAATCCAATCGTACCCTGTTTATGTAAAGTTTAATTTACAAGTGTTAAATGTTTGCATGGCATGGGGTATCGAAAAGTAGAGTTCGTCGACCTTTGCAAATCTGAACGAGTAAAAATGACTTTCGTATTAATTATTCCTGGTGTTATTTCTCAGGGGGCTCGTTGTTGTGATGAACATTTAGAAATTATATAAATGTATGTACCTAATATGTACTTTATTTTAAATGATTTCTTGAATAATTGCAAGTTTGTTTGCATAATATAAGGTAGTTCGTGATGTGAGAGTTTAATTCAAATCACATTTGCTCAGATAAGTAAATGGTTATTGTAAAATGCCGCTACTTATCACCCTAATAATGGAATCATGTTGTTTTGAACCGAACTGTAAATATTAGCAAAAGTTCGAAAAAAACCGTAACTAGGTATACTCAGCGACTAAAACTGCTGTCCTCATAATGTATTGCAATATAGGTAGGTATTTTTGTATGGGGACTGGACCAAATTTTGTGCTGCTGAGTGAAGATATAATTTATTATTAAAAAATAAAGTTACGTGTGTTTTATGAACTTCATCTTCAATTTGTTCTTAGTTAAGAAATATTTTATTTATACACCATCCTTCACCCAAAGGTGGATTTGAAATTTCTCATCAGAGCTAATTCCGAAAATAAAACCAAGTACTTATTCTCATTATATATCAATTTTATTACAAAAAACTGGCAGTCGATTAAAAACTGTAATGTCAAGTATCCTTTCCTTCGCTTTCCACTAGAGCATCCCAATAATATCGATTAAAATGATAAAATTAACGACTATAACAGATTATAATACATTATGTACAACAATTGTGTTATAAATGCTTTAGAACAATGATTTAACAAAATTTGTCATATTCAATGCCTTAACTACACATAGCATAACTTCTACGAATACTAAGTCACATATTTATAACTTCAGGAATAGTTTACAGAAATATCAATTTAATTGTTAGGTTGAACATTGCCGAAAGCAAGTTGCAGGTGAAAATAGCACCGTAAAATTTAATTGAAAACTACTGGTTGTCAAAAATTGCCGAATAGAAGACCAAAGAGAATTTTATTCGTAGGTAAATAAGTAATTGTTTAATTTGACAAAAGGCGTGTGTCTAAAGGTGCAAATTTTAATACTTTATTTCATCAACTAATAAATATCCGTAAATTAACTCACAGGAATATATTACGAAACATGTCAATGTGTTCCGTAGATCACTTCTATTTGGAACGCAGTCTGATGTACGCAACGCCACTTCCGAAGTAAATTATTAACTAATCAACTTCTAGTCAATGGCACTTGCTTTTAATGTTAACTTACTATCACTAAAGTATGTGTGCGTCTCACGCAAACTATGCTATTACAAATAATATCCTTTACCACTTTTTAAAGTAATTATACAAAAGTGGAAATGAGTGCGTTTTGAACGCACTACAAATGGTTCAGTCACGATTAAAATCTAAAAGCCTTAACTAAATGTGAAGCCCTTAAATTAAACATAATATTATAAAAGTTATGTCAATCAACAAATGAGTACAAAAAATACCTCACCACATTAAGCAAGCTTGTTTAGAAAAATACCTTACAATATACTAAACCGTTTGTTTGTGAGAAATACAAGAATTGTACTAACGTGTGTCGATTTATAAAGGCTTCAGAAACTTAATATAAGTTCCTAGAGATCCATACTAAAGGTTTCCTGTGACTCATCAAAGGAGATGGAATTCGAGCGATTCTTCTGTGGCGCCAAAATTTGTGCCCCAGTAGCGTTTGGGTTTTTCAGCATGGCCGCGGGCAGCGGACACTTCGGTGGCGTCTGCGAGATCGGCGACTGCCGCAGCGACATCATAAAAGACCGTTCATAGACAATCCTTGTTCCTGAAAAAAAGTGAAATCAATGAGTAATTTTTTCATGTTCAGCTACTCTAGATTATTAAGATAGACTATTAATCTATTGGAAATTTTTCATTCCCTATCATATCTATCTCATCATAATTAAATTTGATTTAAATGCAATAACTCTCGCTGTCTTTCGTAAGTAAATATATGAGAACTCTGTCAAAGTTATATTTTTTATTCCATTCACTCGCCAACTTAATAAGGGAATAGTAGAGCCACAGTTGTCTATATTGTATTATGCCAAGAACGCTCGACTTCTTTGTTCATTAGCTCACTAGCTCAATATTATGGGTAAAAGCATTCGCGTGTTATTATTGCGACTTCCACAATTTAATAGCATAGTGCAGTATTAGATAGTCAAGTGGATGCCGATCGCCACGGCACTATATTTCCCGCACAAAAATTACAAGAAGACTACTGTTATTATTTTCTTTCAAGCTCTGGAAGTCACTGAACACAAATGAGGCCCTATTGAGTCACCATGTTTATGTTTACATGAGTCGACGATTATTAATACAAGAATGCAAATGTGCAATTTACAGAGCGCTGCGTATATTACGATTATCGCTATAAACAAAGCATGACCTAGTGTTTACATTTGAATATTGACGTATGTGTCTATATCGCGCGACGTTTGCTGTCCTCGTTACAAAATTGTTACATCATTCGTTATTTTTAGAATTTCTACCTACCCTAACCTAACCTACCTACTTTAAACTTCATAGAATTCTGCAAACTATGTGGGAAAGTTATACTGAAATTGCCTAAGTGTTTTGAAGGTGGTATGTTTGAAACTGTGCTCTGACATACAGTAATTTGTGCCTTGTTTTGAAAATGGTTTTCCTTCCGGTATATACCTAGTGTACCTCTGTGTTTTTTGTGTAAGTAAAGTAGGTACCTAAAGATTTTCAAGCGCATACCTTTTTAAATAGAATAGCCTTTTTATTGCTACTAAAGGTAATAAGTACTTATTAGTGATGAAGAAACCACTGATGTATTTGCCGTATATATACTAGTTCATATTTATATATAATGTTATACACGTGACTCTGGAAACTGGTTTTACATTTTTAAAGTATTAAGCTCAAGTTTATGCGTCTGTTTACTTAAATCCCGTGGCCAGGGTCACAAAAAACGGACAGATACCTACCTATTTGTTTTATTCTAGTTGCATTTGTACGATAACACCAGACTTTACTGCGCATTAACCTGTGACTGTGACTTGGAAAAAAGTAAAGTGACTAACCGCATTTATTATGACTAAAGTATTCTTGATACTAATGAGTTAAGATAGTGTTGGCTGTGCGAGTAAGCAAATGTCGCAAGTGACACACCTAAAGAAGGGTAAGTAAGCATTAAGTTCGTAAGCAAGACACATTTTAACTCATTAATTCGTTAGAAGAATCTTACTAATAATAATAATAAATCTAAGAGCGTTAATTTAATATATTTTTTTTTAAGTTGCGAATAAGAGTATTTGGGGTCTATCTTTACCATCACGCTTGTTAGTTTACACTTCAAACCACTTTTTCGCGCTCAAAATCACTTCAGCTCAAACATCATTACGCTCTTTCGATGTAGCTACGTAGGAAGGTAGATTTAAATTCGCTGAATATTTACTATGCCCTGAATGCGTTAAATATTTATAAATTTCACGCGTCAGACCTCTTTTCGTGCGCGGTTGCTATCCAAGTACACTATAATCAAGGCTCAGTGAGGTTATTTACTCCGAAATTCGATTTCCGAAGTTCGTATCGTACCGTCCCTCTCACTCTCAATTTAATGGTTATAGTGTGAGCGGAACAGCACGAAACGAACTTCGAAAATCGAATTTCCAGCCAGCTCAGTCTAGAACTGCAGATCTCGCGCGGTATCTCTGATTCCTCTAGTATTTTGCTATAACAAACTTAAAACTCTTTGCTAACTCTATGTTACTCTACATTCGTTACTTAATATGCGGTCCTACCCAAACTGTTATCTAATGGTTTATTAATTATCCACAGCGCCATTGCAGTAAGTATGGTGCATTGGGATAAATTCGAAATTGGGGGAATTTCTAAAATCGTGGATATCCACTAAACGGGGAACAATTTTGCATATTCTGGCAACGCTTATCTAGAAGCCAAAGACATTCGAGCATCTAGGTAAGCGTTGCTAGATCATGTAATTGTTCCCCGTTTAGTGGATATCCACGAGTTTCGAAATTCCCCAAGTTTGGAATTTACCCCAATGTACCAACACATACATCGCAAAGGGTGTTTATTTAGCGCTGAACACACAAATAAACTAATTGGGTTCAACAGGAGAGTTCATACGCCCACTTATCGCAATTATCATTACTCTAGTGACTAAACGTGTTCCGCGCCATGTGGCGTTATATAACCGCCATGTGTAAACAGCCCGTGTTTATTTAAGATAAAACCGATCGAGATTGACACGATCCGACGACCACTGGCCTTGACGAAAATAAACAGTTTTTGCGGCGCGGTTGCAAATTTGGGTTTCAAATTTGGACATTCGAATTAATTCGTAATTCGTAACCGATTTTTAGAGACGACACTTGCGGAGTTATTCATTCACAATTAAGATGTTATGTTAATTGGCAAATTCAAGATGTTTTAAATTTTGTTATTTAATAATCCACAGGTTTTATTCGAACAGTGAAAAAGAAAGAAAATATCGGCATCCATTGTTTTCCACCATATCAATCAACTACTTACAACAAACGTGGAACATGAAATCAAACGAAAACAAAGGTAGGTAAACCTTGAATGTTAATGGTAACTTAACATTGCCTGTATGTTTATTCAGGCAGCTTGTTGTCAAACGCCTTAAGATCGGTATTCGGTGTCATGTCTAAATTTGCGTCTGCGCAGGTCTAACCTACAGCCCTATGGGATGCGGCTGGGGTTACTGACCTACGCACTAATTTAGCAAATATACACTCCAATCTAACTATCTAACTATTGGCTATACGTGCCGTGCCGCAGGGAGTCGGGAACAAGCAGAGGAAAAACAAAGTGTGTCAATATGGTGCAGGTATCGTGTTAGTTATATATAGGTAAGGAGAAAAGAAAAGGTATTCTTACATTTAATCAAACTATTGATCATATATCCCCTGGAATATCGAAATGTAATGTTAAATAAATAACCGTATAAAAACACTTTTAGTTTCAGTGTCCTGGTTGGAAATGTTTATCGACATAGTTTCAGATAACTTCTATCCTAAGCACGATAGCTACATTGATAAGAATATTAGGACGTAGATAAAAACTTTCACGAAAGTAGTTCACTAGTACCTACATAAATTTATTTCTTCATTTTTCTTGGAGCTACCTAATTTGTCAAAGATTAATTAAACGCGTCCTGTTTAATGTTACTTTTATTGTGATTAAAAATTCAAATTACCTCCAGGTGTGGTGGAATACAGGGTGCCTCCGGGAGTACTGGAGTAGACATCAGGCATCTGATTAGGGTCCGTGATCAGAACCCTCCGAGAAGGGATCGCCTGGCTGTGCGTAGCCTGCCTCGCAATCGGGGACGCGGACATCTCAATTATAACTTTATCAACAAGATACAGAGTTCAATTCACAACACTGTCGTTCCGGCTGGGAGTGGAGGTGGACTGAACCGGGTGCTGGCAGAGCCTAAAATAAATACGGTCGCTGCTAAAACTCACACGTACGCTGCCGCCAGTGTAGAGGCGTCGCACACTGCTGCGGTGTATCAACAATGGGCAAAGATTAGTATTAAATAAACAGAACGGTTGGTACCGCGGTGCCACTGTATTTTCCAGCTGTGCCTACTCACTGTGCAGCTTTATTTTCACCGTAAGTTATATTACAGTAACACTGTCATAATGTCATTAGCTGGCTGTTAGCTAAGTATTTAAATTGTTTATACCACTTTGAGAACCAATGCTTTGTGAAGCTTAAAAAAAGGAGGTTATTTTTTTTATTTACATTGATAATTCTTTAAAAAATATATCTGCGTTAGTAAATGTGCAATTTTCTTAAAAATAGAGTTAGTGTATTTATGATTTTTTTTTTAATCAGTTCAAATATTAACACAAGAATGCAATATTTTTAATTTAATAAATGCTTAAAGGCTACAAATTTGAATATTTTAAATTCCTCTTCCGTTCATTTTCTACGCTTTATTTTATGACTCTACCTAATGAAATCTTTGAACTAGCCGGTGGCCATAGCCACCAAAAGGGATTATTTTTAAAGCATATAAGAGTCTACATTATTTCAAGCCAAACACTATTTACACGATAATATACTGGAATTGGTCCTCACGACATACGAAACAATATTCACTATATAACGCAATTGTCAGCGAAACGCCGTGTCTGTACGCCCACGCTGTGCTTAGTCTGTGCCCCCTCACACGCGCTCATCCGTTATCTCACGTACACTCACACACGCAACCAGATTCTGCTATATGCGTAGTTTTTGCAAAGTTTAAAACAGTGTAAGTCATGTGGCGAATAATTTATATTCGTGAATTGTTATCGTGCCGGCTCCGGCTCAAGGCTATTTGGCGTGTCGGAAGAATACTGATTAAAGGGGACTCTCGTAGTTAAAGCCAAAGAAATTAAACTGTTGCTATGTCGAGAATTAAAGGTGTATATATGCGAAGAAACTGAATCACGTACTTTTATAGAACCTTCTCTCATACAATGTCGCGATAATATCTTTGGCAAGTGTACGGTAAGTCTTAATGGTATTTGCAGTGAAAAGGTTCCACAGTACAGTACCACGTGGTTCTCTTTCTCTCACTTTACGGTAGGGGCTAGATATACTTAAGCTGTAGATATTCTGAGCCGCAAGATGCTCAAAAGGTGGTGAAAACTTCTTACTGTTGTACCCCTTTTCTTTGGGAATTTCAAAAATCCGATGCAAGAGAAACCTTTTAAACTAGAAAAACTTGCTACTGTTAGCTGTGAGGTGAAGAACAGTCAGTAAAAAATGATTCTTACGGTTGTCAAAAAATCATATCTAACAATATTTCTCACACCAGTCAGGATAGTCGGTCTAATTACCGGAATTACCCCTACGAAGGTATCGAGTGTTTAATTACGCACACGATAAATTTTCTTATTTTTTTTAAGTTGTTTTTTTAAACTACGAAAAAATGGATGTTCAAACCGGAGCTAGCTGACACTCGGTATGTGTTTTTTTTCATCATCGCAGATTATAATTACTTACTTCTTAATACTTTCAGGGCGACCAGACATTCAACTTTCATTAGTTATGGTTATGTTATATAGACAAATTAACCAATATTGTATAGTTCCTAACGGTTTAAAAAAAGGGTCGAATCAATTTGGATGTTTAGTTATTAAACAATTTTAGGCGTGCCAGTTGGTCTCATTTCAATCAGCAAAACATTTAGTTTATGAATGACCCAGATACCTTCAACCTGTAACTTCAAGCAGTTGTTTTTCTCAGCAGCCGCTGCTGAAAGCGCTCGCAGTGAGTGATGGATGCGCCCGCGCTGTTACGACACCCATAAACACAACAATGCCGGTAAACAACACGTGGTTGCTTACGTAGCGTGAGCTCGTTATGTTTACTTGTGTTAAAAAATATAACTAGATAGTATATCTCTCGTTGTAAAATGTCTCTTATTAATACGGAATATCTCAGCGAGTGGTTGAGTTCGATTCACTGAAACATCTACAAATATTTATGATTTTAATATTTGATTCAAAAAGTTTCTTTTACTAAGCTTTTTTTTTACTTTATTCTTCCATGCTAGTCTGGGAGTAAAGAAAAAATATAGAATTTACCATTTTCTTTTTTTCCGCGCAGATGGTAAAAGCCCATCGAGGGAATGGGCGAAAGTCTTAGGAATCATGTTACAGGCAATGCAGCCAGCATACTTACAAACATACATTGCAAGTTAATACAAAGCTTGTAATTAATCCTGCCCTTGACGCAGTTCACTTTGATTAGTGTATGGATACATTGGTCAACCAGGTATGGTTTGAAAATCCTGAAAAACCTTTACAGACCGACCGCTTAAATGAGTCCTCGTTGGCGCGGCACAGGGGCGCGGGGTAGGACGACAAAGGGGACCGAGAGAGGTGCGGGCGGGTGTGCGCCTGCCGCGCGAACCTCCTCCCGGCCCTCGCGGTCGTCCCACCCCGCACCCCTGCACCGCGCGGGCGTCGACTCATTTAAGCGGTCGCTATATAGTCAACTAACCCAGCTACCTGCTTAATATTCCGGTTTTTTTAAGAGACCCTATATACATCGGTCGGTGTTCAAAATTTACGGCGTCAAATGGGTAATTTAATTTTGGATCTATAAGTAGTTACATTTATTTATTTATTAATAAAAAACTACGACAGTACGTTCGCACAGGCGTCTAAATAAGGATATTTTTCCACTTTTGATGGCAATATCTTTTCCTTCTCACCGACTAACCAGCCTTTCTTTTACCGCTGGACACTTCTTAATTTAAAACTATCTGTAGGCTTATTACCTAACTCGCTCGCAACCGCCATCGTGTTCATTTTGACAGTTCATGTATGGGCTGACAATTGGCATCGGAATCAGCTGGTTGTCACATTCATACAAAGAACTATCAAAATGAACACGATGGCGATTGCGAGCGAGTTAGGTAATAATAGCCTACAGATTCGTGTTCACCCCATAACAACCTAACCAGTTTAGAGAGGTTCCCGATTCGCATTGGCACCGATAACCCCGTGAACGTTGTAACGCGCTATCGATAGCATGCTATCAACCTCGAACGTCACTAGTGCTTGGAAAACGGCATCAATTGTAAATGCAATTTGCGCATTTTAATATTCATTAGGTACCTGGATGACCGAGCTTTGATTTATCGCTCCCGAAACCCCCTGCAACTGATCTAAAACTACAATAGGTACACAAAATAAAACCAACATAGAAACCTAAAATTATCCTAAACTTAATAATTTACTTATATAAAAAACTAGCTGACCCGGCGAACTTTGTTCCGCCTTAAATTTGAAAAATTCCTTTGTAAGTGCATCTTTATACTAATCAAGGAATAATGTGTAGGCATGCTAAATTTAATGTCTGTAGCTTTATTAGTACAACATTTCGAAATTTTCCAATCCCGTGGGAAAATCGGGATAAAAAGTATCCTATGTCCGTCTCCTGGTTCTAAGCTACCTCCCTACCAATTTTCAGTCAAATCGGTTCAGCCGTTCTCGAGTTATAAATAGTGTAACTAACACGACTTTCTTTTATATATATAGATATAACACACGTACATACATAAATCACGTCTTTATCCCTTACGGGGTAGACAGAGCCTAAGGTAACAATACCCAAAGGCCACGTTGAGCATGATTGTGGGCGTATAGGTGAAAAGGGGAATCAAATTAGTGATGGGTTGCTAGCCGCATCGCCTATAACATAATGCCTAAGATTTTCGCCCATTCCCTCGATGGGCTTTTACCATATGCGCGGGAAGAGAAGCAACTGGTACATTCTATGTTTTTTCTTTGCTCCCAGACCAGCTTGGAAACCAAAAAAAAAACAACACACAAAAAACTACAGTTAAAAATATACTACTAAAAGAGCTCCCCTTAGACAAAGTACCGAAGATGCTGGCAGCATTTAGATAGATAGATTAGATAATATAGATATATATATAGATAGACAGATAGGTAAATCGATTAGTTAGATTAGATAGATGGACAGATAGGCTAGTAAAAGGTGTCTTGGAATTCCAGCAGGTGCTTGGATTACTTAAATTAAACATTCTTGTAAAGATTACGACGTATAGCTTTACACTTTGATCACCGACCAATGTGTGCCAACATTTGACAGCAACAAATAAAAAATCCTTAAATACATATTTACGGGGATGTCAAGTCAAAGTAACGCAACCACCTGATTCCTACAGGATTAAGTTTAAAACAAGCCGTTGCCCGCGATCTCGTCTGCGAAGAATTCGTTTATCGCTAACATCGCTCTCCTGCGGGAAATACGCCGTTTTCCGGGATATATAATAGCTTATGTGCTAATGCGGATTATAATCTACCAGCTTATGCCCGCGACTTCGTCCGCGTAGATAAATCCCGTTTTTTTCCTTATCCCGTGGGAATTTCCAAAAATCCTGAAATTAGTTTTGTAATCACCTACTTTTGTATCAAATTTGAAGAAGTTACTGAGATAGCGTCACTCGGAATCGAATATATAATTCCCGTTTTTTCCTTATCCCGTGGGAATTTCCAAAAATCCTTCCTTAGTGGATGCCTACATTGTATAAGGTATCTATGTGCAAAATTTCAAGTCTCTAAGTCCAGTGGTTTGGGCTGTGCTATCCCGCGGGAACTATGCAATTTTCCGGGATAAAAACTATCCTATGTCCTTTCCCGGGACTCAAACTATCTGTATACCAAATTTCAACTAAATCGGCCCAGCGGTTTAAGCGTGAAAAGGTAACAGACAGACAGACAGAGTTACTTTCGCATTTATAATGTTAGTAAGGATTAGTAAGGATAAGGATGTACCTACTGTGCGAACTTCATCCAGATCTGTGATGGAGGTGATTGACTAACAAACTTCCATCTATTATTATTTTTATTATTATTATTAGCCTTTATTCAGATACAATTTAATACATTTATATTCATTATTAAGAAAAGAAAAAACATTACATAAATTTAATTATTATTGTTATTATTATTATTTCCCCCTTCTTTATTTATCTGCTTGCTTGGCGGCAAAGGCCTCCCCCAACCTCTTCCACTCTTCTCTGTTTTGTGATTGTCTTGTCCACGTCCTGCCGGCCATTTCAACTATTTCATCCTCCCATCTTTTTCTTTGTCTTCCCCTGCCTCTTTTGCCTTCTCTGGCTTCCATCTATACAAAGTAATTAATAACTGTATTCTCCAATGAATTGTAAGCTTTTTTGCTGATGATACTTGATTGTTGTATTGTTATCAGATCTCTATAGGTACTTAATTGCACCGAGTTTCAAGTCAGTTCGACGAATGAATATGGATCAAAATTCACTATCAAGTTTCGGAACAAGTACAGTACACAATGTGCAATTTTAAAAGCTTTTTAAAAGGGTGACTCACTTAGAGAAGAGTATCGAGTATCAGTTATAAGTGAAGTAAAAAGTAACAAAATATCACTGAAATCAATAGACCTATCGATCGAAACTTAGGTAAATAAATAAGTAAAGAACAAATGTGTGTCGGGCCTAAACGTTTTGCTTGTCAAGCAAGTTAGGATTTTCTGCTACGTGAGATTAACTTACGTATGTACAATGAAATTAATGTCACTTGTGAAAGACAGTGGAACATTGTCGAAGCAAATTACTGTGTAGGGAAGCCAGTTGACACCAAGAAAAAGTGTTTATGTACAATGCTTATGAATATTGTGTTACTCAGTTTGGCTTGGCAGAGTGCTTGATACTGTTATATTAGAGTTGGAGTGTCAAGTTCTATGGGATCATTGTGTTTAATATGAGAGTGAATGGGACGGTGTAATACGAACTTGAAATTTCGAAGTGTATTTCATATTCAGACGGCCGATTGTAAGCAGATATTTTTGAATGCGCTACGTTCTCATACATTTCGCCGTCCACCACTTCAACGTCACAGAATACATAATTACATTACATGTTTAGTATGCATAGACTACGCAGGAAACACATTTGGCAAAACATTTAAACATGTTAATAAGTAGGGTAACCGGAAACCGCAATCATAAAAAATGTCCTGCGACATATTATGTTATGGTAACAGGATAAGCGCCACGTGTCATGAGGCACACTAACATCGACATGTTCAAAACAATAACAATGACATTGTACGTATCTATGTACGTACAAGCATATCAAACACATCTTTATTCCTTATGGGTCGACCGAACCTAGGGTAAAGACCTAAAGGTTACGTTTAGCGTGATTGGGGGTATAGGTAGGTGGAAAGGGGAATCAAAATAGTGATGAGTTGCTAGTCGAATCGCCTATTACATGATTCCATATTATTTATAGCAGTTGCTTCTCTTCCCGCGCAGATGGTAAAAGCCCATCGAGACAATGGGCGAAAATGTTAGTAAAATTTGAAAACGTGCAGTAAAATAAGGCTCATTACCACAGACACTCAAACAGACGCTTCAGATTTAAAAAGCGCTATAAGCAAATGTATGTAAATACTAGAAATCGAACATGTAACAAATTTAACATCACGAGAATTAAATAAGTAGGTGCCTAAGTAACATTTTAAAGATGTTTTTTATTACCAACGGTTATGTAGGTCTCTACCTACTAGTCTGGGTACAATTCAATTAATTCCAAAAACCGACTTCAAGGGGTATTGGAACTGTTGACAGAAACCCATTTTAATGGTTATGAATTTTTGTCTGTCTACCTATCGGTCTGTCTCTCTGTTTGTTTACGCAAATGTTGATAACTGCCGGCTGGCCGGAAGAAAAGATTTTATCGGTAAGAGTTTAAAAATAATCGTCTCTCTCCTATAAATGAAGTCCACGCGAGCGAATACGCGGTTTCCAGCTAGTAACGAAGCATCGAGCAACTGAGTTTTCTATTACTCAATAAGTAAGTATCCCAGTCTAATCGATTGAGTTACGGTCTATCCGCCAATCCACAGCACTAACGTAACACGAAACTTCATGCCCTTAATTCAACTTCGCAATTCACAAGATTAAATGGATTGTGACTGTTCAGTCGTAGAGAATTGCAGTAAAACAAATGCAAATCGATTTGCAGACAAATTGATAAATATGAACTGCCGTGGAAATATCGACTTGACCTAGTTTAAAATAATTATGACAACTAGAGATCCGCCCAGGCGTTGCACGGGTATAATGTGGATATTAACACGGTACTATTACATTATTAATATTATGGTCGATGTCGACGATAATTATTGTCGTTCTTATTTTAACTAGTTTACAAAAAACCCTGACAATTAAACGGATAAGTCCACCTTTGTGCACGTATCTCAATGTTTGTGTTATTTACTTTTGTGCAATAAAGGGTTTACATACATACAATTTATATACCTAAACCTTGCACATGAATCACTATCTATTGGTGAAAACCGCATGAAAATACATTTTCGAGTTTTTGAGTTTATCGCGGACAGACAGGTAAACGCGGCGGAACGGAAAACGTTAAGGCATTGGAATTCAAAATGTTAATTTTATGAGTCAAATATACATACATACATACACAAATCACGTCTTTATCCCTTACGGGGTAGACAGAGCCTAAGGTAACAGGTACCTACAGGCCACAATTAGCAAGATTGAGGGCGTATAGGTGGAAAATCAAGTCAAATATAAGTTAAAGAAAAATGAACTAAAAGCCGGATCATCTGCTAGACCTGTTGTACGTTACAGTAATCAAGTTCCCTAGTGCGGGAGGGTTTATTCCCGCTGAACTGGCAACGTCGCATTTTTGGTGTTTTTTTACGATTATTTCACAGAAATTGAATGAAAGTTTGAAATGTGCGTCTGTGGTGCTCTTCATTTTTAGTGTACACTAGCTGTTGCCCGCAACTCCGTCTGCGTAGAATTCGTTTATCGCTATCCCGCAGGAATTACGCAATTTTCCGGGATAAAAAGTAGCCTATGTGTTATTCCAGACTATAATCTATCTATGTTCCAAATTTCATCCAGATCTGTCCAGCCGTTCTGGCGTGAAAGAGTAACAAACATCTAGACATCCATACTCACAAACTTTCACATTTATAATATTAGTAGGATTATTTCCATCACGATTCATTATTGTATTGGACACATTGATACGAAGAAGTTGTACAGACCACATTTTAAACTTTCATTCAATTTCTGTGAAATAATCATAATAAAACACCAAATCTGCGACGTTGCCAGCTCAGTAGGGATAAACGCTCTAAAGCTCGCGGCAGGCTTGCGAGGCAAGTCCGCACTACTTATCGTTTTTGATTAGGTGCTGTAACGTGCAACACTGTAACGTGTTACAGTTACAGTTCGTAAATAAGTACCCGGCTTAAACCATTCTAAATGAGAACCATTTCTTTTCACCAGATTCTTGTAGAAACTGTCTTAAAATGTATGTGACCAACGCAGTTGTGTAAATTAGGTGCGCGTTAACAAAGTACACCTGTGCCTATTTCTGGTGCATCGTGGGTGCACGGATTTTATTGTTTAACTTGCAATATTAGTCTGTTGTACTCATATTAACTTGAAATCCGGTGTAAGTACCTACCACCGATTTTCAATACAACAACTCCACTCCAAAATTCCCGCCTATGTTGATAATGATTTTGATGGTTACAGAATGATAAAAAAAAGGCTGCCCTTATCTTCGTAAATGTCACACGTTTGAGGTAAATGCTTGAGTATGGCAACAATTATGTATCTAGCCTCGACATAATTATAATGATAATTAAAAAACTTGAAATATGGCAATGCATTCGTGCGAGCCCGATAAAAAAAATATTTTGGGAATCATACAAATTAAACGCACATGTGCTAACGGAAACAAAAATGTAGTCAAAGACATCTGAAAACCATAGACAAAACTCAAAAAACTTCAAAAAGGTTGTGCGGTTTTGCGCGGCTGTAATTAATTTCGTGGAAAGGATTCTCGTGATGGAGCGAGAATGGAGCATATAACGCTGCAACATACTAAGTCGGCAAGTAAAATAATGACTGCTATTAAAATAGATAGAGATGATGGATACAAAGTCGGCTTCATGGAATTCAATGATAGGCAAATGTAGGCGTCGGGATAAACGTTCGGAGAAATCATCAGACATTGTTAACAGTTGCCGGTGTGATCTTACAAAATGAACATCTAGTGCGGGTAGTTCGAACAACTGGCGCAGATACACAAACGTGATACCCTTCGGTTCAGTCTACTTGTGACCACGGCTGTTGTGAATCGACAAGAGAGAAATTGAATGGAAATTTTGCATTCTTATTTAACTTTGATTCAAGTACCGATGACAATAGAACAGTAAGCAAAAATACATACATTACAAACGATTTAAAAAAAATGTTTTAACTTATATTTTTACGTGAATAAAGTCGTGAGAGATTAGTTATTGCATCTAGGTAATAATCGCGCAACCTTACAAATAAACATTACATATTTGCATAGATTAATCGTGTTTATAAAATCATCGATGGCTGCTTACGGTCTGATTATTTTTATCTTGAATATCACATGTCTCGCCACGCGGCGAATTGTAATTAATGGAGCTACAAAAACGACGATTTTTCTTTTAAGTTAAAAGCGGAGGCGTTAAATTAAAAATATATTAAAAATAACTAAAACTTTAAGAGCTAACTTATGACTTTAGTAACTCTTCCTCCGCAACTGTTACATTTTTAAAGTTTGCTTGAGTATTAGACATTTTTGTTTTAAATTCCTCCTCTATCCACTTTCTTCTCTTTTTTGGTGTATTGTGGATGCGTAGTTAAACTTTCATACAATACATGCTTCTACATGAACAATACTGTTTTTTTTTTGTTTAACCGACGAGCTTGTAGATATGAAGCAACTAGCGGATGCCCCCGACTCCGTCTGCTCAGAGTTCGTTTATCACTATCCCTCGAGAACTATGCAATTTTTCGGGATAAAAACTACCTATCCTGTGTTCTTCCTCGGGACTGATACTACCTCTGTAATTGATATGAATGTGGATGAAGCGAAAGAGGTAAGTAAAGATCGTATCAAATGGAACAAAATAGTCTGCTCACCTCTATGAGAGAGAGAAGAGACGGTATGTATGACCCTACGCTTAATTTATTTTGTATTTCGCTAATACTTGTCACTTACAAGTTATGGAATCGCGATGGTGGGCGTATTTTTACGACATTGTTTTATTTTCGCCATTAAACTACGCAGTGGCACCATGCGCACCTTCATTAAGTTGCATAACAAAGTATTTTTTACCGTAACAAAATAATTACTACAGAAATAGGTAAAGACAATCACCATGAATTTGCTACTATAATAAATTTCTTCACAGATGCGCCTACCCTGTGTGTCCTAGGTTAACTAGTTAATGGGTATATTAAGGGGCAATTACACTACTGCGTTTGCCTAATGCGGTCGCCAAACTTTTTTTAAACAACGTCATCTTCACATGTGACACGAGGCGATCGACATAGTCTAATTGCGTCCTAGGATCTCAAAAATATTTTCCCATAAGTACTGAGTACTTGATAATTAAGTAACCTTGCATGGCTTTTAATTATGCGATGTGAATCTAATACAAAATCAGGTCATGCTGAAATTAATATTATAATCATAATATACGGTATGATTATCATATTAATATGTACCTACCTAACAGTAGTGACACGGATTACAATCAGTATTTATTATCACAGTTTACGGTAACAAAGTATCTTTTAAAATAATCATATCTATACCTACTCATAGTCTAGTAATCAAATATTGTAATATCACAGACTTATAATCTCGTGGAATTAACTCCAGACACGGTTTTATAGCTAAACGGAGAGAGATTTAAATTTATCTTTTGTAGGCGAAATATTTTATGAGTATTACATAAACTTATTTTATCATAATGAACAGTTAAGTAAGATAAGGAAGTTTTTCATTATTTTTTGTTCAAAGATTAATGCAATGATGTTGGTCAGTAGGTCAAATAATTTTGTCCCTTTTAGATGACTGGATTTAAGTCCGGAAACGCCTCTGGCTTGCTCATTTTTGTGCAAACTGCAAATATACACATGTATGACAATCTTTACGCGAATATGACTCAAGAATGCACGCTATAGGCGTATGTATTCCCGGCCAAAAGGTAAAATCAAATCTGACGCCAGGCCCACGCACTCGCAACTAGCAAACTTACCCCTAGTCATTTGACGTTATGATGAGGTAATCGAGAAAGTGTCAAATGACAGTCTTGTTTCGGTCAATGGTATCCAAACAAACCTTGACTGTGGCCTTGTATGATGTCATGGTGCGCGAGCCGCCGCCGCGGCGCCGAATACTGGCCTGATTACGAGACCTAGGGCAGAGATAGCGAACCAATGGCACGTGTCAGTGGTGACACGTTTTAAAATAATTCCGGCAGTCTGTAATAAAAAAGCTCAGTACTTTCTTTTATGTCCATAATCTGGCTCTTTCCCGCGACTTTGTCGAAGAATCAAAATTTGTATCCGAACCAACTTGACTTTTCCTGACACCTCCTCAACGTTATTATTTCAACCAATTTAAAATTAAAAATATATGCATCCTCGAGGATAGTGAATCTGCATGAAAATCCGATTAGTCCTTTTGAGTCTATCGCGAACAAACAGACACTTTCTTTTTTTATGCAATAGGGTGAAAAATGAACAATTGGGTCATCTTGATGGCACGTCAAATCCAAATATTTAAAAGACACGTGCTCCAAAAAAGGTTCGTCACCCCTGACCAAGGAGTAAGTTTTGATTTGTTTCACATCTGCCAAGCTTTTAGTGACTATCATGTAGGGTAACATTGAAAATGACAGTCAAAGGTCACTACTGTTCGTAAAATTAGCTGGTTTTGCCTTTTCGGCTCTAGCTTCTTGGAGCGGTTTAATTGCGGCTAACACTGCGAGTAAATTCGACAGAAAAGTAACAGCATATCACAAGCTTATTATAAGTTTCATGACGTATAGGTATACAGGGTGGAACGCAGCCATGGACATTCCCGAAAATAGAGTGTTATTTAGGCTATCTTTTTTTTCAGATAAACTATGTCAATATATCTAACCGTTTTCAAGTTACAGCTTGTCAAATTTTACTGCAAAAAAAACATGCTTCAACTCTAGTTCGGTGAGCGAAGTAAGAGTGAGCTTTGTCATATCAAAATGTAAATATTATGTACATATGGATTAGGGTTGTCGCCATAGTTAAAAATATTGTTTTAATGCCGTTGTATTTTTATTTTAATAGGACTGTTTGATAATTACAAATTAATTGTACGTCATACAGACAACGCAATACAGGAAAGTCCTTAGTTGCATTCCACACGGTATATATATATTATATTTGGTAAATTGTCTCCCAAATCATTGTGGAACGACATTTTATCCTATGCTAGCTTATTTCCGCAGCTTCGCCCCTGCGGAAAACTAAAAATGTATGCCGCAAAGAACCTTTCACGGGATTCAATGAATACATTAAAAAAACCGAACCCAACCCCTGTAATTTCTTTAGTTTCTACATGACTGAGTCCGCTAATACAACACACAGTAAGAACAAACTAGAATTTTATGGGTTGTAACTATACGTAATCATACTACCTAAAAATGTACATCCTACTAATATTATAAATGTAAAAGTTTGTGAGTATGGATGTTTGGATGTTTGTTACTCTTTCACGCCAGAACGGCTGGACAGATCTGGATGAAATTTAGAACATAGATAGATTATAGTCTGGAATAACACATAGGCTACTTTTTATCCCGGAAAATTGCGTAATTCCTGCGGGATAGCGATAAACGAATTCTATGCAGACGGAGTTGCGGGCAACAGCTAGTATAGTGTAATTGTACAATAGTAGTTGCGATCAACTTACGATGTCAATCTCTCTGTGGCCACGGCAAGTCGAGCACACAAAACAAATCAACCTTTTCCCGACGACAGTCAAGCCATTTTTAACCTCCTCTAACTTTGTTCCGGCTAAAGTAAGAACCCTGAATTTTCTGTGTATCCTTTGTCCTGTCGTAATATTAAAATACGGCCAGCTGTATTGTTAAACATTTGTTTGCCCGTAGTAGGTATTCCATTTTCAGAAATGAGCACTTATCGGTTTATACAAGCTCACGGCGTAATCTTTATCACGGGTTAGTATAAACACGTGCTAAAGAAACTACGCTTCTACAATTTTTTATCGGTAAACACTTGAACCTGTGCAAAAAAACATCGACTTTTGTACATTAGAGTCGCACGTAGGTACATCCACGTTCCACATACGGTACTTGAGCCAAAGCGTCAAGGAAATAACCACAGAGAATGGTAAATACGGTATTTTTAATTCTGCAACACTTAGGTACACGCCTTTTTCTCCTACTTATGTACATAGAATGAAGCGATTAAAGCTTCGATCAACAATACAACTAGATTCACTGTGATAGCTCTGAAAATGGCTCCGAGAAATAAGGCCACAAAATAAATTTGTTGATCGAAGGATTAAAGTTATTACAATTTTGATTAGTGTATTTTTGTATGTTTTTGGTGAGTATCCTTCATTGGAACGTGGGAACGCAACGACTTTACATTGACTATCCATATCGAACAAGAACATAATAGCTGCTTGTCAATCTAGTGACCTGCTAGAATTGCTAGATCTTCGGCTAGCCCATCAGTGTGCCATACTGGCTTGGAGATTATTTATTTTTCATAAGAGTTCACATTCACAACCGACAAAGAAGGCAAATTAGCAAATGGATCACCCGATAATAAGTGAGCACCAACACCTATGGACACCTCCAACTGTAGCACTAGAAGATCGCAGAAGCGTTGCCAGCCTAGACGGCTAAGATAAAATCCCTCATGTGCCAGTAATGTCACCGGCTGCCTTACTCTCCACGCTGGAACATAGCAACGCAAGTACTGCTGCTGGCAGGATTGGTGTGTAAAACAGTGATAGCAATCTGGACCTTGCACAAGTGCCTCTCGTGTAGAACTTTCGTACTTTGTCGAAGTAAACTACCAAATTTTACCTTGAAGTGATAGGCATCACGCGTTCAAAGGTTCTTGTGAGGCTGGCCCCATACTCCTAAATTCGATTTCCGAAGTTCATTTCGTGTCAGTCCGCTCACACTTATGGTGATTTATTTGAGAGAGAGGGACGGTATACGAACTTCGGAAACCGGCATTCGGAGTAGTCGAACAGTTTCACGGACCGACTGTTCTTTTAGCATATATTTTAAGCTAGGTACTTATTCTGCGTCGCGGCCTTGACCGTGCCCGTTCGTGACTTACGAAAACAATGAGCTGTTTTGCCGCGGAATTCAATTGTTTTGTCGATTCATAGGAAACGTTGCGAATCTTTCTTGAATAGCGTGATTCTTGTTTGTATTATCTCTTAGTTAGAGCTTATAATAGTACTAATAATCGCTAAGAACAATCAATCATGTGCAAGTTATAGAAACATTAAAACACAGTGAAAGTGAAAGCATGAAATTCGTAATTGTAATATGGATTTTATTTAATTACTCAGCACAATACATTATAAATACTTACATAATATGTCCGATATGAGATTTTATGCAGAGACCGTAAAAAGAATATTATAAACAACAATTACAACGACAAAACAACAATTAGTAAGATATGTATTCACACACAATGTAGTCTTTTTAAGATTATGTACTCAGGTAGTCTTTGTCCGGTTAAGGTTCTAGTGCAGTGGCGCCGCGGTAATGACGGTAAGCTAGGGGGACGAACGAACCGCACCAGGCCAAAAAGGGTGGTGGAAGCACAGGAATAAGGCAGGCAAGGCAAGGTATAACTGCATCGACGAGCAATAATAATAGGTACCTACTCTTGCTCGACGCTAAGTTGCATGAAAACTGACTTGATATTTTAGCTCGTCAACATCAAGTAGGTATACATATAAATTTCAGACTTGGGAGTAACCTTTGCCCTACCTTCTAGAGGCAAAACTCAAGACATCGCTGCAGCTGGAAATTCACCGGCAAATACAAAAAACCAACCAGCGATTCATCTCTCTTTAAACAACAACATTCATAGGCCTAATCGTAAAAAACAGATTCTCTATAAAAATGCGACCTTGGTTGTGTTTACCGTTGAAACTGCGCTTACATAAGCCTGGCTAATAACTTATGCATTGGCCACACCTCCCTGTTTACAAACAATACTAGTTAAATGAAACGTAATACAATATTCGCGTCTAGTTTTCCTGCTTGTTTAAGGAAAGGGCACGTGCAGCGAAAAACATCCTCAATTTTGCTGCTAATTTAAGCGGCTTGCCGAAATAGGAAATTTAATCGTAAACCTTTACATGTTAAGTCTCGGTACTTCATTTTTAAGTGGACTTATTTATTTACTTCATTCACAGCCCATATTAAAGACGTAACAGTTCCTACACGACGACTAAATGATTGTATGTGTACGTGGCTTTTAATTTCTTTCTCAAAAACCTAATGGCTTTTAATTACCTACTTGTATATTTTTATGCCCCGCCCCCTACATTATAATGTTGGGTGGGCTACTCCAAAGTTCGATTTTCGGAATTCACATTATACCGTCCCTCTCGTTCTCTAATTAAGGACTATTGACTGCTGGACTAGTGTGACCGGAACGGGACGAAACGAGCTTCGAAAATCGAATTACGGATTTATATCCTTAGGTCTGCCGTAGAAAACGCATGTATACCGTACACACATCAAAGAGAGCAAGCGATTAAAATATTAGTTACGAATTCAATATTCTATTTCGAATGCGATCGATTCGTTAGTTACGAATAGGTAATTCAAGTACCTATGATTATTTATGCTACTTACTTGCACCGAAACTAAAATTGGATCATGATAACTGCGCAATATACACATAACATGCGCAACTTTGTATAAAAATTATAACCCATGGTGGGGCCCATTGGTTATCGAATGCGCTAAAGCAAGTAAACAAACAAATAGTAAATTAATTCGTCATTCACTCGAGTACCTACCACTACACGGAGCAAACAGAGGGGCATTAATATACATGTGAAGCGCTTCCCACTTAACATTAATTTATAGTGAAAAACTATTAACTGCTAGGTGCGTTTTAGTTTTTGTAACTTTCGTTAAAACTGGTTAACTTTTTATAGCAGCTTCTTGTCCCGAATTTTTCTAACAGATGTGTAATGCTTGAGTCCTAGACAAGCGATATATTTTTTTATGTTTCGGTAATTATTTCAACATATTTAAGGTTATAATTTATTCATAGAACCGTTTGTACTTCGTAATTACTTAAGTATACAATTCGGCATTTTTTTTTCTTTATACCTAAAGTAGGAAAGAACTTGGGGTACCCAGTCGTTGTGTACCTACTACCCTTTACTGCAAGACCGTCTTTTGTTTTTTTTTTAAATTAATTTTATTACATTTACAAAAACCTAATGAGGCTTGAATTGAGTACACTTGGTTCGACTTGCGAAATAAAGGGAAATAACTAATTAAGCATTAGCCCTTTGAGATACTAAGTTAAGAGTTTCGCCACGTAAATACGTAGCGATTATGTTTATACTATTTTCGTGTTTCTCAGCACCTTGGCACATTATTTACTACTAAACAAAAATATTAAAATACCTAGTCCCAGGAAAATACTGTTTACAAACCTGTAGCGTAAATATTTTCGGATGCGTAAGAAAATGTATTGACTTGCCAAATGTAAATGAGCAAAAATGCGGAAGTTGATTTTCTTCGTAATGGAGATGCGGAGAGCAGTAGACTTATTACCTAACTCGCTCGCAATCGCCATCGCGTTCATTTTGACAGTTCTTGTATGAATGTGACAGCTAGCTGATTCCGATGCCAATTGTCAGCCCATACACGAACTGTCAAAATGAACACGATAGCGATTGCGAGCGAGTTAGATAATAAGCCTACAGCTTTGACAGCCGAGGTTGCTTGATGGTTGATTTACGATAATTGTATGTTAGAACGCAACGGTCTTTTAATTATTCTAGTACCACTACAATGACATTAGATGACGCGCAAATAGCAAACAAATACGAAATGACCTTTGTAATAAAAAAACCGGTCAAGTGCGTGTTAGCCCACGCGTAATGTTGAGTTCTTTACTAAAAAATATGCGGTAAATATTTCGTATGCGTGGGTATTGTGTACACTATGATAAATTACAGTTTCCTAGTACCAAGAGCCTCCTGGGAATCCTAAAAATAAAGTAATCACTGAGCTAAGGTTATAGAAGTATACCTAAACCACTGAACAGCTCCTTTTCAATCTCTCGATCCTCCCTTGCATCTGATAGAATATTCAGTGGATCGTTATACTCGTAGGTACACTTTGTATATTTTAAAAATATTAAGTATTTTTTGTCTATCTGATCTGCAAATTATTTAGTAGGCTTTTATGTCGTATTAAAAATTCTACGAGCGAGATGCCCATGGTGCCGCCAGGACGAGCTGTGCGTAAATAACAAAAAGCGACCTTGTTAAGGGAATACTTGATTCAAGCACCTATAGTTATCTTTGTATCCATTCATCTAGTTATCCCCCCCTCATGCCAAAAGTTTTGAATCAACTGAATTCTTGCGTATTTTGTTTTTCTGATATAAATACGGAATTTATTTACGCAATCGTGTCTGAAAATATTTAGTAATGATCGTCACGAATCAGTTCCTCGTCCTATATCGAGCACTAATAACCTTCGTTTGTAGGGAACTATGGGCGTCACGCGTCTAATAATATTAGATAAACATGCTAATAATATAACTTGTTTTAGTTATATTCACTCGCTAGGATTATTATACGTTAAGAAAATGTTTGAACAAAAGTGGGTCAGAGGTTTCACTTTACCAAACTCCGTGAGACCCCAAATACGTCTTCTTTACCACCTCTCTAAACATTACTCGAAAATACCATCCGACCGAAAGCGGTGAAAAATTCTGCTGAATGTGAAATATAAGGAAAAGTAAGTAAAATAGAAAAAAATTACGGCTCTATAATTAATCTGCTCAGTCAACTAGTGGAAAATGATATATCGAGTGTTAAAAATCTGTGTACCTATACTGCAAAACCACAGTTCATTGACAAGATTAAGATTTAAAAGATTTTTGTAGAGCTGGAATTTTCTTTTACTCTTCCCGTATTTAAAATTTGGCGCAATTTTTCATTTCGAGCTGCAATTTTCTTCTAATTAACTTACTGTAGGCACTCATGTCCAAATTCAACAGAATTTTTCAGCATTTTCGAATGATGCGAATTCATACATAATATTTCAATATTTAAATCAAATATTTCGACTTCGACAAACTCAATAACTACTAAAGTTTTCGAACTGAAAATTCTGGTTTTGATACATTCTCTGTTCAATAGATTTTCACAAAGTTTCGAATGTAATCAAACTTTTTTGTCCAAGTACAGCTGCACTAAAGGCTGTGTCCAATGCGTGGAATGCGGTGTTGTGATTGGCTGTTAATGTTGTTGTTTCGGTGGAGCGCTGCGTCGGCGCATGCGGAACGGACGACGGCGGTCAATGCCAAGGTTACCCACTGTAACTAACTCCAAGATATACGATAAGGTACCATGATTTGAATGAAGTGAACACTTACTATTAATTTACTGTAAAAAAAGATTTAAAAGTAAAAGACTAAGTATCTAATAATCCGCGATTCTATATGCATGAGTTCGGTTGTCAGTGGTGTGGTGGGGGAAATTCTTACCTAAGTACTTAACGGTTACGTAACATCAATAAAACTAGTTTGGTTAAGTCAGAAGCCGCCCATGTCAACAGATATCCAACCCACTTTATTATGTGGTAAACAGAGTTTTTCAAATACAGCACATTAGACAATCGTCAATAAGTAATAGAATAGATGAGAGCTCCGTTTTCTTTACAATCGTCGCATTTTTTACATTAAATGCTTGAAATAATTTTCTTCTCTGGATTTGCCGTATTTGCCTCGATAAGATACCTATTCTTTACGTACATTGCGGGAACTAATAAAATTTGCAAAAAGTCCTAGCTATCCCCAAGTTAAAAGGAATCTGTAAACAATAGAAACGCTTGTCGTGGCATTGTAACGCTGCGTTATACATAATAGACTTGGTTAATTACTTGTGTCCACGGTCTAAGACGTGCCTTATTCATCTCGCTGCGTGTTGGCAATGAGTGTGCCAGTCTCGTCGGTCAATGGCAAGGTTACTAGTTTACTACGCGGGCCTTGCGAGCTTGAAAGACTCAATGAACTATTCGTTTCCGTATAACTAAACTCTAAACTACATTGACCGATGGGGTCGAAAAGTCCTCGAGTGGAGACCACGTACCGGCAAGCGCAGCGTGGGACGTCCACCCACAAGGTGGACCGATGACCTCATTAAGATCGGAGGATTGCGCTGGATGCAAGCCGCTTCCAACCGGTCTTATTGGAGGTCTAAAGGAGAGGCCTACGTCCAGCAGTGGACTTGTAATGGCTGAGATGATGATGATGATGATGAAACTAGATTGGGTTTGAGTACAACTATGTTGGGTTATTAAACATCGAAGTACATATATAAAATTGGTAGAGTCAGTAAGAATTACATCGCTAACATTAATTAGAGCTGTAATATTCGGTGCAACTTTTCAACTGAATGGTTACTACCTCCTAATTTTTTTTATCGGACCCCTGTACAGGCAAAGTCAAAAATCGGTGATCATTTTAGAACGTTGTCGCTGTGACAACTCTGACAATGGTTACCTTACTACGACAAAGCACTAAAGCGATGAGCTGCTTTTGACGTTGACTATACGTATTTCGATACACATACCAAAGGCAGTTGAAGGTTACCTACGGATATCCGACCTCAAGTCCGGTGAGGAGAGCCTCAGACTGGCCTTATACGGGTAAGAGCTCCAGCGGCACCGGATGCAAGAACGGCACAAGGCGGGATGGGTGGAGAATAGGCAACGATTTTGTTTTAATGTAGGTATGTAACGTAGAAAACCCATTTTAATATTGAAGTTTGAAAGCCTCATTGTGAAAAGAGACCCGCATAATTTATACATTGTGATCATCTAAATTTACAGTAGATATTCCAGTAGAGGTCTTAATAAGATTCATCGGCAAAATTGGCCAGAATTTAGATAGAAAAAATTACAGATAGACGAACTGTCGGACGGACAGATGAGACAAACAGGACAAGATGTAACTATAAACATTCCATTTTTACTATTTTGTATTACATTTTACCCTAAAAAAATTGGGTCTAAATAATACTTCTAATTTTGTCTCATAATCAATGAAATTGATAGCTGTTTACTGATGGCTGGCACGGGCGAGCTCAACGTAATGCTTGTTTGTTATTGAATGAGACCATTGTTTGCAGATTGTGCCACGTGAATCCTATCATGTACTTAGTAAGTTGGTAACGTGATATAAATAAAAATCACCTAATATCGAGGCAGCGTTCAACGCAATCACAGCCCGTTTTACGTCTGGAGACAGAGTATCTAATTGTGTAGGTGTAGGTTAGTATGTTACTAACTTTCAATGAACTTACCTAACTAGTTCTATTGACCTTTTCTCGCTGTCATTCAAATCTCTCCGACACCGTGTCATTTATAAAATAAATGCTTTATTGCCATAAGGAAAGAGTAACGACGGGCATCAACTTTGTACATACATACATACACAAATCACGTCTTTATCCCTTACGGGGTAGACAGAGCCTAAGGTAACAGGTACCTACAGGCCACATTTAGCAAGATTGAGGGCGTATAGATGGTAAATGGAATCAAAATAGTGATGGGTTGCTAGCCTCATCGCCTATAACATGATTCCTATGATTTTCGCCCGTTCCCTCGATGGGCTTTTACCATCTGCGCGGGTAGAGAAGCAACTGGTACATTATATGTTTTTTCTTTGCTCCCAGACCAGCATGGAAGAACTTTGTATCAATCGTATTAACTTAGGTACCTACACAAAACTATTTACTCCAAAAAACAAGCCATCGATGTTACTTGAAATCGGAACGTAGAAATAACCTCTATGACGTCCATCCAATTTTTGTTACATAAAGCAATAAGGTTTCGGACCGAGGGGACCTTTACATTAGAATGGGCCGCGTCCAATAATAGAAGCATTGGTGCCTCGTGAATTAAGGACCGCCTTGTTACGTTATTTTCCTTGATAAATTTAGATCAACGGACTGAACAGATTGGTTACGAAAATTTTCACTAAGGTTTCTAAAGAAGTACTTAAAGAAAATGCTTAGGATATTTACTTACAAAATTGGTGTTGCTGCGAAAATGGAACTGAATTAGCTCGGCGAAATAAGGACATATTACCCGCTTCAAGGTTTATTAGAAGTTCCTTATCGAAAAATTTTAATAAGTGTAAAAATAAATTGACAACTTGCATTCGAGTCGCAGTCAGCTTTATGTATCTAACTAGTTAGGTATAACAGTTTTTATTGAAATGGTTCGCTCATTAGTTAGCTCTCGAAATACTAAGGCAGTTTCATGCAACATGTTCACGGGTAGACTGAAGAAATTTCAGGTTGTTAGGATGCTTAATACTGTGTAGATCGAGCTCTGTGTACCCTCATGCCTGCCCCCATCATCATCATCGGGGGACTGGGGAGCTTGTCAGAGGCAATCGGGCCCAAATCCCATAGAAAACAATAACTCTATATATTTTTTTTGTTTTATAAGGTCGTGTAACTATTTATTGTTTTATGCAAAAGTTGTGGTACTACCATTTGTTAAAACAGAAATGTTTGTATCGAAAATGTGGCCGTGCGCTCGTGAACAGCTTAGGGGGCTTGCGGTCGTCAACTATTGCCCAAGGACAAGGACGGAATGGCAATTAAAGTAAAAATGTGACTGCGTAATAATGTTCATTACTAGATCACGGAAAACGGAAACCATTAAAAGTACCATAGAGAACAAAACGTATCTTTATATTCTTCATACGTCATAATCTGGACTAGGTAAGTACTTAGTATTTCATTTGGAAAGTACCTACTTAATACCTACTTTAGTACCTAGTTAAATTATTTTTGTAGGTAACTAATGCTAAATACTGACGGATACGAAATTATTCTGAATTATCTAATAGCTTTGGATTAATTGTCATATTTACTAACAACACACACGCACGTAACAAAGAGCTCTTAATTGACCAGATTTTTTAACATAGAGTAAGTTTTAGGTTGGTACTCGAACAGTGTTCTCTTGCCAGCCGTAAAAAAATGCTAAAATGAGCTACAACTAAGTACTCGGAACACAAACAATAACAATAACAAATAACAACAAGTACAAGGAAATTTTTAGTTTTCCTAAAATCACGTTATTTTAATAGAACAGCGCATATTCCAAGGAATTACGAGATTATGTCAATGTGACCTAAACTATAAGCGTACCTAAGTGATAAGACATGATAACACAATCATACGTCTCGCGTCGTGATCGATAAAGATTTCAAAACGTAAACATTAATATTTACATAAAATAAATTCTGGGTAGTAACTGCTTACTACCGCATCATGCAATCACGACCCTTTTCAACGTACTAATATTAACCTTGGGCCTTTGCTGAGTAGTTACTTTAATAAAATAGCAATAATAAGAACGTAGATAGAGGATATAACAAACACCCCGAGCGATAACTCACTGGGGTATAATATCCATAGACCTTTATAATACAAAAGGTTGGGTTAGTACATAGTAGATAAGTAAGTTAGATTGTGGACACTAAATTATCAACAGGGGTAGTATTTACTACTAAAAGTAAATCCATGGGCGCACAGCCTTTTGAAAAACTTTTCAAATACAAGAAAGTATTCGATTTTTTAAGAATTTGTTCGGGATGTTTATTACCTCCTGAATACAAAAACCAGTAGGTATAATTTAGCAAAAAAATAAAAATAATTTATAATTTACTGCTACGCTGTTCGTGTTCATCATCATCATCTACCGCCTATATATACGTCCTACTGCCGGGCACAGGTCTCTCCGAACGAAAGGGCTTGGGCTATAGTTCCCACGCGGGCCCAGTGCGGATTGGGAACTTCACACACACCATTGAATTGCTTCGCAGATGTGTGCAGGTTCCTCACTGTTCGTGTTATTCGATGTGTGAATTCACCGCTGTGTTCGACAACAACCACAAGCACTATAACGTGTCTGGTGCCTCGAAATTGGTTGCGCGGTAACATTAACCAACTTCAATACGCTTAGCTTAACTTCGTATAATTCATACGAGCGAGCGGATCAAGTTATAGTTTTTAGTCAAACTAGGGATTGTTTGTGTCTAAGCTTACCCAAAGGTATTTCAAACTGGGACATATATAAAGTTCCAGCGGGTTTTAGAATGCACGCCAATCTAAGAAACTTCTGTATGTATTTCCATGGCGTTTTCTCGGGTAGATAAGCCCACTGTAGCCCACCGAAACAAAATTGTTACGCTTATCTTACTTGCCTACATTACCACACTATTTTAGCTAAATAGAGGTGCCAAGAGTGTGCCAACAATAGACCACAAGTTTACCCTAAAGATCAACAAACGTCGCCAATGTCATACTACTTTCAATAGAAACTACCGTGAGACAACCATAAATTACACAAACTGATAACTCGCGTACAAAAGTCGAGTGACGCTCGACACGTTTCGGACTAGTTCGTAGTCCTTCCTCTTGGAGCGTCGTCCCGGCAGCGAAACGAACACGAAGTCTCACTCGACTTTTATACGTGATAGTTATCCGTTTGGTAATTTAATGTCATATTATTCCATATTTAATGTCCCAAATGACGATTCATGGCCAAAAAATCCTTGATCAAAGTCACACAAATTGCGAATGCCGACTTAAGTATGCCTATAATAAATCCATCAAGCTCCCCTCCGCAGTAACCGTCCGACAAATGGGCGTCAGCCGCGTCAGGCGTCAACTCATAATAATGATCGAACGACCGACCTCGTGCGTTGACCCAATTTTGCATAACATTACCTATTAGGTACTTGCCTGTGTCCTGTAGTCGGCCATTGGTTGCTACGTGCTACCTAGCTGCTTGATCGAGTATGGATGGATAGAGCCTGTGATACTGAGAACAAGGATTATTAAGGGTTGAAAGAATTGAAGCAGAATGTTTAAAATCTTGGGTGTCGTAGGTATATTACAGTTCTGCAATACCTTTTAGATGTATCATTCAGATCATTGACACAATCCGATTTTACCGTCAAGTGCTATAAGGCTAACACAAAACTGGAGCCTTACCATGATGTCTTTTATTTATTCATTTATTATAGCCTTTTTTTATTCCGAGTTCGCTTCTATTTCATTTTTGTTGTTGTTATTGTGTTGTTTTTTTTTATTATTAAATTGTCGCGTAATTCGGCGTGCCTCATGGCATAGGCCTCCTCCGTGTTTTGGAGGGTTTGGGCTATAGTTCCCACGCACGCCCAGTGCGGATTGGGAACTTAACAGACACCATTGAATTTCTTCGCAGATGTGTGCAAGGTTTCCTCACGATGTTTTCCTTCACCGAAAAGCTCATGGTAAATTTCAAATGTAATTTTCGCACATAAATTCCGAAAAACTCAGAGGTGCGCGCCCGGGATTTGACCCCACGACGCTCTGCTTGAGAGGCTCAAACCACTAGGCTACCACGGCTTTGCATGATGTCTTAATACCATTAAATTCAGACTCAGTTGATCAGGTTGTAGCTGTCGTTTTTAGTATGGATCTGACGGCAAGGACGGATCCATGGGGTCATGGGGGTCATGAACCCCCCCCCCCCCCCCTCCCCCCTGGGCTGGGTCCAGGACCTAGGTGGACCACTGTATCTGTTATTATCAAAATTAAATTATAACTTGTAGTGACTTAACCACGACCATGTGACCCCCTGGCGCTAAAGCTGGATCCGCCCTTGTCTGACAGCGAGCGAACCTAAACTGAATCTGAATTAAATCGCATAAAGACGTCGTGGTAACCCCCCTGTACTTCCTACTGTGGCAGCGGTAACTAATAGCCTTTTAAATGTGACTGTGAGTTATTAATATCTCCTCCTAAAAGTAGGTAAAATTTCGTGAAAAAAATAATCATTTTCCTAGGTAGCCTTCTTGGTGCTAAACTTCGTGGTATATTATTAAAGAGATATTATTTCACACATAATTATATTTAACGTATTAATAACCGATTAGTAACAAAAATCCATTCTACGTAATTTCCGAAAAATTTTTAAAAATGCATATAACTCTGAAACTAAAATCGTCAAAGTGGTCCGTTTTACTAGACATAGTCAGTCATAAATGTTAATAGGGAATATCACGGGACTACGTTTTAAAACCCGCGTTTGGGTTCAGTGTAATGGCGATCGAAGCTGAAGCAGACTAAAAAGATATTGACGAGAAAACTCGGACGTAGGTATTTATAAGTAAATGTGGCAAGAGCATGCTCTCGGCAGATACGAGTGGCGGAAAGGGGAAGCCTTTGCCCAACGGTTAGACATTTTTTTTTTTAATAATAAGTAAGGTATTGCTTATAGTAGTTTAAGGCTCAGCGGGTCTGTGAGTCGCGTCTCCATTATTGGGAGTGTTTATTGTGCGCTCACTTTACATCTGGTCAATTTGCTGGTTTCATCCTCTTTAAAAAATATACAATCCTGGCTTTATACCTACTTCGAAATCGAATTTAGAAGTTCGTTTCGTGCCGTTCCGCTCACACTAATTGTCAATAATTTAAGAGTGAGAGATTCAACCATGATTGCTACAGTCAAATCGTAAGTCGTGAATCCCTCTTTGTTTGTTGTGCCTGTGCAGCTGCGCCGGCGCATGGAGCCGCAGCTATATTTACGCGCGAGGTTACTAACCGCACAACCTCGTGACACATCGTTATCGGGACAAGGAATTAGCCAACCTGTCGATATTGTGGGCTGGCCTTGATTGGTCAGCTAAATCGGGAACCGACCTAATAACAACATCTACCAATGTTTAGCGATTACCGTTAAGACGAAAGGCTCGCAAAGTATTTGGATGATTTTAAAATTGGATCATTGGGCGCCAGTATGCAATGGCATGACAACAAAGTAGATTTGGACACTTGTAAAACTCCGGAAAAGAAGTCTAACATTGTTTGAAAGCATTCAATTTGGGAACTCTTCTTCTTCTTCTTTTATTTGTGGCGTATCAAGTCGTTATAGTGACGACAACTTCGCCAATGTCAATGTAAAATTTTTTATTTAAAAATCTTGTGACAAAATGTCGGCAACGTTGTACGGTAATGGTCAAAGACCCCCCTCCCCCCCTGTCGGGCTCTTAGCCAACGGGAACTCACACAACATTATAATAATTCGCATTAGGGCTACTTGCAGTCCGAATCTTACCCTAGGGCTAAGGCATGACAGTTCCGTACATTTTGATACGTCGTAACCCTAGTCCGCAAAAACCCATACCTTTTGCTTTATCACTAGTTAAAAAAGACAAGATAAAAAAAAATAGCCCGGGCCTGTCGTGAAATAGGTATGTCGAACTTGTTTAAAATAGAAGCTCGGTTATAAACGGCACAGTTGTTGTTAAAAACCAAAATTCCGCTGGGATGATGAAATACGCGGCGTTTTTGCGACCACGCTCAACATCCGATGGGTCCCAGATCAAGGCCAGCGGATGCTGCAGACCACCGAATTATCTGTGAACATGTGATATACTTAGATATTCCGTCTCCTGTAGCTATGAATGTGTTAAGCGTGCACGTGTTGCTTTATAGGAGCTAATCGCATCATCCAAAAGACTTACTAGTCAACAACAATAAGCACAGCTCCTTACTGTTATCGGCTGATGGGTCCGAAGTGGGGAAAAGTGATACAATAAGTATCATGACCACCAAAAATAAAAAAGTTACTAGTAACAAAAATCACCTGAATGAAGACTTAATTTAATGTTGCCCTAGTACGCGAACTGCTGGCAGATCTACGGCCCACAGGTCTTGAGCGGTAAGTATTCCCGGTCCGTCCCCCCCCCCCCTCTCCTAGGCTGGGGCGGGTGCCACGATGTCACATCATGCTACCCAGGCGCCCTTTAGTAGCAGTTAGGGGATACCGTGTTGTAGTGGGTAGGCCTCCCCCACTTAAGGGAGGAGAGTCCTATATTTCTCGTCATCCACACTGCGCGGGAGTATACGTAAAGCATTTTCCCACAGCAAAAAAAGACCGCGAACTGCGTCCGTGACTCACGCAGCGTTTACACCAACGGGAGAACACTTGCGCTAATATTTGTCTTTCTCTGGCCTTCAATTCTATGAACTCAATGTATGCACTGCAATAGCAATAACTCCAGTAAGTACAACGAAAAATATATTATGGTCGGGAAATAAATAGGTGGTTGCAATTTGGTCCGTCGGAATCACTTTACTCGTAAATGCTGCCGCTAAACAGCAGAGCTATCGTACTACGAAATCAACAATCATACAATAACTTTGCAAGGTCAAATGAAACAACAAATGAACCACTTGTAATGTTAATTAGCATCAGGGTTTATTAATTATTTTAATTGTGACATTGTAACTATATTACCAAAGTGTAATTAAATTTCTGGTGCCTCAATTACTATTGATACAAAACTTGGTAAATAAAGTAATATGATATAACAAAATATGGCAAAAAAATTGTAACGTGCAGTCTTTATCTTGTATGATAGTAAAAGGTAACATTGTTTTATAAATAACACTAAACTTAAAAAACAGTCTGATGGAATGTCTTGGTCAAATAAATAAAAAAGGAACTGCAAATATACATTCAGTCTCATAAAAATAAGTATTTCCTACACATCCGTTTAAGCATGCGGGAAATGAAAGGGGAAGTCGAAACATACATTTACAAACGTAACCCTATTTCCCTCGAGTAAAATTAAATTTAGACAGAGCTGTTCAGTAAAACTGCTATTGTTGTTTTCTAAATGTTTTACCCGAGAATCTGGCCCTGCTGACCCCGTTTTACAAATAACTACGCTGAAAAGACGAGCAGCAAATATCCTTTCACATGTCTTAGTTTACCAGTGTTATTAGTTATTCGAAATGTTCAATGGGTCTAGCACGCTCTGCTGAAGATATAAGGCATATTATTATCAATAAACGTGAGCGTTATGAACAGATGCTTTGTGAATTGTACAGTTCTTGCACGAACTCCGAGGAATTCTTAAGAAAGTACTAATGGAAAAGACTGAAAATGTATATGATCGTAAATCATTCTATTGCTTCAAGCGCAACACTCTCTGAGCGAGTGCGGGGTATGAAGCGACGTGCGGGCGCGGTGCACGCCCCCCGCTTCCCCAGCCCCCCCATTGCTGCGCGCGAACTGTACGTACTGAACTACTTAAATTATTTAAATTTAAATCATTTTCGAACGTATCTGATTCCGTTAGTTTTTGTTATGAGATTCTCTTAACCAAATAAATGCCTCACTTAATGATATGTTTAGTTAGGTACCGTATTAACTTAAAGCAATATTGAGATCTAATCAACAAAATAATAAATAATAATATTTATAATCTCTTTAAAAATCCGCGTAGTCATAGTCGGATATATCGTTGCCAAATATATCGTCACAAGCTCATAAGTCCAAAACAAAGTTTTCTTCTGATATTCGACATAATTTGGATACTTTCGCCGCTACGATATATCTGCCGCTGAATAAACTTATAAAATATTGTTATAAATAATTATCATACATAATAATCTCTTGTAAAATCACTTAACCTTAAATTAAAATATCACTATCGAAACAATCCCAGGTGTTTTTAGCTCATCGTCTGTTCCCTGACATTTCAACAAACTGATAATCAAATGATAAAAAATTGCGATACAGATGACTTAATGAAATGCAATTTTGAATCAAACATTAGATGGCTATCACATCGGCAATATTTTTCTTATATAAATATACGTCTTATATCGCAACAATAAATAACTACTTATCAATGTCGCACTAAGACATTAGGCAATATAAACACAAATCATCACTGATTTAAAAAATGTTTAGTTGTCTAAATGTCGATAAGTAAACTAAACTGAGCATTAAAGTATACCAAGTAAAATTCAGGTAGTAAACTTATTGATTTTGAGACGACTTTCTGAAAGTTACGTCGAAATCATTACTCATCAAAGTAGGTATTCCTATTAGTTACTTTCTTCCAAAATATAGTCCGGTTAAAAATGAAAAATCAATTCGCTCACGCCGTAACAACCTTCAAACGCTATGGCACTGGTAACATTTCCATTCAAATAACCAACAATCAATCTTGTCCATAATTACTCCTAATAAGCATAGCAAAGATTCCTTTATCGATCGTGTATCGCGTTCATATCTCCCTAAACTGCCACTTCTAAACACGTTTTACATTCCCATAACTCGCACACGCATCTTTGAAATTCGTAACGTTAAAAATCGAGAAGTAATCATCATGTATAAATCTAACAACATTCTCTATAGGACAAAGATATGTATTATACATTTTCATGTCATCTATCGGGTCTACTACCTTCATAACAATGTTTTGCTTTGTTTTACAGAAACTTAGTTTATTGGTCACATCCTCTCCGTTGTAGACAACGCGGAAATAGAAATCTTGCGCAACGGCTTTCCTCTTTGTAAACTTGAATTCGTCGCGCAAATCTTTCTTGCGGTAAACTTCGAATATCATCCGGGAAGCGTAGTGCACATAATAATGCTGGTAGTTCGTTAGACCGAGCGCTAAAATCAAAGGCTGCAGCGTCTTATCGTGGCCGGAGTACAAAACAAACTTGGGCTTGTTCTCAGATATCATTCGTATCATATTTTGCACAATATTGTGCATCAATCCGTATGCCAACAGCAATCCGCGCTTCCTATTGTGTATGTTTTTAATCTCCTGTCTATAACTCCACTCCAGATACGCGAATAGGGATGTGATATGTTCCTTCTTTATACAGAACTCTTCTGTTACCTCAGGCGTTGGTTCTTTGTACTCTTCGTCGAAGTCCGTATCCATTCGGGCGTCGTTCGGGAAATTAAAGTCAGCGTCTAAATTCTTCTTGACGATAACTACATCGTCGTACGCATCAGCATTGTCCATATATCTCTGCTGGTAGTATAGGAGCTTCTCTCTCTCCATCTGAGCGTCAAAATCTAGCGGAGCCTTTTGCTTATCTTTAGTGTCGTAATATTTCCCGATGATGTCTCGCGCTTTCCGTCCGATCTCATTATTGAAATCTAGCTGGTTGTTTATATAATCTAGTTCCATGTTGAGCGTGTCGATATCTATATCTAGTAAGTTCCTTCTAGGTATGGTGTCTGTTCTGAATTTTTTGTGTTTTCTGATAGATAATTTTGGTTTTTCAGGTTTCTTGGTGCAGGGTAGCGGAGCATCGTGGCACATGTGAGCGAGGACCGCGTCGCGTACGACTTCGGCGTCGGGCCGCTCCTGGGACTCGAGCAACACTTTCGACAGCTTGCCGATCAGCTCTTTCAAAGCCGGATGATTGTCGAGGCGATGCTTGGCTTGTAAGCTGATTTTCCTGCCAACAAAAAGTACACTTTGAACCAGACGAAGAATCAGAAATTTAAAAACCCCCACGCAAAAAAAACTTATAGTTTCCAAAACAACCTTTAAAAATTTAAATAATAAAATAATTATGTCTAAAACGCCTTACATCATTTGCATCCAAATTGTTTCATCAGCTCAAGAGCTATGATATGATGCCACAGACACGCATACGCACAGAGAGAGAAAGAGAGAGAGACATTGACGGGACTTTTGAACATGAAACTACAGCCTGAGTCCTTTAATTTTCTGAGCTCAGCAGTAGCGTGTATGTAGGCAGGAGAGCGTACTTGTTGAGCGCGTGCGTGGCGGGGCAGGCGCAGTCCCGGAAGCAGAAGGCGACGCTGTGGCTCTCCCGCGCGCGCGCCAGCCTCGCGCCCGCCGCCGCGCCCGCCGCGCCCCACGCCGCGCCCGCCAGCGACTGGAACGTGCGCCGGTAGCGGGTGCTGTACAACAGGACTTCGCCTGCAAAGTGAAGCATTGAACCTTTTATGACCAGTCATCGACCCGTTGAAAAAAATAGTGTGTAGCTCCAAGCTGTAACGGTAACTTGCAATGTACAGTAATCAAAAACCCTAATGCGAACGTGGCGTTCCGCTCGCGGCAGACTAGTGAGCCACTTCCACAACCACTTTTTAGTCCCGTAATAAAGGTGTCGGATGAAACTGACCTGTTTCTCTTTTCCCTGTCGTGTCTGTGTTGTCCTGTTTGTCCAGATCTAGCTTCTCTCCATACGCTTCCTTGAGGATGTTACCTGTTTCGAAATAAAATAAAACAGTTTAAAGTAATGTCGACCTAGCATTCTAGCTTTCGTCGGGAACGCTCAGCAAGTGCACCTTCCTAAAAGCTTCATTCAGTTTGTGCATTTTATTCACGACAAATGCTAGGTTGCCACGGCCTCTGAGACTCATAGTATGAGGTAATGTAATATAATAAAACTTTTTTTCTCTCTTATTTGGTTTTATCGGAATGAAGAGCGGTCTGACCGACGGTGAGCATCTGCAGCAAGCCCTGCGGCGTGAGCTGTCCGAGCGCGCAGCGAGTGCCGGCGGCGCGCGGCGGCAGCGCCGGGAAGTTGTGGAACGGGCCCGGCGCCGCCACCCACCACGCGCGCCCCACTGAGCTCGCGTTGCCCACGTACTGCTCGTATCTGCGTACAACACAACCTGGTTTACATAGATATCATGCCATGATTAATTCGCGAAACATGTAACTCCAGATCTAGAGGCGGGTGAACCGGGCCACCGAGGTCATCAATGTTTCTGAGTTTTTTTTTTATTAATCTATCTAACACTGAGGACATAAAGTTTTTGCTCCAGTTCGAAAAAATCTGATCATGGACTGAATACTGTCCCTGTTGCAACTTGCATTTTAGCTAACTATAATATTTCAGATTTCTAATACCTCCTTTCATTCCTTCCACCAGTCTGGAGGTTATGACAGCAACAGCTTAAGAAAAAGTAGTCATGCCCCTGTCCGTCCCACTGGGGTGTGTGTGACTAACATACGTGGTGAGCAGCGGGGAGACGGGCGGCGTGTCGCAGGGCAACCGGTCGCCGGCGTGCAGGTGCGTCAGCGGGCCGCGGTCGCCGTGCCGCGTCGCCACCAGCACGCCCTGGAGCAGCCATGTCTCGCTGTCTACTGCTCCTGCAACATGAGAGCATTTCGTTTATTTGGTGTAATGGAAACCGCAACAGAAGCATAACAAGACTACAGAACAGTCTGGATAACTTTCGATGGCATTGGCTGAAGCACTCCATCATTAGAAGGACATGGATTTGGTTGGAGCCAGATTTCTTACAGCATTTCACTCCATCACTTCACAAAAGTACTATTTGAAAAAGGTTAATAAATTGTGGTCAATGTTAAATACAACTAAAGTAATAGAAAATTACACTCTAATCATGGAAGCTTAATTTAAGCTCCAGTTTTGTAGTTCTCTATTTACTGACATTTACTGCTTTCAACTGTTTGAGTGAAGAGATGTCAAACATTGCCAAATTGTACCCATTTAATGTAAGGCTATCTTTTCCTATTTTTATTTTTATCTATCAAATTAGTGTTATTTTATAACTGAGACTAGAGTTCATTTTTATTTCCAGTATACCAACATGGTGTAAGATGCCACATTAATAAATTAAACTTACCTTCAGCACCTCTCACAATGCTATCAGGTGGGTTACAAGCCTTTAGATAGATTCTCCTGTATTTAATATCACTTTTAGATATGTATTCACTCTGCACAATCTTCTTAATTGCTGTAGTATCTTCTCCAACTGATATGTACTTGTACATTACTGAAAAACATGGAAAAAGTATAGTGTATTTGTATTGATGAAATTCAGAAAGAAATAGTTAACAACTGTAATTTATTTGGATTTATGTGTATTGTTATGAAAAAAAAAATCTTGTAACCACATAGTTCTTTGATGGAGCCCTTCTACTTTTTAAATTGCAAAGTTTGTGTTTTGTTACCATCACACCTAGTGATGGACGATCGGTCCAGAATTGGGGAAAAAAATGTAAACTCAATGGGTCCATCCAGTTTAAAAGATATTCCTATCCTAATCCTCATCGTATAATAAATAAACAATATCAAGAAAATACTCACCCGTAATCAAAAAGCAGATCCATATACTCATCCCAATGTAACAATAAAATGCTCTGTGATGAAACGAAAATCGCATCATCTCCGCAATCATCTTGCTCTTGTTCATTATTGTGAGAGACATTTTTAATCACCACTACATATTATTTAAGAATCATTTATCGTCGGTACTAGCAAATACACCTTACATCGATCATTTCTTTACCAAAACAGTCGCATCTACACATACATTTTAGTACATATTCATGTTTTTAGCATTATGATAACGTGATAAGAACTAAATCTTTTCACACAAAAATCATCTTATCCCATAAAACTTAAATAATTTATTTTATAATTCTTAAAATCCGCGTAAAACAGTTCGTGTGTATTTTTCTGTCGTATCGTATCGTATTCGCTCGAACCACAGATTGGAAAATACAACCACCTCAAAATGTCACAATTTTGATTTTGACAGATAGAAAATTTAAATATGAAAGCTTTTTGAGGTGACTCGAACAAACTATTCGTCATCAAACCCGATCAAACCTCTCCAGACGAGTCGAAACTTGCTTGTTTTGTGTTAAGGTGGAAAGGAGGTGCTGGAGGTGGTGTCATAACATAAGTGACAAGTGTTTGTTAGTACTCCGCATCCGCAAAGCAGTGTTTGTTTTGTTTGCAGGCCAGGCCGGGCAGAGAAGTCGCAGTACTATTCACAATTAGATCAGAAGATATTTATTTAATTTCTCTTAAGTCTGAGACATTATCGCCCTTATTCTAGAACTAGAAAGGTATGTATTTGTTAAATTTGGAAGTATTCGCCGTTCCGCAATTTTTTTTTAATATGCTTTTGCGCTAAACCTAAATTTATTGTGAATTTGGAACCCTATTCCACAACAAGCTTATACTGTTTTTATTTGTAGTTTAAAATGCCGCCTAAAGTAGATCAAGGTAGCATTATCATCCTTGACATTGGAAGAAATGTAACATCCGAGGAAAAGAACGGGAACAGCTTTTTTGTAAATGCAAAAGAATGCACTGCTCGCATATTAGAGCGCAAAGTTATGACGCAAGCAAAGAATTTTGTGGGAGTTATCTTACTAGGATCAAAGACAACAGAAAACAGTATGGCAGATCAGTGTGAGGGTGCATTCAAACACATAAAAGTGCTTGCCACACTCCAATCTCCAACATGGCAGATGATTAGAGACCTACCAGAAGAGGTAAGTTATTATTATTGCTCAAGCATGGGCTAATCTTTAAATACCCTCTAGAAGATTTCTTTCTCAGCATACTGGTCTATTAAATAATGAATTAAATAATGCACAAGTTACTAAAAATAAAATTAATGTATTATATAAATTTGATATCTCATTTAAAATTTATGTTGAGCTTTTCAGTGAAGGAAAACATTGTGAGGAAACCTGCACACAACTGTGAAGCAATTCAATGGTTTGTGTGAAATTCCCAATCCGCACTGGGCCTGCTTGGGAACTATAGCTCAAGCCCTCTCATTCTGAGAGAAAGCCTGTGCCCAGCAGTGGGACATATATAGGCTGAAGTTTATAAATATATAAAATAAAATAATACATATTCGTGGAAAGATAACAACGGTGACTCTTTTGCAGCCCTCCAAGCGGAAGGGCGATTGGTTTGATGCCCTGATTGTGGCAGCTGATCAGTTCAAACAAGCAATGGAGCAAGTGAAAATATTGAACAAGAAGATTATATTGATGACCAACTTCCAGTCGCCTTCCCACATTGATGAAAACCAGGTGGAAATGGTGAGGCTGTTAAATTCATTTTTGTTCTGTCAGTTATCATTTTGGCATAATGACTTGTTTTATTTACTATCCCCAAATTATTTCAACAGGTTCTAAAGGGATTCAAAGAAGAAAATTTTGAAGTTGATGTAATTGGTATTGACATTTATGATGAATGCCACAAAGGAGATGACATTGACTTGGCTCGCCACTTTGTTCAAACAACCAAGGGTGCCTCTGCCACCTTTGAGTATGCCATGCAGTACCTACTGTTCCATAGAAAGAAGGCAACTAATGCTGTGCCTTGGAATGTTGAATTGAGTATTGGCTCAAATATTAAAATTCCTGTATCATCTTACATACGATTGAAAGATGAACCTGTTGTAAAAGCTTGGAAGAAAGCAGTTAAAAATGCAGTCACATCAACATCAAGTACAACTGAAGGAGTTATGAAAAATACAATGCTCATTAACACTGAGAACCAAACTCCTGTAAATGTAGATGACATCATTAAAGGCTACCACTATGGCCAACAAATCATACCATTATCTGATTGTGATAAGACCATGCTGTATGAATCAGGGGCGAAATCTTTATTAGTCTATGGCTTCACACATGCCAGTAACATTAAATGGCAAAATCTTAATGGCAATGGCTTATCCTATGTGTTTGGAAGGAAAGATGACAAAAAAGCCCAGCATGCACTGAGGTGTCTTGTAGAATGCCTCCATGAATTAAAGTTAGTGGGTATTGTTAGAAGAGTATACAATAATGGAAATGCTCCTAAGATGTATGTTCTCATGCCTGTGATAGATACAAACGATTTTGTTTGCTTATCAATGATAGAGATTTGTTTCAAGGAAGATATTAAGAATATGGCATTTCCTCAGACAAAACAAAAAAAATTTGATTGTACTGAAGAACATGTAAATGCTTTCAAAGATCTCATTAAAGCAATGGATTTAACATCTGCATATGATGACACATTTGATGATGCTGAAGCATTCCCCATTGCAGAAACAGTCAGTCCAACAGCTCAGTATGTATTGGATTGTATTGCATACAGAGCACTTAACCCTGGCAAGCCGTTACCACAACCTAGGGATGAAATAATGACACTTTTCAAAATACCACCTGCTATTGAAAAAAGATCAAGAGACCCCATTGAAACTCTGATAAAACTGTTGAATCTAAAGAAAGTGGAACCAAAACAAAAGAGAAGAACTAAAAATCAAGCACAATACCTCATTCCAACTCAAACAGTTCATGTTGCTGATCCTAATCAGTCTAATGAAGAGATTAACTTGCCCAAAGTGCAAGTGCCAATAAATATTTCTAAAGGTGTGGCGCACATTGGAACAGTGGACCCTGTTGGTGATTTCCAAACCCTTGTAAGAAATGGAAAATCTTTACTTGATTTAGCCCCAGACATGACAAAAGTGATAGAGAACCTTGTCTATTGTAACTTAGATGGAAACTATTTCAAAGCTTTCAATACTTTGGCTTACTTCAGGAATGAATGTGTAAAAGTAGATCCAACTCCTTACAACACTTGGCTGCAAACATTCAAAAATGCTCTCAATAGTTCTAACAAAATTGATGTTTGTAATAAGATGACTGAGAAGAAATTGGGATTCATTTTGAAGGAGGAAAATAATTTGAGCATGTATGATGTTGAGGATATACATGAAGACAGTCAACTTTATGAGAATGATACTGTGCCCTATGACACTGAACTTTCCGTTAGACCTGAAGTCAATGACTTATTTGATGAAATTTAAGTTGTAGCTTTTTTCTTGCTTATTTGATAAATTTGGAATAAAAAGTTGTTAAAGATAATAAAAAAAGTTGATTTATTATTAGTATTGTTTTATTATTTACCCCGTTTAAGTGTATATTCAAAATTATTTTCAACATTAGGCCCTGCTACTTTCATTTAATATAGTAATATTCCTATCTCAGATTTACACAATAACTTTCGACATCTTAATTCACATTGTAGGTTAAATTCAATATAATCATTGTACACCGGTGGGATTAATTTCATTTTGGGAATGCAGGAGTTCCAAAAATTCTTGCAATGAAAGATCCTCTTGGCAGTCTGTGTCCAAATCGTGCTCAAGCTGGGCTTCCATAGAGTTGGCATCAGGGCTGAGCACGATGTTCTCGTCCAGCACGACATGGTTCAATCGAGACTTTAAACTCTGGAGTATCTCCTCAAGTTCCAAGCATTTGTTTCGTATCGAGGCGCCGAGGTCTGATGCTGGGTCGATGTCGTCAAGCGTAGCTGTCTCCGAAAAAGAGTTGGCGGGCGTCCGCGTCCGAGGCGGCTGCATCATGTTGAAGAGACTGTCCGGGATGCCGTTACCGTGGCGGGTGGCGTCTGGCGACCGTGACTCTGTAAACTCGGCAAGTATCTCGTCGATAATGTCCTCCGCATTTTGACGTGGATCTACGACATCTTCTGGCGTCTCTGAGCCACTTTCACTTCTAATCAACTTATTATTGGAGTCCAATTTCATTATAGTTTGCGCGACGGCCCGAAACACCCAAAATATTGATTCGTTTTCAAAATAAATAATAAATAATCTACTTTTAGAAGAAAGTCAGATGATTGATGATAAAAATGTTGCCATGGAAGAATATGAAATTTTTTTTTTTTTTGTAATTTTATGGCCTGGTTTCTGGACCTTTAAGCCAAGTCTTCATTTTAATACAACAGACAACACAGTTTTTATTAATGTCACTGTCACTTCGTCAATATTAAAGTTCTTTAAAAGTATTTTTGATGTATTTATAAATGGGGTTAAAACAGTTCACATTTTTTAAAAATCCAATGAGGCGGCGGGAGGGGTCGTTAGTTGGTGATAACACTTCGTATTCACTGAGATCACTAGCGAGGATTAACCTGTCCAAGGAGAATGCCGGACAGGAAAATATCAAATGATTTATATCACCGATACTGTCGCAGTTGCTGCATTTGTTGTTATGGATGATTCCAAGTCTTGTCAAATGTGCAGGTGTTCTAGAGTGGCCAAAACGAAGACGATTGATTGTGGTGATAAAATCACGGCTGGTTGAGTTGAGCTTATTATACCATGGTTTGACTGGTAAGTCTTCTTGAATGCTTCCATACCATTTCCCCTTAACTTCCTGATCCTTCTTCCAAAATTCTAGCCACAAGTTTTGTATATCTAGTTTGATGGTTGAATAACAATCAGTTACTGGAATATTTACAATTAATGAAACATCTAATGCATTAATTCCTTCATATGCAGCTTTATCTGCTATTTCATTGCCTGTTATTCCTTTATGTGAAGGTATCCACATAAAATATATGTCTAAACCTTTACTCTTATAATAATAAATCATTTCTCTTATTTTAAAAATCATGTATGATGTTTTAAAATTAAATTTAAAACATTCCAAAGCTTGAATTAAACTCAAGGAGTCAGTAAGAATCAAAAACTTATGGTAACTATTTACAAGTTGAATCAACTTAAGTGCTTCTAAAATTGCATATGCCTCTGCAGTGAATATACTACAATTAGTATCCAGAACAAAGCTTTGAACAAATTTATTTTGAGGGTTATAAACAGCACTACGAACATAATTTTCTCCCTTACTGCCATCAGTATAAAGTTTATAAAAATCTTCGTTTTCACTTAGAAATTCCAACATATCCTGATTAGAACTGATGGAAGCCTTAATTATTGAGACTTGAAAGAATAAGCAATTGAATGAATGTGAATAACATGGCCAAGGTGATATTGCATATAATGATGGAAATTTTTTCTTCATTTCTAACAAGATACGAGAGACTTTTGGAGCCTGGCCATTGAGAAGATCAGCACCTGTAGTCATAGGGTCATGGCAGTCTATTTCACAAGGTATAATTCTTTTGATTATGTTTTGATTATTTGAAGCTAATAGCTTGACACTGTGTCTTTCTGCCAGTAGTAATCTTCTCAATGCAAGGGGCATGATGTTCGTTTCAACCTCCATTGCTCTTATGGGAGTTGAACACATAGCACCTGAAATTATCCTCAAAGCTTTATTCTGAATAATGTCTAGTCTATGTACATAGTTACTATCTAAATAAGCTAAACAGCTGTAATCAAAATGGCTTCTAACAATTGCTTTATACAGCATTGAAAGTATCTTTGGGTCAGCCCCCCAAGACACTCCTGCTAGGCACCTCATAATATTTAGCCCTTTTGTGGAGTTTTGAGATATGTATTTAACATGTTTTTCAAAAGTCAAATTATTCTCAATGACTATGCCTAGAAATTTATGATGACTAACTTGAGGAACTACTTCATTATTGAATATAATATTATTAGAATGAGAGTCTTTACTGAATACCATAGTACTGCTTTTTGTAGGATTAATTTGTAGGTGTAATCTGTTATGATAATACAAATGGAGCTCCTTAAGAGCACAATTAATTTTATGAATGGCTAAGTCTACATCATTATTGACACTGTATAAAACAAGGTCATCAGCAAATTGTAAAATATTTACAAAATCTGTATTTACATATTTACAAATCTCACTAGTATACAAATTATATAACAAAGGTGACAAAATTGCACCTTGCATAGTTCCTTTAGACGCAGATCTTGGGCCATGTATTATATTATTATGTTTCACATATAATGTCCTGTTAATTAAAAATTCATACACCCACTTTGCAACTAACCCCGGAATTCCCAAGTTAGTTAACACCTTGACTAATGTTCCAGGATGAACATTATCAAATGCTCCTTTGACATCTAAAAAAACACATGCAACACTAACATTGCTATTCTTTGCATATTTCAGGTCTGATATAAGGGATAAGAAGCTGTCTGCACAACTCCTGCCTCGTCTGAATCCATACTGCACATGCGGAATAATATTGTTTGATTCAACATACCAGTCGAGGCGACATTTTACGATATTTTCAAAAATTTTACCAATGCATGATGATAAAGAAATAGGCCGATATGAATCAGCACAGTCAGGAGACTTATCTGGTTTAAGGACTGGAATCACACACTGGGTTTTCCAAGACTGAGGAATTAATTGTTTTGACCATAATGAATTGAATATAAGTAATAAAATATCTTGTACAGTTGAATCCAAGTTTTTAATTAGTATGTATGGAAAATCGTCTAAACCAGGGCTCGTATTTTTACGTGAATGAAGGCTAAACTGAAATTCGTTTCTTGAGAAAGGTTCTAACAGAAACTTTGATTTCACGTTATTATTATTAAGATTATAGTACATATCTAGATTGTCGGAGTCAACAGTACTGTCTTCCGACAACTTCTCTAAAAAGGATGCGATAAACTCATCATTGTATGATTTATTTTTAATTTTATTCATACCCTTAAACATTTTAATATAATTCCAAATAATGCTTATAGGTGTAGTTCTATTAAAATTGTCACAAAGCTTTTTCCAACTGTTATTTTTTTCCTCTGCAATGGTCCTTTTTTTAATAGCATCAATTTTTTTATATTGTATATAATTTTCCATAGTAGGGATAGCTCTGTAGCGCTTTAAAGCCTCATACGAGTTGATGACACTTTGTTTACATTTGTCGTTCCACCAGGGAGCTGGAGGTTTACTTTGAAAAGTTGTTTTTTTTGTAAATTTAGGTATACATTCTTGCTTAAGTGTGTTGAGACGAATACAAAACTGATTATATGATTCTAAAGGATTCTCATAGTCGACATTAAAATCATTAAATATATGAATAGATAATTCTTTAAACTTTTCCCAGTCTGCCTTGTTATATAGAAACTTGTCAACAGGAGGGTTTATTTGATATCTGTCGATTGAAAGTGTTATATTTGTTATAGTCGGGAAATGATAACTTCCCATGTTGTCATCATGTACTGACCACTCACAAAGAGGGGCAATACAAGGAGTGATTAGGCTAACGTCTATAGCAGAAGGATTACGATTAGGATAATTAAGAGTTGTAAAAGTGCCGTCATTTAATATACATAAATTACAATCGTCCATCAAATCAAATAGTTGTCGGCCTCGGCCATTTGTGGAAACGCAGCCAAAAGCTATATGGTGAGCATTAAAGTCTCCTGCTACGAAAATGGGTTTAGGTAGGTCATCAATTAATTTTCGTAAATTATTAATTCGCATAAGACCTCCAGTAGGAGGGCAATAGACACATAAAATTGTCATATTACCGTTTTCAACAGAAAGTGATAATGCAATTGCTTGAATGTCCTCATAAAAAACTGTTTGTAATAAATTATACTTTAAAAATGGTTTTATAAGAATGGCTACACCACCATGTTTATTTTTCGCATTTTTAGAGAATATATTGTAACCAGGAATGTTAAAAGTATCATTTTCTTTAAGCCATGTTTCATTCAATAGACAGATATCTATATTATTCTCGTTTAAAAAATTTATAAGTAATGGTTTTTTGTTTTTAACACTTTGAATGTTATGAAGAGCGATTCTTAATTGTGAAATGTGAGAGGAACTGGAATCCATTTATTGCAAGTTTTTAAAAAGCAACTCTTTAATTGTTATGGTAGTAATGGGAGTGTCATCAACTTTATTAGCCAAATCGAGTAAAGTACGAACAATAGCCATAGTCAGATCATTATTAGCCAAAAGCTGTGTTTTTACATCAGCCACAGAAACGACTTTCGTTTGATTCTGGGTCTTATTTACAGGGATATTTGAAGGCTTATTTACATTAGAATTTACATTTTGTACAATTTGCGGAGGTTTTAACGGGGGAAAGTCCGCCACATTTTTTGAATTTGCAACAGAGGCGTAGGTAATTTTACTCTTTTTTTCCATAATTTTTTTAATTTTTACGGGACAGATTCTTGAAATAGCCATGTGAGGCCCACTGCAATTTACGCAAGAAAGTTCTGTGGGTTTATCGCATTCTTTATAGTGGTGATCCCCAGCGCAACAGCTGCAGCGCTGTTTGCCGCTGCAGATCTTGGCTGAGTGGTTGAATTTGAAACATCTATAGCACTGCTGCAGAGGCGGAATGTAGTCAAATACCCTGTACGAGAACAGGTCGTACTGTACATTTTCAGGCAATGAATTTGATAGGAATGTAATGCTTACAGTTTGTAGAGGCACTCGCTCCTGTCCTACTTTTTTGGTAAATCGTCTAATTGAAATGATTTCATTGATTGAAGACAGCTTACAGTACAGGTCCTTTGTGGATATGTTTACTGGGACAAAACGGATAATACCTGTTTTTTCAATATGGGCAGCGGGTATGAAAGCTCGCATGCTATATTTGTCCAAAAAAGTCGTGTTATTAATGAAGTTATTGGCCGTGTTGAATTGTTTAAAAACCACCACAATCTTGCTGGCATTCATTCTGCGAATAGCCACTACACCTTTTATTCCATTAGAGAATATGTGATTCAAGTAAATTGGGCTTTTGTTTCCAAGTCTCTCATTCGAAGTAGATTCGACAAAAACTTTAAATTCCGTCAACGCCGAATTTTCTGGGTAAAGTCTCTTATAATTTGGTTTGTGATAAGGTACGTAAAGATTATCCTCACCGCCGCCGCCATTACCACTGTCCTTTTCATTGTCCGTTGTCCTGACCCTTTTGGCGCCGGGGGCGAGGGGAATTTCACCCCCGCCCTCGTTGCCCACCATTTTTAAAGCACTCCACTAAAAGATAGATATTTACAAACAAATAACAACAGTGAAACTCCACTACATTCAATTTTTGGAAAATATTGAAAAAGCAACTCAAATTTTTCCGCCTTCTCGTTTCAAATTCCCGCCAAAGAATCGAAGAATATGAAATGTACAAGTCTTGTGTTGCCATAGGTATTATTATACTTATGGCGAAGACTCATTGGATCAATAAACAAATTATTAGCTTATTTATATTTCTTTAACAGGAAATAATTCAAAACAATCAAGTAGAACAAACGAATCTAAATAACCTTGTATAATTTTTTAAGTAAATACAAAACGGATTTCAATTCAATTCAAATTTAGGAAGAAGTGGCTCCATCAACTTTTTGATGATTCTGCCAATGTCGAGGTTGGGTAAGACACGGCAAGTAGGTGGACGTCTTGTTCAATAATCTGCCAGTTTTCGGTGGGATAACTACCAGTTACTATCTCAAAACGAATTTATTCTAGTTGCCTGCGCAGAAACGTCTTTGTGGAAAATAAAGGTCGAGATATGCCTCCTTTCTCAATTTCTTTTGTATTTCTTCGCTTTTCATAATTTTCATAGCTGCCTTACAGCTATTATGCGCGTGCGCGAAGAAACAGTCTCTTACCGACTGAAATAAACATGAACACAACTTTAATTTAACTCTACACATGATCCAATGTATAATATGTACTGTATCATTGAGCGTAATATATAATACTTAAGTAGGTAGGTAGCTAGGTAGGTAATTTCACAGTATTGTATTGATGGCTGGCTGGTTAAACTTCACACACACACATGACCTGATGTAAAAAATATAATTTATGTTAATATGAAAAGCTGGAACTTGTGTCAAGCTTTGGATCCTAGCATAAAGGTTGCAATATAAACTCTAGCTACCTACGTACATCTAAAAATTTGAAGTAGGTAAATAGCTACTAATTATAATTAATTTATACTTACTATCAAATGAATCAAGAAATTTTTATTTCTTGATTTTTATGTTTTACTTTTACGGTTTTACCGTTAGAAATTTAATTTCTAAATGTCTGTGAAAATCAGAACACATAGAAAAATCCGAAAAGTAAAGCTATGGCCGGGAATCGAACCCGAATCCTCGTCATTCCGTGACGCGTGCTATACCACTACACCACCCATAGCAGGTGGGTAGTCTCCGAATTTTTCTACCTGTTACCGACCGTCACGTAACCTTTGTTACTATGCGAATTTTTTGTCGCTAAGCGTCATCTGTTTGAATGATGTGTCTGTACGACACATGTTCCACGGGAGTTTGTAATTGTGTCGTACAGACACATAATTCAAACAGATGACGCTTAGCGACAAAAAATTCGCATAGTAACAAAGGTCACGTGACGGTCGGTAACAGGTAGAAAAATTCGGAGACTACCCACCTGCTATGGGTGGTGTAGTGGTATAGCACGCGTCACGGAATGACGAGGATCCGGGTTCGATTCCCGGCCATAGCTTTACTTTTCGGATTTTTCTATGTGTTCTGATTTTCACAGACATTTAGAAATTAAATTTATACTTACCTTAAAATCAGCCAACTTTGCACCCTGAAATTTAGCCAGACAATGATTAAATAGGCTTGCGTAATGTCTCCTGCAGAGGAATATGCGGTTCTCGAACTGCCAGTAGTCCCCTTGTGCAGAGCAGGAGCACCCACAATAGCCGCATGCATCCAAATTGTATGGGACACATTTAATCTGGATTTGGCGACAAAGTTAAACCGATTAATTAGGAAGTCACTGCGGTATGGTTGTAAATTTTAACAATAGAATTTGTTGAATTCTTCTCACCATAACGGGGCAACGCAGTACTTTTTTCCCAGAGAAAGAATAAGCAAACTTCATTTGTCTTTTCTTAAATTCAGGACAGTAGTCGCAAGCTCTGTAAAATAATTCGTTTTTAGGCATTCTAACCAAACATGAGACGTAGATTAGAGTTAGTACTTGTAGACCACTTACGCGGGATAAGAATTAGCTTTGAACAGTCCCTGCCTTTTGCCAGTTTGGTTGAAAGGAGCGCAGTTCTGTGGAAAAGGTTTTGCTGGTGGAAGCTCCCGAGGAGGCGGCTGGTATTCATGTTTTGTTATCCATCGAGGCATCTTAGGACCGAGACCAAATTTGCTGTAATGCTGAAACATCACTACCAACATTAAACTTAATGACGTACGGGACGAAACCGCAAACGAAGTTACTGTACCCTATGAGTGAGATCGTAGAACGCGTCTCGACCATCATCGTAGGAGCCAGGACCAAGATTCCGTTGCTTTGCGCCCCCCAAGCGTCTCATGAAAGGGCTCATGGCTGGACCCTCAGTAGGCAGAACTTCCCGGGGCAGACTGGTCCCGAAGCAAATCGGAGGAGATTCCTTCTTGGTTACCACGTACTCGAAATCTAGACATTAAAAAAAAATTACCGACCGAATAGAATACGAACTAGATGTAGGAATAACGTAGTCTCAACACTTTGCAGGTCGGTAGATTATTTGACAGAAAGCAATAAAAAAAGTGAAAACTACACACACACACACACACACACACACACACACACGCACACTCGCGCAAGCGCCCAGCGCCGCTTAAACGACCCAGTAGCAACTCTCCCTCCGTCTTACGAATTTTCGATCAGGTCACGTGTACTGTCTTGACCTGACGGTCACCAGACCTGTCGCGAGCTTAACATTTTTTACCCGTCCAAAAAATCTTACGCATTTTCGATCTGGTCACGTGACCTGGCGCGAGTTTAACATTTTTTACCCATCCAAAATAAGTGTACAACGCCGCTAAAGAAGTTTTCACTTTAAAAAAACAACCGCCTTGCCAATTACCACCATAGGATTTCTCGTGCATATTATTTGGGCGGAGGTATCGCCGTCCATAAGGCCGCTGCATGTTGTATTTCTGTTCCAGATGATCCGCGAGGCGACAGTCGACTGAGTCGCGAGGGTTTCGTGATTGTCGGCACAATAAAAATATGACGAATCCGGCTATTACACTTTTATTGGGGCGCACGTTCGGTAGTGGAATGGGCATATCGTCAGTTTTGGTAGGACATGGTTTAGAGTAGATTTAAAATTGTATTGCTATATATATTACAGTATTCTACATAATTGAGTAAGTGGTGAGTCAACTCGTTAAGATAGTGCATGCTACAAGAATGAATTTACTTTCGCTAAATAGATAGGTATCTTCATGTTCAAATCTTTCTATATTCTTCTTAGGTTAAGTATAGCGCCATACTGCAACCCCAATTAATATTATTAATCATGTCTCTAACTAGTAACGATACGAACATAAGATAGATAAATTAAAAGTCCTTACATCTACTACAGCATGGTTACAGTCCAAATCGTGTATTCAAATTATGAAACAACATTTTTATGGAAATGGAAAACTAGCATGGTAGAGGAAAGGTCATGGATTTATGATTGATATGACTTCTGTATTTGGTATACGCCCATGTGTATACATAGTAGAATAAGTAAATAGGTACCTACTTTTAAGATACAAGTCATGTAAAACTTTTTTACCTAATGTCACATCCCAAGTCATTTTCGTCTTAGAATTCTTCTGTTAACGATGTTAAAACAGAATAACTGAAAAAGTAAAGATATAAACTACCAAGAATATACCGGAAAACAAAAGAAAAGTTCGTGGGAAAACGAAAGCTGCAGAAATAAATTAGGTAGGTAGTTACCTAAATTAAATTACAAATACGAAGACCATTATTTACGTCCATGTCAAGCATTCTTAGGTATGATTAGTACCTTTGCAGTCACGCGAACGCAGCCATGGTTAATTTATTTTTAACTAGCTGTTACCCACGGCTTTGCCCCCGTACCAGTTTTTTTAATATTGTTACATAAGAACCTTGTCCTGGCAGTAACTAACACAACAAAAAAAGAATTAGTGAAATCGGTCCAGCTGTTCACGCCGCGTGATGCCGTGACCAAGGGAAATACGGATTCATTTTTAAATATATAGATTTACTCAGAAATAAAGCCTTAACATTTAACAGTACCTACATAATGCGCAGTCAATAGTACGGATTTGGATTGTGTGCTATTGCCTTTCACTGAGCTAAAAAAACATTATGAGTATTTATCAAGTAGGTATTGTAAGTGTATCAAATCTATTTAGATCATTTTAATAGCATACCTTCCATGGCGATTTTCAGTAAAATATTAAGCAATAAAGGAAATAAAATTGAGAAATACTTAGTAAATTGTCTTTTTAAAGTGCCAAAATGACAGTAATAAAACTTCAATAATACCGATCAATAGCTATTCCACTCTATAAAAAAAAGTACTCTGCGAATGAAGCTGTGAATAGCTAGCAATTTTTTTTCCAAATCAAATTTTTGCGTTTCACGTTTAAAATTTGCCGCTCGTGTATTTCATTTTGTTATTGTCACACTCGAGGTTATTTTAAAAACGCTCAAACAACTTCACTTATCTGTCAAATAATTACTTTAGCACGTAGAAGTTTCTGCATGTGAACGAACGAAACGCAAAAGCTATTGAAAGTTGCGCCTTTTTATTTCATTTCATTTTCATTCATCCTATTTACGGTTTTTGTGTAGTGGTGTGTGTGTTGATAAGAATAAATAAATTTCATTAGAACTGATTGGAAAACTTGGAAGTAAACGGTAAGAAAATTTAAGTTTTCTATTATATATTGTGTGGAAATGTATGTAATGATTTTAAAGTTTGGCTTTTTGCGGGTGTCACATTACTTTCTGTGAAGTAATTTTTCGCTGTTATTATGTCATACCTAGTAATAGAAACTTAAGTAATTTCTGAGCTTCTTCAAAAATGTGATACTTGTATTAATTTGGTTACAAACGGTACAAGTAATGTTTAGTCAAACGAGAGAAATAACTTGAAACCTATGATGCCGTACCATACCCACGATAAAAAGCGCTTTTTGATTGACATGTCAGAAACTGTATACCTACTTTTCGGTTTAGTTTACACTGAAACTAATATCTATTGACATGCATGTTTCTTGTAATGTGTTACCAATTTCAAGGCTATTTCTAACTTAGGTTATAAGCCTTGAGACAAAGTTTTGTTGAGGTTCTGTTGCAGTAACAACCTGCAAAGCATGCCTATGCTTTGAATTTTAATAAGTGTTAGAAAACTTTTCTCCAGTAGCAGACACCTAGAATTTATTGTCTAATAGATTAAGAATGGATTCATGTCAGAATTAACTTTCTTCAGATCTTTTTACTGTGCAATAATTATACATTGGATTCAAACAAAATTTAAACAAGAATGAACTAATTTATAAATTAAAATGGTTTTGATATACATACATACCGTCACACCTCTTTCCCACAGGGGTAGGCAGAGACTACTTTATTCCACTTGCTACGATCCTGACATATTTCTTTTGCTTCATCCACAGTCATCAATCTGATATGATATCCCTATGTTAATAATACCTGTGATGGATTGTTTTCAAATTTGTATACATTATAACTGGTTCCCTGTCTCAAATTCTTTAAATAAATGTTTGCCAATTTCAGAAAAATGCCTGCCGCCACCAAATTGATTGTTCCCATTGGTCTTGGGCTGTCCTTAGTAACAGTCACAGCTTTTGTGGTGTACTATGTCTTCAAGAAAGATGAAGAGAAAGAGGGCAAGCCCATTGCAACTTCGAGAGGCAACATCATTGAAGTTAAAGTTCCCAAAAGCCTAGTCCCTGCATTAATAGGTAAGAGATTTGCAACAATTACATTAACGACTTTCTAAACCGACGATTAAAACCAGGAATGTAACGGAGGTAGTTTTATTGGAACCGAAAGCGGAGTCGGAGTTTTAAAATTTGCTTTATCGGAGTCAGAGACTGGGTCGGATAATTGACGATAGAGTGCACATAGTGGGAGTCAGGGGGTTTCCCCCAGTCCATGTATGAACCTGTTCATAACAGTCGACACAGGCCGCTGCCGCTGCTATGTAATGCTTCAACCTTCAATTTAAAAGTGTTGGAGCCGAATTCGGAACCGAAGGTGTAATAATAATCAGAAGTTCTGACTTAACGGAACCGGAGTCGAAGCTCCGTAACATCCCTGATTAAAACCATAGAAAAAAGAGATACAGTGGAAGTAGCATGTGAACGAAAGATGCATGCCACCTATATGCGGAAAATTGCAGCAGCAGAATGATTCTGGCAGAACCAGATTTTCTCGAGTGCTTCACACTTCCACTTTATCTCTTTTTTCTATTATTAAAACTTGTACATATGGGAAATATTGGCCTAAATAATGGTCAATGCTAAATACCTATAAGCAGTTAAGTCCTATTTTATTACATGATTTAATATAACTGCAATGTTTGCTTGTTATTTGGCTTAGGTCAAATCTTTTGAGTTGCAGCCTCTTCATGGATTGACTTGAAATTTTGTATGCTACATAACAATGAAAGTTAGAGCTAAAAAAAATTTAAGTTAGCTAAAATAAGCTTGTATTTAAATTAAACTTTTAACAAAAACTTATCTTGAACCATTAAAACTTTGCCACTCAGTAGATACCTATAGAACAGGGTTTCTTAATGTGGTATGTCCACGGACCCCCTAGGAGTCCATAACACGTATGCCAGGGGACCGCAGCAACTCAATTAACCCCCAATATAACTACTTAAAGTGATTCTTTAGAATTAGGCTTTGTTTTGAAAGTGGTCCATGACCACAAAAAGCGTCAAAAACTACTGCTGTAGAAAGAAGAAATTGACAATTTGCTATTTTTACACATTTAAATAATTCATGATTTGTTTACTATTTTTTTACTCCTTAAGCCATAAGCTGAGTTGTCTACCATTTCTATATGAAGCACTATGTTCATGTGGCTTTTAATAATTATACCAAAGCCATAATACAAACTATTGAATAAATCTCATTCATTTGTTACTAAGAAGTTCGGTTTACCTAACCTAAATGCGGAGCCTGTGGAGTAATTTTACGGGATAAAAACTATCCTATGTCCTTCTCTGGGACTGAAACTATCTCTGTACCAAATTTCATTAAGATTGGTTCAGGCGTGAAAGCGTAACAGACAGGCCAACAGAGTTACTTTTGCATTTATAATATTAGTTGAGATTGTAGGTACAGTTTGACAACAAATATAATGCGCATCGGCAGTATTCGTTTGCGCATAGAAGCGCAGACCAGTTTCCGATGGTAGCCGAACGTGTAAATAATATCTATATTGAACTTTATTTGCAAGCGCAACTGGCAGAGTATTGCTTGCTTTGCATTCTTAGCTCTGTCCCGCTTACACGATTTTGCCATTGTTGGTACGAAATCGATCGACCAATAACAGCGCCAGAGTTTCCCGCGCTACTAAAAGTGGTATACTGCGCAGGTACATCGTGGAGCATTAATTTTGTTGTCAAATTGTATACTGTAGGCAAACAAATAGAGATGTACTCATTTGTGTTATTGGCACTTGAGGCACACCATTTGCCCCTGTGACATATCAGATATAAGTAGAACTGACTAATATCTTAGTCATAAATATTTTAGCATCACTACTTCAATGGAGTTATGATAACATTCCACTTATCTAAGAATAGCCATAAAGCACACTTGTCCTTGGAGATAACTGGCCAAAAAACTATTTGATAATTAATTATTGAATTATTAACTTCCATTCTGGTCTGGGAGCAAAAAAAAACATGGAATACCAGTTGCATCTCTTCCCGCGCAGATCGAGGAAATGGGTGGAAATCATAGGAATCATGTTATAGGCGATGCGGCTAGCAACCCATCACTATTTTGATTCCATTTTCCACATATGCGCCCACAATCTTGCTAAACGTTGCCTGTAGGTCTTGTTACCTTGGGAGCTGTCTACCCCGTAAGAGATAAAGACGTGATTTGTGTATGTGTGATGTGTGTATGCAATTATTGTTATTATGTTAATTATTAATGTTACTTGGAATTGGTCAATTTCATAATTATTTAACTTACTACTGTTATAAATGCGAAAGTTTTTATGGATGGATGTTTGATACTGAATCACGCCAGAACGGCTGAACAGATACGGATGAAATTTAGCACAGAGATAGATTCTAATTGTATTGCGCATAGGCCACTCTTATCCCGGAAAATTGAGACAAACAAATTCTTCGCAAACTAAGGCGCGGGCAAGCTTGTTCATTTATTACTAGCTGTAGCTTTTGCCCGTGACTTCATCTGCGGGCAATTCGTTTATCGCGCGCCCTAACTATCCTTTTAGTCCTACCTAGGGTCTTAAACTATCTCCATACCTAATTTTATCACGATCGGTTGAGTAGTTTACGCGTGAAAGCGAAACAAACGAACAAACTCACATTCGTATTTATAATGCTACTAGCTGACCCGGCGAACTTTGTTCTGCCTTAAATTTGAAAAATTCCTTTGTAAGTGCATCTTTATACTAATCAAGGAATAATGGTGTAGGCATGCTAAATTTAATGTCTGTAGCTTTATTAGTACTACATTTCGGAATTTTCCAATCCTGTGGGAAAATCGGGATAAAAAGTATCCTATGTCCGTCTCCTGGTTCTAAGCTACCTCCCTACCAATTTTCAGCCAAATCGGTTTAGCCGTTCTCGAGTTATAAATAGTGTAACTAACACGACTTTCTTTTATATATATAGATTTGGGGCGATTAGGATTTGAATTATTGGCATTTGACAAATATCTTGACCGTATCTCTCACTGACGCAGGCCGCAGCGGATCCAACATAAAGGAAATAGAAGCCAAGTCGGGCGCCAAGATTAACTTCAAGAAGTTTAGCGACAAGGACTATGATGTGTGCGTGATACGAGGGGAGACCCACACCTCGCAGATGGCCGAGAACCTGGTGCACGACTTTATGAAGCAGCAGCCCGTCATCGTGGAGGACACCCTGGTTGTCCCCAATTGGGCTTGCGGAAGGATTATCGGTAAGTCTTCAAACTACAATCTACCAGTGGCGTAAGTATAAAGTCTGGGACCTGTGGAAAATTCATCAGATGGGGTCCTTCATTATTTAAAAATGCATCTTAGTCCCTCTGTGCTTTAGGCCCAGCCGGCTCAGGGTCCCTGGGAGCAAGGGACCTGTCGCGTTTTGCCAGTGCTTCCCTACAGTTACGCTACTGCCTCTAACCCTCGCAAAGATTCTTAGGCGCTCGCTTGTATAACTGCGGCTTTGGAACTGAAAACTTGGAAATTTTGCGCTCCACTGAGTTTATCTGTGCCACGAGTATCAACGAAATTTCATGGTGGTGGCCGCGACAATCACGCTCAAACCACCATGGTTAGAATTTTTTCTTGTGATACAGATCTGTTCACTCATGGCGCGGCCTTTTACAGCAAACTTTCAATGTCTTTACAGCAATCACTACACTATACTGTAAAGTTAATGCTCACAAGATGTCTCAGTGTGCGTGACTGACGCTACCGATAGCGACTAAGGCCGCGTTCACATTACGCACACAAACAAGTGTTGTACAAATACATCCGATTCGTAAATCGTAGAGAGACGCGCGTTCATGATTGTACCGATTTGTAACCTAACGGCATGGATTAGACGGTCAATAAATATTATCGTGATACTGGTACGTCAATATAGGATCGTGGATTTCATAACCGCCGTATTCGCTGCGATGCGTATCAATATTTCGTGATAGCGATATCGTGGATCACACGTGAAGTCAATAGACTTTCTAACTGTAATCCAAGTCAATGAGTATGATTATAAGCGATATTTGTTTTTTTTTTTATTCAGGCGCAGGAGGCGAGCACATAAACGACATCAGCCACCGCAGCGGCGCGCGCGTCAAGGTGGAGGGCTCGCCCGGGGACGCCGGCCTGCAGAGGAACATCACCTTCCGCGGCACGCAGGAGCAGATCGCCGTGGCCAAGGGGCTGGTCGAGAGCTGCGTGAGTCATGCACTTATTCATACGGCAGGAGCGGTTGCATCCTGAGATTTAGAAGTCAGAACATTTAAAATATTCAGTTTGAAAATATATGAGGGGACTCTTCCACTCCAAGGGCGCGATTTTTGAAAGCACATCGCTCGAAAGTACCACTCGAAAGTGGTGTAAACGCATAACTAAGTATCAGGCAGATACACACTTTTTCTTGGGGCGTGTCGATATCTTGAAGTCGTTATTTTCTAATACTGTCTGGGGCTGGTATTTGTAGTAAGGAACTTTGTTTTTAATCAGTTTGTAATCCAGGTCGCACAAGAGAAGTGCCGCCGGGAGATCGAGCAGTCCAAGCGGAGTCCGCGTCACGCGCCGCCGGCCGCCGCGCCCCTCGCCGACGACGCGCCAGGTGACCCCAAACGCGTCAAGTATAAGCGGCCTGGTAAGACTTGCTAACCGCATGCTGTGCTGTTGTTCGTGTAACCAGGGTAGTTGAGATAGGGACTAGTCTACCCCGTAATAGACTACAAGCTCATGGACAAAAAAACATGTGAAATGAACCAGCGTGAAACACGCTTAGAGCTGTTACTATATCAGAAAATAACTCTGAGCGCTATGCCGTCTTTTCTGAGCGGTACAGATTTATTCCCATACATTGAAAAAAAAAATGCACTAATGTCCGGCACCACCACTTTAAAGCGGCACTAGGTCCTTTGACATTTATTTTTAATCATCTATAAGCTATAAAAACGCCGTAAATTAATAATTAGTCGTAATTCCTCACTTGTACCTGAGAAATTCCATAAATGTACCGCTCAGAAAAGACGGCATAGCGCTCAGAGTTGTCTATAAGGGATGAAACGTGATTTGTGTGAATTATATGCCCGTATGAATTGCTCGTGGTAGCCTAGTGGTTTGAACTAGCCTCTCAAGCAGAGTCGTGGGTTCGAATCCTGGGTGCGCTCTGAGTTTATCGGAATTTATGTGCGAAATTACATTTGAAATTTGCCATGAGCTAACATCGTGAGGAAATTTGCACACATCTGCGAAGCAATTCAATGGTGTGTGTGAAGTTCCCAATCCGCACTGGGCTCGCGTGGGAACTATAGCCCAAACCCTCCAATAAATGGAGGAAGTCTATGTCATGAGGCACGCCGAATTACGCGATAATTTATTTTAAAAAAAACTACACAATGTACTCAAAATTGTAGCGAAACGGAATAAAAAAGGTTATATTATATTATTATGAAATTTACGCACTGTTTATCGCACACAAACTAGCGTTTTATAAAATCTTTAAGCTCAATTTAGACTTGTAAGAAAAATCCTACAAGTTTCATTAAGTACATTGTTAGGCCGTGTTCAGAACGGGTTAGAAGTTGAATGAAAGGTTTTTTGCATGTCTAAACTGCGCTTTACGTTCGACGTGTCTCATTTTTTCGTTATATGCAACAGGATAATGATAGCGGTCGAAACTCCAGTCGAACTATGTTTATTCCTTTTCATTACAAATTTATTTGGGTAGTTTATTTGTGTGTACGAAACTTTCAGTGATATTGCGTAATGGACACCGTTATTCGTGTTCCACGATTCACATACTTGCCTAGCTGTATTTGCTTGTCAAACATTTGTGTACTGTTACAATATTGCCTCACTCAGACGTGCTAATTTGTTCTACCGAGTCACGCATTTTATCCAAGGACGGAGACAAATATGCCAAATTGTTATACAATGGATCTAGCAACAGCTTTTATATAACTTGGATGTAAAGCGGAAGGCCATGGCAATGTTACATTAAGTATAAACCCAGTATGTGATCCTTAAGGAATGCGTCTAAAACAATCGAAGAGTGCGTGATATCCCATCACTATAATAATATCGCTCTCACCAGTAGCTGATTCTTTTATGCAAAAAGGAAGAGAAATGACCTGACCTGACCTGATGGTATGTAAGTGATAAGTAATACGCAACACATTGTAGCATTGTGGCTGCATTACCAGCCTAGATGACTAAGATATAATAAAATTGCTAAACTACACTGAACATTAGAACACATAGAAAAATCCGAAAAGTAAAGCTACGCCACCCATAGCATAATTGTTCTATCTGTTACTAGCTGTCACGTGTCCTTGTTGTCATGCGAATTTTTGTCGCCAAGCGCCATCTGTTTGAATGACGTGTCTGTACGACACAATTACAATTCCCGTGGAACATCTACTGCTCACTAGGGACGAGAGAAGGCGCTGTTTTTCAAATGATAGGTACTATCAAATGAATCAAGAAGTTTACTGCTTGATTTTTTATGTTTACTTTTAGGGTTTTATAATGTATGGATGGATGGTTTATGGTTGATTATAATGGAGAAAGGCCACAACAGAGAGAAGATATAATACCTCATGTGCTAGTAATTTCATCGGCTGTCTTACTCTCCACACTGGAACTCAGCACAGGATTCGTGAGACGATGGTGGTAGCGTTACGGACGAACCCTGCTCAAAGTCCTTCCCTCGTAAAACTCACCTACTTTGTACCTAGATCATTTACTGGGTTTATGCTGTGATCTTGTGTCCATCATGCCATAATGTGCCGTAATTTAAAAGGAAGATAATACTGATTTTTGTATGCGTTTGCCGCTTCGAAGCAATGAGTAAGTTATTTGTATACCCCTTTTGTGTTGTTCCCGTGTTGTGACGTCCTAACTTCTCCTGATTGATTTTGCGGTGTAGTGGTAATGTTCTGAAGTATTTTGTTGGGTTTTCGATGGGTTCATGATAGACGGTAAATAAATGGGTGTGTAGTAAATATACTCACGAGAAAAAATATCGCATCACTTTTCATACTAGTTTGTATGGAAAATGATGCAGTATTTTTGCTCGTAAGTATATGTGTGACATTTTGAACGCCAAAGCTTTACAAAAAGTAGCGTGGAACTGGTACAGTCAACCAATTTGTATGAAGGACTGTTTTGGCTACGAGGCTGTAAGGTAGTGGTGTTGAAAAGGTTAATTTATCTGTAAGGTGTATTTTCTGTTGTTTGTTTTGTTTATGTTGAGTTGGACATCAACTTGAGTGTGATTTGCATGAAATGGTTACACATATTATTAACATTTGGGCGGGTTACCAAAAATCAAACTACATTTAAAAGTATAAAATTACAGTAATAAAGTGCCACACACAGTAGGCATTTTAATTTTTGTAATGCCAAATTTTCTATCCCTAAGACAAGAACTAAAAACACAGTAAAAATAACACCTAAAAATCGAATATATTCAAACGAACAATACTTGTACTTATACATATATCTTATTCATTTCCGGTTTCTCAGAAACTGCTCGTAACGTTTTTTTAATGTTCTCTTAGTTTACTAGTTGTTTTTGTTTTATCGCTAGGAAAACGCGTTTTTCCGAGTTTCGCTCGGTCACCGATGTACTGAGGTCGATGCGACCTAGTTTTGAATACCATTGTGTGCGCAGAAGCGGCGAGCTCCAGCATCGAGGTGTACGTGTCCGCCGTGTCTTCCCCCGGGCGGTTCTGGGTGCAGTTCGTGGGCCCGCAGGTGACGCAGCTGGACGAGCTGGTGGAACACATGACGGACTACTACGGGAACAAGGACAACCGGGAGGCGCACCAGGTCAGTGCGGCTGCACTAACGAACTAACGGTATATTATTATACCGGTTTATCTATACACATATCATAAACTGTATAGGTACATAATAATATATGGTCTGGGAGTAAAGAAAAAAACGTAGAATGTACCAGTTGCTTCTCTTCCCGCGCAGATGGTAAAAGTCCATCGAGGGAATGGGGAGTCTTAAGAATCATGATATAGACGATGCGGCTAGCAACCCATCACTATTTAAGTTCCCTTTCCACCTATACGCCCATAATTTTGCCAAAGGTGACCTTTAAGGTTTTGTTACCTTAGGCTCTGTCTACCCCGTAAGGGATAAAGACATGATATATGTATGTATGTATTCATAATAACATTGAATTCCTCATATTATGACATTCAAATTCCTTTCCGTATCAGGTTAGCTGGAAGAGGTCGCTTCTTAGGGATAAGTTCGCCATTGTACTAGTTTCTGTGTACTTCTGTATGTTTAAATTTTTATGTGCAATAAAGAGTTTACATACATACATACATTACCCGAAAACGACACCCATCACCATTTTCGTTTCAAGTGTCAAATTATGTCCGCCATCTTGGGTCCTAAATATTAATTGTCAAATTGAAATCTACTGAAATATTTAATATATAGAAATATTTTATCTTGTTTGCTTTCTAAATAAGTACCGTATTTGGTCGTGAACGACTGAATGGTTTTTGACCATAGCCTGTCTGAATGGACAAATTAAAAAAAACTCATTGGCAGTTAAAGTTTTATCTACCTGACGATGGAGCACTTTTAGAGCCAACAAGAGCTTTTAGAGGGAATAGACAATATAGACTCTCCAGAGTCTTATTATTAGTGTTCTTATAGTGGTGCTCATGATTACGTAAATCAGAAAAACGAGTATTATGTATATATGTATAAATGTAATGGTGTATTGTGGGCAGCTGCCGGCGGTGAGCGTGGGGCAGCTGGTGGCGGCGGTGTTCCGGCACGACGGGCGCTGGTACCGCGCGCGCGTGCACGCCGTGCGCCCCAACGAGTTCGACGCCACCAAGCAGGTAGCCCCCCACAGGCGTATTGCGGCAGCTGCCGGCGGTGAGCGTGGGGCAGCTGGTGGCGGCGGTGTTCCGGCACGACGGGCGCTGGTACCGCGCGCGCGTGCACGCCGTGCGCCCCAACGAGTTCGACGCCACCAAGCAGGTAGCCCCCCACAGGCGTATTGCGGCAGCTGCCGGCGGTGAGCGTGGGGCAGCTGGTGGCGGCGGTGTTCCGGCACGACGGGCGCTGGTACCGCGCGCGCGTGCACGCCGTGCGCCCCAACGAGTTCGACGCCACCAAGCAGGTAGCCCCCCACAGGCGTATTGCGGCAGCTGCCGGCGGTGAGCGTGGGGCAGCTGGTGGCGGCGGTGTTCCGGCACGACGGGCGCTGGTACCGCGCGCGCGTGCACGCCGTGCGCCCCAACGAGTTCGACGCCACCAAGCAGGTAGCCCCCCACAGGCGTATTGCGGCAGCTGCCGGCGGTGAGCGTGGGGCAGCTGGTGGCGGCGGTGTTCCGGCACGACGGGCGCTGGTACCGCGCGCGCGTGCACGCCGTGCGCCCCAACGAGTTCGACGCCACCAAGCAGGTAGCCCCCCACAGGCGTATTGCGGCAGCTGCCGGCGGTGAGCGTGGGGCAGCTGGTGGCGGCGGTGTTCCGGCACGACGGGCGCTGGTACCGCGCGCGCGTGCACGCCGTGCGCCCCAACGAGTTCGACGCCACCAAGCAGGTAGCCCCCCACAGGCGTATTGCGGCAGCTGCCGGCGGTGAGCGTGGGGCAGCTGGTGGCGGCGGTGTTCCGGCACGACGGGCGCTGGTACCGCGCGCGCGTGCACGCCGTGCGCCCCAACGAGTTCGACGCCACCAAGCAGGTAGCCCCCCACAGGCGTATTGCGGCAGCTGCCGGCGGTGAGCGTGGGGCAGCTGGTGGCGGCGGTGTTCCGGCACGACGGGCGCTGGTACCGCGCGCGCGTGCACGCCGTGCGCCCCAACGAGTTCGACGCCACCAAGCAGGTAGCCCCCCACAGGCGTATTGCGGCAGCTGCCGGCGGTGAGCGTGGGGCAGCTGGTGGCGGCGGTGTTCCGGCACGACGGGCGCTGGTACCGCGCGCGCGTGCACGCCGTGCGCCCCAACGAGTTCGACGCCACCAAGCAGGTAGCCCCCCACAGGCGTATTGCGGCAGCTGCCGGCGGTGAGCGTGGGGCAGCTGGTGGCGGCGGTGTTCCGGCACGACGGGCGCTGGTACCGCGCGCGCGTGCACGCCGTGCGCCCCAACGAGTTCGACGCCACCAAGCAGGTAGCCCCCCACAGGCGTATTGCGGCAGCTGCCGGCGGTGAGCGTGGGGCAGCTGGTGGCGGCGGTGTTCCGGCACGACGGGCGCTGGTACCGCGCGCGCGTGCACGCCGTGCGCCCCAACGAGTTCGACGCCACCAAGCAGGTAGCCCCCCACAGGCGTATTGCGGCAGCTGCCGGCGGTGAGCGTGGGGCAGCTGGTGGCGGCGGTGTTCCGGCACGACGGGCGCTGGTACCGCGCGCGCGTGCACGCCGTGCGCCCCAACGAGTTCGACGCCACCAAGCAGGTAGCCCCCCACAGGCGTATTGCGGCAGCTGCCGGCGGTGAGCGTGGGGCAGCTGGTGGCGGCGGTGTTCCGGCACGACGGGCGCTGGTACCGCGCGCGCGTGCACGCCGTGCGCCCCAACGAGTTCGACGCCACCAAGCAGGTAGCCCCCCACAGGCGTATTGCGGCAGCTGCCGGCGGTGAGCGTGGGGCAGCTGGTGGCGGCGGTGTTCCGGCACGACGGGCGCTGGTACCGCGCGCGCGTGCACGCCGTGCGCCCCAACGAGTTCGACGCCACCAAGCAGGTAGCCACAGGCGCACGAATACCCCAACACCAGCGACCGTTGTTAATTAGTTTATAGCTTAATTAATTAATTACTATCTAATGGAAGGATGATCTTTGGACGGTAATGTAACAAAAAAATATTACCACACAATACTTAAATACATAATTTATGTTTTAATTGATTCTTAAGTGATAAATACATACCCTGAAAATATCCTATATCCTATATCTTAGGAATCATGTTATAGGCGATGCGGCTAGATACCCATCACTATTTTTATTCCCATTTCCACCTATAAGCCCACAATCGTGCTAAACGTGGCCTTTAGGTCTTGTTACCTTAGGCTCTGTCGACCCCGTCAGGGATTAAAACGTGATTTATGTATGTATGAAAATATCCGCGCCTAATATTCTCGTACTTTATATATTATAAACTATCAGCGAGCTAGTTTTTCTTTCTCTTCTGAGCCTCTAGTGTGAGTTTTACAAACGTCTCAATTAATATGGAATAATTGGCAGCGCCACTAGCGGATCGAAACGGCAACAAACTGTTCTCAGTATTTGACATTTTAACGCAAACGCGCGCGAGACGTATTTTGTGACCGAAACCTTACACTGAGCATACTGAAAACGATCCGTTTTAATAGCACTGACTGTCGGTTGCAGGTGGCCGACGTGTTCTACCTGGACTACGGGGACAGCGAATACGTGGCGACGCACGAGCTGTGCGAGCTGCGCGCCGACCTGCTGAGGCTGCGATTCCAGGTCTAACTGACACACTTATGTGGGGCTAAATTAATAAAAAATGACAATTCAGTCAGTGGCGTAACTATAGCGTCTGAGGCCAGTGGCAAATTCGTCAGATGGGGCTCCTACCTCAATGTATAGTGCATCAGCGTCCCTTCTGTGCGCTAAACCAAGCCAATTCGGAGCCCCGTAGAGCTAGGGGCCCGTGGCATTTTGCCACCCCTGCCACCCTATAGTTACGCCACTGAATTTAGTCACCGTTTAAGTATATTTTTTGTTCTTTACTTCATGTCACAACCAAATCTTACCGCTAACTGAATCTAAAACTAAATCCTAAACATCTTATATACGTCTTCTCATTCTTCAAATCGAATATTCGTCGTCTCACTCATAATATCGTCCGTCACCTTCACACCCTCTTACGTTCCATTCCACACTTCTATCAATGGAAATTACTGATTAATCTGTATATGTATACTCTTAATGACTATCTATACAGTTTTTTTTCTGGCTTTACAAAAAGTTGTATACTCGCCTTTTTAAGGCGCCCATGTCGTGGATTATACAGCCAACTGATCGAAATCATCATTAATGGTCCATATTGTGTTTTATATTCCTTTTTGTTGATAATATCTACATTATTATAAGTATGTTTATCCGTTGCCTGGTACCCATAGTACAAGCTTTACTTAGTTTGGGGCTGGGTCAATTGGTGTAATTTGTTCCAAGATATTTATTTATTTATTTAATATAGTACTATAGTGGTTTCTTGAATGATGGATAGCGATAACAATAGTTTTTTTGGATTTCAGGCGATGGAATGTTTCTTGGCCGGAGTGAGGCCAGCCGGGAAGGAGGAAGACGTGGTGCGAGTGACAGCTACTGGCCAGCGCTGGGACCACTGGCCCGCGGCCGCTGTGGAGAGGTTCGAGCAGCTCGCACAGGTCAGTGCAGGGGCGGGCGAGTTACTGCTACTGGCCAGCCTATCGGGATCATGGGGCAATTATTAAATCAATAGTGTAAGACAAAAGCCTACTAGTGTTTCCGAACCGACTCGCGGCCACGAAACCTTACTCGGGGTTCGCGGGTTTCTAGTTTTTTTTTTTTTTTTATATGAATAGGAAGGCAAACGAGCAAGTGGGTCACCTGATGGTAAGTGATCACCACTGCCCATAGACACCCGCAACCCCGGAGGGATTGCAGATGCGTTGCCAACCTAGAGGACTAAGATGAAATGCCTCTTGTGCCCGTAATTTCCCCGGCTGTCTTACTCTCCACACCGGAACACAGCAGTGCAAGCACTGCTACTTAGCGGCAGGATTAGCGAGTAAGATGGTGGTAGCGATCCGGACGGACCTTGCACAAGGCCCTACCACCCGCAAAAATATTTTGTTTGTTTATAATTCTCGATCTAGAGGCTTGCTAGAATTTTTTAACTTGAAAAAGACACGTCCTAACAGGGCATCATTGTATACAAAACTTTGCAAAAAATTTTGCAATTGAATAAATACTGAATACTAAATACGTGTATTAAATACCTAAAATATTTAATTACAGGTGGCGAGATGGAAGTCTCTCGTGTCCAAAACGTGTTCGTACAAAAAGACCGCGACGGAAGACGGCCAGAAAGAGAAGGAAATACCCGGTATAAAGCTGTACGACGTCACTGAAGGTAATCCACACTTTAACTCCGTCTTTTAGTCAATATCATTGTGTGGTTGTGTTGAAATGTGTGTGTGTTTGTGTGTGCAGAGGGCGAGCTGGATATCGGCGCGGTGCTGATAGCCGAGGGCCTGGCCGTGGCGGCCCCGCCCTCGCCGCGCGCCTCGCCGCCCAAAGCCGCGCCCTTCGGCGACCTCGGCAACTCCAGGTAACGCCGCACATGAACCCGATTTATTTTGTAATTTTTAGGATTCCGTACCCCAATCGTCTAAAACGAGTGTAGCGATCATTTTCTTAAAATCTACATAGCAATTTTTTACGCTCCCATAATTTCCTTTCTTTCCTTCCTAAAGTACTTTCGAGCATTAGAAGATAACTAACGAACCTAACCTGTCTGGTGCCTTAAACTGAGAATAAATGATATTGGGAAATTTTGCGAATGCTATATTCGCTTGTAGTAAAAAAAATCCCTAATGGAAAATAACAATGAGAAAAAATTTAGTGGGACATTTTACGAATGTAATAATCGCTTCTAGTCAAATTCGATTTTCGGTAAGTGAATCGACTCTGAAACTCTAAACCGGAACCCTTAAAAGTTTGTTGTCCGTCCATCCGTTAAGACCCTTTTTCTCAGAAACACGAGAGGGTGATCAAGCTAAAATTTACACCAAATACTCAGGACTCTGATACTTTGGAGCAGTGAAATGAAAGAGTTAAAGTTCTATGTCGAAGTAATAAAAAAAATACAGTAATTAAATAATGAGATTCGTCAATTTCCTGCCTTTTGTGAACCCGGTTATACAAGAATGACCTAACACCACAGGTGAATTTAATATTCTTTTTGATTTTGACATGCTTCCCAGAAAGAAAACAAGTAAGCGATTTTCATAACCCTCCTTGGAATTATATACTATACAAATGTCATTTTAGAATAGTTTCTATGATGCAATGACAACACTTAAGCCCAGTTTAGACCTGCAAATAAAATCCTGCAGCTTTTATTACATTGCCAGGCCGTAATGCGACTTGTGATGACATCATTCTATATAATTTATCTGGGTTTAATTTAAGTGATTCAATAATCCAACAATCAATGTAGATCACTTGAAACAAAAACGTGAATTTGCATTAATACTTTAGGTCAGGCGGTTAACACTCACAGACCTTCGTATTAATAGCTGAGACTTTAAAGTGTGTCACGGGTGTTGTGTGTTCAGGGTGCTCGGGATGGTAGAGGGCCGCGCCTCCTCGCTGCCGAAGGACCACAAAGACGAGCGCGGCGACCGCCCCACACACACCACAGGTAAAGTAACTGTTTTCGTGCAGTGTTTAATAATAATAATAATATTTATTTTCAGATTAATATCCATAGATTGTTAGTTGTTATTGTTTGTTAGAATAGAATATAATTTTATTAGCATAATTAGAACAGACGCACATTAATGGAAGCAGCACACTATCTAAATTAAACTTAAAACTAAGCGTGGCAAAGGCAAAGTTTTCGCAGTATAGCAATAGTCGTACAGTTAAAGTTCAATTAAAGAAGAAATCATCAGCTCCTCGAGTTCACCGCGTCTAACTAAGCCGTATATTCCAGCTGACGGCCTACCCACATCACAATCCCTATCGGCCGGGCTCGACACGTCTCACAAGCCGGTAGCAGTCAGCAACTTCGACCTGAACGACCCCTCGCCGAAGCCAGTCAATGGTTCTCACGACTTTCTCGACATCGAGCGGCGGATGCAGGACGGCAGCGCGAGTAACGAGACCTTAGTACCGCAGCCGCACACGCCGGACCTGTCCAAATCGCCGCTAGATGAATTCAAAGCCAATATCAATAGAATCGACTCGCATCACAGCAATCTGGAAGCTCTAGGCAGATTGCACGAATTATAGTTTTTTTTTTCAAACAATATTGCGGCCGTGATTAAAAACGTCAAATTGTATTTAATTTAGTTTCGATTTCTTTCTATGGAATTATACAATGGTATTAATGGTAATTGACGTCTTTGAGTGCGGTGGTAAGTCTTGTGTTAGGGGCGTTTTAAATCCTGCCTTAGTAACGGTTTTCTATGATAAATCGTCACTAGATAACGACGAAAAAATTTAATGTCGCTATGGCAATTTTTTTCAACGGAATGCATTTTGTTCACAAATTTGAAAAATAACCTCGTGCTATCGTAAAGTCAGTAGAAAACCTTATCGTGATCTGAATATAAAAAGGTTCTTTTAAATATTTTCAGCTGGTTGTAAATAGAATGTATACACTGTTCAATTTTGTAAACATCCTTATCACGCACGCCGTTTTTTCTCGTCATCACTACATCTTTTACTGATTCAACCAATAAGAAAAGGACGCACGAAAGTAAAGTCTATGAGTAAGTAACTAGTTTTCATACTGTGTGTGTGTGATATTTGAATGAAACTTACACATTTTTTCTAGTGTGTTATCTTAAAATGTAAACTCTGAATTTCATTGTAGCTTTAAAAATAACCTACCGAATGAACAGAGATTGTGCATATGACGTTTGTCTATTTATGTACCTACTGTAAACGTCAATTCCTTACATTTTATGTTGATTTACTAAAGCTGAAAAGCAAAATGTTGGAGCGCGCAAATGTAATTCTACCCTGTTCCTAAACTATGTGTAACTAAATATTATTTGTATAAATATATAAAACATGAATTAGTAATAAAACTTGATACCTAGAAACAGTAAAAATAAGATATGAGTACTGTATTTACACAAAGTGTGGATATTTTCAGATACATACTCTACAGTATGTTTAAAAGGTGAAAACATAATCATTTATACATGTATGTATGTATGTATATAAACACTTTATTGTACAAAAACAAAATGCATTAGGTACCTCTATCAAAACATAAAATTAGACCTTGAAACATATCTACTTCCATTTAACTAGCAACTAATACAGGTAATATATGAGAAATAACATCGAATTTGCTATTATTTTAGTGATATGTATGTGTTAGGCTGGTTTTGTGGTATTCCACTTGTCAAAAAACATTATCAAATGTCAAGGCGCACTTTGCTTCTTACCTCATTGCCTGAAATTGAATTCTCACTTGACAATTGGAACACTTCACCTATACGTGTGTTATCCGATATTAATCTGTGATGTTGATTGTTTTTGTCGGTAGAGGTCGTAGGCTGTAACTCGCTGCTTCATAGATTCCTTAGCTTGTGTAAGATTATGTTTTTCTATTATGTTAAAGCGTCGTTTTTGTATATTTATTTTTTTGTAGTCGGTGCTTAAAACTTTAAAGTAGGTTGTATGGGTGTAAAAGTTAGGGGCAGTCCATCTGTTTTGGGAGTGTTCTAAAGTTAAATGTAGAATGTGTTGCATGAATGTTAAAAGAAACAGTCAATCGTCTCACTCTGGAAGTGTTAGTATAAAGCCTAGTTTTGTATGAAGCCTAATCAGCCTAAAGGCGGAAGGATACTGATAATGATAATGAGATAATGGTCATGGTTAACTTGTTATGAATTAAAAAAACTTATTGAGAACCTCCTCCTTCGGTTAAAGAGATAGTATTGATGCTTTGTTGTTGAGTTTAGTCATTGCTATTTGTTCCTCCGTTGTGGTAATATTATATTATATAACGTGGGAGGATAAATACCTTTGAGTCGAGCGGTCAAAACCCTTGAATATTCACCCACACTAACTGCTCTATACTGCTAAGGAAAAAGTTGTAATAAAGAATACTAACAGGTGAAAGAAGGTGCTACAACTACAATCTATATTATATACTTATAATGTTGTTTGTGTAATTGTTTTTATTTTAAGATTGATGTATGAGTCGCGCTTAGCAGCGGTCTTGTGTTTTAAATACGAGTCTTACTTGTACTTAAATTAGTTCTTTATTGTTTGGTGCCATAACCTTCAGTACAAATTTAATTTTGACGAGGTATTTGCTATAGTTTTTTTATTCAACGTTAAAAGAATATGTTGTTTCGTAGAACAATCGTTTGAATTGTAACCCACCGTGTCACCTTGTCGCAGTGTTACCCATCATTACTAAATCAACAAGCCATTTTGACATTTAATGTGAAAAGGTAATATCGTGGGTTTCGAATCAAAATGACTATAAATTTGTTAAAAGTTTATTTAAATTCATTTGTATGCCAACAAGTAGTTACAAAATCGGATAACTCGCGTATAAAAGTCGAGCTGGTCTTGGAGCGCTCGCCGCGGCGGGAAGGACTGCGGACTGGTCCGTAACATCCGGAGCATCACTCGACTTTTATACGTAAGTTATCCGTTTGTGTGATTATTATCGTCTCACGGTAGTTTCTTATTAAAAGCCAACAAATAGTTTCGTTTATGTGTGGACATTAACAAAATATTAATTATTATACTTATTACATATGAGTCTCGAATGACTACACGCACCGTGTAGTTTCACAGTATGTATCTCATTTGTCAGAATAAAGCAGTATCAATGAGTAATTTTTTTTATTGTATTGGTCGAAATTTATGCATGTTAACTATTATATCCTAGCGTCGACTTCCTACGTGTCATTTTGATATATAAATGACCAGGTGTTGCCCGCAACTTCGTCTGCATAGAATTCGTTTATTGCTTTTCTAAATCGCTATAAAAAGTAGCCTATGTGTTATTCCAGACTATACCTAGTCTATCTATGTTCCAAATTTCATCCAGATCTGTCTAGCCGTTCTGGCGTAAGAGTGACAAACAACCATCCATCCATCCATACTTACGAACTTTCGCGTTTATAATATTAGTAGGATGGTTGAGGCCTATCGTAGGTTTTGTTGAATATCTATTTGTTCCTATAGGAAGTGCCGCGAAGTGGTTAGGTTTACGCAGTTTTTCTGTCACTGTCAGATCTATGAATGATAAAAGGAGTCACGGGAGCTTTTTCTTTTTTCGCGTAAGAGTGGAATAGTATTCGCTAACACCTGTTGGCTACAAAATCTATAAATGATGTCCGCTTGAACCCAATGCTATAAGTCCACAACATTTATAATCTCAACCTAATAACAAACTTGACATCTAGCTAAACAGTTACAGACCTACCTATTTTATGTATTATAAAATAATATCAGTGATTCAAAATAATGGCAGCATTTTTTCCGGGTGGTCGAATTAGGTGGACCACGGGTACCCAATACACCACATCTCCAACACAGAATCTTACGCGTATGATTGTTCGTCACGGAAAAATATTAGGGTCAACTATTAAGAACAGTCATGCTTTTTCGTGAGTGCAGCCGGCGTTCATCGATTTATAAGACGTTATCACGTCAAAAATGCATCCTATTATTACTTCTTACAGGCCACGTGAAATCGACAGCTGCATAATCAGTGTTACGTACAAAGCAGTAAAAGTCGTTCCCATCGGCGATTAAAACTAGCTCAGCGACGAAACTTAGTGCAATTTGAAAACAATCGAAACGCGTAAACAATGGTTTGACGCGGGTCGGCCTCGGAGCGTCACGGAAAGCGGCTCTCTCCTAAATTATAATACTGCTGTCCACTTCACCTGCAAACCTATACCTAGCATTAGATTAAGTGCATTTAATGAACAAGCAAAGCGAGGTCGCGGTTCTGTGTGCATGAGGCGAGTCGGCTCTTGTGTGTGATTAATCGTTTTTTCGGCGATATTGAGCTCTGAATTTTGGGAATCGACCATTATTAGAACTCTGAATACCTAATAACGCCGACCTCAATAATTCGTATTCGTAATTCGTACCCCCCCCCCCCCATTTGATTTCTATACTGAACCCCACTTATCTAACTGTCCATTCCTAACACAATCTCGTTTTGGAAGGAGAGTTGTTGAGGCAAGTTTAGGATTTATTTTAGCTCATCAGCAGAATCGAGCACCACCTGTGACAAGGAGGACTTTAACATTGTACAAAAACTATCATCTTTATCTTTATATACCTTTGCACATGTGTGTGAAAAATGACATATTGTTGCAGTATGGGAGCACCTTCCTTAGACTCGTGAGATATACTGTACCACGATCCTTCCGCATTCGACCGTACTTGCAACAGCGAATCATCGGCACGATAAATTGTCGCAACGAGACGAATCGTTAGAAAGCGTTATGCAAAACAGGCCCGTGAAATGCAATCTTCCGCTGGCTGGTTCTCGCACAAAGCCGTCCAGCTGCCTCGCCTGGACCCAGTCTGCAATTAGTTCTTTGGTTCCGTATTATGATCTGTGTTGTAACAGACGCCGTGCTCTCAAGTCTTGTTTCAATAACGTTTAGATATACTTAACTTATCAACAGTAGATCTAACTTAACATTCTTAAATAATCAATTATATCACTTTTATTTAGAAATCAGACATAGTTACGTTGAAACGAGTAAAAATGTTTTATAAGTAGCTGATAAAGGTTTTTCAAATGACGAGACGATGGTACTGATATACATGTGATAGGTACATAGTTCACCACTTCCGTTAGGTTCAAAGACAGGTCAACAGTCGGTCTATGACCCAGCCCTAACCCGTGTTACTTGTAAAGCCGGCTAGGTGTCTAGCGGTAACTAAGTACCTACACGGTATCTGACAACATGCAGTTCTTGAGCTACAGAAATCGAGAGTTAAAAGCACAGATTTAGGAATACAATTCTTCTCCTTATTTTGTGGTGTATCTGGACGTCATTACGACAATTTCGCCAATAAAGTAATAAAAATATATTCAAAAATATTTTGGCAACGATGTGCCTACAGTAACATGGTCAGAAGACCCCCCTCGGGTCGGGTCGGGTCGGGTCGGGCTCTTAGCCAACGAAAAATGGTATCCCTCAGAAACTGCCAGGAAATCATTAACTGATGCCCAGGGTGTACCGGACCAAGCACTGCTCTTACCTCCAGACGCATCCAAAACGAACCGCAGCTCTTGACCACACGCGGAGGTAACCGGACTCACACCCCTTATACAATTCGCCTATGGTTAAATTAAAAGCAATGTTAAGCTTAGCTGAGGTTTCCATTGTGTTATCGTAAAAAGGGGTCACTTTAAAGTTCCGGGAGACTTTAAAAGTAGGTTTCGACAAATTTAAACACTTTATTTCGCGTTTACTGATAATACTCCCAGTCGAGGTTATTTTAATTTAATGTTAGTAATAGTAGGTATCTATAGGTCTCATTGTTTCCTTAATTACTTACCACACCACGCTAACTCACGTCAATTTTAGAGCAATTTTAAAACTATCAAAATAACCAATTTTATAGGCATCGCATTTACCTCATTACTCATTAATTACTAAAATGAAACTGAAAATCTTATGCTAGTTTATGGCATGTCGTTCTTCGCCCATCGACTTTCTCGAAACGGGGTAGGTATAAGTAGGTACTATGTAGGTACCTAAGTAAGCTGCTCTGGGCAAGAAATGCGGCAACAACTTACGAAAGCTAGAACCGATCGAATATAACCCCACAGGTGATAACATGAAACATGATCGAATAAAACAGCCGTTTTGCACAACGCTAAGTGTTCATTTAATTTCATTTAAAACGTTAAAACAAAGGTTGTGTAACGAAATCGAAACTGCAACAGCTCGGTTTAATGCATCGTTTATTACAGATTGAGAATTATGTAACTACTTTAAACGTCATTTTACCAACTACGCGATTTTGCGCTGCGAAGTGTCTCCGACCGATGGAAAAAAAGTTAGACATGACTAGGTTCTCGTATTATGGAACCATGACAGAAGCGAACTTCCCGTAACGAAATGTTCAATGGGTAGGTAGGTACACGTTTATAATGGCTAATTTAAATTAATCTTAGCTCAGCGTTTAATATTTTAATAGTCCACTTAGACTTTTGTTGCTGTGCTTCCTTTGTTGTCGTGGTTGCGGCACGAGCCACTGACGCAAAATTAAGATTTCGCCGGACTTATCGAACGGCGGTGCAAAGTAGACAGGATTTATCTACTTTCCACCGCTTATTTATTTTTGTAGTTCCAGTTTATGGATAAGCTACATTTTTAGATTGTCTGTCTATCTTTTGAACTATTGAGTTGGTAGAAGGTAGAGACGCTCTGCGTTTGCGAATCGAACGCGACTCGCGCTCAGTCGCTTTTTTAAAACTTATATCCGTATTAATTATCATCATTCGTAGGTACGGTCAGTTGTTCTTTTGCTGCCTACTGTGCATACGATACGCGTATGCGCTAAGTAGTGGTCAGCAATAGCTACTTGCGATCATAATTTAGCATATTACTTAGTTTCGCTTCACTGAAAATGGTATCACGATTTTCCCACCGAAGCTTAATAAGGCGTTCACCGCAATCCAAACTCCATACACGCCAGTTTTTAGCGAAGTAATTTTGCGGTCGTCATACACGAGACCATAACTCGCGCTATTGCGTCACGGAGTCTCGGAGCCCTGCTGGTATTCCGAATATGCCAATTGCAAGTACCCGAGAAATGTGATTCATGCCTAATTTTGATTGATAGCGAACCAAAGTTTAGTGAAGTTATGCGTTTTATTAAAAGTCCGTGGTTCGATGATTTGGGCGGCACAACCGCCGCCGTCATTGTTCTCGGCAGGATGCTATCGTATATTATACTAGTGGTTGCCTGTGACTCCGTCTGCGCAAAATTCGCTTATCGCTATTCGATTTTCCGGGATAAAAACTATCTTATGTCCTTCCCCGGGACTGAAACTATCTGTATACCTATACCAAACTTCGAATAATTCGGTTCAGTGGTTTAAGCGTGAAAAGGTAACAGATAGACAAGAGTTACTTTCGCATTTATAATATTAGTAAGGATTCTCAAACCCACATTGCCCGTTGTCGTTGTGAAAGACTTCATCCCGAGGCGGTCAGGAGCGTGGTTGTGGTCACTTCATGCACCCGTGACGTCTCTTATGAGCAAGAGGGAACACGTGTGCTTCCTAGCAGGTGGTATGCCGACCTTCGGTGAACCATACATACACTCAGTTATCTTTTTTTTTTTTTTATATATGAATAGGAAGGCAAACGAGCAAGTGGGTCACCTGATGGTAAGTAATCACCACTGCCCATAGACACCCGCAACCCCGGAGCAATCGCTCGTACAAGAGGATGCATAAATGAATACTAATTAAAAAATGGGAAAAAGAAAGATGGTGATTTATTGAATCAGGCGTTATTTTATAGAGGTGAATTTACTGGAGGAGTAGCAAGGAAAATGGTGATTAATTTTGTATTTCTTTTTCATTAATAAAGATAATATTTGACCCTCTCGAACAGTTTGATTTTATTATATGAAACTTGCATCATTTCACTTTTATTTGTCAAGATTTCTTTCTTTCGAAAATACTTAGGTACCTACCTGCTACTGAAAATCTCCAATAGGAGTCTTGGTAGGTAGGTCAGTATAATGTCAACCACCATCAAAACATAATTCTCCCGCAGGATACTGAGCGCAGTGGAGAAGTCTAATTAACTCATGCACGGTGAAAAGCTGAAACTTATCCAAGCTACATAACAAAAAACTGCAATGCCAACTAAATACAATTTGTCTGGAGAAATAAGATCCGCCGCAAGTTGCAACGGCTTGAACTTTCACATGCGTCCGCTTAATTGTTATTGTATCATTGTAACGTAATTAATTGTTGCACGTCGCACCAGGAATATGAAAGGAAGTAATAAACTCGTGGACCAATTTAATTATACGATTTTATTAACATTCATACAAATTTAAGTGTCGAAAGTAAGTCTGGTTTATTTAAGTAAGTTTATTTCGAATACGAGGGGCACACCGAAATGATCGAGAATAAAGTACTTTAAACTGAGTTACATTAAATCCTTTTTTATCACATGCGTACTGGCGACTGACAGTCACGATGCCGTTTTCACAATTAAAAAAAATAACGTCATATTTTTTTTATTCCATTTTCAAATTGACAAGTCGATGGACAAAATGGAGCTCACGCGTGAAAATTTTCGTGCAATTATTTATCACAACTTTCGTCGAGGGTTATCTCCAGATAACTGTCTTAATGAGCTTGTTTCTATATATGAAATTGAAGCACCTAGTCAAACGACAATATATCGTTGGTATGCAGAGTTTCGACGGGGTCGTGCCTCTCTCAGCACCGTACCTTCAACAGGTCGGCCGAAAACAGCGGTGTCGCCTGAAAATGTCGCGGCTGTGGAAAAAATACTAAAAGAAGATAGACATGTGACATACGACCAGATTCGGGCAACCATAGGCATTGGAATGACTGCAATCCACACTATTCTGCATAGTGAGTTGGGTGTCAGAAAATTGATTTCCCGGTGGGTACCCCATAATTTGTCAGAAGAGCAAAAGGCGGCTCGTATTGATTGGTGCCGATCTACTCTAAAACGCTACAATGGAGGAAGGTCAAAAGCCGTTTATAATATTGTCTCGGGTGACGAATCCTGGATTTATTCCCATGAGCCTGAAAGAAAGCACCAGTCGGCAGTTTGGGTCTTCGATGACGAGGTCAAACCAACGAAAGTTGTGCGTTCCCGCAGCGTGTCGAAGAAAATGGTGGCTTCGTTCGTCTCAAAAAAAGGACATATTGCCACAATTCCTTTACAAGAACAAAGAACGGTTACCGCTGATTGGTATATTACAGTTTGTTTGCCAGAGATGCTGTCCGAACTTCGCCGAGGGAACCCCACACGACGTGTCATCTTACATCACGATAATGCGCGTTCCCACACCGCCCGTAAAACAAATCAATTTTTGAACGAGGAAAACGTTGAGTTGATGTCCCATCCTCCATACAGCCCTGACCTGAGTCCAAATGATTTTTTTACGTTCCCTAGAATTAAAGATTTATTGCGTGGTCAGCGGTTTGAAAACCCAGAAGCCGCCGTGGAAGCCTATAAATCGGCCATTTTGGCAATGTCTAGTTTAAACTGGAATTACTGTTTCAATGACTGGTTTAAAAGAATGCAAAAGTGCATTGATTGTAACGGAGAGTACTTCGAAAAACAATAATATATCATTTGTGTATCAAGTGTACTTAGTTTTTTAAATTCCCGATCATTTCGGTTTGCCCCTCGTAAGCACATAGCACAGCTGCTGTTTGTAACTTATTGTAGCGTTTGGCCTTTCAGAAAGGAACAGCTTTATACATACCTACTTAGCACTATGGAATTTATAGGTAAGCCTGTACTCGCATCACCCTTCTACGACGACGAAAGAACGGTGACAGCGATTTGGGCACCATGCCATTGGTACCTTTAACTACAAATATCTACCTACCTATTAAATTTTTAAAGGAAACCAACGTGCCTGTATGCTCGATTTCTCCTTTTCTCTCTCACCTATTGAACCAAAACAAACAAACCCAAAAAGGTAACAAATTATTCCCGTGTTGAAGATGTTGTGAAAGAACAATTTGTTGGTATTCATAGCGTGTAGTGCTGCGGTTGCGGCCAACTATTGCGTGGATTAGAACTAAATGTATCTATCTCACATTTACAGTGGGTAATCTACATGTTGCGGAACAAAAACAAACAATGTAGAAGTTGTAAATCAGCGAGATTTACACATAGGAAAACGTTTTGCACTTTAGATAGATTTAATCTAGATACCTACCTAGTGGGTTAAGGCGAGGATAGGAGTTAGGTATTCAATCTATTCATTACCTACCTACTCTTGCGGTGCCGCCTAATCAAAGTAAAACACCCATAGCTAGCTGGGTAGTGTAGGGTGCCTGCACCACGGATTGAAATTTATTTTTCGATATTTTCCACGTGCTCTGGTTTTCAGTATCGGTTAGAAATATCAACGGAACTTTTCAATAGATTTATTTAATGCGTTTCTGTGTGGCAAACAAAGCGTAAATACCTACCTAGTCTTATATGTCTCAAAGCGTTTAAGTAACTAAGACTACATTTAACAAAAAGCTTAAGCTCTTAATTTCACAGATACTCCACTCACATTAGGTATTTATTTTTATTAAGAATTTCGATTGAAGCTATTAGATTAAGTAGAAGCTTCGTCCGCGATATTATCAGTCTAAGCTTATTTGCCGAGGGGCAAATTCCGATGAGAGCTAAAGTCATTAAACTGTACTAAGTAATTAACTTGTTCAAAACAACATAATGTTTCTTACTGATGGTATAATTGATGGACAGTCAGTAAACGTAGCTGTGTATGCGCATAAAATAATAATCATAAGTCAGCCGTAAAGGTACTCAACTTATACTTAGTTACTTTGTGGGAAGTGCTGAGTAGAGGCCTTTTCTAATGTTAAAAGAGAAATGCCACATGATTTCAACTATTTTATAGTAACAGGCAGCCTGCAGAACTATTATACAGATCACTACTGTACGATAATAGCATCACTCGGACCAATTCGTGGCAAGCGAGGTAAATAAGACGAGACAGTAGCTTCTACCATTGTATGCAAGAATGCTACCTATATATACGCTTGTATGTTTTATTTTCTCGCGATTCCGATTTTTTTATAGCCGATAGTTTACCTGATACTTAATTAGTTTAAGAATACTTTATTCATTTACCTTGACACTAGGCTTTGCCAATCGGAGACAAATCGTAATTTAGCCACAACCGGTCTCTCTCTAGCTTTTTATAATTGTATCACTGACTTGTATACTATTGCCTCAATGATATCAGAATGAGATCGGAATATGGTTCATAAGATAGATTGAACAAAATACATACTTAGCAATGTAATTGCACATTGTACACTGCAGACCAAGCAACACAGCAGTGGTGGGGACGCTACTAATAAGCCACTAATTAATTGTGTGATAAAGCATGCTCTAGTTCTTCCAATGTCGCTTGATGTGATGATCATTGCTTCAATGTTTGCGTGGTTGTGACATCCTGACATTATTATAAACGACACTTGTAAGCTAAATAAGGTAAGGAAAAATAACACGAAAGATTTGATTGTTTGTTTGTTTGCTCCGAAAGTACTGGACCGATAGAAAAACTATTTCACCGTTATAATCCTACATTATTCCTGATGAACATAGGCTATATTTGATTCAACGCGGACGAAGTCGAGTGCAACAGCTAGTTAGTAAATATAAATAGTATTCTAGCGACCCGCACATGCGTCGCATGGATGCAATATAGATACTAACAAGGCGCTGCCACAATTATCTTCATATTCAAACCAGTTAAAAAAATATACAAACTATGTTAAGTAAACCTTCCTCATGAATGGCTCTTCCTATTGGTGAAAACTGAAAACCATTCAGTAGTTTTTTTAGTTTATCGCGAACCGACAGACAGACAAACGTGGCGGAGGACTTTGTTTTACAATGTAGTGATCTATTGTTGCTGGCATGCCAAGAAATTGGTATGTAGAGTCAAAGGAAAACTTTTCTAATTCGAGTTAGCAGCGTTTGCCATTTTCTCGTCCGCACTAACGGTAGAAAAAGCTAAATTTACCTATCGAAAAATCAACTAGAAAGTCAAAAAGAAAATAGGGGACGATTTTAGAAATCGTTTGTAGGTAGGTACCTATGTATCATATGAAAGTACTAATCGAAAGAATTGCTGCAAAATTACAGCTCAAATGAAGTTTTCCGCTAGTTTACTAAACGATTTAGAACTGTAATTTACTATAAGTACCTACTCTCCATACTCGCATTTAAAATCAACGTTTTTTTACCATTTTCGAGTAGGTAGAGTCATCGAATTGCTCTAATACTGAGATCATGAAAAAAAATACGTTATCAGTGATTTTGTCACAATAGATAACGCCATACATCTTGGAAAATAGTAATTTCAAAATTATACACAAACAAGCCAAACGTGGCCTTTAGGTCTTGTTACCTTAGGGTATGTCTACCCCGTAAGGGATAAAGACGTGATTTATGTATGTATGCATAAACCAATTCAGACAAAGATTTTGTAATTTAAAGAAATAATGTAAATACATAGGCACCTAATCCCTTCAGGCGCGCTAGCGTGGTTTAGGGCCGATTGCACGGTATTGCGGTAAAAAATGGAATTATTTAACCTGTGTTTAGTGACACTTCTTAACCCTGACTCAGCAGTTAACTCGGAGTTTTGTTGTTAACTCTAGACTGCGCAAGGCCGCCTAAATGTTTTGTAATCATAAATCGTAACAATTTATGGGCTCCATAAATTGAAATGAGTACATTTTAATTGATTTAATGCGGGTTTACGTAGTCTAGCGATAAAAAAATGAAACGTTAAAATCACTCTAGGGATGCCAATTTCGTTTGATCCCACGGCGCCTTCCCAAACCTGGCAAGCGGGCTTTGCCGGAGTGTTTTTAGTGGGTATGCTCCCCCCGCCCCTTTCCGTGCGGAAAGAGGCTGGGGGAGAGAGTCCCACATAACCATCCGGGCCTCCCCGGACCCGGTGGTACTCGTAGAGTTTTCACTCCGTTAAAAAAAAAAGGGATGCCAATTTCGTAGGTACAGTCAGGTGTAATAATATGTATCTAGTCAAAGTATCAAAAATAAGTACCATACGCTCTTACACCGGCGTAATAAGGTCGTGGGACATATTTTTGAGAAGTTCCTATCGATACTTATTTTTGCACTTGACCGTACATTTTAACACATCGTAACGGGGTTAGCAGTTAAATTGAAGTTATTTAGCCCTTGGGGCTATAAGTCTCACGCGGGCCCAGTGCAGATTTTTCAAGGAGGGCCTGTGTCCAGCCAGCAATGGGATGTCGTATATTTATAGGCTGGAGATGATGATGATAGCTAGCCCTTAATCATAAACGCTGGTTTTTTAAGTATGTCCCAACTTTTGTGAATAAGCGAGGCTTAATTTTTTAACTTACCACACAAAGGCTTATTGTAAATTTGGTTCCAAAACGCAGACTATCAAGCATGTCATTTTGAGGGCGCCTGTCCGGGCCGGACACACCCGGGAATAAAACCTTTGTTTACCTTTAAAGGTAGCAGCACGGCGCCCGTAAAAAGTGGATCATGTTCGACCGGACTCAAGTAGAAAGTGAAACTGCTTCGGAAAGGTTGCTATAAAAATTGTAGCAGCGGCTATAGCGAGCTCAGTCGAGGCGAGCGCGCCCCAAGTGACGTAGTGCCAACGTAGCGGTGAAAACCATGGTCAGTTACTTACACTTACAATTGTTAGCTTATTTCAATAGATTAGTTTTAGTGATGTAATTTGTAATGTATAAGTTTTTTTTGTGAGTTGTTACTAGTGGTACCGGTGACAATTAGTGTAGTTTTTTTGCTGTTTCCTTTTGTTCTTGGAGACGTAATCGAAGTTATTGTTGTTTTTTTTAATTTTATTGTATTTTTTTTGGAAAAAGTTATTTACATGCCAAATCGACTTTGTAAACTGGATGTTCACAATTCGTCTCTACATTTGTTTTAATATTTTATTTTTATGTTCTATTACATATTTTTACAAAGGCTATTTTATAAATGGTTCCGTACCTAAAATGGAACCCACAAAAGGATCACTCTGTTGTCCGTGTGCGTCTGTCTATATTTGTAAAACCTATATTCTTAGGGTCATAGTTTCCTGAAGCTATAAAAAATGGTTTTTCTAAAACCTTTCAAAAATGTAATTTCATTCTAAAACCGTCGTGTATCAAAACCGATTAGATACCTCCCGTTGATCCATTATGAAATTTGGCAAGTACTTAAAAAGGAAATATTCGGAAAATTACTGATATCCAATTTTAATTTGAATAAAATTTAGGTAGGTACCAAACTAAAATAAATCATAGCTTTAATGTAAATACTTGAAACAAATAAGTCATATTATATTTAAGTAGGTAGGTACGCAACCCTCGATGCCCGGCGAGCCCGACACGCCCTTGACTTGGCCACCTTGTTTATTTTGGAACAATATCCAAAGCGGATTCATTTAAATTTCATCCAATCGAAAGTAGGTTTCAATGTTAAATAAAAATTTGCATAAAATTAATATACTGCATCCACAACTCATTGTATAAATGAATAATAATTAATTGAATCCTAGTAGGTAATAAATAATCCTTCAATCATCGCAAATAATCCGATTCCATATTTTAATTAATTACAGTTGCATTGTTCTAATTACTTATTACAAATTTGCGAGGTAATTAACCAGTTACCAGAGCGTGGTCGCGCAAGGCCGCCGTAACTTAACACTTTGCACAACGTCGTTGGCCATTGCATTTTTCCGGCGGTTGTCATGCAATGTTTTCATAATTAGGCATTTTTCCTGCGCGAAAATTCATGGAATACACGTTATTTTACTGATTTGAGCTATTTATGAGCATGTACAGTCAAGTGTAATAATATGTATCTAGACAAAGTTTCAAAAATAAGTACCATACATTCTTACGCCAGCGTAATAAGGTCGTGGGACATATTTTTGAGATGTTCCTATCGATACTTATTTTTGCACTTGACCGTACCTACAAGGCGGAACACTCGTAAACGTAAATAAATATGGAGAGAACACAGGAAGACTACTAGTACCCAAGTATAATCGCTGCTGACTCCTTCTCGGAAAAGTATTGCCGCGATTACAGTTATTTTATTTTCATTTACTAAATAATGTGTACCGAATTATAACTGCACGCGTATCTATTGAATAATAGTGGATGTGACTGTAAGGACTCGTATTTGCAAGTAAAATGGAAACTCATAAATAAATTTAATTGATGTCATATGTAAAGTTTATCCCATTAATTTGGAAAAGGTCAAATTTGCAGTTTGTTTAAGTTAGTGAAATTGATTCATTATTCTGTTCATAGCCTAGATATCTAATCATGTGATCGGTTAGATAATAACCAATAATGATACAAGCGTTTATATTAACTGAGCTATTCGGCGCGTACAGAACATCAAAAATAAATAAATAATCAGTTAAATAAAACCATGACCCTACCTAAACCAAAATCAAATTAATTTGTCACGGGTTAATTTATCATTGATAGTCGCGACAATCGTAATTAAAACTATAATTCGCTCCATAACAGGCGCGACAGCTGAAACCTTCATTTCGTTAAAGTAAATTAAACTTTTTACGACATTCCGTTCCACAATGATTATGGCCTTGATTCTTATTTTTGTGATATTACTTGGCATTGAGCCCTTTCACTCGGAACTGCTCGAAGGCGAGCGGGAACGGGCGTTGGCTGCTGAAAGTCGACCGAGACCATAATGCATTTACATAGGTGCATTTAGCAGGTAACTTGTTTGTTATGCGCCGACTGGCGAGCCAATGCAAAAAGTAAGGTCAAGTTCTAGGATACACATACTCGACCACTCCTTGTATTGATTTAAGGTTAGATTAGCTGTCTCAAACAAACTTTAACTGATCAAAGTACTTCCTATAAAGACAATAAGTTAAAACCTCAAAATTGAGAATGTTTGTATAGTTTTATATTAACTGAAATGTATCATTCCATCAGTTGTTTAACTTGTTTAATTTCAAGCTTAGAAAACGAGAGAGAAAAATAAAGCTTCAGGTAGGCGTAAAACTAGAAATTAAAACCACAAAAACGGCCGTTCGGCCTGTTGCGTCGATACGGATCATTGAAGTACTTAATTCTATTCCGGCCAGTTATCCGCACCATGAAATCGAATTTACATTTACTTTCTAAAAGCAAATATCATTGTATTGCTACATTTTAACAGCCACAACATGGCAGAGTTTTGACGTCAAATCAGCCATGATCGTTACGTAAAGCAATTTCGCTTTTAAAGAGACAGTTTGAAAGCAAAAAGCGAGTGACTTGCAATTGAACGATATTATTCGTAACTCGTGAAACGTGTTGCGCGTTAAGATAAGTTTAAACAGACAATTTGTTTGCTGGAAGGATAAATTTGATGCAAGGTTACGTACTTAATGCTTTGTACCAAGAAATTACCTACATACGAGATAGGTACCTATTTATTTCAACACAATAGTTATTGAGTAGATTTGTACTAAGCATGTAGTATATAAAACACGCAAAATGGGGTATTGTTATGTAATTGATACTTTGATACATCTCTTCCTATTCTAACTCTAACTCCCTAGTCAATAACAAAAGTTATCCATTATCATGATATATATAGCCTTTTTAAGTTCTTTGTTCTAAGCAACAAAACGCGTAGGCATATAATACCTTCGCTTTCGAATGCCGTTAGTTGGGAAACTGAAAGGGCAGTCAGGCAGTGTGGGCGACCGTCTCCCACGCCCAGTGTTTATATTTTTATAATTACTTACGCACCTACGTGGGAGTGTACGGTAAATCGGACAATATTCTACGGCGTCTCTCTTACGTCACTTCAGCACTCCAACTTGCATTTAGACAATACGAGTAGCTAAAGTAGGTACGTAATACAGACTCTATAATGTTTTTATTCTCCTTAGTTTGCCCCAAGTTAATTTAACAGTAACGTAAATTTTGACATAGATAGTATTTGTATGTACAGTCATATAGTATGGAACATCCAAAGTGACCAATAAGTTCGACACACCGTACTATTTCTATGGTGTACCGAACTATTTGGCCGACTTGGATGCTTCAAACGATATGACGCTGACTGTATACGTCTTTATTGTACATAAAAACACAAGAAATTTACAAGTACAGAACTAACAGATGTACAAAGGTGAACAAAGGTTTTCTGTTAAGTACAGTCAACCAAATGGAACCCTACGCCACTGCAGAACCTTTTCACACTACGTCGGAGTAGGTACTTTGACACAGTCAGACTTAACTAGCTCTAGAACTAGTCAATTCGGTTGACCGAACGTCAAAATCGTGGGTTATGGTTAAAAGTTATTGCTAAAATAACTTTGCAACTCACACTTGTCGTTGCCTTTTGCAACTTGCAATTGACATGACTGAGCACTTAAGGAGCGTGAAAGTACGTGCTTTCGCACCATTTTAAACCAAATCAGCCATCAATTATGAATGTCACAGTCCACATGAACGCGTAACGCAATGTAACAGCTTTTCTGCGATCCAATTGCGCGCGGTTGCGCAAGCGCCTCGCGCGACGTAAGACAGTTACTGTGACGCCGATCACGATCAAAAACAAGAGTACCTGCCGCACGCAGAGACATTAAGTTGTTCATTAATACCAACTGACTGGCTGACAAAACATAAAGACAATTTCAGTCCAGAAAACAGACAAGCGCTAAATACTATTTAGGTATTTATATTTTCGATCTTGTATGCAATCATGAGTTTACCTAATACATATCTAGAACGCAATAATTACAAATCGTAACTACTTAATTTGACTAGGAAGCGTAATAATAAGAATCAATTTTATAGAGGAAACCGATGTTTTAAGGATGTACCTATTTACTATGCGTATTGTACAAACCTAAGAATGAAATTAATGAGCCATTAAAAACTACGAATACAGCTAGGTATATACATTCCAATCCTAATACAAGTATTTCCGGTAGTTCGAAAACATCAACACAGCTCCAAGACGCAGTGCACAAAGAACTGCCAAACTTGAGTTTAAAAAACTAAAATCAGAACTCAAAAGCATGTTATTTCACAATAATTGTTGTCTAAGTTAATAGAACTTTGAAATATCAAAATCTACACAAAAAAACAACAAGTAAAGACTGCAAACCGCAATAGCGGACGAGCGGTCAACTGTTCAAATTCAAGACGATCAAGCTACCTATGCTTTGTTGCCTTGTCTGGCAATTGATGTCAACAAGTCAACAGGTTGGACTCATATCGGTGGAGTAATTTAGGTACCTACTTAGTCTATGAAAAATCCGCTAGACCTATTTTCACAATGACTTACGACCTACGCGGCTCGCAAATGCTACCTTAACTTGGAAGAGCATGTTCACCTACAGCCTTACTTTAAAGTATTTGCCAGTAGCGCCAATACTAAACTTTCCAACTGTCCACAGCACGCCCTAATCCTCCTAGCCGCCGCAGCCACAGCCACCGCCATGCCGTCCTTCATAGCGGTGCCAGCGGACCAAATCGCGTTCGTGGATCTATCAGCGCTGCGCGTACGCAGAGTGCCGCGCCAGACGCTTACGCCGCCGCCGCCGCCACCGGCGCTACCTCAAGCGCTGTATAGGGAGGAGTACGCGCCCATACCGATCCAGTATCAACAACAACGTAAGTAAATCAACTAAGTGTTCAGTGAAGTCAAAAGAGGTGACTCTTCATGCTGGTTTGGGAGAAAAGAAAAAACATACCTGCTTTTCTTGTCGCGCAGATGGTAAAAGCCCATCGAAGGAATACTATGCGGCTATATAGCAAACTATCTTTCATCACGTTAAACGTAGCCTTTACTTTAGGTCTTGTTGTACCCTGTAAGCATTAAAGGCGTGATTATTAGCGTGCGACTCACAGACCAATGTTGAATTTCCAGGGGAGGGTTGTGTTCTCATGTCGGAAGGATGTAATATTTTTCAAGCATATTATTTACATACATATTAATGCTGAGAACAGTTTGCAATTGTGCTGAATCTAGGGCTCCTAAATTAAATAGGAACGACTAGGTTACTAATTAGGTCATTTTGTGGTTAGACGTTGCGTTGATTTAATACTACTCGTCATGTGAGCTGACTACCGAGGTTATTTGATTCTTACCGCAAGAGTAACATAAGATACATAACGTTATCATAATTGTGATGTTCATGTGGTTGTCGTACATCGGTTACGCAGTTAACTTACTTAAATAAAAGAATAAGTTTCTTTCAAACTACAAGATTCTTTACCGATGTTTGGTTTTCGCATTGGCGAAAGTTTCGCATTTGTTTTGGCAGTTAAATTGATTTTGTTCCTATTGGCTCTAAGTAACGTAGTAGTTTCAATAAGTTGTATTTTGAGGTTAATCTATGGTGACGTCATAAGATACACAGTCGTGATACTAATATAATATTAAAGAAACTTTTGCAATAAGATCGCTTACAATAATAAGCTTCACATAAAGGTCACGCATGCACTCCAGATGCACCACCACTTTCGAAATTCATAAACTCTACAGTCAACCGAGACCAAATGTCAAAGTCAGCGAGCTGAATAGATTCATGATCTGATCTGCTCCGTCTGTCATGATATCAACGTGACCTCCACTTTCACCGCATCACAAAGGATTAGGCACTTTCTAGAACACCGATACCGTAGCGTAATTAACTTGTTCCACACTCAATAGCTGCTTACTGACTTCATTATCATTACGTGAAACTTTTGAAGCTGTTTCAAAACGAACAAAGACGAGTTCCCGCTTTAACACTCGCTTTCTTCCATTGTTACTTTTGAACGATAGCATCGACGCGCTAAACATCTTATGCAATGGTCTAAGTGGTGCTTGCATGCAAATCACTTAGATTTGCTAAAATATGCTAAAACATTGTTTCCGGTGCTTACTGAAAATGGTTTAGGTAAATTTCACGTCCTGAGTCATGATGTCAACCGTCAACTGTTCAACACAAAGCACTTTTATAAATGTATAACTACTTACTGCGTAAATGTGAAAGGCAATATGCATATAGACTGCCAGGATATGCCTCCTCTCTGTGTGCGAAGTATACATGGACTGGACTGACGTGATAATGATGTATGTGAATGTTTTCCCTCACCTGTTTCCAATGGTATCTTGTACATTCCAGCATTACAACTGGCTCCAGAACCAGAAGCCCCTGCGAGGATAGTACAAATACAAGCGCAACCCGACGTGGCGAGTTCAGCATCAGCATTGGCCGAAAGGCCGCCTGATTTCGGAGAGTACGTTGACTTCGGAGCCCATACCGGAGACAACGGAGCCTTCGGGTGGTACGCTGACTACCCCATCAACAACCACGATGATTCCAGCTACAGGAAGTAGCCATAAGTTAAAACCAGACTGTGGAAAACTTTGCAAGTTAGAACCATAAAAGATATTGCATTTATTTTAATTTGGTTAGTAGATGAATTCCACATACGTGAAAACTTGCAAATTTACGAGCAGTCTGGTAAAATATGCGCCTGCCGAAGATTTAGTGCTTGCCACTTTTATTAGCACAATTTTATTATTTAAAATTTGTAGGAGTATTACCAAAGACAGTATTCAATCAAAGTGATATTACGTTAGATTAGTTAGAGCAGAATTACCGCACATTTGTTTCAAACGGTTAATTCCGCGTTGCACTTATTAATGTTCAATGATAATTTTTCGTTGTTAGGCTTAAGATTTTAAAGAACACTGTGATACGTACCAAGTTAGAACGTAACTCTTTGCTTTCTTCTCTTATTATTTGCATTTCTTTCCTTTATGCTTCATCTTCTTCTTTTTTCTATACTTACTTTATTCTATCCTTCACTTCGTATTTTTAATCTTATTACTTCTTATCTTTTTGCCTCTTTTCGTCACTCAAATCTTTTGTCGACTTTAAAATATTGATCAGCCCTTCACATCATTTCAATGAAAAAATATTTTGTACATTCTATATGTAGACGTACCTACACAAATAGAGCATTTTTTTTTAATTTGAGCAAAGTAAAGACGCACGCATTGTTTTGCTCACAATCTGCTTTCCGATCTATCTTCTTCTCTTACGTCTTTCTTCTATGAACTTATCTTGCTTAATCTTTACCATAACTATCAGTCTATTTATATCAGATTTATACCTATTATTTACGCCTATTCATTTTCTATCTGTATCTTTATTTCTCACAGTAATTTCAATTATTTTTTACTGTATCAAGTACGCTCATATAATTTTAATCTACTATTTTTGTCACATTATCTTTTACTATTTTTTTTCTGTGTACTTTCACTGTTTTACCTTTATTTCCTTGCTCTTAAATGAATCTATCGTTGTAACTTACTTATTACTCGCTTTTACTTCTTTCACTTATTCTAATTTACTATTTTACATTATTATCGTTTCACACTATCATTCAAACACATTATCTTGTTTTTATCTTCTCTGTACTGCTTCGTCTACCAATGTCTTCATTCTATGAAATTCATTTCTTTACTTCGTATTTTCATCTGCAAAATCACTGTATTACATAATTTTCATTTCACACTGCCTTTTATTATTTCACACACGCTTCATCTTTATGAGCTTGCTTTCTTATTCTTATTTCACTTTCTTGGATACTTTTCTGTTTGTTTTATTTCTTTCTTTCTTCTACTAAGTATTACAAAAGTCAATGGATTTAATAACAACAAATTGTCTGATTTAACACACCTCACACGCAAGAAATCTTCTACTATTCGACTACTTATTACTCAATTTGTTCATTATTTTCTGCACTTTACGGTTTAAGTAACAAACTGTAAAGAAGAATTTTAATAAGTGCCTACTTTGTCAAGTGTCATATAGAGCAAAAAATACTCTGGATATATTATACGTCATGCTTCATACAACCACACACTTTCTTGCTCCATCTCTACTTAAATGTTTCACATCCTTACTTTGTCGCCTTAGTTCATACTATCCTCATAAATTATGGTCTCAAATATTTGTATCTTGACACCTATTTCTATATCTATTTCTTGCACTTGTTATATCATATCTGAGAATTTTCGTTTTTCTTTCTTTCCTTTACTTTCCCTTTAATTCACTATATCACTTATGACTCAGGAATATATTATAAATATTATTTTAATATTCCCTATTTTTTCTAAACTTTCAAATCCTTATTTGCTATATATTCTCCGTACCTTTCTTATCTTCTTACATTCGTTTCTTTTCTTATTTAATACTTTTGTACTTTTCACTATTCCTAGTACTACTTTTTTAAATCCTCTAAAATTGAGCAACTTTTACTGTTTTTTTTTTCATTTTCTTCTTCCGTTTTTTTATTTCTCTTCTTTTTTCAATTTTTAATTTCCTACTTTAATGTTTTCTTCTTTGAACTTGTTATCAATTTTCCTTTTTATTTTTAAACATCTTTTACTTTTTTACTTTATGTTATTCTTTCCAATATATTTCTAAGCCCTGCTGAAAATCTTCTTCCCGTCGTCACCTTATTATCTTTTTTTCTACCTCAATTTTATTATTATCGATAAACTTGACTTTATTCACTCTTCCTCTTTATTTACTCTCAAATTCTTCAAATCAAATCTTTAGGCGCTTTCAACTTTTCTTTTTAATAACTACATGTCCTATTTTACCTTCATTATAATGTCTAGACTATATTGTCTTTCATCTTCAATAATACTTCCAATTATTTCGTCTTGTTTTTACAATATTTTCTCTACTTATTTCTTTTTCAACCATTTTTCTTTCTTGAACACAACACAGGACACTACAAACATCAGATGGTTGTTATCCAGTTGTTAATTTTACAGAAAATTACAAAGTTAAGACTTTTGATGACAGAAATCGTTGTAGTCATGAATTAAGTGTGCAAATAAATTTCCGACTCATAAGTAGTAAGTAATCTAACAATATTAGGAAAGTCGTAAATTTACTAAAATGCATATAGGTAAGTAACAAATCGAAAGATGACTATGTAGAATGATCTTAAATTGTAGCAATATTTTTCAATACTGTGTGTACCAAACGTACCTATATAATTGTTACTAAATGAACTATCTCTTCTTCCTTATCCCATCTATAATTATTTTTATTCAATTCGTGAAATGTACACTTTTTTCAATTCGAAGCAAATCTCATCACAATCAAATATTGCTTTGTCTGTTCATCTTTTACTTCTTTGATTTTCTATCTTTTACTTATATAACCCTTCGTTACATTTTCTTCGTTCTATTTATCTTGGTATTCTCATTTTATTTTAAATTTCTTAGAGTTACCTAGCTTTTTTTCTTGCCTATTTCTTCTATCTTCATCATTACTTCAGTTTCTCTTCTATACTGTTTTAAATTTGGAGCACATCACAATCAAAAACTTCTTTACTCTTTACTCGTCGATCTTTATTCTTATTTTCGATTTTCTATTTCTTATCTACTTCTTACCTATCTACATATTTTTACCTTACTTTACCAAAATTCTGTTTGATCTGTATGTATATGTGTGCTCGCTATTTTTTTTTCAAAACTTGTAATCTCATTTTGATAGGGTTTTCGTTATTCGACTCACATTTTTAGTTTTTCGTCGATCTTTGCAATTTCTTTAAGTTTATTTTCTATTCTGTCGTCCTATACCTATTAGTTTAGAAATTGAAGTACGAAATCTATTTATATGATGACTTTTCTGTTTCTTTCCCTTGAATTTTCTATTATTATGTATAACATCATTCTCGTTTTTCTTTCATTTTTTTTAATTTTCTTAAATTTCTGTCTGTCTTGTTGGAAGGACTTTATCTCTTTTCAGTTTAATATTTCTTATAAATTTATTAAAATTCACTTCTTACTACTTCTACTTAAAGTACTATTTCTATCTTCACATCATATACACCTCACTGACTATCTCATCATCTTACTATACTATCTTTCAAAAATATCCACATTTTCAATTTTTCACAAAATCTTAACAACTGTATCCACTCTCACCTAAAGTTTCTATCTCTTTTATTTGTTCTTTAAGTTTTTCTTCTTTAAATTTCATATCTTATCTCGCCTTCATGACCAGTTCTCTTCTCTGTTTTACATCAGTTTCTTCTTCATATGTTTATTTTGTTCTCCATGTTTCATTTTTACATCTTTCCTACAGTCAGTCAAGCACTGTCTCATCTTTTTCTTCTATAGATTTTTTTTTAATTACTACTATGATTGCACCTTTTTGAAAACAAAGGTTAATTTTCAATATTTCCTTTCCATTACTATTACCCTTGATAAAAATAAAGTTTATGAATTACCTGTACTTGTTACAAGCTCTTACAGATTTTTTAAATTAATATACTATTATTTTATTGATTTCATTTTATGTTCACTGCATCTATATAATATTTCTATGTTTTCACTGTATTCAGCTTCATCTGTGATCAGAAAATATCACCTACTCATATTGATTTAACTTACTTCTTTATTTTACTTGCTTCTTGTGTTTCTTTACTTTCTCTTAGATTCTTGCCACTTCTTTGTAAATTTCCTTTTTTCTAATAGACCTACTACGTCAAAAGGCAGTAAGTAAATAAGATTTCTAAGCATCTTTCCTTAGCTTTGCAATATCTTTTCTTCTTTCCTTGAGTTTTTTTATCTATCCTTCGTTATATGTATGTAGGTACCTACTCTTTTAGATTCTTTTTGCTTATTTTCTTCTTGTCACAACTTTTCTTGCTTTTTCATTTTCTTTTTACTTATCGATATATTTTTCTTAATTTTCTATCACTTTTCTACTACTACCTACATCTATACATATTTTATGATTATCTTTCATATTTATGTTATACCTACTCGGTACGCCTGAGAAAAATATGATATGTTGCACAGTATTGTTACTGCTATTTTGTTATTGTTTGATGTTTATTAAAATATTGCTGTTGTTAATATTGCCTTATTATTTCCAAAAAATCCCTATCCCAAAAATTAACTTAATAATATACGCATATCACTTATGACTAGATCGAAAACTTTATCCAGCATTAGTAAAACTAAATGGAATAAGGAAGAATAAGGACTATGAAACAAAAGTTGTTGAAATATTTTTTTTTGTGAAATTTTGCGTTTAATTCTCATACAGATAACATATATTTCGTACAATGATATTTAAAATAGATTTCTTTAGATCTCGTCAACAGTACACAGTTTACAGAATAGGTATGTACTACTGGGCTCCTGTCTACGGGGGTAAGTAGGTACTTAGTACATGTATACTTAACAGTTACATACCCATACATACATACATATACACTTATAGTTACAGTATTAGAGCCGAAGAAATCGAAGCTTTAGAAGGTAGGCACACTCCATACTCAGTTGTACACTTTAATACCAAGTCTTTTTACACGAATGTCCAAGAAAATCTCGTGCAGGAGAGCATTTTCTTATAAAACCAGTTAGTTAAGTTCTCGTGGCTCTACTGTTATGCCCCACTGTTATAAAAATCCTCACTAGAGATAGTAATATTTGGTTAGGTTCGTTAGGTATCTTCAAAAGCCCGAAGGGCAGTCCGGATAGAAACGGAACCCCGCGAAAGCCGGGTTCCGTCGACCTTATGGTGGAGTGTAATTCGACTTTTTTATAACAGTGGGACCACGAGAACTAAACCAACAAATTACAGAGACGTTTGATAAATAATTCTTGTAGGGACTTAAAGGACGAGGTATTAAAATATAACCCCAAAGACATTTTAAAGTTTACCGTTAAGTTCGCGATAAAAATACACCCCGCATGGCCTTTAGCGGCCCAACGTACCAGATGCTATATTACAAGGAAATTTGAACATTTAATTTCATTGACAAATAGCCAAGTTGTTTGGCACATGTTGATGAACACTAGTTTTTGAAACATATCCGCTATAACATTAAACATGAAATACATTCAAGGATTTACTTTAATAATTTGTTCATCATTTATTTAGATACAAAAGAGGCTTTTAGTTTAAATACAAAGAAGCACAGTTTTCTTCGGCCATTCTAGTTTACAATTGTTTATTTAACAGCTGCAAATAATACAACTTCAAAGCAAAACACAACCACGATTATAAAAAAAATTTATAAGCATAAATATTCGAGTTTAGAGGCCATAGTTGCATGTTTAGTACCTACCAGCTTATTCATTTACATAAAACTACTTAAGAAGATGTACTATATTGTGCATTGAATATTAACACTAAAAATATAATACTGATCAATACATGGATCGCATGAACAAAACAACAAAAACATTAAATTTAAAATGTATAAATTTAAAATGAGATCAACAATAAAATACATGAAAATAATACTGAACTAGTGAGCACTTTAGTTCGAGTTCTCTTACAAGATTTAAAACAGTTCAATGGTCTTGATTTACAACGCATTTGTAGCTTTAATACATTAAGTACACCACAGTTACAAATACTGTAATAAGTATAAATAAAACTTTATTTATATTCCCTATAACACGGCCTTATAACACCTATATTTAAGTATATTTTCTGTCAAGCAAAATTTAGAAGCACGCAATTGAAATTATTCTTTCCCTGTCAAAACAAACTCTTTAACTTCGATTAGCTAAAAAAATATAGCCATAGAAAACCTTTTTAAAACAAAACAGTTAAAAATCATTTCAATGCAATTAAGGCGTCTTCGCCAAATTTTCAGGATGACCCATTTCCAAGAATCCTATTTAGATAGTGGGCTTTAAAATATTTTACGGCCTTTTTTAAATCGGAATCCTTCGGTTGGTTTTCTCTCTACTACCTGACGATATTCTATCCAGGATCCTACATCTATTCTAATAAGACACTGTCACACAATCACATCGTGTTTCCATTTTACCTTCCATTGCAATACCTCATATACTTCACGAATACATACAGTCGCCATCAGTTCCAGTAGAAAAGATGCTTATCGGCTTAAGCTGGCCTAAGTGCGAAAGGGGTAGAATTTTACTCTTAGAGTCAATATAAATCAGAGTGGTGAGGTTGCCCAAAAATGAATGCTGCTGGTACTATCATCAAACATACGCGTGATATGTGAAATTGGACGTCGCCCAAATTTCAACCGAGATAGTGGCAGGGTTATGCCGTGGCTTGCCGCCAGCGAGGAAACCAGTCATATCTGATTAGGCTTTTAAATTTCAGTGGCTGCAAGTTTCATTACATTGCCAGGCCGTGATCCAAAAGGGTTAGAAGCCGTGCAATGTAAAGTGACTCGCAGGATTTTTCTTGCAAAAAACTGAGGTTTATAACATGATCAAAAGTTTTTGGACAATTTCATAGTTCCGATCCGATACATACAGATGTCGATTGTATACCGAGTGTGTACACTTATTGGACACGTGCTAATACAGACATAATTATTGTACTCCCTAGTAACATATTGTCGACAGATATGTTCACTTAACACATCGACCCTTTTATAGTTTTAAGGAAAGAGCCAAGCATACTTCGCATACAAACCCTAATAATACTGGTATGATGGCAACAAGAACTGTACGATTATTTTAGACTAATAAAAAGTATAAACAAATTTGTACGCATATTACAAGACTAGGTGCCAATATATGGTTATTTGAGATCAATACGTGTGTAAATATGTTACTAATATACACTATACATCAATACAGTTCGAAGAGCTTATTATAAACAATAAACATATCTGCTTATATACGCAACTCTAAATTTTCTTTATGATATGATTGCGGTAGAACCAAAACTCAATAAAAAGGCATTAAATACTTTATAAGAAATAATACCTAATAACAGGCCAGGCAGTATACAGCGGCTAATATACCTCATGTGCAAAATAAGAATATGACTACTCAGTAAAGAGCTCAGAAAATATTGCTTTGATGAATTAAAGCAAATATAAAAATAATTAGGCTTAAAATCGAGCACCATAATTTAGAAAAGTGTGAGCAATATTTATACAAACATATAGGTACATACGTTTACGAAATCTTTCTGCTAAGTACGTATGCCGCCAGAGATCCGTAGACTTTGTAATCATAAATATTTCCCTCAAAAATCCCTATCACCTGTATATTGAAGTAATATAAAGGCAAGAGATATAGTAGAAAGCTAGCCTCAGGCATATGTTTATACACATATACTATGCATATAACCAGCCTACGATCGTTACTTTGAACATACATTTACAATCAATTTTAAACATTCTATATTTAGGAACAGGGTGTAAAGTACGTTACAATATTTTATTTCCCACATTTGACTAGATATAATGCTAGGCCTAACATTCATCCTCTACACACATCATATTATACGAGTATGTCAAAATTTGAACTTTGTTTGAAGAATCAAGTCTGGAGCGGTTAACACTGAAACTTACACATAATCTACTATGACATGTCTGTGTCGATAGGAATAAACAAACAAAACAACATACACATCTTTTTTAACATTGAACTAATGTCTATACTATACATACAACACTGAATTCTATACGAAATAGTATTTAAAGAGGTACAACGGCAAATTAACACGATTTACATACGTCATATTATGGGTAAACACCAAATTCTAAAACTAACATTAAATTGTATCTATATAAGATCTGAATTCTAACTTCAAGCATAATAATAGTTAAGATGTATGTTGTTTTGCTTTTCTACGTTTACTTGATATCAAGTTGTAAGTTGAATCGCATACGATGGTCCTTCGAGCCGGATTATAATAATATCTACACATTTTAAAAATGTCACAATATTACAGTTAATTATATTAGTGTGATATTGTAAACGTACCATTAATTTCAATCTAATACTCACTTTAATACTTCATTTCAGGACAGATTTCTTAAGTCTAAAAATCCCCTTTTTTTCAAATAAGAAGGGGCACGGGGACTTAGAGCACACAATAATATTATGTATTTAATTTATGCACTCGTACAATACTTAATTTATCGTTTTTCATTCACGACACAATTGTATTCATACAATTTCACCAGATACATATCTATTTAATGCGACATCCAATTTTACGTATAATTCAAATACTCTTTATTACTGAGCCGAGATTGGCATTGAAAAATGTTACTTATATCGACAAATTATCGATTTTAGTCGCTAATCCAACCACTAATTTTACGTAGTGCCACTACGGGCATTAAAGGTTTCATTGACTAAGGACGTGTTCGCGATACAAACACATAAGTAGACGTGTTATACTGATAATATTCTACAATTCACATAATATGAACTGTATAACACGGAGTGACGCGCCTTCTAGTATACATATATAAGCGGGTCTAAGCCAACTCTGATCCTGACATTTGGTGTTCAACTTCGACAAAGTCCGTAAATTCTACACGTACGCGGGTGGCAGGAACTTTGTGCAAGGTTCATCCGACCGTTTTCCTCGCTAATGTTCCCGAGCGAGTGCTCGCGCCGCTATGTTCTGGCATATCAGGTATTCTATCTCACACTTTACACGAAGAGCCGTACGATGAGCACAAAAGAGCATCGGCAGGTCAATATGCCCTCTTCTTGTAGTGCCATTTCATCATAAAATGGCTGGCAATCAACCGAGTCAGTTCCGTAAATCCAGCCCTGTCCAAATAACCAACCTCGTATACCTCGAAACGTCGCGCAACTAACCAGGCCCACCCCGCCGGTCGCGAGGGTGACGAGCTAGACGAAGGCCTCGTCTCGCAACAGCGTCCACTAACTAGGCTCACCTCGCCGGGGCCGGGCCCCTAGTTGGCCCAGGCCATGACGACCTTGGTGAAGGGCAGGAAGAGCGCGGTGTCCCCGGGCGGCGCGAGGAAGTAGCGGCGGCCGCGGTGCGTGCCGTCGTTGCGCGGCAGGCCGGGGTGGCGCGCGTGCGGGAACTCCGCGCCCACCAGCACGCCGCCGCCCGCCGCGCCGCCCGCGATGCCCACGTAGCTGCCGGGCCAAGCGCACGTCAGCCGCACGAACCCGTCCGAGGCTGCGAGCTGCGGCCGTACCCGCTGCGCGGTACGGGGGCCCCACCATGACGTCTTAGTGCGATACGATTCCGGCTAGGTTCAGGTTTTAGCTGACATTTTTAGTATGGATCTGACTGCGCATCAGAAGCAAAGGAAAAAGTTGCTTTTCGTCTCGCGCAGATGATAAAAGCCCGTCGAGGGAATGGGCGAAATTCTTAAGAATCATGTTATAGGCAATGCGGCTAGCAACTCATAAACTACAATCATGTTAAACGTGGCCTTTACCTGTTACCTCCAGCTCTATCCACCCTATAAGGGATATAGACGTGATTTGTGTACGGTGTATCTGACGGCGAGCGAACCTACTGAATCAAATTTGAGTCGCACTAAGACGTCATGGTGACCCCCTGTAACCAAAAACCCTAGAGGTGACTCGCAAGGTGCCGCGCGGAGAACACCAACTTTTTGGCTGCCGTGGAACAGTTACGGTGACAGCTCACAGATGAGTACCCGGCTTTAGATTAATTGGTGCTGTACGGTCTTAACTCTTAGAGTTTTCCGTAGCACCAAACATTTTCTATGTTGTCGCTCAACTCAACGCGCCTCTGTCTAATTAGGTTACTTATACAAAAAAAATAACAGCCCGGGTTGAATGGCATAGCAGATATTTTCGACGAGTCAAACCATTTATGCACAGCACTGATATCAAATATACCTACCATGGATTACGCAAATATCACGATTTCTATTGAAACCAAGCGTGCCGAATTTTTACCACTTAATGTGACGTCACAGCCAAAATGTATCAGGAAATCCCAACCTCTGCAATTCAAACGATTCCACTAGAGCCGTTGCTCTCCAAAATGTCTTCTGATTTTCAAAATGTGTGGAACCTCGATGCTTAGTCGAGGTTCAGACACGCGAAGTAGACGCATTTGCGAAATCTGTGGTAATCTGATATCTGTGGTGCACAGTGACAAAATTAGCGGCGGCCTCTGCTAGCCGGAGATTAACGAGTACGTTGCCCGTGGGAGGACAAATTCCACCAGGGTTGTTTTGCTATTGGTGGAATGTTTCATGACATAGTGACTGAGGGCTAGAGTACTGACCGCACGCGGCCGACGGCGATGCGTCCGTGCGGCGCGATCACCTTCACGGCGTGTCCCAGCCGCAGCTGCCGCGGCTCGCTCGGGATGTACGGCCGCCCCGCCTGCTGCGTAGCGCTCTCTGCTAAACAAAAAATATATAAAAAAACAGTTTAATTCACTCATTTTACTGTCGCTACTAGCGGTACAGATTTTTTCTCATACATTGGAAAAAAACTGCACTAACTTTCGGCACCACCACTTTAAAGCGGCACTAGGTTTTTCGACATTTATTTTTAATCATCTATAAGCTATAAAAACGCCGTAAATTAATAATTAGTCGTAATTCCTCACTTGTACCTGAGAAATTCTATAAATGTACCGCTCAGAAATGACGGCATAGCGCTCAGAGTTATTTTATGATATAGTAACAGCCTTCTAAGCTTCATTCACGCTGGTTCATTTCACATGTTTTTTTTCCATGGGCTTGTAGTCTATAGATTATTGGGATAATCTCGGGGCTCTATGGAAATTTCAAGTCAATCTGACCATTGGAAGTGGGTAAAAATCGAGTTGTAAGATCCATTCCATTCCATTCCATTCCATTCCATTGTTAAGTGCTCGAGCTCGTCGGTGTCGTCGCGGCGCGCGTCCGACTGCAGCCGAGCACGTCCGGCGCCCACTGACACACTACGGTACGGGTGCAGCACTGACCGTGTCGCGGCGTGTCGCGCAGGTTGTCGATGGAGCGCCGCAAGTACGCCTCGGCCTCCTCCAGCAGCTCCTCCGTGTCGTCGCGGCGCGCGTCCGACTGCAGCCGAGCACGTCCGGCGCCCACTGACACACTACGGTACGGGTGCAGCACTGACCGTGTCGCGGCGTGTCGCGCAGGTTGTCGATGGAGCGCCGCAAGTACGCCTCGGCCTCCTCCAGCAGCTCCTCCGTGTCGTCGCGGCGCGCGTCCGACTGCAGCCGAGCACGTCCGGCGCCCACTGACACACTACGGTACGGGTGCAGCACTGACCGTGTCGCGGCGTGTCGCGCAGGTTGTCGATGGAGCGCCGCAAGTACGCCTCGGCCTCCTCCAGCAGCTCCTCCGTGTCGTCGCGGCGCGCGTCCGACTGCAGCCGAGCACGTCCGGCGCCCACTGACACACTACGGTACGGGTGCAGCACTGACCGTGTCGCGGCGTGTCGCGCAGGTTGTCGATGGAGCGCCGCAAGTACGCCTCGGCCTCCTCCAGCAGCTCCTCCGTGTCGTCGCGGCGCGCGTCCGACTGCAGCCGAGCACGTCCGGCGCCCACTGACACACTACGGTACGGGTGCAGCACTGACCGTGTCGCGGCGTGTCGCGCAGGTTGTCGATGGAGCGCCGCAAGTACGCCTCGGCCTCCTCCAGCAGCTCCTCCGTGTCGTCGCGGCGCGCGTCCGACTGCAGCCGAGCACGTCCGGCGCCCACTGACACACTACGGTACGGGTGCAGCACTGACCGTGTCGCGGCGTGTCGCGCAGGTTGTCGATGGAGCGCCGCAAGTACGCCTCGGCCTCCTCCAGCAGCTCCTCCGTGTCGTCGCGGCGCGCGTCCGACTGCAGCCGAGCACGTCCGGCGCCCACTGACACACTACGGTACGGGTGCAGCACTGACCGTGTCGCGGCGTGTCGCGCAGGTTGTCGATGGAGCGCCGCAAGTACGCCTCGGCCTCCTCCAGCAGCTCCTCCGTGTCGTCGCGGCGCGCGTCCGACTGCAGCCGAGCACGTCCGGCGCCCACTGACACACTACGGTACGGGTGCAGCACTGACCGTGTCGCGGCGTGTCGCGCAGGTTGTCGATGGAGCGCCGCAAGTACGCCTCGGCCTCCTCCAGCAGCTCCTCCGTGTCGTCGCGGCGCGCGTCCGACTGCAGCCGAGCACGTCCGGCGCCCACTGACACACTACGGTACGGGTGCAGCACTGACCGTGTCGCGGCGTGTCGCGCAGGTTGTCGATGGAGCGCCGCAAGTACGCCTCGGCCTCCTCCAGCAGCTCCTCCGTGTCGTCGCGGCGCGCGTCCGACTGCAGCCGAGCACGTCCGGCGCCCACTGACACACTACGGTACGGGTGCAGCACTGACCGTGTCGCGGCGTGTCGCGCAGGTTGTCGATGGAGCGCCGCAAGTACGCCTCGGCCTCCTCCAGCAGCTCCTCCGTGTCGTCGCGGCGCGCGTCCGACTGCAGCCGAGCACGTCCGGCGCCCACTGACACACTACGGTACGGGTGCAGCACTGACCGTGTCGCGGCGTGTCGCGCAGGTTGTCGATGGAGCGCCGCAAGTACGCCTCGGCCTCCTCCAGCAGCTCCTCCGTGTCGTCGCGGCGCGCGTCCGACTGCAGCCGAGCACGTCCGGCGCCCACTGACACACTACGGTACGGGTGCAGCACTGACCGTGTCGCGGCGTGTCGCGCAGGTTGTCGATGGAGCGCCGCAAGTACGCCTCGGCCTCCTCCAGCAGCTCCTCCGTGTCGTCGCGGCGCGCGTCCGACTGCAGCCGAGCACGTCCGGCGCCCACTGACACACTACGGTACGGGTGCAGCACTGACCGTGTCGCGGCGTGTCGCGCAGGTTGTCGATGGAGCGCCGCAAGTACGCCTCGGCCTCCTCCAGCAGCTCCTCCGTGTCGTCGCGGCGCGCGTCCGACTGCAGCCGAGCACGTCCGGCGCCCACTGACACACTACGGTACGGGTGCAGCACTGACCGTGTCGCGGCGTGTCGCGCAGGTTGTCGATGGAGCGCCGCAAGTACGCCTCGGCCTCCTCCAGCAGCTCCTCCGTGTCGTCGCGGCGCGCGTCCGACTGCAGCCGAGCACGTCCGGCGCCCACTGACACACTACGGTACGGGTGCAGCACTGACCGTGTCGCGGCGTGTCGCGCAGGTTGTCGATGGAGCGCCGCAAGTACGCCTCGGCCTCCTCCAGCAGCTCCTCCGTGTCGTCGCGGCGCGCGTCCGACTGCAGCCGAGCACGTCCGGCGCCCACTGACACACTACGGTACGGGTGCAGCACTGACCGTGTCGCGGCGTGTCGCGCAGGTTGTCGATGGAGCGCCGCAAGTACGCCTCGGCCTCCTCCAGCAGCTCCTCCGTGTCGTCGCGGCGCGCGTCCGACTGCAGCCGAGCACGTCCGGCGCCCACTGACACACTACGGTACGGGTGCAGCACTGACCGTGTCGCGGCGTGTCGCGCAGGTTGTCGATGGAGCGCCGCAAGTACGCCTCGGCCTCCTCCAGCAGCTCCTCCGTGTCGTCGCGGCGCGCGTCCGACTGCAGCCGAGCACGTCCGGCGCCCACTGACACACTACGGTACGGGTGCAGCACTGACCGTGTCGCGGCGTGTCGCGCAGGTTGTCGATGGAGCGCCGCAAGTACGCCTCGGCCTCCTCCAGCAGCTCCTCCGTGTCGTCGCGGCGCGCGTCCGACTGCAGCCGAGCACGTCCGGCGCCCACTGACACACTACGGTACGGGTGCAGCACTGACCGTGTCGCGGCGTGTCGCGCAGGTTGTCGATGGAGCGCCGCAAGTACGCCTCGGCCTCCTCCAGCAGCTCCTCCGTGTCGTCGCGGCGCGCGTCCGACTGCAGCCGAGCACGTCCGGCGCCCACTGACACACTACGGTACGGGTGCAGCACTGACCGTGTCGCGGCGTGTCGCGCAGGTTGTCGATGGAGCGCCGCAAGTACGCCTCGGCCTCCTCCAGCAGCTCCTCCGTGTCGTCGCGGCGCGCGTCCGACTGCAGCCGAGCACGTCCGGCGCCCACTGACACACTACGGTACGGGTGCAGCACTGACCGTGTCGCGGCGTGTCGCGCAGGTTGTCGATGGAGCGCCGCAAGTACGCCTCGGCCTCCTCCAGCAGCTCCTCCGTGTCGTCGCGGCGCGCGTCCGACTGCAGCCGAGCACGTCCGGCGCCCACTGACACACTACGGTACGGGTGCAGCACTGACCGTGTCGCGGCGTGTCGCGCAGGTTGTCGATGGAGCGCCGCAAGTACGCCTCGGCCTCCTCCAGCAGCTCCTCCGTGTCGTCGCGGCGCGCGTCCGACTGCAGCCGAGCACGTCCGGCGCCCACTGACACACTACGGTACGGGTGCAGCACTGACCGTGTCGCGGCGTGTCGCGCAGGTTGTCGATGGAGCGCCGCAAGTACGCCTCGGCCTCCTCCAGCAGCTCCTCCGTGTCGTCGCGGCGCGCGTCCGACTGCAGCCGAGCACGTCCGGCGCCCACTGACACACTACGGTACGGGTGCAGCACTGACCGTGTCGCGGCGTGTCGCGCAGGTTGTCGATGGAGCGCCGCAAGTACGCCTCGGCCTCCTCCAGCAGCTCCTCCGTGTCGTCGCGGCGCGCGTCCGACTGCAGCCGAGCACGTCCGGCGCCCACTGACACACTACGGTACGGGTGCAGCACTGACCGTGTCGCGGCGTGTCGCGCAGGTTGTCGATGGAGCGCCGCAAGTACGCCTCGGCCTCCTCCAGCAGCTCCTCCGTGTCGTCGCGGCGCGCGTCCGACTGCAGCCGAGCACGTCCGGCGCCCACTGACACACTACGGTACGGGTGCAGCACTGACCGTGTCGCGGCGTGTCGCGCAGGTTGTCGATGGAGCGCCGCAAGTACGCCTCGGCCTCCTCCAGCAGCTCCTCCGTGTCGTCGCGGCGCGCGTCCGACTGCAGCCGAGCACGTCCGGCGCCCACTGACACACTACGGTACGGGTGCAGCACTGACCGTGTCGCGGCGTGTCGCGCAGGTTGTCGATGGAGCGCCGCAAGTACGCCTCGGCCTCCTCCAGCAGCTCCTCCGTGTCGTCGCGGCGCGCGTCCGACTGCAGCCGAGCACGTCCGGCGCCCACTGACACACTACGGTACGGGTGCAGCACTGACCGTGTCGCGGCGTGTCGCGCAGGTTGTCGATGGAGCGCCGCAAGTACGCCTCGGCCTCCTCCAGCAGCTCCTCCGTGTCGTCGCGGCGCGCGTCCGACTGCAGCCGAGCACGTCCGGCGCCCACTGACACACTACGGTACGGGTGCAGCACTGACCGTGTCGCGGCGTGTCGCGCAGGTTGTCGATGGAGCGCCGCAAGTACGCCTCGGCCTCCTCCAGCAGCTCCTCCGTGTCGTCGCGGCGCGCGTCCGACTGCAGCCGAGCACGTCCGGCGCCCACTGACACACTACGGTACGGGTGCAGCACTGACCGTGTCGCGGCGTGTCGCGCAGGTTGTCGATGGAGCGCCGCAAGTACGCCTCGGCCTCCTCCAGCAGCTCCTCCGTGTCATCCCGGCGCACGTCCGGCAGAGAGCCGCGCCATAACCGGCACTCTATTTAAAAAAAAGATTTTTCCTCAATTCTTAGTATGCAGTATTTATTTAATAAGCGATGGAAAGGTTGTTACTTTACCTCCACTAGAGGGCGTGTATACATTCTGTGGAAATCGATCGTAGCTGCGGTCGATACTGACACACGGCGACCGCGACAGAAATCGCGAAACACTGGGAAAATAAACATTCTTTACATCCTGTGCAGAATACACCTACTGGGGCCAATTTGATTCCTGGCACTCAAAACGCAGCAGTTCTCAGTTCTCATAGTAAATGGAGTTACTATGGCAGTTGATGTGAAAAACTTCCACAGGGCCGAGAGGTCCGACACATTGTATTTGCAGAATTCAAGCCTTGTGAAGTTGCGAGACACGAGTAACAGTGATTAAAAATTAAGCTGCTTAGGGGTGATTAGACATCGTTTTCTCTCTTTCAAGAAAGCCAGTTGGTAATTTCAATACTAGGAAGCGTTAAATTTTTTTGTCACCCTATAAACCATTTTGAGTAACTTTTTCATCTGACAAATTTGGCGATATGTACAGTTCACATAGCCACTAGTAACTTGAATGATATTAGTAGGTACTTGGAGGTCTCTGATGCGGGCGCGATGTGGCGCTCGGTGCTGCCCGCGCGCAGCCCCAGCGCCCACACCGGGTCGGCCGAGCGCGACAGCTCCGGCACCATCGATGTAAAACCTGACACAAACAATTAATAATAACCTCTGCAATTTACGCAATTTATGTGCAAATTTCTATTCGATACCATGACGAAAAGTTTGTGTGAAATGAAGGAAAAAACCGTGAAATATCCACGAGAACTTCCCAATCGGCACTGAGAGCACAAGATTACTGATTCTTAAGCCACTACGTGTACCTAAAGGGTAACTGACCGATGACGCTAATTATGTGTGGAGGCTAACTGACCGATGTCGCTGACTATGTGTGGAGGGTAACTGGCCGATGTCGCAGACTATGTGTGGAGGCTAACTGACCGATGTCGCTGACTATGTGTGGAGGGTAACTGGCCGATGTCGCAGACTATGTGTGGAGGCTAACTGACCGATGTCGCTGACTATGTGTGGAGGGTAACTGGCCGATGTCGCAGACTATGTGTGGAGGCTAACTGACCGATGTCGCTGACTATGTGTGGAGGGTAACTGGCCGATGTCGCAGACTATGTGTGGAGGCTAACTGACCGATGTCGCTGACTATGTGTGGAGGGTAACTGGCCGATGTCGCAGACTATGTGTGGAGGCTAACTGACCGATGTCGCTGACTATGTGTGGAGGGTAACTGGCCGATGTCGCAGACTATGTGTGGAGGCTAACTGACCGATGTCGCTGACTATGTGTGGAGGGTAACTGGCCGATGTCGCAGACTATGTGTGGAGGCTAACTGACCGATGTCGCTGACTATGTGTGGAGGGTAACTGGCCGATGTCGCAGACTATGTGTGGAGGCTAACTGACCGATGTCGCTGACTATGTGTGGAGGGTAACTGGCCGATGTCGCAGACTATGTGTGGAGGCTAACTGACCGATGTCGCTGACTATGTGTGGAGGGTAACTGGCCGATGTCGCAGACTATGTGTGGAGGCTAACTGACCGATGTCGCTGAGCAGCACGCGGCGCGTGTCGTCGGCGCCGGGCGGGGGCGCGGCGGGGCGCGGCGCGGGCGGGGCCAGCCGCCGGCCCGGCGCCAGGCGCGTCGGCAGCGTTGGCATCGCTGACTTCGACGGCAGAGTTATCTGATCGAAAACAAAGTAGTTTTAATTTGTTGTAAAAAAATCCTTCTTGGTAGGTTAACATTTACAGTCCACGTCATATAGTTTGAAGCATCCAAGTCGGCCAAATAGTTCGGTACCTTGATCAATCTACAGATTTTTTTATCTTAGCGCTAACTTAGCGCACCTTGTTGGCGAGGTACTGGTCGGAGCTCCAGCGCGGCGGCAGCGCGCACACGTCGGTCTGCGCGCCGTTGTCGCGGCGCGGCACGGACGCGTCGCGCAGCACCGGCCGCGCGCGCCCCGCGCCCCACGCTGACGCCTTGAGCGGCCCGCGGGACAGCCGGTGGGTTGGCCCCCTACCAACGCAAAACATATGCTAAGACACTCAATATGTATTGTCTTTATTTTTTCTGAAGACTTGTACGCGGCGTATTTATTACGCGTCGACGACACGCATTTCTCAAACGCACGCCGATGATGCCCATAAAGTTAGTAAAGGTGTGACTGAATCTTGTTTGAATAATGTTGTCTGTATTTAATCTGATTTTCTCCTAAAATATATTTTTTAAGAGGAATTTGAAGAGCCGCAACGGACCCTTCAAAGAGCCGCATGCGACTCGCGAGCCGCACCCGACGTTGACCCCTGCCCTGGTCATTGGTAAACAGCATAATAAATAGGCGTTTGGATCTATATCGTACGAACGTTTGATTTGATTCCCTTTCCGAGTATTACAGGTGTTTTTTTTTAAACTAAGCCAAAGAGCAAAGTAACGCAACGCACCTACGCAACCTACTACCTAACTCATAATTGAACTCGCGATTCGTTAGTAAAAGAAAGACTAATAAAACAAAGCTAATTTTTGAATAGATAAACCAAATATTACAAAACGTCAAAAGAGTAACAAAGCAAATATTACCTGTATTGAAACGGATTCGGGCACGTATTCCTCCTCACATTAATGTTGCTATACAGGTCATCCTCCGAAGTGCCACACTTCGATATATCCCTCTCAGCAAACACCGAAAACCTGTGTCCCAAATGGCACGTCTTCTGGAAACTGTCGAGGCTCTCGTCTCTATGGAGTATGTCCATGCTGGAACCAAGCTCGAAGCTCGAGGACTTCGTATTATCAAAGCTTAGGCCCCTGTTGTACTCGCAGGTTAGACTGTCCACACTGTCTAGTCTCCTAGTACTTGTGTTAGCGCTCCGTTTATACAGCGTGTTGTCTGACCGGTTGTCGCAACTTTTTAGTATCCCTCTGCCTGGTAAATCCAAGCTTCCTTTACTGTTGAACGCAACATGCCGTATCTCCTTATCGTTGGGTAGGGATACTCGCTTGTTCTTAAAACTGGAGTCAGCTAGGACCCCTTGCAGAGCGCTGTTCTCCTGGTTTTCGTTTTCAGCGTTGTCTGTCTCTCCTGGTTGGAAGTCAGGGTCTAGGGTGTGGAACTTGATGAGCACTGGTGTAGAGTGCGTGGTGGAAGCGGAGGAAGGTCCCCATTGGTCGGTTTCACGGATTGAAACCAAGTCCTCCTGTGAAATTGAGGGTTATGTTTTAATAGTACATTATGATACAAGTGTGCTATGTTGGTAATTACACACGAGGCGTATTGTACGCGCGAGCGCCAGCGAGCGCGGGTAAGAGAGCCGAGATGTGTAATTACCAAAGCACACGCGTCGCATACGACGTTTTTCAACACATTTGCGAGGAAAAATAAATAAAATTTAGTTAATACAAGGACTTTAAGAACTTTAGTTTACCTTTGTTACCAGACATTGCTTACCTGGAGCTGCTTTAGAACTTTACTTTATCATTTGGTAATTAACACCTTGGATTTCTTACTGATATAACTGTCCGAACATATTTTAGTATTTCCAGCGACGGACACTACATTTCTTTATTACTTGATGTCGTAATTTTTGAAGTAATAAAATAACAAAGTCTGAATCAACAATATCAGTGAAAAATGGCGGCAGATATTATTTCTCCGCGCCAATCCGCGCGTAGCACGTTCGCGCATGCGCGCTGTGCACTTAGCACGCGCGTGACGAAGACACTGACAACAGACTGCTAAACAGCCTAATATTAAAATTATAATAAAAATAATTAATCAATGCCTGAAATATGCAAATTATGGTCACTTTTAGATAAAAATGAATAATTTGGCGAAATTAAATGTTTATTTATCATCTTTAACCTAAAATAATTTAATATTCACGAAAATATTCCTTGTTCCTATAGAATATAGATACTGAGCCGTTTGCTAAGATTTTAAAAAAGTTTATATTACCGCACTCGTGCGGTAATATATTACAGCACTTGTGCGTAATAAGCTGAGTTATGAGCTTAAATGCGGTGCAATAAGACTCAATTTACGAGCAAGTGTGTTGAAAAGTTTATTATATAACGAGGGATAACAGAAAAATCATTTCATTGAGCAAGTATTATTGACGCACAAGCCGAAGGCGAGCGCTTGATCATGTACAGCTTGAGGGGAGGAAGTTAGAGCTTACTGTGTTAAGGTTCTTAAAGGATCAGCAACGCGCATGGGAGTCCGCAGTATATACCTATGCTGCACTGCTTGCCGTCAGGCGGGCCGTGCAAAACAATTTTTACCTGCAAATTGCTCATATCCTTAGACTCATCAGTCGTGAATATGAGTTCTATATCGTCAACCTCCTCCGACTCGTTGCCGCTGGCGTTCTCTGTCTCTTTCTCGTCGCCAGTGCGGGGATCGATGGGGGTAGTCACACCTTCGCTGAATACAGAGTTGTCACCTTCAGATAACGACCTGAAACATTAGCATAACTTATGTAGAGAAGCAATTTGGCTTGCATGTCATTTTTTTTCAAACTCATAATTTTCGACGTCGTAATATCACCTTTAACAAGGTACAAAGTGTGTCGATGTTCGTGATCTTGACATTCACTGTACAGTTAGCGTCATACATATAGTATGGAACATACAAAGTGACCAAAAAGTTCGACACACCATACTATTTCTATAGTGTACCTACCGACCTATTTGGCCGACTTGGTTGCTTCAAACTAAATGACGCTGACTGTACATGCAAATCTGGTGAGTGCTACATTAACTTAGTATAGTGATATGTATGACATAATGCATAGTGCTTCATTCCAGTAATTAATGTAAAGAAAATCGCCACAGCTAATAATTATTAGCCACCGTTTTTCTTAATTAGAATTTGCCGCGATTTGGGGTTGACTGACGTGCGTTTTTTGACAGTTGTCATTTTTGACAGGAGATGCAAGAGTGGTTATAAGCTACCGTCAGTGAAAGGCAAATTAATAATATTCTTGTAAAATAATATAAAGATCTGAAGTAAAGGCTTTAAATGTTGTTTCTTGTGTTTTCAGGTGAGTAAATTATCTTGTTTACATACGGGAACAATGTAATCGTTAGATATCATAACATTTTGTACTGAAATAAACTTGTGTTTTCAGAGAAACGCAATTTCGTCTTTATTTCAATAATCCTGATGATTCGTGTTGGAAGAGGTTAACATCATTATAAAACAACATTTTCTGCAAATATTTCAAGAAACATGGAAAAGTTGAGATTTGATTTTGCTGTGAAACCGACAGCAGACGGAAAATCAAACATAATTTGCATAACCTCAATAGCTACAACAAATGGACAGATTTTTGAAATACCAAGTGAATATCAACCTTTGCAACTACATCAAACAATCATAAACACTACTAATTACGCCAAAGTCAAGAAATCGTTAACTAAAAGACATCAAACACGGAAAATATGGATAACCTTGAACAGTGACATATCAAAAACATATTTGGATGACGACCAAAACTTGCAGTTTAATGACTATTACCTGGAAGAAATATCAGAAAAAACAAATAATGAAGAATCTGCACCTAGCAGTAGCAGCTCTAATAAAATGTTAGAAAAACTGATAGAAAAATTGCTTGAAGAAAAACAGGAAAAATCTGTTACTCAAAATTTAGGGAAAATAGCAAAAGATTTCATAATAGAGAAATTTACCGGGAAAAACTCGAATGCATACCAGTGGATTAAAGACTTCAATAAAGAATGTGAACGTTTTGAAATTAATGAAGACAAAAAGAAAATTGAAATTTTGAAATTGTTTTTGGAAAGCTCTAGCGTGGACTGGTACAGCTGCATGTTAATGAAACTAACGGTGGAATCAGAGTGGAACAGTTGGGAAAAAAGTTTTTGCGAGACATTTTCAAATAAGGGATGGTCGCCGGCTAGATATGCTCTTGCCTTTAAGTATCAAGCAGGTTCCTTACTAGAATATGCCCTAAAAAAAGAACGACTTTTACTGGAGGTAAGGAAATCTATTGATACGGGAACACTAGTTGACCTCATTGCGTTTGGCTTACCAAACTTTGTAACAGACAAAATCAACAGAGAAACTTTACATGAAACTGAAGACCTCTATAACGAACTAGGAAAATTGGAACATCTTGTGAAGAAAAATACCTATGATAAAAGAAACTATACATATGCAGATACTAAAACAAAAAAAGTTGAAGAAAAAAGGCCATGCCAAATCTGTGCCAATGAGAAAAAAGGAAAACGATACCACCCAGAAGAGTTATGTTGGTTTAAAGGAAGAAATCCAAAAGCAGTTGTAAAAACTGTAAATAACTCGGAATTAGAAATCGAACTTAATGAGAAGAATCCAAAAAACTAGAAGTACCACCATTAATAAAAATTCAGTTACTATTAAATGACACTTTAAATGTTGCTGGAATTTATGACTCCGGCTCAAACGTGTCACTAATTAATGCAAAATTATTAAAAATACAACAGAAAGAAAAAACAGATAATATAGAAATAGTAAACTTGAGAACTATTAATGGTGAGAAGAAAACAAAAGGTATGGTAACACTAAAAATAAAAATCTACGATATTGAACAAATTATGGACATTTTCGTGGTAGATAATGAAAATTTCAACTACGATTTTCTTGTGGGCCTGGATTGCATCATCAATTTCAAATTAACGCAAAATGAACATTTAAATATTATACAAAGTAATCCGGCAGAAAAGAAAATAACGGCAAATGAAAAAGGCATGAAAATCAAGATCTACACTGCAAATGATATTTCAAACTCAACAAATGTCAATATTCCTGATGTACTAGGTGACAAAAATGAACAGAAACTTTTATCATCCTCAGAAGTTTTAAAACAGAACACAAAACAATTAAAGGAATGTGAAATAAATTTTAATGAGCATATAAATTCTAATGAATTTGATATAGCAGTGAACCATCTAGACTTAAATAAACAATCAATAATTGACAACATGATAGAAAAATACAAACAAGTTTTTGCAAAAGATAAATATGATGTGGGCACCGTACGAGATTATGAAGCTCATATAGACTTGATGGTGGATAAATACTGTTATAAACGTCCATACAGATGTACAGCTGAAGATAGAAAAGAAATAGAAAGCCAAATATCAACACTATTAAAGAAGAATTTGATTGAGGAGTCTTACAGTCCATTCGCTGCTCCAGTGACCCTTGCGTATAAAAGAGAAGATGCCAAGAAAACAAGGTTATGTATAGATTTCAGGGAACTAAACAAAATTGTTGTTCCCCAATCACAACCATTTCCGTTAATAGAGGACTTAATGATAAAAACCGTAAACTGCAAGTACTTTTCTACTTTTGATATAAATTCAGCTTTTTGGTCAATTCCACTTAAAATTCAAGATAGATATAAAACAGCTTTTGTCACTCAAGAAGGACATTTCCAGTGGACATGCCTCCCGTTTGGATTAAAGACGGCTCCAGCCATTTTCCAGAGAATATTGAGCAACATCATAAGAAAATACAAACTGTCTACTTTTGCAGTAAATTTTATAGATGATATCTTGGTTTTTTCAAAGACTTTTGAAGAACATGTGCTACATTTGTCAGAACTACTGGAAGCAATACTTAAAGAGGGTTTCAGACTAAAGTTTTCGAAGTGTTCATTTGCGAATAATTCTGCTAAATATTTGGGCCACATAATAGAAAATAACTCTGTCAGACCACTTAAAGATTATTTAACAGCGGTTAGAGATTTTCCAGTTCCAGAAACAAGAAAGAATGTACGTCAATTCTTGGGAAAGATAAATTTTCACCATAAATTTTTACCACACAGTGCAATTATTCTGGACCCGTTACACAATTTATTGAGGAAAGACGTAAAATTCGTGTGGACTGAAAAATGTCAGGAATCATTTGACAAAATAAAAGAACTGCTATGTTCACAGCCAATTCTGAAAATCTTTGATCCTGAACAACCAATAAAAATTTACACAGATGCTAGTATTAAAGGAGTAGGAGCAGTGTTAAAACAAGAGGATGAAAATGAAGAAAGTAAGCCAGTTGCATATTTTTCAAAAAAATTAACAGAAACACAGAAAAAGAAAAAAGCGATATATTTAGAATGTCTGGCCATTAAAGAAGCTGTGAAATACTGGCAGCACTGGCTTATGGGGAAGAAATTTATGGTATACTCGGATCACAAACCTTTAGAAAACATGAACATAAAAGCTAGAACAGATGAAGAACTCGGGGATTTGACATATTATTTGTCCCAATATGATTTTATTATAAAATACAACCCAGGAAAATCAAATCAAGAAGCAGACTGTTTGAGCAGGAACCCAGTTTTGGAACCTTGTGAAAATTCTGATGACTTTTTAAAAGTGATAAATTTGATTAAGCTGGAAGATATCAAAAAGGACCAAAGAACAAATATAAACAATCAAGATAGAAAAACCAAACTAATACTGGAAAATGAAATTTACTATAAGGAAAAAAAAAGAAAGAAAAAGATCATATTGTCAGAAGAATTTAGTAGGACTCTTATAAAACATATACACGAGACCTACTGCCACATTGGAAGAACCCAGATGATAAATAAAATAACACCCTTTTATACAGCAAAGAATATAATTGCAAACATCAAGTTAATTTGCGATGACTGTGACATTTGTATTAAGAATAAGTCTAGAAGGAAACCAAAATATGGCTTGATGTCTCATTTGGGCCCAGCAACACGTCCATTCGAAATTGTATCTATTGACACCATTGGAGGCTTTGGAGGATCACGTTCAACCAAGAAATACTTACATCTTCTGGTCGATCACTTCACAAGATATGCTTATATTTTGACATCACGAAATCAAAGCTCAAACGATTTTATCAAACTGATAAACACCGTGACACAAAGCTACAGTATTGACATGATATTAACAGATCAATATCCTGGCATAAATTCCAAGGAATTTAAAGATTACTTAAAAGAAAAAAATATAAGAATAGTCTTCACTGCTGTTGATACACCCTTTTCGAATGGCCTTAATGAACGGCTGAACCAAACCTTAGTCAACAAGATAAGGTGTAAAATAAATGAAAGTGATAAGAAGACAGCTTGGACAACTATTGCACAAAAGTGTGTAGAAAAATACAACGAAACGGAACACACAATCACAAAGTTTGCTCCAAAATACCTCTTGGAAGGCGAAAATGTGAACATTTTGCCACCTGAATTAAAATCAGCCTGTACACAAAAAGATCTGAAAAGAGACAGAACACTGGCTATAAAAAATACAATAAAATCTCACAATTATAATAAAAAAATATTTGATCAAAAGAGACGAGAATACAAATTCGAAGAAGGAGACAGAGTGTATGTGGAAAATGGAAATCGGCTAAATAGAAAGAAAATGGATGAACTAAGGATTGGACCATACACGATACTTAGAAAAATTTCCAATTCTTTATATGAAGTAGACACAGGACACAGGAAAGAAGAATCAAACCTCTACCACATTACAAAACTAACTCCAGTGACGACTCGTGCATAAACAATTTAAAATTGTTTATTTGTAAGGGGGGGAGATGTAAAGAAAATCGCCACAGCTAATAATTATTAGCCACCGTTTTTCTTAATTAGAATTTGCCGCGATTTGGGGTTGACTGACGTGCGTTTTTTGACAGTTGTCATTTTTGACAGGAGATGCAAGAGTGGTTATAAGCTACCGTCAGTGAAAGGCAAATTAATAATATTCTTGTAAAATAATATAAAGATCTGAAGTAAAGGCTTTAAATGTTGTTTCTTGTGTTTTCAGGTGAGTAAATTATCTTGTTTACATACGGGAACAATGTAATCGTTAGATATCATAACATTTTGTACTGAAATAAACTTGTGTTTTCAGAGAAACGCAATTTCGTCTTTATTTCAATAATCCTGATGATTCGTGTTGGAAGAGGTTAACATCATTATATTAATTTGAAATATTGACTAATTTAAAATCTTCAAATTTCATATGGGTCGATGTAATGTGTCTACAATATTATTATTTATATGTGATGAAATTTTTTGCCTATATTGTTCCAGTAATGTAATATAATAAAATAAAATTATTGAAGACTTGAAAGCAGCAGCAAAATATGTCATACTAATGATTGCCCGCGACTTCGTTTGTGCCATATTCGCCTACTGCGATCGTGTGGGAACTATTATACTTTCCGAGATAAAAGCTATCCTATGTCCTTCCCAGGAACTGTAACTATTTGTATACCAAATTCCAACTAAATCAGTTCAGCGATTTAAGCATGAAAAGGTAACAGACAGACAGAGCAGACACATTCAAGTCATTTTTGCATTTACAATATTAGTAGAGAACATACAAACATAAACTCACCGCAAACTCAAGTCATCTACATCCAAGTTCAATGTGTCTTTTCTTCGACTCCTCTCTAAATGTTCCTTCACAACCAAGTTCTCCTCCGAGGTGATACGCACTTGCACATCAAATGTGTCCGTCTTCTTAGCATCCCCTTCCGGAACGGCCATTTTCACACTCTCTGAAATAGTATTCAATCTGCTAGCTTGAATAAACTCTGTGTTGTCAAAGTGCTCCCTACGTTCCACAAAATGGAAACTAGCATTTGAATCCGCTGATTCCTTTTCAGTGTTCCTATCCTTTTTATCATCAACAGTCGAACCACTCTCTGACGTAGTGCTCGATAGAACTGCACCTTCCTTCAATGTACGGACTTTGATTCGAACATCAAATTTAGACAGGAGTTCTAGTTTGGTTTGATAACTTGATTTATGGTCTTTGGCTTCTTGTTTATCGTAACTTGCTATTTGGCTAGCAGGATCTTCAATTGGAGTATTTACTTCATCAGAATGTTCAGAACTTAAATTAGCTTCAAGTCCTTCTAAATTTTCTTCAGTGTGAAGATTGTCTGATGAGCAAACATCAATGTCCTCCTTATATTCAGGATCAGGGTCAACAGTCTCTGTTGTATCATTAATATCACTTGTAGCAGTTTTAATCACTATTTCACTTCCACTGTAATCGTCTACATTTTGAGACCGTGGACTGTAAGTCACTTGCAGTTTCACTCTTGGTTCATTAATTTCCTCTGGACCAGAGTCTATTATTTTACGCCTAAGGATATGATTTTCTAATGTTAACTTTTCTATAACATCGGCATATTCTATGCAATGGGAGTGTTGTTGGTATTTCTCTTTAAGCTCCTTCAATTCGTTCTTGGATATTTCGAGAGCCGTCCGCAAAGACACCACAGTCTGGTGCAGGGCCCTCACAGTGTCCAGATGCACAGCCCCCGGCGGGACTGCCTCCAGCCTTCCGCTATCCATTCCTTAATACCCACCACTCCAACTACCAACATCCCATACATGACTATTGCTATATCTTCCAAACGCACTTCAATTCACAAGCTCCGAGGCCTCCATCGCAGCGCTGATGTTATCAGACCTTTAATAAACAAACAAATAATAATTCACAATATTGCTCACGAAACTGTCACGAAATCGCACTTTAAAATTACTTACTGCTGACCTAATTTTCCATTCGGCCGTGTGACAATCGGCGACGAATCACGACGCATTTTTAGATCCTTATCGAAGCTCGTACTAGTTCCCAAATTCACCAGCGTATCGGGGCACAAGTGGGGCATGCAATCGATAAAACAACTCGACCCAGGCAGAGCTAATTAAGCTTTTAAAGCCCTCAAAAGTTAGTTTGGCGCGGCGCACAGATGGTACGGACAGCTGATAAGGCTTCAACACGTAAGGTTGTAATTAAGTCGGGATATTATCTTTTAATCGCTTCAGCAAGGTCGTAGGACATAGCTATAATTATAAGATACTTGAAAAATCTCTCGGTTCACTCCTTGTAAACAAATCAATAATCCAATTTGCTGTTCGCGGGCGCAAGAGAGAGAGACCGAGCAACGATAAAGAGCTTACTCTTGCATTGTCACTTTGACATATAAAGTTTATTTTTAGCTTTAAAAACGGTTGCTTAAACAGTGTTCCTCGTAAAAAAAATGATAAAACTTGGAGAATTTGGTGAATATGTCAGTGTCAAAAACAGAGCACCGATTATAACCTAAAACTTTTGTTTTTATTTGCATTTATCAATTGTTTATGATGTTATCCGTCATAAATATATGCAAAAACACGTACAACAGTTCATTTTTAGCCTTACAATTGAGATTCAAATCGAAAACACACTGGGTATGGCATATTTTCTTAAGGACTTTTTATGAACATTAAAGTAACATTATCTCTATTATTTGCTGTATTTCAACTTGTAGGCTAAATTAAAAAAGAAAACTAGCGCAAAGTACAAGGCTCAGAATCACTTTGACGAGTTTTACGGGTCGGTTTTTGGTGAAAAATGGAAACCCATGAAGGAGGCGATGTTGCGGCGCTCCAAATACGTCGCCGTCGTAAACAACTACGGAGACGCCGAGGAAACGGTCGAGTATCTCACTAAAAGAGGTAAATTGCAGTTATTCAAAGTCAAGTAAATCAAAACTTTATTTTACAATCATAGACCATATCTAATTGATTGTTAATTGTGAATACTTAATATCGTTATAATCAGTAATCAAAAAACAAATTTTTGATAAGTTATTTTCTTCTCAACATAGTTACTTCTTCATAAAATTGAATTCAGTTGGTCCTTGAACATTTTCTTTTTTCTTTTTAAGGTGCACACTGCTTAAAAACTTTGATGTCTGTGCAGCAAGATTTCCACAAACAGTATCCACCCACACCACCACCTGAAGACACACAACAGTCACACAGAGACAACAGCAGATTAGAACAATACACAACTAAACTGCAGTCTGATGAAATATCCAATGTGTATTCACAGAAGGATAATGTTCCCGACAAATTAGAATTACGAGATCTGACACTTCGAAGCAGTGAAGAGGAACAGAAAGTGGACAGAGGGTAGGTAAAAGAATATGTCCATTAAAGCGAGTAATGGGCATAATGCTTATAGTTAGCATAGTTAGTAGCATTATTGTTGCACCAAAGTTGTGAACAATTGAATTAATATCTACTATTTAGGGAACATACCCAAACTACGTGACCGATTTAGGGGGGGGAGGGGGGTCTTCAAAGTACCACTCATGGTCACCGGGGGGAGGGGGGGGGGGGTTTGGTTTCTTGTCACGTAGTCAATATTTTTTTTTTAAGAACGCCACGTTTTTATTACCCCATAGGTACGCATTCTCAAAGTACGCACTTTTAGGGGCCGTATAAGAAAATACAAACAAAAGCCATTATTTTGTAACTTTACGCAAAAAATATTGATAAAATATACTACGTGAAAACTAGGGGGGGGGGGGAGGGGGTCTGGGCATATACTACGCTTGGTCACCGAGGGGGGGGAGGGGGTCAAAAAACACGAAAAAAACGGTCACGTAGTTTGGGTATGTTCCCTTATTTGAAGTGGTTGCAACAGTAGGTGTATAGCATAGCAACTAATATATTCCAAGGACTTAAAATAATTACAAATCCTTCAGGAGATCAATTAGCATTACCTTGGAGCAGTCTTTAGCGGAGGCCCAGATGGACATGTCTCGCATTGTGGACCCATCCATGGGGGTCACGTCGGAGGCTCTGTACCAGTATGTGCCCGCCACACAACTAAAGGGCATGGACGACTGGGTGCCAGAGTCACTGCATTACTCTTATTTAGCCAGTAAGTTTCTGAAATATGTCTTTTTGGGTTATGGTAATGAGGATCTGTATAGAAAACGACGAAAACGTGTAGCTCCAGCACTAAATTACATCAGGATTTTTTCTGGTGGATGCACAAAAATTTTGCCAAAGTGATATAAATGGATCACTTACATATTAAAGTCAAGTCTGTTCAATATATTTCTGATTAATTCTTTATGTAGACCATTTGTTTTGTTTATGTCAAAAGAACTTATGACAATATGGGTATACCAAGTTTCAAATAATCAAGTAATCAGTCATTTATTTGTTCAAACATGGTCTGAAAAATAAGATGGTTAACAAGCAATTTTCAGGTGCATATCACTGAGACTATCATATCCATGCTGGTCTGGGAGCAAAGGAAAAACATAGAATGTACCAGTTGCTTCTCGTCCCGCGCAGATGTTAAAGGCCATCGACGGAATGGGTGTAATTCTTAGGAATTATGCAATAGGCGATGTGGCTAGCAACCCATCACTATTTTGATTCCTTTTGCCACCTATACGCCCAGTCTTGCTAAACGTGGCCTGTAGGTCTTGTTACCTTAGGCTCTGTCTACCCCATAAGGGATAAAGACGTGATTTGTGTGTGTGTGTGTGATATCACTGAGATATTATTATACAAATATTTTTAAGAAAGTTATGTGGATCACATGCACAAATCATCACTAATCTCTTTATTATTGTTGTTCTTATTCCAGAAGATAAAGATTTTCCTCTAGTAATAGAACCAGAGACAGATTTCAAGTTTCCAGAACACCTGAAAGTGTTTACGTACGAAATGGGCAGCGACTGGACCATGTTCCCAGAACCAAAGAGGTGTACAACTAGTAAGTCAATGTAGTTTTGGTTTTATTTTATTTTTCACTAACTTGCCTGCAACTTCATCTGCATTGACAATTTTACACTTTTCGTGTTATAAAAAGTAGCTATTTTAATCAAGCAGAGTGTGGCTTTCTGAAGTGTTATTTTTTACTATGACAGTAGTTTTGAGGATTCTCTCTTACTTAGATAGATCAGGATAAGCCCACATACCATGCAATATTTGGACAAATGACCCCAAAAATTTGAGAGGGCATCAGAAACCTATTTGATCAAATTATTAGAGCCATTGAAGTTGTTACTGGCATACTGATATATTGGCAACAAAAAAACGAACTCAAATAAAAGTTGCCAGTAAATAAAACTTATTTGACAATATTTTTGGTGACGTTTTAGAGGTGTTCAACTACTACCCGCTGGACTGTGGCAGCGTGGCGAGCGTGCTGGCCCTGTGCCTGTCCCCAGGCGACCGCGTGCTGGACCTGTGCGCGGCGCCGGGCGGCAAGGCCCTGCTCGCGCTGCAGACGCTGCTGCCCGACGTGCTCGTGTGTAACGACGCGTCCTTGTCTCGCAGCAACAGGTGAGGACAATGGCTCTGTGCCTGTCTCCCTCATGGAAGACCAGTAGCCACAGAATAACAATAATATCTATTATAGTCTACTGCTACGACCACAATGTCAAGAGTGTAGCGATTTAGAAGGAAAAGATACTAGCCTACTTTCATTAGAATGGTTCAGGATAGCATAGTGCACTTTCCTGTCCACTTGCTTTAAAACCTCTTTCTATCATGTCAGTACCATATATTAGTAATCTGTGGTCTATATCGTTAAACCACCATTGGTTGGTCCATACATACACCACACACACACACACACACACACACACACACACACACACACACACACACACACACACACACACACACACACACACACACACACACACACACACACACACACACACACACACACACACACACAGCGACACACACTAAGGCATGTATGTTTCTGTATAAGATGTGTTTTAGCGATTTGATACTCAACTGGAGATGCCTATGGATTAACTTGACTCTCTTGGGAAGAGGGAGAGCGGAAAGTTGGTATACTCTTGAAGAGTGGGCGTGGTCGTCGGATGAGGATCTAAATCATCATGATGACTTTCTGGGAAACTTTCTCTATTCGTAGGGTGTTCGTTTCCAATTGCCTTTTACACCGCAGTGCTGGAGTCCACAGTATGCGGTTTGAAATACTCTCACCGTCCCTTAGTCGCGTTGAACTTGATTGCGTCCTAGAAAAGCAAGTTAATCACATCTGTCTGCAGGATTAGTCGCATATTCCGCGATTATCTCATCGACTTCGAGACTAGCAACTTGTGGCGCGAGCGCGTCGTGCTGTCGACGCGCGACGGACGCGACTTTGTTGACGACATTGGCTTCGATAAGGTGAGAGTTGCTTATCCGGTTCGAAGGACCAATTGAATGAATTACTGCTTATAGGGTTCTGAATATACGTGTTCTTTATTAAATCAAAAATATAGATGGTGCGTTTTCTGTTGCGTTATTGACGGAAGTCAGGAAAGAGAAAAGTTGCCGTAACAAAAATTACAAACCTAAATTAATGTCGCTAAAAACAAAATGTAGATGCAACACCAGCATTATCTCACTCTATAGCAAATAATACCTTTTCTTCTATGTATTACTCATACATGTTGATATCTGTCAAAGGAATATATTTAGAACTCTTTCAAGTCATCAGTTCCGTCATAGCAGAGCTATGCCTCTGTTTTGATGGCACTTCTACAAAATCACTTTAGAAAAATCGACGACACTGTGCCACTAAATTTTCTAAGATTTTCCAGGATTACAATCAATTTTTTATTAGTTTGAAGATAAATACGATTGTCTGCTGTGCTACATTAACACGTGAACTTGATAACTTGTGTTGTCATCAGGTGCTGGTAGACGTGCCGTGTACGACAGACAGACATTCAATGAACGAGGACGAGAACAACATATTCCGGCCCGACCGCATCAAGGAGCGTCTGCGCATACCCGAGCTGCAGTCGCAGCTGCTTGCGTGAGTATTTACACTGTTTTTTTTTTTCACTAGAAAAAAGGTAAAGGTTTTTAGCCATACAACCAATATGGTAAATTAAGACTTCACTACATAGTATAAAACAAAGTCGCTTTCCCTGTCCTTATGTCCCTATGTCCCTTTGTATGCTTCTATCTTCAAAACTACTCAACGGATTTTGATGCGGTTTTTTTTAGTAGGTAGATAGTGATTCAAGAGGAAGGTTTTTATGTATAATTCTACGCAGACGAAGTCGCGGGCAGAAGCTTTATTAATAAACGTTATTTTTTATTAAATAGGTGCCTGTCTATCTGTAACATAGCAGACGTAAACGGCCACTAATGATGGGACAAATATATGATACGTAAATTTCAACTTTTCCAATGACATTGCTTTGCTGTTCCTTATTACCGTAGGTAATTTAATTATTATTATATTATTAAGGTTATTTCTTAAACTTGTGAAAATACCAAATTCGGTATTGCAAAAACACGATCTCAAAGAAACGCTCAATTAAAATCACCTTTTCACTCCGTTCTTTTTGCAATGTAATAATCCGTCCATCAAAAGCGCACCTTTACAATTTGTTCTACTAAATTATAAAGCCGTGGTAGCCTAGCGGTTCGACCTGTGGCCTCTCAAGCAGAGGGTCGTGGGTTCGAGCCCGGGCTCGCACCTCTGAGTTTTTCGGAATTTATGTGCGATATTACATTTGAAATTCATCATGAGCTTTTCTGTTAGGAAACCTGCGCATATCTGCGAAGCAATTCAATGGTGTGTGTGAAGTTCCCAATCCGCACTGGGCCCGCGTGGGAACTATAGCCCTCTCATTCTGCGAGCAGGCCTGTGCCCAGCAGCGGGACGTATGTAGGCTGGAGATGAGATAATTAATACTTATTTACTGCAGCGGTTTTAACAGCTCTATTATGGTTGTGTAGTAACGCGCTGAAGCTGGTCCGCGTGGGCGGCGCGGTGGTGTACTCCACGTGCTCGCTCAGCCCCGTGCAGAACGACGGCGTCGTGCACATGGCGCTCAAACACGCCTTCGAGACTGACAACATCGTCGCCACTGTCAAGTGAGTTTACAAGTTTTTTTTTAAATGTTTATTCGGGCACAAACGGTACAATAATACTTACATTATAATTTCACTTTGAATGTATGATGTTTCCTTCAGCGAGAAGCTCGTGGTAAATTCCAAATGGTAATCGTGAGGACCACAAATGCGCTGGTATGGTGATACAAAGAGCGGCTGGAACGTAATGGATACAAATAGCCCTAAACAGAGCGGAGTGGCATAGATTGAAGGCCTACATCGAAATGATTGACAAAGGCTTAGAAGAACAATTGTAAGGAAACTTGTACAAAATGAAAGAGCCGCAGTTCCTCGATTCGCAGATGTCGACTGTCGAAAAAAAAAATTTGCACCTCTTCAAAAAACTTCTTATGGTGCCTCTCCAACTAGTGAAGTTTGGCAGTCAGCTCCGCATACGTACTTCACGAGGTCCCTGGCCAGGGTGAAAAGCTCCGCTGCACTTGTGATTCCAGTTCACCACCACCAGCCACTTTGCCCAAAAAAACTATACTATTTTCAAAAACTATACTTAGCCAATTATTCTAGTATATTTGAGCAGGTGGTCGGGTCAGTTTTACTGAACAGCCCTGTATAGTTATGTTTCGCAGGATTCGTTTGTGCTTGAATTGTTCAATCTGACTATCCCAAAATCAGCTGGTAAAATATTCCTGAATTATTCTGAGAGACCTGGTATGCACCTGCGAAATAATTCAATGGTGTGTGTATAGTTCCCAATCTGCACTGGGACCACTTAGAAACTATAATCTAAGCCTTATTCTGAAGCTCGTGCCCAGCAATGGGACGTATGAAGATGCTCAATCGATGTCGTTAGTCAGAGAGAAACGCCGTCTAAACCTTAAAACCGGCTATGGGTCGTGGTCCACCTGGTTTTCGACGGAGCTCCGCCCAAGGGCGGAGCCCCTTCTTCTGGGTACTTTACCCTTCGGGCAAATGATGATAACTAACTAACCTACCTATTTTTGTATTCAAATAATAATCAGTGATTCGAAATACGGGCAGCATTTTTCCGGGTGGACCAAATTAGGTGGACCACGCCACGACCCATAGGCCCTTAACGGCTACTACGACCCTGTTAGACTTTTTTTTTAATTTTGTAAGTCGAATTTCAATCTCTTTCTGTTGGCGGATTAACTTGAAATTGTATATGTATAATATAGAGTAAGCAACAAAAACCCGTGTTGAAATTCTACTAAAAAAACGAGTTTATTAAAGCGCCATCTCTCGGTCACTACAGGGACCTCAGCGGCCCATTAGCGGGTCTGTCCAGCACGTTGTCCTTGTGCTCGGGCGCCGCCGCGCCGCGCTACGGGCAGCTCGTCATTCCCACCATCGACGCCAACTTCGGACCCTCATACATCGCGAGGCTCGTTAGGACCAAATAGGTACGCTCAGAACTGTACATATGTTGTTTTTAACTTTCATTTGTCGATACGGCTAGCACGAGTGAACGCACCTCTCTTTATCGTTCAATGTGTCCATTTTGTTACTATCACCATATGCGAAAAGACTATTGAGCGACGAGCTAAAAATGGTACGCAGGCTCGCCCAATCGATGTGCCGTTATATACGTCAAGTATGAAGCTGTAGTAATACATGCTGGTCTTCATTTGTCGGCCGTAGGATACTTAGCAAGCCTGACGTAATGCATTTGTCTCTTTCATACCGGTCTTAGATGATGGAGAGTTGCGGAAGTTTGTAGTAAGAAATAAATGTTAATTGTAAAAATTGATGTCTTCACTTTTTTTTACATACACACCTACATTCATATTAATCACGTCTTTCTCCCTTACGGGGTAGACAGAGCCTGGGCCTAGGGTGAAATGACCTAACCACGTTTTGTTTGGTTTTATTTACACACTGATTTATACTGAGTAGTAAGTTTACATAGCTATGTTATGACGTGAACCTCGTGATCGTCGTATCGTAACAGAGTACGCGAATAACTATGCCGCCTAAACTAAACACAGACAGTATGATTCATTGCACCAAACCGGTGAACGAATACACCAAACAGTAGACATATATACAGGGTAATTTTTTTATCAGTGCACAAATTTTAACACGTGATTTTGTATCGTTAATATAGTATATTACGACAGTTAAATCAGCTCATTAAAAAAAATTTTTTTTTTGTTAATTATCCTACTTTTACCTTCTCGTGTGGACACCAAGTCAACACTAGAAAATCATTTTTGAAAACCTCAACAGCAAGAACCTTTTTTATAAATAAACTAGTTTTTTTCGAATAGCGAAACTTCAGCTGACAGCGTCATGTCACTACAATTTTTGCAGTTAAGATTGTTTTCAACTGGAACAAAATCTCACGCGATTTTTACGAATATTCTAATGTTGAGTATTACGAAATGATCCGTATGTACATTCTGAGCGGTGAAAGTTTAAGAGAGGCTCAGAGGATGTACCGAGACGAAAGTTCTCGACTTCGTAGCCAAGGATACGTATACCAGTAGGTACCCAACATGCGAACGATATTAGCCGCCAATAACAGATTATTGGATTACGGCCAATTTACTACCCCCCGGCACGCTGATGGACGTGGTAGACCTCATTTGGCGTTAGAAGCTCAAGATGGTGGTCATACAGTAATCCACATAAAGTTACAGAAAATCATCACCAAGTAAGGTTTAGTGCCAACGACTGACCGGAGGAACCTGCCTGGAAATGTTGCAAGGCGTAGTGAGCGAATTGATGGAAGATGTGCCGCTAGCCTACGAGATTGTTACTACGAGCACGACGGTGCTCCACCCCACTACGCGACAACAGTGCGAAACTACCTAAATAGCGAATACGGAGACAACTGGATAGGGCGTGGAGCACCTCAGGCAGGTGCCTTGGCCTGCCAGGAGCACGGACCTCACGCCTTGTGACTTTTTCTTATGGGTGAAGTCAAACGACGAGTGTACGTTGAAGAAGCACAAAGTTTCGACGATTTTAAATTGAAAGTTATGACAGCGTTCGATGCTATTAAACACGACACTCGTATTTTAGACAAACTAAAAAGCAACTTGCTAAAGCGTGCACAGCTTTGCTTAGAAAATAACGGAGGTCATTTTGAGCAATTGTTAAAGTATGTTTAGTTTTGTATTTATGTCTTTTAAATAAATAATAATTTATTTCGCTGCTAGTTATTATTTCAAACAAATTATGAACGCAACATAAGTTATGTACATCCCCACACGGAAATATGTATTGAGTTAATTGCCGTTGTTTGCAACTTGGCCGTATATGCCAGCCAAGGGTCCGGACTCTTGCGAGGAGTGCTTCGGGATGACTCGGCAACTACGACTTGCCGAACTCTGCTGACCAATGAGGCTGACGTTGCTACGGTTACGTTATAACAAAGATGGTTAACCAATGGCTGACCGCGATTTCTTTGGAAGCTGACGTCGAGGATGACATCGGGACAACTCGGCGACCACGACTTTTGCCGAACTCTACTGGCCAATGAGGCTGACGTTGCTACAGTTACGTTATAACAAAAATGGTTAACCAATGGCTGACCGCGATTTCTTTGGAGGTTGACGTCGAGGATGTCATCGGGAAAATTCGGCCACCACGACTTTGGTCGAACTCTGCCGACCAATGGGGCTGACGTTGCTATGGCAACTTTATAACAGCCGAGGAGTTGATATTCGAAATTGACTTTGTCAAACAACACGCCTCTCTCGCTCGCGCATTAGAGTGTCCATGAATATCGTTAAGTTAGTGGAATCATTAAATCGGCAATATCTCTAGTATTTTTTAAGCTAGAGTAAAAATAACACAACATGTGTTATTGATTAACAATAACGAAGCAAATATTAAAATTTGTGCACCTATTAAAAAATTACCCTGTATTATATACATCGATTTGGTCATGCTGTTGATACGTGATGTAAATCACATGTTACTATACTAACAGTCATTCTGTGCTTTAGTGTACGTTATTTTGTTAGTTTATTTATAACTTACATCCTAATTGTTATTATTTTCCTTTTAATGACAAACATCTGTACTTATACATAGGTAGCAGGCCAAAGGAAAATATTTCCCATTGAGAAATCAAACAACTTTACTATATGTATGTATAATAAACATCGATTTATTTCAATAAATATTTTATAAATTTACCTGTCCGGAAATGCATTGTGTGTGTATATTGTAACTTAATTTAATAAACTTAAAAAAATATAATTATCTTAATTGTATTACTTGATTTATTTATTTAATGGAAGGTATAACACTGCTAGTTGGCAGTATTTTATATTAATGATATATATTTCAAAAGCATTCGAAATTGAACAATGATCTCTTGTTTATATTTGACTAGCTGTTACCCGCGGCTTCGCTCCCGTTCCAACTTTTTTTTAAATATATCATACAAACCTTGTCCTACAATACTGAACTGTCCTGGTCCTGGCAATAACAAACACATCAAAAAAAAATATCCAATTTGATCCAGTTTTTTGGAAATTATGCGCGTACATACATTTTGGAGATTCATTTTTATTTATACAATGTTTAGATAACTCCCACCTACCACAATAAATATCCAAATATTATTAAACCTGTTTTTACGGCTCATGATTTCATAAATAAACGTGGGTCCAGTCGGCTTTTGGACATTTTAATTAGATACCAATTAAATAGTAAATGTTCTTTTAAGAAATAACAGATTAAAATCTGAACGAAATTAGTGCGGCAATCAACTTTGATTACGCTAAGTATGTATCATTAGTCTAACCTACAAACCTAATCATAAACCCCCTTATTCAAAACGCTCTGTAGGCTTCTGCGAACTTAGCTTCTGACACTTTGACATTTACCTTTCTCAGATGAGGACAAACGATTGCTAAGTTAGCAGAAACCTATAGAGCAGGGGTGGCCAACTTGATTAGACCCAAGATCTCCTGTTTACTAACGAAACCTGTGCAATCTACCAATTACATACTTCATGAAACCTTAAATCAGCAGTTGGTGATTACGTTGCGCAGTCGCGCTACGTATTTATATTTTTTTCCTTGCCACGATCGACTGAAATGACAGTCGCGATCAACCTGTTGGCCACCCCTACTATAAAGAATATATTATTATGAATAAGGGGGAAAGTATCCAAAACATAAAGGTATAAGTACAAAACGTCTTTGGTAATTTACACTACCTTATGTTACAATATAAATAGGTATAAGCTGTACAAATACAAATGCGTAGTATATAAATTGACATCAAAAGCACACATACAATTAGATAATACTCCATTACATCAAGTCATATGTTATTTGCAAATGATCTACGTTAAGTATATTATAACCCTTCTTTTTGACTTTGCCGCATTAGGGAAAATATAGAATATTCGACGTTTCTGCTCTGCTATCATAATACTTGATAGGCTGACTACTAAAATACGTAAACAACAGCTATGACAAGAGAAGGCAATGTGCTTCCCTTTCTGTAATTAAATATAACAGCTAATAAAGTTAAACTCGAACGTGTACCATTCGCCCACATTGAAAAGTGACAGCATTCTTTTAATGCAGGGGCTGGTGGCAGCTCTCGTCATAAATGCTTTATGTAATAAAAGGATTTTATCCTTATGCGAAGTTGTAAAGAAGGTGGGATTGGTTTGAAATGGTAAAATTGTGTTAGGTATATCCAGATCAACACTCTTTTGTATACTGTTATCTTTAAAGTTAAAGGCTTATTTACTTAGGTTATACATCCATCACTACATAGTATAAAGCAAAGTCGTTTCCGCTCCCCGAGTCCCTATGTATGCTCATATCTATAAAACTACGCAACGGATTTTGATGCGGTTTTTTAATAGATAGAGTGACTCAAGAGGAAGGTTTATATGTATAATACATGCATAATATACCATGCGAAGTAGGGGCGGGTCGCTAGTTTTGTATAAGTTAGAAATTATTAATGAAAGTTACATACTAAAAACTGAATTACTTAACATCAATCATTATTTTCAGTAATTTAATTACTTTTAAGTTAATAATTTCAATATTGCAAACAATCAACTCTAGCACATTACGCTCCAATCATACATAAGAATATATAAAGGCATATTGTATGTTCTCTTAATAATTCACAATGCAACTAAAATAAGTACTCATTTCCTTGTCATGCCTATTCTCACAAGGCTAGCTGGTAGCCGCTATCAAATGTTACATAAAAAGTAACTGTGTAAGACAAATACACACTTGAACGACAAGCGATAATATATCATGGTATTCATGGTGTACTAGCTGATTTGCCATCTAACTCCACTTACTTATTTTTTAAGTACAGTACATATAAAAAACTACTCCATTTATGTCTACCTACTTATCTAATCTATCTAATATCTTTAAACGTACAATTCTTGTCTCGCTCTCCGCTGTCTGTCTGTCTGCCCCTATGTATGCTTGGATCTTTAAAACTGCGCAACGGATTTCGATGCGGTTTTATTAATAGTGATCCAAGAGGAAGGTTTATATATATGATTCTACGCAGACGAAGTCGCGGGCAGAAGCTAGTATATACATATATATAATTTGAATCTCGGAAACGGCTTCAATGATTTTCATGAGAAATCGATCTAGCAAGGTTTAATTTTTAGAAAATGTACGAAAAAAAATCATCCACGTAATGGTTGAAAAGGAAAACTTTCTAAACGACTGTTACATTCCACTTTCCTCCAAAGTGTACATCTAACTTTGCTTAGCAATATTTTCGAGGACAATTAGGTAAGTATCAGTGGCGTGGCGTCAAGTATATCAGAAGGCAAGCCGAAGGGCATTTAACTAGCATTTTCCTCTAATTCTGCGCAATAAAAGTGCTCAACTGCCTTAAAATAGGCAAGCCGGTGGGAATCGAGTTCTACGACGCCACGCCACTGGTAAGTATACGGACCTATTGCTAATACTAATTCAGAGAAACTTTCTCTTTTTATACCAAAATATTAAAAAAAAAACAGGTTTAGATTTATCCGAGTTTGAAGTTAAGCGACTCGAGTGACAAGATGTAACTGATGTATCTACTCTGTTACTCTTTTTATACGGTATCTAAGCTTGCGATTGATCTTAGATATCGAGCTTTGTACTTTAAAGAATATTCAAAGCAACTGTCTTATACATGTGTCTTGTCAGTATCATTGTTCAGTGGCTTACTCTCCACGCTCTCATCATTTTTTTCTTCCTCCGCCTTATTCCAGGGCTGTTCCTCTCCCGAGCCAAATATCGTATACGCCAGAATCTCCACCACGTACAAACCAATGGTGACAAAGAATATTATCTGCCACGCCGATATTGTTTTCTGAAAGAATGTTGAGTGCATTAGTCATTGGTTTTTGCCATTAAACTTTGTGGGGAAGGAAAGGATGTTTTTGTGATTTCCTTCCGTTCCGAGGTAGTTGTGACACCATTATATGAATTGTTTAGATTTCATTCATATGATGAATTTTGTTGTAATGTAATGTGTCATTTTTGTTTGTAAGTTTTTGTTATAATAATGGAGGTGACAATATTGAAATAAATGACCACATAATTGTTTGCATGCAGATAGATAATTGTTCCTATTGTATCGAGCTTAAAATGACTGGTGTTACCTCTTTCTAGGTACCTAACCTTACTTACACATTACCTACATTGATGAGTTAATTTTGAGTTTTCCTCTAGCATTCAGTTTTTAAACTGAGTTCTGTTATCATTATTGTGGTAAGTGGTACAATAGAGTGAGATGCAGGCAGATGTAATGCCGGGGGACCGAAGTTCATAGCGTGATGCAGAACGCCGATGACATCATCAGTGCTAGCTACTCTTGCGTCTTAGCAGTTTATGTAGTTGATGACTAGGTGGCGCTAGGGTCGCTATATACCGAATACAAACAGAATACGTGTATTTAGAGGTTATTTTATCTAACGAACTCACATTGCCATCAGTTAGTATTCCAACGAAGATTGGTACTACGATGCCGGGTATAGTAGCCACAGTGTTCGTTATGGCCATCAGGGTCCCTGCAAACAGGCATATAAATAACAAAACTAAACAACTAAATCTCATAATCATGCTAAACGTGGCCTTTAGGTATTGTTACCTTAGGCTCTGTCTACCCGGTAATGGATAAAGGCGTGATTTCTGTATATTATGTACTTATGTAGCAACTTAATGGATAATCTAAAGCCGCATTCACATTTGTCTTTCGGCTTTACTATTGTAGCTACTTCGCATCGTCATGTACAGTCAGCTGCAGAGAAAAGGGACCCCCTCAGTATGGTTAGCGCCATTTCGGGAGATAGGGGGAGGGGGGGGGGGTCACCTTTCTCAGCAGCGACTGTACTATACCAGAGGACTGCAGACGCATTGCTAGCCTTAAGGGCTAGGGTAGAATACCCCATGTGCCAGTGATTGCACCGGTTGTCTTACTCTCTACGGCAGAATATAGCACAAGCAATTAACGACCGAAAGATGATGAAAGTAACGACCACTGACACCCTGGGCAAGAATATTGTGGCGCCCACTTAAGGAAACGTAAATCGAGTGCCAATTTGGCGGGGGATGCATCCCCACCCCACCGATCGGCCTCAGAAATTTGCCCCCGCCCGCCTTCCAAAACGCCAGCACTGCTAGAGCCCGGAGGAAAGTTCTCAAACACAAAAAATCGTACTCACCGGCGTAGTTGGGCGCGATGTCTATGTGGTTGGATAGGAACCCGCAGAACATGCCGCCGATGCAGGTGACGCCTATCGCCATGAGGGCCACCGCCGCGCCGCGGTTGCAGCCGATGAAGCTGACTGCCAGCAGGCACCCGGCCGGCACCACTGACGCTGTACGGGACATTGATGAACATTACAAAGCTATTCCGCTTCAAATGGTTGGCTCCATTACTAGTGTAGTTTGACACTTTTACACGTGATGGTTTAACCAGTTTTTACCCACTCGAACATACATAAACGACAAAAAATCGAAATGAAAAAGCTAAAATGAACGGGCTCTTAAAAAGTATACTTCCATATTGGTCTGGGAGAGAAAGAAAAACATAGAATGTACCAGTTGCCTCTTGTCCCGCGCAGATGGTAAAAGCCCATCGAGGGAATGGGCGAGTCTCAGGAATCATGTTATAGGCGATGCGGCTAGCAACCCATCACTATTTTGATTCCTCTTTCCACCTATACGCCTACAATCATGCTAAATGTAGCCCTTAGGTCTTGTTACCTCAGGCTCTGTCTACGCCGTAAGGGATATAGACGTGATTTATATGTAAGTATAATTTAACTATAACAAAATTTACTCAAAGGAGACTTTATTTCATTCAACATACTACATACATTTCATGTATTTAAAAAAAAATCCTATAGAGGCAAGTAAGGTAGAATAAGTACCTAACAGTGGCGTGGCGTCCATAGAACTCGATTCCCACCGGCTTGCCTATTTTAAGGCAGTTGGGCACTTTTATTGTGCAGAATTAGAGGAAAAGTCTAGTTAAATGCCCTTCGGCTTGCCTTCTGATATACTTGACGCCACGCCAATGGTACCTAAGTAAGTACATATCTTGAATACTTGACACCAGGTAAAAATTGAAAAAATATGCGTTGATAATTTTGGATGTAGGTATAAAAAATCCATCAATGTAGTGTTATGTAAAGAACATTCGATTTTGTGATATCTCACCTAGAATGCATTGTAAAGGGCCTTGAGTTCGTCGTCATCTTCTAACGAAACTTACCGAACAATGTGCCGATCTTGCGAGCAACGGTGGTGGTGATGGTGCCTCGGCCACGCAGCCAGTCCAGGGTTTTGCTCAGGCCCATGCTGAAGAACCACAGCGTCAAGAAAGGCAGGGCGGTCGTTACGGCGTTCTGTTAAACGACACGGCTTTGAGATGTGGCCCGTAGGGCAGACTGGATAGAGATAGCTCTTTTACGTTTATAAACACTGGCTGTTGCCCTCGACTTTCCCCTCGCAGAATTTACATTTGTTTCCCAGGCGGCTTGAGTTTTCCCTACACTTGATACAATTATCGATAGGTATATTTCAACAATTTACTCAAAACCTTGATAAACTAATCCTTCCTCGTGAATTACCTAGGTACTCTACCTATTGGAAAAATCGCATGAAAATCAGTAAAATCTGTAGTTTTTGGGAACAGACAAACAGACACGATGGAGGACTTTGTTGTATAGCTGTTTCCCGAGACTTAAATATAGCCTATGAATACAAATTATGTGGCTTTCTATTGGTAAAAGAATTTTCAAAATCGGTTCGGTAGATCCAGAGATTACCCACATCACAAACTTTACCTCTTTATTATTCGTATGGAATCCATAGCCTATGGATGTAGTGATTCATTATGATTAGAGAGACTTAGGTACCGACTTGTATAAGGAAAAGTCTGAATATTGAAGGTGAGTGTTAGTGATCACACGTGAACAGCCCTGACCTTAATGTAGTTATTATCATGTTTTTAGGTGCATTAGCCTATCCTATTGTAAACGTTAGTCTGGTGATTAAGACCGATCACGTAACGTCGGAGCAATGACATCGCATACATTTGCGTAGTACCATTGTCTTTACATAATTATAAGGTGCGCCCGCATTGTACCAATGCCACAACGGTAAAACATCATCGATTTATTGATTGACACCAGGGTTTGATATGGTTCATGCAGGTTATGTGATCCGAATCACACTCTTAACGATTCCGTGATTGTCGTACCTACAGTGCTACTTTCGTATCTTCACGATATATGAAGTAGAACAAACAAGAATGCCTTCGGTCGATGGTACGTCTTCAGGTTTGCCAGGTAAATACAGCTAGTGGTAATACCTCAGTCATGTTGAACTTGAGCACTTGCTGCATGTAGAAGGGCAGCTCGATGAGCAGCATGTACCAGCCCCAGTTGGAGCAGGCGTGCGACACCAGAATGGCCAGGAACGGCGGCGACGTCAGCACGGCGCGCCATGGCACCGCCAACTTCTGCAATCATAGACATCCTGAACATCCTAATCAAATACTCTAAACGGTTTGACAACTAAAATGGCTAGCACGAGAGCGCGCGAGATATACTACCCGTCTCTTTCTAGAACGAACTGAAAGAAAAAGTCTTTCTCGCGCGCTCTCGTTCTAGCCGTACAGTTTAGGCTTGTAAAAAAATCCTACGAATTTCATTACATTACATTGCGGCACTGGGTGGACGACTTCTGATTCCGACCGGTTCGTGTTAGGGACTGGCAATGTAATGAAGCTTGCAGGATTTTCCTTGCAAGTCTAAACAGAATTGAAGTGTAGTGCGAGGAAACACGACGTGAAGCCAATTTGAGGAAGGCTGCTAGTGGTAGCATTCTAATTGGTATACTGGTAACGTTATAGCGAAACTACCAACCAACAAATAGGTGCTTACATTAGTTAGGTTTCTTATTTTCCCTCGGTAATGTTTGATACTGCACTGGATTTAATGGCTTCCGAAATCGTACAAACCATCATACCTTACAAAATAAAAGGTGTCAATAACTGACCTTGTGTCCATGGCCTTCAGTCTTCCCGCCCAGCGAAGTGACTATCATTTCGCGTTCCTCGGCGCTGATGAGCGGCTGCTGCTGCGGCGAGTCCTGGACCAGCACCACCCACAGCAGGCACCAGATGGCTGCCAGCCCGCCCATCACGTAGAACACACTCTCCCAGCCTGGAACAAACAAGAGTCAACAACTATGATTGTGCGCTAATGGCGCTATGCTGTGCCAAGTAGCAACTGGTAAGTTGAGTCTTGTTTTTCGGAAGTTAATACTTATTTTATTACTTACAAGTTTTTCAATCATGCTAAACTTGGCCTTTAGATCTTGTTACCTTACGCTCTGTCTAACCCGTAAGGGATAAAGACGTGATTTATGTGTGTGTGTGTGTGTGTGTTACAAGGTTTTTATTAACCTGTAATGTATGTATGTATGTCCGGGTGGAATCTTGCGACTCAATTTTAAAGCTGATATCTTCAACCGATCGAGCTGGAATCTTGCATACTTGAGTAAGTCGAATTACAATACAAAAGTCTGCTAGTGGAGTTCTGGTGTCCCAGCCAGGATCGTCTCCGCTGGAGAACTCTTCAACGGTTGGTCCCATTGACTTGAAATTTGGTGCACATAATGTAGGATGGATGACTATGCAAGTACAGTCAAAAAAAGCTGGTAATATTAAAAATGAAATTTTTGACAGAAACTTTTCTTAATGTATGCTATTTTTAAATAAGTACTTATTCTGAAGAAAAACACAATGCACGCCGCTACCAGTTAAATCTACTTCACTACATAGTATAAAACAAAGTCGCTTTCTCTGTCCCTATGTCCCTATGTATGCTTATATCTTCAAAACTACACAACGGATTTTGATGCGGTTTTTTTTAATAGATAGAGTGATTCAAGAGGAAGGTTTTTATGTATAATTCTACGCAGACGAAGTCGCGGGCAGAAGCTAGTATACAATAAAGTCACTTTGACTTTGACTCTGAGAATGAATATGGTTGTAAACGGTTAGGTACGTATGCAGTTGTATAGAGGGATTTTGAAAGCATTTTGTTAGATACCCAAAAAGTACTAATTATGTTTCTTCTTTAAATGTTTATTTTCTTCGAGGAAGCGTTCCATGTAAATCATTCAGATTGGATAGTTTCCCACAACTATCCGCAATAATACTACTTGGCATGGTAAGGCGTTCGCTGGTCTTATCTATCGCCATAAGCATATCCTACTAATCCATACTTATAAACGCGAAAGTTTGTAAGTATGGATGGATGGATGTTTGTTACTCTTTCACGCCAGAACTGCTGGACAGATCTGGATGAAATTTGGAACATAGATATTATAGTCTGAAATAACACTAAGGTTAGGTTGTTTGCACTCTGCCCATACGTCACGGTCGCGACACCGTCCAAGTTTGATAAAGCCTTTATTCTACAGTCTCCTATTACCCCTTACCTAGGTTTGAAGTAAGCACTCCAGCCATTAGCATAGATATGACAGTTCCGAGGGAAGTTCCCGCGTAAACCAGAGCCGCCATGACACTCCGTTCCGCCGGGGGCGCCCATTTTGACAGAAGCACGTGCATAGCCGGGAATGTCACACCCTGAAAAAGTATACTTTAAAATCTTCCGCCGGTTCTAAAGTTTCTGACTTTATTATTGGACGAAGACTTCTCGACCTTTTTAACGCGTACCGTGAAACCGTACAACTTTGCCCGCTTTTAGCGGTTTTTTGCATTTTTTCGAGTCAATTAGTCCATATTGTACAACTTTATCTGGAACACTCACAAATTGACATACTCTTCTTTGGGTAGATGAGAACACTACATTAAAAATGAGTATCCTTACTGTAGAAAACGGGCTTCAAACAGGCGGGCCAAAATATTGAAAAAATTTTGAGATTGCCCACATTTGTTTACATTATCTTATCTTTGGGATTATCAACGTTATGGTCATGATTCTTAAAGTCTAATAATCTAGAATAGACATAGCAACGTTGTATCGTATTAATAGACCTTTAAGTGTTATATTTTACGGCCAAATTCGTGTGGGCAAAGTCGTAAACAAAAAATTGACATCCTTCATGCATCCTTCATACAAAATCCTGGATACGCTAGGGTTGTCAAATTTTTACTAATAGCTTTTATCCGACTACGACGATCAAACAAGGTGTAGTATGATATTAATATTATAATTTGCTCTTAACTGTAAATTAAATTGTGCCTGGATTAAGGTATGTTGCTTAATAAAACCAATTTTACATAATACAACAAATTTAATGCAATGCAATGCGTAGTTACAAACGTTACCTACTAAAGAAAAACTAGATTTAAAAAAAAATTAGGATTCAATAATGTACACTTTATAGACCACATTCATTGTTGTCTGAAATAAACGGATTATATTTTATATGATGATAATGATGATGATTTTATTTTATATATCATACTAGTGACAGCCCTAAGAGTAAAATTGTGCTGGGCAAAGCTGTAAAAAGTAATACGTAAAACGTTCATGACATTGCCCACTACCATAATTACGAAATTAACAGAGATAAGGAGTTGTGATTCTGTCTACGTCGTTTTTAAACTGTATATTAGTTACAGTTGAAATTACATAGCTGTAGGACTTTCCTGGCTTGAAATTCACTTAAAGTTTTTTCGACCTGATTGGCCCGCCGAAAAACATACCCGCACTCCAAGCCGGCTCACGCGTGACTGACGATAGATACGCGTCAACCGATAGGTCAGTGTTGTCAGCAATAAGATTAGCTATAAGCCACATATTAGAAATAAAGTGTATTTGTGACCATTTTTGGTAGATTTCGCTTCTACTGAAATGTGACGCGGTGGGCAAAGCTATATGAAAAGGCAAAGTTGTACGGTTTCACGGTAAGTGGTCAAGTTTATTCTGAAAGTCTATCCTTGAACTTGCGCTTTAATGTGTAATTTGAGAAGACAGTAAAAACAACTGCAGTTTTTTAACCGCGAGTCCGCGACATATTAAACTTCAATGGGCGTGCAAGCGCGGATCTACGGTTGTGGGCACGGTTGGCATGCTCACAACGTCACAACCCTAATTGAAGAATGTAATATCGAAGGTGGGATAGACAATAGACTGAAGGATAAGTCGTACTCACCCCGCCGATGCCTTCTCCGACTCTCATAAAAATGATGGCGATGTAGTGCCACGACGCCATAACCGGAGTCAGGAGCGTGCACACCACGTTTATGGTGACGCTGAAGAACATCACCCATTTCGCTGAGAACAGCTCCGCGATGCGGGCACCTGGCCAAATATAATCCATTTATTTTTAGTATTCTTACTCTCTGTGCTGATATTGTGATATTATGAACACATCATCGCCGTGAAATTACCTCGACTTCTCAATAACTGAGACAAGGACTCAGAAGTGAAGAGATGTCTACACTTTGCAATATTATGGGTGGTCGTTGGTCGTCCATGTTACTAAATTGACGTAGCTACCTACATACGAGTATGTTATGAGCAGTCTGTATGAGCATAACCGAGGGAAGCACCAGGCCATTTTGTTTACAGGTTCTAAAGAAATACGAGTACGTGCGGTACATTTAAATGTTACAATTAGGTATAGTTATGTTATGCGTATTAGGTAGGTACTCACCTAACCCCAGATGAAAGTTTTGACTCTATCATTTAGTTGAAGGGTTACATCGTCTCTTCATCTTGCATTTAGATGTAAACTTTGACTTGGAATCTGACTTTAAGTCAAACGTTAACAAAACTTCCGAAGTCACGGCCCCTTCAATAAAATACTCCTACGATTTTATGGGATTCTATTTAAAGTCGGAGCGACCAAAATAACCTTACCAGGAATCTGCGATATGAAGTATCCCCAAAAGTAACAGCTCAACACGATGCCTTGGACAGGGCTCAGCCAGATAAACGGACCATTCGCCTCCTGCGAAACGTATGAAGCATGGAAATTAAATGCTAAAATTGGCAGCCCTTAAATTATACCTAATGGCGAGTAAAAATAGTTTTTTAAATGACCTTAATTCCACCGGGAGCGATGACTCCGTTATATTTATTGAATGAGGAATGTCGCGAAGTGGATATATTATTACGCATTATTGTCCACGATACCATCGCGTGTTCCAAGTGCCCAAATTCACTATAAATCTGACACGCCAATAATTGATTGGCCGTTTGTTTTCATTCAACCTTATTGAAGGTTTGACGCGTTGCTCTTCACTAATGGGGCTTAGAACCGAATAACCGAAGTAACAGCTTTACGACTAAATTACATTTACCTTGCATACACCTCAGTGGCCTATGGCGGACAGTTAAATTAGAAATGTTTGGAATTATTCCAAAAATAATGTACGCTTTCTTCTTCATTGGATAAAAATCCATAAAATTCAGTGGCAAATGTCGGATCCCATTTAAAATACGTACACTTCCGTAATTGAATAATGTGAAGCATGTAAATCTTCAGAATTTACAACTGAGCAGATTGCTGATTTCAGACTGAAAGTGATCTGTGGCAAGCCGCGAAGCTAAAAGATAGAAGAAAGAAGAGAACTGTGCCTCTGATTGTAGGTATACGCAGAGCATGGTGCGCACACGCATATCACTTGAGCACACATAAAATGCAGTATGGAAGCTCAATTGACGTAGGCTGTTCGCCCCAATCGGCACATTGACATGTTTATGACACAACAAAAAAGTTAGCCTCAATTCGCCAAATTACTTTGTTGACCAACATTTAGAACGTTAGATATACGTTACAACGTTAACAAACGGAATAAGAGCTTTAATTCGATTTTTCTATGTCTTGGATTAGTGACTGAGCACTGTTTTTTAGTCTCAATAAATCACTCATTCTATTGGTAGGTATAACGCTTATTCTCTTGGAGAGTTAAAGAGAATATTCATGGAGCCACTTCAATCGTCATGGGCCAGTTTTCTAAAATGAAAACATCATCAAATCAGGCTTGAGCGCTCCATTTAGTCTATTGATTGACACTTATTTAACTAATCACCAGTTTCTGCAAGAACTTTGTTCATCAATGGAATTCTTGCGTGATCATAGATCAAAGTGGGCAATGTACCTTGAAAGGCAAAATAACAACATACCATCAACTCGAATGGGCTGAGCCACTAGTGTAGTCTAGTGTAACGGATATTATGAAGTCACTGGTTCATTCCAATTTGTCTGAGAACCCGAAAAACTCCTGTTCCTTATCTAGGTTTTACGAAGAACATCTAATCTAGAAATAAAAGATTGGTAGTCTTACGGTAGTTGTGCTGTTCCCGCCAGTGGGCGCGCATCCTTCCACAATGCTCTCGTTGGCCGCTGCGTGATGGGATTCATGGGATGAACTGTTCTTCTCTATTTCTTTGATGGCCGTGTGATTCAACATGCCCACCATGGCCACTGACAGGTTCACCTTCAGACCATACACGATAGCCATTCCTATCGAGCCGAGGACGGCTAGGATGTATCGGGCTGGGACCGCCCCTGAGAACAAGATTCATTTTATGTAAAAAATTTCTTCACTTTTGACCAGATCACTTAGTTTATAAAATTTTTTTGTTGTGTCGCCGATGGTGCCTATTCCAATGTTCCCATACTCAAGACCTTAACGCAAACGCTTTGACCGACTTCAAAAAGGAGGTTCTCAATTTGGTTGTTTTTTATGTTTGTTATTTTCTAAACGAATTTGAGGATTTTTTTCTCAAAAACTCCCCAGTTTCAATTTCTAGTGACACGATCCTCTGCAACATACTTACCAAAAAGAACCTTCTGATATGATTTCGCTTCTTTAGATACATATCGTCAGTGGAAAGGAAGAACTGCTAAAGCGCCAAAATGGTACTTGTGGGAAATGAATTTCGTTTTTTTTTTTCGAAAAAAAAATCATATCTATTTTAATATTAATGTTACGTAATTCAATGTAAGAAAGAAAACGTAGCGGTTTTTTTTCTTAATTTACACATCATTTGTAGGTACCTAGGTATTATAGAAAGGGAAATAATTGTCGCTTTAGTAAAAGTATTCTGATTAGAAAGAAAATATTAGTAAGGAAAAAATACTAATCTACATCAGATTAACCAATCCAGATCCACTTCAACAAAATATGCTAATACATGGCCATGACATGATTTGTAGTAAAAAAAATGCTAAGTTACTTTAGAATGTGTTAGTATCGTAAAGGAAAAACTGCTAACAAACGATCTTTCACTAGGTATTTGCTTCATAGAGTAAAACTGCTAAGGAATCAAAAACGCTGCCTATGCTTAGAGGAAAATTTGCTTACACGAGCAAATCGAATTAAAAAATTCAAGAAATAATACTAACAGTTAAGAATAATGATACTTTCTTACGTTCAAACTACTAACAAAGGGAAAAGGACATTAAGTTCGTGTTAGAAAAGAATGCTTATTTACCCTAATAGGTACATACATAAATCACGTCTTTATCCCTTACGGGGTAGACAGAGCCTAAGGTAACAAGACCTAAAGACCACTTTAGCATGATTGTGGGAGTATGGATGGAAAGGGGAATCAAAACAGTGATGGGTTGCTAGCCACATCGCCTATATAACATTATCCGTAAGATTTTCGGCCAATCCCTCGACGGGCTTTTACTATCTGCACGGGAAGACAAGCAACTGGTACATTCTATGTTTTTTCTTTGCTCCCAGACCAGTATGGAAGAACCCTAATGACATAAATAAAAGTCGTAAAATAACACTAACTATGGTATCTAAGACTATAAAATCAAGGCTCTTAAACAGGTAGGTACCTTGTACCTTACCTTGCACCTTACCTTGTACCTTACCTTGTACCTTACATTTAGACTTGTCCCGACTGGATCCGAGTGCGCCGGGTGTGCCTAAATCGCGCGAATGTTAAATGCATGTTCGTATTTAATACTTACACAACCATAGTCTTTCAATATGCCATGGTATACAATTGCCAAAGTTGATTAGTTGGTTAGTTTAAATAATTTCTAATACAAATTATAATATAAAACTTCAAGATGTTATTTTAACTAAACTCTTAGAGTAATAAAACAATTAGTAAACGAGAAATTGCTTAAGAGAAATTGCTAAAGTAATAATAATATTTTGAATGACGTCGTTTTGCTAAAGTGACAAACAGTTTCAAACAACCGTGGTCAAAAATTACTAAAGGACCAGTGAAACATAAAAATCGATAAGCTTAAATTACTAAAGTGGCAATTCGACTAAAATCGAAACCAAGGAAAATTATGTGTTAAAAAAAAGTTCTAAGCCGACTTGTGGTCAAAAAATCCTTAAATTTTCAGAATGCTAAAGCGCCAAAAAAAGTGCTCTGATTGCTACGAAACCTACATAGACCGACGCAGAAAAATCGAACTGTACTTATATAAAACTCATTTTGACCAAAATGGCGCTTTAGCAGTTCTTCCTTTCCACTGACGATATACACATATTCCTAAAATTGGTATAGAAATAATAAACGAACGAGTAAAGTACCTACATACATACACAAATCACGTCTTTATCCCTTACGGGGTTGACAGGGTAGACAGAGCCTAAGGTAACAAGACCGAAAGACCACGTTTAGCAAGATTGTGAGCGTATCTATAAGTGGAAAATGGAATCAAAATAGTGATGGGTAGCTAGCCGCATCGCCTATAACATAAAGTACCTATATAGTGGGTAAACATTACATTACCTTAATTTTATTTACATGCGTGAAGCAATATTGGTTTTTAGTATAACTTTATCATCTTTATCTGTCAGACGCATGTCGTCGCTTAACTTGTACCCATATCATGGTTCTATGAGGGTATCTGATTCAACTGCACGGGTAAATAAGCCATTAAGTATGGTAGGTAGATATTGCGACACAATTACGCCGAACTCTACTACGCCATCAGTTAGCGGATTGCGCGGGCACTGTGATATGGGTAACTGAACAAAAATGTAATGCAATCGTTATCCAAATCATCCTACTGGTACACTTGGCTGGTTTTTGACAAAGTGGCACGAGAAGCATCTTTTGTGAGCTCGACTAGCACTTGATCATTTTGATTTTTCGTTGAATTAAATTAGAGTTGTAAGTTGCCGAGTCAGCGCCTTGCAAAATTTTCAATTGAGATAAGAAAATAATAGAATAATGGAAGTTGCGCGACGCTTTTGTTTTTATCTACTTTGGATAGTTTTATACCGGTAAATGGGATTGTTAAATAGCCGGATCCGCACTGAGCGAGCAGCCTCGCGAGTCAGCAATTTTCAGTTCGATTTTGATTTTTTTTTTATATATATAAGAGGGGGCAAACGAGCAGACGGGTCACTGAAAGTAATCACCATCGCCCAGGGACACCTGCAAGACTTGGCGAATCACAGGTGCGTTGCCGGCCCTTTCAGGAACAGGAAGGCTCGCAATTCGCAATCGCAGGGAGGCAGCAATTTTCAGTTCGGTTTTGAGTTTTGTGTCAAACAAAATCATGCCTCATGCGGCTGCCTCGCGAGGCGGCTCGCTCAGTGTCGATCCGGATAATGCCGCGATTAATGAAGTCTACGTGAACGAAGTCGCGGGCAAAAGCCTAGTTTTATTATAATTAGCGCGGCAATGCTGAATTCATTGACATGGTAACATTGACAGCCACAGTTAAAATATGTATTGAGAAACTAGCGGTTGCCCGCGACTCCGTCTGCGCAGAATTCGCTTATCGCTATCCCGCAAGAAATATTCGATTTTGCGGGATAAGAAGTATCCTACGCCCCACCATGTGCCCAGCCAGTGGGACGTATATAGGCTGGAGATGGTGATGAGGATTATGATGCCCTACCCAGGGACTGTAACTTCTGCCAAATTTCATTAAAATCGGTTAAGTTGTACGTGAAAGTGTAACAGACAGAGTTATAATATTACTAGGAATTTACAGGTGTGTTCAATCAAATTAACCAAAACGCCTGCTGATGTAATCCAGAAAATTTTTAAGATAGTATACATACATATACACAAATCGCATCTTTGTCCCTTACGGGGTAGACAGAGCCTAAGGTAACAAGACCTACAGGCCACGTTTAGCAAGACACTGAGGGCGTAGAGGTGGAAAGTGGAATCAAAATAGAGATGGGTTGCTAGCCGCATCGCCTATAACATGATTCCTATGATTTTCGCCTATTCCCTCAATGGGTTAAGATAGTAGGTATATAATGGAAATAAGCCCTTTTGATAATACATTCCACTATTGTGAAGGTTGGTTGTAGTTACTATGTCCCCATGACCTTGCCACGGATCCGTCGTCACCGGGCGACCTTCAAATCCTCTAAGGACACTCCTGTTTCATGTATATACCAATGGCTACAATTTTTTTTAAATAATTCTGCAATGTTCGTATTTCTTACAATTAAGTATAATCGAACATAGGTAAAACTAACAAGGATAATTTTTGTTACCGCATCCCTATGGCGACGCAGGCGGGAGGTGAAGCGGGGAGCGGGACGCTTCGCGGCGTGGACGGCGACGCGACTTAATACTCACGATCTGACAGCGCACGATGCGAGACTAATTACCTATTAAACTGATTCTTATGTATTGAAGTATTTCTTATTGTTGCCCTAACATTTTATTTATCCCTATACTCCATAGCAGTTCAAGGTAGGTATAAATTGTTAGGTAGATATATCGCGTGGTTATTTTTTCGTTTACGGTTTTAGTTTCGTTAATTTGTCTTTTTATAAAAATATGCTAGAATTGTTTATAATAAAGACATACCTACTTTTTTTTAAATTAAAGTTTGCGTGAAAACCCTTGTAGGTAAATGTCTGTCAGGATTTGTTATTGTGCTCGACAAAATATTTTAACGCATTTATCGCTTTTCAAAATGAACGGCGTCAATGGGGTGACTAATTCTGAATCAAAAATCTGAAGCGGAAAAGAAAAACAATTAGTGTATCCTCAGTTCCTGTACCTGAAGTATCTGTCACAATTCAAATTAATATTGCTTCTTCTAAGCGTAAGGTTTAACCAAATACTGGTTTCCAATAGTTAAGGTCATTGAACTCATAAATAACATAAATAAAGCTATCAACACACGCGTAGGTTTGGTTCGATTCGTTCGTCATTCACCGCTTTTAAACAACGGAACTATTATATGTATTAAGGACTGAATGCATTAAAATGTAGGAACAATGCGTCATTTATGAGAGTAAAATAATTACCTACCTACCAACATTTATCTGGTGTGTACTTACTTATTGGCCTTAATTCCTACTTTTGGACAGATATTGTCTGAAATAATTTAGTAGGTACTTAAGTAGTTAGGTAGGTATCCTTAACTTATTTTATCACCTGTTGCTCAGCTTATTTTGGTAATGTTTTTTTTTATGAAAGCTTTTTTATAACGTAAAGTACCTATTATTATTTTCATGTGATACAAATCGTTGAAAATAATGTCAGTTCACTACCGCACCATCTCTACCAGTCTCTACAACAGTGTTAGAAAGTTTAAAGACATTTTGGTCACTTTTAAGATGTGCCTAGCTACAACATTAATCATAGAAATTAGCTAATTAAATAACAACACTTACTTCCTAAAACGTTTCCCTTTGCAGGCACGTCCATGGTCACTTTTAAAACTTTTTTTTTTTATTAATTCTCTACGAGTATTTAAACGTTCAACAAACTTCACTACGACACTACACCGTTCGTTAACACGTTGTGTATCATTTACTGGAACTACACGCAACCACCCACCGGCATGGTGAAATCTACTCTGACGGATTTCAAATATTTATTTACGTTATATATGAATCTGCATTTAACTACGTGCCCACCGACATGCACCGAAGCTTCCCCGGCGTATGGCGCTACACGCTACACCCGACTTGTTCCCATTTGAGCTTTCGCGCTCAAGGTGACCTTCACGAGCGCGCCGAGCGGGATCAATGAAACTGGAAAGCATTTTCATCAACTTTACAAATCAAAATGCTCCATACGTAATATGACGTAAAACTTGATTAACTCTCTAAAACCTTTATACTGGCTCTTAGGCAACTAGTTAGTACATGGGATGAAAATCATTCTAGTACGCACATTCTAGTTCCTAAAGGAGCGGTTTCCCATTTTCCGCTTTCCTTTGATTCGTCCTGGAAATATCTATAGCACGCCTATTGACATCTATCGGGGTATTACTGAAACCTCTTGGTGGATCCTGCTTGCGGTATTTAACAGCTACACACGTTTTCCGTCAGATGCCGCTGTATATAACGTTTCGTTATACGAAACTTAATTATTGGAAATAATTATCAGTCTACATAGATAATAAGACAAAAGATTTTTTATCTACTCTGATTACAGAACGAACTGTAAATTATTGTAGTATTGGTAAAAATAGTTATTAGTTTTAAACAAAATTGGTGAAGAAGCAATAATCATCAAAGTTAAAAACGAAACACACACGTCAGTTGTCAACTGTCATTCTCGGGCTGTCAAATGATGTGCAGTATGTTCTCACTACCCGTTCTAAGAATCATAACTACTATCTGTTGCGCCGTTATTGGTCGATTGAAACAACTATCCTAAACAATAGACCCTAGCACCAATAGAACATTTATATATTTTTCAAGTTCACAGTCCCGATTATGAAAACAAGGAAAAAGTAGTATTTTCTTATTAGTTCGAAACACGATGACGGGATATCGTGTCTCGTGTTTGTTGTTTAATTTATTCAATTTAGTTAGTTTTTTAATGATTCCTTTACTTTCATGAATGTGTCGGCGTACCGAATATTTTAAGGATATTTTGCAGAAATTATTGTGAAGCGTATTATTCTTATCGCGTTGATAAGTCATTCAAAATATTTCGAGGAAGCTGAATACCTTAATACATACTTGATTACTGGTGAAAGTGGCGATGAGCATGCCAAATGGCAAGTGGCGAATAAATTAAAACGAGATTTTAGGAGGCATACCATGGATTAAAAAACCCGAGTAATTTAAAAGCTGGCAGAATTTGGCTAGCTTGCACTGCAGTAAACGTAGTTTACATTAGTAAATAAATATATTCGCCGGTTACAGCAGTCCCAAAAATGGCTTTGAAAATGGAGCAGAAAAGTGATTTAGATTTTATTATGAAGAATTTATTAGCTGGAGGTAAGGAAAGTTTCATTTTATTGATTTTGTGTACTTAAAAAAACGGTGGCAAAGTATTTATTTTGTATTTGTCCAAAATATATAATAATAATAATAATAATAAAGCTTTATTTCCACTTTCAAAATTTTTAAGTTGTTTCATTGTTGATACATTTCATTTTTTACGTTTATATTTATTTATAGTTTAAACTCTTGTCGAGTGGCCCCCCTAGGGTAAAAGCCTCCTCCATCCTTTTCCAATCTTCTCTACTTTTGGCAATAGTCATCCAGTCTTTTCCTGCCATGGTCCTAACATCATCCAAAATATATATAAATATATATGTATGTGTATACACTGTTTTTTTTTAATTTCCGATAACTTCGGCATATTAACTACTAGGTAAAATTATATTGCAATATTTAAAAATCTAATCTACCACTTAGTTTCTATGGATGCACCTAGTAATATGCCGAAGTTATTGGAAAAAAAAACGGTGTAAATATATTTTCTAAAAACTTAAAAAAAACTAATCTAAATCTAAAACTGTACTAAAATTATTAGTCCTACTTATAATATCTCGTACATTAAATTAAATTTAAAATGACCTTCCTTTAACCAGGTGTTGCTGGCATGTGTGCAAAGACCACAGTGGCTCCTCTGGACCGCATCAAAATTCTGCTCCAAGCCCAGTCTGTACACTACAAGAATCACGGAGTTGTTGGTGGCCTGACAGCCATTGTGAAACAGGAGTCTCTGTTAGCTCTCTATAAAGGCAATGGAGCTCAGATGGTCCGGATATTCCCATATGCTGCCACACAGTTCACTAGCTTTGAGATCTATAAAAAGGTATGTGGATGCATGTTTTGTTTTGTGTACTGTTAACAGCTACTAAAAAGAACAATGTTAACTGCAAGGGTGAACCTATAATTTCAATTATTGCCACGCTGACCAAACTTAAACTGTACCAATATTTTTTATACTTAATCAGAACTTTTCACAAAAAAAGACTCCAAAGTAAAAACTAATCATTTTTGATAAATTTCTGTAGAGCCAACTTTATCAATACAAATAAAAAAGGATTTCACAAGTCTACTTAAAAATGACATAGTTCTAATAAAGGTAACAGACATTTTAAAAATACAAGCAAATTGAAAACCTCATGTGGAGTCTATTAGACTATATCTAATTTATTTATACTAAATTAAAAGAAGTCTTCTAATCTGGCAAGTGGCAACATAAAACACACTAAAAAACCAATTATTTTAACATTGAGACCACAGCATTAGGATTTTGATTTGCAGAGGTTGTGTACAAAAAAGAAAACCTTTGACATCATTCTAATATTTCTAACCAACCCCTGCAGTATCTGATATCAAAAACTATGCATAAACCATCAAGATGCAAGTTTCAAAACATTTTTCCTGGTCAGATCTTTACTGATACCATTAACATGACATCATTGTGATGTGAATAACAATCTCACATTTGTATTCAATACAAGCAGAGTACAAGCAGGATAGGTGTAAGACTGCTAAAGTATTTGTAGCTTATCTTGCATAGAACACTTCATGACAATGCCATTTATGTAAATAAAGAGATCAAAACATCCATTGCGATATTGTGACCTTTGGTTTTGTGTAGGGGTTTCCCATGAGGAAAAGGATTTTTTTTGCATCTTGTGCTAGATTTTTGGAAGCAATTTGAAATTGTTTTAATTGGTCAACAACATAACTTATTCACTGACTTTGAGGTCTTTGAGTTATTTGATCTTCTTTGACCTTAAGGTCCTGTGACCCAGTTTCTTTGACCTTAAGGTCCTGTGACCCAGTTCGTCTTGAGCTATGCAACTGATTCATTGAGTTCCTATTAAGTAATTATAATTAGCTACAAAAGTACGTCACATAACGATGTATTAATTACTAATGTTAACATTCATCAAAATTTAAGCAAGTGTCTCGTAAGGTAGCCATGTTATCAACAGCATAGTTAAGTAACTTAACAATTCAATAACTTGGACTATATCAAATGAACAAAGAACGTAAGAACAGCTCACAAACATCTGCGTAATTTGACTTGTTTATCATTTGCAACTGAATTAATTTAGATTGTACACTACGTTTTTAAAGCAAATTTGAGAGTGACATGTAGCATATGGCTATTATATTATTTATTTCGTCCCATGTCTCTCAATGTTGCCTTCGAATCCACTTATTTCCCGTAGAGCTCCCGAAATGGGCCTGTTTGAAGCTCCGAAATTATTTGCCACTCTACCTATAATTTATTGTGGTAATAATTTAAACGGTGAAGGTTGAGAAACAGGACAGGATATCTACTTCCTCGCCACCAAAGCAACCTCGTCGATACAACTATTAGGCCACCCGGAAAAATGCAAGATGCTAAAGGAAATAAGAATAACACATTTAACCCATTGGATCTTACCCAACCATCCGCAACCTTACCATCTCAGGTAAGCGTAGTAAAACCAACAACACCTTATTTGCTCCGCTCTAAACCTATAGGCTCGCCTTACGCAGAACATTCGATAGTCAGCCTAATCCTTTAGAGCATGGAGTTCGGTTGCGTGGTTACATAGTGGTTGCAAACAAGCGGCGTTTAAACATAGGCCGGATTCGGTCACGGTCGGAGGGCCGGCGACCGTTATTGCGAATTGCGCTGCAGTTTGTAGTTTACCATTATAGGTACATTATGTGGTACACATTGGTTGGTAGTACTTCGGATAAAGCGCTCGCTTTATTTCGCTTTGTATGCTCCAAATAAAAAGTAAAGACTAAATTCTGCAAACAACCATATGAGGCCGGTGCCTCTCCCAGTGCTGGTGTGCGTGCAACGACACACACATGGCAAGATGTAGTTTAAACCGGCTTTACTTTGCTGTTTACAGAACACCGACTTTGGATATCTACCTACTTTTAATTTGTTCTGAGTTCGTAACTATGTCTTTTTCGTACCCAAGTATTGTACCTAGGCGACCGAACAAGGCTGGGTGTTTGCAAAATTTGCAAACACCCAGCCAAAACCTAGCCAGATTGATTCAAAAATCAAAATTCAAATTCAAATTATTTATTAAAACAATCAATTGTATAGTTGAATCATCGAGAGCGTGGAATTGCATAATGTAGTAGTATTGTTTGTTTACAGGCATTCTATATTTGAATTTTCTATTTTCTTGTACTATCAGCATACAAAGAGGTTGTTATATATATATCGAAGAACTAAAAACAAAAATAATGTCAGTGTGAAATTGTCAATATTATTTACGTTGTGCGTATATTTTTACATCTGATTTGATTGTATTCTCAATTAATTATTGTGTCCGCCCGTACGACTACGAATAATTTCTAACTGAACGAATGAATACCATCACTGCTGAGGACTGGGAAAATATTTGTCACCACGTCGAAAGTGAAGAAAATAAATATCGATGTCAGGAAGGAGAAATGGATCAAATAACAGACAATTTTATTATCAATACTTGTGACAGCTCAGATGAAGAACATGATAGCGAATAAAAGAAAAAAACAGAGGACTACTACTTATTCCACTTCTTGGGTATGTAATTTTATTAAGTTAAGAGAAAATTATTCTCCTTTTGTTGCAAACGGTACAACCACTACAAATGCAATTCCATCTTCTCGATAATTCAACTATACAAATCAATTATAAATGGTCAGTAAGGACAAAATTAAAAACTAAAGTATTGACTCGACATAAAACAAGTGCGCCTTGCGCTTACAACAAGAGTATATACATATAAACTGTGCATATTAGAGTAATTAAATTAAATGCCTAAACTAGGATTCGAATGTAGCCTGTATCTTAGGGATTATTAGCCAAATCTAAAAATCGTAAAGGGCATTTTGACATTTGTATGAAGTATATTTTCATTTTTTTTTCCGGCGGCCACGGATGATTTTTACATCGTTATGTAGAGGACCTTTAAATACACATAGATACATATAATTTATAGCGTTAAATATATCAGAGCCGAGATAATCAAGATTTAAATTTTAACTAAATATGCCTGGTTAACAATGTGTGAACATATTTATTCACTACTAAGTCTACTTCTTATTATTGTGTCCAAGAAAACTGCCAGCGGAGCAAGATTTTCTTAGTCACCATCATCATCATGTCACCCGAAAGACGTCCACTGCTGGGCATAGGCCTACCCCAAGAATTGCCCGTTGAAAGATATTAGATAGATAACTGAAGCTATGTTGTCTAGCCCGTAAGGGATAAAGACGTGATTTGTATATGTATGTATGTATGTTGTCTATCACGCTTGGAATCAGTAAACATTTCTTTCCGTCAAAGGGATAGGATGAGGTTAGGAAAAAGTAATTGCGAGCGTTAACTCGTGACACGATATGTCTTTCAGACTGAATCATACAGTTTTTCATACATAAGTTTTCTGTTGTCTAGGTGAAAAGGTACACCTGCATAATAAGGTAGAGAAAATAGGAAACTTGGCACAATCCCAATGTTCTTTTGAATTTAATTGACAGCAAAATTTAATTGGAATAAATAAAGCCCTTACACGCAACCATCTTCCTCTAATAATGCCATGTGCAGTAAGTTTTAATAAACTTATTCGCGTTTAAACTAAAAGTAAACGGTTTTGTTTGTACTTTGTACCTACCTACGAAGGCGAAAGTGAATAAATAGAAAGTGACCATTGCCGATGATAATGTAAAATGATATCTCACGCGATAACATTTGAATAATACGCGTTTGTATCTTCTCACTCAATGGACCGATGTTGTGTAATTCTAAAGACGCAGTACACAATGGCTCACATTGGCCCACTAAGGCCATCGCCACCGCAATGACGCTTGATGGCGTGAGACGTAGAGATGGGGGTGCATGGCTCGTTGTGCGTACAGGGACCAAAATAGTTTAAGCTAGCTGTTGCTCGCGACTTCGTCCAAGCAGAAATAAATAAATTTGTACTTATTTGAGATAAGCACCGTGAATTTTCCCGATACATCCAACAATTTCAACCAGTTTACACAAAACCTTGATCTCTATAGTCTACAGATGAACACTATGCGAGAAAACCATAAGAAAATCCGTTCAGTAGTTTTTGATTTTATCGCGAACAGACACACAGACTCGGCCGAGGACTTCGTTTTATAATATTATTATTAAGTGATAATTACAAGTTACGACTAATAGTCAGGCAAAAACTAATATTGAATATTTTCCACTTAAAGTATGAGTAAGTATCTAGAACACGTAACACTGCTCCATGGCCCGACAGTCCCGACACGGACTTGGCCGGCTTTTTTAACCTACCATGCGGTTAAACGAAACTCGAGTGAGCAACCGTGCTTCCATTGTTGTCACGGCTTTTGAGAGGTTTAAGTGTTTTGCAGACAATGTCGGTTTGGGAAGATTGTGCCGTGTGACGCTATCTTAAGCATCGGGGAGCAACATCCATCTAAAAATGAACTATTATGCAACGATAAAAATCACTGTAATGTTGCCAAGAAGTACGCGGATGTGTTTAACCCAACTATAATTACAGAAATATACGAATCCACGACATTCATTAGTTTAGGTTAAATGGAATTGAAGCTGTTTCTGACTTATACCTGCTAATTGCTATTACCTCTGTGAGCTGTATCTAGACCTCGCAACGTCTACCTTCATGACTCCACAATTAGAAAAAAAACAAAAGTGGGATCCACAGAAATAACCGAATACAATTATCGAACCCACTCACAAAATTTCACGAGAATCGATGAGAAATGCGACTTGTAGAGAACAGACAGCCGGACATACGAAAACATTAATTACCTATTGCCAAAGTTTCGCTCGCTCGGACGATTAACAGTTACAAGCAGTATTGGAGTAGCTACCTATGTAGTCAAGGTTCCAATTTCCACCCCTACCCTGCCCCCTTGCGGGCTATATTCCATCCACCACTGTCCCAGGCATGTGGCCCATGTGGGAGCCTAGGTTTTCAATGCCCTAGTAGCCTGGGTACACGGGATCCGGACAACGATCTACGAGTTTGACGCCTTGACTCTTCGAGTTTCGCATTTGACACTTGACATTTGACTAACATTGTTCGGGGGCTTGCGTACCTACTATGAAACAAGCGACAGCCAACCTGTCGCTTATGGACATGCTAATAGCAACTGTTTACTCGTACAGCTGCTGTTGTCTAAATAAAATTTCCATGTCACAATGTTAGTTACCGTACTCCTCCGAAACGGCTTTACCGATTCTTACTAAATTTTATATGCGTATTCAGTAGGTCTGAGAATCGGCTACTATCTATTTTTCATATTGAAATTTAGAAGAAAAAAAAACGGGAGCGAAGCCGCGGGCAACAGCTAGTATGGCTATATATCTATCTATATGTCAAACTCACCGCGCTACGGCTACGGACATATCCCGCCATTACAGTCGACTTTGATCTGTAGAGCTTTAAGCAATACTAATTGACTAAAACTTTACCTAATAATGCATCATAATTCTTATTTAAAAGAAACAAGGATTAGTAATTTTATAACCATACTAGCTGTTACCCGCTGCTTCGCCCTGTACCAGTTTTTATTTTTCAAAATATTGTAACAAAAGAACCATTTCCTGACAAACACAACAAAAAAAAAATTGCGAAATTGGTCCAGCCCTTCCCGCGTAATTCATTTTTGTTTACATAGATTATCTTCAAATTAAGAAGTCCAGCACCGGTGCCATCACCCTAAGTTGCTCAACTAACTGTTTAAATAGCTAACACACAAGCCTACTGCCAATAATCAGACCACTCATTCATTTGACAAATAATTCGCCATTCTCTGCTGGCGGTCGTCGAACTCAACGACCTTTTAATCTGAACTGTAGACACCGCAGTATAACTTGCTTGGTGCAAACAAAGCTAAACTGAAAAACACTGTAAAACTTTACAAGTATTGTGGAACCTACTTACATGTACCTACTGCAATGATTAAAATAATAGTCCTGCCTGACTCACTGACTGAATCAACGCCAAGCCTTGCAAGTTTAGCTTTTTAGTGTACCTAAGCTCCCTTATGAGTGAGCTTTCTCGATGAGACCAACAATATTAAAACATTTATAACGTAATTAGATAACATTTGAAAATAGGTAACCCATAACTTTCATGCGATGGTTGAAAACAAAAGTATTTATTCCTCAGATTATACACTCATAATATAACATGCAGATAACGAAGTCTCAAGTACCCGGTCTTGTAGCCACGCATAACACGCATTACCGTTCATCAACGAATTCCGATGACGTCAGGCGGAGGTAGCGGCCGGTGGTGGGCTCGGCCTGCTGACCCCCTTGCCAAGACTTTCGCTATAGCACAAAGTTTTCCAGTTGTCGTTTCTTCCATTCTGGTCTGGGAGTAAAGAAAAAACATTGAATGTACCAGTTGCTTCTCTTCCTGCGCAGATGATATATTTTATAGGCGATGTTATATATCTATACGCCCACAATCAAGCTAAACGTGGCCTTTAGATCTTGTTACCTTAGGCTCTGTCTACCCCATAAAGGATAAAAACGTGATTTATGTATGTATGTATGGATGTATGTACAGAGTTGTCATAAGCCCAGTTTAGACTTGCAAGAAAAACCCTGCTAGTTTCATTGCATGGCCGTGATACGTTGGGGTTAAAAGTCGTGGAACCAGAGCCGCAATGTAATGCTACCTGCAGATTTTTTCTCGCAAGACTGGACTGAAGGTTACTGTTCCTTCCTAAATTGCCATTACACAATGCCGTTACCGTTACAATGCCCGCTTGAACATTACAGTTTTTGATGTTGTTAAAGGTACTCTGCAGTTGGTCTCCGATTTTATCTACCCAATATCTAATGTGTAACTGCGTTCGTTGGCTCCAAGTTTTTACCACTGCGTTGTCAATAAAGTCATTATACAGGGTGTCCCAGAAACCGACGATAACCCGTTAAAGGCTGATAGACCTACTAATTACCTACCAGAATATCATATTTTAGGTTTAGTAAAAATCTTTTAGTTTTCGAGATATGGTCATTTTTTCAAAAATCTTGATTTTTCTCCCTCAGTTGAGTTTTTCGTCTGCCACAGCCTCAGATGACCGAATTTAGTAAATCTGATTACTGATAAATATTGCTGAAAACAGGCTCTTAAACGTGATATTATTTTTATTTTAATATTTAGTCAAACTTGGATAAAAATCGACTTAAGAGACAGTTTTCAGATATTTTACTGTTTCATCCCATAACTTTGGCCCTCCATGGTATAAAAAAAATAATTACGCTAAAGTGGCACTGGATGTTAAAAACATGTCTAGCTAATGTAGTTTACAAAATGGTATAACACTTACTTATTTGTTTAATAATTTCAAATTTGCTGCTATTTCATTACAGAAGAATTACATTATATTATTAGTAGGGATTGCGTGTTGGTATGTCTTGTATTGTCATAAAGTCGTACCATGTGTCGTGGCGCGACCTGTAAAATACAGATAGATAGATTCATTCACAAGAGCTGGAACGAATGGATTGAATGAGTGTATTATTAATACATTGTGTGCATCACAAAATGTTTAAGTAAGAACAGGTTGTTGGTAGTATTTTAAGTATTATACAATAACTTTATGTGTGTGTGTGTGTGTGTGTGTGTGTGTGTGTGTGTGTGTGTGGGTATGTGTGTAAGTATGTATTATTTATATTATTTACTTAGCTATGTATTATATTTATGTTAAAATTGTTGTTTTTTATTATCCATGCGTTTCTCCTGTCTATTTGTTTCCGCCATCTAGCTACTTAAACTGTCTCCGACTCATTTTTTTCTTTTATTGGTTGGCTGGTAGAGATCGCTATTAAGCGATAAGACCGCCTATTGTCTATATTGTTCTTTGTTTCTGTATTGTTTTGTACTGATTTGTGGTGTTCAATAAAGAGTATCTGATTTGTATTGTTGATTTCATAAGCGTTTATGATAAATGATAATCGTGTTTTTAGACAATCTCGTAACAATTAGAGCGAAACAGATAAACGCATATTTTCGTCGTGTTTTTTTTTGGATTGCGGCGGGATTGAAAACAATTGCTACTCGACTCGTTTGTCTTGATCAATATGAAGTTCAGAAACAAATGGACCGCCGAGACCAAATTCTAGCTCTATTTACTATTATATTTGCATAATATGTCGTGTGTTTTAGATAACCGTGAGCTGTTTCTTATAAGAATTTATTGAATCAAGGGCACTTATCTGTCGATAATGTCGATATACGCTATCTTTAAAATGGAATCAATCTGACGGTATTTACATTTATTTGAAAGAACCTAGGTACGTTAACTAATTCTTTGTTTAATTACGTATTGTAGAATTTATCAAATATTTGTCATTAACTCTTGCCGTTTAACGTGCGGTAGGAATAGGGTATGGCCCAGTTCCGATACAAACAAATTTGCTGAAAGTTATGAAAGCTATGGCTTAACCAAAATTAATTCTATTCCAGTATTTAAACGGCCTCAGCATCCCGCTAGTACAGCACGGAGACAAGTTCGTGGCGGGCGCGGGGGCGGGTGTGACAGCTGTCACTCTGACATACCCGCTGGACACTATACGCGCGAGACTGGCTTTCCAAGTGACCGGCGAGCACCGGTACACGGGCATCGCCCACGCCGCCTCCACCATGTTCCGCACGGTCAGTATACACAGCGTGAGACAGTGGCGCCACAGCTGTCACTCTGACGTACCCGCTGCACACTATCCGCGCGAGACTGGCTTTCCAAGTGACCGGCGAGCACCGGTACACGGACATCCCCCACGCTGTCTCCACCATGTTCCGCACGGTCAGTATACACACAGCGTGAGACAGTGGCGCCACAGCTGTCACTCTGACGTACCCGCTGCACACTATCCGCGCGAGACTGGCTTTCCAAGTGACCGGCGAGCACCGGTACACGGACATCCCCCACGCTGTCTCCACCATGTTCCGCATACTGTCAGTATACACACAGCGTGAGACAGTGGCGCCACAGCTATCAATGTTGCCTTACATGATACCCACCGACACATCCACGCGAGACTGACGTTCTAAGTGATAGGAGACTGTTCGCATGGCCGCTTTTAAGCTTCTGCCAGTGTCAGTAGATGTATGAAAAATGTGTCAGTAAAAAATGTTTCGCAAAATCCAAAAGATTATAATCCACTAGCTTCTGCCCGCGACTTCGTCTGCGTAGAATTATACATATAAACCTTCCCCTTGAATCACTCTATCTATTAAAAAAACCGCATCGAAATCAGCCACTGGTCAGTTCGTAGTAAAAAAAAAAAATCCGTTGCGTAGTTTTAAAGATTTAAGCATAAGTAGGAACAGACAGACAGACAGTCGGTGGAAAGCGACTTTGTTTTATACTATGTTGTGATTCTCCCGTGTCTGGTAATTTAACCATCAGCCACTGACGTTCCATAAATTGGCCAGGAAATCATTGACCGTTGCTTAAGTGTGTGTGAGTCGGCCCAACTACTACTCTTCCTACCGGATCTACAAGGGAACCACTGTTCTTTGGCACGCGAGGGGATTAAAAATCCTCCATTTTCTACCACCGGTAAAACGTAGTTTATACATGCCATACCTTGTCCCATGCATGACTTCAAAGTGGTGACAATGATAATAGTGATGACTATAATATGAACGATGAGAGACGATGAAGACAATGTTGGTATGTTATTGGTGTGCAGGAGGGCGGTATCCGCGCGCTGTACCGCGGCTTCGTCCCGACTCTCTGCGGCATGGTCCCGTACGCTGGCTTCAGCTTCTACTGCTTCGAGTCCCTCAAGTTCTTCAGCATGAAGTATCTGCCCACCACGCTCTGCCGCAAGTGCGAGAGGAATACTGGTCAGTGCTAAAAATAATGTTTTTTTTATTTGTAATACCGCATTAGGATAACAATTTCGCCAATGTCGACTTGTCGAGTTAAAATACAAAAATGTAACCTAACCATTACAATACTTAATCTATCGTCAGGCATTGTACGCTGACATTCGTAGCGTGTGAAAGAGACGGTAAATGTTATACTTACTGATTTAGATTTTGGAGCAGTCCGCCAAATTTTGTTCTCTTAGTCACTTCTCTGAGTACCTAGTTACGAAAAAGGTGAAGTGTGTCTTTCAACATGAAACTACCGTGATTATAATCATGTGAAATGTGCATTGAAATATCGACTGTAATTCCTCATATAATAAGTTACAAAAGTTTTAATAGTTCAACAGGTAGGTAATATAACTCATTTGAAATAGTAAAGACTATACCGGCAATAGATTACCAATTCAGAGGTCTCTGGGGAGAGGCCACAACCACAATAGAGTGCTCTCTCCAGGCAGCTGTTAAATATTTCTTGGTTCTGGGGCCGAACTCCAAAGGAAGAGATTTGTAAATTGTTTATATGCATCCGCGTTAAGAAACTTCGTTGGCACGATGTAGAACATGTGGCGTCCCCAGTGCTAGATACTCGCGCGTAGCAGACGTAGCAGTCAATGTAGTCGACGACTAGGTGGCGCTAGGGTCGCTACAGATCTTACGTTACGTCGTCAATATAGTGTTATCGGTTGGTTTGAGCTGAAGTTGTCTGCAGGCGGGCTGGTGCTGACGGTGCCGGGCAAGCTGGTGTGCGGCGGGCTGGCGGGCGCGGTGGCGCAGAGCGTGTCGTACCCGCTGGACGTCACGCGCCGCCGCATGCAGCTCGCCTGCATGGACCCCGCCACCTCCAAGTTCGGGTGAGTCACCGACGATACATACTGCCCGAAATATTGGCCACCAATCATACACTACATGAAAATTAAAAAAAAAACTATTCTTATTGCTTCTCTGTGGTAATGGCAGTGGCGACATCTATATGTACATAAATAAAAAATAATGTTGCCAAGCGCAAAACTCGAGAACGGTTACATCGATTCGGCTAATTTTAGTTTTCATTATGATCCCTAAGCTCCTCGGAATATTGCTAGGGAGAGAAAAAAAACATAATTAAAAAAATGGAGCGGGGGTAAAGCCGCAGGGAACAGCTAGTAGATAAATAAATATTAGTTAGATTAGATGAAGCCTTGATGACGTCACACCGTACTACCCAAAAGGCCATTCTGTCTATCAGATTTGACTATGTGCTTGATTGAAGAATCTGACCAATCATATTAAATCCACGTCTAGTCTAGTTCTGCTCCTTTTGCTTCAGCTACGTTCCTGTGAAGGGCTCCGTAATACCCCGAGAGGTCGCACTCGTATTCCACATGTTGAAAAACATCGGTATAAATTGTTTCAAGTTTTTAAAATAGATTTGGACGCAGAAACGCCTGCATCGATTACTCATGCTGGCCAGTATGACGTATTTCCGCACTTTACGATAGCTGAATTCGTAGTGTTCGGCAGCGACTCGTTAGCTCAGTAGGTTAGAGTGCCGATATAAACTAAACATTTGACCATCGGAGGGCGGAGGTTCAAATCCTTCACGAGTCAGACTTTTTTCTTTTTTTTTAATTATAACCTATTTGAATTTAGATATCTGTAAATTACTGTTGTTACTAACCGTCAAACTGTTAGATTTATTTTATTATGTAATTAGCTTTATATTTTGTAAATAACTTTTCTGTGACTAATAAAATTTCATGCAGTGTACGTCAATAAAGGGAAGAAAAAAAAAACATCAAATGGAAAAAGAACTAGAATTGTTAATAATTTGTATCTGTACTAATAAGGAAGTGCGGGTGCCATTTGTTTTTTACTCTCTATTGTCGTACATATACTATGACTGTGTAGGGTAGGGTTACGTTTTGAGGCACATTGGCATGGATTACACGGTCAATATTATTGTGATAATGGTATGTCAATAATATAGGATCGCGGATTTCAAAACAATCGGATTGCGCTACGAAACGAATCAATATTTCGTGATATGGACCACACGATAATATTGACCGTCTAATCTATACCATGTAAATGGAAGTTGCTCTTACTAATTATTGAAAACGCTGGTTGGCGTGTTTTGTTTTAGCAGCGGAGATGGTCAGAACAGGCCGAGTATCTTACTCAGTACATCCCTTTACTAATCAACTAGAAAAGAGACAGGCGTACCTTCATGACGCTTAATGCCGATTTTAGAAAAGAAATCTCTAAAAAAGACTTGCCACTTAAAAAATATTAATCCTGGATAATTTAGATGGTATTCCCGTTACAATGACTTGAGGTTTTTACTTTACATTCATCTTCCCTACAGTATACTAGCACTAAGCACTATTATGTGAACTAATTCTATATTTTCAATTGCATGACTATTGCACACGGTGATGGCGACATTGCAGAAGGTAGGTTGTGACTGGTATTCATATATTTTTTACTTAATATTATTACTAAACGCTTTCTTTAGTTCTGTTATATGCGTAATATTTAATCTTTTTTTACAAATCCACTAACCAATTGTAACTAAAACAACTGGCTTTTTCTCAATATTTCAACACATTTAAAAACGATACAATTATGTATTGATTTTTGACGTTCAATGTACAGTCGAGTGCATAAATATCGATACAGCCAAACCCGTCAAATATATTTTATCACTGAACTTATTGTTTGCGGTATAAAGGTGTAGGTATAGATGTTTTTCAAGTCTTGGGGCCCAATTTTTGAAAGCACGTGTGAAAATACCACTCGAAAATGGTGAAAAATTGTGCTGAATTTGAAATACGAGTAGCTTAGAAGATACCTACTTACGGCTCTCATTAATATTGTGAACTAGTCAAAAATTTCTTTGGAGCTGTACTTTTAAAGATATAAACAGATTTATACCACTTTCGAGTGATATTTTCACACATATGCTTTCAAAAATCGGGCCCTTGGTAACGTACATATAATTATTTAAGCCCATGACGGTACCTACTCTGACATGAGACTAAACTTAATGAAATCTATTTGAAGTAGTTTAATTTTATTATTAAAAAAAAAACACTTTAAGGCTTGGTTAAATGATTTTTTTTTTTTTTTTTTTTTTTTAGAGATACCGCTCTGGAATCTCTTGGAAATACAATCTAGTCTTAAGACTAATAAGTATTTTAAATTTGACCTAAACTACTAATAAGGCTAAAAACTAAGAATGTGTCCATTAACACTTTTCTTATTGTCTCTATTAAGGGGAAGACACTTTGTTAATGTGTTCATAATATACAGCACTCACTGCACTCATTACGCTATCACTATACTAAACTAACTCAAATGGTTTTGTCCTTTTCAGTCTTCTCTCTATGTCCGTGGTATCGAGGAGCTGGATAGCCTCGACATTCACATGGTGATGAAGCCTGTGTTCGTGGGCTTCGGCATATTTTTTGATGATTTGGCTGACAGGTTCCACTGCGAGGTCCCGGTGGAGGTTGTCGTTTCTTATGTACCAGGGTGCGTTTACGATACATCTGAGTACTTTATTTTGGAAGCGTTGGATCATTTGGATATTGCTTTGTTTGGTACAACCCCACAGCTGAATACCATAAGTCCATATTGGCATTAGGACTTGTTTGTACAGTAGTATTTTGTTGTGCACTGACAGCGCCGAGTGCCTCCCGAGCAGCCAGTACATCTTCCTATAGCGAAGATCTAGTTCATCGCGTTTCTTTTTGACATGAGCCTTCCAGCGAAGCTTGACGTCCAGTGTCATGCCCAAGTATTTGGCTGTGTTTTCGTACGGTATTGCTTTGTTATTAATATATACCGGGCTATATGAGTTTCTTTTATTGGTGAAATCTATGTGAATTGACTTGGAATCATTGAGTTTTATTCGCCATTTCTTTGTCCAGTCATAGACAGTGTTAATGGCAGATTGAACTTTTTCCACTGCTTCTTTATGGCTGTCCCCTATAGCCATGATAGCTGTATCGTCTGCAAAAGTTGCAATGGTATTGTTTTCTAGCGCTGGAATATCACTTGTGTATAATAGGTACAGGACCGGCCCTAAGACACTTCCTTGTGGTACTCCGGCTTTAATTGGCTTAATTTCTGAGTATGATTCATCTTGTCTAATGCGGAATTTCCTGTCGGATAGGTAAGATTGTAGAATATTTGTAAATTGTTTAGGTAGCATTTTCTTTAATTTAAGAATAAGACCCTCATGCCACACCTTGTCAAAAGCCTGTGCTACATCCAAGAAGACCGTGGAACAAACTTTTTTCTCTTCTAGTGTTCTTTCTATGATATTGGTTATTCTATGGACCTGGTCTATTGTGGAATGTTTTTCTCTGAATCCGAATTGGTAATCTGGGATTAAGTTTTTATCTTCTAATAGAGGCTTTATCCTTTTTATAAGAAGTTTTTCGAATAATTTAGACAATATTGGTAACAGGGAGATCGGCCTGTATGATGTTACTTCATTAGCTGGTTTTCCAGGTTTGGGAATCATAATGACCTCAGCGAATTTCCATACGTCTGGGACATGTTTTAGTCTGAAAGATGCATTGATGAGTGTGGTAATTTTTATTATTGCTTTACGAGGCAGATTACGCAAAATTTCTCCGGTAATCAGATCGTAGCCAGGAGTTTTCTTTAGGCGAAGGCGATTTATTTCACTGGTCACTTCTCTTGGTGTGACAAGTTTTATTTCAAGCTCATCTTGTACTATACTTTCATCCATTATAGTGTCATTAGTATTGCTTTCGTGTGGTTGAAAGATTTGTTCGAGATGTTGTGCAAACCTTGCAGCTTTTTGAGCGCTACTTACAGCCCATTGACCGTTATCTAATTTAATAGGAGGGACTTGTGTAATAGGTCTTTTTAAATTTTTTGTGACTTTCCACAAGGAATAGTCTGTGGCACGGTCACTTGTCAGCTGACGAAGATGAGTAGTCATGGATACATCGAGGAAGATTTTAATTTCTCTGTTTAATTTCTTTGACAGTTTATTCAGCAGTGTCTTGTCCTGAGGAAATCTCGTTTGTTGCCATTTTTTTCTCTGCTTCCGCTTTTCAGCTATCAGATTTCTAATTTCTAAAGGATATTGATTGCCTATAACTCTTTTCTTGATGATAGGTGTATTATTCCAGGCACATTGTTGAATATCTACAATGAATTTCTCTACTTCTAGATCTAGCTGCTCAGCGTTTTTAAGAGGAACCTTCAGATTAATGATGTTATCTAGATCCAACTTAAAGCTGTCCCAATCTGTATTCTTGTTCACTAAATACGGGTTGTTTTCTTTTGGGATAATTTTTTCCGCTAGAGTTAACATTATGGGTGAGTGGTCCGAACTCATATCGTATCCTTCCTCAATGTGAATGAATGAAGTTGTTATATTCTTATATATAAAAAAATCGATTAGATCGGGAACTTTGTTAGTATCAGTTGGCCAGTAGGTCGGCTTTCCCGTTGATATTACGTCACATTTCGTTTCTTTGATGGCGTGCAGCAATTCTTTGCCTTTAGTGGTAGTAAGCCTAGAGCCCCAGTGAGTGTTCTTGGCATTAAAATCACCTCCTAGAATAAATCTGTTTCCTAGTCGCTCCAAAAAGTTACTGTACTGTTCTGCCTTCAGTGCATATTTTGGAGGGCAATATATGGCTGCTATGGTAACAGGATACCTTTTTGTTTTGACACATACTGCTACTATTTGCTTATCGTCATCTTCAATTTTGAATTCTTCGTAGTGAGAAATGGTGTCCCTTATTATCACTGCAGTACCTCCTCTGGTTGTATTGTCGGGATGTAGAGCCTGGTAAACTTTGTAACCTTTGATTTTGATGAAGGATTCTCTAGTAAAGTGTGACTCAGAGATGAGGCACACATCGATTTTTTCTGTAGATAGGACAGCCTGTAGTTCGTTTTGATGACGAAGGAGCCCATTAGCGTTCCATGCCATAATTTTGAGAGAGTTAGACATTACGGACATTTTGGGATTGTTGGCTTACGGGTATATTCCAGTTTCTTTAATCTGTCGTCGAATGACATCATAAAGTTTAGGATTTTTTCTATTTTGTCTTCTACATTATTCATTGGAGAAGGCTTTGGCTGAGCTTGAGGCTGAGTTTGAGACTGAGCTTGAGGCTGAGCTCCTTTGGTTATTTTAGCGTAGGACACGTTTTTGTTAACGATTCTGTGATTTGCACTAACTTTAGAAATAGCTGGTACCTTTTCTTTAGTATTATTTTTTATTTCTTTAGTTTTATTATTTTTTAATAATTGTAGTTCCTTGGCTACTATACAACCTCTGTAGTTAGCAGGGTGTGATTCACCGCAGTGAACACATTTTGGTTTTTGTTCTGCTGCTTTATTGCAATCTTTTGTCAGATGCTTGCCAATACATTTTACGCACCTTGGTTCTTTAGAGCAGTATTTTTGTGTGTGGCCATATGCTTGACAACGTTTGCACTGCGGGATGAGATTCGATAATTTAACTGGCTGTATATCTACCTTGCAGCCTAATATCGATTTGATATTGTATATATTCTTTACATCTTCATCCTTTTCAAAAGAGAGCATGAACATATTTAGGGGATCTTTTGTCCTCCAGCTCAGTTTGTTAGCTGCCTCTATTATTTTATATCCTTGAGATATAAGGTCTTCCACTATCCTAAGTGGATCACACGAAGAGTGTAAGTTTTTTGCCATTACCCTAATGGGTCGGTCCTGCTTATTCTCATATGTGTGATATAAGCAGTTGTTTTGTGTAAGAATCTTAGACACATTTCTGTACGCGTCCTCATTGGTAGAGTTTATTTTAACTCTGTCACCTTGCATCATTTTAGTGTTGAAAGAATCTTTTGACAAGTTGGTCAACAGAAGATCGTAAAATCTCTGGTAGTCCTTTATATTTTCCACTATAATAGGTGGTGGTAACGGTGTCTTTTTGACCTTGGGTTTTTCACTGTTGAGTGTATATTGAAGGGGTGGTGGTGAGAGTGACGTATTAAGCTTCCTTTTTTTTCTACTCTTTTGACGTACCCACCCGGTTTCTTTGGCGAGTTCCTCCTCATCTGTCTCATATTCCATTTTTTTGGGAGGAATCTCTGTGCCTGCTGTTTTGTTTTCAGGTGTGTTTTTTGACATCTGTTCCTGAGTATTTTTCAGCTTTTGATGGAGTTCGTCGATTTGACTTTTAAGGTTATTAACCTCATCTTGTAGTTTCTCGCGTTCGGCTTTCTCTCCCGAGTAATACTTGAATAACAGATGTTCTGTTTCTGTTTTGAGGGTTATTTTGGGTGTATTTTGCGACGCCATTATTAATTATAAGTAATAACTTCGCCTTGACAAATTAACACAAATAGTCATGATTCACACTTAATAAGTAAATCTAGGTCATCGCGGCGACCGTGAAACGCACACGACGCGACGAGGTGCGATGCTGTGTCAGCACTTTACCCGAGCACGAACTGGGGCATAAGCAAAAGAGACACAACCGTTCTTCGCGAAATACTAAAACGCACTGTGATTGTGGTTAAATGATAAACAAGATTTCTGAATTGATTAACTCTTTGTTAATCCACGTTTTACGCAACACCTAAATGAAAGAGGAGTTAAAAAGGACCAACACCCTTTACAAAGAAAGTTTTTATTTGCACGGCTGAAAACTGAATTCGTCAATGCTTTTTAATCCAAGTGTTTTTACACTCAGTCAGTAATGACGCTGCTTTTATACCAGAGATGTGCTACGGATCTACCTTCAGCATTAGGTGTAAGAATCAAGCTAATAAACGCATAACTATGCGTTGCCGGCACCGAATGCGTTAACCCATTCATTGCCGAGTTTGCCAACGCTTCCCTGAACATGACGCCGATCGGCGTCAGCGCCAATGAATGGGTTAATTCATCTGTGTATGTGTATATAATATATCGACGCTTGAAAGGAGAAATGGGATAAGCGACATTTTTTGTGATATTGAGTTATATATATCATTGAAATCAGCAGATTTGTCTGCGTCGAGGTTTTGGCTCTCCTGTAAAATTACGATTTTGTCGCTTATGACATTTTGCCTTTCAAGCGTCGATATGTATACGGGTATTCCGGAGATGTAAGCAGGATCACCCTTACCATATTCAGTTAAGTATAAGCTACTGTTTCATACCAGTACTAGTGAGATAAACGTTATTTTTTATACGTTAACACCAAAAAGTATCATATTATTTACAAAGTGTGCATTGGAATACCTAGTCAAGTTTTATTTTCATCCACAATTGGTTGTTGTAGGGTAACCATTATTGTAGATGAAGATATTTCACTTAAGGGTGATGGCGAAAGATCTATTTATCATTCACTGAGTGTGCAGGGGTACTTCTGCTCGCGTCTCCGGTATCCGGTATACGCAGCCCAGCTGTAACTTTTTTGTTTCGCCACCAGCTCCGGTATGATAAAAACGCTGACTCTGATCTACCGCGAGAACGGTATCAGCCGCGGCCTGTACCGGGGCATGAGCATCAACTACATACGCGCCATACCGATGGTCGCCACCTCCTTCTCGACGTACGAGCTCATGAAGCAGCTGCTGCAACTTGACACTGGTATGAAGGTGTCGTAGGGATCGAGAACATTCGGCGGATTAGTTGTTACGAGCAAAAATAAAGTGTCTCTGTATAGAACCTTGTGATACGTTATTTTTGCTCGACAGTATAGAAAGAAATGTCATTTTTGTTGATGATTTGGTACAACCCACTCATTTACATTAGTGTAGTGCTCAAAATCTATACAAGCTTAATAATATTTAATTTGTCTTATTTGTCCAGTATCAACCATGACTACGAGTCATGACCAGATATGATTATTATTTAGCTGTTACTATTTTCTACTCGATATTAAATCTGCTGAGGGCCAATATCTCATCTCTTGCGTTTTAATTTTATACGTTTCGAGCGCGTTTGCGTTAAAATGACAATTAGGTACCTACTATGAGAACTATTAAGAAATAGCATTGTGTTCCGCTAGTCGAGCTGCCAGTTTACCCATAGTAACAACAGTAGCAAGGCGTTTATGCTTGTTAATTATGGCATAGGAATCTATATAAAGTTAATCCAACAGCATTTAACTTCCAAGGAAAATTTGTAACCAAATCATCGACAAAATCAATAAGAGACTGAACCAGCAGGATATAATGTTGTCTTCTTTAGACATTAAGTTCACGTTTAGAAAAATTAGAAGTATTCGGTGAAAAATATTTTAGAGATATTCCACTGCTCCACTGCTTCTGGCCAATCTGTAACCCCTTGAATCATAAACGCATAAATTAATGTTCTCATCTAGATCTTGATCCTAGGCAGAAAAAGAAACTACATGTTGTTAAAACTGCTTAATAACTTTTTATCAGGGGGTTTAGTATTAATCAATTAATTGTGTATTTAGTGCTTATGTATGTTTCTACGTACATAATCACTAATGGACGTGATGGGAGCATAAACAAGATTTACTTTTTGTTTTTGTATATCGAGTCTTATTTAAAAAAACTTTCTAAAATACTGGTAGAATATTGCAATATTATTGCAACTATGTATAAATATTCAAGGTCCGCTTTATTAGTTTGTACATAAGGTATAAGGTACCTATATTGTCCTGGATTACGTTATAGTTAGGGAGCTGGCGAGCAAAATTTCTATATGATCAGCACACAAGGCAGACGTTATTAATAGTGAGTGATATTTATGCCCTATGAAACATCAAGGACCTAGTCTGCCACCATGGTGGCGCTGCGTTGTAAATTTACAGCGTTTCTAAAATATAAAAAAAGGTGTGCTATATTATGCGCACACGTCTGCCTCTTGGACTGATGTTTGAATTCCTTATGAAAACCAAGAAAATCGACGAGGCAGACGTTCAGGCCTCTGATATTCCAAAGGCAGACCGTTTGATTTTTTTTTCTGAATTGAATTGATTTTTTTTGCATAGATTTCAGCTCCAGAAGTTTAATCGTTACCGTGAGTTTAGAGAATAATATTAAACAAAATAATAAGAATAAAACTAAACAATAACAATAATCCCATGCAATAGGTACACACGGCAATATAATCAATTAAGGTCCAATCCGCTGTAACATAGGACCTTAATTGATTGAACCAAATCGATTCGTAATGATTTAAACTGCACTCCACCTCGACGTGAAACGTGTGCAAATCATATACCGAAATGCTCGCCAACTCCCTAACTATTACTCGTATAATCTCCTACAGAATTCGTGAACATTATCTGATAAGTGCACGAATGCTTTATTCGTGAGACTAGACGATTGTATGTACCTATAATGGTCACGTTACACAATATATTTGGTTAGGTGACGCTTTATCGCTACGGACTTGTATCACCCGGTTGATTTGCGTCGTTTATATATTTGTTATGTCTATGCAACTGGATAAGTTACGGCTCCATTTTTCCGTATTGTTTAAGTATTATTCCAGAAGTCGTAACTTCTTCAAAACATTTGCAGATAATTGTTTGTTAATGTGACTGACTGCGTTCCTTTCTGCAGAAATAATACCAGTTTTTAGACGCAGGCTTGTATGTTCTATGGTGCACTGTAAGATAGCATGACATTCTATTTAAAAGTACAGAAATTAATGAAATTGCTTTAATTATTACATGTTAAGAGTTATTACTTTTGTACACTTCTTACCAAAACAAGTTAATTGTAATGCACAAGACGCTGCAAAACATTACTAATGTTAACTGTATGTATATTTTTAACCGATTTCAGGGTAAAGTATTCGAAATGTCTTTCACAATGTGTAGTATAGGCGAACTCGAATAACCGATAGGATTTAAAAACGCATTAATTAGCCAAGATTTCGCATGATATTGTACATCTTTACAGTAAGCTCCTGGAAAAAGCAGATATGTACCTACACTTTTAAGGACGAAATTTTAAACTGGAACACGACATGGCTGGACTTACGCAAAGGGGAAGTTTATAAGTAAAATTAATAAGCAAAAACCTTGCTACTTCGCAATCAGACGTGCAAGACAGTTATGCCAGTGCGACACATATTAGATCTTACACTAATGCGAAAAAGGATTACGTCTAGATATTTCAGAGCAGCTACAAATAATCGGGCACAATAGTAATGGGTTAATTATTAACCCTTAAATGCAGTGTGTTACTCATTACTTTTCGAACAATGTGTACTAATCATGGCAAGAATTCATAAATTATACATTAAAAATTACGTTATTGCACGACTTATTTATAATATGAATGTTTGACATTCTAACTTTGTAGTATAGTTTCTTCTAAGTTTATCTTGTTAGTTAATTTTAGAGAATCTTTAGATAGTGGTCTAGTGTTTATTTTTGGACATGTTTACATTAAATTATTTTGTGTTCGTAACATTAGGTATTGATCAATTTATGTGTTAAATTGAGATTCATCAATACCAAAGATGCAATTTAAACTACAACAGCAAGTTTTATTTATGATATTAAATAATTTATGATACCTGTTTTTTGTTATTATTCGACACGAACCTCCTTTCATTTATTTAGTATACATCAGTTAGTCTATTTAAAAGGGAGCAAAATAAATGCGCTGTTTTAGAATTAATTTTATTTATTATCTAATTCCTATCAACGGGCATAATACAGATGCAAGAATAAATTTGTGTATCCGGTTGTGTTTACATTATTATTGCCATTATGACTGGGTAGCGGTTCCTGTTCATTCTATACTTACTTATCAATAGCGTAATTATCGCATTTCCCTTGAATTCTAGATATAGTCGAAAACACGGCTCTTACAAAATGTCATTATAGTTATTTATAAATATATGCCGTTTGCAAGGAAAGCCTTATTATAAATTTAATTCGAGCTTCGAATGGGGGAAATAAAAATACAAAAAATTAAGCAGTCAAATCAACCTTATGCGTACAGTAATTAGGTTCTACGATTTATATTTCGCTCAAACGAAGCTCTCCTTGTACTTACTTTTTTTTTGTATTTTTGGGTAGTATAATTACTTTTTTTTTACCTACAACTTACATACTTAATACTTAGATCAACGAAACGTGTGGCTTCAGGTGACATTGGTGGGTAGAGTCTTTGTATAACTTGTTACACACGCGTTTCAATCGAAGTGCAATTTTAGAAGTAGGTACATAAATCATTATGTTATTATAGTTTTGTAAGCCTGGAATCACAAATTAATTATCAACGAAAGCTGAGACAAACAGTCCATTTTTAAGACAGTGTCAAAATTATACAATTTTAAAAACATAATAAATGGAATATTTTTTTGTTAAATCCATGTAAATAAATCCTACGTGAAAAGAAATGCCTCACTAAACGCTGAACGGGGTCGGTACTCGGTACTCGGTACAGTCGGTACAGTCGGCACTAGTGGCCTGGCTCAGGAAAGGACACTGCCGAATCGTCTTATTTTATCTCCCCAGGTTACAAATATCCCAAGTAGAACCCATCTCTACAAATCACTCTCGATTTCAATACTTCACGCTTTCATCATATAAAAATGTATCATTATCATTATAAGTTTATATACTTACCTTGCTTTATTTAGTTGAAATTAAATATTCTAAATCTCGGGCAACATTCGAAACTTATTTTTAAATAATAACAACCTATGTAATGCCTTGATCTTTAGGTATTTACACGATTACCCTAAATAAAATCATTATAAAATTAAAAAAAAACTATTAAAGCTCCACTCTTGTGAAACATTTATTTTATTGTTGTACAAGTACTGTGGCACAAGAAAAGGAGAATTTAGTAAATTAAAACTCGAAAATGCACGTCACGCTCATACGTTTCACGACAGAACTGTCTCATTGGGTATTTCCTAAACATAAAATAATGCTACGGCTATTTTAGGACTTTATAGTCATGTACAAATACTCTACGATAAATAATTTTAATCGCCATTCTGTCGTGAAATAAGCGCGGTTACTTTTTGTCACATAAAACATATTCAGGGCGGCGAGACAGCATTGACTCGCTTGCTGGAATTGGGTCGCGTGTAAAAAAACATAGTCCATAATATTAAAACAGGCTATCAAACAGTTCATTCATTCAATAGTTCAATTATAAAAAAGAGTTAAACTAATAATAAATGATACAAAACGGACTTCCACAGGATTTGATCTACAGTAACCTAGTTTTGCAAATAGTTTAAAGATAGGGTACGGTGTCGCGACACGCGATGATCGTGAATGTGACACAACACAAGCGTAGTACGGCTGCGTCGGGTGCGTCGGGGGGCGGCGGCGCGCGGCCGACGCCACCAGTCATTATGGTGGTATGTGCATCGCAAAATAAAACGACTGGGATAGCAAATGCACGCTGTTTAATGAGGTCTAAGTGTCTTTGATACATAAGTATACATACAATAGGTCTGTCGGACTTATAATGAACATACCAGCATAAATGACGGCGGCAGCCGCCGGCGGCACGCGCCTCTACAGCTGAATAAGTAGACACAAGTACAGGAATTATGCTAAAACTAGTTGCCGCAGCACACGTCATCAACACCGCCGGCGATCGGCCTTCGCCCCTAAATTATAGGTGTTGATGGTCATGTGTTGCGTCCCGACTAGACTCCATCAACGACATGCATTTATTTAAGCGCAAGTAGGCGCGATGTTTGCGGCCGTACCCGTCGTCGCTAAAACAGACGTTCGTACGGATCAACTTTGTTGTCGGCCAACATGTCGGTGATGGAGTATACTCGGCCGCGCTATACGGGGTGACACCGTCCGGATTACAATATCGCGTATACGCCGCCATCGACGGGGAACAGTGTTCGAGTTTATAAAACATGGAGGCACTGATCGCAACACGCTCCAGGGAATCGCGGCCACTCAACTAACAAACGTTTCTCGTTAGAGACGCCAAGGACGAGGTGCCGTACGGTACGTATAATTATGGTTATAGCGCAATTTCATCGCTTGAAAAAGATCTGAGTATATATAAATTTAATTTGTAGTGGTTTCACTGATGATGATTATCACAACGTGGTAAGCATGTCTCCACTGGCAAGTCACGGCGGAACGCTTGACAAGGAACCACACGCGTTGCAAAAGTCATCTTGATAAAGTCAATCTATCGAAAACTAACGTAAAATTTCGCAACTACTTCGCAAAGAAAAAGCGTTTTCACAAATTTTACAGGTTTTTATTTGAGGTTAAATTTATTTATATCATAATGTTAACGGGCTGTAAGCACTGTTGATTACAATAGACAGGCTACGTGACAACTAATAAATAACACAAATATTTTTGGACTTTTACAGGCATCGATACGACAGAAGGGTATATGGGCAGGTATGAAATCAATATGTCTCCCAGAACCACGACTGCGTCACCTCATGAGCCTGTATGAGCGACACGGGATACACAGGGCTTGGAGAGGTCGATGCGATAAACTGAACTTATTCGTTTCTGAATCCATTAATTTAGTGCCAGAATCATACTACGGAGTGGCGTGCCGATGCGATCTATAAAAGAGGTCTGTGTACAGTCGATAACAAAACGACAGAATCGGACGGGCTGCTCAAATACTGTCTCAATACGTTTTAACAGCTTCAGAGTTCAGTTTCACATATTTTTGAGCACCGCATCCGTTAACGAAAGCGCATTTCGCGGTTTGACTGCATCCCGTCTAACAACACGAACTTGCTTTTCTCGTTTATCGCCAAGTTACTATCAATTGTGTTAGGAAACACATAGCGTTAAACTAGACGCGGCAATTCGTGCAGAGGCGCAAAGCATCACAACAACCGTTCCTAGCGTGTCACGGAACGTGGGAGTTCGTATGTATACAATACTGGCAAACACAGTAGTCACTACGCCGCAGTGCAACTGACGCGTATGCAATATTTAATGTAGGAAAAAATGTTCTCAACAAAATCCATCACGCACTAAAACGGCGATTGCAAAGCTCCGTGGCCCGCTACATCGCTTCGACATACCGAGAGGAAAGTTGCAGCTGCAGTTGCGGTATCCAGCTCATAGCCGAAAATTTGTCGAAGAGACACGTAAGTTTCTCGAATTCCACGAATGGTTCGGCGTATATCGCGACAACGCTCGGATAAAAAGCGCGTGTTTCATCGCATCGCACTGTGGCATTCCTGTCGGTTCTGTCGACGCAGTTAGCGTACGGGTAGTAATCGGGTGTATGTGATGTTCGGCGCGGGTGTGAGGTGTGTGGCTGTTCCCTGGAGGCGGCGGTGTCAGGGTGTGGCGAGCCAGTGCGCGACGCGCGCGAGGCTGAGCACGTGGCGGGCGGCGCGGGAGGCGCGCCCCCCGCCGCGCCGCGCGCGCGCACGCCGCCGCCGCGCAAGGAACCCCGCGCCCAACACCGACTGCTTTGTATGCGCCTCCTCTGCAACGACAAACCCGTTGGCTTGATCAAAATTTTCATCACATTTAAAAGGGACAATGATACAATACAACAAGACAATACAAATACACTTTATTGAACACGACAAATCAGTACAAAACAATACAGTACCAAGGAACAAAGTAGACAATAGGCGATCTTATCGCTTAATAGCGATCTCTTCCAGACAACCAATAAGAGAAATAAGTTGATAAACAAAATATAACTTTTTATTTTGGTCTCGATATGACTCTGGAGAGGAATTTAACAAAACTAGAGTAGTAATCTCATGTTACATAGATTAAAAAAAAAACACTGGTTATTTTTATACTCTAATTGGCCAGCTCGAGGTCGAACATGAACTAATTGATGGCAACGCAGATATTTATATTGATAATCGGTAATCACATTCACTTGTTTTTTTATCGCAGAAAAAACTAAAAGTGGAAAGACGGCACTCGAACAAAAATCAATAACTCGCTAATCGGAATTAGATTGCCCACTCTATTGGTCAAATCCTACCAGTTAACCTTTTCGACGCTAAGCAGTTATAATTATGTCACTTGCTGTCAACTGAAGGTGCATTTACACTGCATGTACTGTCTTCACATATCAAGTCAACGGCCTCGAAAAGGCTAACACACGTCAGCTGGGGGAAGTGAGTGCAAGCAACCACCCGAAGCTACGGTTCACTAGATATGTCTCATTCCAACTAAACCAGCAGAAAAGAATCACACTAATCGACACGTGACTCAATTCAGTATCAACCTTTAAAAAGTCCCCATAGTAAACAACAAGGAAACTCACGTGCACTCTACATGAAGTAATCCGGCGTCCGCCGAGTGACATGCGGCTCGCCGCGCCGCGGGGCCGGGTCAAACTGAAGGCTGCACACAAACAAAACCCATCATTGACATCAACTCACCAACAAACACACAAACAACAAGTCCCTCCCCACGGTCATAAACTTCAATATCCATTATGCAACCGGCACAGCCGATAAAAATAGACTCGATCACCACAATCAAATCTATATCGTCATCACTTTGCGCTTATAATCATGCCGTAAAGATAACTTCTGGTAATTCCAGTTCCTTTGTGAATAAATTAAAATACAACCAAACGAGTTTCATGTACTACGAAGTGAACAAATGAATTCGGAATCGCGATAATCTGTTTTATCTTCGAATTCTCATAAAGTCATGCTATTTGTTATGGTAATAAGAATAAGGCCGTAGTCACCCGAATAGTTTACAAGTATTTCCCTCGCATGTTTATTTGTAAACAGTAATAAAAGTGAAAAGAACTTACAATGAGTACTTAAGCGCATCATCCAATTCCATAATAGCCGCTTGATTACCACACCTGTAAAACACAATTAAATTAGCCGAACATCCATTGTCCTCTCGACACAAGTCCGCCGCAGCAAACTCGGCGCTTACACAATAGATAATTGGATGAAAGCGTGACGTCCAGTAAAGTTATAGGTTTGCGATACTACGTCACAATAATATTACATTTTACTAAAGCTACAACACTATTACTTACATAAAACACACATCGTAATCGAAGAACACGGTGTTTAAACAATATACCAACAAGTTATTCCAAACAACAGTGTGTAGTATCAATATCATATACATTCATGTTTATTTCCGCGACACCTTCCTTGCCTCGTTAGCCACGTTATGAACGCCATAATCCGTTTTATACATACATAACAAATTATAGTGTAATTAGAAACATGATGTCTTCGTGTAATTATGCTACTTTCCTAACTTGGATTAGAGAAGCTTTGATGCGTAAAATTATCTTATCATGCTAGTTGAAAGGGACGATGTTTGTAAATGAGTACCTAAGGACCGAAAAGTCCGAAAAGTTTACCTTAACGCTATCAATTAAACTTAGTGCGACACCAAAATTAACCATATATTGTATGGATGGATAATTTTCGTGTCCCACTACAAATTCTTCCAGTTAGGTGTTTTGTATGGTCAAATACCACTAACAGTAACAGTGGTCCAACTTTTTGGTCCTTACCCAAATACTGGTTTGTATCTTGCAGGAGTAAGTAGTATGTACTAACCTATAGCAGTAGTTGGGCGCTGAGAATATGGTGACGACGTTCCTGTCGTGGCACCAGTTGTAGCCCTCCATGACGAGCTGGTGAGCGCGCGAGACGAGCGTCAGCCCGTTGCTGTGGTTGAACGTCTCCGAGATGTCCTGGCCGAACGTGTAGCCGGCGCCGCGCGGCGATATGCCCCATCCGCCTCTGTGACACGCAACATCACAACATGCAGTTAGGTTAAGTTCGTAGAACATTAAGATAAGTTTTGGTTTTGCGGCGGACGTCGTTTCATAATATCAAATTTAGGTTATGTTATAATATTAATATTAGATTTTATTCATAATAATCCCAGAAAACATACTGGACTCGATAGAAACAAGTTACCATAAAAATATGGTATCGATGTGTAGGATTTTAAAAGTTAGTATGAATAACACAGTGCTAATTATTACAATTAAATCAAGCTACTAGCTACAACTAAGTCACTTCTTAAAAGGTGTAATATTTTAATAAAACGTCATAACTATTATTCCTACTCCCACATTCCTGCTGAAAATTCAATACTGTATTTATAATAAAGCCTCTTGTACATATACAAATAAAGGATATTATTAGTATTTGTACTAAACGGTTTTCCTGCAATTACTCATTCAGTATCAAGTACTACTGACGTCATACTTTTCCGGTGTGAAGATCATTTTAGTAATTTATAATCATCTGCAAAACCAGGCGGTAATCAAGTAAATGACTCACTCTGCTATATCAATTAATAATGGGGCTGCACGTGCAAAAAGTGCAAGTGCGAGAGCGAAACTAATGGTCATATCGTGGGAAACGTGTTTACTCCGAATTGTTATTGTTAAATACTTAATTTGCTTCAGAAAACAATACAAATAATACGAGCTCGATATACAGATGTACCATAAGTAACTTACATCTACGAATGCTGTTGTGTTGTAAAATCTGACCATTATTAGATGAGGTGCAAATTGTGCAATCTTGCTGTGGAATTTCATCAGAAGTAATTTCTACTTCATATGGTTAGTTCAAAACAACGCCCTCATAATAGACCCCATAATATAAGTATACTCAATAAGTACTAGCTACATTAACACGAGCAGGTGAATCTGATATATATTATCAAGTCTTCTGGATAGTACTCCATTCTCAATGTGAATACTCAAAGCCAAACGGACTTGGTGAGATAGAATAGAACCATACGTCGGCCATTAAAACCTTCCAAGGTAAGTTATGGAAAAATCTGTTTAACAACAGGCCAATTAGCAACTTATTGCCAATATAAATATCATGCAAAAAGGATCAACAAACTCATCATAAAATCAATACTGGATGTTTTCATTGTTCGAGATAGCAGTGATCGAGTAGAGCGAGACACAACAATATAATCTCGAGTAGGTATTATTACGCGCTGTTAATTGGATCATGGCACGCGGAAGATGGCTCAAGCGAATCTAGTGTACCCTTGACTTGGTTAGCGAATTCGGCCGTTTAAAGGGGGCTTAAAATGTTAAAAGGTCAGTGACACATTTGTTCATTTAATACTGTAGTCATAATTAGATTAATCTGAGCGGACAAGATTAATAAGTAGAAGAATAATAAAAACTTTAAACTAACCCCCAAACCATAAGTAAAAGATGGTTTATTTCAATGTTAAACCTGAATAGAAATCTATATTAAGTAACGCACTTAGAAAAATTGGTTCTTTCTTGTCAACACTAATACCAAAATACCACGAATAATACTAACAAGTTGCATTGTAAATTCCGATCATTAACAGATGAATTAGAAAATTTAAACAAACTGACCTATCATCAGGGTCGCTCCAGAGCAGATCGCACATGGGTCCCTCGTGCGGCACCTCCTGCAGACGGTCCAGGGCTCGGATGTGGTCCAGGGTGTCGATAGAGGGGCTCAGGCCTCCGTGGAGGCAGAAGATCTGGCCGTCCACCAGCGCGGTAAGAGGCAGGAAGTCGAACAGGTCCGTGAAATGCTTCCACACGGACGCGTTGCCGTACTTGCGCAGGCACTCGTCGTAGAACCCGTATACTTGGGTGATCTGACGGGACTCGTGGTTGCCGCGCAGGATTGTTATTCTCTCGCGGTATCTGACCTGGAAATGTTCATCTATGACAATTTGACCGCTTTGCGTAATTTAGTGTTAGTTCAGAATAAATGAGAATATAATGAAGGATTGTGTTAAGTCGCAAGCATTTCAATTACCTATTAAACCCTGTTCAAACATACATCCTTATAAATCTTATAATATCCACACGTGCACATTTTAGGACTCGGAAACTTACAAGCGTTAATAAATGTTGTGGATTCAATCAAACACCGGCTCGCAACAATTCTAACAAAATTTATAAAACAGAAAGTGCGTTTATTTGTCCTTCACCGCGAACTACTCAACAGATTCCATTTTAATACATAGTATATCATCTATCACCATATTTCCAAGTCTAATGAGCAACGTCATGCGTAGTAAAGTCTGTTTCTTTCCTACAACAAGAATAAGTTACAAATAAATTGTGATGCCACAAAACAACATCAATAATTGTTATTTCACGAGCTCGCAAAATTATTACGAATCACGATATTTGATTTACACAACCTTTCAATAGCATAGGTGTAGAAAAATTAGAAGCGCCTAGGCTATTTTAAAATGACTAAATCTGTTAGGTACATTGCGGGTCACCGGTCACCGCCCACCTTATAATACGTATAAATAAAGGTGAATCTAACGCGATGGCCACTCATCGACCGCTGCCACGGTCATTACATGCTTTAAGATCCAACAGTCACGCTAAGACCACCGCATTAACTAATCAAAACTATTCCAAAATAAAACAAAGGTGTGGCCTCGTGAATGTAAATAAACAATTTCCCATTTTCGAGAACCAATGAAACACTTTATTATGAAAGTATCTGATATTCCGACAGATACGGCGTGATGTCAACATCGCATTATCAGAGATAAATGATAAGAAAGTAGTTTCCTCTCACGTATGCCAAGTGTGATATCGAGTGGAAATAGGGTCGTTCTTTCGTTGGGCGATCGTAAACTATGATTGTTTGATGAATAAACAAAAGTATAAAGCGGACCGCTGTGAGTTATTTTCCGCAATTTGTAAATATTTGGAGTAGGAGGAAACGGATATTTGTTAAAATATTTTTAGTTTTCACTTTAAAGTAGATATTTAGCAATAATAAATAGGTATATGTTAGTCGAATCCTTATGTCATTTTATGCACGTATAATGCACAATTAAAGGCCGTAGGACGGGAAATAAGATATTAAGCTGAATGTTTCCTTCTTTGACCTCTAAAGGCGTGCATCCACGCGAGGCCGCAAAGTATTTTGCGCTAAACAAGACTAATTCGTTTCGCAAAGAGAACATGCGACTTAATATTACCTAACTTGATTTCAAAAAGGTCAAATAAATGTCGAGATGGAATGGAATCGCGAGCCGAGTACAGCTGTTTCTTCGATTGTGTACAAATACACAAAGAGCGTGTGAAAATAACTGACAGGCAACCTCCGGCATGAGAAACGTTGCAAAAAGAGGATTTTATGCCAACTCTAAGTTGTTGCCATAATGCCGTATGGATGCCATCATTGCGTTAAAAACGCTTCAGAAATTTAGATTAAAACAGATGTTAGCGATTACTTTACTCCGTCGTAAATACAACCCGTTAATTAAACCACGTGAAACCTCAAATTGATATACATAACGCTTTGATCAATCAGATGGTATATTTGAATTAATGTTGTTGCCGCAGTCACCAAACATTATAGTCAGCGCAAGGCAACGCGACTGACAAGGTATCAAACCTATTCCTAAAATTAAGCTTAACGATGGCAATGCAACGAAGCGATGTGAGCAAATTTTGTAGATAACAGATCAACAGTGCCATAAAGGAGATTATGATAGATACTTTACGGTTTCTAAGTATGCGCCACTTGACAAGTCATAAAATCTGCACTGAATTCACGGATTATTAATTGGTGACGCCATTTTGAGGCACTTATCTCAGTGGTTTGGTTCCGCACTGATTCGGTTAAAATTAACAGGCCCGATAAAATTATCAACATTGTAACTCGTAAAACGCGAATTATACTTGATGGCCTTGATGAGTTAAAAAGTAACAGTACCTAGTGTAGTGCATCAACAAGCCTAAAGATAGCATTGAATGTAAAGCCGTCGAAAGCGACATGTCCTTCGAAGAAGAAGAAATATCTTAAGAATTTAAAAATATCACTTGGACACATACTACATTTCCAAAAAAGCCATGTCGGGAGAAGAGAGCGTGCACTATAGCATTGTTTTTTAACGTCAAGGAAGGCAAGTGAGCAAGTCACCTGTTGGTAAGTGAGCACCAACACCCATGGATATCCGCAACACTTAGGTTATTGCAGATGCGTTGCCAGCCTAGAGGGGTAAGATAGAATACCTCGTGTCAGGAATTTCACCGATTGTCTTACTCTCCACGCCAGAACACAGCAGCGCAAACACTGCTGCTTTTCAGCAGAATTTGCTAGTATGGTGGTGGTAGCGATCCGGAAATACCTTTCACGGAAAATCAAACAAGTCCCGAGTGCAGCAAGCGGAGTTTGCCACTGACTCTGCCTCTTGTCAAATGCCTCCGTAAAAAAAACCTCCTAGGTTCTGGGTAGTAGAACTGGCCTTACCTTAAGCGCAACCAGCAATGTGACAGTCTCGACACTGTAGTAGCCGCGGTCGACATAATCGCCCATGAACAGATAGTTGGTGTCCGGCGAGCGGCCGCCGATGCGGAACAGCTCCATCAGATCGTGGAACTGGCCGTGCACGTCGCCGCATACCGTCACGGGGCATTTCACCTCCTGGACGTTCGACTCCTTCGTTAGAATCTCCTTTGCCTGTAAAAGAGGGGTCACTATGTAACGACGCCACATCGAAAATGCATTCTTCACGCGTATAAGGGTGTTAACGATTTGTCGTTCGTTATTGAAGATTTTGATGAAAGATTGGTTACTCTACCGTTATTTTTATAGTACAGAATCATATAACCATATATCCCGCGGTGTTCCACGCAACAGGCATTTGCCGTCGGGATTCCAGTTCCCGCAGCGTAAATTATTTGTTCTTATCAAAAGCTTTAACACCTAATAATTCAGCTTGCATTGTACATAACTAAGTATGCGTCCTACTGGGCACAGTAGGCCTGCTTTTATGACGGTTAGACATCAACAACAACTCCCAATTTAGTCTAATTTGATTGAAAATTTCTTAGTTCTTCTTCTTAACAATTGCACAACGTTTCTATTCTAATTGCTCAATTATAGTTTCAGAGTAAAGTGGCTATCGTAAAATCTTACAACTTTTTAATTCATAATCCTGAGCTCGTTCTCAACGTATGATAACAAATTGTATCTTAACAAAAAAATACCTAGCAGTCGTGGAATTTCTCAATATTGTTCAGAAGGGTTCATCGCAAGCTTAAGGTCAGTCACCTAGTGTTTGCGTCTACGGTACGTTCAACTTGGGGTAAGTATTATATCTACAGGGACAATGCAAAGCGAAAGCCCGGTCCTGAATTATAGATCGGGTGATAACGATAATGACCGCGCCGGGCTGTCGCACCCCCGTTCGGAAAGCGGAAATTTGAGCGTCTCTAAAATGATTTATTTCCAAGAAAGAGAACACTAATTCTTTATTTTATTACGGAAATTTTAAACCGGGACTGAAACCGTAGTAGGGCGAAGAAAAAATTTAATATATACACATACATGCTACCTACATATTGACTATAATAGAGTTAAATAGGTATTTACTCATTCATTGTTTTCAAGGTGAACATTAGAATGAAAGCTGTAGGTTAGGTATAGTCTTTTCGTAACATCCGAATAACAAGAGATTATGCCATGATAAGCTAAGTAGGTGTATTATGTGGTTATATTTATATAAGATAAATTAAAATATATTTTTTTTCCTGATCCAGTAACTAACCAAAACTAATCAAAATTATATCTAACATAATGTGTAACAAAGGCCTGTCTGTCTTTTTAGGATTTCATGCTTTAAAAGGCATTAGTCGTTTTCAAAACACATGTTAGTTAAGGGCCTTAATTAAAACAAAAGTTAATCTATTCCTTTGTGTTACGACTTTTTCATCCTTATTGCAATAGAATAAAGGTGAAACGGTCGTAACACAATAGAATCAATAAATTTTTGTTGTGGTTAAGCCCTTAACTATGTATTTTTAATTGTAAAACTACTCATCAACAAATTGTGATAGGATTACTTTGTTGCCGGCCTGTCTGTCTAGACCCTTTTTAACAGAAACACACAGAAGTATCTAGTTCAAATTAATAGGAAATACATAAGAATCTTGACCCTTGCAACTGTAAAAATTTAAAAGTTCATACAATACAAATATGCAATGTCATAAAAAATCGTGAGAATCAAAGATTACCCTAATGACAAGAGTATTTTTATTTCTAAAACGATCTCAAAGTAAGACCGGATAGTTTGATCAGATGAAGATAGTCTTGTCACAAATTGCAAACTGCCATGCACAATATCAGGCTACTTTCAAGGATTACCTTAAGTACTGTAACATCAAATTAAAATTGTGAAACATCCTCATCCAATATTTCAAATGTTTTACCACATCCAGTTACTAAAACATAAATACATCTACCATCCCTATACTTAACCAATGAACTACTTTGCCACTACAAAACAATTGTTCAATTAACTAGGCACCAGCTAAACGCTGATATGCTCGAATTAAGGTTGCCACTTGTCTGTATCCCGCTGTGATTGCATTGATTCAATCACATCCTGGTTCCAAGGTCAATATCATCTTAAAATCTCCAACACTCTCTCCTGAAACCTCCTAAATATAAAAGATATTAAACCTTTTAAAAATACACTACATAAATACTTGCAGGAGAAATCCTACTACTTCAGGATTTTTTTTGATGATAGGATTGATAAGCAGACAAGTGTGTTTTAGAAATTAAAGTAAACATGTTAACAGTCAGAATTTAAAATAGCTTTATTTAATAATGAGTTTATTTCGATTTTATATTTGAGTTTGTGTTAATAGGTACTTTTGGGTATTAAATTAAGTAGAGAAAACTGTTCACAATTACCAATAGGTTACTTAAAGTTTTTGAATTTTTAGTTTATTTTGATCTCATATTTAATTGTTTGAGTTAAGTACTTAGTACACAGTACCTACCCTAATTTAGATGTAGTTAGTTAATAAAATAAAAACAAAATAAATAAAAAATGTAATATTTGCAGTGGCCTTACAGGGTTTGATCTTGTAACAAAGCAGACAAATATTCGAGTTTGAGTTTTACAAAAGCTAAGTCTGATCCAGACACAGGCTGATAATGTATTATAAAGACCTAAGGCCGAGGCTTAGCTTAGCTGCCCCCCTTGTAACCCGCACTAATATTATAAATGCGAAAGTAACTCTTACGCTTTCACACCAAAACCACTAAACCCAGTGAAGGACATAGGATAGATTTCCCACGTAATCGCTATCCCGCGGGAACTGCGATTTTTTGGGATATAAACTATCCTATGTCTTTCTTGGGACTGAATCTATCACTGTACCAAATTTGATTCAAATTGGTTCAGTGGTTTAGGCATGAAAGCGTAACAGGCAGACATAAGAGTTACTTTCGCATTTATAATGTTAGTAGGGATTGATAATATGGCAGATTCTGCATTGTATCCTATCCAATTTGGATCAATGAAAATGCTTAAAAGAAGCACTAATTTAATATTTGCTTGTATATACAGGGATTACAGGGGCATATTTATAGCCAGATCTATATTTATTTTGTTTTCTTTTGGCACAGTAAATAAATAGAGCAGTATGGAAGCTAGGCATAGTTTTTGAAATAAATACCTACGCTCCATTAGAGCGTTAGGGTTGTCGATTTAATTTATATAAAATTGTAAAGATTTTTGTTTAGTTGTCGCTATAATACCAGCTAGTAACGCCTGTTTTAAAGTAACTAGCTACACTTAATTAAGAGTATTAGGGTTGGCACCCTTAATTTGTCTAAAAAAAAGACAAACGTTTATTTGGTTTCTATGATGGACACGGCACTATAAAACTGTTTTTTTTTTCTAATTCTTTGTAAATTAATAAAGCTACTTTGCAATTTATATGTTGTCTCTGACAACAACATCGAAAAGATCCAATAATTAAAAAGTAAAAAATGGCGGCTACTTTTTTTCATTTCGTTAACAGATTCGATGTCGGAGATCAACCGGATACTCAGTTATCGATTTTGAAAACAATCGGTCGAATAACTAAAAAGTTCAAGATGGCGGCTACTTTTTCTCATTCCTTTAACGGATTTGATGGCTAAGACCAACCATATCCCCAGATATCGATTTTGAAAGCAATCGGTCGAATAATTAAAAAGTTCAAAATGGCGGCTACTTTTTCTCCTTCCGTCAACGGATTCGATGTCGGAGACCAACCGGATACCCAGATATCGATTTTGAAAACAATCGGTCGAATAACTAAAAAGTTCAAGATGGCGGCTACTTTTTCCCATTCCGTTTAAAAAACGAAAGCTCCGGTCCGGTTGTGAAGAAGCCGAGTTCAAGCAGCCGTACACTGCGCAATACGCTCTTACGCGCTGCGCAATACACGAAAAGATCGCGCGGACTGTCTGGGCGCACGTAAAGGGGCTTCTAAACGGGCCATGTTTTGCTGCAATTTGTGGCTGCAACACAGTGGCCCGGCAACATTGCAGGCAATACCAGCCAGACTACGCAATATTGCAGTAATGTCCCGGCCATATAGCCAAACATGTTTCGTATTGACACTTATGGCCGATATTGCCCCGATGGGTTGCCGGACGATCGCTAGGCGATCGATTTTACTGCAATATTGCTCGGCCAGTTCTATTGCTGTTTCAGTCGCTCTCTTGGTTTATGACACAGTGTATCTTTTTCTACGCGACATGAGATGAAGTTTGCTGTGAATGACGCCGTGATGCTATGTTCAGTGCTATGTTCAGTGCTTTGCGATCAGCTGCATGAGTTGTTATTGTTATTTATCGAGGATATGCTGCAAAAATGACTTCTACGTGGTCTAATGAGATAACTATTGACTTCATTAATGAAGTACATTTACACCCTGAGTTGTGGGATATAAAAACCGGAATATACAATTTGCTGTCCTCATATTTGTATCTTTTTTTTTAATATTTGGTCCTATTTTATTTAAAAGAAAGTCGAAATCACCCTTTGACATTCTCGTAAAGTTTTTAAATAATTTACTATCAAGGCTTACTTCTAGACTCAAATTATCCAAAGTTTCACGCCTATTTAAATAAGGTCTAATCCACAACCTCTCGTTTTTCTTTTGCTTCTTTTTTAAAATAAGATAATCTGCCGCCACAAGTGTTATCTCGTCAGCCATTGTTGCCGGTTTGTGTAGCCCGTTTAAAGCGTCTGCATCATGAGCCATACTATTGCAGACATAAATGCACACATTGCCCAGCCATACATTGCTCGGCCATCAGTTGCAATAAAATATTTTTGTGATGGCCGGGAAATTAGTTGCCAATAGTGCAGCCACAAATTGCAGCAAAACATGGCCCGTTTAGAAGCCCCTTAACAGACGGCCGCTCGTCTCAACGCGGCACTCGCGACTGACGGCACCACGAGGTCCGCTTAGGGGCCGTGTAAAAGCGCGCGCCTGTGTGCGTGTTCGTTTCAACCGATTTGTTCGTAGTTTCCTTACTGCTATAGCTTATATATATACTGTGCTTTTGGGCTAAAGAAAAATTTTAAAAAGGCATCAAAACCTATAAGAATTTAAATTTATATCCCATTGTCATTTAATCATTACTTATTTTATAAAAGGATTTTTCAATTAAAAAATAAGGTCCAGTTTTTTTACCTTCTGTCTAATGGCAAACAAAACAGAAGGTAACATAGCAACTAAATTTTTAGAGATACCAAGCTACTTACCTGCCAAGCTTTAAAAATATAAGCTTTTTGCTGATGGTACTTTATTGTATTACATACAGAGGGTATATTTTCAAGTTAGCTAATATATAAAATTAAAATGACTGTCATACTTACAGGTGCCAAGTAGTTAAATAGGACTAGAATATATGAGCTTAATGCATCACGACTAGCTAAAATTATGTATGTATGTATTGTTTATATGCTAATACTTCTTCAATCAAGGTGATTATGATTGTTTACTGTATATAACATAGCCTCATATCATTTTATTAGTTTAATAATCAAGATAGCCTTTAAATTGCACAAGCCATGGGCGGACTTTTATTCAATGCGCTATCATTGCAAAATTTTATCCTAAAAAAAATACCATGTTATGATTGTGTTTGATTTAGTTCATATTTTATGTGAATTATTTGAATACAACCCTAATATGTACATCAGAATTATTGCACCACCTTGTTCTCATGGCCATAAGTAACAAAATACAAATGAACTTTATACCTATTCATATTTTATGAATATCACATTCTAAGCTACACATATGGTTACACTAGCTGTTGCCCGCAACTTCGTCTGCATAGAATTCGTTTATCGCTATCCCGCGGGAATTACGCAATTTTCCGGGATAAAAAGTAGCCTATGTGTTATTCCAGACTATAATCTATCTAAGTTCCAAATTTCATCCAGACCTGTCCAGCCATTCTGGTGTGAAAGAGTAACAAACATCCAAACATTCTTTCACATTTATAATATTAGTAAGATATACCTAATTGTATTGTTTTTCATATTATTAATAATTCGTAGTAAGATCACTAAGCATTATATATTTAGCAAAAACATCACAACTTTTATTGCACTGAATTAAATATCAAAACATAAATAATTGTGTCCCTATGTTTCTGTTAACACTATGTAGTACCTAATTTAATTAAGTACTAATAATGTACATGACTACCATTGATACTAAATATGTAATCAACCTAAATTCACAACATTTCAATTTTTTTACCTTGTGTTTTCTTATGCTCAATAAATAGTACTTTGAAAACTAGGAGACCCATATTTTTTCTTTTCGCGAAATTTGTATTCTAAGTTAGTCAAAAAATATATTGAAATCTCGAAAATTTCAAAAACGCTTGTAAGGTTGAATCTACACATTACCTTTGCCTGGGTCATAAAAAAATAATATAAGATTGATGTCTACATTGTCTACTGGTTGTCACAACGGGTTGTCATTTTGAATTTTTGATTGACGTTTGGTGATTTGATATTGGTTTTTATTGGATTTTAATTATTCGCATTTTCTGGACTGAATTGGAAATAATTGACAACAAAATAAGCCAGATAATAAAACAAATTGAATGTTTGCATCCACCCTGACTTGCAGCACGAGCACAGTCTTCACATTTCACATCCAATATAGTTTCTTCTGCCTCGTTAATGCTTGCGACAACAGAGTAAATTTTAGTACGAACTCGGTGCTCAGGAGTTACTCTGCCCTTGATAAAACACACAGCATTCTCTCGTTTACTTCCACATAGCCTACAGAAGTTTCAACGTAAGCATCCCCTGATAACAACAAAACCTTAGCTCCCCGGATTTCGGCAACGTTAAACGAGTCGTTTTCACGCATGTATTGCAACAACATCATTATAATCCACCTTGGGAAGGTTTCGGCTGTCTGCCATGGCATAACCGTCCGAAACTTTCATCAAATCAATTTAATAAATATAACAATGCTTTTTCAAAACAAAACGAACAAAACATCGATCGGCAAACAACACTGATATTTGACATTGACACCTTTTTGACATTGACATTTTTATTCATAAAGAATTAGGAAGGCAAAGGTATACTACGACGATGCCTCACTTCGGATTTTTTGAAGATTTTTGTGAATATTACGTTAAATAAGTAATAAAAAAAATCAAAAAAATATGGAATGGAATACTTAAACACAAAGCTCGAAATGGTTGTCGGTACTTTAGTAATTATTTAAAATTGAAATGTTGTGAATTAATATGAAAAAAATATCATGTTAATTCAAGTGTTTAAAGTCAAATCTACATCATATCCTGGATTAGCCCCTTTCTTTAAGAAAGGTGAACTGTAGATATACATTCATGTATGATTTATGTATTATATTTGATTGTGCTTATTGCCCAGATTATAGAGCATTACACTTCCTGTTAGACATTTCAAGAGCTGTTTCATAATTTCCTGTACTTCATATCAATACTAAATACACAAGTGAAAAAATTGTGTCAAATGAAATATCAATCAGAACAGAACAATATTAAATTTTAGTTTTCAATGCAAATGGGATGGCATTTACCAAAGCATTAAACAAGTGTTTACTTGAAACAAGTCAAATTCATAGTCTTTCAACATAATAAATCAAGTTGATTATTACAATAGCTACTTATAATACAACATTATTGGTATTGTGCTGATTTCAAAGCTAAATCAAGAGTTGTGTATTCATACACAATTATAAACTTTTGCTAAGGAAGTTAACTACTGTGTGTAAACTCATATTTCATTTTAGTGTCAAGGCCTATGTAACATAACAAATGATGCCATGTTATTCAAATTTTTATCAGACAATATTAACAAAATTGATCACACACAGCATCTGCCACAGAAGCAGTGCCATGCGAAACTAACATCCCAAAATATAATTTAAATACTACCTAAGCATTACAACTAACAAATTTGTTCTTGAAATTTAAAGGAAATTTGTAAACCTAATATTTGGCGAGTTACATTTGAAACAAAGACATAATGTAATTGAATTTAGGTATACCTACTAATATTTCAGGCATCACATTTACTTATTTTACCTACCCCCTGAGATATAGATAATTAATTCGTCAAAGATGAATGACAGATAGCTTATCACAAGATACCTAATGCAAAAAGGAAAACAGTTGCTGCTCGCGAATTAATAAATAGCGGGCATCATTTCCGCGAGTCGTCTAAAAATATCCTGTTCAATTAGGCTATATCGCACTGGAGAGAATAATGGCTGGGTGTGGTGTCTAGCTTAGACGACCATCCCATAGAGTTGCATTCGCCTGCACCACGACACTAATCTGACAACCCTCCAGTCCTCCAAACACGCTTAGGTCTCCGACGAAAAACACCCGCTCCCACTTGTGTCGGTTCGGTATGCGACACTAGTTCTACATCATGTAGGTATATGAATCATACAATATAAGACTCTAATGGACATCAAAACCTCACAACACTCACTGAAACATACACAAAACACTTCCCCCGACATAAAACATAACTAACAAAGCTACGTTACCTTGTCGCATAACGTTTTCACTTGATTTTCTGTCAATTGCTTGCATTCGTTTAGCTGCTCAATCCATTGATCCAATTCTTTTAACGCTGCCTTGTCCTCCATACTTTTGGATTGTGAAATTAACGTACGAGACGTTAAATAAGGTTTAAAAGTGTCTTATCTTTTAATCGTACACAAAACCATGCGAATAAACTATTTTTCACTCTACCGAAAAACTGACTACGGCGGACACTTACAAAATGGCGTACCTTTGGCGTGACGTCAGTTATTACGAAGAATCTATTCCTACATTCATAAAACGTTCCGATTTAAGCAAGTCAGAAAAGCATTTAAGGTACGGTTGATAGGCAATTCCTAACGACCTATTTGTTGTTGATTTATTTAAATAAAATTTACTGGACTAGGCGCTAATATGATTTACGGAAGTCTGTAAATGTTAGAAGAACTGAACAAAAATATCGCACCTACTTTGTTATTTCACAATCGCAATGAGTTACATCTGTTGTGACACAACTATAATTTTCATACAAAACCTACCCTTTTCCACCTTTATTCTTGTCAAAATTATATTTTACCAGCTTCTGCCCGCGACTTCGCGCAGATAACGTCAGTGACGACATAAAAAAAAATTTTTTTTTTATAAAAGTAAGTTACTTGGTCACTTCTAATACCTCCAAGAATGTTCTTCGAATCGAAAATTCGAGATGATCGGTTGAGTAGTTTTCGCGTGAAACCGTAACAAACAAACTTTCATTCGCATTTATAATATTAGTAGCGATGACATAAAAGGGATAATTATTTCTTGAACGTGCTATTAATTTTAATAGCATTTTCGTCATTTTTCATTTCTCCGCAATATTTTTACCTATTATTAAATTTAAGTTTTTATTTTAGAAAATCTTAAACAGCAAATTAAAAGAGGTGCTAAAATCTACTTTTGATTTACAAGTGAGAAAAGGGATTTACGAGGGATTTCAGAAGGAAAACCCGCTCCGTTCCGTCGACAATGAAACATAGCTTTGACATGTAGTATTCTCTAATTTCTCTATGGTAATGCTGGATATTTCTACGTTTTCTTTTAAAATTTGAAAGCCGTACACAAAATGCAAAAGCGATCTAAACTTCTCAAGATATTATTCGCTAAGATATAACTTCAAACAGAATAAATATTTCAATATTTACGTTCCATGCATTTATTTTATCGTTTTGCAAACTACACTGCTAGTAGCATTCGGTCCGACTATAACTTGACTTGCCCGTGGTCTGGATTTGTCTATGATCTGGTTTATTAAGTGTTGCCAAAAAAGTCACATTTCGGCTCAATCAGAGAATATTTGTTTCAAAACAGTTCCAACTTCACTTTCATGTAAATGGCGAAAAAAATGTAATTATTTTCATGCCTTTAATAACTATCTTTCCTTTTTGATATTTTTATTGCTGAAACCACTTCTATATGGTGTGTTCATTCAGGCTAAACATACATTTTATTAATATAATAAATGCATTTTTAGGTTTCATGATTAGCTTCGACAAAAAATCTGAAAAGAAATGAAATATAATTCGTCAACATCTCTTTTCTAATGCACACAATATTAAAGCAGTTTTTCACAAATATCTATAACGCACAGTTATGTAACTTATAAATAAACAGCTAATATATTATACTGACTTTGTTAACAAATTTTGACGTTTGGGCTGCATTATATCAGTATCATCACATCACCGATGCCTAAATTCGGCTACTTCAGCTACGAGAAATGGCAACAGCTGGCTCTGCGTTGTTGGCAATACTATTCTACTCTTGTCATTGTCACTTAATATTGTCTTGTCTGTGGCTGGGTGTTCAACCATCTTTCTTTTTCTTTTCGTGGCGTTGCTGAGTGTCGTCGGACGGTGCTCAGCCATAAATAATATTTTAAAATGACTGAAACATTGAAGCTTAGAGGCACTCTTTGTGGCCACAATGGGTGGGTTACGCAAATTGCGACAAACCCTAAATATCCTGACATGATCTTGTCTTCTTCTCGAGGTAAGGTTATACTTTTGATTCGCGTTTGTATCCGTAATTATCAGTTGAATCATTTTAGAAATATAACATCATTCATATAAAATGTATCCTTCTTATCATGAAATTCAATATTTACTCACTATTTTGATTATATGATGAAACAATCTTTTGCCACGCGATTCCTGAGCGGCAAGCGGATATGGGGCTGATGTTAAGTTAACTATTTAATAATATCTTAAGACTCCCATGAAACATGTCACTTATTTGACTCTTGTATTTCAGACAAGACCCTCATCGTGTGGAAGTTGACCAGAGATGAAACCAACTACGGCGTGCCTCAGAAGCGTCTTTACGGTCACTCTCACTTCATCTCGGACGTAGTTTTGTCTAGCGATGGAAACTATGCCCTGTCCGGGTCATGGGACAAGACTCTGCGTCTGTGGGATCTCGCCGCTGGCAAGACCACCCGTCGTTTTGAAGACCATACTAAGGTGTGACAGGATTACCTACTATCGTTAGTGATAAGAGCCGATGCGCGGCAGAAGACATAGTTTGCGCCTTTGCGAGGCAGAAGATGCTAAGGATGTGTGTAGTGTTAAGCGCCTTTGCGAGGCAGAAGACTGAACTATTACGCTGATACCTATTGTCAGTAAGTAGTAGTTTTTAAGTCTGTTGAAACCTGTTTGTTAACATTTTTCCGAGCAATTTACGACGCGTTCGGCGGCACTTCTGACGTCTATTCTACAACCACGTGCTGGAATGTTTTTCTGCCTTATTACACCAAAAAAAAATTCAATGTGAACAATACCTAACTTTATTTTCCTCGCAGGACGTCCTCTCGGTGGCCTTCTCAGTTGACAACAGACAGATTGTCTCTGGCTCTCGGGACAAGACCATCAAGTTGTGGAACACCCTTGCAGAGTGCAAGTACACCATCCAAGATGATGGACACAGCGACTGGGTGTCGTGCGTGCGATTCTCGCCAAATCACGCTAATCCCATCATTGTGTCTGCTGGTTGGGACCGTACTGTCAAGGTTTGTTTCAGTACTTTACACATTTTACACTAATTTCAGGGATACATTTAATGCCCCTGTTTTATAATGTTAAAGACTAACCCTCTTATTCATAAACATTCACTGTAGGTTTCTGCTAACTTAGCAATCATTTCATACGGACGAACTATTGCTAAGTTAGCAGAAGCCAAGTGTTTATGAATAACAGGGTAAATAACCTTCTTAGCTTAGCACTTGTTAAGCAATAAAGTGATTGTTTTTCATCCCATGGGAATTTGGAAAAAATTATGGTGTGTTGTATTAGATCAGTCTCTACAAATTATATATTTTGTAACTATTCCTAACAGTGTTGTACTACTAATTTAATGTTAAATTTTATTGTTAACAGGTCTGGCATCTTACCAACTGCAAGCTCAAGATTAACCATCTTGGTCACTCCGGTTACCTGAACACAGTTACTGTCTCCCCTGATGGCTCTCTATGCGCCTCCGGTGGCAAGGACATGAAAGCTATGCTCTGGGACCTGAATGACGGCAAACGCTTGCACACCCTAGACCACAATGACATCATTACGGCCCTGTGCTTCTCCCCCAACAGATATTGGCTGTGTGCTGCATATGGACCCTCCATCAAGATCTGGGTAAGTAGTTGTAGTAGTTGGGTCTTTATATTTTTTTATTTTAACACCCTAATAGATAATAGCTCTCGATTCATATTAAGTAAACTGACTGTGGACATGATTTTGTTTGGTACAGAGGCGAAAGTGGATGAAAAACTACTACCTTGCCAGAGGAATCGCCCCAATAATAATACCACTTTTTTTCCATTTGTGTATATCATATTAATATTAGACCAGTCATGGCTCAAATTAGCTACAAATTTAATGTGAATTATTTTGTTTAGGATCTGGAAAGCAAGGAGATGGTGGAAGAACTCCGCCCTGAGATCATCAACCAAGCACAGAACTCCAAGTCTGACCCTCCTCAGTGCCTCTCCCTCGCCTGGTCCACAGACGGTCAGACCCTCTTTGCTGGATACTCCGACAACATCATCAGAGTATGGCAGGTGTCAGTATCTGCGCGATAAAGTGGTTTCATTTATTTTTGTGCTTCTAATTTCAATGTGAATGTGAAAAAATAAATGAAAGGACTGACATAAATTTGTTTTCATTATATACCATCCTGTACAAGTAAAATGATAGTATCACAATTGACATTCCATTGGTATGTAAAGTATCTAATAAGTAATGTTCGGAAATAGCAGTCCATAATAATCATTTTGTTTGATCAAATGTAGATTTCAAGTACATGAATAATTCATCATGAACATCCTTTAAAAAATTCATAAATGTATTCCAAGTGGGAGATTACTTGTTGATAAGTAATATGTAAATAATAGTTTTATAATAATTTTATTTGTATAATAAGTTAATTAAAATAGTCATGTGAAATACCCAAGTATATGCTCTTATTACTACCCAAACACAATTCAATATCAGAAGTTATAAGCTATCCAACGCCTGAAATTTATTCAACAGTTTTTAATGGAAGACCAGACTCGTCTAAAAGATGTGAACCATCTGTAACTTCAGTGGGCCCTTCTCCAACTTTAGTGTAGATCACATATTTTATCAAATCCTCCTTGGTCTCTGCTGTCAATGTCATCTTGTCTAGAAAATCATTGCTAATTAGTTCCGTTGTATATTTGAGACCAGTAACTAAATTATCAGGATTAGAACAGGGAAAGACATGTTTTATGATGGAAATCATTTTAGGCACTTCTTTTTCAAGGAGGTACAAACAGGCATTAGGGCCTGCATCAAAAGTATAGGCCACTTTTACTTCACCACAAAGATTATTGTACTTGTGAATGGTCTCTATTATCTTATAAGACACTTCTGTCAAGTAAACAAATGGTGGATAAGAATCCATACACACAGCATGAAATTGGTTGCTGTCTTTCATGGCAATCTCTGCAAATTGTGGAAAGTTTCTTTCTTTGATTGCTTGGATGATGCTTTTAGTTCTTTGGGGTACACAATGCTTAATGCGATATTTGAGAAGTTCTGAAGTCTCCGATGTAATATTCATGCCTCTAGTTGAACTAGTTTTCTTCATCTGATCACCAACAACTAGAATAAGCGTTCGCATTTCGGGCCAGTGTGAGGCATCAGCAATCTGAGTTGCGATAGAATCTTTTCCGCTAGGATCCGTACCTGCGTGCCATTGCACAAATCCGCCGTAAACGCTTCTGCAGGCGCTGCCGGACCCCAATCTTGCTACGCAACTCACGTCTGACTTCACTTTATACAGTTTGGCCAACGCTGTTACTAAGCAGGCATATCCTGCGGCAGAGGAAGCCAAACCCGCTGCTGTTGGAAAGTTATTCACAGAGCATACGCGAACATTCCAAGTCAGGAAATTGTCATCAACACTTTTCTCTTTAGCAGCAATAGACTTAATCGCCTCAAGACAGTTAATTAGACGTTGGTTTGAGAAGGATTCTTTCTTGCCGTTCAGCCATATCTCATTGCCGGTAAGCTGCGAACTAGCAAACACAGATGTTTTGGCGCACATTACACTTGTATCTAAAGTAGCACTAACGGAGTCATTTAACGGTAATATTAGGTTTTCGTCGCGTTTTCCCCAGTATTTTATGACCGCTATATTTACAGGGGCAACAACTGTTACTACAGAACTACTCATTTTATTATTTCAATAAAAATATTAAAATTAATTTCAAATACGTCTGCACTGGCGCGGAAAACGACAATATAATGCAATTAAACGGTACAAGTTTGGCATTAAAAACAATTTTTGACGTGGACTAACTGAGACTGTTCAAGTAATAGCAATAATCGCAGTAAGTAGTGAATTATTAGTCTGTGCACAAAGTATAAATTATTATATTAAATGTTTGGTCTTGTTTAATAATAAAATTACAAGGCTGTGATACAGTTTATCATTTGCCAACGTTTTCCAGTGGATTTAAAAAAATACGATGTATCTTGATTTTTGACTTTGCTACTGTGAACAGCGCCACCTTGTGGTTCGTGTTCAGTTTAGAGATTTGTTTTCTTTATTCGTCCTCATGCAATCCCCAAACCCGTCCATAAGTACATTTTTTCGTGTTATTTTATTCATTATATCAGTAGATAGAGACTAGAATATAGTACAAGTTATTTTTAAGTTATTTTATTATAGTGGGTCAAAAGGATAAACATTTAGGTATTCAAAATATACAATAAAATAAATGAGTACTTAACTTTCTCCCCAATTACGTCCAGGCAGTTTATGTTAGGTATTAAAATGATTTGATAAATTTTTAAAACATATGTAGTTCAATTAAGAAAAAAAACGTAGGTACATACATAGGTTTGTTATATTATAGCTTGCTTTACAGTCTATCTCCACTTAAGTGTATGAATAAACAAAATATATTCTTAGACATTAAATCCTTAGTTTATTTTGAGAGCACAAGGTATTCACAGAGCTCTCTCATCAAACTTGCATTATTTATTTCCTTGAATGTACTTGTTTCTAATGCACTCACATTTTTTTTAATGAATTTCAAAGCTGCAGCTTTTAAATCATCGGAATTGTACATGTCTGCTACTATTAGAACCTCTAGGACATTATCTATATTCAGTTGCTGCCCCAGTGCATGCTGGGATAACTCTCTTAGGCCTTTGAGGTCATATTTGTCTGCTAGCATGAGTAAATTAAACCAGTTACTATTCTCTAAATCTTTCACAGTCCCAGTGTAGATGAATTCCAATATGCAACTGAGGTCCTCTTTCCCCACATCCACTAACTTAACATAGTTGTTCAGACTCTCAGCTGTAGCTTCTTTCAGCATAGCTTTGAACACCTCGCTGTGTACCACCAGGATTGCTTTGTGCACTTGGAACTTTTCACCATCCACTGATTCAATTGTAAAATCACAACCAATGGACTCTGACAGTATTGCTCCAAAATCGTGACTGGCTTTAACATTTTCAATAATTTCACGGTTTAAACCATAGCTTTCTGGATATGAGAGTGCTATGTACAATTTCTTATCCTTTAGTTGATCAACATCTAGTTCAGAAAAGCTGTAGGTGGTTAAGTAGTTTAAACCTCCTTCAAGTGCGTTTTCGAATTTGTGCTCTTTAGTAATTGAAGAGAGGAAGGCCTTCCCATTCTTTTTGTCGACTTTTATATCATTGCCCTCATTAACTGCGATGGTGAATGATCCCTCATGGCGATTGTTGACAAATAAATGAAGGAGGAATATGCAGCCGACAGACTCTACTTTAGCCGTGAAAGAGTAATCTAGGACGTCATTGATATAAGTGTTCCCTATATCATAAAAGTGAGGACGATGTAGTTTCTCGTATATCTTGTCAATACTTATCCACCTTGCGTCTCGAGTCTGGCAGCTCTTGTTGCGCCAGCTCACGATATCGGTATTTTCCTGGAAAATATTTAATATTAAGATTGCGCATGTCGCACAAAAAGTATGATTCATCTGGTAGAATTAGAAACTATCGACACTTTACCCGCACATTATCCATAGTATCTTCATCCATATTTTCAACAGTGTTTTTCTTGCTTATTTTTGGTGAACTCATTTCTTTTAGCTTTAATAAAACAATATTTAAAATTGCACCATTAATTTACAACAGCAATCTAACGAAGTTGATTAGTACTGTATGTATTTCACAACACAAAAACAGGATATTTGACAGTACGAATTTGACATTGACAGTGTTAAAGCATGTTTACCATTCGTAAAAAATAACGTAGTAGCGACAGCTTTTCTGTAAGATCTTTTTTATTTTATTTAGATAAACAGGTAAGGTTAGAACATTGTATAAAGCAGCGTACCGAGAAAACTTTGTATTGAATTGCAATTACAATGCAATGATTGCAATTTATTGCAAATTGAATACGCAATGCGGAAGACAGCACAGAAACAAGAGGGGAGTAGAGAGGTGATGGAGAGGTAAACGTGGAGAAAGGTAAAAATATTGATTCAAATTGGTTGATATAGAAAACTTGTTTCGCGTTGTAGTAAGATAAATAAAGGACAAATAATTCTTAAACATTAATAACTATGGTGTTTGAATAACACCATCTCAAACTCGATTCATTTTCGCTACGAACTTTGTGACAGATGGCGCTATTGCGGTAGATTTTGGAACTAAACAAACATGTTTTTTTTTAATTCGACGCTGCCATTTTCGTTTTGTGGCACGGTTAGGCGGCGTATTTGGTGTAAAATTGCTAAACTATCTAACGTTTATTTATAAAGTGTGAAAATTATAGTGTTTTGTGTTGGTTCACCGAAGGATCATTCACGTGAGAGTTGCTTCTTGCGCAAATTACTACCAGTAATTATTGACTTCCTCGAGTGGAAAGGGTGAGTATTTCCTTCAATATTTCGTATCTGAAAAGAGATTTTCGTGTCTTCCGCACGGTATTGTTGTGTCTGCAGTTTATTGTTATGCTACATTTTGTCGAAGAACTTAAGCCGCGTGGATTCTCTCTGTATTAAGAAAATTAATACGCCAATAATTGCAAAATGGGCGTTTGATATGTGTAGGTTTATCATTGGTAAATTGTCACCACGCCTTTAGATGATGTATTCATTCATTTAGTCATTCTTTATCATGTGTACATTGGTCGTCTTTAGATCATGCCTACATGTAGAATTAGAGTATTCGGATTAAAGTCGTTTTTTTCTACGACCAATAGACATAAATGTCATCAAGAAACTGAATGAAGAACCAAAGAACATAAGTGAAGTGGAAAATATATTACCATGGTTACTGGTTTATAGTAGGATGGCTTTGTTGTGCCTTAAAGAGGATGCATCCAGAGGATTAAGATTTACTTTCAGAAATTTAGACATAATGATGCTGTGATGAGGCTCCCTGGGAGGCCTCAGAAATGTGATGAAGCTCATTACACTAATTTAAAAGTGTATTTTGTTCTCTACCACACATTATATTTCGTGACACTAATGTTATCTAATAAATACTGATTCCCATAAGAATGTCATAAATCAAATCCTTTTGTGTTCTATAATAATAATATGCTATTTAATTTTATGTATGTGTTTATATTACAAGTGTTTCGAAGATATGACCATAGACAAAGGTGTATAACAGTCTTTCACAAGCAGTGGTCTGTGGAACACCGGTGATCCAAGAGAACAACACTGCCTAAGTTAACCTAATGTTATTTAGAAGTTTTTTTATAAGGATAGAAATTATAAGGCTTATATTTGTCGTAAAATTCTTGAAAATGACAATTTTTATGGTAATATCTAGCTTCTTATTCTATTAGACTCCCCAGGGGCTATAAGAGGTATAAAAAAGGATACCTTGTATTAACCAATAGACAAGCATGCAGCATGCCAAAATAAAACTAAAATAAATTAGCTCTTGTTTATGACTGTGTCACATCCTGCTTTAAAATTAGGTATGATAGGCTACTGTAAAGCTGGATTATTACATGAGTATTTGATTCAATGAATAACATTTTATCTTACTGTGGTTTTAATTATAGTATAACTGTACAAAATACAAAACAAAATGCAGTTGGAAAAACCCATCAAGGGAATAGGCGAAAATAATAAGAATCATGTTCTAGGTGATGCAGCTGGCAAACCATCACTATTTTGATTCCATTTCCCACTTATTCACCTACAATCTTGCTAAACATGGCCTGTAGGTCTTGTTACTTTAGGCTCTGTCTACCCCATCAGGATTTTTGTGTAAACAACATACAGTGTTTTAAACAGTGATTGTGCTATGGAATGCTATTGTTTGAAGAATAGGCAAAGGTATTGTTTTTAGCAATAAATATAAACTTCTTTAATTACAAAGAAGCAGATTTGAATGTATTCAGTTCAATCTCTCCCTTTTAATATTGTAAATGTGAAAGTAACTCTGTCTGTCTGTTACGCTTTCACACTTAAACCACTGAATCAATTTTAATGAAATTTGGTACAGACATAGTTTCAGTCCTGGGGAACGACATAGGACAGTTTTTATGCCGGAAACTCACATGGTTCTGGCGGGATACGGATATTAGTGAATTCTGTACAGATGCAGGTTTACTGTCTGTAAGACAATTTATCGAATTCTTTTTTTGCCATTTTATGCCATTAATATTTATTTATTAAAAAAAAAAAAGCAAGTGCTAACTGACAACAAAAGTGACCCAATTATTCACATAAATGAATTGAAATAACAGAAAGATCTATAAAAGCATACCTCACAATGTGGGATAGTTGAAAGCAGCCCTCATTTTTATTTTGAGTTAGGTCAGTTTAGCTCTCAGCATGCATGTATAAACCATTAGTGATAATGATAACATGGCTAATGCCATTCAGATAGACTTATAATATAAATTTATGTATGCTCTTTGTACAATAAACTTGGAACTCTGTATAATACACATATTTTTTATTATCTAAAAAAAGTAAGTATGGTATAACAGATTATGTCATTTAAGTTTAGATGAAAGTTGTGTTACATAAAAATCTGATTTGCATTTCAAATCAGATCTTAACTAATAGTTGTCACACAATTTTCTCTTATTTAAATTTTCTGTAAGTCACCACATGTGTTATGTTATTTAGCAATAACACTTAATCAGCCTTAAACACTTCTTAACTTGATAGCTAGGTCCAGTTTATTATTATTGTTGTCAAAATTGCCCTAACATAAACAAGCTCGCCAGAGACCTGTGGAGTGGCAAGGATGATGTGACAAGGCTAAAGTGTTGGCAAATACTCAATCTGGACAAGTGAGAATAAATCTACTTTTCAAGAGAGAGGAGAGTGCTCAGCGAAGTACCCCTTTAAAGATGACTTAGTTAATTACACCATCTGATTATGGTTAAAGTACAGCCGATCACAGATTAGAAAAAAAAAGCCCTAAATTTCATAATCTGAAAGTGATAAAGGTGATTCTCTAAACAAACCTCATTCGTGAAGTGATCAAGGGCACTAGCAGGCAATACACAAAATCAGGTGTGTTGATGTAGGTTGTTGTTGACATTGACAGCAAGACACAGTTACATATAATGCTGTATAACGCGTAAGCTGTATAAAATATTGTGCAATTAAAATTGAGGCTGTGTAAACAAAAATAAGCTTTATTCCTTTCATTTACAATGTACCCTTCATTTATTTCATGGCACTAGGAAAATTGCAGGAAAATGGTCTTCTATCTCTCGCACTAAAACACGCACATCTCACACCTCCAGCCTGTATACGTCCCACTGCTGGGCACAGGTCTTCTCTCAGAACGAGAGGGCTTGGGCTATAGTTCCCACGCGGGCCCAGTGCGGATTGGAAACTTCACACACACCATTGAATTGCTTTGCAGATGTGTGCAGGTTTCCTCACGATGTTTTCATTCATCAACTCCAGAAGTGCGAGCCCGGGATTCGAACCCACGACTTTCTGCTTGAGAGGTCAAACCACTAGGCTACCACGACTTTTTTTGCACTAACACACATGCATGCTGTCTATTATAATATATCGCGCTTTCTTCTACATTGCTCATCTGAGACTATATTCTAAATCTATCACACATACATGTATGTATACCCTGATCAGAAAGTAAATGAACATTAAAATTAATTTAGTTTATGATTATGATAGGGTTGTCATATCAGCTGCAGCCATCTCAAGAGTTGTATTTCAAAGTAGGGTCAGGATAAAACAAAGCCCTAGGCGTTGCTATGCTTATATTATTACATAATTGCTTGCTTTATTCGAATTTCAAACTCTATTATGCGCATTACGCGCAACACAGATTTTTCTTTGTACCATTTTTCCATTAAGGCCCGGTGAACACACCTGACTTTGCATACTAATCTCTGCATTATAATATCCATTATACACGAATGAATTTGTGCCATATAACGCGTCGGGATGTGCTGTGTTCCCTCATTTACATTACCCGGCGCCGGATATAGACAAACACTACAATTGATGATATTTAAACGTGAGTGCGACAGCCTATGGTCACGAGTACGTCTGCAACGGACGACAATGGAGTATTTTTTTTTTATTACGAACTGATCAGTGATTGACCTCTATCTCACTTGGTGGAAGGTGCAGATGAGGCCAAAGGTGTAACTCACTGGTTCAGTAATAGCCTATTCACTCCTTGCCTTGAAGAGCCCTAGGTTGTATCTGTCCGGAAATACAGACAGGAGTAGTATTAGTTCAAATGACTTATGGCAAATGTAATTTTATTTTTGCTACTGACGGTGCAGATTTTGGAAGGCAGCTACGCTGGTTGGAGGTTGGAAAGGTTAGTGAGGTCATCGGGCTGCTTATTCACTGCTATGTCTGGCATAGTGAAAATATCAAAGTGACTGACAAGGACAAACAAATGGAGTTGATAAGAAGCTTTGTATATTTAATATCTGAATCGTAGCAATAGTCATCATCACTACATTTTATACAACAAAGTCCTCTGCCGCGTCTGTGTCTGTTGGCGATAAACTCAAACTCTTGAACGGATTTTCGTGCAGTTCTCACCAATAGATAGGGTGATTCATGAGGAAGGTTTAGATATATTTATCAAGGTTTTGTTTAAATTGGTTGAGATTTCATCGACATGACAAATGTCTTTGACAAGCGACAATTCTGTTTATATTATAAACTCCACCAGTATCTATAGTGTAGACTCTACTCTACACCGATTGGCTTCCTGTTGACTACTTCTTGCCTTTCGAATTGTCATATGTCGCCGACAATTGTCAAGTTGGTGAAATAGGGGCCTGGTTTTATTACAATACTAGCTGTTGCCCGCGACTTCGTCTGCGCAGAATTCGCTTATTGCTATCCCGCGGGAACTATGCAATTTTCCGGGACAAAAACTATCCTATGTCCTTCCTCGGGACTCAAACTATCTATATACCAAATTTCAACTAAAACTGTCGAACGGTTTAAGCGTGAAAAGGTAACAGACAGACAAAGTTACTTTCACATTTATAATATTATAGTAGGCAATATTATCCACATTTCGCGTTTGATGGCACGTTATCGTATACGTATGCTTCAATAGTCGTGAGAATAAAAGTCTTAGGGCCTGTCTCACCACTCTCTGTAAAGTTCCGGTTAACTTAAGTGTCAGTTATGTATGATTCCCACTCTATTTCTTACTACGAAACAAACAGAGACGACAACATAGATAACCGACACTTAAGATAACCGGAACTTTACAGAGTGGTGAGACAGGCCCTTAAGTGCTATCTCCGGTTTGACCTTGTTTAAGGATGTAGAAGTGGAAGTAAAGATACAAAATAAAATGATTGTTTTTATTCTACAAAAATAATTCGTGGAAAGCCTTGATTTTGGATGTGATGTCTTGAACTGGCAAGTTCTTCTCTGACAACCACACTGAACCGTTTGTTCCGTTTTTGAACATCTTGATAAAAGCTGCTACAGCAGATGGCGCTCTGAAAGAAACATGGTAGGTTCATATTGTGGTTAATAAATTCAATATGTTATTATGTTTCACAATCATGCTAAACGTGGCTTTTAGGTCTTGTTGCCTTAGGCTCTGTCCCCCGTAAGGGATATAGACGTGACTTGTATATATGTATGTGGTTTCCCTAGTGTAATCATTAAGATTAACGAAGGAAGCGGGGATTCGATTAAGATGTTAAGGCGACATGTTGTTTGTCATATTCATTAACAAATTAAGAACATTGGGACAGGAAAACGTGAAAATATTCATTGCTCAGCGTTTATCCTCAATAAAACCACAATCTTGACTCTGTCTGCCTCTATTGGCTTCTGTCACAAAAGTATACTCTATAGATCATTGTCGTTTCGTGAAAATTTCTGTTAGACAACGCGGAGCAAAAGAAGCATCTACTTTCTTCCTACCCTATACTCCCGTGAAAAAAGAGCGAGAGAGAGAAGTTTGATGTAGGAACCCGGCGGGAATCAAGTTGTTTCCCGCCGACAAGTTCTATTCGCACACGCGACACTGGAGTTGAATACTTGAAATTTGGCACAAATACTTTTGAGTATTATAGAAGTGAATTTCGAAATTTCATGCGTTAGAAACTAGCCTGTTTTTATTCTTCCTAGGCCACAAGCTAGTAATTATTCCAGTGCAACTTACTTTTGAGTTGTTAGTTCTTTGATTAGTCCTTCGAAATCACTGCCAAGATTGTCATTGTACACCCTTTCTGTCAAGTTCTGCATCAAAGCTGTGTCGGTGGGTCCAAAGCATATCGTTAGAACTCTTATTCCAGTGGTCTCGTAGAAGGGATCTGCCTGGAAATTGACAAATTCATCTTGTTTAAATACAGCTAACCTAATCTTGTTATTCATAAGACTGTATTGTAATTTGTAGGTATATAGGTAGGTGGATACACTGAATAATCTCTTTGCCTTGATTGAGTCTAGAATTTGTTCTCAAATTCGCCATAGAAAACATGTAAGTCCACAAAGCACGCCGCATTTTATTTAAAAGTTTAACTCTTGAACTGGCTAAGGTACTCTATCAAGATATTTACTAGGTAATAGCTTTTAAAATAAATCCACCACAACAACACTTACCGAAAGGCTTTGACCGAAGTGAAGTACCGCAGCTTTGGAACCGCAGTAAATTGGGGAGGAATACGAAGGTATAAGAGCGGCTATAGAGGAAACGTTCGCGATGGTTCCGCCCGCGCCGCCCTCATCCACCCTCATATGCTTTAAAGCTTTCATGGTTAACGACACTAGACCTTGCTAAGACAGAAATAGGAATTCGTTAATGACATCGTACATTCATTTTAGTTTGTTTACAGTTTTCAGTACTAAATTGGTGGTACCCAGTTGACATCGCAGGACTTTCTCCACACGGCGGGCGAGTCGTTGAGAATTCCAGCGTTATTAATGAGCACATCCAACCGTTTGAAGTTGTCCACGACTTCGTCGAAACACTTGGTGATGCTGTCTTCGTCGCTAACGTCGCATTTGATAAATGTGGCTCTGCCGGGATATGTTTTATTCAGTTGATCAGCTGTCTCCTTTCCTTTTTCTTCGGCTACGTCGACTATTGCTACACGCTTTGAACAAAAAATTGGTTAAAATAATGAATTTGAAAGTAAGACAAAGTGCTCGTTCAACTAGCGCCATGATTTTACATGTATTAAAATAAGTAACAAAACATTTATTATTTATAATTCGATGACGGAATTGTTATTGTTTTTTGAGAGCACCACGAACGAATGTACCAACAACAGTCAGTGCAATGCTGAACGGAACAATGGAGTTCAAAACGGTTAGTAAGAATGCCCAATTTCACCCCTTGCCGCACGCGATAGCAGCACCCTTATAATTACTAAGTTGGACTGGTTTGTAATAACCATACAACAGTAGTAAATTTCTTACCTCAGCTCCCTCCTCGAGGAAGGCCGCAGCGTACAATGCGCCCAAACCTGACGCACCTCCTGTAATCAAACATTTCTTCCCTTTGATATCACTTAGTCCGGCCATATTCAAAGATACTTCTGATGTGCTACTACTACTAGTTAATCGATACAAGGGTTTTTATGTATCTTAGTTTAATCTAATCTGCTACGTTGAATTTCGCGAAGATACTGGGATCAGCTGTGATAACAAATTATCCTGTTTATTCATTCGGTAGTATTACGTAAATGCATGGTTACTTTTAAATGCCAAATTCCAAATTACTTTAAAAATAACATTAACCATAACCGACGATTTTGACTTAAATATATTTGACAGAGAATCTATGAAATAAAACGTCTGTTATGGTTATTGTTAAAGAAACTCACTAAATTATTAGCGCGCTGGTCGGAGGAGATTCGAAGGTTAGTAGTGAATGGAAATTATTGAGAAGTGTTTTGTTTTTGTTTGGAAGTTTTACTTGAATAGAGATGACGAACGAGTTAAGATTATACAAACGAGAATAGGTAGGAATCACGTGTCCGAAAGTATGTTTACGAATTGAACTCCATTATTGAGATGAATAGTAAGTGCTAATAATGGTACATTTAAAGAAAACATGTTCAAAAATATTGCTCAAACAAATCATAATAGTCAATTAAGTAGGTAGGTATTCTTTTTTTCCTCTTGGATTAATGCTGAGAAATAATAAATTATTTCATCAAATGAAATATGTGCATACCTACACTACATACACAAATTACGTCTAGGTATATCGCTTACGGGGTGTAGACAGATAATATAACAAGTCCTAGGCCACGTTCAGGCTGTGTAAGCTGTGTTGGCATGATTCGTATGAAATATATAACAATAAAAAGTATTTATAATTCAATCGTACGAATTCGTGAAATTACTGGAATTCAACATATTAAATTTTATAGCACGGAACCTTTCATGCAAAACATTGACGACGCTTCTTCAGATAAGATAATAAATGCAGCCTAGTGTGGACATGTGCACTGAGGGTTCCGTATAAATTTCAATTATACGAATCACTACATAGTATAAAATAAAGTCGCTTTCCTGTCTGTCCCTATGTATGCTTAGATGTTTAAGATTACGCAACGGATTTTGATGCGGTTTTTTTAATAGATAGAGTGAAGATTTATACATATGTATAATAATCGCGGGCAGAAGCTAGTTCTTTATAATACTAAGTGGTTTTTGTACGTGGAAAATAAAAAAAATAAAATTTAAAATCATTTCACTTACTAGCTTCTGCCCGCGACTTCGTCTGCGTAGAATTATACATATAAACCTTCACTCTATCTATTAAAAAAACCGCATCAAAATCAGTTTCGTAGTTTTCGAGATCTAAGCAAACATAGGGACAGACAGACAGACAGCGGAAAGCGGCTTTGTTTTTTACTATGTATCGATTTATTATTGTCATCAGAAATATAAATCAATATATGAGCAACCTTACTTTTTCTCAATTTCCTTCGGTATTTTATATGACAATACACTTTAAAAATATTATATATTATGGACATGTTTTAATTTTTATATTTTAATTTTTACAGTTGTATGAGACAATAGCTCTAAGTACCTATTCCATATTAATTTCAAATGGCGCTCATAACATATGGGACAACGAACGAAGCGATCCTATAACGGTTATTTTTTATTTTTAACGAAACCCTAGAAACCATTGTCAATGAAAGGTGATTTTGCGGAATTAAGATTTTCGAGATAGTGACAAAACATGCATAGTATCTTATAATTATCAGGAGATAGCTACGTGTTGAGCAATGATGGGTAAAACCAGTAGGTTTGTACCTATTAATCTGTTTCGACGATCCATTTTACACGCGTTTGTAAACAAACCAATTTCATCTAGGTTCCCGCACAATCACTCATTGCATGCAATTAGCATCACATCCACGTAATGTTAACGGATCATACTTGACATCTCACGACATGTTATAATAATTATACTATATGATTATTATATATGTACTAGCTTCTGCCCGCGACTTCATCTGCGTAGAATTATACATATAAACTTTCCTCTGGAATCACTATCTATTTAAAAAACCGCATCAAAATCCGTTGCGTAGTTTTAAAGATCAAAGCATACATAGGGACAGACAGACAGGCAGACAGAGAAAAGCGACTTTGTTTTATATTATGTATTGATTTTACAATAATTATACTATCTATATATACAGGGTGTCAGAAAACCCTTTAACGTCCTTTTACAGAATTGTCAGGTAAGTCTATCTGAACACCCTGGCAAAGTTTGACGCTCGTGGTTAATTAATTGACCCTTTAATTAACGAATCTTAAGATGCATTTTAGGACTATGCTCTCAGTGTACCTTTTCATTCACAAGTTACGAGAGTAGCGCTACTCGAAACCTTATTGTTTGTAACTAAAACTTCACTAGCACTTGCTTTCAAACTAACTACCATAAAACTTTGATCGGATTTCCTTAATGATAAATGATCATTTTAAATTATTCTAGATTCGTTTCAGAAAATCTACAGTACGACCTGGCAAACGTTAACGTGCGTGTGAAGTGAATTGCGAAAATAATTGTGATCTACCTAATTACAATTCTTTGTATGCTTTAAAAAAGTACCTAGAGATGATTTTAAAAGGATTATGTGTTAGGAGATGGAATAAAATGGATATCTGTAATTGTGGCTTATGATTTTACTTACATTATTCTGTATCAATACGAAATCACGTAATACACTTAAAGCCACAATTATTAAACACTCTCTCACTCACACACACACATTAATTGTTGAGCGGATATCGGCAAAGAATCACATTTTATTTCGATTATTTCTCTTTTTTACATAAAATAAACTAAAATTGAATTCTACATCGAAAATTACAAACAAGATGTTTTGACAAATGTTTTTTGACTGTTCATATTTGAGTGAATACCGCGTGATCGCCCGCGCCCTCTGAAAGAGGTTGGTGGCTGTTTGTTTATGGTAGCTTTACTCTCTACTTGTGGGACGTGAATGTGAGTGTGGGATGGCTTTTGAGTCTCTTATTTATTTATTTATTCATGTTAGAGGTTGCAAACCTTCATATTCTTCTAAACTCTATCATGTGGTCTATTGCTTATAGTGTCCTAGCAACGCAGTGTTCTTTAAGACAATATACGATTGCCTTCACATGGTTTTTCTTTAATCTCTAATATGGTAGCAGATCGTTTTAAAACACGCATATGATTACGATACTAAATAATTAATCTCGTAACCAACAAGTTCGCGAAAATGAGTAATCAAATAGTAGTTGAAAAACTCTCCGGGGTGAGCAATTACACCACTTGGAAATTTCAAATAAAAATGATACTCATACACGAAGATTTGTTTGAATGCGTCGTTGAAGATCTTAAAACCGGAAAACCAGAGTGCGAAGACAAGAAGAAACAGGAAAAAGCGCTAGCACGAATTTGTCTCAGTGTTCAGCCAACTGTTTACTCTGTCGTTAGAAATTGCAACACAGCATTTGATGCCTGGAAGAATTTACAGAAATCGTTCGAGGACAAAGGTTTGGGTAGAAGACTAGGTTTACTCAGAATGTTATTTGGCCTTAACCTGCAGCAGTTTGACAGTATGGATGCGTATGTTACAAAAATTTTAGATACGGTCCAACAACTGCAAGACATTAATGCTCCTCTGGACGACGAGTTCGTTGCAATAATAATGCTAAGTGGGCTCCCAAAAGAGTTTGACCCACTTATTATGGCATTAGAGCACAGTAGCGTTTCTCTTTCAAGTGACCTAGTAAAATGTAAACTACTACAGGAGGCACAGAGACGAGGTGATGAAGGTGGTACTGGTACGGACGAAAATGCCTTAACGAGTTCGACTTCAAAGCGTTCTAAGTGCTTTCGATGCAGAAAAGTAGGTCACTATGCTAAAGATTGCAGGAAGAAAGCGCCGTGTAAGGACAAGTCATCTAGTTCCAGTTCCAGCTATCAGGGTGTGGAGAAGACTCAAAAAGCTCCTGGTACAACGACTATGCTATCAGCATTGACGGCGAAACTGGATCCAGATGTCTGGTACATCGACAGTGGTGCGACTTGTCATATGACTAATAATAAACATATTTTGCATGACTTCGTGTTCGATACGCCGAAGGAAATAAGCGTAGCCAACGGTGAAAAACTTTTTTCGGCGGGTCGTGGTAATGTAAAACTCTTTTTGCAAAACCAATTAAGAACTGTCAGCAATGTAGTTTTTATACCGAACTTGTCATGTAATTTGTTATCTGTCAGTGTGTTGACACTGAAAGGTTTTGAAGTAAAATTTATATCGAATTTATGTAAAATTTACGAAAACGAAACGGTAATCGCTGTAGCGAAACGGTGCATAAGCGGTCTTTATTCATTAGAGGTCGGGGGTGCGTCTGTTAATCCCGTTACCAGTGAACACGGATTGCCGGTGAACGTCTCCTCGGAAACCCAGGTGGAGGTTAAAACACAGGGTTTGTGGCATCGTCGGCTTGGACATCTAAATAGTCGCAGTATGAGTCTACTCAAGAGCGGTATGGCGACTGGCATCGACTATGACGTGTCTTCACATGAGCAATGTATCGCCTGTATTGAAGGTAAGGCAACTAAACTACCTTTTCCAAAGAAATCTTTTTCACGAGCGAATGAAATATTAGGCTTGGTACACACGGACGTGTGCGGCCCTATGCCGGTGAAATCTATAGGCGGTGCGAGATATTTGTTAACATTTATTGACGATTTTACGAGGAAGACATTTTGCTATTTAATTGAATCTAAAGATAAAGTTTTTGAGTGTTTTTTGAATTTCAAAGCTCTTGCTGAAAACGAGACTAATAAAAAAATTAAAGTCTTGAGGAGCGACGGTGGAGGCGAATACATTAATGCGCGATTCAAGCAGTACTTGAGCGAGTGTGGAATTCGACATCATACTACAGTTCCTCACTGTCCGCAGCAAAATTCAGTTGCCGAGCGCGCGAACCGAACCATCGTGGAGGCGGTTCGTTGTATGCTTCTTGAAGCTGGTTTGGATCAACGTTTTTGGGCTGAAGCTGCGAACACTGCGGTGTACATAAAGAATCGCTCGCCCACGAAGGCAGTTAGAGGTGCAACGCCAGAAGAACGTTACACTGGACGCAAGGTAAGCGTAGATAACTTACGTGTGTTTGGTTGCTTGGCGTACGCTGTACAAAATAAACGCAATAAACTAGAACGGAAATCGAAACCTTATATATTCGCAGGATATTGTGAAAATACTAAAGGGTATAGACTCTTAGATGTTGAGAGCTATAAGCTAACGATCGCGAGAAACGTTAAGTTCTTAGAGAACAAATTCCTCAAGCATCTTAACTTGTCAAAAGATGAATCGGTTGTGGTTTTAGAACCTGAGACGCTGTTTGTTCCGGAAATTAGTGTAGAACCAGAACAAATTTCTGAGACTGCAGATAACTCTGATGATAGCGGGTCTATGACTAGTGAAGCCGCAGATCATTCGTCAGATGCAACCTATGTTCCGGATGTTTCATTTGAGACGGATGATTCGAGAGCTGTATATGAGGTAGCTGATGATAATTCACTCCTGTGTGCATTTTTGACAGGCGAAGCATGCTGCATACCCATTTTCAAGCCTCAATTTCTGATTCATGAAGTCATCACTGCGCTTGGCAGACAATGTGTCTTGCTTGTTATCGGGCGTGTGGCACCCGAAAGAATCAAATCATTATTGTGTACCAATAAGCTCATTTATCCGTTCACTCATAATCATGAGTCTCGTTTAGAGAATCGTCCTTTACACCCAGTCAGTTTTGGGCGTCTACATCAAAGGGTCGCTCGCGGTTGCGAACCGCTATCACTATGTAATATGCGCGCTGTCCACTATGTCCTTTATTGTCGATTTATGTTCCAGGGTTTAGTAGTAGTAGTAAATAGTAAATGCTTTATTGTACAAAAATAAAGGAACAAAAACAACTGTCAAAGAAAGATAAGATACATCAACAAAGACAAACTTATCTCTGTTAAAGGATCTCTACCAGTTTACCTTTTAGTGGGTGCAAGCAGGCGATCGATTATAGGTAACAAGCGAGAATACTGCTGAATTAGAAAAATGATCATATTGAAAATAGTTAGTCTTGTTACACAGTCGACAATTAAGAATTGCGAATTAATATGGATACCGAAACAATAGATACTGCGTGGACTTTAAATTTGACTTCGTTATGTCTTATCAATTTTCACATAAAACAGATTTTAAGAATAGTTTTACAGCGTTTACAGGTTGCTGTAAACAGTTTTCGAGTTCTCAAGTACCTATCTAAATTAGTTTGCTAGGTATACATTCCTGTAAAAATAGGATGGACCGAGACGACTCTGACTGTGACAGGACTTGACAAAAACACTATTACATCAGACATGGCTGTCGGGCTTTGATCCCTTTGCCTTTCCTTAGTGGAAAAGATAATAAAACAAAAAAAAAATGACGGCCGTCAGTTGATATTGAGTGGCAGTATTTAATATTTTTTGTAATTATTTTAAATATTTGTATTAAAATAGTAAAGCAAAATGATGTTTGAGTGTGTACTGTGTGTGATTACGGGGTACTTCACGTTGAGTGGTAATGTGATTTGACATGTGAGTGACTAAAACGGACACAATAACTGAAGGTCTGTAATCAATATCTAAGTACCTACTTCATAAGATTAGCAAGAAATACAAAATAAGCGAATGCTCACAACTTTAGGTTTTGTCTTGTACTTCTAAATATTCATAGCAAAAGTTTAATTTTCCCGGTATAAAATTAGTTACGCTACCGGACATTGTGTGTCGCTTACGAGTATGTTGCGAAAGCTTGATAGCTGATTGGTTGATTTTGAACTAATTCATTTAGGCTGATTGGCTGATTTACGAAACTTCCGTATGCCGAAGTAGTCACCAACAATAGTTTGACGTGTAGTATATGAGTAAACACTACTAGAGTATTGTGAGTAGCTTAAGCCTGTGGCACACTGAGCAAAGCTATTAAATTATTTTTTATAATTATTTTTTTTTAGTTGTAATTAGGGTCTCATACTTTGCAGGGGTGTTCAAACCAATATAGCGAACAAGTTCGTGAATTATCGTTAAAGGGTTTTCTGACACCCTGTATAATACGCGAGGCCGATTTTAGTACAAGCCATCAGATCTACAGTTATGGTCTGATTTTGATAAATTATATGTCATTAGATTCGTCTCATGCTGGAGAGTTGCAAACTGCTCTCCGTTTTTAGATTTTTTTACGAAAAACCACAAAAAAATAATTTTTATGGACTACTGTGCACTACCCGACCAGCCAGTATAATGTGACCCGTGTCATGTGTTTTGACGTGAGATGACACAATAAAAATAACATGTATTGGACGGAAACATGTTGTAAGTTGTTCAGCATGAGAAAATATCTGTTTTGAGTCGACCAGATTTTATCCGCAACACTTACGTATTAAGATAATTATACAAAATACAAAAAATATTTTACGATTTCTTTGTTTACAGTGAATGACTTGCGTCAACTTTTAATTTCTTTTTTATTGGGCTCTATTATGTCAAAATTGATTTGCCATGTTTGTTTATTAAAAAAAGTAGGTATTTAATGCTTCAAAGTTTGATATACAAATACAGGAGGTTCTAATAATAACATGGACTTGGGGACATGGATCGAAAACGAAATGGAAATGGCATGAGTTTTGGCAACAGCAGTTAGGTATCTTAGTCACGGATGAGAAAAAAAAGTGGAATTGACAAATGTATCGATTTCTAGAAATCCGTTTATTCCGCAACTAACGTTTGACAACCTGATTCACTTCACTTTTAAATATTTGGAATGAAGTTAAAGTCACATTAAATCTTCTATATACCTAAATAAAAATTAATCGCCGAAATGTATGTACGCGCATAACTTCCAAACGACTGCACCGAATTGGATACCTAATTGTTTTTTAGTTGTGTTTGTTACTATTCGGAGTTTGTATAAAATAAAATTTTGAAAAAAAATTGCAGCGGGGGCGAAGCCCCGGGCAACAGCTAGTAATTATTATATTCCTGGTCAGATATCGATTATCTTACTACAATGTGCACAGAGATCGAACAGTGCAAAAAGTGTAATCGAATGCAACGGACTGCTCTAGTTGAAGACTCATCAGAGCGGTATGGTCCATAATAACGTGCCATGCGTGAGGAGAAAACGAATAAAATTAACTAGTTTTATAAAAAAAGCAGCAACCATCGATAGCTAACACTTTGATCGTGGATGGCTTGAGTTTGCGTGTACTGGACACATTAGTTATGCTAATCTGCCAATTTCTGGAGGATCACGTTTACAGCTTCTTTCAAATTATCTCTTCAATCTCACCTCACTAGAAATGGCAAGACAAGCGAGGATGACTTTTCTGAACTATCAATCTTCGTTGAGTGACTGGCATTCTTGTCTTCCGATCAACGGACAGTTTCGACAGGTTTTGAGTTACACTCGTGTCATGTCACGCATCATATTCGTGTCATTTTGATGACCATTGCACGTCTTAATCTTAATAAAAGATAGTCAGATTATCTTAAGAAACGTAAAGTTGTAAACAATTCTAGATTATACGAGTTAATTCAAAGTGGGGTTTTACGATGACATGTATGACAGCAATAATTTAATTGACGAATTAGCATTACTCAACAATTATGCTATCAGAGCATCATTGAAGTAGGTATGTAGTACTCGTAGCCTTATCACTTATCGGTTGTAATTTTCGGATCACTTTTTTGCAAATGCTAATTAATTACTCATAATTACTTACAATCATTTTTTTACTGACTTAGAAGAAATTTAGCCTCACTTGAAATACCATTAAACAGAATAACAATCAACTTGGTCCAAATTGATGAATTGCAATGTGATCTTCCTGTATTGTGGTGGGTGTATTTTGGTCGCTATACCGGGTTTGCCGCACGAGCGCGATCATTCGATTAGGGAGTAAATGTGTCGGCTAAGTGCCATGTCCGGAGCGATGCGCGATCTGACGTGTCGGACAGAAGAGTCGGTCCTACATTACGTCTTACTTGCCATATCCTTTCGACACAAATGCATTGTTTAAAGTTTGATATAGAACATCTGGTATAGGAACTGATGAAAACTATTTACGAAAATGAATATCGAAGTGGACAAAATATAATTTGCTTCTGCTGTGACGTCATAAAGTTTATTTGATATAATTATACAATTAATTCTATGGTTCGGTGAAGAAATCTAGTTAGGACGGAATAGACCCTAGTATCGCATAAGCTGAGTTCACTTGTTCTGTCACGTCCTTGGCCGGTTTATCGGCTTTAGAAAGCCACACTGTTCCTGGGGCTCCCCTCTTAAACATCTCCACACATGCTGCTGCCGCTGACTCGGGCCTAAAAAATTTAGGAAGCATTAAATTTTATACTTCACTTATTACGACGCGACAGCGTACAGTACAAGTTCCTAAACTAAGACTACTTACTTTTGGCATGCCAAAGAGCCTAGTTTATCTTGGACAGCAGCTAGGACCCTGACGTCATAAAGGCGGTTCTCTATTCCTTGCAGTAATGGGGTGGCGGTAGGTCCAAAGCATACGGTCAAAATTCGAATTCCAGACTTTTCGTAAAAGTTGCCTTCCTAAAATTAAACAAAATAACTGTATACTTATGTTATGATAAAGGTACATTATTAAACCATTTCTATCTGATGGTGCCGTAAAAATAATACCTTACCGCGAGACATTGGCTAAAATGTAAAACTGCAGCCTTCGTACTGCTGTAGATTGGCATTAAATGCGCCACAGTGAAAGCAGCCGTCGAAGCTACGTTGATAATAGTTCCTCCATGGCCACCATCGTCTGTACGCATGTGTTTAACACCCTTCATAGTTATGGATACCAATCCTTGCTGAAATTTAAAATAATCATTAAAAATACTTAGTAATTCTCTGATTTCCGTAGAAATAGAATTCTGTACAATTGGGACTACTACATACCACATTCACGTCACAAGTTTTTCGCCAAAGCGCATCGGTATCGATCATAAGGCCAGCATTGTTGAAAATAACATCTAAGCGTTGAATTCTATCGATGACCGCATCAAACACTTTCGTTATGCTGGTTTCGTCACTGACGTCGCACTTGATGAAAGTCACTTTGCCGGGGTAGTCTTTGTGTAGCTGCGTGGCTGTAGCTTTCCCTTGCTCTTCATTAACGTCCACAAATACAACGTGCTGAAATATGATGTTGTAAGCTTTAAGAAACGAACAGTTGAAGTTAGTTTCTACTCATTTTAGTGAGAAAGTCTTACTTTAGCTCCTTCTTTTAGGAAGTTCTCTACGTGCAAAGCTCCCATGCCCGAAGCACCCCCGGTTATCAAAAAGTTTTTTCCGCTGACTTCCCACTGGCCGGCCATGTTTGCTAATAATTAAACTGATAATGTAAGCTTAGATGTTGTCTTTATATACCCCCAATGGTGCTCATCACGATTACTTAGATTGATTAAGTTTATCACAATGTTTGAACGTCACTTTGCATAAAGTATCCAGCATCGGTGACTGAGTAATTTTTATAATGATTAGGTAACTTTTAAGAAAATCATCATAATTCACATAATGTGTATACATGAATATTCAAAAGTAAATGATTCTGATAAGCGTATTATTGAAAGTAAGCATGTGTATTGGCGTTCGGGATTAGGTTATCGCATTGTTTTTCAGTCTTTTTAGTGTTCCGTCGCTCGAAAGAAATAAAGGAATCTTGGAAATGTTAGGACCATGGTGTGATGAAGTATTATCTCTTGCAACCAATCCAGATTCAGCAGTTTGAAAGTGTATTTTCATGTAAAAACCGTAGGATTTGGGGATCGAAATCTATACGGAAATATCCCGTTTGTGTTCCGTCACTCTCAATTTGTCGATCGATGGTGACGAGTGTAGTGTTGCCTGTATAAAGCATTCGTACCTGTACCCGGACGTATGGTAGCCGATAATGTCATCCACATACGATTTCGTTGCATTGTGAAATGACAGCTGTTAGGTCGGAATTTATGTTTATCCACCATCATGGAACAGGCAAATTTAAGAAACGTATTTCATCTTTTTCCACATGTTCAATCGATAAGCTAAATTAGTTGAGCTACATTGTCTAAACTTTAATTTTGTCTGAATTTTGACCTAAGTTTATTGGTCTGCATCAAAACGATGATGTGTTTTTTTATTATACGAACACAATTACATTACAGTAACTAAATGATATTTGGATACTCATACACCTGCAATGCTTCAAAATATGTAGCTGTAACGAATACTTACAATTTACACTCCAGCCCACTTAGTCTGTGGACACATATCCACAGTATATGGATATGTGTCAGTGTGAACGTAGTGTCTTAAGGGTGATAAATAAGGAATTACGGACGAGACTGTTGAAATCCCGAAGTCATAACATCGACTCAGGTGACGAAACATGGATTTATTCCTACGAACCCGAAACAAAACGTCAGTCGGCAGTTTGGGTCTTCGAAGATGAGGTGAAACCAACGAGTGATGCGTTACCGTAGCTTTTCTAAGAAAATGATCGCATCGTTTGTTTCCAAAAAGGGACACATACATACATACATATATCACGTCTTTATCCCTTACGGGGTAGACAGTGCCTTAGGTAACAAAACCTTAATGGACAAAAAGGGACATGTGACTACAATTCCACTACAGGAAGGCAGAAAGGTTACAGTAGATTGGTATACCTCGGTTTGTTTACCAGAAATGTTAGCCAAATTCCGTGGAGGCAACGCTACTCGCCGGGTAATCTTACATCATGATAATGCGAGCTCCCATACTGCTCGCATAACATAAGACTTTTTAAACGAGAAAAACGTTGAGTTGGTGTCTCATCCTCCGTATAGCCCCACCCTGAGTTGAGTCCAAACGATTTTTTTACGTTCCCCAGAATTAAAGATATGTTGCGTGGTCAACGGTTTAAAGATACTGAAGTGGCAGTAGAAGCTTATAAATCGGCCATTTATGAAGCAGCTATTAAAATTGGTTTAAGAGAATAGTTTGAAAAACAATGAAATATAATTTAGGTACAATATGCATGTAGATTTTTTTATTTCCGGTCATTTCGGTGTGGCCCTCGTAGAAGTAAACTTCTGCTCCTATTAGACGACGAATTTTACTTACTCTAGCTTTATTGGCTACTAGCAGTTGCCCGCAACTTCGTCTGCGTAGAATTCGCTTATCGCTATCCCGCGGGAATCACGCAATTTTCCGGGATAAAAAGTAGCCAATGTAGTAAGTAGTAGTAGGTAGTAGTAGTTCCTGCGTACGGAATACCTGGGAAGTTGTGCTCTTGGGTGGCCAGTTTTCTTTCAGATCGGAGCATCAAAGTCGTGGTTGACGGCTCATGCTCCGACTTAAAGCCTGTGAATTCTGGTGTCCCACAAGGTTGTGTGCTGTCCCCCACGTTATTTCTTCTGCATATCAATGACATGTTGGGTGGCACCAATATTCATTGCTATGCGGATGACAGTACTGGGGATGCGCTTTATACCGGTAGCGCTAACATACCCAGGGAGCATGTCACTGAAAGCCGGAACATACTTATGTCTCAAATTGAGATCATGCTGAAGCATGTCTCGGATTGGGGTAGACTCAACCTGGTTCAGTTTAATCCCCAAAAGACACAGGTATGCGCGTTCTCCACTAAAAAGGATCCTTTTATTGTTTCGCCTTGTTTCGAAGGTACCCCCCTTGATGCCAAGTTGTCTATCGGGGTCCTGGGTGTCGACATTTCGAGTGATGTTCAGTTCCGTGGTCATTTGGAAGGCAAAGCTAAATTAGCTTCTAGAAAATTGGGGGTGCTCAATAGAGCGGGACAGTACTTCTCGCCAGCCCATCGCCTTCAACTCTATAAGGCGCAGGTTAGGCCGCATATGGAGTACTGTTCTCATCTCTGGGCTGGGGCACCCAAGTACCAAATCCTTCCATTTGACCGCATCCAACGCAGAGCTGCTCGATTTGTCGATAACCAGGCACTTTCTGGCAGGCTCGATTCTCTGGCTGTGCGGAGGGATGTAGCATCCCTCTGCATACTGTACCGTATCTATCATGGGGAGTGCTCCGATGAACTCTTCGGATTGCTGCCTGCGGCTAAATTCCACTACCGTACTTCGCGGAACCGTCTGTCCTTCCATCCTCAACATCTTGATGGTTGGCAGTCAAGCACCGTGCGTTTAAACGCAATTTCTTTCCTCGAACGGTAAAGATCTGGAACCAACTTCCTGCTCCAGCATTCCTTGAGCGGTACAATTTAGGGATCTTTAAAAAGCGAGCCTTCCTGTTCCTCAAAGGGCCGGCAACGCACTTGTGATTCCTCAGGTCTTGCAGGTGTCCCTGGGCGATGGTGATTGCTTTCCATCAGGTGACCCGTCTGCTCGTTTGTCCCCTCTCATATAAAAAAAAAAAAAGCCTATGTGTTATTCCAGACTATAATCTATCTATGTTCCAAATTTCATCCAGATCGGCCCAGTACTTTTTGAGCCTATTCATTACAAACATACAAACATACAAAAATAGGTACAAATCTTTCCTCTTTATAATATTAGTATAGATTGGCTATTTATTGTCTTGCTCAATTACGTTACTGTGATTCGGCGTGCTGCGGAATGGCACTGACATTCTGTAACCGTGCTTATTCCATACAAAACAGCACCTTTCATTTCTCAGCTACGTTCTATCTATAGGTATTCAATATTATGATTTTAAAGTAGCATATGTTACATGTGTCGTGCTCTAAGATAAAAGTAAGTTGTAAAGTCGTAATTCAAATTACTATTCATTTATGTACATCTGTTGCTTTCTATTTATTATCATAATCGTCGCGGTAGCTCTTTCCACTGATGTTAGGAGGCAGCGTCTTTTGGATGAGACTGATAAATAGATAATGCTGTGTGCCATTTTCAAAGCTATTTAAAGTTTTAAGTGCCTCTGAGAGTCGACTCGTTTAACTTGATTATATTAACAGCGGTTATCTGACTGTGTAGCCTAGGACAAAATAGTAGGTCATTCGTTATCATAAGTAATTTAAACCATGTTGCTACAAGCTAGTGCTTTGAAAAAAAGTACGTTTTGTCCTGTGATTATGTAATTTGTTTTCGCCGTAAAGAAGCCACACCCCTCGCTAAATAAGTATCATTAAGTGATAAAGTTTACTTTTAATAACGATATGAAACCGTAAAAAATAGTGTTTGCTTTATTTTTTATCAGTTGTTTTAAATTTAAAAATTTATCGTTTCAAGAACTATAATAATCTCGTGACCAAATTGATTTTAACAATAAGAAGTGAACAGCAAATATTCTGATGCCGTCACGGCATGCGATCCGGAAGATAACTGAATAGCGGGTAATTGCAGGGAACAAGTGACGGAATGCGGTGAAAACCCGGAAAGCGTGTAACAGTATACTCGGGTGTTTAATCTTCCGGTTCTGCTGTTTTGGGCTTTGTAAAATAACTGATAATCCGCGGCTGGCGAGGTGTGGGCTGATATGAAAACGTCGGCTAACACGGCTACGCACTCATATCTATATTAAACTCAATTTATTAGCTTTGCTATATTTATGAAAAAATAAATAAAAATGAAAATGAAAATATTTATTTCAGACAAGACAATTGAGTAATCCTTATCCATATATGTAAATGTTTAATGTTAGTAACAATATATTCAAGTTATTAAAATTAAGTACAACATGTATACATACATATTGTACCAGTTTAGAACCAAAATCTTATGCAACTTTCACGGGGTATTCGCAATTCCCAAATAATGCCATTAATATAATCCAAGCCATCTTTTCTATTTCCTCACAATATTTGAGAAAAGCAATGTATAAAGCTTAAGCTTTTAAAAGGGCAGCACTTGCATCTGCTCTGCCTTCTAACGCATACTCGTCCGGAGATCCGCTACCCCTGCAATAATGTACTATTCTCCTTTGTCGGCAGTGATGGTGTTGAGATAGCGCGTCCGCCGCCATGCCGCTGCCGAAGCGCTGCGTGGAGCCGGTGCACGTGTCGCGTGGCACGGTGCCCGAGCGACTCGCGGTGCCGTCCGAGCTCGAAGCTGTCACCAATGGCACCCTGGCCAATACTGTTAGGTACGTCACACTATGCTATGGTTTTTAGATCCCCTATGATCCCAAGTAAGGTTCGCGCGTCAGACGAAATAGAAAGCGCTCCAGTCGTTTAGCTTAGTTTGATTTTTATAGAGGTTTGGCTCCCTAGCCAGGTTAGCTCCAGTCAGCTTACTAGGAGCATTCTTTCTTACACTGGTGCCACATATTAAATGTCTCTCTAAGTGCGATAACTGCCATAAAACTTAGTGGCAATTAATACGTTTGTATGCTTTTGAAGATTCATATGATATGACATGATTCATATGATATAATTGACATGTAATAACTATAATTATTATGAATAAATGAGTTTGAGTATGAGTATGAAGCATGTTTAATGAGTAGTATTTGTCAGTTGAATATTAGCATTCTTTACGCTGATAATTTGTAATTTTTCATAGCCTATTTTTACAAAAGCGTATGACCGCTTGGTCAAGGCGTATTGTGTCTAAAACAATGTTCTCTTCGCATATAGATGTGGTTCATAATGTCAGTTAATGACCATAACTGGTTTCGTTATATTATTGCTATTAGTTATAATAGTTCTGTCAGCTCTTTGTTTACTCGTTAATGAGGGCACTACTAATTACCTACATTATATGTAGCGTATACTTAGATAATTATGTTGTAATCGTTCACTTTGTGATCATTTCTTTATTTTTTTTACTTTGTTCCCGGTCATAATTAACATTTCAAGATGTGATACACACCGATTTGAAAATCTAAAATGTATTTTGTGACTCCCCAGCTTGTCGCGGAGAGGCGACATAGGAACATCAGCACAGAAACCCCATCATTGTCAACTCATTGTCAACCAAATACCTATTCCAATGGACAGTTGTTAACTTACGTAATCTTGTATACAGGCAATTGTCTTCACTGTCAAAGCATGCGGAGGACATGTTCGGCGAGCTGACGCGCGAGGCCAGCAATCTGGCGGAGAGGACCAACGTGCTGCAGGCGCGGATAGACAGGCTGGCCATCAAGGTCACGCAGCTTGATTCTGGCGTTGAGGAAGGTTAGTAGTTAATTTAATTATTACCATTATCACATTATTATAGCCTGTAAGTCTGATGCGCTCGTGACGTATAAATTTCTTACTGAAATAAAAATCTCTAAATGAGACTACAGAAGAGAGTTTATATTCTTGACAATACACAGAGTGACTTAATAGTCTTCAAAAATCAAATGTGATTGTAACCATTTAAAAAAAAACAGAAACACTGGCTGTAACATCCCTAATCCATTGTATTTCCAGTATCCCTCCAAGACATACAGATGCGCAAGGCGTTCCGTTCATCGCGGACCTTCCAACAGCAGTTGTTCAGTCGCAACTCTATGCCTTCCGCAATGCTGGCGACTTACGCGCGCTGCGACCGTCCGCCGCCGCTAGAACGACTCAACGAGTTCCGAGACGACGGAAGAGATGCTAGAAAGTTCTATACTGATCCCGATTACTTCTTTGAGCTGTGGAGACGGGAGATGTTGCAGGACACTGAGCGCATACAGCACGATAGGGGGAAGAAGGTAAGCATCTTGAAATAAGTACACGGAATACAACATTGTTATGCCCCTATTATGCAAACCACGTCCAACCATCATGTTAATGAAGTATCCGAGATGTGTGTGTAGGTACGCTGCACCTGGCTCGTTCGCTATGGAGACTGGTAATGTTGTGTTCCGATATTGAAGATTGGTTTAAATTACAAAAACAATGTCGGATTGTTTGTTGTGAAAATCTGTAGTAACCCATTGTCTTTTTTAGAACGTATAAAACGGTAGGTACAGATTTAACATCAGAAGATTCACATTGTGATGGTCTGTATGATTATTGTTGCTGCTGCAGACATTAGCAGCACCTGAGAGGATGTAGACATGTTGTCAATCCAGTGTGATGTTGTAGTCACTTTAAATATTTTATTGAATCGGGCGTTACTTTGCGGAGATCCATTTCAATGAACAAAAAATATTTACCTTGCTACTCCGCTCGCTACTCATGTGCAACCCAATAACCCATCACTATATAGATTCCCTTTTCCACCTACATGCTCACAATCGTGCTAAGCGTGGCCTTTGGGTCTCATCGCCTTGGGCTCTGTCTATCCCGCAAGGGATGAATCTGTAAGATGTGGTGGAATTCATTTGGTCGACCGATGTAATATCGCCATTAGCTATCATCGGTTGCCTGTACGGTTGTTTGTCTGTCAGGTGCGTCAACCGCGCACCGGCGGCGGCGCGGACGGGCGCGGCGCGCGGCGCGTGCGCGCTCCGCACTCGACGCGCGAGCGGCAGAAGGCCGCGGCCGTCACGCGCGGCGAGCACATCATGGCGCCCGCGCAGCTGCGGCACTACAACATTGAGCCGCAGCCGCATGCGCCTGTACACCGCCCCGACCCCGTATACCATGGTCAGTATCTTCTTTAGTTCCTATTATCATCAGCTAGGGTGTAGGGCATACTATCCTATGACATCAAGTACACCACAGGGGCCGACACGACACACACCGAGATTAGACAGATCGAGTGAAAGGTTAATACCTATACCTATGAAAATAAAGAATCGCTAGATGCGTTGCTGAGCGCAAACTTCGAGAACAGCTGGACTGTCATAGGTGAACTTGTAAACCACTTTTTGAAGCCTGAGGAAGGTTTTTAGGACGATAAAAATTGGCAAGTCAGTCGCCCGGAAAAAAGTGTTTGTTGGGTGATTTTGGTAATATAATGTACCGCATCAAAGGTCCGCGGCCTGATGTCAGCTTTAAGAGTTCTTTGGTGGCTAGGTAGTAGCAGTCACTAGGGACCAAGTGGTTGGTGACTCTTTCCAAAGATAATTAACCACTACGTTTTAGCTCTTACTTGTCACATCGATTCAAGCTACTGTCAGCTATTATTTTTTGATTAAAATAAGTGATTATTTAATTTCAGCGACGAGCGTAACTGACGGCGGATACCGGGTGGGCCTGAACCGGCCTCCATCATCACAAGCGGCGCGGCCGAACTCCATCGAGATCGAGAATCAGCAGAACCGACAGACAAGGCTGACTGGAAACGGCCATGGTAAACATAGCATTTTGGATAACGCCTTAACTTAAGATTAGAATGTAAACAACTAATGAGACAAAAAGAATCGTTATAAAAGTCCAGTTTCGATACTGAGTCTAGTTTGTTCAAAGTTGTCGCTACCTGTATCTCCAGCGTGGTAGACCCGAACATTTTGCAGACTATCCTAGTGCCACTATTCATATAATATCGCTGTTCATAGAAACTTGAACGCACATGTGAGTCTGTGGCGCCAGCAGAAGCCTCTGGCCTAACAGGCGGTAGCGGAGGTATCCACCATCATTATCAATTCATCCTGCAATCCCTGATCACGGATATCAGCATATTTTTTCACTCGTGCCCTGCTCGTTTTGATCGGCGGGGGCTTCAGAGATGTTCATTATAGTATCGGTGTGGTGTGTTCCAGTGGTGATGGAGGAGAGTCCGTACGGGTCGGTGGAGCCCATCTACGGCGGCAGCGGCGCCGGCACCCCGCGGCGTCCTCGGCCCTCCGTGCCGCCGCCCGCGCCGCCCGCCGAGCCCTCGCCCGCCGGGCACAACCACACGCCCACGAGGTCGCTAGTCTGCATTGTACCATAGCGTATCATAGTGTGCGAGCCTTGCCTCCGTGCCGCCGCCCGCGCCGCCCGCCGAGCCCTCGCCCGCCGGCCACAACCACACGCCCACGAGGTCGCTAGTCTGCATTGTACCATAGCGTATCATAGTGTGCGAGCCTTGCCTCCGTGCCGCCGCCCGCGCCGCCCGCCGAGCCCTCGCCCGCCGGCCACAACCACACGCCCACGAGGTCGCTAGTCTGCATTGTACCATAGCGTATCATAGTGTGCGAGCCTTGCCTCCGTGCCGCCGCCCGCGCCGCCCGCCGAGCCCTCGCCCGCCGGCCACAACCACACGCCCACGAGGTCGCTAGTCTGCATTGTACCATAGCGTATCATAGTGTGCGAGCCTTGCCTCCGTGCCGCCGCCCGCGCCGCCCGCCGAGCCCTCGCCATAACATCTACCTGCATGCCAAATTTCAGCCCGATCCGTCCAGTGGTTTGGGCTGTGCGTTGATAGATCACTATGTCAGTCAGTCAGTCAGTCACCTTTGAGTTAGGTATATATATTTTTCACGCCACTGCTCGGAAATGTGGCAAAAGATGGTCAGTAATGGGGCCCCAAAACAAAGTATAGTTGTAGGTTGAATGAACAGGCCAACTATGAATTCACACAGGCCAACAATAACATTGTTGGACAGTTTCAAAGACCAAAGTCGTCCAATCACATCGGCATGCTGATCCCTGATTCCACCAATCAGAACACAATTTGTGATGCTATTACACAAAATCGACCAATCAGAACACGTCGTGTGCTGCATATTAAATTTTTTCAAGGTTTATCCCATCAGGGAGAGGCAAAGGAAACTAGGTCCATACAGCCACGTCTGACGTAAATTGTTTTGTCTTTAATGTTTAAGTCCTGTCTTAAAGTCAGAGTCGTGATTCCGTCCTTGTCACGTCATATTAAAATTATAAGCGATTATGGGTGTGTTTAATAAGCACTTCGAAGCGCTTTGCTTAATAAAATAGCATAACAAAAAAAGCCTTTGCGTGACTGGCCACTAGAGCGCTCTCGTTTTTTTTTTTTAAAGTAAAATATGGCGGGAGCGTGATACTTTACTGTTGTATTTACGCTCATGTTTTTTATTTCCTCGCAGTAGTCGTGAAAAGCACTATGTAATGTCTCGGCCAAAAGTGCAATAGATGGACTCGTCTCTCTTCGAGGGCCTCACCTGCGGCTCGGCCCTCGAACTCACTCGTCCATCTATTGCTCACTTTCCAGCCTCTACAACAACGTACTATAGAAGATAGCCACAGTGGCGACAATTAGACTCGTGTTTGTCACGTAAAAATAGCGTCAATGAACATTTGATAATCAGTATATTTTACCTGCGAGTTGTATCAGCTGAATGACAGTCATACCTATTGTAATGATGGCGCAGGTCGACGCTGCCGCCGCCGCCGCCGCCGCCCGAGGCCGCGTCCCCGCCCATGATGAACGGCGCGTCGCCGCCGCACCGCACCGCGCTCGACGCACATCTCGACCACATGCACGCTGTCATCGGTAACCTAAACACAAAACCGGGGGCATCGCTTACACGGTCAATACTATCGTTTAATCCCCGAATATCGCGATCCTATATTGACATATCACCGTATTGACCGTCTGATCCGTGCCGTTCGGGTCTTCCTAATTATTTTCTAATTGTAATCGATTATGAGTTGTGGTATTCTTTGATTGATTGGTTTTCACTCGGGATAAAATTGTTGTATAGTCACCATCAGATACACCAGAGTTGTCTAGGGGTGCTTAAGCGGTAGACACTACGGGCGTGTTCTGAAATTATTGAGCGCTCGAGATTTTTCCGATGTATCCGATTGTGTTTGTTTTTATCTACTTTTTAAAATGCTATTTTCTCGTTCTTCCTGATATGCGGTGGTAACCAAACGTAGTTTTGATTCTTCTGAGGTCTTCGATTTGACAAAATATTACATAGTAACGAAAAATATCGAATCATGCACTCTGGGCACCGGTCAACCGTAGTCGTTGGTGTTTCCAGGCATGATGTCGTCGTCGGAGCCGGAGCCGCTGTGCTCGCCGCCGCCGCCGCCGCCCGCGCCGCCCGCGCCGCCCGCGCTGCCCGCCGCGCCCTCGCCCCCGCCCCCCGGCGACCGCCCGCGCCCGCCGTCCCCGGGCGCGCTGCTGCGCGGCGCCGAGGCGCTCAAGCCGCCGAGACCCGCCGCGGACCCGCAGCCCGACCCGCGCTCCGATCTGCTCAAGGCCATCAGAGACGGTGAGAACGATACCGACGATCGTGATCATGACCGGCGCTTATGAACTCGTATTAGACGAGATGCGACCGGAGAAAGCTATCGAATCTTTTGACAGTCATATGCAAATGATCTAAAAAGATTTCAGTAACGGTGTGCGAATTGTTCGCAGGTATAAAGCTTCGTAAGGTGGACAAGCGCGGCGACGAGACGGTGGGGCGGTACGACACGCTGCGCGGCGCGCCGGTGTTCCTCGATGTGGCGTCTATTCTGGCGCGGCGCGTGGCCGTGGAGCTGAGCGACACCAGCTCGGGCGGCGAGTCGGACTCCGAGGACTCGGACCAGTGGACCACCGAGTCCCGCGCGTGACCCCGCGCCTCGCCCCGCCGCGCCGCCCACCCCGCGCCCGCCGCCGCGCCGCCGCCCGCGCCCGCGCCCGCATCCGCGCCCGCGCCCGCGTCCGCACCCGCCGGCGAGCGCGTCGCCATCACCATCAAACCCGAGCGCACCAACAAGGTCGACAAGCCGCCCGACCCCGACAAACCCCAGCCGGCGAAGATCGATATCGCCCCCCGAATCCAGAAACCCCCGCCGCGAACCTCCTCGATCGACTCCGCCAAGACCAAACTCGACGATCAGTGCTACGTTAAGAATTCTTCGTTCCTGAGCCGCGACATCCAGGCCCAGAAGTCCAAAGTCGAGCCGATCAATATTTTAAAGAGCAAACCGGAGTCTCCGGTGGTCAAGGACGCGCCGCATCGGGTCGAGACGGGCGCCGATTCGCCGCCGAGAAAGAGCATCCTGTCGCCACCGAAAAAGAAGAGTCCGCCTTCCAAGAACGACGTCATGTCGCCCACGAAAACCGAAAGCGCCTCCCCACCGAAGATGAGACTTGTCTCTCCACCGAAAAAAGAATCCAATTCACCGCCCGTGGCATCCTTCAAAATCAAAAAGAACGAAGAGATCGCCGCCGCACCCAAAATGAGTGTTAAGGAGCCGGCACTCGTCAAGGAGCTACCGATGAAGATCGAAAAACTGTCCATAGCCGATGGCGGTACCGCTTTAGATAATGCTATGAATAAGAATGGAGATACGAACGACCCAGGCGATGCGGTAGGGGGCGCGGCCGCGGCCGCCAACGACGAATCTAACGGAGTCGGAGATAAGATTAAAAAGTTTGAAAAGGCTGCGGAAGATGCCAGCGCGTTGCCCGGTCGCCAATCGCGGCCGGGCTCTGTTCGCGGTCGCGGCCGCATCGAACGCCTCGGCTCCGATCCCAAAGAGGATCTACCCCCTCCGGCCACGCCTTTCAAAGACAACGTACACTTCGATCTGAGCACTATGGTACGGCAGCAAAGCGTTTCCAAAAACAGCCCGCCGAATCTGCCCAAATGGCCGCGTGAAAACCAATCCGCTGAGGTGAAAAAGCCGGAACCGCAGAAAATTATTAAACCAGAATTCAAGCCGATGCCGTCGCCGGTGGACGTCACGATCCGGTCGCCGAGTCTGGGAGCCAAGCTCCCCGATCAATTCCCGTCCCACGGCACCGCCTTCCGCAACGTGGCGTCGCCGGCGCCCGACGCCGCACGCGCCGCGCACAAGTTCACAGAGGACCTAGCGCTCAACAACTTCAAGGGTTGCAAGGCGAAGCCCAAGGAGAAGTACTCGGTGAGCAAGGGATCGAGCTACTTCACTCGCGGCTCGGAAGAGATCTGGCTGGTCAAGAAGAAGGATATCGAAGAGATCGAGGAGCGCGTGCTGGATTCGTTTCGGCGCGCCGGCGGCAACGTGTGCGTGCGCAGCGAGTCGCTGCGGCCCGCGTCGGACGGTGGGCACGCGCACGCGGGGCATTCTTCCGGCGCGCACGCGGGACACGCGCCGGCCGCCTTCACGCACGCCACGATGGGCCGCAAGCGGCAGATGTACTCGCGCAGCGAGTCGCTGGACCCGCCGTGGGCCGGCGCGCGCGCGCAGACGCTCAAGCGGCAGACCTCGGTGGCGTGCACGTGCGGGCACGACAAGAAGAGCCGCGCCGCCAGCGCCGGGCCTGCCGCCGCCGACGCCGCGCCGCGCCCGCGCTCGCGCTCTCACGGCGACGACAACCACCACCACCACGTGCTGGACAAGTACGAGACGCTCGTGTAGCATCACACCCGCTCGGACGCGGACCGGCCCTAGGCGGTCGCCGTTCGATCGTGCGCCGGCGAGCCCGAGCGGTTGATGTTCAGTTCAGACTGTGGCGCGCTGTGCGCCCCGTTACATGCATGATATTGTGATAGCCGGTATTTATTAGGAGCGATGATTGCCGCGAGTGACTCGCGGGTACGGTGAGGTGTCCTGGTGCAATGCATGAATCGCTGTGTGATCGCGATTTATATTATAATATATAATTAACATAATCAATGTATTGTATCGAATTGATATTATACGGATAAGCGGCGGTTTATCGACTAGTCTTATGATATGATTGTTCTTCTAGAAATCGAAGCAGAGTTGAGTAGCCGTGGTTGATGATTCGATATTAATATTTCATTGTAAACCAAATATGTATACATAAAGGTAAAGATTTATAAGTATTGACGGAAACATAGTTAGCATTAGTAAGTATAAAAAATATTAACTGTCGTCTTCGCTTATCTTTTATTGCTGATGCTATTATATTATACATTTAGCTCTGTTGCAAAAAATGTAGATTGCAATTAAAAAAAAATGCGATCAAGCCGTCGCAAAATTTTATTAGTTTTTTTTATTCAAGTTTATTTTTTTTACATTATGTTAACGAAATCTTATTTGAATTACTTCCGAAGGAAAACTGTAGCTCTTAGCAGAATTCCAAATCTAAAATGGCCACTTCATTAGGAAGGAAAGGATCGTTTAGTGTGTATTCTATGTATAAAATGACAAATAGAACCTCGACTTATTTATGAGTCAATTATGTACGAGTAGTAATGTAGTGCTATTGTTATCCTTTTGTATTGAACGCGAAACTACCCCACCTGAGCACAATTTAATTATGATGGTGCTTTCCTCGTTAAAAACTTTGTAACATTTCACTTGGACCTCTTCAAATCTGTTTTTATTAGCGGTTGTGAAATTAAGTTTTGAGATTTATTAGATTCTTAATTTACGAGTTAACATCGAGCTTTATCGAAACTAAAAGTTTTATGTTTATAAATGGCAGGTATTCTGCTCATTCAATGTTTTTGTCCAATGTTACAAAAGTTGGAATTACGTGAATATAGAATGGAGATGGGGCAAATACGTAAGATGGGCGGAATGTCCTCGAGGCGCAGTCGCTAGTCTATATGAATATGAAAAAAATATGTAATCAAGAGATATATCCTACTTAGTATTTCGCATGATCAACTCTTATGATACATTTTTTACTTTCGTCTTATATTTATTTAGGTGTCTGTTAGGTAGGTAGATAGGTATACATAATCTAAGATTCCATTTTAAAGTAACGATGTACGATTTTTGTATTTTCATATAATATGTGACCTGTATATGTAGTGCCAACTATATCAATTGTATATTTTGATCGACGTTAAATCAGTAACTTCCATTTTATAATAAACTTTAGAATATTCCTTGCACAGTATGTTAACAACAAGTAGTGCAGCAGGTGAAACAAACTGAAAAAATTGTCTTTTTGTACGTCCTTAACGTTTTCATTCCTGTTTGCATGCAGGCATTGAATTTTTTGTGTATTTTACATAACAAAACTTTTTGAAAACAAAGTAAATGAGTAGAAAAATAGCATTTAGGCGATTGTTAAAAAAGGCAGGTTTACAAAAAAAGCTGGCCTCCATTATTATATATAGGGTGATATTTACTCACTAAAAATATGCAGAGAATCTCAAGGATTTCTTCCTAAAATTCGTAAATTCTCTTTTTTTATATTTCCGGAAGCTTTGTATATGTATAGTAACATTAGTAACTATATAAAACAATTCTTATCATCTGATTGTTAAATTATGCATTCCAAGTGTTTTGTTGCCGCATCCTTTTCATGCAATGCAACCTTTTGTAATCTTAATGTTAAAAGAGCAACGAATGTGTACCAAATTTTTTATGTAATATGAAGATAGCGTAACTAGGTAGACATTTTCCATTTTTCTTAAATTTAAGTATTTATGATTTTTCTTATGAATTGTATAGATTATTTTTAATACTATACAGCACTTCCAATTTTTACCACCAATTCAAACCACTTCCGACGTGGTTTGATTCGTTTTCATCACAGATTTATTAGATTCGGCGCAGCTTTCATTCTTATTATTATTAAAGTGTTTTCATAACATTTAGCCATTTTGTCGCCCTTGACTATCATTTTTTTATCGTTGCAGTATAATGAATAAGAGCAACGCTGTAGAATGGATTAGCGTATTGTATGTACGATCAAGATTATGATCACGATTAGTAATTAAGCCATGTAAATTATAGTAGTAAGAAAATAAATAAAGCATGTTTTATATTCTGTAGATTACGTAAACGCCTCTTTATTTTGCCAAATACTGGCAAACGCTGATTATTTATTAGCATTTTTTTCTTAAATGTTTATAATTTTAAGCTGAAGAATTGTTGTAATCGCTGAAACAATGTCATTATGTCTAATAAGAAAATATTTTATAAATTGTTTATTTGCTAATATGATTTAAGTTAAATTAATACAAATCGTGTTTTATTTTGATTATTTACTACCGCTAACCCTATCTAATTAGACGTTATACATATAATACGTAAATTAAAAGGAAAAACTAAGGGCCTGTTCTACCGCTTAACGTGCGTAAATATGCAATACTAGTTGCCCGCGACAACTTCCGCACATGATCCGCACAGAATTACAATCTGTAACGTCTTTATATTGATAAGGATTAATAATATATCTGTCTAAATAGCGTGCTAATTACCGCATCGTATGTGACCATTTCTTAAAATATAGAATGGGTATATAATAGTAAGCTATCCAAAAATATGTAGTTAATATGTTATTGAGGACTTTTATGTAGATCTATAAAGTAAAAGTGGAATATCAAAGGGATTGGGCAGCCTTTTCGATGAAAACTAACAGGCGGCTTGATTTTTTCTGATACTTCTAGCAATTATCGTTATATTTTTGCTTCACAGTACTTAATAAGTGTACCTAAATCCTTACTTACGTGAAATGTATGTCTATAATCGTCCAAAAACACCAATTTAAGTCCTGCCTTAAAAACATAGAAGATCTAGAATAATAACTCCTTCAATTAAGACGGAATTGAATTTAAAGTACTGTAAAGTAGTATATAATATTACTATCCCGAGCCCGCTCCGCCACTCGCCTGTTGCCTGTGGTATTTTTACCTTTTCGCGCTTAAATTGTATACCGGAAGTAATGTTTATGGCTTATGGTAAAAAAAAAATATATAATGTTGCAAGGAGTAATTAAAAAGTAATATTTGCACATAGATAATATTGAATACTGTTTGATAGTACCGCAATAAACGCTTGACATTAAGAAATAATTATGCCGGTTAATAATAAATACTAGAAAACTACATATGTGCACTATTTTCTAATAAAATGAATATTACAAAAAAATGTTACAAAGAATGTTGCCATACCAAAACAAGCGAAAGTGAAGCAAGCATAGACAACCTGTGTCATTTTTGGGTGCATTCTTTCATTCCTTTCATCCTGAAAGAAGTTTGTATTTCTGTTACTTGCTACAAATGCCGATTAATTTCAAAGAAGTGTTTTCGTCGATAGTTTTGAGGGAACCCGTGAGAAAAGGTTGGTGTAAGTGTAATTATTCATGTAACAGTTAAATACGGCATAAACGGTTTGGTCTTCCACCGATTTCATTGAAAATCTGGTATCGCAATTCATCGCTCCATAGAAGTCGTTACGAAATTTAACAAAATGACTTCGGCACTTTATTTGGAGCACTACCTCGACAGTCTACAACATCTGCCGATAGAATTACAACGGAACTTCAAGCTCATGCGAGATCTTGATGATCGAGCGCACGGGTTAATGAGGACAATTGATCTTATGGCTGACGAGCTATTGCCCAATATTCCGAAAATGGATGATGAAGTGAAAAAAGACAAGGTTAACGCCATTCAGGGTTTGTTCAATAAGGCCAAGGAATATGGCGATGATAAGGTGCAGCTCGCAATACAGACTTACGAGTTGGTGGACAAACACATAAGGCGCCTTGACTCCGACCTTGCCCGCTTTGAGTCGGAGATACAAGAGAAAGTTATAAGCGCTCGTGCGGCGCAGCAAGCCGCCGCCGACCAGGAACCGAATACCACGACAGTCAAGAAAGGTAGGAAGAAACACAAGGGCAGCGAGAAGGCCGCTGCTACGACGGGAAAGAAAAAGCGTGTTGGAGCTTCCAGCGAGGATGACGCCACTGCCACAGGCAGGTCAGCTGCCAAAAAGAAGGCTCAGCGAAAGGGTACCACCGCTACAGCCAATGCTGTCAAAGAGCAAGAAGAAAATGCTGACTTGGACTCTGTTGCTGGCATGGCACATCCCAGTGACGTACTTGACATGCCTGTGGATCCTAATGAACCTACATACTGTCTCTGCCACCAGGTGTCATATGGAGAGATGATAGGATGTGACAATCCTGACTGCCCCATTGAATGGTTCCACTTTGCTTGTGTTGATCTTAAAATCAAACCTAAAGGCAAATGGTACTGCCCTAAGTGTACTCAGGATAGAAAGAAGAAATGATCCACGGTTAAACCTCCTATAAAACCCACAGATAAGACTGTTCCTGTAAAAAAAGAAGTGAAGTGATGACTTCATAAAGTCTTATAAACAAAATTTTATTTTGAGTGTGAAGTGAATGTGTGATGGCTTTAGCTTATAAATGAACTGATAAATTTTTATAAAAGTAATATAAAGAAGGAATGTTGTGGCAGTGTGGTAGCTGCCCTTTGTATTGTTAATCAATCAATTGTCTTTTTTTGTATAGATTCCTAGGTACGAGTAGATTTTATATTACTAAATTTAATATTCTATTGGAACTAGTATTAATTTTCTTAAAATAATCATAAGCCTTGGCCTGGAATTGGTCTTATTATGAATTGATTGATGGTATTATTTATTTTTGGTGTATTATTTTAACTAGAGAATCGGATATTAAATTAATTTTCAAAAGCTAGATGTTAAAATAATAATATATTGAGACATTACAATTTCTTGGGATAATAATAGTGTTAATAATTAATTGCATAATTATGAAATGAGATGCTACATGCTACTGTGTTTCTGCCACCTTGAGATGACACAGATATTGACTGCCTAAAGTTAGTTGGATTGCTAAATCTATAAATTAGATATGTACTTATTCTTCACTACATAGTATAAAATAAAGTCGCTTTTTCTGTCCTCATGTCCCGATGTATGCTTATATCTTCAAAACTACACAATGGATTTTCATGCGGTTTTTTTTAATAGATAGAGTGATTCAAGAGGAAGGTTTATATGTATAATACATGCATAATATACCGTGCGAAGCCGGGGCGGGTCGCTAGTTGTGAAATAAATTAGACAAAGGCAAGGGCAATGAAGTGGTTTTATAAACACACTGAAATGAAACTTTCTTCACAACCATAAGCATGTCCACCATTTAATACTTTCTCTTGCCAGAAAGTGGGTGTATCCTATTGTAAGTACCCTGTTACTCAATGTGTCATAAAACACATTAGAACTACATAATTATAAAAAGCAATAATAAAATAGAAAGAAGTTATGAAACTTTAAGTTATACTTTTTGCTCGCATGATGGCAGCACTATAATGTTATGTGAATGTTACAAATACTACAAATATTGCCTTTTCATGTGATTTAGCTTGATAGAAGTTTGTTTTATACCAAATAATAAACTTGTCTTTACATAATGCAGTTGTTGCTATTTGTTGTTAGCATATAGGAATTATGTACCAATATCAGTAGCTTGTATTGTGGTTATTATATTATAGGACTGTATTAGTACATCAACATACAAAAAACCGGCTTCCATACCACTATAGAATTGCAGCATGTCTCTAGTATAAGAATCCTCTTTTATTCTTAACTTTATATGGTCCAAGATCCCAGGGCCACCAGACGTCACATATTTTCTGACGAACGAAATGTGGCCGATTGCGTAGTGTTAGTGTGTACTAAGAACGCATGCCTTCCTGCTAGCTTGCTTAGACGGCCAATTTTCAGGTATCAGGTAAGCAATGTACATAAAAACATTACGTACCTCATGTAAATTCTGAAAGCTGATTTTTACGTATGTATATTTTAGGCAATATCCTTAAAAATAAGTCTCCAATATTCCCAGACACTTTCCGTCGGCCGAATTGCTTTGCAGACGCTTTAAAGCTCCCAAAATAATTACGTAACTTCACCTACATTCTGATGCTCCATTTTTATATATGTCCACCAGACAACTATTTTAAAACCTCTTACAAAAAGACAGACCGATCCAAGGGGCCAATCATCTCCTAAATTCAATTTGAATACCTCTGGGTAAGAGCGCGAGGGCATTATCCACGCGCATGAGACTGCGTCTGCAAAGCAATTCGGCCGACGGAAAGTGGGAGTATTGGCGACTTATTTTTAAGGATATTGCCTAAAATATACGTAAAAATCAGCTTTCAGAGTTTCCGTGAGGTACGTAATGTTTTTATGTACCTTGATTACCTGATACCTGAAAATTGGCCGTCTAAGTAAGCTAGCAGGTAGACATGCGTTCTTAGTACATACTACGCAATCGGCCACATTTCGTTCGTCAGAAAATACGTGACGTGACGTCTGGTGGCCCTGGGATCTTACTCTAATGGGGTTAACTGTAAATTTCTAGTTTCTTTTACTTATTATGATATAAAATATCCCCTTTCCTATAAACAAATGAGAGACAGGGGACCCGTAGAAATGTGGCTGTAGTCTGTGCTCTCAGCATTGTTCACAAACACCTAAACCTATTTTAGTTAAAATATGTTTCAAACTTTTAGTCTATCTATAGGGGTGGTTTGGTAGTCCCAAGCACAATCCAGAACCGTGCCTTACATATCACACAATACATGCAGCTCTCATAACTTGTTTGAACTCATTTCATTCGGTAAAATGAAGGCATGAAAGGATTTTTTTTGTCATTTTCAACTGCTTCACCTTAGCATTAGGTAGATAATTATTTCTGTTCATGTTGATAGGAACCATCGCAAAAATAAGTATAGATACGAGAAATTCAAGAAATTAGGGTCCAATACAAGTTCCATTATTCAATAATAAAAGTGTTGAGAATGTTGAACAAATGTGTTGTAAATACTAATTTTTCTAGTTGCAGTTTTGACACATTTGAAAGTATCTTGACTTAATTTTAGGTATATGGGCAAAGTGCAAGACTGCTAATCACTTTCAATATTAAGTTAGATTAATAAAATCTTAAAAAGTCATTTGAACTATTTTATTTAGATTTGATTTTGATATTAAGAGTATAACGATGCAAAATTGGCGATTTTTGTCCATTAAATATAGATCTTTAAAATTATAATTGTCTTTGTAGTAAAACATAAAAAAATCGCACATGTTATCCAAATTAAGATCTGAACTAGGTAAGCGTGATCTTAAGATAGCACAAGTATACAGATAAAGTTTGTGTTACCAAGTGGTTGCCAAAGGTTAGGCCAGTAACATTACTCCCTATGATTGGAAATTGGGCAATGAATAACCAATTAAAAATGCTAGACTACCTGTAATAGATTAATAAAATTTATACATATTTGTGAATATCTGTAAAATACTTGGAAATCAAAATAAAAAAAAAATGTTTGAACTTCTACAAATTCTGAATATATCATATGATCAAGTTCATTTAAGAAAGTGACATGAGTTTTGTTAGTCCACATTAAGCGCTAATATTTACAGGATTTCCTAAACCAATTTTTTTTAGGAATATAAAATTGCAACTACTTGGACTTGCCAATAGAAATATGGAAGCAATAACTAATACTAAAATATGACCTATTTAAGTTTGTGACTGAGAATTATGTTTTTAAGGCTATTATGATATAAATTATAATGAAGTCAATATACTAAGCAAGTTTAATATATACATATACCGATTTATGGAACACCATGTATTGTTAAATGTTTTACCATATTTTATGATTCATAGTTATAAAATAAGACATCAACATTGAATGCTAGATTTTAGAAAATATCATCACATGGGTAAAATCAATACAGCGTGTGCGACTTATGGTAAAATGTGACTAGATATGAATTTTAACGCAGTAACAATGCAAAAATACAGACTTTTTGAAATCATTAAAATTTAGCTAGACTCCTGATAAAAAGAGAAACAAACATATTGAGATGTTATTCTGCATTCTTGTAAAAGAAAACAAACGTAAAAGAGTAATAAAATATTTACATACAAAATTGTTGCCATTAAGTACTTTATGTTAAAAGCGTGCCACGTGCCACGTGCTTTCGTAGAAAGTGGTACCCTATTTTTTATTGTGCTCTTATTTAAGAGTACAAAATATGCTCCTTTATTGTGAATGTAGATAACTGGCGTAATAGATATGATACATTTACATGCGCGATGTACAGTAATATCGTACGTATGTGCCCGAATACTGGCCCTTTCTAGCTGCATTTACTAATAGGCCACCACGCATGGCTGTAATGGCTGATTTAAGGCGAAGGTTAGGTCCAGCTAGTCGTTTTTTTAACATTCTTCAATGTCTAAATTTATAATTTTCACTGTAACAAGAAGCAAACTCCTTATAAATGTTACAGAAGCCACATTATAAATATCTAAATTTGCTAAGTAATGTGTCCAAATTAATTTTTTATTATATAATTTTTTAAAACTGCATACCTGTACGTAATATTATCTAATAAATACCTACTAATAATAAAATGTCTCATAAGAGTTCGATAGTAAAGAGTAGAAAATGAATGAAAGGGATTTTTGTACGCAATTGATACCACAAGCATTTTACGTAAAAAATATGACAGTTACATAGAAGGTGGCGCCCTCTTTTAATTTCTTTTCCACTCTCTACCGCACAACTTGCGGACTATGTTGGATTAACCCACGTTTCACAATTAGTTTAATCAAACAGGGGACTAGCCTTGTCCCAAATTCATTTACAAAATATTTTTGTTGTATGCGGAATGATTCTAAAAACGAAAATATTTACGTAAAAAAGTTTACAAGTAAGCGTAACTAGGTATTTATAAGCCTTAGCTAGAGCATGAAACACAAATGATAACATGTAAATGATTGTTTTGTTATTGCCATTATTATGTTCATAAATCACAGTATAAATAAACCGTCATGTCATTTATTACACCCACTCGTAATTTGCTTGAGGCAAAAATTTGTTCAATCGATGATCCGTTTTCAGGAGGTTCTTAAATGGTTTTCTTTTTTTGCAATGATATTCTATAATTCGTAGGCTTAGGTTAGGTGCATATTTATTTTAAACTAGCCGTTGCCCGCGTCTTCGCCCGTTCCAGTATTTCTTTTTTCAAAATTTTATTTTATATAAACCTCGTCCAAACAGTAACAAACACAACTAAAAATGAATTATCCAACTCGGTGCAGTTGTTTGGAAGTTATGCGCGTACATACATTTCGACGATTATTTTTTTTATTTAAATAGATGCGAAATATTCGTACGTTTGATCGTAAACATGCCTGATGGTCTAAGATGGAGCAAGCTTATCTATAGCAAAAAGCTTATTCGATCTTGATTTGAAAACTGCCTGCGTAGAGTAGGTATAGTCAGCGTCATATAGTTTGAAGTATCCAAGTGGGCCAAATAGTTCGGTACACCATAGATACAGTTTGGCGTGTCGAACTTTTTGGTCACTTTGGATGTTCCATACTATATGACGCTGACTGTACAAGGAATAGACGCAGACAGCTATTTCACTCCTCAGCTGGGTTCTATTTTATTTTAGGGGTGCTCGCTGATGATAGGTGGATCTTCACCTCCCACACCCACCCTGTGTGTGACCTTGACCTGTGAAAAAAAGGGACCGGTGGAACCGTACTCCTTAGCGGTGGCGAATTATCTTTCTATCTTTATAGTATTGTCACCGTACTTAGCACATTTTTTTAGTAAGGTAATAATCATCATATTTTTGAATATAAAAGAGTTCCATACAAACTTGTATGGTTATACCTAGGTAATTACTTGTTCGTAAGCAAAAACTGCACGACTTGAAAGGGTGGGGAGGGAGGGGCTCTTTCAAACCTGATTTGAGCGCAGGAGCTCCGAAATTGCATCAGACACGACACGAGTATGATAGATAATTGACAGGACTTGCATCAGGCAGCGCGTGCTCAGCAAGAACAAATTTACAGTATTAAAATAAATACTGCATCGCTTTTTTGGCTCTACTGCATTGTCTGCATTAAGTACCTACTGTTTGTTTACTTAAATATTAGAGACTATCGAAAACTTTCAAGAGATGAAAACGTCGTACCTAGTATGCAAGTTGATGCAGTTTCTTGGACCATGTATTCTAGTATGTATGTATAATGTTATAGAACAAATATTACAATGTTTCCTGTTGGTTTCTTGATAAAAATCCGAAGTAAACAAACGAGTAAGTAGACATCACAAAACGAGTGTCAAGGCAATGAACTTAATTATTATTATTTGCTTCCTAATTTGATAAAAATACTAAACCAAGTAGGTATGTTTTTTACTTACCCTGACAAGCAAGTGCCTTGATTATCCTACACATTCTCCATACGCGTAGCTTCATAGACCCATTTTGTATTTTGAATTTCAAAGAATGAGAAAGGAGAGACTTTCCTTCATTAAAAGTCCACGAAATCGACAAGTAGGTACAGTTATTTACAAAAGTGCAGTCAAACGCTAAGTACCACTTTTTGACCTTAAAAAATAAAATACGTTGAAAAAGTAGGCATGTAACTTAATCGACGGGAGGGGAGCATTATCTATCTTTATGTTTCAGTGTTCCAGTTCGATCTAATAAGGTTCTAATAGAAAAAAATCTGTATGTAACTACCTATCTCACCTCATGCCGTAAAGCCATGTAAACTGTAAATGTAGTCGAAGGTACAATTTGGACGAAGCTTTTAAGAGTAATGCAAGTCCTTTGTAATTGATAGGTTTTTGCCTTCAACTGTACAAGTGCAGGAAAAACAGTAAAATTGCGCACAAAGTTTAAATGATAGTTGATAATGCCAGCCTGCAAAGCGGGACACAGCTCGCACCACGCTCACACCGCGCACAGTTGGCCAACCACACGCACCCTCTCCAAGTGAGCGCGGAAAAAATCTGGAAAAAAAACTGCCTGGATTTGTATCAAACTTTATCCGTGCGAATTGTTTTTCTGATATTTTCTTAGTTAAAATTGACATACACGAACGGAAGACAGAAAGAAACATGACGACTTTCCTGCGGAAAATGTGGAAAAATCATTCGAAACACAAAAGTGAGTACTAGACTGTTAATAAATATTATGCATATTATTTAATTTCATTAATAAATTATTTTTGTGTGAAATGGGATAAGGGTTTTATTGTTATTCAAAATACGCAATTCACATCAATATTTTTATTGGAAGTAAACAAGTATAGTATAAGTTAATGAAACAATAATAGGCTAACTATTTACACTGAAATATTCTTTACATATTCTTCTGAATTTTAACCACCAAAGCTATTATTATTTTCAATGTGGTTTAGCAATGTCGTCGAAAGTTCAAAGCATAAATTCGCGTGATTGTGATTGTTAAACTTGTGGTGGAAACTTTAAAGCGATTTTTGTGTTTTTTGGTAAACTACCTCGTACCCATTTATTTGGTGTTAATAATATAACATACCAATAATACAAATAAACGTGGATAACTAATTATACTTAGTGGGGAAGTATAGTTTACGAATAAATTACTTAACCACCCCAAGGTTCAATGTCAATTGTACCTACGCTCATTAAAGACTGGGGGATTTGGGTTAGTTTCATTGAACTCCCCTGCAAGTCCTGCCTGAATTTTGTTTTTAAGGATTTGTGTTGTGTTTGTCAAAAAATGTTTCCTTAAATTTGTCGATGGGGTGACTTAATTTTGAATTGAATCTTAAACTACGATGAAAAATCTATAGGAGTAGGTATTCAATCACGCTAATCCAACCACCTGATAAAATATTTCGGAATTATTCTGAGACCTTGAATTGCTTGGAAGTCAATTTGGTAAACAACCCCATTGTTTTTTTCTGCTACAAGTAAAAATGGTAAAGGCCTAGCCGGAATGGATTACACTTAGGTGGTATAGTTTTCTAGAGTTAGAGTACTATCCAAATTAGTAAGATGGTTAAAACTGGGAAAACAAAATTAGCTAGAAACATGCAAACCTTAGCGTTTTAATCACAACACCCATGTCAAATACATAATAATAATAAAAATAAATACATAGGTATATACACCCCCTTGCAAAAAAAATGGGCACCCCTTTCTTTTCTAAGCTTTAATGCCTAAAAATCTGAAAACCATAGGTGTCCGATTTTTTTGCTAGGTGGTGTGTATGCTTAATAAACTTTCATAATGCGTTAGTAGGCGTGTATAATAATGAAACCAATATAGAAAATGAGCTTATCTCTATAGGTAGATAAATAAATAACAAGTTGTAAATAAACTCATTACAGAAATAATTAATTATAGAGTGAATGACTGAGTGAAAGGTGTAAATTCACATTAAATTCTAATAGCTCGCGTGACCAGGCAACAGGGGACTCGAAAATTCAAAATTCGAAATTCGTATCTACCGCTCTCATAACTTTGATTTTAAGTGTGAGCGAAACGGCACGAAACAGACTTCAAATTTCTAACTTCGGAGTAAAGGCTAGTTCAGCCTTCACGTATATCGTCTTATTCCTCCGAGCGTATGTCTTTTGCCTAAATTAGAAAAGTTACTTCTCTCACTTAAGTTTTTTTTAACGGCTTCATTAAGCGTTACTCGTTTAGGACCACGGCCGCGGTCCTCGCATACAGCCACCTTGCCATCTCCGGGTGCGGGTTTCTCCTTAATTACTTAGGAATTAGGAGCTCTCGCTGCCGGCCTTAGAAGGCGGTAAGAAAAACTTACCTAGGCGGTTTCTGAACGAAACTTGACTTTGTACGCTACCATCCATTGCTTGCTTATCTCGAAATGTTTTTTCTATATCCGGTATCAAAGCAGCATTGTAGACTTACTTGAAGAACGTTAGATGTGCGTTGTGGTGTCTTTAAAGTGCAGTAAATTCTTCTTGTAAGTGTATCGCTTGGAGCTTTCCTTAGTGGCTTTAACTAAAGCGAAGGTTATGGGCATTTTTTAGAAAGTGTTGGGAAGCGGTGTTCTTGAGATCGTAATGCTGACAATGTTGTTAAATAAAGTAGTTACAGTAGGGTTACTTTTTTTTAGTAGGTAAATACAAAATAGCTTAAAATGGGTTACTCAATGCGAAATAAATTGTATAAAATATACCTAATCTAATCACGAAACGCTGTAAGAAAACTGACTTTTTTAATTCGTGACACATTTTTTTTGACATCATAATTAACCAAAACAAATGAACGTTGAATAACAGTTTCTAGATTGACGGAGCCTGTCCTAAAAGTCTATCATAGCTTTTATATCTTCAAACAGTGCCTAGGGTTGCTCATTCAGACGCAGTATAGCTAAAGATTGAAGAGATAAGAGGGAGGGGGGGGGGAGAGGGCATATTGCGTTTTGTGTCCCCACTCCCCTCAGGGCCACAGTCGGCGGTTTTCCTAAATTACAGTCTTTAAAAGTTTGTCATAATGAGTGAAGTAAATATGTACAAACATTTCGTTATTTTAAAATTGTTATTCACCTAGTTGACCGATAGACATTTCTGTCAAAAGCTAGCTACAGCTTCCGTTTTTCTGACCAATTTGTCTTACCATGAGAAATCTTGCCTCAATTTAAAGTAACAGAATCCATCTGGTCCACCCGTTCCGCCCGCGACTCCGTCTATCTCCGTCCGCGCAAAACTATGCAATTTTCCGAGATAAAAACCTATGTCCTTCCCCGGGACTAACACTATCTCTGTACCAAATCTCATTAAAATCGGTTCAGCGGTTTAGGCGGGAAAGCGTAACAGACAGACGTTACTCTCGCATTTATAATATTAGGCATAGAAGTACATTATACATATCTTTACCTACTTACATACATTTTATAGTAGGTATAGCTAATTGTTATATATACGCATATGTTAGTATAGTAACGGGGGCTGGGACCTCCGTCTTGTTTTATTAAACAGTGTGCTATCGATACTCGGCCTGTTCTAAGCTCTTGTCTCCCTCACCGTGCTATATACGACACTAATAAAGAGGCATGCTAGGAATCCCCACTATTACTACTACGAGATATTGTTAAGGTAAAAACATATCTATCTACTACCTATTCAAGAGTAGGTTATCCGTATACCTACGTCCGTTATCCGTTTCTGCGAAGGTGATACATTATTGATTAAACATAAATAAAAGAGAGATTGTTAGCGAAGTATGTGGTCTTGTACGTTGGCATTCCAGGTAAATGGTTGCATTTATTAAAAAAAAACATTGCAAAATCATTTCTTAGCAGGGCACGGTCTTTCACCACGTCGGGAGACTTAAATGTAGGTACCATTCGAAATTGGAAATTTGTATTAATTAGATTAATAGAGATATATATTTTTTTCAAATCTACTCGTTTTTTAAATTAAGCACATTTTACCACTGAGTGCGCAATGCCGCCGACAGAGATTAACTACCTAAAGTTAAATACTTATAATTTCACACGTCGTATTCATCTCCAGCCTATATCCGTCCCACTACTTGGCACAGGCCTCCTCTCAGAACGAGAGGGCTTGGGCTATCCCACGCAGGCCCAGTGCGGATTAGGAACTTCACACACACCATTGAATTGCTTCGCAGATGTGTGCAGGTTTCCACACGATGTTTTCCTTCACCGAAAGCTCATGGTAAATTTAAAATGTAATTTCGCACATAAATTCCGAAAAACAGCCCCCTTAGAGCGTGCTTCAATGAGGCTGAGCGTAGCGGAGACTAGCAAAAACCGACCATTCACATTAGTTAAAATCCACATACCTTCACCATTTCATTTTTGGTTCAGTATTGTAGCTATACATATTTATATATATACGTATAGGTAAACTCTAGCCTGTATGTATACGCCCCATTGCTGGGGACAGGCCTTCTCTTATAATGAGAAGGACTCAGTGCGGTTGGGAACTTCACACATGCCATTGGATTGCTTCCTTCACCGATTTCGTATATGTAAATTGCCCGGGTTCTACCACTAGGCTACCACGACAGATGCATAAAACACAAGTTAATATGGCAGTGGGAAAAAATCGAATCGCAATTATTACAGCCGAGGGCTTAATTTAAAGGTCAAATGTATGTACTCCCCACCTTATTGTTTGTGTCATAAAGGTATATAGATGTTTTTACGTCCTGGTACGTCCGTATTTATGCCTTTGACTGTACATAGATTGTTATTTGGATAATTAAATTAGTTACGGGCACAAGAGGCCATTTATCTTAGTCCTCTAGGTTGGCAACGCATCTGCAATCCCTCCGGGGTTGCGGGTGTCTATGAGCAGTGGTGATCACTTACCATCAGGTGACCCACCTGCTCGCGGCCTTCCTATTCATATAAAAAAAAGAAGTTAGTAACAAAACACTTTCACCCCGCATTCATCACGACCGTTTTCAAAGGGCCCCCGATCGATAACTTCAGACTGTTCGATAAACTGGCCATAATATTATGAATCCATCATATTTGTTATTATTTAACGTCAATACGAAGGTCTTGGGTCCAATATTCGCACATGATAGCAGCGGCTATTTCAGTCTATCAGCATTATCTAGGCCAGACTGTATATAGCGCAATGGGCCAGGGGTCAGTTTTAGGCGCAATTACTTCTGAAGATCAGACATGTGGACCGTTGTAAATAAATAGCTAGTATGACGCGTGATGCTTTAGAACTACGCATGTCTTGGCTAATTAGCGATTTATTGGCGCTTATCGGGAAATAAAAGTGATATTAATTGGAAGCGCTGGTAGTGTAATGTCTAGTTACTTATCACAAAGCGCTTATGACGATAGTTGCCTTTAGTTTATAGTTTTTTCTATAGTAGGTAGGTAGGGTGGCGGCACCAATGTTAGACACTATAAGCTGACAAGCACCACTAATGAACACTTCATTCTTAATTTAAAGATGATACGGTTTAAAATTTACTTTTGTAAAATAAATGGCTATGCCTTAGTGTCTTTTAATTAAGAGTTATTGTGCTTTATTGGGTCCGTGTCCATTACTTGTGCCGTCATCCTGTAAAGCTTAATACATGCACTATCTCTCTCTCTTATAGTGCCTCTCCAACTAGTGGAGGTTGGCAGTCAGCTCCGCATATTTCCTCCGATCCTTCGCGAGGTTGAAAAGTTCGGCAGCACTTGCGACTCCGGTCCACTCCCGGATATTGCGCAACCACGACTTCTTCCTACGGCCGACGGCTCTTCTGCCTGCTACTTTGCCCATCATTATAAGTTGCAGGAGTTCGTATCTGGCGTGCCTAAGCACGTGGCCCAGATAGGCAACTTTACGCTTTTTGATGGTCTGCATAAGTTGGCGTTTCTTCCCAGCTCGGCGTAGTACTTCAACGTTAGTCACTCGATGTATCCAGCTAATGCCCAACATGCGTCTATAGGCCCACATTTGAAAGGCTTCTGTACGTTTCCGAATTTGCTCTTTGACAGTCCAGGCTTCACATCCGTACAGAAGTATAGGCCATATATAACACTGCAGTAGACGAGTGCACTACATGAAATGCTAAATATTCCTTAATACTTAACTCACGTAAAATTTAGGTCTCGTAAAGCTATCAATGGGGCGCTGCACGCCTTTGTGAGCAGTGAGAGGGTGTCGAAGAAGCGTCCGTCTGTCCACAAAGGGGCGCTTGTTCCAACATTAATGTACGGCAGCGAAGCTTGGGTGCGGCAAAAGAAGCATGAAAGTAGAATAAATGCAGTAGAAATGAGAGCGTTCAGAAGTATGGAAGGTGTATCACTGAAAGATAGAATTAGGAATAGTGTGATAGGGGAACGTGCTGGTGTGAAAGTGGATAGAAAAAAGTATGCTTAGTTGGTCTGATCACGTAGAGCGAATGGATGGAAGTAGACTAACTAAACAGATCTATATGAGGAGTGTGAATGGTTGCGTTGAGAGGGGAAGGCTTAGACGGACGTTCCGAGACCAAATAGGACACGTTTTGAAAAAGGTCAGGTCAGGAGTACCCGAAACCGACGAGCATGTATGAAGAGATTGATGAATGTCAGGATTGTAGCAAGTAGAACAAAGTAGGTATCTGCCAACCCCTGTGGGAAAGAGGCGTGACGGTATGGATGCATGTAAAACGATAAAAATCAGCTTTTTAATAATTACTAGCCGTTGCCCGTGAGTTCGTCCGCGCAGAGTTAAAACTTTTTGGGCAGCTTGACTTTTCCTGGCACATCCAATAATTATCGTTATATATCAACCAATATACACAACATCTTAATAAATAATATACACAAACCTTCCTCGTGAATCACTCTATCTATTGGTGCAAACCGCATGAAAATCCGCTTAGAAGTTTTTGAGTTTATCGCGAACACACAGACAAACGAACAAACGCGGCGGAGGACTTTGTTTTATGATAGGTGTAGTGATAGGCCAAAATTCGTCAGGAAGTTACCTAGTACACCACTACTATCATTAAAGACTGAGTAGTGTAGCTTTATTTTATATATACATTTATACGTACTTATCAATAAACATGTCGTCGGCCTCTGCAGGTCTGTTCAACTCGCATATAATAAATGGCAATAAGCCGTGGCTTGATGAACCATCCTTGATATTACCAATCTCTGGGAAAGCTGTATGTGACAAATAAAACAACGATATATCTATGGGTTACAATTCCTTGGCGTAATTACTCTCAGGAACTTCAGAACATTTACCTATATTGAATTGTAATAATGTAACTTAAAATTATCAAGTCCTTCAGTTTTGAAAGCACCCACACTCGAAAACTCTTCTTTATAAAACTACCTACTGAAATTATCGGCTTAATATCTTCCGGTGAAATTAAAGACCGTATACCATGTCATTTGCATGGCCAATTCAGCGTTTACAAAACCAGATCTAGATCGCCGTTAAGTATAATCCAATTAAATGGCAGAGCTCGGAAAATTGTGCGTTGACTTATGTACAAAATTACCAGTTACATACATAGTAGATAACGGAATGGCAACGTTCGTTTCATGCTCATGTTTATAAACTTTGAAAGCTTTCACAGTTTTCACAACGCAAGACTTTTTCAAGACATAGCAATGAAAGACGTCATGGTAAGGCCCAGCACCCTAATGCATTGTAAACTGTAGAGCCAGAGTAGTTAGAGAATATTTTTTCAACCTCATTGTACACAGACTGAGTTTGAGTTAAATTTTGGGGTAGTTATCAAGTGAAGTTTTATGTCAATGTTACATAAATATTCGGCCTGCCTTCGTAACTTTTTACCAGTCAGGCAACCTTGCCAAGGGAAAGATCTGTCTCATTAATCTTATTAAAGATTTCTAGGCTTTATAACAGTACAACCACGCCCTTCTAGTCCGGTTTGGTCGCCACTCCATGTTTAGACTCACATCAATCTAGGAGTCTAGGCTTAAGGCTATATACCTACTTATTAAAGAAGGTAATGACGGGTGTTGCGAAACCGAAAATGCACTCGTGTCGTTTCCTTGGTTGGAGTTGGTGAGAGAATGTGCCAAAGTCCTAGACTATCGTGTAACTAAATCGAAGCTAATTATTTTTGTACTTTGTCGCATTAGCACATTTTGTCAATTGTTCCTATAGGTTCGTGTGATTCCTCGGGGCACTGATTTTCGATATCCGGGGGCTTATTTCAATGAAGTTATTAGTTTAGAAGCTTAATTTTTTTCCAAGATAGCTTGTATCCGTATTTAATTGGGATATCAGTCAGTTGTTCTGTAAACGATTTTAAAAAAATTACAAAGAATATTAAATCCATTTTTTGACTACTTTGTGGTGTCTGTTCTCCATTTTCTTGAGAACATGTAAGAATATCATAAATTCATTCAACTTTATCACTATATTGAGTGACCAAACCGAAAGAGGATTACTTGTTACAGTATTAAAATACAACCAGTATTTTTTAACTATAATATTATTCATATTACTGAGGATTTTAATCCGTTGTGGCAAACAAACGTTTTGTGCTCCTGGCTACCAGTATTAAAGCTTAGAATTTCATTGGTTGACTTAGTAATAAATGGTCCCAAAGGCAATGTATTTAGCAGTTTTATGTAAGGCTTGCACTAGAAACATTTCGTTAGAATAGTGTCGACTCGACTGTAGACTTTTATGTCAAACTAGGCGAACTTAAGTAGCTCAGGCGAAGTTACAGGACAGGACAAATTGTAGCTATTAGCTCTAAGTAAATTATATATCCGCAACAAGCTTCGATAGAATCAAAATAAACGGCACGTAAAACAGCTTAGGCCTTTGCGGCTTACTTTTAAATAAATAACGCTTTGAAAAAAAAAAAAAAACTTCCAATTTAAGTAGTATCTGCCTATCCTTACTTTTATATTCCTTTGTCCGTTATGTTTTGGAATTTCAGCATTTTCTTAAGTATTCACCTTCATTCCTAATTATAAATTGGTTTTCTTTTAGAACTAAGTGAAGAATGGGCGCTAGCAGAGTGCGAAGGCGAGGGGTGGTGGCGCGAAGCTCGCGAAACTGGAGGAAAGGACGGCTCCATTGATGTTAGATACGCCGGCATGACGCCTGTGGAGCGCGCTGCCTCCGCGCCCGCTACCGCGATCGCCGTACGCTCCGCTCTACACTCCGCCAAGAGTAAGTTGACGGAAGATCGTAAGAATCACATGAAAGATAGGAGTTAGCGGTAAGCGCCCCTCGCTTGCACCATGGTGGGGTTCATAAATCGGAGGGAGAGATGGCTTTGTTGACGTTAGACACACCGGCCGGCATGACGCCTGTGGAGCGCGCCGCCTCCGCGCCCTCTACCGCGATCGCCATACGCTCCACTCTACTCTCCGCGAAGAGTAAGTTGACAAAGAATTGTAAGAATCATGTGACGGCTATGAGTTACTGAGATAAACTAAAGGAAGGCATATTTCCGTTGACATAGGATAGGAAACGCCGGCATGAAACACGCCGCTTCTGCGCCCGCTGCCGCACTCGCTCTCATCTCCACCGTACACTCTACAACAGTTTGTTAGAGAATTAATGCGAGTTATATAACAACAAATATTTCAATATACCTACGTATTGTGTATTTTTGGTTCCAGCTTTGAACAAGAAGTTGCAGCGGGTAAACTTGGACATCAGCGCAAAAGGAATTGTGGTCACCGACGCGGACTCGAACGATAACGTACTCAGCTTATCTATATACAAGTAAGTATAAAAACAATGCCTTGAACCCGAGTTTTAACAAGGTTGAGGAATGTTATACCTACAGCCGGTTACACGGTCCAAGAAACTGAATCACATACTACTGTAGATCCAAGCAATATTTTAAAGTAACTAGGTACGTAAACATTTGGAAGAAGATACCTTCTATATTTTTCAAAAGAAGGTTGTCTGTTTATTTCACTGTATTTTTAACTACTTGGAATAATAGCAGCGCACAGCGGAAGCGTGATGGGCCCATAACCTAATGAAGTAAATAGAAATAGCTACACATATTTGGGGTCATAACAGTGCCCCCGCCAAGACCAAACCGTTTTGTCGTATTTTTTTACAAACTTGGAAACCAATTTCCCTCGCATTTGTACACAAGAAAAGAAAAATAATCCAAAAGTAAATGATTTGAATTTTACATTTAACAACATATCAACACGCGTCTGCAGTCAAATGCCATCTGACTCGTAGATGTATGCAGGTTTTCTCAAGATGTTATCCTCCACGGATGAAATCATGATAAATTTTACTAATTATAATATATCAATATCGGAGATCAATGACATTCGTACAAGTAATACATATCTCTATTTGTTGAAATTTATCACGTTAATGCAACATGATAAAAAACTGGGATAATTAGTGATGTTGTTAACGCCAGAATGTGATTTATTAGCACTTTTATTAATAAATGCCAGACAAAGACGCCAATTATATCGCCAAGTTGACCCCAATGTCCCAGATCCATTGTAAGGAAATTGAAGTGTATCCACTTTAAGCACCAGTTTGTCACACAGTCACGCGATGACTAAACCTTTTCGATTCTTGCTTAGTTAATCCATTTTTGAAATCACATCTGTAAAAAATACCATTGGAAAGTAGTAAAAATACACAGTATGTTATGTGTATACTGTAGTTACATATAGCCTACTGTATATTTTCATAGATGCGATTTCAAAAATCGATTAACTAAGCAAGACCACCAACCCAACGTTGGTTACGGTAGCTCAGCTGCCCAGCACAAAAAGCTTACAGTTCACCACTACACAAGTATGTATATCTATGTAACTTTTTGACACTTACACCTACCATTTGTGCTTACCGAGCCTTCCTGATCCTATACTACCTATACATTAATGTCGGGGAAAGAGTTAAACACGCGGATCATTGATCTTGGAGGTCTTAACCCGTCAAGCGTCCAAGCGACTACAGTAAGTTGTAAGTAGTCCCTAACTTTTTCGGGCGGGAAATGTCCTAGGGACTGTATTATGCAGTCCCTAAAAAAAGTCCCGAAAAAGTTAAGGACTACTGTAGTCGCTTGGACGCTTGACGGGTTAAATGAATAACAAAGAATATCCTCAGAGTCAGACAATTAAGAAATCACTCAGTGTGCACGTCTGGCACGTCTGGTATCGTCAACTACCCACTGATTTTTATAATCAAAACAATGTATCCAATGGCTGCTCTCTCTCACATATAGTTACTATACTCTTTGGTTTTCAGGATCTCCTACTGCTCAGCGGACGCGTCGAACGCGCGCGTGTTCGCCGTGGTGGAGGGGCGTGGCAACGAGCACGTCGCGCACGTCTTCACGTGCCCGCGAAGTCGCCACGCGCGTGCGCTCGCGCTCTCGCTTGCGCACGCCTTCAACGATGCCTACCAGGTAGGGTTTATACAGCATAGCTCATTGTTTCTGGTAAATTGTCAGTGCTATATGACATTTGTTAATTTGTAAGAGCTAACAAAATTTGGGGTGCGAGTCGGGTTACCTCCACGTGTGGTCAAGAGCTGCGGTTCGTTTTTGGATCCGTCCGGGAGGAAGAGCAGTGCTTGGTCCGGTGCACCCTGGGCATCGGCTAATGATTTCCTGGCAGTTTCTGAGGGCCCGACAGGGGGGGGAGGGGGGTCTTTGACCATTACCGTACAACGTTGCCGACATTTTGTCACAAGATTTTTTAAGTATATTTTTGTTACTTTGACATTGGCGAAGTTGTCGTCGCTATAACGATTTGATACGCCACAAATAAGAAGAAGAACAAAATTTAAATATAAAACAATTAGTTGCCTTGCTTTTTAGAAATGTTTCACAAATATTAGGTTTCAATACTTTCAACTATTCTTATATTTGTAGCTGTGGCATATAAATATTTAGCTAACGCTGATAATTTTCGATTTTTTCAACAATCACGATATCTTAAAAACTGAGCCATTTTTCGCAAACCTGAAACCTATATCGACGATTTCTGGGAGACCTTGCGTATTCATATCCCTTTGGATTTTGATCAAAATTCTTCTGTTCATTTATATTCTTGCAACTGCATCAGAAGATGCCAGTAGGTGAGACGTACACACAGCAAAGCTATTCGGTAAGCAGGATAGATACGGCGCGAGCGTGCGTAGGTGCTTACCTGATTATATTGCCGTGTGTACGTACCTTATAGCTATGATTTTGTTTCAGGCTTGGCAATCCAACCAGGCCAGCTCACTACAACCCAGTGGCAGGCGCTCATCACCATGGGTATGTTTCTACTTTCACTTAAAAGCCATTTCAAATAATAAACGTAGAGAGCTAACTTTTTTAGAACTTTTATTGTGACAGAATCCCTTTTCATGCAGCGGTAGTTATTTTTTAAATTGTAAATAGCAATAATAATTACTATTGAACGCAACCGACACCAAGTATTGCGGGACGATTACACTAGGCGCTTAATCAATTTGAAGCAACTTAAACAATTGCAAATACATTTAATTTAATATATACATACATACATACATAAATCCCGTCTTTATCCCTTACGGGGTAAACAGAGCCTAAAGTAATAAGACCTAATCAAATGTCAAAATGAACACGATGGCGATTGCGAGCGAGTTAGGTAATAAGCCTACTGACCTCGAAGTGGGTGAAATTCGACTTGCAAATTAAAGCCGACTACCGCGAGCTGTAACGTGCCTCAGTTACGGTTACCTATGAAAAACCAGTAGCTGGCTTAAGAAACGGACAACGAGCATAGGTAGTACTGAACATTGCAAGTTCACTGAATCAAAGCTCGTAAAAACTAGAAATTCAAATTTATTTAAAAATTATTTTTAGGAGCGTTTCGCGCAAGAGTCCGACGAGGAGGAGGAAGAGGAAGCCGACAGCAAGTGGCACGCACAGGCGCCGCTCGTCACATTCGCCTGAACTTTAGACTGAAATTATTTTACCGCTCCAGCTAACTACAGGGTGTTACAAAAATACCCCTACAGCCGAAAGGGGGTTATGTAGTTCCATGTTTGTAAAGAGTCCATTGGCGAATTATATTTTTTTTTCATAAGAGTGAATAGAATACGAGTAGGTCTATGATCTTACATAATATCTCCGGAGTTACAATATCAAGACTAGTAAAATCAGATGTAATACATACATACATACATACATACCGTCACGCCTCTTTCCCACAGGGGTAGGCAGAGACTACTTTATTCCACTTGCTACGATCCTGACATATTTCTTTCGCTTCATCCACAGTCATCAATCTCTTCATACATGCTCGTCGGTTTCGGGTACTCCTGACCTGACCTTTTTCCAAAACGTCTCCTATTTGGTCTCGGAACGTCAGTCTAGGCCTTCCCCTCCCAACGCAACCATTCGCACTCCCCATATAGATCTGTTTAGTTAGTCTACTTTCATCCATCCGCTCTACATGCCCAAACCAACTAAGCATACTTTTTTCTATCCTAGTCACTATATCCTCTTTCACACCAGCACGTTCCCTTATCAGACTGTTCCTTATTCTATCTTTCAGTGATACACCTTCCATACTTCTTAACGCTCTCATTTCTACTGCATTTATTCTACTTTCATGCTTCTTTTGCCATACCCAAGTCTCGCTACCGTACATTATCAGATGTAAGCAAGAATTAAATTACAACAATACATAAAAAGTCATTAAAGTTGATGGAGATGAAAGTTTTTCTGGCAATTTTGTAACACTTTGTATAGGTATAGGAAATAGAGCATTTGTGTTTATATGTAGGTATATTATGTCGTTTTAGGCCAGAACCTTCTAATAAAATAAATCGACATAGCTGATTGTTTCAGCGCACGAAAAGATTTAATTCAGTAATCTCATTTTAACTTTGTAAGCGTGTAAGTAGTACATAGATTGTCTTTAATACTTATGTGCTACGTATTATGCTCAAAGGAAAATAAAAACAAATCAAAAAAGAAATAGAAATATCATGTAGATATAACATATTTATAGTACTTAATCTATACTAATATTATAAAGAGGAAAGATTTGTACCTATTTTTGTATGTTTGTATGTTTGTAATGAATAGGCTCAAAAAGTACTGGGCCGATCTGGATGAAATTTGGAACATAGATAGATTATAGTCTGGAATAACACATAGGCTACTTTTTATCCCGGAAAATTGCGTGATTCCCGCGGGATAGCGATAAACGAATTCTACGCAGACGAAGTTGCGGGCAACTGCTAGTGTTTGATAATTTAGGTGTTGATGTAATAAAGTGCATTGATTTTATGTATTCTGTAAAATTGACAAACTGACAGACAGACGCAGGTAGTTAATAAATAAGCATATACTTAAGTATAACTATGTATAAGTGTTGGTAGGCGCTACTACCTGTAATTGTATAAAGTGAGTTTTTTTAGAAATTATGTAGAACGATTGGTACAGTTAATTTTTACTTATTTAAATGTTAAATATTATTGTACAAATATTTTGACTGATGTACGCTCAAGTTAGTTATAGAATAAACTAATTCGAATACAGTTGTTTTTATAGTCTAGTATACCTATAAATAAATCTACGTCAGTCCTAAGTACTTAGCTATATTTTTTTAAACGTGTCTTTAAATACTTAATACCTACGTACTTAACTGGATGAAGAGAAAAATAACTAGAATCTGGGTAGTGAAGTTTGAGACTGGAATCTCGCGGCCAATTTAAAAATCAAGTGTGTTGTGCATGACCCATTATATTGTGTGTAAATACTGATTTTGTGTATTATATATCTATCTATTACCTTTAAACGAGAAATTCTTGGTAATAGATAGTGCAGCATTATTTTTGCTGCATGGTGATTTAGCCTTTTTATTTATTATTTTGTTAGTAACCTTTTTCCGCCGTTCATACTGGTTATTAATCATTCTTTTGAGCAGATTCGTTTGAATTTTAAAATTGGTGTTCGGTATCGTAAAATCAAAATTGACATTAGGGAAAAAGTCATTCAGATCTGATTCTCCTGCTGAGAGAGAAATATTACACAAACAACAAGATACTCCGTATTGCGATTTTTTTCCTCAAGTTCCGGAGGCTTGTTTTTGTGGTGCAGCGTTCCTGTGCGTTTCTTTTCGCCGTTTATCACCTTGTACGGTGGTTTTAAAAAGCCGGATTTTTCCATTTCGGGTGAGTGTTCTGTTTGGTGGCTGTTCGTGGGGTTTTGCGAGTTCTTGGGTTTCCTTACATTGTAAGTTTTATTTTCAGCTTTCTATATTGGACGGGAAATTAACCCATAACTTGATCATCAACACCTTTTCACCGTACTCCGTTCTCCAACGTCAGCGCCTAGCTGTACATTCCCGAAGACGTCGCGAGCCAACCTGGCTACACCTCCAAGCATCCACAACGGCCGGCGCTATCGGATCTTGCAACGGCAGTTTCACACCTGGACAACCGAGGCAACAAACTAACATAACTGATTCAAAACTGCGTTCTATATTTATCCTGTGATTTGCTTGATTAACCAGAAAATTCCTTTTGACAGCGGCATAGTTGGTAAATCGCAAACGTTACCGTATATATTCCTATTGTTTCTAATTTGCCTGTTCATTGTACAATGCGAACTTATTTTGGTTGAGGTTGTGCGCACAATTACTAAATCATTACTATAGGTGGCGAAGGTATTTTTACATGTTTACCCATTTCTATGGTAATGTATGCGTCTTTTGCTACATGCGTATCTGTTTATATATAGTGTAAGTTTTTTTCTAAATTCTAAAAGCCCAAGTAGGCCTTCTTGTTTTCGGCTCGATTACTAAAGCAGAGACCTAACCTACTACCAGTTAACGAAACCTTTCGCGTGTCGATTGTTGCCTTAAAAAAATAAAGTTAATGTTTTAACGTTTGTGTCATGTTTTATTTTAAGCGTTATGACCTGTGAAGTGTGTAAATTCAACGTGTAAGTTAGCATATTTTTATTTGTGCTGCAATAGACAGTAATCTCGGAAACGGCTCCAACGATTTTCACGAAATTTTGTGATTTTGATTTTTAGAAAACGTAGGTACCAAAAAAAAATACCGGTCATCCGTACTATTGAGTACGTGTATCTCATAAAATAAAACTAAGTCTCTGGTAAAAACACACACAAATAATTAGTATTTCAATTTAAAAAAATCATTTAGCGACAGGGATGAAGTCGAACATTATGAGCGTCAGTATGAAGTGTCATCAGAAACGGCATTGGTCATAGAGCGCGAGCCGGCGGCGCCCGAGTCGCTCCAACTGCAAGGGGGCGTGGCACGCGCCGCCGCCGTGATGGTTGATCATCATGTAGTCGAAGCAGTTGGTAACGCCGTCGCCGTTGCAGTCCTGGAATAAGAGTAACAACGCAGTAATAGAGCAGTATGGAAACTAGGCATATTTTTTGAAATAAATACCTACGCTCCAATAGAGCGTTAGGGTTGTCGATTTATTTTTTTCAACACAGTTGCTCGTAATAGTACATTATGATATAAGTGTGCTATGTTGGTAATTACACACGAGGCGTATTGTACGCGCGAGCGCAAGCGAGCGCGGGTAAGAGAGCCGAGATGTGTAATTATCAAAGCACACGCGTCGCATACGACGTTTTTCAACACATTTGCGAGGAAAAATAAATAAAATTTAGTTAATAAAAGGACTTTAAGAACTTTAGTTTACCTTTGTTACCAGACATTGCTTACCTGGAGCTGCTTTAGAACTTTACTTTATCATTTGGTAATTAACACTATATATATATATAACTGTCCGAACATTGTCCGAACATATTTTAGTATTTCCAGTGACGGACACTACATTTCTTTATTACTTGAACTAGTAATTTTTAAAGTAATAAAATAACAAAGCCTGAATCAACAATATCAGTGAAAAATGGCGGCAGATATTATTTCTCCCCGCCAATCCGCACGCAGCACTCGCGCATGCGCGCTGTGCACTTAGCACGCGCGTGACGAAGACACTGACAACAGACTGCTAAACAGCCTAATATTAAAATTATAATAAAATAATTAATGTCTTAAATATGCAAATTATGGTCCCTTTTTAGATAAAATTGAATAATTTGTCGAAATTAAATGTTTATTTATCATCTTTAAACTAAAATAGTTTAATATTCACGAAAATATTCCTTGTTCCTATTGATACTGAACCGTTTGCTGAGATTAAAAAAAAGTTTATATTACCGCACTCGTGCGGTAATACTATTACAGCACTTGTGCGTAATAAGCCGTATTATGAGTTTAAATGCGGTGCAATAAGACTCAATTTACGAGCAACTGTGTTGAAAATTGAGTCTTATTGCACGGCATTTAAACTCATAATACAGCTTATTACGCACAAGTGCTGTAATAATATTACCGCACTCGTGCGGTAATATAAACTTTTTTTTAATCTCAGCAAACGGTTCAGTATCAATAAGAACAAGGAATATTTTCGTGAATATTAAACTATTTTAGTTTAAAGATGATAAATAAACATTTAATTTCGACAAATTATTCATTTTTATCTAAAAAGGGACCAAAATTTGCATATTTAAGACATTAATTAATTAGTTTATTATAATTTTAATATTAGGCTGTTTAGCGTCTGTTGTCAGTGTCTTCGTCACGCGCGTGCTTAGTGCACAGCGCGCATGCGCGAGTGCTGCGCGCGGATTGGCGTGGAGAAATAATATCTGCCGCCATTTTTCACTGATATTGTTGATTCAGACTTTGTTATTTCATTACTTTAAAAATTACTAGTTCAAGTAATAAAGAAATGTAGTGTCCGTCGCTGGAAATACTGAAATATGTTCGGACAATGTTCGGACAGTTATATCAGTAAGAAATCCAAGGTGTTAATTACGAAAATGATAAAGTAAAGTTCTAAAGCAGCTCCAGGTAAGCAATGTCTGGTAACAAAGGTAAACTAAAGTTCTTAAAGTCCTTTTATTAACTAAATTTTATTTATTTTTCCTCGCAAATGTGTTGAAAAACGTCGTATGCGACGCGTGTGCTTTGGCAATTACACATCTCGGCTCTCTTACCCGCGCTCGCTACCGCTCGCGCGTACAATACGCCTCGTGTGTAATTACCAATATAGCACACTTGTATCATAATGTACTATTTCAACACACTTGCTCGTAAATTGAGTCTTATTGCACTGCATTTAAGCTCATAATTGAGCTTATTACGCACAAGTGCTGTAATATATTACCGCACGAGTGCGGTAATATATATTTTTTTTAATCTCAGCAAAAAGTTCAGTTATCTATAGGAACAAGGAATATTTTCGTGAATATTTAACTATTTTAGGGAAAAGATGATAAATAAACATTTAATTTCGACAAATTATTCATTTTTATCTAAAACTGAACATAATTTGCAATCTCAGGCATTGATTAATTATTTTTTATTATAATTTTAATATTAGGCTGTTTAGCAGTCTGTGTCAGTGTCTTCGTCACGCGCGTGCTAAGTGCACAGCGCGCATGCGCGAGTGCTGCGCGCGGATTGGCGCGGAGAAATAATATCTGCCGCCATTTTTCACTGATATTGTTGATTCAGACTTTGTTATTTTATTACTTTAAAAATTACGAGTTCAAGTAATAAAGAAATGTAGTGTCCGTCGCTGGAAATACTAAAATATGTTCGGACAATGTTCGGACAGTTATATCAGTAAGAAATCCAAGGTGTTAATTACCAAATGATAAAGTAAAGTTCTAAAGCAGCTCCAGGTAAGCAATGTCTGGTAATAAAGGTAAACTAAAGTTCTTAAAGTCCTTTTATTAACTAAATTTTATTTATTTTTCCTCGCAAATGTGTTGAAAAACGTCGTATGCGACGCGTGTGCTTTGGTAATTACACATCTCGGCTCTCTTACCCGCGCTCGCTGTCGCTCGCGCGTACAATACGCCTCGTGTGTAATTACCAACATAGCACACTTGTATCATAATGTACTATTGTAAAATTGAAACGCTTTTTGTTTAGTTTGGGCTATCTCAGCTAGTAGGTAAGGCCTTTTTTGAAGTAATTAGCTACACTTAATTAAGAGTAGGTTGGCACCCTTAATTTCCGTAAAAAAGAAACAAACGTTTATTTGGGTTCCATAATTCGCACCCTTCGTGGAAGAAAGACCCCGCCATAGCTTTACTTTTCGGATTTTTCTATGTGTTCTGATTTTCACAGACATTTAGAAATTTGATAGTAATTTTTACATTTCTTAAGTACTCTAATTATGAACGCAGGACTGCTTAAATTAAACATAGGTACTAACTTACTGTAATATGTATGCATCGGTATAAATATATTATGTGAAGTACCTTTCCAAACTTCGCCATGTAACCTTCAACGATCTTTATAGAGCAGTAGTAGTCTCTCGCGCAGTCTTCGAATGCTGCAAAAAACAAACAACATTACATGACATCATCCATTTCTAAGTATTTCGAATCGAAAATTCAATGCGTAATGTAATGAGGTTGTGCGAACGGCTTAGGATCCCATGAAGGTTTTCCTTGAACCTTGTTCTTTTTTAATAATAGTACTTAATACATATTTAATCATATAAATCCATGACTTTGAATTAGAAACTGGCGCCCGATTTTTGAAAGTTAATTTAGGTGTATAAAATCGGGCGGGAGGGTGAGGCAGTGAGCGGGTCACTTAATTTGAGGATGCCCTGCGCCCAGGGTTTCTTAAATTGGGGTCCACTGACTCTGGACCGGAACCCTTAGGGGTCCGTAACACGTGTGCCAGGGGTCCGCAGTTAACCCTTCACACATTATTTTAAAGTGATTTCTAATATTGGGGTTTGTTTTCTTTTCCTACAGTAAGCTTAGACAGGGGTTATGGATATTTTGAAATTTTAAAAGTGGTCCGTGACCGCAATAAGTTTAAGAAACACTGCCTTGGATATTTCCAACAAGCATGTAAGACAAGTGCAAGCTACTTATACTTATAGCTACACTAGCTGTCGTTTATCGCTTATCGTTTATCGCTATCCTACGGAAAATATGCAAATTTCCTATATAAAAAGTATAGTCTATGTTTTAATTTAGGGTACCAGCTATCTTCGTTACAAATTTGATTCAAATCCGTCTAGTCGTTTCTACGTGACAGCAACAAACATACACACTCACTCACATAGTCACAAACTTTCGCATTTGTAATATTAGTAGAATGGGTCGGGGCACCAACCTTGCTCCCTTTCCGGGTCATCATCAGGCAGAGTGGGCTTGCCAGCGTCCACCCAGTACACACGGGATATGTAGAAGGGCCCACAGTATCCTCCGGTACAAGCGTGCGACATATCACACCCCGCCACGTGACAGAGGCAACGGAAACACGCCTCATTCAGGTTCGAGATGTACACGCCTGCAATAAAACTCCTGGCTAGTTATTGTATATATCTAAGGAACATTTTTTAGAGCAATAAGTTTTTCGGTCCTGTTAGCCGGATCTAAAGCTGCATCTCACGAATTGTGGGGTCATATAGCTGTCAAAAGCACCAAGTGCAAGGTAATCAACTCGTCCGGAAAACGCTTTACCCTAATCATGGCACTAATAAATAGTGTCCGTTGATCTTTACATATGTACATCTGTGTGAATTTTGCTCTAGCATCAAAATAACATTAAAATCGTGGCTAATACGTCTTCTACAAAGCTAACAGAGTTGCTTTCTTACTAACCGGTTAATTAACCGACTTCGAGTTTCTATTTTCGTCTTAAAATCTTTGAGTATGTTTTTCTATAAAATAATTGGAATATTGCGAAAAAAATAGTTCTCTTTGTAAACAAAAAATACCGGCGGATATAAGTAAGTAAGTAAGTAAGTAAAAGCTTTATTGTACAAATATAAACAGATACAATTTACAAAAAAATAAAAAAATAACATTAATACATGCACAAAGGCGAACTTATCCCTATAAGGGATCTCTACCAGTTAACCTTTGAGTAGATGAGAGGAGCATTAAACGAGGGACCGACAAAATGAGAGTTTAAAATTCCAGATAGTGAAAGCCACAATAGAGCGTACATATCTAAGTACAATAAACAAAACATAAAATACTACTAAATATCATTACACACATGCATACATACAAAATACAATAAGAGTACCTACCCACACACACAATATCTAAGGAGATGGTGTGAGCAACATCTTCCTCAAGCCTTCCTTGAACGACGCCACGGAGGCAGACTGCCTGATGGAGGTCGGTAACCGGGGTACTTTGTCTTACATTTCAACTTCATTTAAAAAATGAATATTATTTTAGGGATTATTTACGTATCTACGTTAAGAACTTAAGAATAAAACGAATTGTGAAATAACTAAGAAGTGGCTAACTAAGAAACTTAGAAGCAGATAGATTACAAACTTACATACAAACAGTACAAATTAAACAAAAGTTTCTAAGTAGGTAAATCACCGTACGAAATCGAATACAATAAATATTGGGCTACGTACCATATCATGTCATAATTTATTAACTGAAAGATTTGAACTTACTCGTAGCTTTGTACGTAGGTAGGTAAACGACTCTACATTTTACCCAGAATAAAAATAAATATTCACACCCTTCTTATTTTGCATTTCACTCAATACATTTCTTGTTTTCATGTAAAATTCAGTATTAATATGCATAATTAACCAATTAGATACATCAAGTGCAAGTGAGTCGTACAGTCCAGTTCTTCAATGTCTATACAGCCGACCGATTAAAAAATATATACGCCTAATCTTATTTTCAGTTACACGCGTATAGATGTTTTTAAACAGTTGGCTGCATAGATATTGGGGAATTCGTCTACATTTGTCACTAACGATCAGACGATCTCCAAATGAGGTGTTGTGGAACAACTGGTAAAGTTACCAATAGTAGTACGTTTACCAACAACATAATATCGCTTGAAAAACTAGTGCATGCAGGACGGATTGATGGGTACCGGATCTAAATATCGGATATTGATAACAATAAAAATGTACTCACCCAAAGCAGTAGACACAGACGCCACAAACACCAAGCACAGTCTTAAAAGTTTCATTGTCCTTACTTAATTAGTTTGATAAACTTAATTGTGAATGTATGCTCCTAATTTCCTCGCAGCGACAGTGACTCGTACATTTTGGTGTAACGAGCGACTACTTACTGACGCTTTACTGCCTTCATTCAAACAAAAAACTAATTTAATGTGTGATTTTAGAGTAAAAAAGGCAGTAAAAACTGTTGCTTGGTTCTCGCGGGCGATTCTGTTTAGTGCAAGGCCCGCCCGCGCCCGTGCGTCACGAGTCTCTTGACTGACACTAGCCGAGCTAGGAACTTGCGGGTATTTGCTATGACCTCTAAATATGTTTTTACAGTACATTAGTAGTGCATTCAGACTATAGATTAGTTTTGTTTATATTAATATTATGAGATATTTTAGAAAATACTGCATTTATTTGTGAAATACAAGACAGTCAAAATAGGAACGTCAAGTTCAAATAATAAAAAAATAAAGTACGAAGTCAATTAAAATTAAATAAATTCCAGAATAAAATAGTATTGCTTGAAGAAATAGGTTTTATTTTAGACTAGCTGTTGCCCGCAACTTCGTCTGCATCGAAATCGTTTATCGCTATACCGCAGGAATTACGCAATTTACCGGGATAAAAAGTAGCCTATGTGTTATTCCAGACTATAATCTATCTATGTTCCAAATTTCATCTAGATCTGTTCAGCCGTTCTGGCGTGAAAGAGTAACATCCATCCATCCATCCATACTTACAAACTTTTGCGTTTATAATATTAGTAGAATTTTACTTTTAATTTAGTTATAAAATTTATAACTATATTTTCATGTCATTATGAAATACGTGTTTTTATAAAGCCAGTCGGCGTTCGGCCTGTATATTCATTTTTAAAATTCTAAGTAGATACAATTGTAAACCAAATCGATTCTTATATGATCGATGGCGAATTCGGCTTTATTAATTTTAGAGGCTTCCCAACTATTCTCCAAAAGAACAATGTTGTATTGCTGATAATTATAAATAATGACCACCTTCGAGGCCTTCGTTTAAACTATCATTCGATCACATTAGTTTAGCTCCAAGTAGCCAGCCAAGTTAGAGCTCGAAATACAAGTACCTAATTGCCAAACTTGGTTACCACTGCCACCCATTTTACCACCGCATGCGAACTTGGCCTATTTCTTACATTTTACGTTTTTGTTGGGATTAGATGTAAACTCAGTAATACCCGACGTGATTTCGCGTTCCATTGTTGACATTGTTCCGAGAATCGAGGCAATGTTTTATTCATGTTATGCCAGACTTTACAATTATTAATTGACATCCGCAAGTCTTTGATTTAGTTATTTTAAAGGATTATCTATACTATTTACTTAGGTTAATACGTGCTTATTTTTTAGCAAATATGTCAGGAAGAGCATTCGATGACGGTATTACGCTGACAAGCAATTAAGTTTTGGTGGTGGTTTTTAGTTTAAAATATTTCAAACCAGCTGTTGCCCGCGACTTCGTCCGCGCGGAAGTAAAATTTGAATCCAGTCAGCTTGACTTTTCCCGACGTCTCCAACAATTATCGTTATAGGTATTTCAACCAATATACAAAACCTAGACAAATTATATACTCCTACCTAAACCTTTTTGAACGTCGTGAATAGTCGCTACACACGACGAAACAGATAGACACGACGGAGGACCTTCTTTTGTAATATGTAGTGACACGTCACTTACCATCAGGTGACCCACTTGCTCGTTTGCCTTCCTATTCAAATAAAAAAAAAAAAAAAAAAAAAACGTATGCGAGTAAAAGTTCAATGGTTATTTTGCCAGAAAAATATGGTTTAGAAAATTTGGACATTTTATTTTATCTTAGCGCCGGGGGTGTAAGAATGCTAACGAACGTACATTGGCGAAGAGACGTTCAAAGCTGTGTGTGTATTGTCTCACTCACGTTCCTACTTTGACTATAATTATATTCCAAGACTAGCTGTTGCCCGCGACTTCGTCCGCGTGTGTTTTTGTGATACTTACGGCTTTTCTCGATATCAAAATTATTATTATTATGACTATTAACTTCGTCACATGAACCACTGAAAGTATGTACGGAACTATACTTTTAGAATTACGTCATGAAAATAATAATTTGCGACACGGAATCTTGAAAAAAAATCAAGTGCAAACTGGTTAATGACTCATCACATTTATTTATACTTTATTTTACAAATAGTTTTATTTATAGTTTTGTTTATAGTTTCTTTATTCAAAAAAGCTAAGTACAGTTTTAATTACATCACTATTAATTTCGCCAAACTATGACGCTTATTGGCGAATACTGCGCTCACTTTAACGATATTTGTACCCTGATTAATTTAAAAAATTAAATCTATTCTAACCAAATAATACATAAATGTTTACCTGTTTTTACCTTACGACTAACAATTCATTTACTAATCCGATTTAATTAATATTTTGCGACTCAATTTTTTCTAGCAGAAGCTTTTTTAATTTATTTTCTTGGTTTAAGTAGGTACGTAGTTACAGATTATTAACACTTATTATCATTCTACAAATTAATGACCTACAGGGGCCTTGCCATAGTTGCCATGATGTCTTAATGCGATTCAGTTTGTTTAGGTTCGCTCGCTGTCAGATTTATACTAAAAGCACCAACTTTTCACAATAAAATTCTGACATGTTCGTAGCGCAGGCGTAAACGCGCCCTTTGATTTTGCTTTTTATAGGCAAAGGTACCAAGAACATACAGCCAAGCGTTTCACGCCGCCCTCATATTAATATCAGGTTTTCAAATAAGAGTGCGTTCAAAAACCGAACACGTTGTTAATAATGGCGCAATAAATAAAAACAAAAGTAACGGTATTGCATATTGAACTTTAGGTGTTAGGTAAAGAACACAATTTAGGACGCCAATTTAGGTTGATTTAGGATCGACAAAAATCTCTTCGTTGAAAAAATGCCTGTACAGCATGTAATTATTATATTAATGTTTTTTCAAAATTGACACGCTTTTCCGGCTATTATGTCTTATGTACATTTGTATCTATCTATTTTCTTCGTAGTATTATTTTGTTTGTAACTATTACCAACTACTTATACAGAGGAAGCTGATTTTCTTGAGTTCCGCTATTTTGTGCGTAATCACCTCAAAAATCAAATTTCAAGAAAACTGAGAAATTATATTTACCTGTATTAAATTGGAAGTATTATTTAGCAATTTCAAAAGGTTACGCTTCATTGGTTTTTATTGTATAGGTGTATGAAGTTAATTAATTTTAAACACAAAACCCTCTTTTTTGCGCCTCTGGGTGAGATTAAAAAAAAATGCTAAAACAGGTATTTCTTTATTTTTATTATTAAGTATTTATTCTGAGTTTCATGATTCTAGAACAATCTAATTTTCTTTTTTCATACAAACTTTAACCCCCCTTTTCACCCCCTTTTTCCAAAATTTTCCACAATTTCTGTAGCCTATATCCTATTCTGAATTTATTGGAATCGATTTGTGAACATTTCATTAATATCCGTTCAGTAGTTTTTACGTGATGCTCAGTCAAACAAACAAACAAACAAACAAACAAACAAAAATTTTAAAAATGGTTTTAATATGTTCAGTTACCGATTTTAAGTCACCCTGGTCGGTTTTTTTTTTTTTAAATCTTCAATGTACAGATTTTTTGGTCTCAACGATTTTATTATATGTATAGACAACACATACTATGTGTACGTATTGAAGTATCTACCACTTATTTATTACTTAAGTACTTAATGCTACATTACGCCGTGCCGTAGTAGAGATTAACGCAGTTTCTTAGATTTATTACGTAAAATTACAGAACATTATAGCTTTGACAGCAAAATCACCCTTATAATAAATAACGCTGTTTGAGAATACCTCATTCTTTTTTGTGTAACCAACCTAAGTAGTCCTATAGTAGGTAGAGTCATAGAGATAGGTACTGTATCAGGTAAAAAATTGAGGTTGTTTGTCACATATACGGCATTCACTACGGCACTCAAAGGTTGACTGGAAGAGATCCCTTAAAGGGATAAGTCCGTCTTTGTGCATGTATCTCAGTGTTTGTCAATTGTATTTTGTCTTGTTTATTTTGCACAATAAAGAGTACATACATACACATATTTTATTTTATAAAAAAAAAACATTTTAATATAATTCTTACTTCCATGTGTACGACGAAATCGACTAAGTGTTACGCTGTTAATCTTCCTAGACTTACAAGCATAATAAAATGTGGGAATGGATTTCAAAACTTAACAGTACTTCAATAAATCCTGTAGAGTACACACATTTACACAGCACGCTTCATGAATGCCAATAAGCGGGTCGGTTGTATAAGCCGTCCAGAAGTCGTCAGGATCTGAAAACAGTCGAAAAATATATATAATTAATTTGTTTTTGGGGTAGGGTTCCGTACCTCAGTTTGCAAAAGCCGAAATCTCATAGGATTAGTTTGTTGGCCGTCCGTCGGTCGAAATTAATGTCAAATATTCGTGTCTATACAAAATACACAATCAAAAGATATAATCATTAGAAAAGGTGATTCCGTACAAATAAGCGCGTGCCTAAAATCTATAGATGGAATAATCCAGGTGTCATGAAAGTGGGAAAGTTGGTATCAAAATTTCATACAAAATACATAAACCACGTCTTTATCCCTTACGGGGTGGCCAGAGCCTTAAGGCCACGTTAGCATGATGTTTCCTTGGTATCAAGATAACTCTTAAAGCACAACCAAACTTGCATTGCATAATTTTGAACCATTATGTATGTTTGACACATTTTACACACACACAAATCACGTCTATATCCCATACGGGGTAGACAGAGCCTGAAGTAACAAGACCTAAAGGCCACGTTTAGTATGAATGTAGGCGTATAGGTGGAAAGGGGAATCAAAATAGTGATGGGTTGCTAGCCGCATCGCCTATAACATGATTCCTAAGACTCGCCCATTCCCTCGATGGGCTTTTACCATCTGCGCGGGATGAGAAGCAACTGGTACATTCTATGTTATTCCTTTGCTCCCAGACCAGCATGGAAGTAACATTTTATACTTCAAACTTTATGTATTTTGATCTCGACAGTAGAGTAGAGTAGATGCGACTGCGTATGAATGTTCGGAACACGTCAAAAGCATTTAATCACTGTCTACACCCCGTAGGAAATACGTTTAGTATTATTAACCGTGCATCATAAACAAACTGTTATATTAAAGAAACAAGATAAAGGATAAATTAGACGCAAACAAGATTCAATATCTTGTTTCCGCAACTCGGTTACTTGGGGTCAATTGTGTTAAACTTGTTTACGAATAATACATATACCTTGTAACAAAACATCCCCCCCCCCTACTCTAAATTTTCTTAAATATTAAAAATATGTATTTAAAAAACCTGACATTTAAATTTATTTCGAATTAATTCTAATAACGCTCGTAACGCGCCTAACGTACCTAAGCTACATAGCTCAATCCAACGCGTACTTAATATAGAAGGTAAATAAAGCCGCCTACTAATAAAATATATATGTCGTGAAAGCCTAACAAAACTATACTGGTCGTGATACGTGATATATTGAAGATATGGCCATGTGATCGTCTAGTGTGTGAATCGTCTAGTAATTAAATTAAATACCCTTCGTTGTGTCCGCATCCTACGTAACCCTGGGAACGTTTAGTGACGAGTAAAGATTGATCTACCTATAAAGTAAAACTAACATGTATACGCGACGGCTAGCAACACATTACTTAAAGGATTTTAGTTTACGGTGACTAAAGGAAATGACGATTATGTTATCCGATTGGAAGAAAGTTTATGCAGAGTTAATGAAGTAAGAGTATAATAGTTAGGTGATCATTTGAGCAAGTCGAACATATTTAATAAATTATAAAGATCGTCAAGTAGTAGTATACGGTAAAGTAAGTAAGTCGATGGCTGATAGCGTAGCAAGGAAACACGTTATGATTAAAGCTTCATGGAGAACTACGGAATGTAAATACAGAATACTTTACTCCACACGCGCTTACATTTAAGATTATACTTTAACAAAAAATGTGCTTTCATGGATCTAACAGAATGTAGATAACCTGTAAATTAGTCTATTAGACGTTACGCTGAGATACTGATCAACTTATGATCAACTTAAGGAAATCCGCTGTTAGGAAGTAAGTATGTACACAAAATCAGATTGTCAGTGGAAAATAGAAGTGCACGCTATAAACACAGTTATAAAAGATATGTAATATATTATTTATTTCCCCCCCTTATCCCCGACCGTCACAGTAGACCTTAATAGGCATGAGTTTGGGTTCCCTTCAATAGAAAACAGCAAGTCTGAGTTTGATTTCGAGTAGTATTCTTTCACTACTGTATGACTTCATACTGTACTTCGATATAGGCAACTAGCCAAACCAATGCGCTACCGGATGAGGTATGGTCTCCCCGTCCATGATTCAATAGTGATATGAAATTACTCACTTTAATAAAGACTTCAATTTACAAGTCTAATAAACATGTACACTGTTATTGTAGTAACTTTGCGATCGCAAAGAATAGTTTCACAAGGTAAATCAATCATGTGATGATGATAGCAGATTCCATTTCCACTATTAATTGATCATAATTTAGATGATGATGGTGGTGATGACTCTCAATGCATTTGTAGTGCTTCCCGATCTAGGTAAAACAACTACATGCGAGTCTTGACGACGTAAAATTGGTTTCAAATGAGGTTTTGATTAATCTACCCTCAAAACAATCCAGCCAAGGCAAATTCAACAATTAGTGAAAGTAAATGATTCAAAAGTAAGTAATTCATATGACCGTTGAATACAGACATAATGAATAAGTAACACTGCATAATATCAGCCTAAGCTCACATATCACAAACAAAGTAACACAAAACAAAAGAAATCACTCACTCAGTATTTCCTCCGTGACAGCTGCGTAAATCAGGAACTCTGAAAATAGTACACCCTAATAACCTATGAACCCTATCCATGTCTAATTAGAAACCTAAGCTACATTTGTATATCTCACAGCTGGAGGTGATGGTTACCTCACATTTACATTAATTTCGTGGTGTGTAATGTGACTAAACTGAACTAACTAGGGGGATGAGGTGGCATCCTCGGTGTGTACCTAACCCTATTTCCTACGCCATGTGTAATAACCCCATCCGCTGGCCGAAACCAGGTTGCGAATGGAGTAGGGCGGAGAGATAGTTGTGCGAATAAATAAATATATAGATATAGAGACCAACGCCACCAGTCCTATGCACTGACCAGCAGATACACAGAGCCTGATAACGCTAGGGGGAAGTTTCCCGACTGCCATACGGCAGACGAGCGCCAGGTCGATCCCCAACGCCTGACTCCGTCCCGAAAGACGTTAAACCCCAAGCTTTGTTAACACCGCTAGGTTGCCTTGGGGCCGGGAACCTCGTCCCGTAAAGTCCCTACTTCAAGCGTGACAGATTTAGAACACACAATCAGAACTCATGGCCAATAATCAAACGTCATGACAATGACGATGATGGAGGTAATTTCTCTGCCGATACCCCGGACTCAGGGCACCGATCATGATACTGACGGCTAAAGGTGTCCTGGCCGCAGAGAAATCGGATTAGGGAAGGATCAAGGATACTGGTGAGGTTGGTATGGTAATTGGTTCACGAACACTGATTGCGAAGCACAATAATTAATTAAACAATTAAACTACGTTAAATAATTAACCTAAATAATTAAACTTTGTCAAAGTAAATTAACTGCGAACCGATATCGCTTCCAACAGCAAGACCTCGCTTGAAGAAATTTCGAAAATCACTAATCCCGATTCCCTGAAGAGCCGTTCTATTTATACCCATTATCTGCATCTCGTGCGTCTCGTGCGTCTCGTGCGTCTCGTGCGTCTCGTGCATCTCGTGCGTCTCGTGCATCTCGTGCATCTCGTGCGTCTCGTGCATCTCGTGCGTCTCGTGCATCTCGTGCGTCTCGTGCATCTCGTGCGTCTCGTGCATCTCGTGCGTCTCGTGCATCTCGTGCATCTCGTGCATCTCGTGCGTCTCGTGCATCTCGTGCGTCTCGTGCATCTCGTGCATCTCGTGCATCTCGTGCGTCTCGTGCATCTCGTGCGTCTCGTGCATCATTTGAACAAGAACGATCCTTACGCTCTACCCAATAAGGTCGAATTTCGCTATTCTCCGTGAGTCTCGCATCGTAACCAAACAACAACATACATACCTATCTTATAGTTAAGTCAGTGTGTGAAAGAGATAGAATGCACCTCAGATACAACCAACATGAAACAACACGATCAATGAAAATTACGTCAATTCATTCTAGTTGCAAGGAAGCACTTACGATGCTGTTTACGCAATTATCGAACATTTTGATGTCATATACTACTTGTGTAGTCTACTCAGCCTTTATGTAGTATTTAGTACATTCCTACTCATCCAGTTATCACCCTCGTACAGAAATTCCAGCTTAATTATTATTTAGTCCATACATCTTATAAAAGGGAAAAGGAAAGGCTTACATAATATATTAATTGTATAATTCTAATATTATTAATTGACTATGGGCAACGCCCAAACATATATTTGTGAAATTAACGGTAAAATACGCTATGTACCGTTACAACCACCCCCCAATGTTTGCGCAAGTGGAAAGCTGACAAGCTGATAAACTGAAGTAAACAGTTAAACTCTCTTGTATTCACAAATATATGAACCTTCAAAATTGATCACTCTTAATTTATTAGCACTTTTCCCATGAGTGTATTTGGAATGTGTGGTGTGTATTTAAACCGAAAGGTAGTAACTAAAGCAAAAATTGAACCCATCAAATTTACGACTAAATAATTATGAACGATTATCACCCTCACAAGGCAGTCTAGTCTTAGATAGGGAGACTGTTTTGTGAGAACAATCCACGGCTCTAGTAGCACGTATGACCAGTCCCGCCATACCAGTCTTGCTCCTGCATATCGACCGAATATGGAAATTCCGGAAAAATCCCTTCCAAAGCCAGACTACGTTAATAGATATTGGGCCATAACCATCCGTTAATCAATAGTCTCATTTGAAAGGTCCCTTCAATACAGTAATCGCTATTCCTTCGGTGAGTGTGCAGTGTGTGAAGATTTAAGCATTGCATCCTAGCTTCTGCTTGGTGCACCACATGTAAAGTAATGATATTCTGGTGCCAGCCTCATAGCTGATGTCAATTTGACTTAACCTAACTCCATTCGCACTGGAAAATCATTTGTAGTGTGCTGTTCAGGGGTTAAATGCCAATAAACCGTCCTTATTAACCCCAAAATTGCTAAGTTGCTGCAGCCCCTCATACTATAGCATAACGTCATTTCGGTCTCGTCAAGAAGTCAACATAACATCAATACACAACATTGTTCTTCCTTCCCCATTCCAATCGCAATTTCATACCTAGCTACACCAAATCAGCAATTTTATCAGGTAACTTAGACGTAAGTGGAATATATATATAACGGACTGAATCAGTCGTTATTTTTCGAAGATTCATACATATGGATAAAAACAATTACATCACCACATCTCGCAACAAGTGCAAAACAACCTTGTCTGTGCAATATGCGCACTGACACGCAACTTGAAAATCGAAAATATAAAACACGCAGGCAAAGCCGTCCAACACCCTATATTACGGAGTAGCTAGGCAACCGTTTTCATCCTAATTAAATCAAATTAACTTAATTTAATAATTTATCCATCCATCCTACTTATTTGTAAGAGCCAATCGCTTTCCACCGGCACAAGTCAAATCTACTAACTTTAAATTATTTTCCCACACTTATATCTGCTCTATCCTATAATTAGCATAACATAACCTTATGATAAACTTAATGGATTAATTTTATGATCTTAAAGCTAAGACTTATAACTAGACTAAACCCGTGGTAGCTCAGTGTTCTAGCCTGCGACCCAACTCGCGGCAGGGTTCGCACCCCCCAGAGTCTTCCAGAATTCAAACAGGGTATCGTGAGAAAACCCGCGGAGCAAATTAATAGGTGAAGTCTCCAACCCACACAAAGCCCGCGCAGAACCTAGACGATGTCGTTGAACAATCGAATAGACTTAACTCTAAATAGGTACTAAGGAAAATATTTAATCCTGAAAACATTAATGTAAAATGTCCAGAAAAGATAATCGCTAAGATCAAGACATCCGTACTTACTTACATTTAGAGTAATAAGGTGTTTAATTCTAGGACAAACACATTTAAAATACTCTAAATACTATGCCCAAATAACCACCAACTCAATCATAAACTCAGACAGACTATAGGTAGTTAACGTATCAAACCGATAGGTAATGCCCGCATATGCTGTACGCACTTACGAATAAGATTAAGAACAGAAAAGAACAAGTGAGTGTAATATTTATGCCAATACCTCTTACGTCAAAATAATTACAATTGACACAAATTCATGTATTTTTTTTTTTTTTTTTTTTTTCAAATGGATAATATTGTGATAATCAGTCAACGCAGTGATTTATCTAAAATATTCAAAATACTTTCTACTCAGGTTACCGCCAACCGAGCTTACCCTATAATCAACTATGCGCACTAGAGGGCGTTATGAATAAAACTACAACAATTTAGGTTAATGCGTATCGAACTTTTCATAATATTAACTTTCAAAGTGCATACTTTACTATTTTCACTACGCAATAAATGTACGTTAGAAATTAACAACTAGGTATTTTAATTTTGTTTAAAATTAGCCTACTGTAAGTTATCAATCGAAAGTCATAAAACGAAACGCAACAACAATTCAATAGTAATCATTTAAAATAAGGGTAGGCATGCGCTGTACTGCGCCGGTCTGATCAAACTACCCTTCCCTTCTTTTATGCGAGAGCGCACTGCCACGGTGCTGAGTCAATATTTGTTAGACAAAACTCGACCTTAAGTACTTGACATACTGGGTCACTAAATCTGTTCGCTTCTTGTATTTGTGAGTGATTACGCTATAGATATTGTATAATATAGTAGTATTGTTTAGTTGATATACTAGTAAATAACTGACGCAATATTAACAAAGAGTAAATTTCCTCAAGAATTAAAAGATAAAGTGTGGATTGAATTACAATATGCAAAGGAAGCCAACATCTTAAAGTTGAATGCGAGTGGTAGATTCCTACTATAGTCTGTCCAATCATTCATCCTCTCGATGACAGCTCCCGTAGAATGTAACTGCGCTTTTTACGCAAAAATTTAACTTTTAAATGCGAGGTATAAAAAATATGACGACTGCCTAATTTTGTTCCTTGGTCCCATATAATATGCATCTAAGACAAATTGAGTCCAGATATGCAGTAATATCTTTTTAAAGTACGATAAACAATAAACGTTTTAATAAAGTTACATTCTATGGAAATGCAAATAGTGATGTTATGATTGAAATATCGATATTGTATCGGTATTGTATACATTGAACTAGATGTGTTCCTGCGACTTTGTACACGTTGTAATTTTTTACCGGGATAAAAAATAGCCTATGTTACTCAGGAATAATGTAGCATTTTAATGGTGAAATATTTTTTGTTTGTCCAGTAGTTTTTAGTTCATTCATTACAAACATACTGTCATTCGGCCATTTTGCACGCTTAGTAATAAATTAGCATTGAAGTCGGTTGTTTTATTGGCTCCATAGCTGAATACTTCTCAACTACTCGTATATATAATAAAATTGGATCGATATCGTATCTACTGATCACTTATTAGGTCACAACACTATAACTATCAAACTACATCTGTCATCGAGAAAATAAATGATTGGAAAGACTATAAGTGTGCTAATTTTTTTTTTATAGATTTCCGTACTATATCTGTACCTTATGGGAAAATCTGCGTAATCGGTTACTACGTCTATTCGCATCTTATTTCTGTGAACGTATACGCTATAATAAGTAAGGCTAACTTGGTAAACCGTTAAACAAGAACTGCAATAGTAAATAAGAACTGAACGATAGTAAAATGTTTAGAATTATTTCTGAAATCAGAAAATAATTGCAAATGAAACTTCTTCACGAAAGAAAACAACGAAATTGTAAAGTTAACTCGAGTGCAGAGTTTTTCGAGTTCTAAGTGTGTGTGTCCGTTGTTCACACCGTAATTACTCTATATTTATTGATTACAGGAAAATCCATAAAAATGTAAAAACTTGCGTAGCTAAAATAATTTGTTAAAACATGTGCTCACGCGCCGCGGCGCCACCTAGCGAACGTCAAACGAACTATCAATCATAACACCGAGCATAGTTCAAGAAAGCTCTAAGCGCCTCTACAAGATGCGCCGGACCGTGCTGTACTAGTGCTGCCACCTATCGATTAGTTTTACGTTTTTGTATATATTTATTTCGAATCATGATTTCAGGACAAGCATTCGTTTACCACCTTAGTATCGTAACAGACACACTAAAATTGTAGTTAAAAATATCAAATAATAACCAGTCGTTCTGCCCTGCGTTGTACTAGACCTTAATATAGGCAGGCATTGATAGAGAAAGGACAAGGGAGAGCAAAACCTGAGGCTGACTGCAGCGACCTACCAGATCCCCAACACATGTGCTTACATGTCAATAACCAATATAAAATGAAACCACACTACGTACATTTTGCTTAAGGGCAGGGTTCTTTTATCACTGGGCTTTCATAGATACGACCGTTCCTAGTGAACACTAGATACCAGACTAACCATATACCTGCATATCTATAAACTTGCACTAGGCCCGTTTTTATGTCTATCTATCTGTTTTCGTAATCTACAATTATAAAACGACCTCCCACTATCTTCGTTTCGCTTAGGAACCGAGCTCTAATACCACTGGATTGCTATTTTCACTAGTCTACTTACATACATACCTACATACATACACACAATTACAATGACATGCTTACAAATATGAACCTATATTTTTTTTTTCATGAAATATATGCGGCTGTGAAAATGTTTAACATAATACGACAAATTCACAATAACAAAACAGAGCATACCCGTACTAATTACAAAAGACAGGGATTTCTACATTCTATTGAGTTAAAGCTCAAAATTATTATCATCATCCTTCTGGAATTGTAGCAAGTGAAATAAGGTATATCGTAGCAAGTCCTATCTACCCCTATGAGAAAGAGGCGTGATGATACGTACGTATTATCAAAGTCTTGACGTAAACAAGGCACTAATTGTGCATCTAAAATCTAAGTAGTAGCCGCTGAACCAATTTTAATGATAATATTTGTTGTTTAAGTCTAAGATTGTATGAAATCTGGAAAAGCCGTAACAAAAACACATTAATGAGTTTAAAATTTAACTGATACATTATATGACGGCCCTGCGTACTAAGGAATATACACAAACTTGTATTGTCAATACAAATACCATCGGAGCTACCTGTAAGTACACTTCTAGATAAACAATTATACAAATTACTTTTCATACTTTACAGTATGAATAACCGCTACATATTTAGAACCAAAGCGTGATCTACTATCAATCGTACTTGCGGAAAGGAGGTAGAAATCGTCATTAGTCAATTGATAAAATCACTTCAAAATGTTATCCTACCCTATCTTATTCTATTTTACTAACTTACTGATAAAAATATAAATCTTAACGTATGTGAGAATGTATGTGTGCATTAATGGTATGGGCGTATAGTTGATATGGTGTATGAATGGAAGAATGCATGTTACCCACTATTTCCACGTCAGAAAGCTGAATAAATCTGAATGAAATTTAACATAACTAACGATAAATTATAGACTGAAATAATGTGTACCTTTTATCCCTTAACATACGTAATTCCTGCGGGTTAGCGATACACAACCTCTTTGCAGACAAAGTCGCAAAATACAGCTAGTCTTTTCGGCACCTACTTAAAATGTACAACAAGAGAGACAAACTAATAAGTGGGTTACTCGATAGTAAGCAACCATCACTGCTTATGGACATCAGCAACACCGGAGCATTTGCAGATGCGTTATCGGTTCAATGAGTAAGGGTAACACACCTGGTGTGTTGTGCCAGTAATTTCATCGACTATTCTACGGTTGAACACAGTAGCGCTAGTACTGCTGCTTGGCGGCAGGATTAACAAATAAGATAGTACATTTTTAATAGAAGCTTCTTTTCTTACAGTATATTCTTTACTTGGCCATAATTTGTGCAATCAACTCATTTACACACAAACATACATACATACAAATTAAATTAAATTAAATTAAATATCTTGGGACAAATTACACCAATTCACACAGCCTTAAACTAAGCAAAGCTTGTACTATGGTATCAGGCAACGAATCAACATACTTATATAATGTAGATAGACATACTCAATTACAAAAATTGTACATTGTCCACAATCCATGACTCAGGCACAAACATTCGTAACCTCTAGCTTCATAGTCAGGGTCACAAACCCCTGGCTATCCGGTTGTCAATACCAAGTACCTAAAGTGAACGGGCCGCGACCTACAGGACCCAACCCAACAAACAAACAAACAAACATATGAAAATTGCAAGATATATATAAGCTTGCATAATATGAAGTTGTATAGAAACATAATACACATTCCTTAACATACCTACCTGCCATCATTTTTTTTTTTCTATCATCATCATCATTATCACTATCCACTATCATAAACATCATTATCTAACAACTAACGTCATCATAATCATCATCAGCCCACACACGTCCCACCGCTGGGCACAGAACCCCTGTCCGAATGAGAGGACGCCTACCAAGGCACCTGAACGGGCCTACCCACCATATTGCATACCTAATTTACTGATCTTACGAGTACCTATAAAAATCTTAGTAAAATCAACATTTAAAAATAACCCCAATACATACGAGCTTAGAGTCAGTGTATTTCTTAATGATACTGACAGCATAAAATAAGAAAGGAAAGCATCGATGATGGACAAGAAAGCATTTCAATACCAACTAAAACCTTACTTAAAGTCAGCCTTTGTCTAAATTTCTACAGTAAAATCTAATGTAAACTTAATAGTATTCCAGAGTAAACAATGACATGAGCGTGTCCTATCAACCGACACCTCCTACAGAGAAATAATAACCGAACTATACTTATATACTATACACTACAATTTTTTTAAATCAAAATTTGAAAAAGACAATCCTATGACCAACGGTAGTCATCCTGCCTTCTCATGGTGCAATACCTACCTACACTAAATAGAATCAATCTATTATAATATAACTTTGTCATCAGTTGATACCCCTCCCTAATGATATCATAGATCTATCAATCATGGATATATCTACCTTGTGTTTTATTTTAAAGCTGAAGATGGTATAAGTTCTAGACATCCCCAGTCTTTGTTGGAAGGCCTAAGAAAGACAAACTATAACTCACACTCAATACATACTTACAACTATTACGCAATGTAATAAAATAGTATACTCTAATTAACCCCAAGAAATTGCTTCTATGTTTTGACTAAAAGACCCCCATAAACATAACACACATAACTTACTATTGCCAAGTATTCACAGGCACCTACAAAGCTCATACAACCGTAATGAAAAATCAAAATGAACAAGAGTACATTCACTAATACAGTAAATCAATCTAAATGCTCCGAGATAGGTACAACTGTCACTAAACATAAAAACTCGCAGCCGTTGCACACGGTAACTGTAATTTCAACATCAACGAATTTCGAACACAATTTGTATAACATTCCTATTTTTATTTTGTAAACACTATATACATACTAGTCATTACTACCGTTCGAAAACTTAATCAGTTTGTTATAACTGAGCATATATACACTTAAGTCTCTGTCTACCCTATATTCCTGAGCACATGAGCCTACCTTAGTAGTAAAATTTCCTAATAAACAAAACAAGGGTTCCTTAATGTCAAGCCCCGGCCATGAACTATTCTATAAAACCTATTTATTAAAAATATCAATTTTCCCCACAAGAACACTACCCCCGTTCACTAGCTTACTATAATCACCGTAATTAAAAACAAATGTATTTATTACACCCCCCCGACCTTGCAATCTTTAAAACCTTATTAGTACTCTCAGCCTAATGGAAATCATTCAAAGATAACTATGCACCCCCCCGACTTTACAATCTTATAAATCTAGCGTACATTATAAGCAATGTCACCTATAAAGTATCAGAGTAATTAATATACCCTATCTGGTTATTCAAGACATTGTAATCATAAATCTACCTACAGTCAAATGAACATTCAATTTTAATTTAATAGTGCATCTAAAACAGTAATTCGTTTACTAACTAGTTAAATATTCTAACACGTTCTTAAGTCACGAAAATATTTTGTATCTACTCCGAGAACCCTAAATCAACTTTTATAAAGAAGGTAGGCATCACATAAACCAAACCGAAATCTACCCTAAACGAATCGATAATTCGAGAAGTCTACCTATATTTGACCGGCTTATATCTATCCTTCCAATTAAGGGGCAATTCTATTGCTGCATCCGACATGCACTGTAAACACATTACATACACACGGGAAGTCACGTCTAAACCACCACGGGGTAAACAGAGCCTATGGCAACATTAGAGAAAGACATTAATTCATCATAATATGCTATGATAGTAAAAAAAACACAATCTAAAAACATCGAGAGCACCTATCTTAATAGTAATAAACCTAAAATAATTACACTAAGATCCACGAATAGGACAAAGTATATCAGTAGGACCTCTAGATTAAGATTAGATAAACCTAAAGTAACGTAAGTGCAAAAATACAAGATTTTTGTTGGCTAAACTAGTTTGAGACAAGTTCGGCAACTCAACAAAGCGAACGCAACAGTGCAATTGCTCCTTAACATATAATCCTACCAACGTAAAATGTTAACATTATTGTTAGTTAGCTAGCAATACCCTACCTACAACGGACGTCGTTTAAAGTAAGAGTGCAAATGGATAAATTACATTTACACCAATAATGACCGAACGTAATATACAAGTGAATACATCAACTAAGAGTGGACTGAACAAGTTTAGAGAAAAAGAACAGAGTTTACAACGTAAAGTGCAAAAATGGTTGTTAGTTAGCTAGCGGTATCCTACAACGGATATTGATTATATTCTAAAGGTAAGGGTGCGAAGTGGATAAGAAATAGCAAAGATCTTCACGGAACGCAATGAATGAGCGAGATCATGAACCAATGGAACTATGGAATGAAGTGGACCAATGAACGTTTACGACAATAGTGATAAGGTAACGTTAAGTGCAAAGTGAACAAAGAGAATGTGAAACCATCGAGACGAAAGTGACTATCAAATATCATAACAGAACTTTAACTATGAATGCTTATAATAAGTGTTGTGAAAATAAAATGCTACAGTAATAATTTAAAAAATTATGTAAAGGTCAATATTAAATTTTTATTCTGAAGGTGATTGTTTGAACTATATCCAACTAATAATATATTTTAGTAACCTATAAAAAATACCAATCCTTACTCTCACTTTTCCATTACACGGCAACACTGTGTCCAACAATTGCTTTTTATAAAAAAGCAACTGTTGGACAATTCCTAGGTAACCTACCTATGTTGAAAGTTTAAAAGACTAACAGACTTATAAAATACGAGCTAAAAGTATCATCCTATTACAATAAGGAATTATAACGAAATAATAAATTGAGCTATGTATTATCAGCTGACGAGTATTGCTATACGACCTAAATTAACCAGGACCTAAGATAATCCTAAATCCTGGTCACGCGAACCACTGTAACAAAACATCCCCCCCCCCTACTCTAAATTTTCTTAAATATTAAAAATATGTATTTAAAAAACCTGACATTTAAATTTATTTCGAATTAATTCTAATAACGCTCGTAACGCGCCTAACGTACCTAAGCTACATAGCTCAATCCAACGCGTACTTAATATAGAAGGTAAATAAAGCCGCCTACTAATAAAATATATATGTCGTGAAAGCCTAACAAAACTATACTGGTCGTGATACGTGATATATTGAAGATATGGCCATGTGATCGTCTAGTGTGTGAATCGTCTAGTAATTAAATTAAATACCCTTCGTTGTGTCCGCATCCTACGTAACCCTGGGAACGTTTAGTGACGAGTAAAGATTGATCTACCTATAAAGTAAAACTAACATGTATACGCGACGGCTAGCAACACATTACTTAAAGGATTTTAGTTTACGGTGACTAAAGGAAATGACGATTATGTTATCCGATTGGAAGAAAGTTTATGCAGAGTTAATGAAGTAAGAGTATAATAGTTAGGTGATCATTTGAGCAAGTCGAACATATTTAATAAATTATAAAGATCGTCAAGTAGTAGTATACGGTAAAGTAAGTAAGTCGATGGCTGATAGCGTAGCAAGGAAACACGTTATGATTAAAGCTTCATGGAGAACTACGGAATGTAAATACAGAATACTTTACTCCACACGCGCTTACATTTAAGATTATACTTTAACAAAAAATGTGCTTTCATGGATCTAACAGAATGTAGATAACCTGTAAATTAGTCTATTAGACGTTACGCTGAGATACTGATCAACTTATGATCAACTTAAGGAAATCCGCTGTTAGGAAGTAAGTATGTACACAAAATCAGATTGTCAGTGGAAAATAGAAGTGCACGCTATAAACACAGTTATAAAAGATATGTAATATATTATTTATTTCCCCCCCTTATCCCCGACCGTCACAGTAGACCTTAATAGGCATGAGTTTGGGTTCCCTTCAATAGAAAACAGCAAGTCTGAGTTTGATTTCGAGTAGTATTCTTTCACTACTGTATGACTTCATACTGTACTTCGATATAGGCAACTAGCCAAACCAATGCGCTACCGGATGAGGTATGGTCTCCCCGTCCATGATTCAATAGTGATATGAAATTACTCACTTTAATAAAGACTTCAATTTACAAGTCTAATAAACATGTACACTGTTATTGTAGTAACTTTGCGATCGCAAAGAATAGTTTCACAAGGTAAATCAATCATGTGATGATGATAGCAGATTCCATTTCCACTATTAATTGATCATAATTTAGATGATGATGGTGGTGATGACTCTCAATGCATTTGTAGTGCTTCCCGATCTAGGTAAAACAACTACATGCGAGTCTTGACGACGTAAAATTGGTTTCAAATGAGGTTTTGATTAATCTACCCTCAAAACAATCCAGCCAAGGCAAATTCAACAATTAGTGAAAGTAAATGATTCAAAAGTAAGTAATTCATATGACCGTTGAATACAGACATAATGAATAAGTAACACTGCATAATATCAGCCTAAGCTCACATATCACAAACAAAGTAACACAAAACAAAAGAAATCACTCACTCAGTATTTCCTCCGTGACAGCTGCGTAAATCAGGAACTCTGAAAATAGTACACCCTAATAACCTATGAACCCTATCCATGTCTAATTAGAAACCTAAGCTACATTTGTATATCTCACAGCTGGAGGTGATGGTTACCTCACATTTACATTAATTTCGTGGTGTGTAATGTGACTAAACTGAACTAACTAGGGGGATGAGGTGGCATCCTCGGTGTGTACCTAACCCTATTTCCTACGCCATGTGTAATAACCCCATCCGCTGGCCGAAACCAGGTTGCGAATGGAGTAGGGCGGAGAGATAGTTGTGCGAATAAATAAATATATAGATATAGAGACCAACGCCACCAGTCCTATGCACTGACCAGCAGATACACAGAGCCTGATAACGCTAGGGGGAAGTTTCCCGACTGCCATACGGCAGACGAGCGCCAGGTCGATCCCCAACGCCTGACTCCGTCCCGAAAGACGTTAAACCCCAAGCTTTGTTAACACCGCTAGGTTGCCTTGGGGCCGGGAACCTCGTCCCGTAAAGTCCCTACTTCAAGCGTGACAGATTTAGAACACACAATCAGAACTCATGGCCAATAATCAAACGTCATGACAATGACGATGATGGAGGTAATTTCTCTGCCGATACCCCGGACTCAGGGCACCGATCATGATACTGACGGCTAAAGGTGTCCTGGCCGCAGAGAAATCGGATTAGGGAAGGATCAAGGATACTGGTGAGGTTGGTATGGTAATTGGTTCACGAACACTGATTGCGAAGCACAATAATTAATTAAACAATTAAACTACGTTAAATAATTAACCTAAATAATTAAACTTTGTCAAAGTAAATTAACTGCGAACCGATATCGCTTCCAACAGCAAGACCTCGCTTGAAGAAATTTCGAAAATCACTAATCCCGATTCCCTGAAGAGCCGTTCTATTTATACCCATTATCTGCATCTCGTGCGTCTCGTGCGTCTCGTGCGTCTCGTGCGTCTCGTGCATCTCGTGCGTCTCGTGCATCTCGTGCATCTCGTGCGTCTCGTGCATCTCGTGCGTCTCGTGCATCTCGTGCGTCTCGTGCATCTCGTGCGTCTCGTGCATCTCGTGCGTCTCGTGCATCTCGTGCATCTCGTGCATCTCGTGCGTCTCGTGCATCTCGTGCGTCTCGTGCATCTCGTGCATCTCGTGCATCTCGTGCGTCTCGTGCATCTCGTGCGTCTCGTGCATCATTTGAACAAGAACGATCCTTACGCTCTACCCAATAAGGTCGAATTTCGCTATTCTCCGTGAGTCTCGCATCGTAACCAAACAACAACATACATACCTATCTTATAGTTAAGTCAGTGTGTGAAAGAGATAGAATGCACCTCAGATACAACCAACATGAAACAACACGATCAATGAAAATTACGTCAATTCATTCTAGTTGCAAGGAAGCACTTACGATGCTGTTTACGCAATTATCGAACATTTTGATGTCATATACTACTTGTGTAGTCTACTCAGCCTTTATGTAGTATTTAGTACATTCCTACTCATCCAGTTATCACCCTCGTACAGAAATTCCAGCTTAATTATTATTTAGTCCATACATCTTATAAAAGGGAAAAGGAAAGGCTTACATAATATATTAATTGTATAATTCTAATATTATTAATTGACTATGGGCAACGCCCAAACATATATTTGTGAAATTAACGGTAAAATACGCTATGTACCGTTACAACCTACATTGCTTCTAGTTTCTTAATGTATTTGACAGTTGCCGTGTTCTGAATAAACATGAATGAAGAATAATGTTGTTAAGACCGAGAGCAAGTGCAACAGCTGCGTCGAACATCACTCTGCCCAAACTACTCGCTGTCAACCCGAATAATGTACTTTTTCATTAATGTTTATTCGAAACACGACAACTGTCAAATGCATTAAAAAACTAGAAGCACTGTAAATAGAAAATCAAATAAAATGTTGGAATCGTTGTAAATAATAATTATCCTGTATTTTTTTTCTACTGTACTGTAGGTACCTAAATTTCAAATTCAGCACAATTTTTTAACATTTTCGAATGGTAGGTACTCGCAAATGATGTGCTTTCCAAAATTGGATTCCTTAATAAAGGGCAAATCCCTATATCGTTACTTGATAAGTAGACTTGGTAACTCAGCGAAATTCCTACCGTAAACTCAGTTTTACTGCACTAGCTGAACTAACTCAAAATTGCGCCATGGCGCTACAAATGGAATGTACTCACTTCTTCTTATTTGTGGTATCAAGTCGTTATAGCGACGTCAACTTCGCCAATGTCAAAGCAATAAAAATATAATTCATAAATCTTGTCGACAAAGTGTCGGCAACGTTGTACGGTAATAAGGTCAAATCATTCAGTATCATTCAGAAACTGTCAGGAAATCATTAGCCGATGCCCAGGGTGCACCGGACCAAGCACTGCTCTTCCCCCCGGACGGATCCGAAAGCAAACCGCAGCTCGACTCGACCACACGCGGAGGTAAACCGACTGGCGCCCCGGAATGTGCTCACTGTGAGAATGAAAGAGATCGGGCGTGTTGGCAGTGTCGACAATAATATTGTAAGTATTTATTCTTTACGCAGCTCGCAGGGTTACCCGTTTCAACTGACGAGACAAAATTAAGAAAAAAAAATATAAATTAATTATTATGAAAGGATTCCTTTCATAATATACATATGATCGAATTTCATAATATGCATAGTGAATAAGAAACTTCATATGTTTGCCATATTTTTTTTTCTCTGAAACTGTAATTTTTTTCAGGAACTTTAAAATGGCCGTCAATGGCCTCAAAGGCAGGTTAGGTTAGATTAGAAACGGTCAACAGTTTTTAAAAGAAAGAAGAATTGTGGCAAACGATAGTGAACCGATAGGAAAGCTTTACCGCTAAACTCCAACGATTTGCTACAAGCGAGACTCGCGATGGATGCAAGCCTTTTGCCGCAGTATCGGAATGCCCCTGTTCCCCCCTCAGCCCCGTGCAGAGTCAGGACACACAGGCATACAAAGAAAACTGGTAGAAGCTTCATTTTGGCCTAAAAATAAATCAGTCGATAAAATTTTTGGTTTGATAATTGTAGCCCAAAAGTGAGCATTAGCATATTACAGAAATATTTGACATAATTGAAATAATGCCGGAAAAAAGACCGGGAAAATCTGGATGTGAAAGGCAAAGGAAATCGTTAAATTAAAATGTTCAATTAGATTTTGAAAATAAATTGCGATCGATGAATATGATTAATTAAATAAAATAAATATTACCAATCCGCAAGAAGGTTAGGTATTACTACACTTATCAAACAAAACAATTTCACATGAAAAAATTAAGCATGGCTTTTATCGCGGAAAAGGTTCATTTATTTACTTCTATGTTGCATCAATTGTATTATTATTAAAATTTCAAGCTTAAAACAAAGGAATTTTGCATTATGCTTACCTTTAAATTACTTCGTGAATTTCTTGAACAGTATCACACCCCGAGGATTCAGCTACGTGTAGCGTACGCACAGATTTGTGACCAAATGTTAGAGCGAGCGTAATATCGGCACGCATCTGTTGTTTTAATAAATAAGTATTTATTTTATGTATGTAGGTACTAATATGTATTTTATCTCCGTGTGCTGATAAACAGTTAAACTCTATGCCAGTGTTTCTTAAACTTTTTTGGTCACCACTGACTACTTTCAGAATTTCAATATTAAATATAGCTTTTAACCCCTCGTATGCTTAAGATACAGATCTGTGCCTGTTTTGGTTTTTTTTTAATTACTTAAATCAGCTGAATTTGTGCATATTAAAACAGATGAGTCTAGAATGCGGTACTTTTTTAGATCCAACACACAAGAAGTTGCTTGAACAATGAACCCCTCCAGAAAACCGTACGCAAAAGTAATAATCGCCGCGAATGGAACTAATAACATAAACGCTCGGGGGTTGCGAAATCATTATACCTACATGATAAAATCACTTCACAATAAAAGCCTATAATTAAACCTACATATTTTTAAAAGCTTTTTTAACTTGTTACAATGTAAGTTTCTTGGATTAATACTCAAAAGCCAAATTTGATCGACTCGTCATGGTCGGATTGTGAAATTTGGTCGACTTGTGTAGTATGTAGGATAATACCAGTACAGTTTAGATTAGATTAGATTAGGTTTATTTATCACCCTTTTAAAAGTTAACAAAAAGTCCCTACAGTCAGCAAAAACCATGTCTTTTTAATAAAAAATGTTATGTTACAAAGGTTTCAAGTTAGCATGTATCAAGTACAATAAGTTGAAATCATGAAATTAGGTACTACAGAGCTTCTGGTGTAAGTTTTTGACTTTAAAAACGTTTGGAACGTGTTCCCATCAACGTCTAAATTACTATGGAAAAAATAGGCAGCGCCACTAGCGATAGCAGCATGAAACTAATCTCATTGTAGGTATTTGTCACTTTTTGTATTATTATTTAAATCAGCAGAATTTGTGGATATTAAAACAGATGAGACTAAAAAGAATGCAGTACTTTTTTTAGCTCCCACATACGAGGGGTCAAGACGTTATCGCGAAGGGTTAGTGACGTATTTCGTGTCTAAACTTACACAAGAGGCTCAGCGTATTGGAATGACCGAAGCGAGCTTTTTGTAAAGAACTAAGGAAACAATGGTGTGTGGAAGGTTCTCGTGTCCAACCAACATAGGACTGATATCAGGTAATAGCGAGGACAAACAACGGGTCTTCAGCCCTGGACGGCGGCGATGCACTGGTTGAAGACGTTGACGTAGTCGAAGGGCAGGTCGCCGGCGCAGCCGTACCCGCCCCTCTTGTGGATCGCCATGTGGTCGTAGCAGTTGACTTGCCCGTCGCCATTGCAGTCCTGGAAGACGGTGAGGTGAACGTTAAAGGAAGTAGATATTTTACATCTCGATTGGCTGTTACCCACGACTTTGTCGTTTAGGAATTTCGTATTATTGCTATACTTTATGGGTAAATATATGTATTTTCCGAAAAACAAAGAACGGTGTTTGTAAACAAAGTTATAAACTATCGTGTACCGAATTTTGTCAAATTCCGTTCGGTAGTTATTGCGTGACAGAGTAACAAACATATGTGTATACAATGTGCATCCATCATCTCTATCCACCCTAACGAAATTTAGCATTTACTAGATTTTTTTTTCTGAAATGTTTTAGCAAACCAGCAAGAAAGTCGCCTGATGTAAGGGAGCAGTCGCAACGCTAAAGGATTGCAGATGAGTTACCAGCCTAGAAGGATATGATAAAAATACCTTATGTATCACTAATTTCACGTGCACACTACACTCCAGGCAAAAAGGAGCGCAAGCAGCAGCGGACAGGATTTGAAGTAATAGATGGCTTCTTTTCAGTTGACTTATGTTTATTTATTTTTTGTCGTACCTGGCCGAATTTCTTCATGTATCCTTGCACAGTCTGGGCAGCACAATAAGGATCTACCACGCAACTCTGGAACGCTAGTATGTTGACAAACAATATACCGATATAATTAATGCTGTATATAAGAACTTTTCACATAAGTTTTAGGAATCGATTTTTTTACTAGTGAGATTGGGAATGAAATGAATAGCTGTATAAATAAGTTCAGATTGGAACTGTCAACCTTAAACCAGGTTTAACGATTAAATCTAATTTTAATATAATATTACCAAGAGCTTTAAACACATACACGTATTAAAGTCGAGTACTTGCTCGACATGTTTCGGACTAATCCGTACTCCTCGAAGCGTGTGCTTCGGCAGCAGTGAACCCAAAAACACGTGATCATAGTGTTCGTTTCGTTAGTCCGAAACATGTTGAGCATTTCTCGACTTTTTGATACGTGAGTGATCCTTTGTTTTACAATTACTAAATCTGAATTTAATTATTTCAGGAAGTGGCCATAAGCTAGGGCGGACACTGGGGGGTCACCAGGGTAGACAGTGCATATAAATATTGGTACGCCACCCTCCCGCGGCCTATTGCTACCTAATACCCTTGTCAGGGTGACAACCTCTCACTGCACGCCACTGACATGGACTAGACGGTCAATATTATCATGTGATCCACGCATAACGCGATCCGTATCACGAAATATTGATGCGTATTACGAAATTTTTATCCAATAAGCACATGTATGGCAGGGTCAGTGTAAACTCTGACGCCATCAACCAAAATATTTTCAATAATTAATAATAAAAAAAAATACTAAGTTATATGAGAAAACTTCGAAATAGCTTTCTTATAATTGACTTTTCTGTACGAAAAAAATATAAAAAGGGTAGGTATTTTTTTAGACAATCCCAATATATGTAATGGCTAGAGGTACCTAGTATCAGCTCTTCGGGCTGCCTGGTAGAGCTAGTCTCGAAGTTCATAAATCGAACATCCGTTCGATTTGAAATTTGAATGTTTTTAAGAACTCGGAGACGGGCGTCAGACACTATATCTCTCTGATCTGTGCGTCAGACCAACTTGGACCGGGAACGAAATCACATCCCGTGTTATTGTTGTACTAATAACTGAATAAATGAAAGTAAAATGTTTTACATGTTTTAATGTACGGCCCTCTCCCACCACAGTTTGGTTTGGAAATCTATAATGAATCTCGTACAGATAAAAGTGCCTCCTCAGGGCAGCTCTACAATACTCACCATCAGGATGGTCTGGTGCAAGGCCGTTGATGGTGGGCGTGCCGGCATCAGACCAGTAGGCCCAGGTGATGTGGAACAGGCCGCAGTGGTCTCCGTCGCACGCCACCCGCTGACTGCACCCTGAGATGGCCTGGCAGATGCATCCGAGACAGGCATTGGACAGAGGCTGTCCGACCAGCTCAGCTGCAATAAGTGGTGTTGGATGAAACGATGTGCGTTCGTGAAACTGTGTTCTTGGGTTCCATTTTCAAGATGGCAGAAGTCTTTATGTTTGTCTGTTTCAGAATAGCTTAAAACTAGAAAGCTGTCGTTATGACTATAATAATTACGATTACTAGATAATGGTGGGATAAAATTTGATAAACTTTTACTTAGGTAAAAAGATTTCTCTTTCTCGTCTACCCTTCTACAATGGGCCATGTAGGACAGGATATCTTTAGTAGTAAGTTGTCTATCAAAATTACTGTAGGTGTTGGTATTTTACGAGCTATAAATTAAAAAAAATTGTTAGTGTCCAGTGTCCCCCCCTCAATTAAATGGTTGTTTGGATCTTGCTCTGCACGCGGTCCGACACGCACTTTGTCATTTTTTTTGTTTCTTAGTGTAAGGATTGTTGGATTTTTATTTCTTAGTGTAAGGAGATAGCTGATTGTTGGATATCGGTGTCAAATTGGCCAGGTTTTGAGAAAGGAACCGATGCACTGTTGAGAGATATGGCCTTTGACCGTAGTTGTGATACGCGGGGCACTGTGGGACGGTCTCTCCTCACATGTTGATCTCGTGCTATTTATATATTTCCCTGCACTGCGTACCTACTTGTACCTAACATGATTCGGTCCTAAAGTAAGTTGTACCTACCCATTTAGGCACTTATAATAAAGAGGCTCGGTGAGATGTTAATTTTAGTGAGTCTGTCTTCGGAACTTTGAAAAAATCCAAAACGGCATCAATTAAAAAGAATTACTTAATTATGGAACCTGCTCGCAAAATGTCACGAGAACCTTTGACCTGTAGAGGAGAATATGAGGAGAACAGACAGCCGGACAGCCGGACATACCTACGGAAGCATTTTTGCCCAAGATAAATCGGAGACGCTCTGCTGCTCACTCGCTCAACTAAGTGACTCTGGTGTAAGGCGTTTATTTAGTTTTTTGCGTATGATTAAAATAAAGTTGAAAATAATCATACATACGCATACACATACACAAATCACGTCTTTATCCCCTACGGGGTAGACAGAGCCTAAGGTAACAGCTAGGTACCTACAAGCCACAAAAAAGGAATCAAAATAGTGATGGGTTGCTAGTCTCATTGCCTATAACATGATCCCTATAAGTTTCGCCCATTCCCTCGATGGTCTTTTACCATCTGCGCGGGTAGAGAAGCAACTGGTATATTCTATGTTTTTTCTTTGCTCCTAGACCAACGTGGAAGAAATTAAAGATTAAAATTAAGTTGAAAATAATCATACATACACATACACATACGCAAATCACGTCTTTATCCCTTACGGGGTAGACAGAGCCTAAGGTGGCAAGACCTAAGGCCACGTTTAGCAACATTGTGGACGTATAAATGGCAAAAAATGGAATCAAAATAGTGATGGGTTGCTAGCCGCATCGCTTATAACATGATTCCTATGATTTTCGCCCATTCCCTCGATGGGCTTTTACCAACTGGTACATTCTATGTTTTTTCTTTGCTCCCAGACCAGCATGGAAAATTATCAGATTGCAAAAATAAAAATGTATTAAGTTTAGACGGATTTAACGTAATTCACTGCAAGGTGCCATAAGCGGGATTTCTTCAGTTAACAGCAACGCCCATTGTGCGTTCGAATGACTGCTAAATTGTGACAGTGGCACTGGACGAAAGTCACGAAAACGCATATGATGTGTAAAGTACCTAGTAGCGCTCAAAGATAGATAGATTACACGCCGAAATATACACAAAAGAAAACAGAACGAGCTTTATGATATCATGCAATGCCGTCAAACAGGTCAACTTAGGCTAGCTTATCGGTAACCGGATTGAGTAAATGTCACTCATGTAAATGTATGAAGATAATCCAATGTCATTAAACACACGGATGTCGCTCGCTCGGAGCTGGGAAATACGCGCGAAATGTCAAGAGCAGAGCAGTAAAAGTTGGTAAAATCTGTCATAATAGTTAAATAATATCAGGTTGGGAATGACTTCATACGAAAAAAAACCTACTGACAAAATGACCAAGGCAGAACATGACGTTCGTTCCTATAATTAACTAAAAAATTAACCAAATTGAGAACCGGAAGTCTGTTACAAGGAGAACAGAGTTTTAATTTTTAACCGACTTCAAAAAAAGGAGGAGGTTCTCAATTCGTCTGTATATATTTTTTTTTTTGACTAAACGTTCTCGTAGTGTGTGGTTCAATGATTTTCCATGTCATTATGACGTCGAATGGAACTTCTTACCGCGCACGGTTAAACTCTGGAATCAGCTAGCGGCACCAATTATCCCGGACCAGTTCAACTTAGGGATCTTCAAAAAACAAGCCTATTCTTTTCTTCAAGGGCAGGCGACACCCTGTTAACGTCCTTCTGTTATGAGTGTCTATGGGCGGCGCTGATCGCTTTCCATCAGGTGATCCGCATGCTAGTTTGCCCCCTATCGCATATATACATACATAAAAAAACACTGAAAAGTTTCTACTATTTAAGCGGCTCAGCCATTACGATAGTTCTTTACTTAATGAGTACCTAGAAAGGGATAGAAAAAATAATAATATACTAACAAACATCTGCAGCACACGTAGCGACAATAAGCAAAATTACACTGAATTTGATCACAACTGACGTCATTGCGGCAAAAATGAAAAAAAAGTTTTTTTTTAAAGTAAATTAAAAACTAAAATTAACACTTAACGTGAGATATTCCGGAGCTGTGGTGGTAGACTGACATTAATGGAATTATTTATACTATATAATGCGTTTGGTTAGGTGGACGCAATACCTGTTTTGTGGAAATCTAGATATACCTGCCTTATTGTGTAATGCGCGGGAACTTGCGATTACATTTACCATCTCTATCTACCCTCAACTTTTGCCATTTGACTGAAAGGAACTGTGAATACGATTGTGATTCCAAGTATACTTCTATTTTCTTAATGCCACTCTGCAAACTTCGTTTTTCATATGACTGACGTCTGAAGTTTGGGGAGAGACATTAAGTTATAGTGATAGTTTTGGAGCAGTGATACGCAAACGAATATCATCAGCCATGGATAGGATGAGGGGCAGCAGTAACAGCCTCCTACGTGTAATATCGGAGGATATGTCGTGTCCGATACTGCACAACTGGACCAAAGTGCATGTTACCAAAAGCGCCTGGTCACTATTTTTTGTAGAATTGATTTAAATGTATATTTTATGTAATAAGACTAACATTCATAGAATAAGCCACATACTAACACAATAATGTATGAGTCATGTAGTGGCTCGAAATAAATAAATAAATATTATTATAATATTATTATATTAAGAAACTGCAAGCACTGGGGCCCCATTTTTGAAAGCACATCACCCGAAAGTCCAAAGTTGAGTAGATTAATTAGAGCAGTAATTTTCTTTTAATCTACTCATTTTTCCAATTCAGCACAATTTTTCACCACTTTCGAGTGGTATTTTTACATACGAGTATGTGCATTCAAAAATGTCAAGTGAAAGTTTCTTATTAAATGTAAGGATTTTAAGGTTTAATAAATATACACAAGTTTATAATTACGATTATTTAATAAAGTCTTGAGCACTCACATGATTAAAATCATTATTGACAAACATTGTCCAGCTAACCCCATTATCCATATCATAAAGTTATATTGCTAAAGTTAAATGTCAAAGCGACAAAGTGAAACAATAACAATTTAATAAGAAAAGGGGTCATTGTGTTCTTTAAATCCTACTGAGGACTAGAAATATTTACTAAGGACTGTAGGAATGTAATGTAAGTAAATATATGAACAAGTATTTGTTTAAGTTTCGAAACTTTAATTAATGTTGTTTGGCACTTACAGCATATTGTTTTAAATATTATTAACTACTGTATAATAAATGTTTTGGAATCCTCTATATCTTATCTAGTTAAGAGACGGTAAGTCACAGTAAGAATCACATCTTAATATGATCAAGTCAAGCTGCCTTTTGCTGTTTTTGATTTTCACTGTGGTTGAAAATTTTTCTCTACATTGGTCGATGTTGTGTGCGGTGTCAAATGGGTGACTTACTCTTAATTTTCAACCAAAAATCAGGCAAAGCTTTACAGGGTTCAATCAAACTGTCCCAACACTCTGTATTGTCATTATAATTTATTTCAGTCTGAGTCCATAAAATGGTTAGGTAGTTGGTTGATTTTGTATCTGCGGCAAAAACTAGAGCGGTCCATATGGGAATCACTTAAAAGGCCTCAAGTTTCTGCCTGTATGGGGATATAGGGGACTCCAAGTTAGGATCTTTAGCCTTGGTGGGCAGCGACGGCGGCGATGCACTGGTTGAAGACGTTGACGTAGTCGAAGGGAAGGTCGCCGGCGCAGCCGTACCCGCCCTTCTTGTGGATCGCCATGTGGTCGTAGCAGTTCACTTGCCCGTCGCCATTGCAGTCCTGGAAGAGGGAGGTGAAGGTTATAGAAGATAGACTCGTTTTTGTGTCTTTTACGTCAACTACATTCATAAATAAATAGGTACATAAATCACGCCACGCTAAAGGCCACGATTAGCATGATTGTGTGTGTATAGGTGGAAAGGGGAATCAAAATAGGGATGGGTTGCTTGCTGCATCGCTTATAATTTGATTCCTAAGATTTTCACCCATTCCCTCGATGGGCTTTTACCATTTGCACGGGAATTTTGGTTTGGAGGTTTTTCCTGTGTTAAGACCAGCATGGAAGTAACTACATCTAAGTCAACAACACAGTTGTAACAATCTACGTTTATCTATGTATATTGTACATATTATGTATTGTACATTATACATTATGTATAAAGATGAATCCCTGTTTCCCTCGGTCACAGCATCACACGGGCTCAGACATGGAACGGCTGGACGGATTTCGCTAATTCTTTTTTTGTTGTGTTTGTTTTTGCCAGGAAAAGGTTCTTATGAAGAAAAAAATAAGAGGGGCCGCTCTGAGTAGAGTAGAAAACTAAAAACATGTCATTATGTAAATTTTGAATAAGATTTATCGCTCGAAGCACAGGCAACACGCAAATTAATTAATTTGATGCCCAATTAAACTCAAACATGTATTTTTCTAACCAAAACACCTAATAATCAGATAAAGCTTATACGAAAAGCATTATCAATTTTATGGCCTTAGAATATTAACAAGATGCCAAGGTTGGCACATAGCTAGTTATTTACTTCGATGATGTAAGAAAGAGCGCCGCTAAATATTGAATGCAGGCGGCGATGTCACGATGTGATATTAATTCAATTTACAACAACACCCACCCATGACCGACTAGTAAAAAATAATTAAGCATTGTCTACAGTTCGCGGCGTAAAAAACTAGGAAACTTACTGCTTGTGCCTTGCATGGATTCAATTATGTTTCGCCATAGAAGAACTGACCAATAGAAAAAAATTAAAAACACGCCAAATCACTGCGGTAATTGCTTTTCTTTTATTGGCCGGCCCAAAGTCAAAAAGGACGCTGCAGTTGGGCCAACAGATGTAATTTGCGTGGCATTGTAAACTAAACTCACTTGTTTTTTTACAAAATAATAAATAAAATCTGTTATTTCAATTTTAATGACTAAATTGGCTTTGTTTCATTTAGGTGGCCAAAGATAAAATATCGCGAAAAATTTGTGCCAGCACGGTACCCTTGCAAGACAACAAATGACTAATAAAATGTGTTGCAGAATTGGATACGCCTTATTACTACTCTATTAGCTAATTCCTCTACACGTTTTGCATAATTATCAAGAATACGACCTTTCAATATCAAATTTGGTAAAAAAATAAACAATGAAATATTTATAGTTGGGTTTGCCCTACTTGGTCTAAACGTGATATGTTAGTACTCATCAAGTTTGAAGTTTCCTTTTTGTTAGACTGCGAGCAACATTATGCAATTTTTAAGTATATCTAAACATGAAATGTATCAACGATTAAGGTACAGTCAAAGTCAGTAAGTAGGCTTATTACCTAACTTGCTCGCAATCGCCATCGTGTTCATTTTGACAGTTCATGTATGGGCTGACAATTGGCATCGGAATCAGCTAGCTGACACATTCATTCAATTGCGAGCGAGTTAGGTAATAAGCCTACAGATATATAATCGTAGCGGCGAAAATGTCCAAATATAACTGAACAAGACTTTCTCAGATTTTATCCGGAATATTTGAGCTGGTGCTTGGGCTAGTTCAACTGGACTACAGAGATGTTTCTTTTGATTTTTTTATTCATAATTAAGTCCCGTCTCTGACGCGGTTCACTTTGTAAATCGATCAATGTATATTTGGCATGTATGAATAAAAATTCATGAAAAACATTTACAGGGCCAAGCTTTTTTTCAAAGAAGTGGGAAGGCGGTTACGAGAGAGTGGTTTGGACTCTCGTTTTGGATCCTCCGGCGTAGAGATTGTGTAATGGCATCTTTGTGCCTTTGTTGGTTTATTTTGTTAATTTAAAATTTAGTTAGTGTAATTTTTAAAGTTAAAAAACTTTGTCTAAATTTCTAAACAATACTGAAAACTAGAAAATATAGAAAAATGGGAGTAAAGAAAAAACATAGAATTTACCAGTTGCTTCTCTTCCCGCGTAGACGGTCAAAACCCATCAAGAAATGGGCGCAAATCATAGGAATCATGTTATAGATAGGCGATGCGCCTCCAACTATACGCCCACGATCATGATAATCGTGGCCTAAAAGCCTAAAGGTCTTGTTACCCTAGGCTCTGTCTACCCCGTAAGGGATAAAGTATGTGTGTACCAAATTAAATTTACAGAGTAAAACCGTAAAAATAAATATAAAAATCAAGAAGTAAAATGCAACATAGGACTTTTCGAGCTGTAGCTTTATACTACGAAATTCGATTTTCGAAGTTTGTTTCGTGGCATTCCGCTCACACTAATGGGCATTAATTTGAGAGTGAGAGATACGGTATGATACGAAATTCGAAAATGAAATTATGGAGTATTCAGGGCCCCGAGGATGAAAAGGGCCTTAGTGCAACATTATCGGAAGAAGTTTCTTAATATAGACAATTACATACATACATAATTCACGCCTTTATCCATAAGGGGGTAGTCAGAGCCTAAGGTAACAAAAGCTTAAGGCGACGTTTAGCATGATTGTGGGGGTATAGATGGAAAGGGGAATGAAAATAGTGATGGGTTGCTAGCCGCAAATATAGACAATTAGCGAGTAATTAACTCCCGAAGTAGTAAAGGCGGCCTCAGAAATAGCTGAACACCTTGTCATTTTCAGTACTGCGACTCAGTTCAAACTTAACGACATAGTTGCTTGTTGCGACAAAGTATTAAAGTTTTCGGCTACTTCTGAGCCCGATCGTCCAAAATTTATCCTATTTATTTTGATTGTAACTAAATATTACCTGTCCGAATCTCCTCATGTAGCCCTGGACAGTCTGGGCAGCGCAGTACGGATCCACCACGCAGGTACGGTAAGCTGAAATAAATAATAGTTACTATTAATAAAGTATAACTATTAAACAACAAACAAGTTTGAAACGCAGCAATGAATTTAAATAATGAAAAGTTATTGAAAATGTGTTAATTTTTGAATCTTCATTTCCTACTTCCGACTAATGAAATACGTATCAAATTATTTTTTAATGAACTGTGTCCTTGCTAAATTAAATGTAATCTTTATATGCAGATTCTCCTTTTGTTTCAAGTAGTTTTATAGAACAGGGTCAGATATATACAAATATCATGTGTCTATGTTATCGCTGGCTACCTTCTTGAGCATTGAGCGACGTGGGAGTGAGTCCAGGCTCAGTGCTCCACTGCGTGGCTAATAAATACATTCTAGCCCGAGGTTTATGAAAGTATAGGTGTTATCACGAGACTAGTCTCTCTAAAGGCGAGCTAACATGGAACTGCCTATTAGGTAGGTGTTATTAGTTATCTATACTAATATTATAAAGATAAGCTTGTGAGGTTGTAGGGGTAATCTCCGGATTTACAGAACCGATTTTGAAAAATCTTTTACTAATAGAAAGCCACATTAGTTGTGTGTCATAAGCTACGTTTAATTCTTCGCGGACAAAGTAACGAGTAACAGCTAGTTAACTATAAATCAATTCCACAATTTCCGTCTATCTGCTTTTGTGTGTCAAAAATAATTTTGTATCAAGTCTCATATAGTTTTCGTCATTATACCTAATACATGACAGTTGTATAATTTAAAAATTCATTGAGTGAGGTCCGGTATTTAACGACTTTTTTATCTACAACTAAGTTATTAAATTAGCGTAGCATATCAAAACCTGTCGAACATCTCGGCTTGTCATAAATTTTGAATGGATTTTTAATTAATGAATACCATAACTATTTGGTCATAATTAAAGGTCGCAAATACTTTTGCTAATTCGTGTATAATAATAATAATAATAAGTACCTTTTAGGTATATTCTATACTCGTAGCTACTGTCTACCTAATTGAATCACGATTTTTCGTAGAACCTTGCTCAAATATTTGGAATGATAATTTTTGATTCGGTATTAAACATATTTGACCGTCAGTGGCTGATTGGCGCTAGTCCGTTGCATATGAATCAATTAAAACTATATTCTTACCGTCAGGGTGGTCAGGTGCGTAACCCTGGAGCGTGGGCTTGCCCGCATCGGACCAGTAGGCCCAGGTGATGCGGAACAGGCCGCAGGTGTCTCCCTCGCACGTCAGACCCGCCTTGCAGCCCGAGATGGCCTGGCAGATGCATCCGAGACAGACCTCTGTCACGGGCTGCGCAGATTTGTCACCGACTATCTCCGCTGGAAAAAGAAGGTTAGGATTGAGACTAGTTGCTAGGGCAGCTGTAACGATCCAGTGGGTTAGGAATGCATTATTTTTAAGAGACAAGTCTTAGGAGTATAAGAGTGCTCATACATCAGGGGCAGCGATAACGACTGCCAATATCTCCAGCCTCGGGCCTTAGCTTAGAAAATATATTTGGATAAAAATCAAAGATGTGAAAGAACGATTGATTGTTTTTAGAATTTGAATATTATGTACAAGCGGAATGGTAGTTTACCCACAATTGATAGTCGAATGTTAACTTAAAGCTTAGATTAATGACTAGATGTAACTCCAGAGGCGGTAAGCCAAACGTAATCCTCAAAATATTTCTTAGTCGTTTATGTAAACTTTTAAAGTACTTTATGTAAAACATTTTCCTGTTTATTGGCATTTTTATTACGTGTCAGTGAACTTCGCCGAATTGCAATTTTGTTTTACTGGAGTCGTTAAGGATTCCGGACACGATGCAGTGACATGGATTTATGCAAATGCACCAAACGCTACCTCAGTAAATCTCTCGGAGCTCAAGGCACTTTGGTGCAACCTTGCCCCTTCAAAGTTGATATATGTGTATCCCATTTCAATACTGACTGGAGATATTATGTTGGCGAAGTTACTGTTGAGAAACCGACGCAACTATAGGTTGTACCTCGTTTGTTAATGGATATTGGAAGTTATTGCATTTTTATTCATAAGACAACATAATACGGTGTTAGGAAAAGAGATTAACGATCTAGCCACCTCTGAGATACTTAATATGTAGTTTTTTATTTATTATCATAATTTATTTTTAGGTAATAATTAAGTACATATATTGTGATAAGTAAGCACGTAAACGTAAGGTAGCGTAGTTTTGTGTCGTTAAGTACAGTAAAATATTGCAGCAGATTTTGTTGTACCTATCTACTTGTACTAGATTACTTATTTTGCATTAGTACTTTTATAAAGATTACTGGTATTTTTCTTATGGTAGGATTTCCCGATAGCAATTTTACTGGGAATTTTGGTTGCCATATTTTATGACGTTATTCATAAGTTCCGGCTCCTTGCCTGTACAGCGATTACGCCCATTAGCTCCGTAAACTACCAGCTAATTTGAACGCAATTGTTCTTCATAATAAAACATAGATTAAGGCTGTGAGATAGTTAAGTTATTAGCATAAGTGGTCGAACTATGAGGAACGGAAATGAGAACAAGATTGCTCACAGTAAGTTTTTTCTTGGAAATGTAGAGTTTTGTTTGGTTTTAGTATATTATTATCGAAGCTGTTAAAAGTATTAAATGTAAAAAAAATAAATGGTCTACATGAGTCTCATAATGAGAAATTATTTAATTTTTTAAAATATTTTTTTATTCTTGTTTTGTATTTTTATTTATAGTTGTAAGTACTACAGGCTGACCATAAAGGTGCTCTTATTATTATTGAACTCACGGAATGATTATATTATTACATATTACTATTATTATTATATATTACTTTATCATACGCAACTTGTAAATAAATATATTTTAGAAGTTAAAATCATCACCCTACAAAAAATTAAATCTGTGGCGAAAGAAGTCGTAGAGCCAGCTAGAAGGTACATTTAACAGACTCCGCTTGGACCCTTCCTTTCGGGTTTGCTGTAGTCGGCTAATAAAAAAAACCCGATCGAGTCAATAAAAAGAGCCATTAAATTAATATGACCCACTTAATTACATCGGTCTTCGACCCCTAAACATAACGAGATTAAAAAGACACACTGCGAAAATACACCGTAAATCTACCGGAGAGTATCCAAGGAGCTTTTAATCGTGCAGTCAAACCAGTCGCTAAGATACTTTATTTCCTTTTTCCAGATTAAAAAATACGGTAAAATTTGCATCCGCTTTTAAGTGAATCGGAAACAGAAACAACGTTGAGAATTTTTTTAGAGAACTACTACACAATAATAATTATTATGTTATTAATTGCTAAAAAAACGGACACCCATGGTTTTAGAAATCTGAAAAACTATACGTGCCCGATTTTAATGTAAAGGGGTGTATTATTGTTACTTAAATTCGTTATCATTAAGTAAATAGAGGTAAGTATTTAATTTTTGCCGTTAGATTTTTGAGAAACGAGCATAAGTTTGACTGTCAAAATCCAAATCTGGAAAAAACACGAAAGTTTAAATCGGTCGGTACTTTGATGCGTCAGATTATATTTAAGATCTGTTACCCTTTTTTTGGAGTGAAAATGCATTACGCACTATCCACCGCGTCGTTGGGTCGACGCGGCGGGGTGTATGGGGCTCTCCTACTCCATTCCTTCCCTTCTATTTAGGAGCGAAGGAATGTAGAAGGCATACCCATTAAAACCTCCGGAATTCCCTCAACTGCCAGACAGCGGGTGCTATGGGAGCACATTGTGAACCACGGCACCCGCTGGCCGGCCCAGCCACCCAAGCTGGACCTCCTCTCCGACAGGATCAAGATCTCTTACCCTGGGATCAGGATAGGTAATTAGAGCTAAATATTTTTGAATTACAGGTTCAATTACAAATTAGGGTGACCTTTGGAGGAACGTTGGGAGTTCTGACTAGCAGACAATTTACTTTGTTTATTTTGTTAGCACTTTCGACATATGTTGAACGTAAGTAAATTCATGTCAAGTGTCAACTCTTGTGCCAATCGCGATTGGAGGTCAAGTGTAGAGTCGCGGGTTACGCAAGATAAACATTGCATTGTAAACAGAGCATAATGTTGCCAGAATTCAATTCGTATTATTTACCTGTATGGTAAACAACAAAGATTATAAATAAATCAAAGGTGCCGCACATTGCCAGTACTTCTCTTCCAGCGCAGATGGTAAAATCCCATCCAGGGAACGGTTTAGGCGATGCGACTAGCAACCCATCACTATTTTGTCCCCATGCTAAACGTGGCTCTTCGTCTTGTTACCTTTGGCTATGTCTACCCCGTAAAGGATCCATACGTGATTTATGTATGTGTGTATGTATTGACATAAAATTCTTGAATGGAAATGGAAAAAGGACTCAATCTCATTCGTATGAAAAAAATCCTCATTTATCCTGGAATATGTATTGGAATTTGGAATGTGTTAATGTGATTGAATACTTCTGCACAATTTTTTATCGCAGTTTTGGATTCTAAATTGAGTCACCTCTTCAACGCCGTAAACTTTGGGCATCGACAAAATGATTTAGTCAATCCTAAAAAATATTTACATTGGTAGGTACTTATTCAATGAAAGTAACCCAACCACCAGCTGAAATATCCCAGAATGGTTCTGAGAGACTTTGCTATATTGCCATAACTATAAAAACAACTTGCACACGTTTTTTTGTATAAAGTGCAACCTCTGTAATAGGCATGCATTGAACCAGGCCGATTTTTCTGGATGGCTCGCAGAACTGGTTTGACTGGCTGTAGGAACACTTGTAACATCCAACAAAAAAAAACAAGGACTAAACTTGTATAAGATGGTAACAAGACCGACCGCTTAAGTGAATCCTCGCCCGCGCGGTACAGGGGCGCGGAGTAGGCGACAAAGGGGACCGAGAGGGGTGCGGGCGGCAGGCGCACTACCCGCCCGCACCTCTCTTGGTCCCCTAAGCTTTGTCGTCCTACCCCGCGCCCCTGTACCCGCGCGGGAGAGGACTCATTTAAGTTTTCACTGATATTTAGGTAAATAAGTAGGTACCAATAACGAGTTTCCTATTATTATTTTATTAAATTTATGTTGGGAATTGAACCTGAAAAAGCGTAGGTACCCTATATCCAAAGAAATCTTCAACAAGCATGTTTAGTGTCAACAAAGTACAATTACAATTAGTTTTAACAAAGTAAGTTTTACCATCTTAGGTATTTCAGAGGGCCCTGGGTGTAATGTGGTAATGCAATTATCACGTTAATAATTGTCTTGCAATCAAGTTTAATTATCAAACAATATCCAATAATCATTAACGCCATCGATATAGCCGGAAATTAATTTCACACAAAACTTGAATACTTATTGCCTCACTACGAGATGTCTCCAGTTTCTTTATTACCTACCTAATTAACCTGTCACTTTCATTTATTTATTAGTCGTTTTTATGACTTATTGACACTACTTAGGTGTAGTACTAGGTACAAGTTCAAAATAGTTGAAAGGGTAGATTTTTAACTGCCATAGTTGATACAGTAAAAATATAAAACTGAAGATAGTTCTTTACAATGTACAAGATATACGTTGTATTCTAATAGCTTATTAACATATATTATGCGGAAGAGCTGTTTATAATAGCACATGTAATAAATTAATCGTTAAGGACGACTTGTTGTTATCGCTATTTAATTCTGAACTCACGTAGCTAGATATAAATAAACAGGCGTATTCATGTAAAAAAAAACAATGTTATAAAATTAATGTTCACTTGCATGGAATCTGACAATAAGGATAACAAAGGTACCTAACAAATATTTTTAGTAAAACTCTACATTGACTTAACAGTATTAAGTAGGTATCTAATTGAATATTTTTTTTAATGGCTAATGTCGCTCAATAAGGCTTACGATGAAAAAACTTTTAGGAATTGAATAAAAACATTCTGACTTTTTTGAGCTCTACGGTTCTACAAAATAATTTGTCTGTAGGTAAGTGACGGTAACGGCCACATTCGTAGACATTAAAATGGTTTCGGTATTATAAATCCTCTTGCTTATACGTTTATTACGTTTTCCCTTCTCAAGATTAATAAAAATATTATACTTAGATTAAGATTACTTATTGCCGCACATAGAGGGCTACATTTTGAAACTTAACTGGGTAGATAGCATTTAAAGAATTAACTGTTAGAGAAAAGAATTAAAAGAAATAGGAACAGTTGTAGTTAACTACTTTGTTTCTTTTCTGCAAGGTTTTTTTAACACGATATTATTTTATTTTTAACGAACTATAGGTACATATTAGTTGTTAGTGAGCTAGCAACCGGTCAAGATAAACATGCCAAACAATTTAATTAAACATTAATCACTATTAGTATGAGTAAAGTAAAATAAAAATAAAAATACTAACAAACATCAGCAGCACACGCGGCAACAAAAAACAATATGGCACTGAACTTGATCACGGCTGACGCCATTGCGGCGGAAATTAAAAACAAACTTTAAACAAAAACTTAAAATTGCTAAGCGTCGGCTGTTCCCGCGCTTCGGTGTTGAACTGACATTGGTCGTGGCCTTTGCGTGGCTTATATGGACGGACGAACGGATATCTGATTCACTATGTTCTGCGGAAATTGGTCGAAAATTTGTTTTGCAGCGCTCAGTATGCTTCACCGTTTACTCTGAAAGTTTTTATTTTATACGAGTTCTGAAATGACAGTTATTTTTTATGACTTTGTTTTAAACCGTAGTTTTGTTCCATATCAGCTAAAACAGTAGGTAGAGCTATAGATAGGACCAAAAGGGGTCATGCGCTAGATATAATGTATAAAACGCTTTAAGGATAATACTACTACTTACTGTGACTGGAGGATATAATTGTGATATAGCATTTGCGTTAGGGATGTTTTATATGTACAACGTTGTTTATAAATTGTTTTCAGCATTCAATATTTCAGTGAAGCTGATGTACTACGTTGGCCAACTTTAGGGTACTCCAACCTCTCAATTTCCTAAGGTTAAATAGTGAATATTTAGTTCCCATTTGCAATTGGAACTGGGAAAACCCAAGGTAGTTTCCTAAGCACAGTTTTTGTTTCCCTTGCCATTTTACTATGATTGACATGTCTTTTCTCGTTTTTGGGATTCTCCCGCAACAATATAGGTACACGTAAGTACTTACAACTGTGGTTGCTGTTCTGGTTGGAATAGGGAGAGCCAAAATTAAAAGTTTTGGTACGCTTTTTAATAACCTCTGCGTAGGTACACTCTTTCGTGACAACAGGGGGTATGTGAGGCGTTCCCAAGGTGGGCGTATCCACCAAAATCGCGTTCCCACTTAGCTATTGGAAGGACATCACGGGATTCACGGGTGACTGCGACAATCCTTCAGGTCTTCTTGAAAGAACTTGTGTTATTGTTAACTGGCCTACAAACCGGTAAAATTGTTGACAGCGCTACTTTGAGACTATGGAGAAGGCAACACCTGACATTGATGGAAACCCCGAAGATAATATAAACCATAATATAGAACTAGCTTCTGCCCGCGACTTCGTCTGCGTAGAATTATATATATATATAAACCATCCTCGTGAATCACTCTATATATTAAAAAAAACCGCGTCAAAATCCATTGCGTGGTTTTAAACTTTCACAGACAAATTATTTTGTAGAACCATAGAGCTCAAAAAAGTCAGAACGTTTTTATTCAGGTCCTAAGCATACATAGGGGCAGACAGACAGACAGACAGCGGAAAGCGACTTTGTTTTAGTGATGATTATAAATGTTTTTAAATGTTCATAATGTACAGAATGTGTTCCCTCGGGAATATCTAGTGGTAATCATAATGTAGGCACTGAACGTCCGCAATTATCGTTTGACACTGGTCTATTATTAGAGAACTGGCTGCGTTCTGAGTGCTGAGCGTTTATGAACCGGTCGCCCAAGAACTAAGTGTAGTAAATTTTAAATCTTAAGGCCTAGATGGTTCAGTGCGTGCAGGGCGTCCTTTGCACGTAGGTAAGTACTTTGCATGTGAGTTTAGCGGGAGATGTTTCGAAACCCAACACCAATTTCTTTTTTAGAACGCAATTTCTTTTTTAGAATACAATTTGTTTTTTCCTTATGGTGTTCGTTTATTGTAAAATAAATGAAGATAATTATTTAAAAACAGACTACCTGAATTACCTAATACTAAAACTCTACTACTAATTATAAAACTATAAAGTGAGTATGTCGCAAAATATTTCGGCACAAGCATCGACCCCAAGACGCCGGCCGCATTGCCTCTCTGAACTGTTATTCCTAACTTTTGAGAGAGGTAAGCGCCAGCCCTAGGGTCACCTGTGGCCAGCACTAAACGTGTCGAAAGTTAATGTATACATACCTACAAATACTTACAATCAAATATTACTTGTTTAATTTTCCCTAGATCTTCTTCTGTTCTTTGAATGCCAGAGAATTTACCCTCAGCCTATCAGCAGACAACGTTTCAAAATTCGCTACTTTGTTTTTTTGTAATGGTGTATGTCAATGTTTGTTGTACCTACCTATGCACATATATACTGGCCAATGGTAGGTAACTGTTACTCTAGTTAGTAATTAAGCTAATAAAGCCGCTTAGATCATCGGAATGAGTTACGGATCAACTTCTACGAAACGTTAACAATGCTTTTCTTACACAAATTGTAACGCTTACAAATCTATTAAAATAAATTAGTTTTGTCATGTCTGACGCCGATGAGCCAATGTTTTGAAAGAAAACCTCACACAGGACATGAATTACAAGTAGGCAGCAATGTTTTCAAGAATTAGCTTAGATTACTTCTCTTTATGTAGAGTGTATAATCCATGTAATTCCTAGTACAACAATACATTTTAAGGTATAATTACCTCCACATACGAGGGGCAAACCGAAATGATCGGGAATTTAAAAAACTAAGTACACTTGATACACAAATTATATATTATTGTTTTTCGAAGTACTCTCCGTTACAATCAATGCACTTTTGCATTCTTTTAAACCAGTCATTGAAACAGTAATTCCAGTTTAAACTAGACATTGCCAAAATGGCCGATTTATAGGCTGCCACGGCGGCTTCTGGGTTTTCAAACCGCTGACCACGCAATAAATCTTTAATTCTAGGGAACGTAAAAAAATCATTTGGACTCAGGTCAGGGCTGTATGGAGGATGGGACATCAACTCAACGTTTTCCTCGATCAAAAATTGATTTGTTTTACGGGCGGTGTGGGAACTCGCATTATCGTGATGTAAGATGACACGTCGTGTGGGGTGCCCTCGGCGAAGTTCGGCCAGCATCTCTGGCAAACAAACTGTAATATACCAATCAGCGGTAACCGTTCTTTGTTCTTGTAAAGGAATTGTGGCAATATGTCCTTTTTTTGAGACGAACGAAGCCACCATTTTCTTCGACACGCTGCGGGAACGCACAACTTTCGTTGGTTTGACCTCGTCATCGAAGACCCAAACTGCCGACTGGTGCTTTCTTTCAGGCTCATAGGAATAAATCCAGGATTCGTCACCCAAGACAATATTATAAACGGCTTTTGACCTTCCTCCATTGTAGCGTTTTAGAGTAGATCGGCACCAATCAATACGAGCCGCCTTTTGCTCTTCTGACAAATTATGGGGTACCCACCGGGAAATCAATTTTCTGACACCCAACTCACTATGCAGAATAGTGTGGATTGCAGTCATTCCAATGCCTATGGTTGCCCGAATCTGGTCGTATGTCACATGTCTATCTTCTTTTAGTATTTTTTCCACAGCCGCGACATTTTCAGGCGACACCGCTGTTTTCGGCCGACCTGTTGAAGGTACGGTGCTGAGAGAGGCACGACCCCGTCGAAACTCTGCATACCAACGATATATTGTCGTTTGACTAGGTGCTTCAATTTCATATATAGAAACAAGCTCATTAAGACAGTTATCTGGAGATAACCCTCGACGAAAGTTGTGATAAATAATTGCACGAAAATTTTCACGCGTGAGCTCCATTTTGTCCATCGACTTGTCAATTTGAAAATGGAATTAAAAAAATATGACGTTATTTTTTTTAATTGTGAAAACGGCATCGTGACTGTCAGTCGCCAGTACGCATGTGATAAGAAAGGATTTAATGTAACTCAGTTTAAAGTACTTTATTCTCGATCATTTCGGTGTGCCCCTCGTACAAATTTTACTATCGTAGCACATCAAACTCGCATGCGACAAACATCATCTCATAACTACTTAGTGCTAAAATTTATCTCATTGTTTATGGAAACGCAAACCCCTGTTCCTCTTGATCAATCAACGCCAAATGAAAAAAAACCAGCCCAGTGTCAATTTTACTCGCGCACCAAGGGTTTCTGTACAAATTCGGCGAGTGAACATAAAATCCAGCTTTGGTAGAGCCCCGCTCTTAAGCGAAATGTAGGCAGAGTGAAATCATTTTATATTGTTTACTCACATTGACAGAAAGTCATAAGAAAGTAAGACTTTTATTTCATACCAAATTTCAAAATTTTGGAACCACTTTAAGTAAACCTTATTTTTTAGGAGAACGTCAAATTGTATGGAAACAATTTTCCAATGACTACCTACTACCTACCAGTGGCGTGGCGTCCATAGAACTCGATTCCCACCGGCTTGCCTATTTTAAGGCCGTTGGACACTTTTATTGTGCAGAATTAGAGGAAAAGGCTAGTTTAATTCCCTTCGGCTTGCCTTCTGATATACATGACGCCACGCCACTGCTACCTACATCTATTGATAGAGTTGACTTAGGTATAGAGTTGATTTTTCACGGCTGTAAGTGGCCGCAGAGCTCAGTATAAAGTACTATATGTTCATGAGAATGTACCAGTTGCTTCTCGTCCCGCGCAGATGGTAAAAGCCCATCGAGGGAATGGGCGAAATTCTTAGGAACTATGTTACAGGCGATGCGGCTAGCAACCCATCACTATTTTGATTCCTTTTTCCACCTATACGCCTACAATCATGCTATACGTGGCCTTTACTTGTTACCTTTAGGCTCTGTCTACCCCGTAAGGGATATAGACGTGATTTGTGTATGTATGTATGTATGTATGTATGTATGTTCATGAGAAAATGGGTCTTGACAGTCGGATGGACGTACGGACACAAAGTGATCCTATAAGGGTGTTTTTTTCCTTTTGAGGTACGGAACCATAGAAAAGACATGAATGGTTTTTAAGGGGAGACAACGAACTGGGAGACGTTGCGTAGGTTTGCCTGTACCTATTGTACAAGCAAGATGAACCAACGATGACTTTGTTAAATCGCCTACTGCTACTTCCCACATTAAGTGTCGTTGACTTTATCGAGGACATGTCGAAATTATACGTATTCGCCCCAAACCCCGTTTACCCCTTAGCAAATTTCCAATCGAGAAACTTACTCGTTTTCTCGTGGGAAAATGTCACTACCTTGCACCAGTATCAACTTAAAACATGTACTGGACCGGACTGGACCGAGCTATCTAGAAAAGTACGTTTTATTACTCGAAGAATAGTGCTACCAATGAAACACATTAACTAAGTGAGCTAGAATGTTACAAATAAAATGTACGGTTTCACTACAAAAATAGTTTTATTGGAAAGGAAAACAAATCACAATAAAAAACAGTCAATACTTAAAAATAACTTAAACTTAGCTAAAACTACTATTAAATTAAAGATAAAAAAATATCCCCCAAATCACCGCCAATGGGCAGGGTGCCCAGAAGGCTGGCAGCATTGCCACGTTGTATGGCCGACGCTGAGCGAAATATTGGCCAGCCCTCTGGTCACGGGAGGCCTCTATAAGGCGCGCCCAGATATCTTCGTACACACGGCGCGCTCTTGGCCCCCATGGCCCCAGAGTTTCGACTCCAAATGCCCCAAATATATAACTGCCTCCAACCAAATAGTTTAAAACAACTAGCTTCTTTCTGCCCGCGACTTCGTCTGCGTAGAATTATACATATAAACCTTCCTCTTGAATAACTCTACCTAAAAAAAAACGCATCAAAATCCGTTGCATAGTTTTAAAGATCGAAGCATACATAGGGACATACAGACAGACAAACAGCGGAAAGCGACTTTGTTTTATACTATGTAGTGATGTAGTGGTCTCTTGAAGCTGTGAAAAAATTAATCCTTTGTGTCAACTTAATCAGAACATGCAGTCATTAGAGAAGGTGCTTACCTACAATTTGTAGAGCTAGAATAACCTAAGTATGGGGTACTTCCATTTCTCCTGGAAATTTGAAATTTGGTATGAAGGTTTGGGAAAACACATTTCTTTGTAAAAGTAAATAAAATGACCTAACACTGTATACATTTTGCTTCGGGGCAGGGCTCTGTTAACACTGGATTTTGTATTAACTTTGCAAATTTGAACGGAAATCTCGACCGCGAGTCTGACTCGCACAGCGCACTTAGTCGTTTTTTTATACACTGTATTACACTATACATAAATAGTGTATGAAAAATATGAATGTTTGTTCTTGAGTCTTGGATGTTTAATATGTATTTAAGTATGTAATTATCTATATAAGTATGTTTATCCGTTGCCTAGTGCCCATATTACAAGCTTTGCTTAGTTTGGGGCTAGGTCAATTGGTGTCAATTGTCCCAAGATATTATTATTATTATTATAGCTACTGCCTTTCCGATTACCTATGGTAGGTATTTGCACTTTGCACTATTATGCAAAAAATCTTAGGTTTTACGTACTTTTGTACATAAATCACGTCCTTATCCCTTACGGGGTAGACGGAGCCTAAGGTAACAACACCTAAAGACCACGTTTAGCACGATTGTGGGTGGTTTTTAATAGGTCTGATTAATTTATTTTTGAATTTCTAAACGACACTGAAAATTAGAACACAGAAAACTCCGAAAAGTAAAGCTATGGCCGGGAATCGAACCCGGATCCTCGCCATTCCGTGACGCGTGCTATACCTTGCACCACCCATAGCAGGCGAGTTCGCTTTCGAATTTTTCTAACTGTTACTAGCTGTCACATGACTGTTGCTATGTGAATTTTTTTCGCCAAGAGTCATCTGTTTGAATGATGTGTCTAAATTATTTTTATTTTGCAAGTGTTAGGGCTTAGTGTAGAGTTGGCCGGGATCGTGTCAATATAGTACCTAGTAGTTTAGTCAGACTCAGAATCGTCTACACTATTGTTGCTCAAACTTTCTTCCCGGCTAAACTTTCCTCAGTGACGTCAACCGAAGTAATTTCTGTATCGATAGTTATTTAAATATTGCATTAATTACATATAGCTTTTATTATGTTGTTTTTATAATTTTCCTGAGCTTACAGATTTGTAGTCTTGTCTCCACTTGACTTTTAGTGGGCCTAGACAATATTTCTAATGAAACGCCATAATCTATACAACATACTTACATATTATAATATAATATAATAGTAGACTTTACCTAAGGCTCATTAACGAACGGGACCTATTCAAAGTTGAAACTTAAATCCAATAAAAATATGTGCATCCGGAAAATAAGTAAATAACCACTGCAATTACCTAATTGCATTTTAATTGATGTTAATTAGCTAAATTTGTAGAAACATCGCAACATTCATTCAGTCGCTCGGTTACTCATATCAAAGTTGTTAGGTTGTTATGTTACCTATTAAAGTTATTACGCGTAGGTATGCTCTGGCTTAAGAACTACCTTCGAATAAGCGACGTTTTTTAGCGCATTAAGTCGACATTCACTCGTTTATGAGATGAGAATACTTACTAAACTTCTTTACTACTCCCCTCTCGTTGTCAGTTTTTAATAAAGAAACTACATTTGAATAATGCTTAGTGTATGTTTTCGATAACAAGATACGTCTCGATCACGTTTACGTTAAATTGTCGAACACTAGCGGCGCTGTCAATAAAATTAGCCTATAGTAGGTAATTGAGACGTTTACGCGAACGCGTTCGGTACGTTTTTCGTGTCAAAAACTTACACTAGAGGCACTGTATAGGTACAGTGTATGTATACATATGCCACTTCGAAAATTCGGGGCCAGTCTGCGTTCGATTACTCTTTCAATCTTACTTTATGCCACACTGCTCAATTTGTAAAATATATCTAATCAGAGTAATCGGCGAATAATAACAACTTCCTCTTCATTTTACGGTAGGGAATCCTTATAAATAAATCTAAGCATTTAGTATCGATATATCGTGCTTCTGTCGGTAAAGCAAATCGTGATGTGATGGTTATCTGGGAGGATGCGGTTCAATTTATTTCTTGTTTAAAACAAAGTAAATTCCCCAACACATCCGGAATTCCAGATTGTGTACTAATTATCCTGTCAATTCGACGTGGAAAATTGTCTTTCGGCCCGTGTGGTGGTAAACAATGACCGCAGCGAAAACATGCTTGTAAAATCTTAGGAATCTCGCACACGCTGCTGACCTTACGATTGTGGCGTGGACAGCAAAAGAGAGCACATAATATAAACAGTTACTTCTTACACACCAGTTAAGAAACTTTGGAGACCTACATACGGACCCTACCTACATCCTCAAAGGAAAACGATGTTCAATGAAGCGGTTTTGGTGCGAGTTACTGATTATTAATATTATTATAAGTACCTAGCAAACAAGTAAGTACCTATCTCCTAGGTAGTAGAACCTGTCCTTGTACAGGGTCGGGTTTAGATTACTTTGGATCGCTCCGATCGTTACCACCATCTTACTCGTTCATCCTGTCGCTTATCGGCTCGAGATCAATCAAGTTTGGAAATGGCAGGTAAAAGCAATGCTCCACTAACGATTGAAACCCGGCAGATACTTGTATTGTAAATAAGTGTGCAAATCCGCATACCGTTCAGGACGAGAGACAATGACAATGCGCTCATAGGCTACCTTGGGATACCAACTCATGACGCATCTCTACATGTCTCTACTCAAGGTGCGCGAGGTGACATTTTCATAACATGTTGTCGTGTTGTGACTCGAGTTGTGTGTGTAGGCGTCAGGTACACAGCATAATGCAAAAAGAGGTCCTCAAAGTCTTAGTAGATCTACGACGTCATTTTTGTTCACGATTTACCTACTTTGTGCTAGATGTACTTACATACATATATATACCTACTTTCATTTTTTTATTCCGGTGGTAAAATACTTAACTTAAGCTTCAGAGACAAAACATTATAAGTTTTTCCCCTACCCTACAACTGATTGCTTAACAAGAGCTTAGACAGTCATCTAAGTAGGTACCTAACTACAACATTGGTTAATTTTAAATCATGTTGACGTCATATCCGATTTCCTATCTCAAAATGATCGCTGCAAAAAATAAGTAGGTAGCATGACGTGCTAATGTAGGAACATTTTATGGGAAGGTACTGTACGAATTGACTGAGAGATGTAGATAATATCGGTTTGAATAAAGTTCACGGCCGATTACTCGGTGGACGGCCTCGTAATCCTCAGCTCGGTCGATGACGGTAGAATTATGCATAATGCATTATTCAGAAAATATTTAATTGTACGGTCCGTTTTTTTAATGTAAGAAGGCTTTTAAAAAGTACATTCGGATATAGATTGGAAAGGGATATTCCTAATTTAACTACGTTGTATTACTGGTACAGTAGAGTTAGACGAAGAATGGTAGTACTGTCTCAACTAAATAAAGAAAAGTCTCGAGCACTCGAGCATGCTTGTTACCAATTTATGGATAGTTCTTAAAGAAAATGTCTATTTAATTTTTTTCTTGAAAGAATATGATGATCTTAAATGTTTTAATAAATATTTCTGTCAAATTTTAAAGTTTCCTTTTAATTTTTAGTTTGAAAGATTGCCGTATTACTAAGCGGAACACAACTGTCATTTGTATTTGCACAAGTTAGTTTGAGTGTTGAGAAAATCCGGTAGAACGCATGTTTAACATTCAGAAATGATAGTTTTTTAGTGACTTAAACAGAATGGGTGACGTTTCATAAACGGTAACTTCATTTCGGTGTGACATTTTGTTTGACACGCACAAACTTGACCGATTTGTGGCTGTCTGTGCTGTGTCTAACTTCACTCGAATGTTGTAACTGTGAAGAATTGGTATAGATTTTATAATTAAGACTAGCATAATTAAATAAATGAAGTGGACTTTTATCAAAATAAGGAAATAAACTTAAGGGTAATGTATTTATGAAAAATTCGTTTTTATTACAGTCTTCCATATTACGCCCGTAAAATACGAAAAAATGCGTAGTCAGGTTACAATGTCCCTGCTCTAGTTCTAAAAAATGTATTTATTTAGGGATTGACACTTCATTTATTGCCTCAATTTAAATTGCTATTCCCGATTCATTACAGCACTCAAAACGCTTTTCGCTTTAGGATTTTAGATGTGATGATAGAAGAATTCCTATTGAAGAGTTTGCTTGGATTTCTCATTATTTTTATCAAGAACATAAACAACGTTATCTATTATTTCGTGCCATACAAATCTCTTAAATTTGTAGTATCTATTTCAGCTTCTCTCAATTTGCAATTTCCCTACATTTAGGTTATGTTAAGAGATCTTTGAGATAAGGTTAGTATCACTAATAGATTTCTGTAGTACATTTAAGCCTATTTGAAAAGGAATAATGCTAATTCATATATTTTATTTCCTGATGTGTAGCTAATATTTAACAAGTGATTTTATTTTCATTACAGAACTACTATTAAAATAAATATCATTCGAAGTTTCAATTAGTTAAAGAAATTTAAATACACTTTAGTATTCAAAATCATACACTTCTTTTTTACAGTTTTCTCTCATATAATTTCTGAAATAATAAGTCACAAAATACAAGAAATATAAGTATATTGTGTCATAATACCTTATTGTAAATGATAGTATGGACTAACTACTAAATAGGTTATGAAGTCTAGCAATATTGAATCTAATCCAAATAAATGGATTCTACAATGGAATAATCAAGCACAGCAATGTAAATAAGGAAATTCTGTTGGTAGAAATTAAATGTAAGAGTAATGTTGCAGGGTCAGGATGCGAGTGGTGTTGTTCATAGCACTATTGTGCTGCGGGGTGTTGGCTGCTCGAGCATATGAAGACTCCAACTTAGAGGATGATGATTTCGCTGAGTTTGAGCAGTTTGATGCTGATGATGAGCTCCCAGGTGGAGACCAGGGTTTTCAAGAGAGAGGTTAGTGTTGAAATCAGATTCGGTTCATTTTGGCCTCAGTACCAAGAAAAATTAGATTGAAATTTACCATTTAAAAAATAACTTAGTTCTAAGAATTTCTGTTATGCTAGTTTAGTTGACGGATACATCTACAATGTATGCAACCTGTGTTAAAATACCTACAGTCTGTGAGCTCCTAGAACAACATTCAGTGTTCGGATACCACGGACCTATCCAAGTATTAAACCCGTATGAGTGAGAGACAGCAAGATAGTCCTGAAGGTCTTTTTAAGTACTATTGCACTGGACCTACTTTGCAACTTGTTTTGTACCACTTGTACTTAAATATTAATATTATTCATAGCTCATTTAAATAAGTGACACTTTGTGTAAGTATCCATTGTATCTAATTATGTATTATTTTTAAATGATAGATTTTGGTGAAGCTGTAAAAGAAGAACCCGTTGAAAAAGCCAAGCCGCCTCCAAACACACAAGATTTTGAAGCTGATGTTGAGACTGAGGATGAGATCATTGTTGAGGTAAACATAGGAAAATTACAATGTAAATAGGTACTCATTATGATTGGTGTATTGGTTCTTTCATACGCTGCTTGGGATAACCTTGTTTCTGTTTAATGTTGGCGCTGTTAAAATGTTTCAAATTTAAAAGCTGTTTCAGCCTAGTTCATCTATACTAATATTATAAAGAGCTAAGTAAGTTTGTTAGGTTGTAGGGGGTTATCTCTAGATCTACTGACCCGATTTTGAAAATTCTTTTACCAATAGAAAGCCACGTTATTTATTAGTGTCAGACTAGATTTTATTCTGTGCCGACGAAATCGCGGGCAGCTATATAATATATTTGGACTTCGAACTGTGGTATTAAAGGACAATATCAAAAGTTATAAATAAACAAAGTTCTGATAAGTGCATATGCCTTTGGAAGACTTACAAATAACTAACTTCACAAAGGCTACAGTAAGCAAATTAACTAATTAGCAAGCAATGTTCATACTAATTGGTTTAATAGTGGTCAACAATATCAGACGGTTACACTACATAGAATTAGATACATATATTTAAAATATACTACCATTACATTTTTAGATTACATCTATACATCTATACATACAATAAACGTTTCTTATTTATTATTTCTTATGCATTGAAACTTCCGAGCCAAGGCTATGTAAAATTACTTTATTTATTTTTGGTTACATGTGTCACTAGCTTTCCTACCTCACTCCTATCCCCTTAAACTGAGCATGTATGAAGAGATTGATGAATGTGGATGAAGCGAAAGAGGTATGTCAGGATCGTAGCAAGGGGAATAAAGTAGTCTCTACCTACCCCTATGGGAAAAAGGTAAGCGTGATGTTGTTGATGTTGAAGTTGTGGGGACGCCTAGCTGGATCAGGCGGGCTGTCGATCCGCTGTGGCGATCATTCAGCCCAGTTCCCCGTTGGTTGGAGCCACGGTTACTCTCCCAGCAGCGCTCCCACAACAGAAACTCTTCTCGAATCTTCTTCTTGCCGAACATAAGGACATCTTTTAGTTTAATGTCTCTAAGCGTGATGTTACATGTAGGAGGAATGGTTTCTTTTATCTCTTTTGGAGGGTCCCCCTATTGTACGCGTATTATATTGACTTTACTCTTGCATCGCTAATCTTTAAAATCAGACCGAACAGATGTGAACCAAATTTATGCTTTTAGAGATTACTTCAAAACAATTGTCTGGTAAAAGAACTACTAACTAAATAAATGCTTTATTCATTTCTTTTGTTTCTTTTCTTGTCAGGATGAAGACAATGAGTTTGAACACTTTCAAGATCCTGAAGAGTTTGAAGGGTTCCAAGACAGTGTTCCCAGGAATACTGAGCAACCAAAAATCACTATTTCTAAGGTAAACGAATTTAATATTTTGACACCAAACTTTCAATACCTGCATTATGTCATGAAGTTACATCATTATGTGAAAAAGTAAAGCCTTGTGTGCATTGTGGGGTGAAACCGATTTATACAAATACAACCATGGACTTACACTAGCAATAACTGCCCTATGCAAGGAAATAAAGGAATGAAAATGGCCGGGTGCCAATGGGAATATAACGGGCTGGTGTACTTTTTTGTTTCTATTCTCAATTGTTTACGAGGTTTAAGAGCATGTGCGTGAGTTACTATGCCAGTCACATGATCTACGAGACCGCCTGGTCTCATAACCTATGACTATGAGTTTTGACTTCACTATATAGCATATTTTTTTTAACTTTTTATTTTGTAGGTTCCTATAATGGTGCGCCCGCGCTGGGACGCGTATTGGCTGGAAGGCATCCTGTGCTGCCTGCTCGCTGCGTACGCGCTCGCATACGCCATCGGCCGCGCCAAGAATACCGCCATCGCCACTAACTTCCTCAAGCTGCATAAACCGCTGTTGGATGATAATTTTACTCTAGTTGGTAAGTTAGTAATAGTTTGTTTAATGTAAGTAATAATCCACGGCCAGTGTGACAATTCTTTGGTTTGCGAACTTGGCTGACACTCTGCCGTGTCTATACAAACTATATCTAATATCTATAGTCTTCTTAACTTTTTTTTCTTGGCCGCGCGGTTTGCCTATTGCCACAGACGCGTAAAGTTAGGGAAACGTAATTGGCATTGTTCATTTTTTTTAAGCTGTGCTTTTAACACCTTTATTTGATAAAATGGACTATTTCAAGCAACTAATTTGAATATTATGCTTTTACGTAGCTTTGTTAATTAATAATAAATATTTTTTCGCTGTTTGATAATTCGTGAATTTAGACAGAATCCCAATCGCCTTCGTTCGGCTGGCTATAAAAAAAAACGGCTTTGTCTATAGTTTTGTAGATTTGACAGTGACACGTGACAGTTGCCGTAGCCAAACTTTTTTTTTCATTTTTGTGGCAAACATTCGATGCTGGATTCTGTCTAAAAACCTGGTCGTTCGGTCAAACAAAGGTTCAAAGTACTTTTACAAAAATATCTGCAATCATAAAGTATTTTTGAAATCGGACAAGATAAATCGGATAATTGATGGTTTTCCTCGAAATGGTTTTCGAATTGGAGCATACTAAAAAAAATTAACAATGCCAATTAAGGAAAAAGTACGGAATTTAGAAGGAATAAATCAACAGGATTTATTGGTTTAGACTTTGATTCGGCTAATTATTGTTTGTAGACCGTATTAAACATAATTTAGCTATGTTTTGTGTAACTTTATAAATAATGGGGTTATCTATGTTTAGCGTTCGATAAGATCAGAGTGGGAGGCCTGAGCTTAGGAGTGGGACATACATTATGTATATACGTATAGGCTTGAGGTGATGATGAAAATCAGAAAAAAAAACACCATCTTTTGTCGATCCAAAGGTCGACGTGCCTTTATATTAATGATGCAGTATAATGGTGGTGTATTGTGGCAGGTGAGACAGGCAGCGACGTGGTGTGCGTGGGCGAGGAGCGCGGCTGGCGGCGCGAGGCCGAGCACTGCTTCACCATGTGGTGCAGCGGCCGCGTCTGCTGCGAGGGCATGCTGCTCACACTCAAGCTCATCAAGGTACGTGCGAGCGTGACGGCTGCTTAACAGGCGCTTTTTATTTTCTTTCCGGTTTCACCTAGAAGATTGTCTATGTATATGTGAGAGAGACAATGGCATTCATTGTTTTGATTGTTAATGTGTTTAGCTAAAAAAGGGCAGTCAGTAGTGTGACGATGCAGGACGTGCTACGGTTTAGGCACTCTCTAGATCAGTCACCGTTCACCGGTGCCACATGTGCACACTGGGTGATTTCTTAATATGTTGGACTGAGGGCATTCCTTGTGATTAATTCAAGACATTCAAGATGTCAATATCCGCGTATTTATATTTCGATCATATTTTTGTTTAAATAGGGTTGCAAATGTGATATTAATGATTTTTCATGCATAACATAACGATTGCTCTGACCGGGTTTCAAACCACTAGGCTATATCCCAGGCTATAGGCTAGGTTGTCTAAGCTTGTATTTTGTCCGCTTCAAAATTTGCAAGTTGTTTGACCACTTCCAGTTGATGCAAGTGAAAGCTGTGGTGTTTCTGGAAAGTTTCCATTGATGACCCGGGGCAAAAAAACTCCTATTTCCTGCTTATTCTCTCTTTCCGTGAAGAAAGAAGATAGAAGTTTGTTAGGGAATTTAGGAATTTAATTAACAATGTGGGATATACTATACTTGATTTATAACTTCTTTCTTACACATTTTTAATTTTTAGAATTCTAGGACTCCAAACTTACGATGAAGTTTGAATCATGGCTTTTTTTTGTTGCAGCGTCAGGACTTAGTGCACGTGGTTCTGGGCTCCGTCCGTCGGACGCCGGACAGCCTGCTGGCGCGCGCCGAGCTCGGCAAGGACGACAGCGACCCCTTCGTGCTCTGCGTCGCGCAGAAGAAGCTTGCCACCAAGCTCGCTAAGGAGATGCAGGACTTGGTGAGTAGGGGTGCCATAAACCTCTGGAACTGCACGGCTAGTACAAGTGAGAGATAGACTAGACTACCCGTCTTTTTCTTACTGTTCGTTCAAGAAATATATGGGTAGTGTATAAGGGTGGCACTCCACTTGTCGTATTTATCCAAATATTTGCGTGAGTGAAGGGGATGCACTATATTGTTTCTAGCGTATGCAACGAAGATGCCAATAGCGCAACGCGAACACGCAACGCCAAGTGAAGTGCCACTTGTGCCAGCCGCAGTGTATGATATCTCGAAATAAAAATCTATCCGAAACCGTAAGCGAAACTAATGTAAATGTATCGAATAGTTTTGGATAGTGGGTTTGACTTTTCGTGTCCAAGTAAACCCAATGGCATCTATCAATTTGTAGTTCAATGGCTGTTCGAGAAACAAATATGATTTAATCCAATTGTCCAAGGAAAGCAAACAAGTAAGTGGGTGATGTGATGATAAATAATCACCACTGTCCATGCACTTTTGCAACACTGGCGTATTATAGATGCGGTGTCAGTCTGGAGGACAAAGATAAAATACTTCATGTGTCTGTAACTGATTTCACCAGCTGTATGATTTTACTTTCCACGCTAGAACAGCAACGCAAGCATTAGAATTAGTGATTAAGACACCACCTACCAAATTTTAACCAAGTCCAAGAGTCAATAGTTAAACGGTTTTGTTTCCCCTTAGAGCGTGTTCTGCCCGGAGCGGCGGCCGGGCGACAAGCACGGGCTGCCGTCCACGCTGTCCGTGCTGTCCGAGTGCGGCGAGGCCACCGCGGCCATCTTGGACGCGCGCGTCACCGCCGCGCTGCACCAGTACCACGAGTACATACAGTACATACACATATCAGACAAGTACGCGGGGCCCAAGCAGATGGAGTGAGTATTATGAATATCATTTTTAGTAGACTTAAGTAAGAGGAGTTCCATATGATATATGTTTTTCCAAGGATTCGGGCTGAGTGTTGATAAGTTTGTCAGTCAGGACTCAGGACTAGCTGGTGCTTGCGAGATAACGACTTCTTTCGTGCGATTGTCGCTAGCCCGACGGAATTATTTAATTTGGAGTACACAGACATCAAGCTCAGTTCCAACTTGCAAGGAAAATTTTGCAAGTTACATTTGCGCCATTGAGTCTGACGTTAATTTCATTGAAAAATAACATCATTGCTTTTTTTTAAAATAAAATATATCTACTTTTATTGTTAACAATCGTACCTTGCGGTAGCCAGCTTTGTAACACATATGTTGTTTACGACATTTCCTGTCACCTGTATGCGACGGTTGTCACACGAAAGTTTAAATATAAACATCATTCTGTGTACCAATTTTTTTACGTCGTCCGCATGAATTGTTGGAGCCCTGTTAATGATTGCGCGCTATGTTGTACAGGGAGACGGCGGCGACGAAGCCCCCGGACACGGAGCGCGTGCTGCTGGTGTCGCTGGCGCTGGGCGCGGACGGCGGCGGCGCCGAGCTGCGGCCGCTGCTGCTGCTCGTCTTCTACCTGCTCGACAAGATCAAGCGCACGAGGCTCAGCAAAGAGGTACGCTCCAAACTGCATCACGTGACAAATGTACAAAACAAAGAAACTGTATCACGTATTCATCCATTTCATTGCTACAGTAGATTTATTTACACTGCCTATTTTTTTGTCTTGACGTTTAATTTTGTGTGTTATTTTTTATCTTTTACTGGCTGTTGCCCGAGGCTTCGCCCGCGTTCCTATTTTTTTTTTTTAATGTTTTTAACCTGCCCTGGTCCTAAGAAATGTTTCGAAACCAAAATTAATTAAATCGTTCTAGCCATTCTCGAGTTTTAGCGAGGCCGTCCATTTATCCGAATTGCTATCCTGCGGGAACTCTTCTATGTCCTTCCCCAGGACTCTTAAACTATCTGTAGGTATACCAAATACTAAATCTATCCAGCGGTTTAAGCGTGAAAAGGTAACAGAGAGAAAGATAGAGTTACTTTCGCATTTATAATGTTATAAGTAGGGATATAGATTGCAATTATTATTATTTTACTTATATTTGATTTTTTCAAAATGTGATAAATAAATCTTAATCAGTAATGATGTGCGTGCACATCATTTGTAACGACATTGAAAATGGTTGTTAACATGTTAATAAAACACACGTTCCCTTCTGGCCTTGAACTGTGGGCGTTACGGGAGCACTATGGTGTTACCGCGACGCCCACTGGCCGCCCCGGGATGGGGCAGATGGCAACGGCACCGTTGAGTGCGGGTTCCGGATTCCCCGCCCTAGAGTATTTTTAACGATCTGTTACGGTTTGTCAGGCGTTGAGCAAGTGCGAGAAGCGTCGCCAGAAGGTGGCGGAGGCGTGGCTGCGCGGTGCGCACGCGGCGCGCCAGGAGCAGGCCGCCGCGCGCCGCGAGGAGAAGAGGAAGCAGGAGAAGGAACGCATACTCGCCGTGAGTACTCGCTCCACTTGTTTTTTTTAATACATACATACATAAATCACGTCTATCCCTTAAGGGGTGGACAGAGCCTAAGGTAACAAGACCTGAAGGTCACGGTTATCGTTGTGCGCGGAAAGGTGGAAAGGGGAATCAAAATAGTGATGGGTTGCTGGCCGCATCACCTATAACGTGATTAATCCTAATCCTAAGATTTTCACCCGTTCCCTATATGAGCTTTTACCATCTGCACAATAAGCGTAGTAACTAGTACATTCTATGCTCCCAGATCAGCATGGAAGGGTTTATTTTTATAATTTTGTGAATTTTGCGTTTTTTACTGTATGTTTGTGTTTAGCCACCTAAGGTGTTTTAGTTAAATTTGTTAAACCACTGAAAATTGTTTTTTTTTGTGCTTTTAGTGGTTAAGTTTTAAAGTTTCTTGCGGCGCTTTTTTTTTGGCATTGTTAGATTTTCCAAAGCGCTGATATAATCCAAAAAAGGTTTGTGTCCTAATTACAGAATAAACAATTTTTTTATGCAAGTAAAAATAATTGCAAGGTTTATTTTAAGTTAAGTAAAGTGTTCGCTCGTAATTACGGCGAATGTGTCACTCCCATTAAATGTTTTCAACCTATCTTAGTAACGTTTGTATAAACAGGAGGACGATCCAGAGAAGCAGCGCCGGTGGGAGCTGAAAGAACAAAAGCGCCAACAGAAACGCAAAACTCCCAAAATGAAACAGCTGAAAGTGAAGGCGCTTTAAAAATTTGCAACAGCTCGCCACCGCAATATCTTCATGCAAACTTGTTTTGCCAATTGATTACTGCAAAGTTCTTTTTTTTTCACTGCCGATGAATTCATATATGATATATATGCCCTTAGAAAACAATGGTATTGAAATGCTTTTGATCTCTTATCATGAAGTTTATGTTATCTAAACTCAAAGTCACAACAAGTTTAGCTTCAATTGTTGTTTTTGCCTGAAGCATAAGGTTGACACCATTGACCAATTCAGACACGGCCGCGAATCCAAATTAATTCTCGATTCATTTTGAGTGTTTTTAGTTTCTTTATAATCATAACCGATTGTCGGTGAATAAGTGACATTTTCGATTACATTTGCTGGTCATAAAAATTATGTTCATTGATTGATGGTGTCAAATACCCTTTTAACAACTGTTATTTATAATACAGATGAACAATCAAATATTGTTTAAAACTATAAAACTTTTACTGTCAGTAAAATCCGTATTTTATACTGAACAGTCTATAATTATTTCTTTGGTTACGTAACCGAGTCATACTTAAGTTTAGTGTAATATTGTCAACACTTTTTTTTAAGTTAGTTTTGTAAGTATAATTTTGTTTCCAACCATTGAAATATCTAAATGGCAAAACACTATTTGTGTCAACATATTGCGAAGTGCTCGCCGAGTATTACTGATGTGATGTGTCAAATGCAATATTATTTACAGTACATACATTTTGTTATTTATTTACCTCTAAGTGTTACTTACTCAGCGATAGCTCGATTAAATGAATTTAAGTTGCATTAATTCGTCGTTTTTGTTATTTCCAGAATATACAGTTTTTTAATTGTTCTGAAATATTTTATCAGGTGGTTGGATTAAATTGAATACTCCTGTAAAAATTTTGTCAGCCACAGTTAAAAAAAAACCCGAAAAGTAAGTTATTTGGGTGTTCAGTCAAATTATTTCAACATTGTTTTGAAGTATTCCAGATTAATTTTGAAACATCTTGCATATAAATACCCAAGGGGGCGCAGAGACCCGCAAAAGGGGGCATGGGCTAATATATAGGGCCTTATTAACAAATTACCTGTGTGCGCCCTACGGCCTGCAGCTGGGCTAATGGGGGCACAGTATTTACTTTTTAAAAAGGGGGCGCGTAGCGAATAAGTTTGGGAACCCCTGATTTAGTGGGACATGGTCGCGGGTTGCAGGTAGCGTTCACTATTTCTTTGTAACGGTATATGATGACACTAGCCACTAGTATCATAGAGGTGCACTTAAAACTAAAAGGGATTTTCCGGAATTCCCAAAAGATTAGGAGTAAAGCGGGTAAGAACTATATATGTCAAAGATTCCTTGAGGATCGTGGAAGCAGCCATTTTTGGTTTGATTTTGAGCCTCATCAGCTTGCTTCGTACAGCTGCCTCGCCGATGCGGCGTGCTCAGTCAGAGCCCGGCATACAAGGACGCCTAAATCCTTCCTTAGTAGCAATTCTGTCACTCACAATCAATGAAGTCGCAGCTAAACTGTCTCATTGCCGCTCTCACATAAATACGTCAATTAAGACATAACCCTCCTTCTGGCGCAGTCGGATAAATATGTGAAGCTTGCATTGATTTGCACACGAAGTGTGTAGGGGATTATAACTACAAGAATCAAAAAGAACTTGTAAACTTAAACCATTTACTCGTATTAAAGAAAATAATGTTAAGATGAACGCGTGCGTCGTCTAGCTCAGGTCTCAAGGAATGCCGCAGGGCCGTAGCGACGCGCCGCCCGCGCACCGCTCCCGCCCGCGGCCGTCCATCGCCTTATATGGCGTCAACATCCTGGGGCCCGTTGGAAGGCGCTGCAGGGCTCGCAGGAACTGAAGCTGCTTCCAACACGTCATCTTCTTCAAGGAGGGGGCACACTCTGTTAAGTGCGCGCCGCTCGATACCTCTGATTGTTTTAAAATCTGCGACCCGGCAGACTCCATCCTTGCCTGGATACAATCGATGTACTCGTGCAAGCTTCCATCTCGTGGGGGGCAGGTTATCATCCTTAAACACTACCATAGCGCCTTCCTTAAGGTTTTTGTATGGGTGACGCCATTTAGTTTTCTTCTGCAACTCATTCAGGTACTCGTTCTTCCAACGTTTCCAGAAACTCTCTCTTAGCGTTTCAATTAGCTGATATCTTGTTTTCAGGCTTCTTTCAGGAACAGCAGGGGGCGACGGTATTGAAGTCAGCGGCCGCCCGATCAGGAAGTGCCCTGGAGTGAGAGGAAAGAGGTCGGTGGGGTTACATGTGAGAGGGGTAAGGGGCCGGGAGTTGAGGACGGCTTCGATTTGTGTGCAAAGCGTACTCAACTCCTCGTACGTCAGACTTGAGTTTCCTATCACTCTTTTTAAATGATGTTTTATAGATTTGACATTCGCCTCCCATAAAGAACCAAACGTAGGGCTGTAGGGGGGGTTGAACATAAACTGAATGCGCTCTTCAGCAGTAAAATTAAATATTGAATTCATGCCTGCTTTTAATGCTCGACCCAACTCATTGTTTGCCCCCACGTAATTTGTACCGTTATCACAAAATAACTTACTAGGTTTACCTCTACGTGAAATAAATCTACGAAGACAGGAAATAAAAGCGTTACTACTTAGGTCGCTTACAACCTCTAAGTGAATGGCCTTGGTACAGAAACAAATAAATAAGCAAATGTAGCATTTCGAAATTCGATTCCCGCGGCCTGTTCTACTTGAAATTGGAAGCGGCCCTGCGAAATCACTGCCACAGATTTCAAAGGGATGACTACGACTAACTCTATTCGCTGGCAGGTGGCCCATCAGCGGCTCCATTGTTTTGGCACGAAATCGTGTGCAAGTTACACATTGACGGTACGTTTTACGTGCCAACGTCCTCCCCCGTAGGGGCCAAAATTGGTCCCTAAAACTGGCTAGCAGCAGCTGTGGGCCAGCATGCAACAAGCGTAGGTGCTCGGCTCTCATCAACAGCTTTGTGAAGTGATGTGTTCCATGCAGTAATACTGGATGTTTCTTATCGAAACTAAAGTCAGTATTCTCGAGCCGACCACCCAGCCTCAGCACGCCGTTGCCGTCAAGGAAGGGAGATAACTGCAACAATTGAGGTGAGGTAAGTTTATTTTTATTTTTAATTAGTTTAAGTTCTTTAGGAAAAGATTCGGACTGTGATATTTTTATAAGGTAAGTAAGAGAGTGAACTAATTCATTTTCACTAAGGGGTCCCAATGACCTTTGAGTTTTATTTTTTATTTTACAATTTGTTATGAATCTATGAACGTACGCACATATTCTTTTTAACTTTGACGCACTAGAGTAATTCTCAAAATTAATTAGTTGATTAGGTTCATTGTTTTCGTTAGTGTTAATTTGCATAACCTTTATTTCAGGTAAGGTTATCTGCGTACTTGGTGCCTGAGGCCATTGAGATTCATCACTTTTCAGGAATTCAGGACCTTCCCACCACAGAGAGGAATTCAGAAGGTAATTAGGATCTACGCCTCTTGAAGCCATATCTGCGGGATTTATCTCGGTTGGTACATGTCTCCACGAATCTCTACTGGTAAGTTCATGAATTTCATTTATTCTATTGCAAACGAAAGTTTTTAGTAGTCTGGGCTGCATTTTGATCCAACCCAGAGTAATGGTGGAATCCGACCAGAAAACCTGTTTACGTATCGTGCAGCGGAGAGCTTCGCTCACCTTGGCAACCAGTCGAGCTCCTAATAAAGCAGCTGACAATTCCAACCGAGGTATAGTTATAACTTTAAGCGGCGCAACCCTAGTTTTTGCACAAAGTAATTTAACTGTTACGCTATTTGAATTGTTCGCAGTGCGTACATATACGCACGCCGCGTATGCCTCCTGCGAGGCGTCTACAAAACAGTGAATCTCACAAGAAGCGGGACACGAACCGAACGCGTGTCGCGGTACGGATGCTGCAAGCAAAACATGTAAATTATTAGCTAACCTTAGCCAAGTTTTCTTTATGTTGTTAGGCACTAGCTCGTCCCACGTTAATTTAAGTTGCCACAATTTTTGCAGTAGTATTTTTAATGTAATTGTACACGCACTGATCAGACCAAGAGGGTCAAAAATTTTACATGTATTAGATAAGATTGTTCTCTTAGTGACCGTGTCACTAGGATCTATATTTATGGAAAAGTTTAATTTATCAATGGTTGGAGTCCACTGTACGCCTAGAATGCTAGATTGCTTACTCCAGTTGAGAGACTCTGATGAAGTGGGGTTTTCAAATAATTTAGGGCAATTACTACGGATCTTATGTAAAGGAAAACATCCTGATTTAAGTACATTAGTAACACCGTGAAGTATATGAGCTAAATCACCCTCGCTGTCCGCGCCTGTCAAAATATCGTCCATATAACAATCTCTTCTAAGTACTTCTGATATTACTGGATCTGGACATTCCTGTGCTAACTGAAGCAGGCAGCGAGTGCTCAAGTAAGGCGCCGAGGCCGTCCCGTATGTCACCGTGTTGAGTTGGAGCACATCTAGAGGCTTCGATGCGTCATCACGCCATAGTATCAATTGCAAATTACGTTGCGACTCATGAATTTTTATTTGACGATAGCATTTTTCTATATCTCCCGTAAGGACATATTTGTGCTGACGAAATCTGATCAAAATGTTAAATAAGTCGTCTTGAACTACAGGGCCTATGTACTGTATGTCGTTCAGAGATTTTTGTGAAGTCGACTTTGCTGAGGCGTCGAACACAACTCGTAACTTCGTGCTCTCACTGTGATCCCGTAATACACAATGATGCGGGAGATAATAGCCAAAGTTAGGTTTTTCTATTTTCGTTAAATGACCTAACGCTTCGTAATCATGAATGAAATCACTGTATCGTTGCCTTAATTCAGGATTTTTATCTAATTTTTTTTCTAAATTATAGAATCGTTTTGTAGCCAATTTTTTAGAGTCACCGAGTGCTATTTCAGGTGCCTCTTTCAGAGGCATTAACACTGAAAACCGACCATCAGGTAAGCGGTACGTATTTTTACGAAAGTGTTCCTCACAAACTTCATCATCATGTGATGCAGGCACCTTAGTTGGTGGAAGCTCTTCAAGATTCCAAAATTTGGTTAATTTTTCACTAATTTCTCTTGTGAAATTACAGTGAAGTGATGTAGATGGTTTGCTTAGGCTTGGAGTTAAGGGGCCAGCTACGACCCAGCCGAATAAGGTATTTTGCAGGACGGGCAATTTAGGGCCCAGCGATATCCTTTCAGGGCAAAGGACATCGAAGAATATTTCTGCTCCTAGCAACATATCAACCTCGGCCGGTCGATAGAATTGGGGATCCGCGAACGAAATATCATTAGGTAAGTTTAGCTGAGTAATGTTTACAGCCATGTTAGGCAACTGACCAGTGATTTGTGGGATAACTAAACAATTTAAATTTACATTGAAGCGGTTACACATCGACCCGATGGTGACGTCACACCTATCGGAAATCGTAAGTTGAAGGTTGTTAATGCCCGATATTAGTAAGGAATCAGGGTCACGATTAACTAACCCAAGTTTTTTCTTTATGTTTTCTGTTAGGAACGAGGATTGACTACCTGCATCGAGTAGTACACGAGCAACACAAGTATTCCTATTTTCAGGATTAGTGACCTTCACTAAAGCAGTACCAAGCAGAACCTGCCCAGAGGATTGAACTGACATCGTTCTACGTGGCGGAGGGACTACATCAGAACTACTTGAAGACTCTGGTGACGTCGTCACTGGTAGTGCATTTCTTACATTACCTTCATTATGTAATAACGTGTTATGTTTTTTATTACATAATCTACACGGCCCTAGTCTGCAAACATGAGCCTCATGACCTCTTCTTAAACAATTTACGCAAAGTTTCAATTTTAATGCTTCACTCATTTTATGATCTGGAGATAAGGCCTTAAAAGATGAACAATCTATTATTCTATGACCTTGGTTGCATACCGGGCACGATAATGACCCTGACGACCTTGTGGAACCGGCGGTAACAAAACTTTTTGAAAATTTATGATAAGGTAATTGACCCTTTGCATCGGGTTTAAAGTTATTATTATTACTTGCGTGAGAGCTGCCTTTATCAAATCTATTGTTTAATGTAGTTTCTAAAATGTCAGCTCTGCTGCGAAGAAAGGCTATGAAGTCACTTAAGAGTGGTAAATCGGACATATTGTTTCGGGTTTCTTCCCATTTTCCACTTGTGATTGGGTCTAATTTATTGGATATCATGTAAATTATGAGAGTATCCCATTGAGATACCGGTTGTCCAAGTGTCGTCAGGGCTCTGAGGTTTTTTGTAACAACGTCAATCAAATAACGCAATGATTTATGTGATTCCTTAAGAATAGGTTCAATTTTGAATAATGCTTTCAAATGATTATTGATTAAAACCTTTTTGTTGTCATACCTTTGACACAACAAGTCCCATGCTATTTTATAGTTGGGTGCTGAAAATTCAATTGATTTAATCACTTGTGCCGCGCTTCCTTCCAACGAGGCACGCAAATAATGGAATTTATTTATGTCTGGGACTGACTCGTTCTTATGTATAAGCGATTCAAAAGTGTCCCGAAATTCCAGCCACATAAAATAGTTGCCGTCATAAGAGGGTAGTTTGATAACTGGTAACTTTATGTTCAAATTATCCTGATGAGAACAACTACTATAAGAACTTCGTTTATCTTCCTCACTGGGAGGACGTAGGGTAAGTAACGCTTGAGCATTAGAAATATTAGCGTAAAATTTTGTTTCAGTTATTTCCCGTTCCTTTAACTGGTCATCAAGAACAGAGCACATCGATTCTATTTGAATTTGGCATCTCTCGAACTCCGAAAATAACGCTTCTATTCGCAATATTCGCATGTTTAATTCATTAAACTGACACTCTGAAATCTCTTCAACCTTCAATTTTTTCAAATCACTAAAGTAATTCTCAAAGCTAGTCAATCTGCCTCTAATAGACCCACGCTGTTTAATTAAATCCTTTAATTTTATGTCTGCTTCGAGCTCATTAATCTCGATCATTTTGTAATGAGTATAATAAACCTAGTTAGTTATTATAACAGTAAGGAATTAAGTAAGTAGGTACCTATTTAAAATTATAGCACAGGCAAACAATAAACTAAGTTAAATAAATTGTGCATCAAACCAGGCATGAATTGCAAGCGCGCAGGAATGCAGCGCTGAGTAGGCCAAGGTCAACGTGGCCAGATGATCGGCGCCACGTAGGTACGGGAGCGGGCCACAGTTTTTTCGATCGATGCGCTAGCGCAGGTTACCAGCCGCGCGTCGGTCGAACTTTCTAGACCGCCGCACACGATCCCTGGAAACGTCGGCCGAACCTACCTTGAGTAACTATTACGTATTTTACCCGTATGTATGGGGGTACCAATGTATTTAAATATTTAAATGAGAAGTTATTTAAACACTAGAAGTGGGAAACTAGAAATTACTGCGAAAGTTTCTTAAAGAATAGGAAGCAAAAGAGAGAATAATTTAGGAAATGCGCATTAGTGATTTATGTACTAAGAAGTGAAATAGTTGATTAAGGCTATGCAGCTAATAAATTGCAATTATATTAGGTATATAAGTAAGGCTATGAGCTAATTATGTCAGACTCAGGCAAAGGCACTTAAGCTTGTAACTAATTAAGTATATTTTTACTTTGAGACTTTAAGGAATTGTGCATTTATGCGTAGCGAATTGAAAGACAAAGTAGGTAGAAAATGAATAAACTCGAACTCGTGATGTTTAGAATTTAAAGATGCAATAATAAAACAGTCGTATTCAGAGCTAAGCAAACTAAGGCACACAAATAAAAGTTCCGAAAGGAAATAAAGATAAAGGTAAAGGAAAGAAAGGCACTCCCCTGCTTATGAAGATAACTGCACACGCCGCCGTTTCGAATTTGCAGTCCACAGGTCACTCGGCGCCTTTTGTTCTCGTTTCTCGATTCTTCTTTTCGCTTGCCGTGTATCGCGTAATGATTTATATACTTTATACTACGATAGCTCGTGAAACGACCGTCCTGTCACGGTCGCCAATTTCTTGTAGGGGATTATAACTACAAGAATCAAAAAGAACTTGTAAACTTAAACCATTTACTCGTATTAAAGAAAATAATGTTAAGATGAACGCGTGCGTCGTCTAGCTCAGGTCTCAAGGAATGCCGCAGGGCCGTAGCGACGCGCCGCCCGCGCACCGCTCCCGCCCGCGGCCGTCCATCGCCTTATATGGCGTCAACAAAGTGACTAAACTAAAGGTTAAAATAATGAAATCTGGAACTAATTAAAGCAATATTTATTTGAAATACGAAAAAAATAACAAAATTTGTTAACAAAGTTAAGTATTTCTAAGTCACAAAAGCAAACCGTGGTAAGATTTAATAACGCTAGAAAATATTTAAAACATGAAACTACGCCTAAGTGCTAGTTATTTCGAAAATATTGTAACTAAATGAGATCTACACAGTCATTTAATAACTTGCACAGTTAAGAAAAACATTTAAGGTTTATCATCATTACATGATATACAAGTTTGAGATGTTATGGCGGAATTTCACAAAAATAAAATCAAATCACACAAAAATATTTCAGTTTTCAATTATTCTCTGGTTTTTTTTTAGGTTTGCACCAAGGCAACCTCTGGACTTACTGCAAGTATAATGTAAGTGTATATTTACTTATCTAGTTACCAATAGAGTCATTATTATATCACTTTTACTTTCTAACAAAAGTCAGAATTACATTTTATGACTTATGCTGAGATTACCAAGGATAGGACCACACCAAACTATGAGCTGCACAATACAAATTTATAAAACCAAATCTGTCTCTGCCGATTTGATTTGATGACAAAAAGAACTAAAATAAAATATGCTTACTTTACAACATAACACAAATAAACACCTTGTTACAATCAAACATGAAAATACAGATTATTGAGTGCATAGAAGTGAAAAGTGCATCTGTGACTTAAAAAGAACAAAAATACTTTGTTCTCTACTAACTCTCATAGGTGGTACTTCTTAAGGTAACCATTGTGTTAGACAAATCATTACAAACACCCCAAATACAACCAACTCAATAACTTTATCAAACAATTACCTAAATGTGGATACAAAACAAATTTTATTTTGTATTCCTAAAATTTGTACCCATTCCAATATTTTGAGCAAATTTAGTTAAATGCTTAGGAGAGAAAACTCGAACAAACTTTCCTTAACAATATAATTAACTCACTGAGGCAAATACTAAATTAAATTACACCAAGGAAATGCTAGGAACATCAACATACAACGCTCACTACTAGTCCTGCTATCATCCATACAAATACACCGAAAATACCAACATCCATTACTTAGATCACTTCATACTAAATACTATTTGCTACCCGCGGTCACTCCAGCTTAGTTTATGTTATAAATAAGTGGTGTCACCACACTACTATGCAGTTGGGGCGTTCATTGTCATTCGTCAACATGCAGTTTCTGAATGCGAGTAGAAACTCCATCCATATCAGGGGTGTCTGGGTTGGATTGGGGTTCAATGGAGAGGTTGAGGTTCTCGAGCGACTGGCAGCGCTTGGCCGTGCACTTGACGTTGTCGAACATGTCCTTTCCGCACCCGCTCGTCGAGGGCTCCAGCAAGGTGTTCAAGTAGTCGCGCCCGCTCTCCGGCATGTCGCCAGCAATAGCGTCCGAGTTCTCGCTTTTAGTTCTATGCCGCATCGGCAGAACATAAGGGCATAGCCTGTTCTTGTTGGTCACTCGCTTCATGCAGTACCCCACGGTGACGTTGGAGACGTAACGCGTGTTAAGTCGCATCATGCCGTAATTAGATTTGGCCTCGTGCAGGTAGTCCCGCCGCACTTCTGTTATCGCGCTCAGCATGCCCAAATCGTGCAGCGCCTTGTCTAAATTGTCCAAATTCATGTGGCGGCGAGGTTTCTGCAAACAACGACGCAGCGATTGATTACCAAGGCTGTTGACGACAAGGTTACTTATTTCGTTATTTGAGTTAAATCTTTTACATACGGCTTCGTTTCTCAATCCGGATCAATGTTAGGAAATATGCATCGAAAATCTTGTGAAAATAAACATCACAAAAAAGTCATAATAAATAACGAGACGAGTGGAATGACAATTAATACGCAATGTTGCAAGCCTACATCACAGTTTTACTACCAGGTTATTGGAGTTACCACGGTAAAAAGTAATAGCCACTTCCGGTAGGTCTATATAATATTGTAATTGATATACGGAAATGATTTCGAACTCTTTTTATTTCCTAAAGAATAAAATAAAGAATGTCTCCTGTGTATACAAATAAATCAATCACGTTTTATAATAGTTTAACTAAAAAAACCAATCCCAAATTCACTCAAGATTTGAAGATTATAATTATGACAACTTTCTGACATTAAAAAATATACAGATCAAATCGCTACCAAACAAAATGAAATGCTCGTTAATGTTTGTTTTTTCATGCATCTAAATTAGATACTCCAAAAATGGCTGAGATATTAAAGGAGTGGTTGACGGAGAGACTACGAAAGCCAATTACATGGGATGTCGAAGGTTTCGGTCAAATGATGCGGAATGGACACGTCGTAGCCGGTGTACTCCTCAGCTACTACGTCATCACCGAAGAGAAATATTTTTTAATAAGATTCAGCGACGGCATAGAAGATATCAAGAGCAATTGGAAATATTTAAAAGAATGGCTACGCGAATTAGAAATAAATATGACCGACACCGATTTAGATGGTGTGATGGATGGCAAGGGCACAGTCTTATTAAGGCTATTCTATCAATTATTCCTTCACTTAGACAAAAAGGATCGTATCGATTTTATCAAGCGGGAACGAAAACATGTCTCCAGCTTAGTAACTAAAATGGGTCAAAGGTTCCAGGTGCAGAAGATTGACGAAGAAGAAGAACCTGCTGTGGCATTTTTGTCGAGGCCTTTGTTAAATGAACAGCATTTTATCGAATGGCAGAGAAAGAAAACGGAGCAAGTTAAAGACACATACGATTATATACGACATAAGTACTCAAATATTCTAAAAAGAATTGAAGAAAAAAAGACACCATTGCAATACAAAGCTCCAAAATCCAAAAAAATGCCTGACAAGGACAAAAAGGATATGGAAGCATTTTCAAAGAGATATCCATGCAAATCTAAGAACTACACTTATCAAGAACTCCTCGACTTGGATGCGAACGTTGCCGAGAGAAGAAGGACGCTCATTGGCTCCGAATGGGCTCAAAATTACATGGACAATCTTTATACCAAAATTAATAAGAAGGCTGATTCTGAAGAATTTCAAAAACAAATGCGAAACGTGCTCAGTGGCTCCCTCTGGGACATGTCGATCAACGAAGAAGAAACCAAACTCGATACTGATCTTGCAAAAAAAGTCATGAAACTGTCCCAATTTGAGAAGCAGATGTGTACTCAAATCATGGAAACTAAACAACAAGCGCGAAATCTGTTCAGAAACAGGGTTCATGCTCAAAAAGAGTTTGCTGAGCAAAGAGAACAACAGTTTGACCAGTACCTAGATAACGTTAAAGAGCAAATCCTACTAGAAGTTGTCGAAATAGATTTTGAGAAACAGCGGCAAAATATGCTACACAAGAAACTATACGCGGAAAAAATGAAAAGGAAACGGCAGCATTACTACGAAATTTGTTACGAAACTATGCTGGCCATCGTAGACTATGCGACAAGGTTCGCATACTTTAAAAAATTAATCGGAGATGATATTCCTGAACACTATATACACGAGTGGAAATCACTGTATTTTAAAAAACAACCAATATTTGAAATTTTGACTCCAACAGAAGATCTTCTGAAAGAGCCAGGATTTGAGGAGGAAGTATGTGCAGAAGAGGAAGAAATAATAAGACTTGAATTAGACAGGCAAGAAGCAATGAACGACAGCGAATTCTTAGAATATCACACTTACACTGGGCCTTGGACCTTAGAAGGATTAATTCCTAATTACGATCCTGAGTCTGAGGAAAGAAAATATGAATATATTGGAATGCGCGTTTTAGGTCACGTTGTTTACACATTGTTAGACATAAAGTATCCCTACCCCCCGCCAAGGCCACCAGCTGATCTTCCAGATTTTTCAGCGAAAGCTCTGCTGCGGAATCTTCCTGATAAATCCATCACATCTGCCATGCAGAAACTTCTTAATTTTAAAAAAATTCACGTCGTTCGACTAGAAGCTGCTATAAATTTCTGCCTGAAAGAATTCAAGTTAGAAATGGTCGGCTGCACCGATATTGAACTGTCTTTTGATAAATTTATAGCAGCCGCTCAAGAGGAGCCAGATAGAGAACTTATTAGATTAATAAAAGCTGAAGACGAAAGTAGTGAATCCAACGTTACTCCTGTGTTGGCAGCCAATACCAAACAAACTCAAACTCCAAAGACGATTCCAGAGGAGGACATAAAACTGTCGCCAGCGGCTGAATTAGGAAAGTATGCTTACGAGATATTAAGCATTGGAGATTCTTTATCTGACTATTTACTGGCGGCTATGATAGTGGAGTATATTAAAGATCAGGATGACGTAAATGGATTTGTGATAATAAATTATCCGAATTGTTATCGTGAAGCACAAATACTTGAAGAAACATTTTCTGGCCGACCACCACCGAACGAAGATAATCTAGATGATAGAGATGAAATTTACTTAGAAGATAGCATTGCTAAACATAGGAAAAAGGAAAAAGATCCGCATAAAGAAATCCGGATATCTAAATTGGTTATCGACCCACATAAAAAACGAATTCAAAAGCCCTTTGAGAGTTACTTTACATGCTACATACAATTAAAAGAAACAGAAGATATTCTGCAAGAATTAGTGGTCTGGGAATTAAATGAGGAAAATTCTGAACTTATAGATCGATTTTACGCTGTTCTAGGTCTTAATTACAGTATGTATTATGAAGTTATTGAAAAAGAGTTTCTAGCACAAATTTGCAAATACATTATTGGTGATTACTTGATGCCACTAAAGTCATCAGATACCTTGTTTGGGGACAATGTTTTAAGTGCTCTAGAATTTCCATCATCAGATGATAAAAGAATGAAAACGAAGATCGTCAAATCGGATGTATCCAATGCCAAATCAAAGGAAAGACTGGGACAGGGATCTAAAATGAGTAAACTTTCAATGAATTTAGAAACCGTCAAAGCAGCTTCTTCTACAGATATGTTGGCAGATGACACTTTAATTGAATGTGAACCACCTACTGATGAAGAAGAAAAATCCGATGGAAGTTATGAAGAAACAAAAGTTATAGCTGGTGAGGAGGACTGGGATTATGCCGAAATACCCATTGTTGACTTCATTGGAGTAGCACTAGCCACTTGTTGGGAGCAGTTAGAGAGAACATACATTAATGATATAAAGCAATTATTATTTGCAATACGCCTTCAGTTAAATTGTTTGGTACCATATGCTAGATTCATAAAAGATAAGATGGAACAAATCATAACTCTGCCTTCGCATAAACAAGATTTAGTAAGTAAATTTCAGAGGGATTACAATGATTTTGAAAATGATTGGAGAGACGTTCATATTACCAAAAATGAATGGCATTGTAGAGTAAAAGAATTGCAGGACAAGCTTTATCACATTTGCGACGAAAGGAAATTACACTCAGAACAGCAAAGGCAATCACTTATAATGGAAAATTGGACTATGGAAGAACTGACTTCTATGGTCAACACCTACATTTCATGTATGCAAGCTGAGCTAAACAGGTAAGCTTACACATACAATGATTTTATTGAACTTCAACACTTGTTACATGTGTAATTTTGTATTATTTGTAACCCTTGTCTTCGTTTTGTAGGTCGATTCTATCCTTTCAAGCATTCCACGACTTTTATTTTGCTCAATTGAAGCGTCTACCGCCGAATGACAGACTATCATGTAAAGATTTGACAACAATATACAGAGATACAGATACAGATACTACGGGAAGCAAGAAAGGCGGAGAAGATAAAGTTTTCAGGCAATTAAAATCAGCATTCTTAGAGCTCCAACTAAAAGATATCGAAATAGATTTCAGCAACAACCCCTTCAATCTAATCATAGAAAACAATGTTAAATTGGCATTGAAAATAATTAAAGAAACTAACGATTCTTATCGGTCACTTATTAGTCGCGAATACACCGAGTATGCAAAACTGGTTCCTTTAGCAAAGAAAAAGGAGGACAATATTTCAGAGGAATCTGTAGGTTCAGAGGAGATTTTCAAGCAAAATGCTCTAAAATGTGTTGAAGAATGGACAGTAGGCATTAACGGGGAGATGTTTAGAGCCAATCAGCGCATTCTTGCCCTTCAGTACAAATGCTACCGCGACATGAAGTTATTTAATGATTACATTTACAGAACGTTCATGGAAGTACAAAATGATATAAATACGTATTATTTGAACGAAATCAAGTCCGTCGATCGATTATGCAAGTATTTTCAACTAGCTGTTGAGAATGGTCGCAAAATTACAGAGAGTCTTATCTTAGAGCACGATTCGTTCATAATAGATCCTAATCTACTTCAGTTCCCGCCACCTGCACCGCCCTCAGGCTTACTTAAAGTTGACGATTACGTGACCGATATGGAATTCAAAGTTAGTCAATTAGCCCGCCTGAGGACACAATTCAAAATCGTTGCTCCGACTGGAATCACTTTACAACAGGCATTTATTTATCTTTTGCAAGACTTTATTTTCTTCGGCAAAGAAACGTGTGAAGGCTCCCTCGTTCCAGAAGCTTGGAAACGAGTGAATCCTGAACTAGTGTCCACGTTGGTGTTCCACTTATTCGGTGAAACTGCGTACATAGATTGGAGAGACTTCTTGATTTACTGTTTGAATATCAGATTTCCAACGGTCGACGAGCTTCTCGAAGTCCGTCACGATTTCCGTTGCCTCGACCAGAATTCGACAGAGCTTATCAGTAGAGATGATTTCATTAAAGAGGAACTTTGGTTTGAGCAGGACTTTGACTCACAAGACCCATGCGCGCAACTAAGAAAAAATCTTATTAAACACTTTTTATTCGAGTTGTATGAAACATCAGAGAACATGATGAATTATTCCGCGTTTCTTTTAGCTTTCTGCAAAAATCCCGATCCCATAGAAGGATTTACTTCGGCGCTGTCAATTGCAGTTGGCAAAAAAACATGTTCCTCCATCGACGAATGCCAAGAAGTGGTTTGCAAATTGATCAAACAAAAAAAGTATCGCGACGACTGTCTCGCCTGCGCGCTTAAATGCACCCATCAGTTCCTGGATAAAGTCATCAACAGCGTCGTTGAGACATGCGAGGGGACAACTGTTATAGAATTAGAATATGTTGCCCCGGTTGAAGAGAAGAAAGGGAAAGGAAAGGGAAAAGAAAAGCCTGCAGGTAAGTCCAAAAAGGTCGGCGAGACAGATATGGGCTCGCAAAGTGCCCGTCTGGTAAAACAAAAGAGTATGTCACTTGCTAGCAAAAGTAAGACGACCCAATCGGCAGCTGACGTGAAGACTACATATATTTGCCAGCCTTGTGCGGCCGATGAGGTGGAACAGAAGCCCGAAGAGAAAGAAGTAGTTGAGGAGGAGCACAAGAGCGACTCACCCCGGGAGGATCCTAATCTGGCGTATGCTGTGAACCAACAGGTCATCTGGAACATACTAAGGATCTGCTTACCTTGGCAGTTCCAACTGCTGCCGGAAGAGAAAGTCACACCTTACGTAGGCCAAGTGGAGCAAGTCATGAAGCGACTAGCAATGGAGACGGACAGCGGTGACATTTATGTTTGCCATTTTGTGACCGAGCCGAACGTGTGTAAACTGTTGCACAAAGTTAAAAAATTCACAGCACTGAATTTGGCTGAAGAGGTGCAAAAAATTATTCCGTAGTTTTTACATGTCGATAATGCAAACTGTCCCAGTCCTTGGCACCGATCCAAATGTTGATATTCTGAAATTTATTTGCATTTAAGTTTTTGGTACAGTCGAGGCGTCGAGGGCACAAAATATCGATACCTACAGAAATCATGTCAATTATATGTCACCGACCTTATTGTTTGTGGCGTAAAGGTGTATAGAGGTTTTTGACGTCCTATTCGTACTTATATTTATCCCCTTGACTGTACCTACAATTTTTGTTTCACAGATTTTCATAAGTTCCGAAGCCAAATTACAATTTATACGACTGTAAATGCGTTAAAATAAGACTTGCAGGATGTTTTCTAAGCACCTACCTCTTAAATATTTTTTATGAGTTTGAATGTTACGTTCATTTATTCATTATGAAATCATGAGTAATGAGTTTAGCTTTACTATTTCACGGTGTAGATGATATTTGATATTTTAGTTATGTTATCATTCAAGGTTATATTTAGTTTACATACGTAGACGTTATTGCGTTTAATTGATAGATTTTTATTAATTAAAGTGGTACCCATGAATGATGTTTGTTATTTCTTCAATAGCAAAAATATAGAAGCGACTAACTGAATTATAAATAAACATTAGTGGGATCAAATTAAAAAGCGGCAAATATGGCTATCAAGTTTGTCCACAGTTGTAGACATCTAAGTATGTACAATTCACTAGGTGGCTAGGAACTTAAACTTAGTTGATCACGTGGTTAATGCTAAACATCTACAGCTCAAGCAAAATTCAAGCGATCCGTACCTTTGCAATCGCAATAATACCTAAAACAGATTAAGATTACGTACATAAACCATAAATAACCCGTCTCAAATAACCCCGACGTGATGGTTGGGGCTATTTCCCCAATTCATTGCGCGAGTGCAAAGACCTGGTTCCTAAGTCTCAATAAATTACGGTGATTAGCCGAATTGCCCTGAATCTGAAATTCAGCACGTTATTATTAAACTCTACAAACAACCAATTTATCGAGACACCTGAGTCTTGACGATTCTTAAGAAACGGACAGCAGATTAAAATGGTCCATTTTAACTGCTATCATTTCCATTTGAAACAATATAGCGTTATTTGTAAATGTTATCTTTGTCGATGGGTTTTGTTACAATTTGATAATGAATTTGAATCGTAATCTGTAAGATGTTCATACCTCGGCGTTAGGCGGGGAATCTATACAATTGAGCGAAATACGATAACAATTTACAGGGTTATTACTTAAGGAAATTTACCATGAGCTTTTCGGTGAAGGAGAACGTCGCACACATCTGGGACGGAATTCACAATGGTGTGTGTGAAGTTGCTAATCCGTACTGGGCCCGCGTGGGAACTGTAGCCCAAGCCCTCTCATTCAGAGAGGCCTGTGCTCAATATAGGCTGGAGATAATATATTAGTCCTTTTTCTCTGTTTATTTATACAACATCAAAAACCGTGGTAGCCTAGTAGTATGACTTATGGGCTCTCAAGCAGAGGGCCGTGGGTTCGACACACATAATTCAAAAGTACCATTCCAAAGTGGTATGTAGTGTATCTATATGTGTGGTAGAAATATTTACAGGACAGCAATTTTTTTTATATCATTCTAAAAATCTTCTTGTTTTTTACAAGGTAAACATACGTTAGTGAAAATAAGAATATCAAGTTACTATAATACCACCCGTATAAACTTGATGAAACATATCGATTTATAGATAACACTGTGTTGGACCCTCCCTTCACACTCCAAAATGCAGACCGTGGCACGTGACGTAGCTAGTGCTACGCGGCTACGACAGCTACGAGCCACAATATATTTTCGCTACGCAGCTGCACCCAGCTGCTACGTGGAATGAAAGCGAATTAAATTATTATTTCGATGATCGATACCAGACAAGCTCCTATAATAAATGGCGCTATCAGACTAGATATAACAACTTGCTATTTTTTGTTAATGAAATAGGGTGGCAAACAAGGTAGAGGTAATGGTACGAGTAATAGACTACAAGCCCATGGAAAAAAAACATGTGAAATGAACCAGCGTGAAACACGCTTAGAAGGCTGTTACTATATCATAAAATAACTCTGAGCGCTATGCCGTCTTTTCTGAGCGGTACAGATTTTTTCCCATACATTGAAAAAAAAAGTAGTCATACTATCACGCGCAACATCAGAGGATTGCAGATGCGTTGCCTTGATATAAATTACACATGTCAGTAAATTATTTATGACGGGTTGCCATATTGGTTAGAGAAACTGTGAATACGAAACTTGAGGTCTCGGATTCGGTCCCATCACGTCGAGGCAGATGTACATGTTCTCGCGTCTTGAATGTGTCTCCCGCGATCTTAGTTTCTTGCTGAAAAAAATTAACGTCATGTTTGCCGAGAGCCTCTAACTCACGTGAGATTGGGTGAGATTTGGTACGCCCCCCTTCCATAAACACCCCTCGTAATTAATGAATGCCCCTTAATATTCGGAACAAAATTACGCACACAACTTACAGTGTAGGTATGTATATGCCTACTTAAGTTGGTGAAAACGCGATTTCGGCTTATAAAATTATTATTAACTAGTTATTAATGTAAGTGTGGATCCCAGTTTAATTAATATTATACGCAAACATTAATGCTTACCTATTAATAATTTAGTTGCAAATTAATATTGATATTCACGCTGCAATCATTACAGGCCAGAGGTTGCATTCCCAGCGTTGAAACCGGAATTTCTATGTGGTCCAAGTTTAATTATAACATCGTGATAATTAATTAATATAACCAGCTTGCGGCCGCGGCTTCGATCCCGTTGTAGAATTCCCTATCCCGTGAGATTTTCCAAAACCCCGTTCTTATTAGTATGCCTTTATGATAAGATTAATTCGTCGCATTCGATTTTTGTTGAGTTTATTCAAAACTAAATCATATAGTTATTATACAATTAAAACATTAAATATGTATGCCTTAAATACATTAAAAAAACAAACAGTCAAAAGTGGGTCGAACAACGTTCATTCAACTTCATCATCATCTCGTTCTGCCAGCCCTAGTTCCGAAAGATATTCCAAAACAACGCTGCATTGTTGTTAATTCCCGCGCACACAACATCCTTCCGATTCACCAAAGAAACAGAAATAAACTCATCCTTCATAAACTGCATACCCTTTGAACGAGGCTTACAGTTGCGTGAGACAATTAAAATGGTTGTCGTCCAAGTAAAGAAAAACCTAGCCGTGCTGTGTAAGCCAGCGAAATCAAGTAAGTGCGTTATTATAGATGTAGGTACCAATGGAACAATTGATAGTGATTGACTAGCATCAAACAATTGATCTGAAGCTTCGAAACTGTTGCAGAAACTGATGGATATCCAAAATAAAATATTATCAGGGGTCTATTTCACCAACAAGACAAGTGTCGTGACCTTTGAATATTCGAAATGCAATGCATATTCAATATGAAGCCACCCGGCGTAGATTCTCGTCGTGTTTGTTATTTAAAAATAATTGTCACTTGTCAGTGCCACCAACAATTGTCGTATTGGTGAAATAGGAGCCCGAGCTTCTAGTGTAAGTTTTTGACACGAAAAACGTCTCGTACGCGCCTTAATTAATGTACCTACCTACTATGGATAAATTGGCAGCGTATTTGTAAATCTAATTATTTTGGATTACGGAGAAGACTATATGCCTATCTATGATAAGGATTCACCCAGCCGTATTATCAGTTAGCTTTCGTAGCGTCTATTAGTTAACAGGAAATTGTGAAAACTTAAAATTTTTGAGACAAAGAAGTGCGCTCTAATTTACCTATTAACACGCTATGGATACAGCTACTTCGTATTTTTCAGGGCACCGTCGATCCGCCAGCACCCTTCACGATTGCCTCGACCCCGCTCCCCAACGCGAGGGTCGCAGTCCCTGGCTTCTCTTCATCATAGTCCTGGTACTGCTGTACTACGTCTACTACTGCCGTATTGGGAACAATTACTCTTTCCTAAGCAAGCTGGAGAAGGTAGAAGAGAAGGTAGAAGAGAAGGTGGAAGAGAAGGTTGATACTAAAGAAGTTATAGTGCCTTTAAAGAAGAATATAACTACTGTAACTGCTGTAGCGACTGAAACTCCTATAAGTAGGTAACATCGTCGTTCAGTACAATCTGTACTTAGTACTCTACTTATGGGCTGGCCAAGGCGGTCTACTTCCAAATTCAGTTCGTATTATACCATTCCTCTCACTCTCCTGTTGAACACTGACAGTGTGAGCGAGGTGGCGCGATATAAACTTCGAATTTGGGAGCATAACACCAAGATGTCGTGCGACTGACGGCGCGAGGTTTTTCTTGCCAATTTGTGTATGGTAGGTCCTAAGTACTGGAAACCACAGCCTATAGTACTACCCGTTGACTTAGAATTTTATAGAAATACCGTATGAAAAAAATAATTGTTTGTGGTAAAATAATGAACAAAGAAACTGTTCTGTACGTGCCCTACCTAACCTAACCCTCAGTCGATTTAAGTCGAAATTGCTTTTCGTTAGCTACAGCTAGCTGGACTGTACTGTAAAAACGGAGTACTGTAACAATACTCTTTATATAAGTGTTTTATTTATTTATTAACATGATCTGTTGGTTGTTTTTGGGTCAAAACTTACTAGTCAAAGACCCATTTCTATAGTGGTCGGATTGCCCTTGTTTGGTAACCATATCGTCCGGTTGCTGGCTCATACAAAATCGCCATTTCATTGTAGTTTCTGAACCGTAAGTCGTAAGATTCTTAATCCTAATCCATAGTACAATCAATAAAACAAAGCTTGTATTAAAAGTGAAATTTACTTTAACAAAAACTTATTACAGCTGAACTGCCTTGTGGAGTTAACGGGTGCGATATTCAAGCACTTTCTAAACCACCTCAAAAAAAACTGAAAGGTGAGAGAAACAACCAGGTAAGTAAACTGAATAGAACATCATCTCTACTCTACATCCAGTCTATATGTATGTGTGCCACAGCTTTGCACGATCACCAAATAACTATAAGTTAAAGTGTGTGTGTTTGAATTTATAGACCGACCGTTTAAATGAGTCTTCGCCCGGGTACAAGGGCGCGGGGTAAGACGATCGCGGGGACCTCGGTGCGGGCGGGTAGCGCGCCTGCCGCCCGCACCTCTCTCGGCCCCCTTTGTCGCCCCACCCCGAGCACCGGCCTCCACCGCGCGGGCGAGGACTCATTTAAGCAGTCGGTCAGTAGCTAACACATGTGAAATAGTTTCAGATTTCTATAGAGATTCGGATACCACGCAGCCATGTTACATAAACATGGATGGACGCGGTAAGTTAACATAAATATTTTTTTATTATTTTATTTATTTATTAAGAAACAAACAGTCATACATAATCAAGTGATATGGTAATTCGATGAATACAAATAGACCTAGTTTCCTTAAAGAATAAGTTAAAGAAAACGTAGCCAATACGCAAAGCATTATACATTACTAGCTGTTGCCCGCAACTTCGTCTGCATATAATTCGTTTATCGCTATCCCGCGGGAATCACGCAATTTTCTGGGATAAAAAGTAGCCTATGTGTTATTCCCGACTATAATCTATCTATGTTCCAAATTTTATCCAGATCTGTCCAGCCGTTCTGGCGTGAAAGAGTAACAAACATCCAAACATACTCACAAACTTTCACATTTATAATATTAGTAGGATAAGTATATATCTTACTACAAAAAAACGTGCAATACAAACATTGGTAAACATGTGTAAGTATCCAAACAATGCAACTGTCAACCTAAAGTGGGTTCCTCAAAGTTTTTCATTTTAATAATAATAATAAATAATAAAATAACTATTGTTTACCTAAGCACATACTGACGAGCAAATATACTATGGCTCAATTACTTTAGTAGGTACCTAGTTTCACACAAAGTGGTGCTTTGTTTTTGATCGTCATTGCGAAAGGATGTTTTTTATGCGATTTCCATACCTCATAATTACTATCCTGCCTCTAAACTACGGTGCTAGCGCTGTGTTTGGCGTGGAGAGTAAGACAGCCGGTAAAACTGACTGGAATATGAGGTATTCTATCTCAGCCCACTAGGCTGGCAACGTATCTGCAATTCTCATGTTACGGGTATACGTGGTGGTGCTCACATCAGGTGACCCACTTCCTCGTTTGTCTACCCTATCGTATGAAAAATGTAGAGCGATGTTTTTTTACTTCACCACTCCTATACATATCAGTGGCGGTGGGAATCGAGTTCTATGGACGCTACTGACACATATATATATCTACTCGTAGTAGTGGAAGTTTAAGACATGGTGCTTCCAGAGGCGTAATTAGGTATAAGGTGGCAGGACTGGCAAAGTGCCACGGGCCCCTAACTCTTATAGGGCCCTGAACTGCCGTGGCCTACAGCATAGAAGGGACTATGATGCGCTTCTTTATATTGACGAAGGATCCTGATGAATTTGCCACGGTCCCCAGACGTTAATAGTTACGCTGTTGGGTTCTTCGTCAGCAAATAAGCATCTATTGTTACCAGGCCGGTTGGTATGGAACGGCACCGAAACCAAGGTGTCGGTAACGCGAGCTCAATATCCCACCGTCAAATTGGGAGGCCACCACATGCCTTCCGATTGCCAATCGCGACACAAGGTCGCCATCATCGTGCCGTATAGGTATGTACCCTAGCGCCATCTAGTATCGAATAGATGAACTACAATAGTTATTTGTTATGCAAGGCTGCAAAGTGTTTGTTTGGCGCCAGTGCCTGAATTGAAACCCGAGCAAGCGAAGGATTGTATGATTGAACCACGAGCGAAGCGAGTGGTTCAAAAGAAGAATCCTGAGCGTCGCGAGGGTTTCAAGGCACGAGATACTAAACAACTTTGCTGCCGAGCGAAACACTGAATTTTTCACCTCACTACAGCGAGAAAAATGGTGGATGAAACAGTCTAATAGTAAATCAGTTTTTTTATTATTTTTCTTCTATATAAGAAAGGTAAAAGGATCTAAGCCCATACAGCCTAGTCTAATAATCTAATAAGTAAAACTATTTTTTCTGATTGTTCTATCACATTAAATTCTTGTGTATTACTGTTTTATCATAAACCAAACAACAATTTTGGTCAACTTTTCGGTTTCCCGACGAACAATCTCTAAAAACTTTTATTTTTTTTCTAATCATACCTAGATATATTTTTAAAAAGAAAGTTAAAAAATCGCACTAACTAGACTGAATTATAAAAAAAATGGGTCGCGTTCTGAATTTGCATCATAATTTCTGTTTTTTCCTGCTTGGTTGCTATTTTTGTGGTTAACCACAAATTATAACAATCAATAAAAACCAATATAGTTTTTTCTTTTAGCAACGAAAGTTAGCAAATCTTGAAAATTGCTTTTTTTGTGGTTAACCACAAATTAAAATAATCAATAAAAACCAATATCGTTTTGTCTTTTAGCAACGAAAGTTAAAAAATCTTGAAAATAACTTAGGAAGTAACGGATTTTGAAATAAATTAATACTGGATATTAATACTGGCGTTTCTGAACGTGACATTATGTTTTTTTTTATCGGATGAAAAAGTTAGGTGTCTGATAACAAGTTCGACATTTGAAGTTCGTATTATTCCGTCCTTCTCATTCACCTAATTAAGTACTATTCGTATAAGCGAGACGACAACATACGAAGTTCAAAGTTCTAATTTCTGAGTATATGAGTAGGTGGGCAATGGTGGTCATCTTCACGTTCGAATTTCAAAAACCCTTTCCACGCAAGCGGGGAAAAAGCACTTTTCCACGCAGATTTTGAAGGAGAAAGACAGCCTTTTCGAGCAAGTGAGGTAAAAAAATATTTTTCTCGGCAAATTGTAGTTAGATTGTTCTGAGTTCCGACTCGCCGAGGGTGTGTAAACCGTTGGAGCAGGCTAACTATGTATGGATGTAAACTCTTTATTGCACGTAAAATCAAAAATAAATAAATAACACAACACAACACCAAACAGAAAGAAGTACAACGGCGAACTTATATATTTCTTATGCAAAAGACTTTTTTACTAAGTCGTCTCCAGCTTATACGTCCCACTGCTCGGCACATGCCTCCTCCCAGAATGGGCTATGCTATAATTACCACACGGGCCCAGTGTGAAACATCACACATACTAAGTATTGCTTCGCAGGTGTATGTGGGTTTCCTCATGATGTTTTCCTTCACCGTAAGGCTCATGGTAAATTTAAAATGTAATTCGTACCCACGACCCTCTGCTTGAGAGGCCGTAGATCAAACACTAGGCTACAACCAACGGCTTTTACTTAGTCATTTCTCTTATTTTCAGAGATAGCCAGAAAACCCTGAATGTTTTCCTGTTCAACATTCATCCGTTTCTAATGAGACAGAAGATTGAATATCGGATATTTGTTGTTGAACAAACTGGTTAGTACGCAAAATCCTATTTTCCCACCTTACTCGCGTCGTATCTAACTGTAAGTTACAGGTATATATAGTATTGTTATTGATTAAAGTTACTTACATTAATAAAATAGTCTGAAATTTTGGAGGCCAGAAAGAACCGTTGTTGTCCGTATCAGAAGCGACCGCAAAGTTGGTTTAGGTATATTTTATATTAGCACTGGAGGGTTAACTGTTTCCGCTTCTAGAAATCCAACTTACCTATTACTTATTATTATTATACAAACGTACATGAAGGGTTGTAAGTGTTAAAAAGCATATCTCTAGAAAGTATTTACCATTCGAAAGTGAAAGAAATTGTGTATTACCACAAAACTAAAGCTCTAAAGTTTGAACTAAGTAGGTACCTCGTTAAAAATATTAATTAGGTAGAGCTGTAATTTTACTATGACCTACTAAGTACTCGTATTTCAAATTCAGCACAATTTTCCACGACTTTTGAGCAGTGCCTATGTTCACACGCTTTCAAAAATCGGGCCCCAATTAACGCTACGGAAAGATTTCTAACAAATACCACGTACCGAAATAATATTTTTGCGCATATCAAGTAGAGTGGCAGTAGAATGCCCTCGGACGAGTGGCGGAAAAAAGGGGAGGCTTTTGCCCAGCAGTGGGACACTCAATTGGGCTAATTTAAAATAAAATATCCATTTCAAATAAATATTGAAGTTGGAATTACATGCACCTGCACCTGCTTTGATTTATTCTTTTTTTACTCTCCTTTTTGGTTGCCCATTAGAAAGCGCTCTGAAGCGATAAGGCCGTCTATTGCTTACGTAATAATGGTCTTCATCGGTTTTCTGTATTGTTTATTATGCGGTGTTCAATACACATCAGTTATTTTAGAGGCGGACAAAGTTACCCTCCAGGCCTAATATATCTCGAATTTTCGGTACTAGATCTTAGATTATCAGTATCTTCTTAAATTATTTGATAACACAGAAAAAGCTTCTGTAATTAGCTGCACAGCTTTTTATGATGTGTCAAGACTGATCTAGAGATTAAGAATCTATAAACTGTCGTTACAACAGGGCCAGAAGACCTGAACAAAGGCAGTCTTCTGAACGCTGGTTACGAGCAAGCCCTCCGCTTCGGCAGCTGGCACTGCCTGGTATTCCATGACTTCGATCTGCTTCCAATGGACGACCGTATCCTCTATACCTGCCCCACATACCCTCGCCACATGAGCGCCACTGTACTAGGGCAGGAGAAACAGTATGTATCAATTAATGGGGCATTCTTATTTACGTAAGGTAGGTATTTTAAGAATCGAGTCGCTGCTCGTTGATCTCATTAATAACCTTACTATACAGTCAGCTGTAGAAAAAAGGGACCCCTCAGTATGGTAACCGCTATTACGGGAGATAGGGAGAAGGGTCTTCTTTCTCTGCAGTTGACTGTACTGTATAGCGTCTAGTGTGGTGTTTTTATGAAATTGGTATCATGATGTGTGGAAAGGTTAATAAATTCGTTGACAAATGCTTAATTTCAGATCAAAATATAAACTGTTTGGTGGTGTCGTGGCCATGACTGACAAACACTTTTTGCAAGTCAATGGCTACTCCAACAGCTACTGGGGATGCCGTGGCGCCGACTCTGATATGTACTGGAGGTTTGTAATATTCTTGTTATCAAGTTAAATTAATTGATAAGTTGTGTTCCTTACAGCGGCGTAACTATAACGTATGGGCCAGATGCCTGATAGAAATTGAGGCCCGAGGCGTTTTAATTGACTTTCCCAAAATCCCATCATGGTACATGATACCATACACATACTAAACACATGATACCATAAGAGTACTAGTACAAAATTTCAAGCCATTTATAACCCGATTAGGTAGAGTAAAGTACCTAAATACTTATTGTTTTTTTGCAGAATACGATTAATGGGATTTCGAGTAATGAGATATGACAAGAGTATAGCTGTTTACACGAAATTGCATTACCAACCTGAAAACAATCGTGATGAAAACGTCGATAAAAACGGGTAAGGGACACTAAACTTCTTTATTAAATATGTCCGTAACTATAACTACTACTAGGGTCGCGCTACTAGGGTCTTAATCTCGTAATTATTTGATGTTAAATTACCTTGACGTTTCGCCCGCGATGTAGCGCAGTGTTCAACAGTAGACCACGGCCGACTTGAAGATTTCTCCCTATTACTGTGAGCAGAATCGAATGGTATGATAGGAACTTCGAATTTCGAACTTCAGTGTAACCTAAAGCTTGACAGGATCTCAGTGCATTGTATGCAGTAAAATATCTTAAGGATTTAGAATGTTGCGTTCAGTGGTGTAACTATAGGGTGGCAGGATGGCAAAATCCCACAGGCCCTACGGGCCCAGAGCTGGCTTGGTTAAGAGCACAGAAGGGACGCTGATGCACTTATTTATATTGAGGACGGAGCTCTGACGAATTTGCCACGGGCCCCAGACGTTATAGTTACGTCACTGGTTGCGTTAACTGTAATTTTTATGTCCAGGCATGAATTGACACACCCCGGGTCTCGTCAGACGCAGTTCCGTACGGACGGTCTCTCCACTATCCGTTACAAAGTGATGGACATACAACAACGTATTCTGTACACACACATTTTTGTGAATATGAGTCCTACGCCAAACTACACAACAATGAAGATTTTTTAAAACAGCGGTCGTTCGAAGGGGGATCACTCACAGGCAGGAATACGACCCCCCTCCCTTCATAGATCACACTCATTCATGTGAAAAATCGATTTACGGAAACTTCTGACAGTGTCTAAAGCCAAAAAAAAAAGGATTACTACATAGTTTACAACAAAGTCACTTTACGCTGTCGGTCTGTCTGTCTGTCCCTATGTATGCTTAGATCTTTTAAAACACGCAACGGATATTGATGCGGTTTTTTTATGGATAGTTATTCAAGAGGAAGGTTTTATAATAAGCACACGAAGTCGCGGGCAGAAGCAAGTACCTACCTAGATAATCTTGGAATTCAAGTTTTAGATACTTAATTTACTTTGTTTACCAGTCTGCCTGTCTTGACGTTATGTGCTACAACGGGATTTGTCCAATTTCGGTTCAGTTCAATGACGGCCATATTAGGTACTGTTAACTTTTGATACGAATTTAAAAAAGTGTGGTGATTCGCCCGAACACCGACCCGAGGTGGAAAAAAAAGTAAAAGTACCGCTCTGGCTCCGGCCAATGAGCTGTGTACCTATCTGTGTTTGTATTGCTGATTGTTAGTCAACTACATATAAATAGCAGTCGTCGCATCGGTTTGAAATAAATCATTCTGATTTATAAACGTACTCATTTTTTCGACTTACATTTTGCCTTTTGAAATGTTTAAACGAAACAAATTGATTGCATAGTGCTTGAAACGGAGCGCGGCTTTCCAAAGTTGCCATCATAAAATGCTACCCGTCTTACAAGGAAAAACACACACACACATACATATACACACACACAATTCTGCTCAGTGAATTTATAACTAGGAATTTAATTTACTTTGAATTTAAATAAATGCGTTACTAAGTAAAATAATTTTATTATTTTCAGTTAAGTTAAGACCATCTGTAGCTACACATAATGAAAACCAGTCTTATTTTTTTTCTGTAAAATAACAGCCCTGCTAACATGCACTGTTAATTTATTTAGATTTGTAATCAGCGATATATTCCAAAAGTAATCACCGTTAGTATCCCGGTGAAAATAAGTACTTACCTTGACATTATTGATATGCTAGCTTATAATGACATTAATTTCGTAAATAACTAAGTAACTTTGTTGAATCGTCAAAATGAGGTTTTAATCCCTAGATAAAAGAAAGGTAAATGAGATCTCAATGCTGGTCACATTATTAGCCTTTTGATTTTTGCTGTCTGACATATACGTCACCTCAGTTGAATGGATATTGCGGTTCACAGATTAGAGAGATATAGTAGTAGTTGCGGTTTGCGGCAAACGGAGAGCGCAGTGTGGAATTTACCGATCTTTAATTCCACTGCAGTCGTAATTCGTAATTTTTCCTCATCTTCGAGTTAACTAATTGTGTAATAATTAATCACGGCGGGCTTAGATTTTTGCCAGGCTGCTGGAAATTGACACGGACAACACTTTGAATTACGCTAGTGTAGTTTTTTGGACAGACTTGTTTTTTGTGTGCAAATTTATCCCCGTTTGGCGCAACTTGTGAAGAAAAGCAGCAGATACATAAAAGGTTAGTGTTTATGTGTTTAAAGTGGTCTTTAGTTAGTTTACTGACGTAGAACATAAAGTGAATCGAGCGTTGTTCTAATTTTGGCATGTGTTTGCTATTATTTAGACTCTTATGGAAGTCGTTTAAAAGTCGAAACATTGTCAACGCTTTAAGCGTAGGTGGGTAAAAGGAACACATTTGTGGGCTAAGTCAGGAGAATCGTTAAAATAATGACCCAAGAACAATAACTACCTATGATGTCATAGATGTAAACATACGATTGATCACTTCTTATGTCATGAAACATCTTTTTATACTTTTTACATGCATTCGTACCAAGTATTACAAGTACGTATTTTTGCTGTATCAAGTAATTCATGAGTTAAACCGGCCATTTCAACTATTGTGTAAGGCAAAGAATCAAAACAAATTGCCAATTAGAAACTAAAATTGGAATTTTAGATGAAATACATTCAGAACCTTAAGTTTTTTTTATCTAAAGACTACACATAGCCAGTACTCATATTGAATTGACCTCTACTTCCAATAGACACTAGAAGGATGCATTCCATTAGAGTTGTTAGACATTCAATTATGTGGTAAAATTGACCACATCAGTTAGTTTAAAAAATTGCAAGCAGCCATTTCACTAATGTCTAGAACAACACTAGTTTTGTTGCATTAAACTATTCACTTTAACCATCATGCAATTTCTTTTAGCAAGATTAGATTGAATTATCTCTGTAAAATGGATTTCTGTACTGCGATTATACTTTTTGTTTACAATCTGTTATCAGAGAGCCAACAAGCTTTACTAGACTTGTCTGGAGTCAATAAAGACACATGTTATCTAACTCCTTGTTTGCCTCATAGCTTGACATAAAAGCGTTGATAGGCAACTTTATTAAAAAAAAAATCTCTTCCATTTCTTTAGAATTATTGAATATCTTCAATGAGTTAAATTGATGAAAATTACATTTAAGCAAAATTGCATGTTAGTGTTTAAAAAGACATTGCTAGGGATTGGCTGTGTTAAATTGATGACTTTCCACAATAAATAGACAATTGACAGACCCATACCTGATTCATAATACCTCAAGGGAATAATGTATAAGTCCATACATTTGGTTAATTTTCGAAAATGAAAGAAGTCTTGTTTCAATATTGTAAAGTTATAAACAGATTTAAATAGAGAATACCATGAGACTCGGACACAATTAAAACCAGTTTAGTTTTATTGCATTAATTAATTGTTCACTCAAGTTTGTTTTATTCATGAATGTGATGAGATTCCGTCAGATATTGGATACTGTAATTTTTCCATTGATACAGTTTGAAGGCGGAATTAAATATTCAAAAATCAGTTCAAAATTACCAGGACAAAACGGAATTATAATTTCACAACCAAATTACACTAAATTTTTAATTAGATCGTATTGTAATGTGGTGAAATATTATTTTTCTCATAATCAGTAAAATAATACCTCAAACTTATGTTAAATATTAGTGTTAGTGTGTTTTAAGTGCACACAAGTATAATAACATATCCTTTGGTTAATAACATATTGATAATGGCTATACATAATAGTAGCATTATTTATTACCATTGTTGGGATTGTGTGAATGCACATTCAAGGAAACAATATTTGCAAAAGGACAAATGGAATACAGCATAATAATATAGATAACAAACAATAATAATAATGCAATTGTTTAGTTTAACTGGCTGCTTTTGCATAAGCATTTAGGATTTAGCATAATATAAAGCCGCAATGTGCACATGGAAATAGAATACCATGTTTGTCATGCAGTATCTTATTAAATAGGATGTTATTCTCACTAGTATAATGTTTCAGGAATAGAACTCAAATTGGTTTGACAATGGTCAATTGATGAACTGATGGCTTTATTCATACAAAATTGTTGAACTTCTCTTATCATGGCTACCTCATGATCTCTTACTTGTTTAAACTGAAAAAAGTCCTTACCGACTGATTGACTCATCAACAACTAGCCAAATCTTTTGGGACAGATTTAGCGAATCTCACTTAAAAGGGAATTCTGCAATAGGCAAAGCCACATACATAAGCTAGTTTTATCATAACTACCATATCAATACATGTGGAAAACTTGTTTTTGCGTATGAAATGTTTTTATGGCCATAACTTAGCTTTAAACAGCTTATCTTTACGGTAAAATACATTAAAATAAAATAATGAATGCGGCCATACCTTTGCAATATAGCATTGATTATTGAGTGGCATTCAATAATTAAATACAAGGTCTTATGAATGAAACAATGAAATTGTCACTAATACTATGTTGCATTATAAATGTATCTCAGGATGTTATTTAAGCATTGGAAACTTCCCAGTAGTATTTGAGTATGAGTCATACATGTTATCATCATATTCATCAAAGATGCTACACAAATAAAACTATTAGATCTATCAATCTAGCAATGATATCTTAAGAGTGAAGACTCAAATAGTAACAGTCTGATCCAGTGGCATCAAATTAGGTTTCAGTTTTTTTAACTGAAGGAATTATGTCTTATTTTTTTATAAATCGTTTTTATTTTTAGAATACTAATTAATTATCGGTTTTTTTTCTTCCATGCTTTCACCCAACCTTTTCTCTTGCTAATTATTATCTGCTTTTCCAGACCTGAACCTCTCCAGAACCAATCCTGCCAAGAAACTCCCTCCTGTTCTGCATGATCCAGTTATATGGCCAGCTATAAGTGGAAGATTATTTCGATTTTTTTTATTTTTGTAGCTTGTTTATTTACTTACAGCGTTTATCTGCACGTATATGAAAGGTTTGATAAGACAAACAAATTATTTATTTTAGGGGTGTTTACTTGAAAATGTACCTGTCAAACAAGCTTAAAATTAGCTCTATTTGTAGTTATTGTTTGTTAAATAGGTACAATTAATAAAAGCAATGAAATAATAATGAAATTGATGAAGTATATAAATATTTATTTACTTGTGCGATTGTAATCGTTATCGTAATTTTACTGAACTACTATGTCATTTTGCTAGGCGCCATATACTCGCTTTTTTAGGGTTTCGAATCTTTATAGGTAAATAAGTTTTTGTTTAAAAAAAACATTTTAGTAATTACAAGCTTTTTTTGCTGGCTGTACTTTTTGTTGTCTGTGGGTACTTGAATTGTCTGTCATTCATCCTACACCAAGTTTTAAGTCAATCGCACCACTAGAGAAACAACAATAAGCTTGTAGAAACGGAACCCTTACTATAGGATCAGTAGGCTTATTACCTAACTCGCTCACAATCACCATCGTGTTCATTTTGACAGTTCTTGTATGAATGTGACAGCTAGCTGATTCCGATGCCAATTGTCAGCCCATACATGAACTGTCAAAATGAACATGATGGCGATTGCGAGCGAGTTAGGTAATAAGCCTACAGTTCGTTGTTGTTTTCAGTGAAACTAGCTAGTAGTTAAATTAAAATGTGTAGGACAGGGGTGGCACAGTTCATTAGACCCGAGATCTGTTTACTAACTTTGGAGATGAAGTTATTAGATTAAATATTGTGGACTTACTGTATCGTTAGTTTAGTATGTGCGTATTGACGCGACCAGCATTCGCCTTTCATATTGTATGTGAGTCCGTTATCTTTGATACTATGGTAGGTCATGGTTCTCTTTGATCATGTGTCAGGTGTACCTTAGCCCCTGTTATCACAAATAATAGTGAGATAATAAACTTAACACGTTGCTTAGTTAAGTCAGCCACTAATTAGATTGCCAACGATGCGTTGAGCTTGAAAGATTACGCAAGGATTAAGTATTCAATCGCTGTTAAGTACCCAATTGACACTTGAAACTTATATCAGCACTTGATTACATTTCATGATAAAGTTCGTAGGGGAGTTAGAGGTAAATTAAATACTTTAATGGCCTCTTTTCTCCTAGCGAGACTTACACAAGCGGTGTTAAAAGTCAATTGGAGCAAATTACCTCGCTACTCCGCGAAATCAGTGTTGGTCGCGCAGTCATGCCTAAATACCTCGGGTGCGCCATATGCGTAGGTGCAAATAGTTTTATTTTACTTATGGTAAATGCTGCTCTTCTTAAATATGAGTAATTTAAAAGTAGTATTTTCCCTACTTGTTCACGTAGCGAAAATGTGGGATAAAATTGCTTTAGTTCCGGTTTAATACTCGTAACCCAGACAGTGACAATATAGTTGTCTGGATATGTTAATTGGATGGTTTTGGTGGAAACTGCAGACCGACAGCAGTCTGCTTACAGTCGACGTGCAGTTGTGAGGGGTGCAAACCGGTAGCAGGCTAGCTGGACAGTGGTAATGCAGTTCTGTACATCTAAGGCCCATTTTGTTTTTGAGTCATATACATTAGAAACTAAAGTTCTCTGTCCTGTGGACGTAAATGCCTTGAAGTCACCAAATTTATGTTTTCATTAAATGGACCAGACGTCGTATGGGCGCATGAAGAAATTGGCTGTAACCCTTAATTTTTCCAATGTCTGTTGGAAAGATGTTAACAAAAATCTGTATTTCACCTTTTTACTTGCTTCTGCTTCTAGTTCTTAAAGCAGCCGCACTGACGCTAGCAAAAGCAAGTTAAGTTTCACCTTCACCACATCGTCACCCGCTTTAAGCAAGTCTAACTCACCTCAAAGTCGCAAGCTTTGCAAGTTTCCGCATAAATACACATCGTTGAACGAGGAGACGATCAACATGTCGCTCTTAGAGCGCTTTTAACCCGAGTGCGAGGCTGGGCGCACCCAATTTTCTATTCATTGAACTATCGACGTCTTTTCATAGGTGCTTGTAGACCCTCGGTCACTGCAAACGACAAAGCACGAGTAGATTAAACTGTGATGATGTAGGCATTACGTAGATTGTAAGTCTTAAAGTTGCTACAAATCGCAACGCAGCGCAACTGTCGAAATTGCCTCGCAGACTTTCCGGCGGTGTATTGTTTCCGAGAGGACTTCGGACTGTTTGAGTATTCGATACATTTGATGCGGGATTTTAGTGGTGATCAGTTTTATTAGGTGGAATATTATTGAGATCTAGGAACGCAAATACATTGAAAAGTCTAATAGCTTTGTCAGCCTCGGCTCGGGTCACTCAACAACAATCTTTAATTGTACTACATAAAAAGAAGGTACTATCAAATGAATCAGGAAATTTTTACTTCCTGATTTTTTCCGAAAAAAAAAATCAAGAAATAAAAATCCTATCATTTGAAAATTAGCGCCTTCTCTCATCCCTGTTGAGCAGTAGATATTCTACGGGAGTTTGTAATTGTGTCGTACAGACACATCATTCAAACAGATGACGCTTGGCGACAAAAAATCGCATAGTAACAAGGTCACATGACAGCTAGTAACAAATTTACTTTTCGGGTTTTTCTGTGTTCTAATTTTCAGTTTCGTTTAAAAGTATAAAAAGAAGGACCGAACATTTTTCTCGCGACATTTTTCTTTCACAAACCAAGTTTAATTATCTAAGAAAGCGCCTTTTATTTCTGCACTGTGCATAGCATTAACCTTGACTAGCATATGATCATAGTTAATTTGGATCGCGGGGGAAGGACAAATGTTGGTAGGTTAGCCAGCCAACATTGTTAAAGCCTAAATAAACATGATTACATGATTTCCTCTAAAAGTTAGACCACAATCGGCATCATATTCAGTCGGCACTGCATATATCCAACCGTCTAATTAATACTCGTTTGCACGCGTTTCGTAAATATTGAAACTGAAAGATCCTTGGGCTCGATACGAGCGCAAACATTACTTTAACTAATTCACTTACCGCGCCGAGCACGCGACGTATTAGGCTAGTGTAACTAATGAATGGGAAAACATTTCCGAATTCGGAATTGCTTGCTTAAATCCGTTCCGTGTGGTTTTGGCAAGCCGGCAGCACTCGGTCTGAAAATATTTTGCAGAATTTTGATATTAAGTGTTAGCGATATTTTAAAAGTGATGTTTCTGTACAGTGTTAAGGCGTTTGATCAGGGAATATTTTCATTAGTCTAACATAGTGCTGAGAGTTGAGAGACTTGCCTTTTTAAGCGCGTCATCATTCACTCGATTTGGGTATTAATTGTCCATTCCTTTAAAAAAAATTTTGCTCATACAAATATCAACATGATTATATTGATTACTAGCTGTTGCCCGCGGCTTCGCTCCCGTTTTTTTTTTCTAAATTTCAATATGAAAAATAGATGTTGGCCGATTCTCAGACCTACTGAATACGCATATAAAATTTGGTAAGAATCGGTCAAGCCGTTTCGGAGGAGTATGGCAACTAAAACTGTGACACGAGAATTTTATATATTAGATAAGAAGATTAATTTGAGTTTGAAATACGTTCTTCGTGAAATCTTTATCAATGTTTTTGATTCACTTTTTAAATCTGACCTCACTCTTACTTCTAACTATAAAAGTTCAGAGTAACTAACGACATGGAAACAAAACCGTCTGGCTCTTGAATAGGAACACGACTCTGCTATTGTGTTTGCTGAATAAAAACTATGTAAAACAAACCCAAGGCCAAAACCAAAACTAAATTATGCGAATCTTTTCATGTTAAATCTCTGTATACGTGGCAGTGACCTTTAAAGTTATCTGATGATAATTACAATGGATATTTTTAATGGCATGAACGATTATACGTTTGTGTAACATACATCTCTTTGTTATTACACTTTGTATGTAACTTAATAACATTGTCCAAGCTTTGGAGAGCAGGGGTCATCAAATGGCGGACCGCGGTCCGAGTTCGACTAAACCGATGCCGACTTATTTTGTGTAGACTTTAAGTTAGTTCGAAAACGTGCACTTTGGAAACGCGCGTTTCAGGAATGAAGGCATCACTAATATTGTACATACTAGAAGCGTTAGAGTGTGTATAGGTAGTTAGGTACATCTTCGATAGACTTCTTTGTTCTTGAAACGCGCGTAACCAAATCGTGCGCTTCAAAACGCCTAAAGTGTACTCGCTCTCATATTTTAACCGTGAAATAAATAATAACATTCGTAGCTAAAACTTTATGTCGGCAGAATGTAGGAACATCTAAGTATGTAATTATTTGTGGTGAGTACTTAATTTGATTTTACTTCGCTCGGGGCCGTAAGTAGGAAATTACCACCCGCTACGCGAGAGGCAGTTTCCACTTCCTGCCCAGGGGAAGACGTAAAATTGTGTACACGGCGGTGGTCAAGAAAGCCTCAGGTCGCATGTTTATCGCCCTCGCCTTTGGCTTGGGGGGAAGTATGTATGTATGTATAACTCTTTATTGTACATAAAACACAAGAAAAAGATGAATACAGGATAACACACATGCACAAAGGCGAACTTATCCCTAAAAGTTCCTGCTATCTGAATTCTTATTTTATTTCACCACCCTCGGGGTGTAATGTACTATAATTGACGCGTTGTGTCTTTGGTTAAGCACGCGCGTGGTTAATGTGGTGACTATGTAGTGTAGTGTGGTTGCATTTGTTTCCTTTTGATTTGATTTGACGCATTTTAAATTTAATTCTAGGTTGCTAGTCAGTATGATGGTGACAATCACAGAGCAAAAACAAAGAGGAGCTGGCCTAAGCAACTGTGCACTGTGATTTTCAACTAGGTCCTGACGTCATCATTGTGGGCGGGGCTTAGTCAGTATGTTGTCAGCGTTCGTCAGGTGCACATTGTATCGAGACTCGCATTATCGGTGTGTTTTCGCGGTTTTAAGAAGAAAAGGATGAAAGTGTTGTGTTTTATCGTGTCAAAGTTATTCAGACAGACGTTCTGATGCTATGAATGGTATCACATTTCATTTGTAAGTAATTTTATACGTAATTATTAAAATAATTCTAGAAAATTTTCGGCTTTCAAGTATAAATTATACTTCTCGACACTAGGTGGCGTAACTTTTGTGAATTAAAAATATAAGTACGTAAAGTTCCGCATTAGTATATTGTAATAATCATACGTGTATACTGAAAACTAAAGTATACATTTAGTCCTAAATACTTTTTAGTCGCCAAAACAGTACTTTAGTAGTTTTATAAATATATTGTGAACAGGCCGCCATCTATCGTCAATTAGAACAACTATTTTCAACGTCAAAAATATCCAGAGCCGTAATTAGAATCAAATAATTTTACCGAATAACGCACGGCTATGGTCAGTAATGAAATAACAATACATTTTAATAGCAAATATTTTGAAGTAACAAAGTTCTGAGTTGTATACATATTATTCTCCGTGACTGTTCATGAATTGAAAGAACTTAGAATATTAAATAAACATTTTATCCATATTAACATAATTGGCTTTGTTCATTTTTTTTAAGCTGTGCTTTAAACACCTTTCTTTGATAAAATGGACTATTTCAAGCAACTAATTTGAATAATATGCCTTTATTTTCGCAGGTAATTGAATATTGTAAATAAAATTATGTTCGTTATAATAATTTGTCTATTATTTTACATAAGTACAATATACATCTAAATCAGTAAAAATGGTTACCCTTATTTTATTCATTTATTACACAAACTTTTTGAAACTCAAAGTTCTGAGTACGTCCCATTACTTTTACACTGATTGACATCTAGTGTGAGATAGCTGAACTAGGTAGGCGAGTGGTTTTGCTACTAACCGACGGATGGAAAATTGAAAAGTGGGCGGAGTTCCACAACCCCTCACCCCGCAAAATGTCACGCGATGTTTCATAGGGAAATCTTATTACCACACCTCCTCTTTGTTTTTGCTCTATGGTGACAATCTTCTTTTACAACTAACTTAATCGCCAGATCGTTCGGACACATTATGATGCTCGCTTGTTCGTTTCTTGTAAATGCACCTTATCAAACAATAGTTAATCTGATTATTCTGACGCTGGACTTTACCGTTATATTCTCGTGAGACGGCTGTAGGCTGAGGCCGTAAGGCGGTCCCACGTGAGCCCAGCGAGGATAAGGAAGGTAACTTTATTAGTTAGTTTGTAGTTCAATAACGCTTTAAAGGCTGAACGTATGTAAATGAAAGTTTCCATATAGATATAGATCAAAATCCGGACCGAACATAGAATCATTTAAATCCCCGAAAATTTGGATTTTGATGCAAATTGCGTGTTACATTACCTGGCAACCGATGCTTTTTGACGAAGTGTTTATAGAAATAGTTCATTAATTAATTTGTTAATGTTGTCGTTTCTCAGTGCGGGTTAGCTATTTGTTATTATTATTACTTTAAACAATTTGTTCACAAGAGGTCTATATTTTGTAAGTAAGTTATGATTATAGAAATTATTAAAATTCTAAAATTGGGTACGATAATGACGGAAATATCGGAGTGACGTAACGCCTACCTTCTCGCCGCCCGCCGCGCCCACTCATCTGGGTAAATTGATACCCGTTCACATGATAATGGTATTTTATCGGCTCGTTATATTTTGAGTGTTACCAGACTACTGCTAGCTGAAAATAGGTTCAACAACCTTCCATAGAGGGCTGTAATGCCCATAGCTTCCGCGACGTCGTTGGTCGAGCGAGTTTCATGAAAAATTAGTGTAAGGGTTTCAGTTTAATACACCTGAATTACTTTTGATGTATTGTTGAATGAAACAGCAGCGGCCCAAGGCCATATTGCTCAGCATCGCCTTCTCTTTCTAGCACCGCGAAGCGAATTTGCGAGCATGCGCGGGTTGAGCAAGCCTATCCGACAACCTACTAAATATTAAGAAAACTTTTTTTCGTAGAACTGACCAGTGATTGACCCTTAAGTAATTTACATGCATGAAAAGTTTAGTTGAGACCGATGGTGTAACCCCATTGGTTCAGAGAGCGCCCTAGGATGTATCTTTCCAGAAATATAGACGATGGGAGCAAATTCCGATGTACCTACTTCGAAAACAGATTCGTCAAACTACTTTTTAAGGTCAGTCCGTTTTACGGAATTATATTGGTGATTTTTTCCGCTTCCTCACACTTCTGGTAAATGCGTAGCCTTAGTTACTTACACGACTCCTTCCAAAAAAAAGAACATTGCTTTATGCGGACCTAAACTTTTGCCCAACATCTGACCAGATGTGTTTTATTTTTCTTTATTATTTCTCACAATCTAGGGCCAGTGTTGTACTTCGTGAAAGTTATTACATATTACAAGTTCAGGGTAAGTTTGTAACAGATGTTTCAGTCACAGTTGCTACCACGACAGTTTAATAGTTGAGGGCGTTGCGGCTATCCGCGCACCACACATGGATCAAACACGGCAAAAGTTTCAAATTGAAATCTCGTTGAGCGTTTTTAAAAGCGAATTTGCTGATTCTTCCGTTTTGCGTGAACGTAGTTTTAAAACTACGGGTAACATATTGCCCGCACAAATTTCTTGAACTCTTATTAAAACTTGGTCGGTCAATATGGTTTTCTACGTGCCGCTTAAATGAACATCGATCGTGCTGTGAACTTCTTAATAAGAAAACTATTCTGATAGTTCGGTTAGACTATGGTAGAGTTAGACGTATTGGTCTGAGTTGACTTAACTATGTTAGAACAGAAATATTACTTACGACATGCTTTAATGCTTAAGTGACTAGATTATTCTGTTCAATTGTTAGATATTTGACGACCGGATAGCCTAGAGGTTAGTGAGCCTGACTATAAAGGTAGAGGTCCCGGGTTCGAATCCCGGTAGGGGCAGACAGTTGTATGATGAATACTAATGTTTGTGCCAGAGTCATGGATGTTGTATGTATTTAAGCAAGTATGTATTTATCTACATTGGAAGCGTTGGGGAGAGGCCTTTGCTCAGCAGTGGGACACAATAGGCTCATAATAATATTTTATCTACATTATACAAGTATGTTTATTCGTTGCCTGGTACCCATAGTACAAGCTATGCTTAGTTTGGGGCTAGGTCAATTGGTGTAATTTGTCCCAAGATATTTATTTATATTTTTTTGCTGAGATTTACTGAACAGAAGAGTCAATATTAGTCGAAATGTACTGAAGGATGAATTAAACTGGATTACATAATGCCTTTAATATTTCAACTCAACTTAAGAAGGCTGATTAGTTTGTCTCTCGAGTGCACGTACAAAACCTTATGAATTTTCGAACGACATGAGCGAAGGTAAACTTGTTCCGTTTATTACACCAAATTGAACAAAAGCACTCTGAATTTATTATAACTTTTATGTGCTAACAATAGAATCTAAATCCTTTGCCGTCCTTTATATTTGTTAGGAAAGTCTGTCACGTTCTTTTCAGACAAGGAGGTCTCGGAGGGCCCGAAGTCTTAAGGAGTTTTACTCCCGAGATAGTTGGTCTAACTAATAAAGGTTTATTTCTAATCGATATATATTATCTCATCTCATAGAAAATGTATTGTTGCGGACTCTGTTTTTCTGAAGTAATTGGATGATTCACTATTTGATTTTGAAGTATGGCGCAGCTGAGGGATTTGAGAAACTTTGTCATTTGTCAACAGAAGACAGTATTTTTGGTTTAAGTTCTAAGAAATATTATTTTAACTGGTTAATTTTATTGACACACAGGTTTATGTCATAGCTACTAGAATAAATACAAATAGGAATGTATAGGTATGTTTAATATAGAATATAATAAAATATAAGACGCGCGGCGTCGTAGGGTCGGCTCGCTATCCTCTTAGTTAGGTACTATCCATCTTGCTCCATATAAGCAGATTCGAAGTCAACCTATCTCGATATTTAGGACTTTATTTGTTCTGGCAAATTCCTCGTCTCAATACGGGTCTCGACTTTTACAAATCGAACCCACACTGCCCTGTCTGGTCGTAGTTTTTTGTACATTTGTCGACGTCTACGCCTGGCCCTTTTTCGTGACCGGACTCAATACGTCCAGCAGCATTAGGAACAGGAAGCTGATAAAACTATTTCTAACTAAATAGACCGTTTATTTATCTTATTCGAGCACGGAGCTAGTTAATTTTGTTCAAATAGTTTTCTGTACCGGTGCGCAATGGGTCGAGAAAATCAAGGAGTTCTTTTATAGCGAGCGGGGCCACGAGGTGCGATCAAATTGCGGAATATCATTTCACTTGAACTTAATCCTAACATTGGCCATAATTTTGCGGCTGTCTATCGTGAGATATGGCAAATCGTAATTTACTTTTATGAATGTGCCAATCGAGATTGATCTCGGCGTTACATGACAACACCGAGAACTAGGGCCCGTAAGTAAATATACTGAATCATATTCCTATTTATTTAGTAAATACCTTTTCTATAGTATTATCAAATCAATCTCAAAAACATTGCCCTAATGATAGAATAGATTTCATGTGATATGGTCAAGTCTTAGGGTGCGCTTTAGACGAAATAGAGCGGGTACGTGCAGAATTGGACCAATCATTTTAGTTAAAGTTCTAAAGTCTTGCTCTGTTTAACTTGTAGGCAATATAATAATGTGCCCTAATTTGAACTAATGTTTGAAATAAGTACCACCAATAACGATCACCCACGATAACAGAGGATTCCAGATGAGTTGTCAGCCTAGAGAGGGCTAAGACAAAATAAATAAAGTATCTTATTACTCTCCAAACAGGAACACAGGGGCGCAAGCGTTACTACTTGGCGTTAATATTAGCGAGTGAGATGATGGTAGCGAACAAAACAAACAATTAAAACATTTGCTTTTAACTCTTCTTGTCTAAACTCAAAATTACTAGAGAGAGTTTAATTATTTGTAAACATTTTGTTTCCAACATTAATAGGCGATAGCATGAAAATATTTTATTAATAAAGAATTCACAATCTAACTTTGAACTTTTCGAGTTCTCCATTAAATGGCCATCTGAACCCGGGAATGGTCTAAGTTTTCGTTCCTGCGCTTACGTCCGCCCCGGGTTTATTATCCCTTCTACATTGTTGACTTCCCTGGAGCATGATTGCATTTAATATTTCCTTGAATTTACCGACTTTACCCTGTTAGAGATAAGTGGCTAGATGGCTGACGCTCTCCAGATCTAGGCTGAGTTTATTGAGTTAACGTGATGTAGTTGTTGGTCCTAGATTATTAGCACTAGCTAGCTAAATCGCTAACTTTGTAGCATTGTGGTGGCATGTGCATGTGCACTCTAGATATGTAAAGAAGATTAATGTAAGTTTGATAATTAAGATCCTTGCATGTCATAACTTAAGTGTAATACGTATTTATTTACATGGTCCATTTCCGCGGAAGCCTAGTGGTTTGATCTATGGTCTCCCAAGTAGAGGGTCCTGGGTTTGACCCACTAGGCTACCGCGGCCACGGACCACCGACACACCTCTGAGTTTTTCGGAATTTATGTGCGAGATTTTCGATATAAATCTCGAATATTTGATCGATTAAAATGGCACAAAGAAATGGTTAAATGAAAATCGGTACGCCGTGCCGGAAGCTTATCTACGTGCAAAGTCAATATTGACGTTATCAATATAAGTAAATTCAAATTGTGTACACAAAGATAGCTGAAAATCACAAGTGCTTGTTGATATTTTTTTATCTTCAAGTAGCGGTGTCACTGATTTGTTAAAAAAAACGATCCAAATCAAATTTACTGATCCATATCGTATGTGGTTAGGCGAACAACGTTTATTTTTCTAAAGAAACAAGATAACGTTGTGCAAATACCGCTCATTGGTTTTAGATTGCAAAAGAAATCATGGTTACTTGTAATAGAGAGCATGAGCGACTCGTGACAGGGTTTCGAAACGATTTTACTTAATAAACCAAATTTTAGAGGTATGTTTTTACTTGAATCGGCTTTAAATTACTAAACTGATATTTACCTCTATACGTGTAAACATTCGATATTTTGAATACAAAATATCCAGCATGTTGTCCCTAAACTTTTTAAAACTATGCTCAGAAAATGACCCACACACAAAGCTTCATTTCCACCGTATTTGCCGTTAATACATCGAGCGAAAAAGCACGTTTTTTGTTTTCATGGACCTACTCCAATTTTTTTTTCACTTTCTGAAAATAAAAATACTTCGCAGCTGAGTTGCAGTCCAAATGCTGTCCGTCTGTACCGGCCTTTAGTAAGGCTGGGCTGTTAGGGTGTTAGGCCTTTAGATGTCAGATTACTGACGGGCTTGAAGTTAATAATGGCGGATTTAAAGGGAGGCATCCCGCGCCTCCCTTTTTAGATTAGCCGTGATTGATCTAAGATATCGGTAGCTACAGCTATAAATACTAATAATGGCATGAAAGCGACGAAAATACAGCTGAAGCTCTTTGTTCTTATTTTCAACGAAAATAAGTTCTTTATATCTATAAGTGAGTCGTAGCTGTAAATAGCCATGCCAGTGAGAAACGACCAATTATAGCGTTACTAGACAATGAGCTCTTTTGGTTACATTTGGTAACATTATTTGTAGTGCTGATGGGCGCCGGCGATTAACTGCGTTCAATAAAATTTCTTCGAACAATCGACATGGGATACCACTTGGTGAACTCTGAGCTGGTCAAAATTATCAAAACGCTACCGCGTATTGTCCTTCGTGTCAGAACGTGTTCTAACATTTTTAAGCACCTAGCACCTGAGACCTGCGCGTTTTCCAATAAAAAGTCAAGAACATTTTTCCCAGAATTTACATATTTTGGGTTTTTCTTACTCAGAATCGTGTACCCTATCGATTCTCATACAAGAAAAATTGTGTCCCACATTTTACTTTGGATTTTTTTCCTGTCTATCACGCTCCATACCTACCTATATTAAAAAAGTGACGAACTGGAATGGAAGTTTTGGGACACATTTTTGCTTGTACCTATAAGGATCGATATTGTAAACGATTCTGAGTAAGAAAAAGCCAAAATAGTTAAATTCTGGAAAAACGTTCTTGTGGACTTTTTATTGGAAAATTGACTATAGAAATATACAGTTTTCAGCCTAGTTATCCATAACATTATCTTCTCTCTAAAATTTACTTCGCTTCTTATACAGAAGATGAAAAAGGTTTCTTAACCGTTAATCCTTCAACGTAACAACGTTGCTACGGACAAGGGGAAATCTTATTACTGAGACAGAGATCCGGCATAGAGACTTAGTGCGAGTATTCGACAAATAGGATTTACCAACTGTAGTAGAGCTGCGGTTTGCATACCTACCTACTGAGCTACTCGCCTTAAGAATCTGGGCATGAAAAAAGAAGACTGTAAAACTCCGGAATCAGCTTGCCAGAGCCGATATTTTTCTGGACTGGAAAACTTATGTATCTTTAAGAAACGAAGCTATTTTTTTTAACACCGCTTAATTTAAATTTGTCCACGGGCGAAGGTGAATGCTTTCCGTCAGGTAAGTTGGTCTGCTTGTTTGCTCCCTATGATATAAAAAAAATCAAATATCAACAAAATTGTATTAAGTCTCTTTCTTCTATTTAAAAAATTATTTTATCTAAGTACCTACGGATGAGCATATGTATGTTTATTTATTTATTCGTTTACTTCTGAAGGGTTTAAACTGAAATTTAAACAAGCCGGGAAACAAGCAACAGTTGAAAACCGAAATTTTAAGTACTACGTGTAGAATGGTTTAATTTGTGTATATATTAGTACGAAAACTTATCAGCTCTAAACGTATTGCCTCAAGATTCTAATCAATCATGCTTTTCTTCGAGACAAAAGATGTTACGCAATATAACATAGGTATATAACCTTAAAATTAACATTGCGAAAAGTAACAAGACGGTTCTGGCTGAAAATCAGTGCTGCAGGTGTCTAACACCTCAGCGTAATGCTGAGCCAGCGACCGTTTCACTTTTGCGAAGACACACACAACGCTGATGATCTATTTTTATATGTCTTGATTATTTTCTATTTTAAACTGTTTATATTCTCTTATGTTTGCGTGTTTTGAAAAAAGGAATAAATGTCTTCTTTCTTTCTAACAAACTCGTCTTCCCACACAAAGAGCTAACTGTTTAACGTGATTCAAATTACAATTTGCCCAATCTGCCTGAAAGGGACAATTCTTTTAGTAATAACAATGATGTTCACTTTACGTTAAAGCCCAATGGACGATAAAGGTTCATATAAATTGGGGAATCTTGTAGAATTTTGCTAATTTCGGTTATAGTATCGCCCTCCGTTTATTTTGTGGCCCAGTCACGTAGTTCCGGCAGCGATGTAGACTGAATCAGCTATACAGAATAGGGATGTTCTCAAAACATCGATGTTTACATTAAGGTACGTAGAATCATTCGATTTTTATTTCATCTGTGACGAAGCGAGCGTACCTACTTAATAAGCATATTAATACACTTTACTTTGGTTTGGACTTTGGTCGTTATTGCTACGATCTTAAGTAAATAAATTTATTACATGCTAAGCGACTAAAATGTAAATCTAATTTGAGTGTTCGTCGCTCCGTTTTAAAATTCAAGCTTTAGTAGGTAATAACGATAAAGCATGATTTAATTATTTAACATTTAGGTATCGATACCTCGGTGCAGGCAACATTAGTGACATATCGATAATCGGCTGGCACATCACTAATTACAAAAAAAAGTCCCGGTAAATAGAACCTTTAAACGTTTCTTCAATAGATCCACTTTCTAGGTTTTCCCGACTAACTTATCCAACGCTAATTTGAAATGGTTCCTTTTCAAACGCCATTTCAAGCATGAGTACTAAAAAAGTTGTACTTAACTCATATTAAAGTGTATTAAGTCGTCTTCTTTCTGTATTTACGATGAATTGAATATTCATTATTCACAAGCGAATTACGGTTGAAAATTTTAATATATCTTATTAGATAAATTAGTCGAGCGTTTTATTAAAATTCTTGAGAAGGTCCTCAAGTTCTTAATGAATAATAATGTTAAAGATTTAAGAAACTGTTTTATTACTTCATGATTTAATTATTTTCGTGATGACGGTATTCGAAAATATGGTAGTCATTTTCTCATTTTAGCTTTAATTTCACACGGTAAATCTATTATTTGTATAATTCTCTGCTTTATTTGCACTTTGCCTAAATGAAAACTAGAAAAAAAACTAGACTAGTCGTTATAATTATCATGTCACACTTGCGTAATAACGGTGAACGAATATAACCACGTAATAAGCAATACGTAGAACAAATGTTTTTTTTGCAAATCAACTGGCAACACTGGAATGCGACTGTCAGACTTCGTGGATTTCGGAGCTATTCGATTGGTTCTTAGGAATTTGCAATGACATCGTTTTGCTATCGATTCTTTGAATGGAATGCGTTGATTTGATTGCCTTGAAGGCACGAGCATTCCCCAATTTGAACTTTCTTCATCAATTTCAATCAAAGATGATTGCTTTTTGTAATGTTTCCAAATTATAATATGGGCGGAAAATTTAGTCTGTGGTAGAGCAACTCAAAACTTATTTTAGTGCGGTTTAAGCAATATCTGTTAAAGCCGATTATTATAATGGACATCTTTTTCTAACTATTTTATATTTGACTAGCTGTTGCCCGCGACTTCGTCCGCGTGTGTTTTTGTGATACTTACGGCTTTTCTCGATATCAAAATTATTATTATTATGACTATTAACTTCGTCACATGAACCACTGAAAGTATGTACGAAACTATACCTTTAGAATTACGTCATGAAAATAATAATTTGCGACACGGAATCTTGAAAAAAAATCAAGTGCAAACTGGTTAATGACTCGTCACATTTATTTATACTTTATTTTACAAATAGTTTTATTTATAGTTTCTTTATTCAAAAAAGCTAAGTACAGTTTTAATTACATCACTATTAATTTCGCCAAACTATGACGCTTATTGGCGAATACTGCGCTCACTTTAACGATATTTGTACCCTGATTAATTTAAAAAATTAAATCTATTCTAACCAAATAATACATAAATGTTTACCTGTTTTTACCTTACGACTAACAATTCATTTACTAATCCGTTTTAATTAATATTTTGCGACTCAATTTTTTCTAGCAGAAGCTTTTTTAATTTATTTTCTTGGTTTAAGTAGGTACGTAATTACAGATTATTAACACTTATTATCATTCTACAAATTAATTACCTACAGGGGCCTTGCCATAGTTGCCATCATGTCTTAATGCGATTCAGTTCAGGTTCGCTCGCTGTCAGATTCATACTAAAAGCACCAACTTTTCACAATAAAATTCTGACATGTTCGTAGCGCAGGCGTAAACGCGCCCTTTGATTTTACTTTTTATAGGCAAAGGTACCAAGAACATACAGCCAAGCGTTTCACGCCGCCCTCATATTAATATCAGGCTATCAAATAAGAGTGCGTTCAAAAACCGAACGCGTTGTGAATAATTGCGCAATAAATAAAAACAAAAGTAACGGTATTGCATATTGAACTTTAGGTGTTAGGTAAAGAACACAATTTAGGACGCCAATTTAGGTTGATTTAGGTTTGACAAAAATCTCTTCGTTGAAAAAATGCCTGTACAGCATGTAATTATTATATTAATGTTTTTTCACAATTGACACGCTTTTCCGGCTATATGTCTTATGTACATTTGTATCTATCTATTTTCTTCGTAGTATTATTATGTTTGTAACTATTACCAACTACTTATACCGAGGAAAGCTGATTTTCTTGAGTTCCGCTATTTTGTGCGTAATCACCTCAAAAATCAAATTTCAAGAAAACTGAGAAATTATGTTTACCTGTATTAAATTGGAAGTATTATGTAGTAACTTTAAAATGTTACACTTCATTGGCTTTTATTGTATAGGTGTATGAAGTTAATTAATTTTAAACACAAAACCCTCTTTTTTGCATCTCTGGATGAGATTTAAAAAAAATGCTAAAACAGGTATTTCTTTATTTTTATTACTAAGCATTTATTCTGAGTTTCATGATTCTAGAACAATCTAATTTTCTTTTTTCATACAAACTTTAACCCCTCTTTTCACCCCCTTTTTCCAAAATTTTCCAAAATTTCTGTAGCCTATATCCTATTCTGAATTAATTGGAATCGATTTGTGAACATTTCATTAATATCCGTTCAGTAGTTTTTACGTGATGCTCAGTCAAACAAACAAACAAACAAACAAACAAAAATTTTAAAAATGGTTTTAATATGTTCAGTTACCGATTTTAAGTCACCCTGGTCGGTTTTTTTTTTTAAATCTTCAATGTACAGATTTTTTGGTCTCAACGATTTTATTATATGTATAGATGCGCAAAAACAAAATAGCGTCAAACGAGCATATTTTTGTGTAAAGTTACACGCTGAGTAATCTTCGTCAACCCTGTTAAGTAACCTAAAAGCTTATATTTAATTTGTTAGACGTTAAAAGAAACACTTTATATTTTCCGGGTGGTAAAGGTAAGACTTAATTAAACACAACTCGGCGCTCATTTCCGAGTGGCTTTTAACATTAAATGAATTGTCACCACTTTTGAGGGTCCTAAGTGCGAAATCAGAGCAAAACGCTGCCTTGATAATATTATGGACCTAATCTAAATATATACAGGTATGACTAGGGTTGCCAACTTTTTTTACAAGAAATAAAGTATATTCAGGTCTATGAAGATTATTAAACAGTATTTTAGCAAAACAAACAGTATTTATTTATTATTTTTAAATACATATTTTTTGGAGCTTCTCGCACAACTTACTAATTTACAATCGTTTTTAAAAACATCATATGCCTCATTACAATCAAAATTGAAATTAAAATAAATGAGGAGCTCATTTTTTATTAAATTGATAGATGCTTTATTTCTATCATCTCGCCACTTAGCATTCATTACTGAAAAAACTCTTTCAGTAAATGCTGAGGTGGCGGGAACAGAAAGTAGATATGAGACAATTTTAATTATATTTTTAAATTCTTCTGAAGTGTTTACTAATAAATGGCTCCACTTTTGGCTAGTACTCATTTCAAGAAAATCTTTATCTTCAGATACTTTTTCATAAATTACTTTAAAATTTGTTATTTCAGAATATAAATCGTCCATTCCAATATTAAGTCTATACAAATTTAGATTCTCTATAATTTTTTCAAAATGATCAAACGTGACTGCAGACTTTAATGACAAACAGCTAATTAAAGAAAGCCAGTTAGTCTGACTGAAATCAAACCATTTTTCTAAGTACAAATTAGCCTTTTCAATAAAAAGTATGAAGTTATTTATAGTTCTATCAAAAACTTCTTGGGATGACTCTCTAATAATATTTAAAACTTTTTTTGTTTCATGGCCAAAATACTTATCATTTTTTCTTTGAATTAGCTCAGTCTTTAAACCAGTCATAATGTTATAAACATCTAAGATAGTTACATTATTTCCTTCTAATTTTTTAATTGTTTTATTGAAAACATTTAGTATGTGACTAGCATAAAGAAGGTAACTATAAATCACATTATTTTTACCATTATCATCTAACATTAATAAATTTTGTATAACCATTGGACAGTCAACATCCAAACTAACAAAATAATTACAAATTGGTGTCCAATTAAGTAAAATTGTATCAATTGCTGGTAGAAGAGATAGCCAACGAGTTCCTATGTGTCTTTTTATTTCATGGAATTCTCCTTCAGCAACCGCTACAAATCTTTTTAATTCTTCCCTTCTGCATGCAGAAACAGAAAAATGACTATAGATTTTTAATATAATGTTTTCAATATCATAATTTAAACAATTCATAGAATTTTTTACTGAATTATGCACAATATGGGCATGACAATTTCCTTTTATTAAGTCTGGCACAACTTCTAAGATGTTTGTATATAATGAATGATTATGTCCAAAATTTGCATTTGTATTGTCTGCGCTAAAACCAGATAATTGATTGAAAGGAAGTTGATAAAACTCTAAAGAGTTTTTAATGGCTGAAAACATCCCATTGGCTGATTCATCTGGATTTTCATAGAAATCAATTAATTTTTGTTGTATTCCATTTTTAGGAGTAAAATATTGAACTACCAGAGGAAACAATTTTATATTTTTTTTATTGGAGGCATCAGTTTGTAGACAGTAAAATACATTGTCTTTATTTAACTGGTCAATAACAGACTGCAAGGAATGTGGGCCAAGAACTTCGGTCACTAATGCCTCCATTTTTGTCCTAGCCAATCGTAAGTTAGTGGCTGTTTTTGAATCGACAAAGATAATCTTATTTAATTTGATACCACAGTCCTGGCTACTGTACGATAAATTATGCTTGACAGTATGGTATGTCATCGCTAACTCGGCCGCTGTTAACTTGGTATCTTCATTAGAAGGGGAAGACAAGCCTGATGTAGAAGCAGAAGTTTTAGGAAAAAACTTTTGTAACAATCCACTAGATTTTCTCATTTCCATTTTTGCTTTATGTTTTTTGCTGGTCAAGTGTTGTTTAACCTTAAAAAACAGAAACGAAATATATATATATTATGTAAAATAGTTACCTTAATGTCTAATAATTTAAGCATGTCAAAAAATAGATAAGTGGAAATCAAGCAAATGCAAACGAAAGTACCAAACCTGTCCAACACCTGCGTGAGAAATAGTAAATGTTAAAGCGCATATTTTGCATTTAGCATTAAATTCGCACAGAGGATCATTAGTTAACCAGTCATATTGGCATTCCCATTCGTGCTTATATTTTTGTTGTACCTTCGACAGTTTGGCTTTCTTTCTTGGCGTTGTAGAAGTAGATAATTCGTTGTCACTTTCCATCTTTTGTACACTAAACTTATCACTGTATTACTTATATTTAATTACTTTAATAAAGATTTAAAAAATAAATAATTTAATTAAAGATTTATTACAAAAACAAACAAGGTCCACGCAAAAAAACGGATAGATTCTGAGAACGTACGTACACACACACTCGCATGTCTGTCAGTGAGTGACAGCTGACAGCCTTGAATATTTGACACTACAGATTCGTTCAGAAACTCAGTGCGATATGTTTGTGGCTGCGCTGCACTGAGCAGTGTAATGTGCGCCCTCTGACTAAATAAAAAAAATTGTGAGCGTCTAAATGTAACACATAATAATGTGTCTACATTTTGATGCTGAAAACAGTATTTTGTATACTTTTTTTTTGTTAAACAGTAAAAAGTATAATTTAGTGAAAAACAGTAGAATACTGTTTAAAACAGTATAGTTGGCAACCCTAGGTATGACACACACTGATGTGTCAAAACTGTTGATGGATGTACTGACATCAAATTGATTCATCATTCCGCATTGAAAAACAAGAATCTAGTTTTTTCTTTTGTCTTTATTTATTCACGCAATATGTATTGTTTCAGAGTCATTAGTCATTAAAACGGCAATTTTTCACAATAACCCATAGTTTTTAGAATGGAATCAAAATAGCAAAAATGGAACTCCAATGTTTCCTGCCATGTCCGTCTGACCGAGGACATCCCAGACATATCTCTAAAATACTGAAAACTATAATGTGGCATGGCACGTTATGAAATGAATAATAAAACGACTGAACTGTATTTTCCGAAAAATCGATCGAAGCGGTAAAGATTATAAATGACCTATATTCGTTCCGATCCTCATGTCAATTTTCCGTTCCGTTTAACGCTGTGTTTTTTATGGATATTTCTATGTTTTTTTTTCTAATTTCTGGCAACATCTGTCAAACTATTTCGGCTAAATTTAAACTCATGATTTATATGGACAGTAACTTTACTGTCGAACGTCACTTCGCTTTTCGTTTACAAATAGGTAAACATTTTCAATACATTTAGTTGACATAGCTAGGTAAAAGTGGACCTTCCATCACGTCCTGAACTGATATGTATAATTTCAACTACAAACTGCTTTTATATTGATTTTATAATACGTCTTTACTTGTCCTTCGGCATCCAACTGTAGCTATCATTAAAACAGTTAATATTTAATTCAAAATGTATTCATGTGTCGTCTTCCTTGACGATAATACGTAAATATTTGACGTGCAATACATAATGTAATTCATGCATGTAAATAACATAATTAAAATAATTAGGCATTAGTACTGACTGTGACTTCCGATCTTCTTGATGCAATACGTTCCGTCAAACGTATCCGATGCTAAGGAAGAAAGTCGCTCCGTGGTATCAGGACAGGACAGGACAGAACTAGAGATGTTTTCTGGGAATTAGTGCCTACTGTATGAGAAGGAAAATTCTGTAAAGAATCCGATAAATACTGAAATTAATTTTTGAGAAGTTTACATATCACCAGAAGAGCGCTGAAGAAGGAAGGTGGTAGCATTGTGATGAACGTGTTGTAGCGGAGAGATGGATGGCTATCAAGCGTTGCGATGAACGCGTCGAAGCGAAGTCGAAGTTCACCAGCTAAAGAAGGGCTTTAAGAAGTGACCCTGTGATTCCTCGAAGTTAAGGGTTTGCGTTCAAGGGAGGATGTTGGAGTGTGAACGCAACCTCTTTAGACTTAAGCGAACTATTTTATAATATGTTTATGACACTATTGTCACTGTCAACCTTCTTACGTTAAAAGCCTTCGTACCGAGCACCACTCTTTCTATTTTCCCTATACACACGTTTTTAGTTCCACTTAAATTCATCAGTTAAATACTGTATCGATTCAGGCATTACTTTGCGTACGTCCATGAAAAACTAAATTGATAACTATACTATTCCACGACATAGTGAGGTCAACTTATGCAATAGGATTGATTATTTTAAATATTTAATGCAGGTAATGCTTTTCAAATTGAAATAACCGTCGAAAAAGCAGCGCTGTCTGTGTCCACGATGACCAGACTGAATAATAACAAATAAGAAGTAAAAAAAATAGTTCATTATATTGTATGGAGGTAGAGAATGGAACCCTATCTGTGCGACTCCGCTCGGACTTGGCGAGTTTTGTAGGAGGTCCTTAAATTTTAATAAAGAAAGTAGGTACCTAACGAGTATGAATCCGGCATTTAATCAATTAGGTAGGTAAGATTTTTTTCTACGACTTCTCATCAAAAAAGTTTTCGTTCTTATTAATAAGCTTGGCTTTATACACTCGAATTTGAAATTCGAAGTTGGAATCGTGCCATCTCGTTTACAGTAATAACTACAATACATACACATATACCCCTTACGTTCTAGACAGTTTTAGACAGAGCCTAAGGTGATGTAATGCTGGTGTTTAATGTTAGAGTGAGAGGGATGGTATGATATTAACTTCGAATTTTAGATTTCGAAGTACAGTCGAGGGTATAAATATTGATACGGCCATCATGTCAAATATATGTGTCACCGACCTTATTGTTTGTGGCATAAAGGTGTATATATGTATAGAAGTCTTGGTAACGTACATATGCCATACGATGCCATAGTTTCAAACCACTTTTTCTTCTTCATCAAAGTAGCTACTATCATAAGTATCATTTTTTTATACGACGAGTAAGGCAAAAGAGTCTGAGAGACGGACTCGTCAGACTCATCAGCGCCTTACTTGAACTTAAAAATTTGAAATTTTTTATAGAGCTTTCTTTTTTAATAAGTATACATAGACAAGAAAAAAAAGTACAATAAGCTCGTAATATCTCAAAATGTTGATATTTTATGGTGATAATCAACAACAGTGAAATGTTGAATGTCGATTTGAAAGCTTTTGTTTGAAGCCAAGAGGGACGTCGAAAAACTGAAGGACGGAGCTCTTTCAATTCCGAGTTTCAAAAATTCTTAACACATTGTTCTAAGCAAATCAGTCTATGCGACAAAGAGGCGTCCAATACAGGGCAGGCGTGAGCCAAGTGAGTAGGGACGACCGATTGAAACATCGATGTTTTTGCTAATGGTAAGTGAGCTCTTCTTGCATTTTTTCCTTTTCTTAATTAGAATCGTATACGTTTCATCGTTATTTCCACACAATCCATTAGTACTTGCCTGCGACTTCGTCTGCGAAGAATTCGTTTATCGCTATCTCGCAGGAATTATGTAATTTTTCGGGACTCAAACTATCTTCCTTTATGTCAAAAGTTATTTTAATAAGAGTGAAAAGGTAACTCACAGATTGTCAGTCATAGTTACGAGTACTTTCGATTTTTTAATAAAAAGTAAGAACAAGAATTTCTGATATTGAATAATATCTACGTTTATGTAAATTGTTAACATATTTATGTAAGTCCAACAGCCAGTAATTTTTTCGCTAATCAACTTTACTGCAACGACACCTAAACTCTCACTTTAAAATTTCTGAATAAAAACTTGTGAGATTTTCTATTTCATAAAAAAAAATTAGATTAACAGATAGTGCCGTTGTGACAGGAAGCAATCTGTCGTGTTTCGTGCAACATTGCGTAGACTAACTATCGATAGTATTCGACTAAGCATCGATATCACTCGTGGTACCCATGTGAACCGAAAATCACTAGAAGGGACTTTTCTATTTTTGTTCCTTTGAATTGCGAACAAGGGGAGCACAGTCGTAATTTTGCCAGTTTTTGAGGCGTTGAAAGCGGGACTCGTAAACTAGATTAGATAGCGGGCGCTTCAAGATGTCCACTTAGCACTGCGGAATTATCTTGACAGTTTTAAATAATTTCACGCTCTTTAGTTAAACGATTTGGCCGTCGAGCGTTTCTGATAAGCTGGAGTAGGTGCTTTTAATTTTTAACGTATGATTGGGTAGCGCAGAATCTGGTCTGTGTCACTTAAAGGCAGTGTAAAGCAAACCTCGTTTTGGCAACCCTAGATTGGCTTAAAGATCTTTCTGCCAAGGCATAGACTCCAAAAAAAAAACAGTCCGACTAGCAGTACCTAATGTAAATCAAATTGAATTGTGATGAACGCATACGTGTGGCGTGCGTGTGGCCACGGTAACATAAGCATAGTATTGCTTTCCGATCTCTCCCTTGGACTACTTAGGTACTGTGCTTTTTCTTAGTTTTTAAGTTGCACTTGACTTCCCTACGCATCCTTTTCACATATTCTAGTAGAAAGCAGCTAATATTTAAATATGTATAAATATAGTAGGTACCAGCCCGTATCCCCTAATTAAGCCCTTTCTTAAAATTTGAGGAAAAGGACATCTTTTCAAGTGACTCATTAAGTAACCCTTATTGAGTTAAATTAATTAACTGAAAATGATGTGCCGTAATTAACTAAGAGATTGTCGAAGTCCGCTACAGACCGCGTAGCACCGCCAAAATTGTTTGGAGCTAGCTCAGTAAATTATTTACATAATTCTAATATCTTCTTGCAAATTACGAAGCCATTGAAGAGTTTCGAATATTTCGCAACGATACCTTTTCTTGATAATTGGAGAAGTCTGTTGTTATCAATTGTTGTGTACCAGACATGGTAGTATGGATTTTTGCCTTTATCCAACAAGGGAAGCCTAAAAGAAAAAAGGCAAGTACGTAAATTTTATAAATTGGTCATTCGCTCACATGCACATGCAGGAAGGTTATAGGTAAAAACGTACATGCGTTAGAGACTCTTTGTCTTCTGTGTTTTAATGTTCTAACCATCCGTTTGTTATACCTAACATTGAAACGAAAAGCAGGAACGCAATGAGTTATAATTCCAGTTCGCTTTTTACGGTCATATTTATTTGACTCGCAGTCGGTGGAAACATAATTTGTCGGAATATTTCGCATGCAGGGGTCTGAGACGTGACAGAAATATTTTATTTTGAATATTTAGGTCACTCTGCTGACGTAATTTGCTCTGTAGTACCCTTATAAGTGTAATCTGTCTTATCTTACCACTCTACCAAAATGTAGCAAAAATAATTAATATTAATCGATTGTCAGTAAAAATGATGGTGGATTCATTGGCTAATTTGGAAGCTACTAATTATGTTGATATTTATAAGTCTTTTACGATATATTGTGTTCGGACTTTCTACGATTCTGAAATACTTCTTTCTTGTATATTATAATTTTGTCTCTTACCATTCTGTGGTTACCATTGATAACTTATTATCCAATTTCTCTAAGTGGATTTACCAATAGTTCCAGTACCTACATATGTATAGCGCTATGTCGAAGATCATCAGCTAATAGCATTGCTTAATGGGCGTTATAGACGTAATATAAACAGAACAGCTGTTGCTGTTTGCTGTATGTCAAATCATGTGAGGTCAAACGGCCAAAGGCATTGGAATAAAGGCAATGAAGTGGTTTACCCACTAAAAGTAGATGTATTGTTATTAAAAAAAATCTTACATAGTTTTAGAGTTCCGTACCCTCAAAAAACTCCTATAGGCTCAGGATCTCTCTGTTGTCCGTCTTTCTGTCAAGACCCTTTGATTCGGGGACGCGTAGATGTTTCATGGAACCGTAAAAAATGAAGTGGCCTAAGTCTATGCGAAAGAAAGTATTTTTTTCCTTCTAAAATATACGTTCAAGACGATTACTGTATCTTTATTTTTTATTCAGACCCGTAATTGAACCTTAGTACAAATGTCGGTTTTATTTTAGTAAAACCCACCAGTAGGGCGGGTCGTAATTATTTATTCCTTTGGCGTTTTCAAAATTTGAATTTGAAGTGGCTCAACCCTGCTAATGATGGCTGGCCACGAAGGGAAATAGCCGCTATAGTAATTCAGAGGAAACATTTAGAATGGCTTTCTCATTTAATTCGGTTTTTGGGAGTCGCGTTGTTTTGGCTAACGGAGATCCTCTTGTAATATCCACGAAGCGTATTAGGCCGGGAATAGACACGCTTGTAGCTTGCCCATTTTTGTGCATGTACCAAGCGCACTTATGCAAAGCTTAATGCAAATATGAAATAAGAGTGCAGGCTACAGACGGGTGTATTCCCTGTTCCTCAGTTGCCGTAGATATTGGCCAACGGCGCAAACCAGAAGAGCAGGCTAAAGAGAAACAATTTTCAGAATCGAACAGCTGCACGCAAAGTTCCTTTCTTGTAAAATGTTTAAGTAGAGTATAGAAATAGGATGGATCGATGAGATGTCGACACGACGCCGTTTAGTTATACATTTTTAAGTTCGCTTCGATAACTTCGCTTGCTCGGGTGAATTGAACTTTTTAACATATGGTAGTTTGTCCTATTCAAATTTCAACACAATTACTTCTTAACCGTCATGGAAAAGGACTTTTTTATATTTATGTCCGATGTTATATCCAGCATTTTATAATACACCCACACTCACCTTGTTAACATGAACATTATATTTCTCCAGGACAACCATACCATTATCTAGTACTCTTAAACCTAATATTCGTTTCTTATTTCTAAAGCAACCTTTTTATCCTTAGTTCCCAATCCAGAATCCCCCAAGCTAGCGTCTGTCAAAAGTATATCGGGTTTGCCGCCAAAACCCAATTAGAAAGTGTTGCAAGCAGACATAACGATTAATTGAGGTAATGTTATTCCTGCTATCACATGATTTGAACATAACATTTCGTGCATCGATGTCTATGATTTTTATCTGATAAATTGTCGCCATACCAGGATCTGATTATGGGATCGCCACAATTAAAGACTCGGGAAATATATTTACACGGGTGTTCTGTTAAACTATTCCAACCACCTGCTGAAGTGTTACGGATTTTAAGACTCAGTGTAGACTGCAAACGACGATGTTTAATGACCCGTTATTTTGGCAAGTCAGTAATGTACCTACAAGTTACACTCGTAGTAATTACGTTTTATAAATTGCAGAATGTCAGAGATCAAGCACCATCTTCGCAGCGTCCTCCCGCTAATGATGTTGGGAAACTTTTCTCATTTATTTTCACAACTTCACTTGACTCGCATTTTGTTTTTAATATGACTATTAAGTGAAGTATGATTGTAAACAGCTCTTGCGCTAGTGGTTATAAATAACAAATGATTTGATCTTATTTATTATACTCGTAAAAAATCGTTAGAGTTAAATATATTTATATTAAAACCGTTACGTTAAAAACGTTTTCGAAGGAGTTGTTGAATCTACAAGGTTAGCAAAATTTTGTTTTGTAGTGTTCTTATCAAGAATAAAAAATCTGATTAACTATTACCCCGTTATTCATAAACGCTCTACAAGCTTCTGCTAACTTAGCAATCGTTTGTTCTTATCTGTGAAATGTAAATGTCAAAGTGACAGATAAGGACAAACAATTGCTAAGTTAGCAGAAGTCTACAGAGCGTTTAAGAATAAGGGGGTTACTCGTTACGCTAAAAAAGGTTCAATATTAAGCTTTTTGTTATTTAGAACTATCAGTTTCTCGCGCCTTCGACTGCGAAGAATTAGTATAGCGTTATCCTGTTTGATACAAAAATAGTCATGACACAGTGACTTAAATGTAAATAATAAACACTGGTTTCCTTAATGGAATGCCACAAAAGTAGGTACTTGCATAGCAACAAGGTTAAGTCAATAACAGAAAATTGACTTATATATGAAATATGTCATTTAATTATTAGCCTGTAACTGTCCCACACTGTTTTAATATTATTCTAATTGATAAAAAAAGCCCTGTTCCACCACTCTCGGATAAGTTCCTGATATTTTACTATTACTATTTTGATTCCCCTTTACACATGTACGCCTACAAACATGATAAACGTGGCCTTTAGGTCTTGTTATCACAGGCTCAGTCTACCTTGTAAGGGATATAGACATGTGTATGTATCTTAACAAATGTATGTATATTAACAAGATGATGCTCATAATACTACTCATAAACTTTTATAATATTAGTAAGAATAATGAGGTAATTAAATTCTAAAACTGATATATTTGTTTTAAATTAAACATTTCTGGAGTCAATCAAAAGTTTCCAAAGCCTCTTTAGTCTCTAGAGCTTCACGCGAGGCACTTATTCGTTGAAAAAAGTTAAAATACTGTGAAAAATTAAAAACCCGAAGACAAAGTATGATAAAAGTGGCCGAGAGACTCACAGTCTTAATACCGCACTAATGAGTAAAAAATGAACTCGGAGGCGTCGCCTCTAACTTCCTTTTAATATCACGCCCTCGCCTGGGGAAATATAACCCAGTATTTTCTCAACAAACACGACTTCGGTATTCTGAGCCCTTACTTTCAAACTGAACACTGAAACCCTAGCGAATATTTCACACATTCCAAATAAGGTCATGCACCCGCGTTCACACTTAGTATTCATTGCCTAAAATATTTCTAGCGCTATGTCGACGCGGTCTCATTCTTCCCTCGTTCTTATGTAAATCCCATAGTTATGACGCTAATAACGAGCCGAGGGACGTCTAAATGAAAATGGTTCTCGTGGGTTTCTTTTTGCACCCTGCTTATCGCGCTGCGTTTATTCGGGTGACATGACGCGCTTTGGATTCGAGGCTAGAAACAAAAGTTGAGGCGTCTCGGGCTTGCCACAAGGTATTACTGTAGGTACGCGTTTTTTTAATACTAAAGCTGCCAAACGGGTGCGGTTACCGTTAACGCGACAATTGTCGGTGACAAATATTCTGTTCATATTAAAAACTCGACAAGAATAATTCTCCTTCTCACAGTTAGAAATAATAACCACATGTCTAATGAATATATGTTAGGTTTTTAATGAGATTAATATAAGTCATGATTCCTAGTCTATACGTTTAAATTTTACATGGTTTTTTTAAATGGTTGTAAGCAACAGGCCTCGTACAATCGCCGCGGGATCCTGGTGATTTTGAACAACAGCTTGCCTACTTTAAAGACAACTTGCCGGCTGCCGTCTCCAACTACCCGCAGAAGAGTAAGGCTGTAACATAGCCTTTCTTACAAGCTCTTAAACGTCGCACCATTACCATTACTTTGGTCTATTGTCTTCATTAAGGCAAATGAAATGTCTGCCACTGTTTAGCTATTGCACCCCTTGCAGAAGAGTTTCTTTGTTCATTTTGCTAAGTGGTACGTATATTTTTGCAACACTGCGGCTTTAATTAACAATATAAAACTCCTTCCATGCCGGTCTAAGAAGAAAGAAAAAACATAGAATGTACCAGCTGCTTCTCTTTCCGCGCAGATGGTAAAATGCCATCGAGGGAATTGTCGAAAATCTTAATAATCATGTTACAGGCGATGCGGCAAGCAACCCATCACTATTTAGATTCCAATTTCCACCTATCGCTCAGAATCTTGTTAAACGTGGCATGTTACCTTAGGCTCTGTCTACCCCGTAAGGGATGAAGGCGTAATTTATGTATGTATGTATAAAATGCTAAGTCAGAAGTGACTTCGTCGATTTAAAATTTACAATTAATAGATTATTGCACTACTTAGATTTAAAATTACGCTTAGAACAAGCTAAAAATGGATGAAATTTGACACAGATAAAGTGATAGGCGAATAAAATCTTACATTGTGTAACTACCCTGTATATATGTGAATACCCGCTAAAAGGCTTGTTTTAACTAAAGGTTGGCATTTTCATTTGATATCCCTCGCAACTCACAACGAGCAACATCTGCAAAACCTGTATTTTTACCAAATGTACGAAACCTCACCGTGCGCACAAAATAGTCATTTGCATTCATTTGCGTTTAAGTAAAAATGCATTACGTAGAGGGTCGTAGAGTGTCTGTAATGCAAAACGCTTCGTCACCCGAAGTTTGTTCTTTAACTGTGCACGTACTCTTCATGGGCGCTTACAGGATTTTCCCTACCTGTAAAAAATATTTATCAAATTTCTGGACTGGTAAAAGAAACGGTTCAGAGAAACAGAAAACTTGGGGCGGTCTTCGTATCGCTTTTGATAAGTTAACACGGCTTTCCTAGTTTAGTTTATATTTAAATATTATTTTATTAGGTTATTTTTCATAATAATCATTTTAACTACTTACTTGTTATTTTACAGGTACGTTGTGGATGAACGAGTAGGAGATATAAATAGAGAGTTAAGTGTTTCGTGAGTAGTAATATTAAGATAGCAAAATTTCGTACATTGAGTACAAATGTGCATTGTAAAGTATTATTTCTCAAGGGTATTTTACTTTGTAAAGTAACTTAAAGTAATCTACAAAAAAACTTTCCTACGCCGCACAACCCTTTTTTTAGAGTTCCGTACCTCATAACGGAAAAAGGGAATGTGAAGGACCACTTCGTTGTCCGTTTGTCTAGTTGCCTGTCTTATTATTACCATATCACGTACGTGCAGAATCAACCATTTACCAGGGAGTGAATACAGTTGGAAGTTTAAATTCAAATGCTTACTAATAAAAAAAAGTGTATAGAAGTCGTAAAAAACTTAGGAGTTGCTAACTCCACGCAATCACAAGATACCTACCTATAGAAAGTGCTGGTACTTTCGAATTTTTCTTATTATTCTAAATTTAAAAGTATCAAATATTTCGTACCTTCTACTTCGCTAAATCTTTTTCCTTCAGAAATAAGGAAAACTTTGATTTTCAGACAACAGAGTATCAAAGATCCATGAAAGGCATGAGCCTTTGTCTGTTCTCCTGAATATTACACGAGGAATAATCCTGTCCCTCGGAGCCACCTGGGATCAAGGATAGGCCTCCAAGCAATCTAACTTCGCCACCAATTGAATTATTACTCAATTGCATGACTTAGTAGTAGGTTAAAGTCTGTTTACCGTGCATACAAGCGAATCAATCACTTTTACGAGTATGGCTTGCATACGATAAGCGAGGCTGGCCTACAACTCTAACTGAATATCACTTACTTGCGATTGCGTTGAATTAACCGTTTTTATGCCGTTTATGGTGACCATTCCCACCTTGTTGGGACCAAGAAGTTATACCTCGCTATCTAAGTCCTCGTAATTGGAAAACGGAACAGAGCCTGTACGTTCCATATTTTCCTAGAAAGGTATTTTTGTAGTTGGTGAACATTCTATTTCAAGCCTTATAGTTAAGCTTTGACTAAATTCGATCAGTTTTTTGTCTGGTAGGATTTACGTTTGTATTTGATTTTCATAAACTTAGATTGCCGTCGACTAGGTATCTAGGTTTTCTCTTATTATACTAAATACTTGTTTCTATTTCTAAAATAGGAAGGCTATTTCATCGTGCACACGGCGCATTCACATAAAATGAAATGCATTGCGACTTGCATTTTTTCTCTTTGAAAGCGGCAGTTTATTCTAAAATCCTTTGCCTAAAAACCAGCTCAGACACATACACATGCGCATCTGTGGAATATTTTAGTCCAATTTTTTGCTCACAGATTTATTCCACTCTTGAATAAATTAGCATGGCAACATTCCGCCATTATAAATTATGAAAATATTTTGAGAATACTTTCAGTAATAGTGAAAAATTAAAACGTTTCGGATTCAGTGTACAAGCCAGCACACACGGTCTGAAGTTGGATTGACAGCTGTCAAACGGTAATTTGGCGGTAAAACGCGTTCAGTTTATTGAATTGCCTGCTAACGTAGCATTCAGTGCAACTGTGTCGAGGACATAAAATGTAAATGTTAATTATTTGTGAACGTGTCGTAAATACTCGGAGCTGTAAAATGCAATTGTGTTTTTTTGTTTTAAACTATTTGAAGGGAAAATGTAGCTGAAAATGTAAAATAATTTTAGAAAGATAATTCAGAACTGTGTTTCAATTCGTCACGCGGTTAGCTCTCACAGAGCGCATACTCGGCGATATTGCGCCGTGTAGTGCAGTCCACGAACAATAGACGAGAGGCGAGTCGAGAGGCTTCACGGCTTAGGGCTCTGCTGCCGTCTCCGCTACCTCATACAACGGATAACAAAAGCTGAACACAAACTATTTTAAATTAAAATAGCTTTATGTGATCGATGACGATGTTTAGGAAATCTGTGAAAAGGCTCGAAATATATCTACGTTTAAAAAAGTTTCAGATGTCTATAATGACCACGAGACCAGAGCCAAAAAGTATTGACTTGAATCTTGTGTCTAAATCCGTGTGCTTCCATCTGTCAAAGCTATTGGCAGAGTGCAAAGCGGGTGGAGGGGGTAGCCTAAACGATCACAGCGCTCACTACGGCTAAAATTGTCATTTTTGTCGCTGACCTGAGCTGTCAAATCCATATTGCAGTAAACATTTTCTAATCGTTTTTGAGATAAAAATATGGTCCTGGTAAGATGTGTTGTTGTGAATTGTAATAACACCAAGAAGAATAGCGACTGTAAATTTTACCAATTTCCAACACCATGGTGGAAACGAGACCAAAGAAATAAGTGGATATTTCACGTAAGAAAAAAAAAGTAAGTTACCTAACCTCTAAAATTTCACTGAAAGCAACAATTTTAATATTATTGGCAATAATGTTACTGACTACCACTGTCCAAAATTGTGTAATATAGTAAAATAACACAAGATTTCATTAATATTTTTCACAATATTTACTTACTTCTTGTTTGAGAGCGGTGACAACATTGTCCATAATGGCCGCCTATCACGTGGCGCTGTCGTCGCGCACGGTCCCAATTAGAGGTCACAGGAGCAAATCATCGTATCGCAGAGCCTAACAAAGGAACAATTTCGACGTTAGACACGCTACTTATAAACCGGAATTTTTAAGATTTTGTTATGAACAAATAATTTTTTGCGGATTATACTTTTCTAAGCAGTACTTATCTGCGAAGCGATTCGATGGTGTGTGTGAAGTTCCCAATCCGCACTGGGCCCGCGTGGGAACTATAGCCCAAGCCCGTTTCGTTCTGAAAGGAGGCCTGTGCCCAGCAGTGGGACATATATAGGCTGTAGATGAAGCAGTACATACTTGTATTGTCATCCAATCAACATTATGTATTATGTATACCAAATTTAAAGTCAATTCGACCTCTGAAAGTGGCCGAATAATGGTTTGCGAAAGCGCACAAGTTAGGCCGTGGTCGCTTTCACCCGCCGCACGCGGCCGACAGCGGCCCGCCGCCCGCGGCGTCTGAATGGTGTGTTCGGGAATGCTCGGGAGTGGTCGTTTTCGCCCGCCGCGTGCGTTACGCCGCACGCGGCGGGCGAAAACGACCACTCCCGAGCATTCCCGAACACACCATTCAGACGCCGCGGGCGGCGGGCCGCTGTCGGCCGCGTGCGGCGGGTGAAAGCGACCACGGCCTTACATATTTACGTCTGAACACTGAAAGTTAAATAGAAGTTTTTAAAAAGCGTTTGTGTGTCAGCTGGTATCCCTGACATCCGCTTTAGAGGTTCATTCCCCCTGGTCCGGAATTATTCAAGCTCGGACCAAAAATATTGCGCAAGATTTGTGCTCGGCCATTTCTCTTTAAGTAAAATGGAGGGGAGGGGGGCGTGGGTCATATGGCGTTCTCATGGGGTTATTTGTCTCGGGCTCTTTGTAAAAGGAAACCCGAGAAAAGTTTGCCAATTCTATTTTATATAAGTCATTCTCATTGTTATGTGGTAGGTTCAATGGACTGGCTAACAATATTTGAGGGTGGGTACTACTATCTGTTGAAAAGTCTTCTTATGTTTTGCTAGGAATTTACAAGCATGTGGATTTAACTTTGTGTCTTATTTACGTACGATTTGTATTTGTAATGCTGAGCCTGAAAGTTTGGATGAACGTACTTCAACAAAATTTTGTGATATGAAATTAATTGTAGTTTTGATCAAGAGCGCCAGCAATCCCTGACATCCGCTTTAGAGGTTCATTCCCCCTGGTCCGGAATTATTCAAGCTCGGACCAAAAATATTGCGCAAGATTTGTGCTCGGCCATTTCTCTTTAAGTAAAATGGAGGGGAGGGGGGCGTGGGTCATATGGCGTTCTCATGGGGTTATTTGTCTCGGGCTCTTTGTAAAAGGAAACCCGAGAAAAGTTTGCCAATTCTATTTTATATAAGTCATTCTCATTGTTATGTGGTAGGTTCAATGGACTGGCTAACAATATTTGAGGGTGGGTACTACTATCTGTTGAAAAGTCTTCTTATGTTTTGCTAGGAATTTACAAGCATGTGGATTTAACTTTGTGTCTTATTTACGTACGATTTGTATTTGTAATGCTGAGCCTGAAAGTTTGGATGAACGTACTTCAACAAAATTTTGTGATATGAAATTAATTGTAGTTTTGATCAAGAGCGCCAGCATCTTTAATGTTGACTGAACTAAAACTACGATGATAGTGCGCGTCGTAGAGCTTCTACAGCGTCTACGGGCCGTCGCTACGAGCTTTCTATTAATCCATTTCACCCCTTCAAGAACAATCGTGCAATTTGCATTGCATTGCTGGCATTGCTGCCCTCGATCGAGCACTTTCGTCTCGTTTGCTCCACGGCCCCCAATTTAGAGTGTGTAATTGTGTATTGTGCCAACTACGCTTTGCCTGTTAGTCATTCAAGTGTTGCAAGTCGATTGTCATTTGTTTGGAGTCTACAAGGCCGATTGTGGTCCGACTCATGTCTTATATGTAAAAAAAAAACTAACACTGAATTGAATTATATATTCCCATACCGAATTCGTAAGGAGCACTTTGGCCGGTTTTTGGTTACTGTAACGTGTGACAGTTGCGGTTACAGCTCGCAGGTGAGTACCCGACTTCAACTTCCTCTTCCTTTACTACTAAAATATTATGAACTAGCGGTCGCCCGCAGCTCCGTCTGCGTAGAATTCGCTCATCGCTATCCCGCGGGAACTACGATTTTCCGGGATAAAAACTATGCCTACGTTCTTCCCCGGGACTGAAACTCTGCTCCAAATTTCATTAAAATCGGTTTACCGGTTTAGGCGTGAAAGCGTAACAGACAGACAGAGTTACTTTAGCATTTATAATATTAGTAGGGATTCTAAAGTTTGAGAGTGTTTCTGTTTTTTGCTTTTTATTCTGTCACGCTAAAAGAGCTGGACGAACTTTAATTGGGTACATTTATTATGTAGATAGTTACACCTCTGAATAACACAACACAGGCTACATTTTTTCCAGATATTCCCATGAAACCTGGAAATTTCAACCGCCTAGCTAGACAGTAGTCTAGAGGTTATCTAGTATTAATAATTCCTGAGCTAAGCCGCGGATAGACTGTCACAAAATTATAAGGATTCTGTTTTTGCCATTTTGACAACGGAACTCGGAAAGTAAATAAGGACGGAAACTCATTGTTCTTTATATTTATGCAATAATGGTGAGTTACTGCAAATACAAATGGCCGAATTGTGATAGCATCTAGGCGGGGCCCTGACATTGTTATCACGAATGTTTTGGTATAATGTTAACTTTATTAATTACTCGCTTTGTTTCATGGTTGGCGTTTGTTAAACAAAGTGAATTTGTTGCTGGCGAATCAAATGGGGCTAAATGCCGAAACACACCTGGAGCTTTTTGCTGCCGTATTTGTTATTATTACCGCATTACGCAATAATCGAGTTGTGGAAAAGAGACACGTCTAAAACTCTAAGGCCAAATAAAAAGTGTAATAGTACCAAGCCCACTAAACACACCACATTTCTATGGTAACTTTCACATTTTGACTGTGAATTGTGGTTTTAAGATTTTGTAAAAAAATATACGCTCAGCGAGTCGTTTAACATACTTGATTATCGCTGTATCATTGGAAGTCAGTAAATGTACCTACCAAATATTGATTCATTTAGGCCACTGGGTATAAGGTCTTAAAGTCTAACCGCCTTATTCATAAACACTGTAGGCCTCTGCTAACTTAGCAATCGTTTGTCCTTATCTGTCACTTTGACATTTACCTTTCGCAGATGAGGACAAACGATTGCTAAGTTAGCAGAAGCCTATAGAGCGTTTATGAATAAGGGGGTAAGTATATACAGATGAAACAGAAAGTTTTTTAAGTCATCTTAGGCTGTAAGTAGCAATTTAACGGCCACTACGCGAGCGGAAATTTCCACTTCCTGGCCAGGAGGAGACGTACAATTGTGTACACACTTCGGGCGGTGATAAAGAAAGCTTCAGGTGTCATGTTTACAGCACTCGCCTTTGGCTCGTGCGACAAGTTCCTGCGATTTGAGACGTTCAGAATCCCTATAATCTAAATACTTAATGATTTTCTCACTTATATTCAAAATACCGAGCTAGAGCTGCTATCCTCAGTGTAGTGTGTGTTTCACGTTATTACTGATTGGACCACACATGAAATACATTTAACACGAACCACAATTTACGTAGGTAACATTTTAGCATTACAACCGTGGTCATGTTCAAAACGGTATTGCATTCGGTGGTCTATTCTATTTATCACGGATAAATGCATTTCAATCACATAGTTAACATTGTAATCATGATATTATAATGTCATTGATGCATTATTGTTAAAAGAAATACATACATACATACATAAATCACGTCTTTATCCCTTACGGGGTAGACAGAGCCTAAGGTAACAAGACTTAAAGGCCACGTTAGCATGATTGTGGGCCTACAGGTGGAAAGGGGAATCAAAATAGTGATGGGTTGCCAGCCGCATCGCCTATAACATGATTCCTAAGATTTTCGCTCACTCGATTTTCCCTCGATGGACTTTTACCATCTGCGCGGGAAGAGAAGCAACTGGTACATTCTATATTTTTCTTTACTTCCAGACCAGCATGGAAGTGTGTTAAAAGAAGCCTTTTTAATAAGTATGTACAGGCTTTTTTTACTCTCAGTACTCTTTATTGACTGTACCTACTATCGAACAGTCAAGGGCATAAATACACACATATTTACACATATATTTGACATGATGGCTGTATCGATAATATGCCCTAGACTGTAACGTCACTATGACATTTACTTTGAGAGAGTTCCACAGTGGGTCAGGAATCAATATGTTCCACGGTATTTGCATTTAAAAACCGCAAAGATTCAGGTGTTACTTTGCGGAGGTCTGTATTAAACTAAATGGATACTTTATTTGTTTTATTAAATAATAGCCGCTCGGAATATTTTTTATTTATGCAGTTGACATTCTCGCTGCCTTAAAAAAGTAACCGAACTCACAGTCAAAACTATTAACACAGTACCTAATAAATACTCCCCACACCTTCGAAGCGTCAAGCTTTGCGTAAACGTTGTTCCGATATATTTGTACATATCTGATGCTGTCTTCCGTCTCTCGTGTTACAATTCCTGTATTTTTATCTCAGCACTTTTAATATCTCAGCACTTTTAGTATCTCAGCACTTTTAGTATCTCGGCACTTTTAGTATCTCAGCACTTGTAGTATCTCAGCACTTTTAGTATCTCAGCACTTATATTGTTTCAGGCAAAACTTTCTAATTGCGCAACGGTAAATGTGGTACTTTGTTTACATTGCTTTCTAAAGAGCTCTGAAACCTCTAAGTTCACTGAAAGGCGGGGCAAACATGCCTATAATAGCTGGGGACGGAGCGGGTTTTGACCCCTCTCACGCCGTCAATGTCCGTCTACTATAGCATGAACTCTTGAATTTTTGGTTAAACATACATACATATCACGTCTTTGTACTTTACAAGTAGGAAGAGCCTGTGGTTACAAGATCTAAAAGCCACGTTTAGCATAATTGGGATTGTCTATTTTTTTACAATGTATAGTCAATCGAAAACCATTTCGAGATAAATGCTTTTTAAATCGTTTTCTGTATTTACTTTATTTTATTTTACTATAATGAATTTATTACATGAAAAATAAGCAATGACCTTCATTTGACATTCCCAGACATGACGTAGACGGTCCAAAATGTACTTTATTTGCAAATGTTACAAATTCTATGCTATTTACGCGTGGATTATACTACGGAGTTCAATTTGGACCCGCAATCTGACATTTCATTCATCTTATGACAGCTGACAAGCAAAATGACAATCTTGTTACTGTCATTCTTGTTTTTTCCACGGATTACTTTCATATTGTTGTATTATAGTTTAGATTTAGAAGCACTTTCGGTAGATAATTAGGCAAGAGTGTATCCGCACAGCGATGTGCTTCGCTCACATGAAAGATTTTCCGCTAAATATTTTAATGGATAGCGAAATATTACGTTTTTCGGTTTACTTTCACCTACTGAGTTTACTGTCTTATTTCCGGGTCCTGTTTTGTCTTGATCATATCTGGTATGTGTTTATGGACCTTTCTGCTTCGCGCAGAATGTTATGGTATGTGTAACGGCTGTGAAAATATAAAATTCATAGGAGAAGATCGCGTGAATCTTCCTGTGTTATTGTTGAATCATGTTGACATTGATACTAATGACAGTTTGCCAACTTCACCACAGATAGAAAAGACGTTAATGGCGGCGCTTCACATACGTTTTATGATCAATTTATCCAATAAGCAGATGTGTGGCACCGGCAGTGGAAACTCTGACGTCATCAACCAAAATACTTTCAATAATTAATAGTGAAAAACATACCGAGTTATATGAGAAAATATTGAAATTGGTTTCTTATAATTGACTATTCTGCACAAAAAAAATATAAAAAGGATAGGTATTTTTTTTTAGACAATCCCAATTGTGGGAGTTGGTTTGTTATAGAGATACTTTTTTCGATTACGTCGATGCTAAGTAACACCTAACTGTTTTTAAGTCTTGAAACAATTAACTGATTTAAGGCAATTTATGACTTTTTGGTATTCCGTCTCAAACCATACTAGTACGAGAGCCCACGACCAAAATTTTTGTCTCATAGCAATACGGCCAAAACCGCATCAAATCGATAGATGTACATTTTCACTATCAGACGTATTGCTATAATACCGACTGCCTTTTTTTTTTGACACAGCAGAAATGGCCTCCCACGCTGTTGCTACACTTTCGACCGTTACTACACACCTAGTCGGGTTCAGAATCATACAATCTAACGATTTTATAGGGTTTTTGCCGTATTGCTATGAGACATGGTTTTGGTCGTGGGCTCTAGAACTATACAGCTACCAAAGGGTTACCACTTCGAAAATTAAAAAGTTCAGACAAAAAGCAGAACGTTTTAAAAATGATTTACATTACAACTTGGGTACATAACTGTGTAGAAATAACGTTGTTCTTATCTGAAAAACATGAAATAAATCGGAATGTTTTTCTGAATTTCCTGATTTCCCAATTTGAACGGTATCCTGCGATCGACGCCGCCCCATCAGCAATCCCCTCGCAAAATGGATTGGATTATAGATTGAGCTATAATCTTTTAAAATAAGTACGAACTGCACGAATCAAAATTCATGTTACGGGTGTTTGGATAATGCCCCATTTTTTTACTTTTATGGGCATAGATAAATTTTGATACACTCATAGTCCTTCTTCCCTTTGAGAAAAGACAGATTGCGTTTGATTACAGTACAGTAAGAGTGGAGATTTCAAAGACACTACACTTTTGTGAAGTGCGAAGCAAAAGGTAGAAAACGAATGAAAAATAAACTAAAATATTCTAAACAAAATTATTGTCATATCCAAGCTGTTTTTCGTTGTAATAGTTACCTATGGAGAAAGTTTTACGATCCTTAAATTTAATTTCAATACAGGAAGGTTAGGTCAGTTTGATTTAAGACCCCTGTAGGTAAATAATTTTCAGGGTATTTTGGTTGACAATGTTGCCACAATGTAGATTGATGTTCGAAGTTAAAATGGATGTAAAACCTCCTGACTTCAGTCAAACCACGTAAAGCTAAGTATGTAAGTATACATAGTTTTGCAACCTTTTACCTTTAGTGTGTACGGTATGTATGATTATCAGTTTTTCAGACGCAACCTTGCTCAAATATATTTAGAGTCAGTATTCTCCGTGTACGGCTAGGAGCTTCTTAGGCTTACGTGAGAGCTATTCGATACGGAGTCTGAATGCCGTCTGATTTTTACGACTCTGCCCCCACATCATATTGTGAAGCATTACATGAAAGCGCATGAAAGCCCTATTGTCAGCCCTCCAATGCAGACTTCAATTCAAAGAGTATTGCGCTGTTTTATTTGAAAATATTGCAGGAAAAGGCTTGGAATATAAAGTGCTATTAATGCAAGCGGCCACCAGGCCCCAGGCAGGTGGGGATTTTTAAGCAGACGACGCAAATCGTACTATAGTATGTTGCGTGTCAAAACATATGTATGCCACACTAAAGCAGCAGTTTTCGGGAAAAACACAATGTAGAAATACAAACTTATCCGTAAACATGAGCTTATCAAAGCCACTAGTAATTTATGTATATTGAAACGATGTCAATTTGAAAAACGATAAATTATTTGCGTCCCGACCGTTTCATTAATTCGGCGTGTTCTAATAGTTCTTATCGATTCGGCTTTCAAGTGTCACACGCTTAAGAAACACAGCCCTTCAGAATCGCCCCCTCGTCGACAATTTATCGACGGTCGAATGTGCGGAAATTTTCAATTTACCGCAAACTGTAAGGCTGAGGGCTCACTGGAAGACGCCAGTAAGTAAGGTAGTTGACAATCAATGTCGTGTCACGTGGTTTAGATGCGCCTATTACCTTTTAAATTCACTCACGAAATAATTTGAATGTATTTTTTACTTTTACTTTTTACTGGCGCCATGGCGTGATTGTTTCCGTTTTGTATTCAATAAAGTAGCCTCATCAAAAGTGACTCGGCTTGCTTAAGATTGCAATACTAGCACTCTATGCTTAGACATTCTGGGGTGTAATTCTCTAAATGAAACTCATCCGTGAAATCACTGCTCCGCTTGGCAGACAATCATATATTGACCCTTTCGCTTATAGGTATTATACAGAATCAAGTGTATTAACGTTGGACAATATTAACCTCAACGCACGACCAATGTCAGAAAACCGTATAGTTATATACGGAACAAAGCTATACTTGTAACTCCACGAGGCCTTACTGTGTAACGCTCGCGTTACAACAGCATTTACCATTTCTTTCTGTTGGTAAAAGATGAGAGTAGAAAGAGAGAGTAGGCTATAAGGCGTCTGGTGTGTTCGTGATGGTGAGCTGTGACGGTGAGACTGGGCACACTACGCGTTGTTGTCAGGAGGACGAGCGCAATCCTGTTCGTAAGCGTGCGATCTCGGGTGTGTCCTCGGCCTTAGTACTATTCTAAGTTCTATTATTCGCGCGTTTCGCCGGAGCTAACTAAACTTATTATTCAAATTTAAACTCGCTCGCCTCGGAGCCTCATTAGTTAGAATTATCTATGGGATAAAAAATAAGGGCCCTGCGGCAGGGAGATAATTTAAATTTATCGTAGCGTGTGAAAGCGCTTTGTTTTAAAAAAAAAGTATATTTGCATGTAAAATTAGATGAGACTAAAGCTTTATGGGCAAAATTTTAATGAAGGCCAGCTGAAATAATACGGTTTTGTCTCTAGTATTTTAGATTTTATTGTAAAGCTACACTACCATCAGTATTACCCCTACTAATATAATAAATGCGAAACTAACTGTTGCCCTTTCGCACCTAAACCACTGAACCGATTTTAATGTAGTTTGGTACAAAAATAGATTCAGTCAAGGACAAAGGACAATATAATTTTGTTAACAAAATAGGTTGTTACCAGTTTTGACTTACTAATATTTGAGCTACGTCAACAAAATGGATGTGCTTGCGTTGCCTCTTATGAGGGATGATGACGGATTGTGGGCGCGCTTATAAGAAACTCACTAGCACCTGAACCGGAGTAACAGCGAATTATGGTTGTACGCATCACATCACATTATACTAGAAACTCAGACCAATAAAATGTCAAGACGGTTTCCTGCGAACGGCGAAGTAAGTCCGGTTCTAACTACGCCATTGCGTGTGCGTTCAAATGCAACAACCATTAACCAGCAAGCTGTGTATGAGTGAGTTAAGTAAAAAAAAAGAACGGGTTGCACTCCGGGAGTGCCGACAGGAGTGAAACTACACACAAGCACACTCGCGCAAGCGCTCAGCGCCGCTTAAACGACCCAGCAACAATTCTCCCTCCGTCTTACGGTCACGCATTTCCGATCAGGTCACGTGACCCTGACGTGAGTTCAAAATTTTTTACCCATCCCAAAAAAGGGCACAACGCCGCTAAAGAAGTTTTCACTTCAAACACGCTTATGTACCTTTTTATCCCACATATGTACCTTTTGGGTACAGTTGTGGCAACACTGAGTTGCACACACACAAGCGCAACCCAACTTTCCCAAACAAGCTGTTTGAAACACGCACACTGTGCCAGCCTAGTTTAAACCGGCCTCACTTCGCCGTTCGCAGAACTCCGTCTTGACTTTTTATTTTGCCAGAAAATTAATCAAGAATACTTCAGTATTTGCTCGTGAGTATAGTTTAACTAAACACCCTACGGATGTATTTCAAGATTTTTGTGATTGACAAATGCTTTTATAAACAACACATTTTTGGTTGTCTGGAAGAGATCGCTATTAAGCGATAAGACCGCCTATTGTCTACATTGTTCTTTGTTTCTGTATTGTTTTGTACTGATTTGTGGTGTTCAATAAAGAGTATTTGTATTGTATTGTATATGCTAGACGTGGCCTCTAGGTCTTGTTATGTTACCTTTAGGCTCTGTCTACCCCGTAAGGGTTACAGACGTGATTTATGTATGTATGTATGTAAAAATGTTTTCATAGATCGGTCGATGTTCTAAGTGTATGGCGCCATAGGGGCGACTTAATTTTGTACCATAAATTACAACGAAAAATCTTAGTGGGACTATTCAGCGTAACTGAATTAACCGCCTGCTGAAATATGCCAAAACTATTTTTAATTGAATGATGATGATAAAGACTATGATGACGATGATGATGATGATGATGATGATGATGATTTAATATTTTTATTTAATAAATGTCGTAAGAATGACATGCTAGTGCCATCTAAACTCACGAGCAAAAATAACGGGTTCCTTTAAATAAAACTTTCTATGGGAAGTGACCCGTTATTTTTGCCCGTCAGTGTATGAAAGTCAATACGTAATTTCGTTATGAAGGTCCCAGCTGCTAAACTTCACTTTCTTTGACCGTATCTTGGTTTTGCCCGGCGTCGGTTTTGATTCACAATTCGTAATCCGCCCCTGACAGATGAAAAGTTGACACCTATACTAAAGAGCAAAAATAACGGGCACTTTTTCGTACAAAGTGGTATGAAAAGCGGCCCTTATTTTTGATCGTCTTTGTAGTAATAGATAGAGCGCTCAACCGGACCGCACTTTGCAACTCCTGTTCGAAGACTTGTCGGCAACTTTTCCCAGAATTATTTCAACATGAATATTTCATGAGCATTTTCCTTTTCGTGTAAAATAATTTGGAAAGTTAATTTTATCATTAATTTTGAGGGGTCCCGTTTTTGTTGGAATGCTTGGGTTTAATTTCTCAAAATTTGATTTTCGCTTCGTGCCCCGAATTTTTACTGAGCTTGATTACGGGTTTCATCAGGTGTTTCACGTGAAAATATAAATATTGATGGAGGTGCAAGCAGACTGGAAACTAATCAAAACTGTTACCAAGCAACTTAGGTTTATTATTTACAGCTATTCGTGCATTGGACGGCGTTGAATGTGATTAGGACGAATGAAACGTTCAAAAGTATATCGGATTTACAATCAAACATAAGTAAGCTATTTTACATTAAATAAAAAGTAGAGACAACTGCCCGATCAACAAAGTGACACGTGCATAATGCACACAGCTACACACACGCACGCACGCACATTTCGAGGCGTTGTTTTACCCGGCCTCAGTTTGCTGTTCGCGGAACTAATAATATAGAACAACTTTTTTGTTTTAGGAATGGGGTCCTGAAGGTCAATTTTCAAATTGTTAACTGAATTAGTCGCGTTAAATCAGCGGGTAACAGTTGTACAATTTTGTAGTTGTTAGTTAAGCATAACAACTTACTTTCACTTTGTGCATTAATTTATTAGCAACAATAACGGCTTCTTCTTTGACTTTGATATCGACTGTTAGCTGCAGCGTCCGCGTCGTGTTTTGCGTCAGCAGCTTCGCGTCTCGCGTCAGCAGCGTCGCATCTCGCGTCAGCAGCGTCGCATCTCGCGTCTAGTGTCACAGTTCAGACATGTACGCCGCATCCAATATTGTTATGGAGCGTGGGAGTTTTACGAAATCGACTTGTTTGGGAGAAGCGTTAAGTTGAAGCGAGGGAGAAACGATATACTAAAATTATAAACCCTCAGCGAGATAAACTTGTAAATTTATATGGCTTCTCTAATTCATATACTCACTAAAGCTGTTTTTTAGCTGTAAGTATACATTCGCAGCTCTTATAGTTCGCAGGTAGCAATAAAGAGCGTTGCTGCCAGCATTCGCATCAAGGCCCTTTCAAAATTTGGTTTTCGTAGCTTATTTCGCGCGGTCTCGCTCACACTAATACCCCCTTATTCATAAACACTCTGTAGGCCTCTGCTAACTTAGCAATCGTTTGTCCTTATCTGTCGCTTTGACATTTACCTTTCACAGACAAGGACAAACGATTGCTAAGTTAGCAGAAGCCTACAGAGCGTTTGTGAATAAGGGAGTGAGTCATTAATATAAGAGTGAGAGGGATGATATTGTAAGAGTAGACCCTGCCCCCTTATTCGCATTTTGCGGCATGACGGGAAGAGAAGAGAGTCCAAAATCGAGCACCGACTCAAGTTTCAGAGGTGGACCGTGACTTCGTCGAGCCCAAGGCTAACTTAAACTGTTTTCCATAAAAATGTACTACTAGGTCTTTAAAGTGGCTGGGGTTCATAGTATCCGGGTTTCTGGGTTGCAGATTATAGCCATTACTTAGCGCCCCTGTTGATGCTTTATCGAAACTGTCTTCTCGCTAGTAACTTGAGCCGTAGTTGTAGATTCAAGGTCCGTCTTGCAGATGTATATCTCGCACCCTTCGTGGAAGAAAGACGTGAGTCCTATTAAGGCTCTACAGGACTTACGTCTTTCTTCCACGAAGGGTGCGATCTATAAAAATACTCCTCGGAGGCGCTCGTCAGGCGAAGAATGATGACGCGTCGGTGACAGTGTTGTTGCCGCTTTGATTTATGGACTCCAATCCGCAGTCTGTAGGTACATTCCTGTGATAGAGCTCTCACTGAAGCTGACTTTGGGCTACTTATCTGTACTTATAGGCTTTGGCCGTTGGTCAGCCAGGAACATCTATAATACGCTTCACACTCCATTATGCCACAAAGAATAAGGTCGCTGAATCTATATTTATTCTCTCGACTGCATGTAGTGTACAGGTAATCTCAAGAACTCGACTAGATCTGATTTCAAAAAATCATTCATAAGATACACTGTCGGGCCAATTCAGCGTTTTTACGGCGTTTTTCTTCATTATCCCCTCAACAATTTTATTATTAAAAGAAATGCTCAGAATTAACTTTTATGAAAAAGTAAAGCAGTAACGATGCTGGATCCAATTTGATCAAAGTTTTGGCAGTTGGCCCTTCCGTTGCGGTAACAACGGTATAGAAGAAGACTCGAAAGCAAATATTCGTAATAATCGCACTAGATAATATCTGACCCAACCTGTGATCGAACCCGGGACCTCAAGCTTCGTAACAGTTTTTTCAACCTCTAGGCTATCCGGTAGTACACCTCTCGTGTACCTCTTTTATTCATGTCGGAGACACTTTCAAACGTTAACACTCAAAAATCACCCCCTCAAGAGCACTCATGGGTTCCAGGAGTTGCGTCCCCGAGGGTTCAACAAAGTAGTGAGAGGAGGTTTAACGGTCTATAACTTTTCATATTTCCGGACGGCGGGGAAGGAAGTCGGCGCTTACTCTCACGCAGAATGTGCAGTAACTCAGGCCGTTGCATATCGGTAAGTTAGAATACCGAAAATAGTTTGTTTCACACATAAATGTACACTGCCCAAAAATATGTAGGCGGGATTAAATTAGTCCGAGAATTCAGCGAAAAATCCCTAGAAATTTTTGAGTTGTGTAGTAACTGACTTCGTTATTTTGTTCATATCGGTGCGGTGGTGTTTTAATTCCCCTTTCCACCTATGTACGCCCGACCTATGCTACACGTGGCCTTTAGGTCTTGTTACCTTGGGCTCTGTCTACCCCGTAAGGGATAAAGAAGTGATTTATCTATGTATGCATGTGAAATAATTGAGACGAGACCGAAAATATTAAAATCGAAACAAAAATAATCGTTACTCCTCCCAATTAGTATTCACTAAGCTTTCAGGTTTCCAGCGTGTTAGATAATGGCTACCGTAGCGCCCTCTGGTGGCCTACAGTTGTAAATCACATAAAAAGTCTGCTCTAAACTAGTACCAATATAATAAAAATAAAACCGCATTGAAATCGAACGAGTAATTGCACAGCAATTAATAAAAACCGAATAATGGCTACTGTAGCGCCCCTTGATCGCCTACAAGCGCAAACTTTATTTAAGAACATGCGCTGGTACAATACCAATACAATGCAAAAAACCGCATCTACCCTAATCTAGGCGTTACTTTGACACAAACGGACAAACGAGTCGCAGTTTTATTACAGGATAAAGGAAAATATAGGCATAATCATCCAGATAGGTCAAGAAACAAATAATTAATTATTAGATTCAGCTTCATTCGATATATCACACTTTTGTGAGAAGGCGGATTAAGGTTAGATGTTTTGGAGCAATTGGAAATAATTAGGTACAACAATAGTGGTTCAATAATTAATGAACAAGTGAACTTGTTTTTGTCACCTTTGTTGCGCGTCCATTTCGATGAATTGAAAATTTGTTTCTGTTAAATATATATATATACCTACATAAACCTTTCTGTTTTTGCTGTAGTCGGATTTTTTGAAGGTAGTTGTTAATAAAAGGGTGGTTTGGAAAATATATGAATGTGGGTACATTATGTTTATTTATATGTTTTCAAATCAGTACGACGTTGGTTTGCATGTGTAACAGTTGTGCTCACTTTTATATAATACTAGCTTCTGCCCGCGACTTCGTCAGCGTAGAATCATACATAAAAACCTTCCTCTTGAATCACTCTATCTATTAAAAAAACCGCATCAAAATCCGTTGTGTAGTTTTGAAGATATAAGTATAAAAAGGGGCATAGGGAAATGGGGATAGAGAAAGCGATTTTGTTTTATACTATGTAGTGATTTTTATTCATTAGTAGCTTTCGAGAAAACTGGTAATAGACACCCACACAAACAAACAAATAAAGGAACACACATCGTACGGTTACCTAATGGTTTCACAGATCACTTTATTAAAGTACTGAACTAAAATAAACCGTGTTTCATTGTGTAAACAAGACTTTCGCACAGAGCTTAAACCACCCGGCTGTAACTAACACATGTAGATATCTGATCCTTTCTTACCTAGTAAAATACCCTCTCCGGTCCTTATTAAAGCCTATACGTTAAAAATTTAATATTATTTTAAACAGCACGCTTCTATATCCGATTAAATAAACAAAGGGTACTTTTAAGCCCCAGGAGAAAACTCCCTTGTAATAAACACGGTAAGTAAATTTACGACAAAATTGATCGCCACAATTTTATTGTTTTGCGTTATTTGAAACCGCATCGAGTGTCTGTTGTACATTAGGTTCATCACACCAAGCTATCATTTTATCATTTCAATATCCATGAATCATCGCATGACATTTCAGACAATGTCATAAAGATATTCAATAGCTGGTAGAGTGTAAACATAATATTTGATTACCCGTTATGAGTGAACGCCCACTTTTTTATCGATTTGGGTTATATAATGTCGGATATACGATTAGACATTCTTGGAGTACAGATCGTGGATGTCATAAAGATTTGGCATATTATGTTACACGTGTCTTGCCTATTTTAATGAATCATTAATATTCAGTTCCCTTTCCCTCACCTGCCTGGCTATTGTGATATTTCGTATATAATTAGATCTATGTAGATTTGAACTTGTGTTTCATTGTAAAACCAAGCCTCGCATTCTACAGTAGCTTCATAATGTTTGTATGTATGTAAACACTACCTATTGTTCAAAAATAAAAACATTCACAATTGACAAACATTGAGATAAGTACATGTGTTAAGGCGATCTATAATAATCCCTTAATGGGATCTCTACTAGTCAACCTTTGAGAAAACAAGAGGTGCATTTAATTAGGGACCAATAATGAGAATTCTTTGTTTGATCGAATGGGAATTGGCACGCAGTCACAGCTCAAAAGTCGCTAATAAGAATTCCTTTGACGCAGTTTTCAAAACTTTATTTCGTTTTCGCCACAAGTAAATGCGTTGTAAATAGTTTGCCTTCGTGACCGCCACAATGATATAGCTGTCACTCCGCAATGTCGGCGCCCCGACGTGGCTACCCCCAGTGTCGCGGCCAAGCCTTATACCCCGAATTTCGTGTCCTGCCGTTCCAGTCACACTAATAATCATTCATATGAGTGTGAGAGGGGAGGTATAATACGAATTTCAAATTTTAAACTTTGGAGTAGCACCCCTGGCCACCCAACCAAACTATTTGAGCAAAGGGCCCGTAAAGTTTTGACATCGCCAGGTTAAGTTGAAACAACAAGCTTACCTGAATAATAAGAACAGTTAACTGTTGTATTGTGGAATGGCTATCGAAGCAGAAGCAAGGGGCCGATTTTTGAAAGCACGTATGTGAAAATACCACTCGAAACTGGTGCAAAATTGTGCTGAGTTTGAAATACGAGCACCATAGCAACCAATTACAGCCCTCATTAATCTTCTAACTAGTCAAATATTTCAATAGAGCTGTAGTTTTGAAGATACAAATGATGTGCTTTCAGAAAACGGGGCCTAGTCTGAAAAAAGATGGCGAGACTAATAGAACGCATAAGTTAGCATTAGGTATTAATTTTAACTTTATAACTTTACACGTTCTTGATAATGAGGGTCTTGACAGACAGACGGGCGGATGGACAGCAAAATGACCTTAGAAGGGTCTAAAATCATCAAGAAATTTACATGTTCTATCCGTAATGAAGTTCTCACTTTGATCAATATTTGGGATAGGACACTTTTACACATACGATTCAGATACTGCTCAGTTCACCATTGTAGTACGAGTATTGTCGAGATAGCAGCCTGTCAATCGCACGTGTAGGTATGTACTCGTACTTCTGCTCTAATTCCCGTAGAGGGCTCTCGAGGCGGCCCCGAAACGCGACGCCGATACTGAGAGACTCTTCATGGCAGGCGATACTGTGTCCATTCGTTTGCTTACCGAGGCTTTGTGAGTTAAGCCTTAGACAATATCGCGCGGGTTGCGTTAACCCGTCAAGCGTGCAAGCGACTACAGTACAGTAGTCCCTAACTTTTTCGAGCGGGAGGCTTAAAGAGAGAGTGAGAAGCATATATAGCGAGTTGTCGCTGGCTCTTCCAAGGGAGACCTGGCCAGTGGCGTGAATGCATAATGCAGTCCCTAGGACATTTCCCGCCCGAAAAAGTTAGGGACTACTGTAGTCGCTTGGACGCTTGATGGGTTAAATTGTTAGTTTTCATCGGTCTGTTATTAAACCGTTGAGCTGTGGCTACGCCATGTAATTGTGTTGTCTCGCATCATATATACCTTTCTTCGTTTTAGGTTCAGGTAAACACTATTGAAATGTCTTTTTATTGGTCAATGCTTTTATTAATGAACTATGTGTTACCCGCGACTTCGTCCGCGCAGAAAAAAAATATATGAAATGAAATGAAATGAAATGAAATGAAATGAAATGAAATGGTTTATTTGCTAGATATGGGTTACAGAATGTGGATGTTATAATAATTTATATTACAAGTGCGCCAATATCTGCTGCTATATATAGCCTATGTTCATCAGGGATAATGTAGAATTCTAATGGTGCAAGATTTTTTCAAATCAGTCCAGTAGTTTCGGAGCCTATTCAATACAAACAAACAAACAATCAAATCTTTCCTCTTTATAATATTAGTATTATAGATAACTGTTACTTATGAAAGTATAAGAAAGAAATACTTATTTCAATTTGTTATTTATTCGTTACTTCTAGAAGTATTTTTATGTCAAAACTGATTTAATTTTTTTTAAAGCGTAAAGGATAGTGTATGTAAGTACATAATGGGCTTTATGCTATAGTTTTTGGACATGTTTTTACCCTAAACATACCCTGATTTCAGGTAGATTTTGTCACTTTGGTTTTAGGCAAAACTTTTGAAAGGTTTGAAAATTCTTTGAAACTACACGATAAACGATAAAAATAAAAAATAAACATATTTCTAGAGCGTTCAAATTTTCAGCTTGAAACCTTTGAACTGTCACCCCAGCAAATCAATCACCCGGTTTGCGCTCCGTTTGAAGTTAAAGTTACCCTTCAATTTAACCTAACTAGGGATCGTTTTCACTGTCATAGATACCTCCTTTACTTAGATACGGGCCTATTTGTGATCTCACCCCGTAATTAAGATTGCCATAGGTTCAAATTGGCAACAATGTCGGTCGTTAGGGCAAGCCACACCAAGCCAGTTAATGTCCCATCAAATTGATCGGCTATAACCTAATGGTCTGTGTATAACAAAGGTAACTATTCCCACCCGGCTAGGAGGGCGGGTAAGTCCAGACACAGTCTAAACAAGCATGTCATCCAGAAACAACGCAAAAGAAATATTCTAGGGGATTTATTAACGTAAAATAACACATATTCTCTAAAAATGGTATTCGTAGCTAAAATAAAACTAAGTGCAGCTGATAATGGAAGTCTTATAGCAATATTCACGTTGTAGATTATTTTATTTCAGCGAGAAATCTGTTTCAGTGACAAGAAGTGACATTTTAGGTAAGAAACGCGAAGACGACCTAGTGATTGCTTGTGTAAGCAATAATTTTACTTATCGCGTTAACTTACTTACTGAGCTTATACTGTTATTTACTGTGGCTTCGGTAACTACCCTGCAATTAATCTTCATCATCCATTTCAACAAATAAATCGCGTGCTTAATAAAAAAGTGACGTAACTCTTGAACCAGCCGGGATCCATTGACTCTTAAATCGTCATCTTAAGATTGAAATTTGACGCCCTATATCGATTTCCTAGAGGATTTTTATCTTAGAACCTTTTCGCAAACATACTAATACACTTGATAATGTAACACATTAAACTCTTGATAGAGTATTTATCTACGTACTAGTATGTAATTAAACAGTAGTGTTCGAGTAAGCTCGGAATTTTACTTTGAAATTTCGTTTAGTGTTTCAAAACTGCGAAGTTGTGTTGAGATTGAGAACTATTTGGTCAGTCTAGACTAAATTGATTAGGTAGCATGCCTGAATGCTTGAATGGGTATGTTGGCGGACGCAGTAATTAAATTTATCGATTATTTCTGTTATTCCGAAAACAAAAATAGTTTTTGTATTTTACATAATCAGTCGACAGTTCTGCAAAGTCCCTCCCCAATTTAACTTATTATGATTCTAATTCTATGAATGTCATCAAACGGATACAGTACCGGATACAATATAATGCTATGTGGTTGATAGATCTTTTGGCGTTCTAAATTTTAAGGAAATGTCCAAAATTCTCAATATTCTCAATAGTCTAAAAGACTCAACGTATTACAGTTTTGTACGCAGTAGTACGGTACGGCGCTAGCTCGTGGCGGACCCTACCGACTAGTAGGTACCGACACACACTAACGCAGCGTGTATACTTACAGTTATAATACAATCTGCCCACACCAAAAGGCTAGGCGCCCTCGTGAGATATAACTACAGAACTGCACTCGCAATACTAACTAACCATGATAATACCATACAACATTGTATGAAAAGTAATCGGTTATTTTTGCTCGTGAGTGTATTATATAAAACATTTTAATCACTATCGCTTAGCATAATACCGCAGCGGGCAGCCTGCAAGATGGATTGTTTATAAACTGCTGCAGCTAGAGGAACTTTATCTCAATGAAACTTCGCTTCTGTTAAACTCTAGTATCCGATATCCATCAATTATCTTTGTTAGATGGTAGCTTTTAAGCTGATCATTAAAATTACTTTGGATAATCTAATTTTGGTATTAATTTAACTTGCCAGTGATGTTTAATTGGGGTTTATTAATAATTGTGAGTATTCATACGACAAAGCGGCATTAGTTAGATAAGATAAAACATGACGGATTTTTAACGTGTTGGTGACAGCGTACAAAAATACAACACAGATATGTTATTGTCCATTATAAATTTATAATACATAGTAACCAGCATTATACTCAACGATTACCTGATCGCATTAAATGTGTCTATATAGTATCTGTGTCACGTCCGGTAAAAACATTTCAGCTGTTATTAAATTTAAATGTTTATTTCTCTACTGTATTCAGCTGGTACAAATGTAAACAGAAAACCGATAATTATAAAATAATTACATCATCAACATGGCAACATTAATTTCACTAAGGAGGGTCAGGGTTGCCAGCACAACCTTCGGCCCTCAAGCAAATGAGCCGGGAAAGTAATAATTACGTGATTTATTACATAACAGTGACTTGCTTTTATCGATTGGCAACTAATTCTATGTGGACTGACAGTAACAAGATCGTAAAAGAAGCTTTGCCACAGATATTAAAAAAAAACCGGTCAAGTGCGAGTCGGACTCGCGCACCGAGGGTTCCGTATCATTATCTATAAATATATAAAACCAGTGTAAGCAGAGCCCTGCTCCAAAGCAAAATGTACGCAGTGTGGGGTTACTTTATATTGGTCACTGCTATATACAGACATACATACACATTTACGGTTTTCGCAATTATTCTTTAATCTGTGCTATAAGACCTACCTTCATACCAAATTTCAAAATTCTGCGTTCACGGGAACTACCTTGTAGGTTTTGATTCCCTTGAGAGTTGAAAATTTGCGGAAATTTGCGGCATAAACGGCTGTATCTTTTGATTGCGTTGGCTTAGAATTTTGATTTTTTCACAGCTCCAAGGGGCAGTAGACCTAAGTATTTGATATAAATTTCAGCTTGATACCTCCACGCGTTCCTGAGAAAAAGGGTCTTGACAGACGGACGGACAGACGGACAACAAAGTGATCCTATAAGGGTTCCGTTTTTTCCTTTTGAGGTACGGAACCCTAAAAAGTATGAATTTAGATATATCAGATCGGTCAAGGTAAGTCAGTCAGATATATCTTAGCTACGATACGCTACGCCTAGCGACCATATCTGATGCTGACTGCAGGGGCGTGTAGCGAGTTCTGACACAGGGTAGGCATATTGACAACAAAACCCGTATTGGTACGAAACGTGTCGGGCACATTTACGTTTGCTTACAAACAAGCACTGCTTATATGCCTGTAAGAGACGAACGTGTCTGGCTGATTGTATAAAATAAAAATAACACGCGTGACTCGTCAAGCATGTTCATGCAAGTTCAAATTTTATGATATCTGTACGTAATACGTAAGAGTGATTTAAATATGTAGCAACCAACATACAAACAACAAAGCTGCTCAATCACATAAGTCTCTAACAACGACAAAGAAGCACAGATATATTACCTCATTAAACTCGTAAAATAGCAACTTGAAACTTTTTGATATATAATCCCTCTCTTTCTCAAACATAAACAAAAGAAGCCGTTAAAAACATAAAACATTTTTTGCGAGTTTAATAAGTTTAAAAACGCCGCTTTGCCGTCTCCCCGCCGTAACATTGGCTAAGGTTAAAAGTATTTCCCTCACAACAGCTCCCTTGTTCCACAATTATTTTTCCATGCCGCACCCTAATTGCTTCCTAAGATATATTTCTTTTTGTATTTGAAACATAGCCTCGCGAAACTTGCTCAGAAAATGTTTCGTTTACGCTACGCGTTTTTTTCTGACGTATGAACTATACTGTTCTTGGCATTAAAACATTGTTTGCGTAAAGAAATGACACGCTGTTTGAAGATTCATTGTACCGAATAATATAGCTATCAGTGTACTTACAGCCGCGTGACGTGAAGTCCCTTGCTCTTAGCGTTGAAAGTTTCTTGAAGTGACGTTCCCATTCGAAGAATTAATGCTACCGCGAGTTCCGAGGTTGCGGTTCAAAAAACCAAGGCAGTAGAGCGAGTGGAGCACAACTTTCTTGCTTACTCGAATCACTTCAGATAAATTATTGGATAACCTTATCGGACTTGAAAAGCGCCTTAGCCTTGTAATTTCCAGCAATTTTTGCGCCTTCACTACAAATTATAAAACAAAATACTCCGTCGCATCTGTTTCTCAGTCTGTTTTGTTCGCGATAAACTCAATAACTACTGGACGGATTTTCACGCAATTTTCACCATAAGAGTGAATGGTATTTGTGAGATAAATATAGATATATAATTTGTTAAGGTTTTTTAATAATTGCGGCAGCACCGTGTTAGTATCTCTGTTGCACCCGAGCGAAGCCGGGGCGTGTCTTTAGTTTAATACTAGAAATGTGCCCAATGAGGTTTATAATATTTGATGTACCCGAACTTGTACATGATATCTATTCGTCAAAGGCGAAGGGCCTACAAAGATCCAGGGCCGGCAACTCATTATTTAGATAAGAAACACATTAGGATACAAAAACATTCCCTGTTATTCGACAATGACGAACTGCAACCGAATACCTCAATCAATAACATGTTATCGGAAAGCCTCTCCATTCTATTTAAATGCAGCTGTATGAAGAACCAGCAGACCAGATATCAATAGAAATCGTTGGCAACCATAGAAACAAGCAGGAAACGGGCAATATTTTTGAAAATAAGTGTTGGAATAAAATAGTCTATCGTAAAAATGTTGGGAAATGGCCCTAAATAAATTGGAGCACCCCCTTGCCTGCGTAAATAGCGCATCCGAGCTCGCGTTTCCATCTTGTTTACATTTTGTTTCGCTTTATTCAATTTTTGTGAATAAAACACGAATTTCGTTTGACGGCTTTAGTTTTGCCCTTTTTGCGAGGGTTAACTTAGCGTAGAAGAATTGACCAATAAAGTGAAAATAACAATTTATCTGAAGATATACTCTGCGACTCAATAAAAGAACACCCTTATGGAAAAATAATGGAAGAAAAGTTTCCCACATTGAAGTTATTATATGTTGTAAAGTGCTTCTAGTTTCTTAATGTATTTGACAGTAAAAAGTACATTATTGGTGATGAGAGCGAGTAGTTTGAACAGACTGATGCTCGATGCAGCAGCTGTTGCATTAGCTTTTGAACTTAAGAACATTATTCTTCATCCATGTTTATTCAGAACACAGCAACTGTCAAATACATTAAGAAACTAGAAGCACTGTGAAACGTAAAAACATATTATACGATATACACCGTATAACATACATCTCAAACTCATTGTCATGTCAAGCCTAACAAAATTTATAATTTGTAACCGTGTTGCAATTTGTTGTAGAACATAATGAAAAAGTTAAATGTTACATGTAACGATGTATAACTTTTGTTATAATTTGTGATAAAATGTTCCATAACACATGTTTTAAAACGTTATACAACGGTTTATAAGGGAGCACTTTTAAGCGCGCAGATGCGTGATCTTATCTCTAAGCGTGATACTCGCTATATTTAAGTTCACAATTGTGAATACAGGAAAAACGAACGCTGTATAACTCTAAATTGAGAGAAACGGGGACGAAATTACGAAGGCTTGGCGTAGTAAATATCATTGCTGGCAATTTATTACGCTGGCATAATAATCTGTTTATTTGGGGAGTTTAACCAAGGTTCCCCTAATGCTACTGAATAATCCTATTACTAAGCTAAACAGACGTTGCCTGAGTTTTGCCATCCTGTTATGCTGTGTATAATCTCTTGAAATGGGTTATAAATCTAAGCATGCCTGGGAACTAAACCAATAAGTAAAATAAAATGACGTCAACTCATTAACATGGCTTTTGTTTACGAACCTCTGTTAGAAAAAGAAAACCACAGAAGTAATAGTGCTACAAACGCTTTAAAAAATTAAATCACTTTCTTCTCGCTTTGTCCGTTACATTTTACCATGCCTCTTTGCCAGGTACTTCTAAAAAAATAGCGCACGAAACCAGCTCACCGGAAAAGATGTGTACTTGACAGTTCACATTAAACCCTGTTATGTTGCTCTGACTACCGCTTTCGCTAAATTGACGCAATACTGGACTATTTCCTCCTTATACATTATCACAATCATAAAAAAATATATTTATAAAGAAATCCTTCAGAAAGTCGCCACGCACCTGTTTCGCCTGCAATTTTTTCCGTTTTTCCATTTAAGCCTTCTAAAAACAAGCGTGCAAAAAACAGTCTAATCTTACCACATCCAAGATGGCTGCCTGACAGTTCGCACTTGCCCCTGTCATGTCGCCTGACGGCTGGCTCTGCTGACGCACAATTCAATTTATACACGTCTCGTACATGTGAATTTCAGACCTTATCCGAAATTGAGTTGGACAAATTTCATGTTTGTATACGAGAGTAATTGGAATACGCAAAATTTACGAATATTGAATGAAAACGTTTGAGAAATTTTGTTTTAGGTCATATTCCTAGAATTTTATAAGGTTATCGCACATTAATTTCATAGTGTACCTATGTACGATACGAGTACGCTAGTCGGTAGGTTGAACTCTGCCAAATAGAGAACAGAAACTTTCGTGGATGTTGGATCTTCACTCACACCAATCGGTGTAGAGCAACAACAAAGCGAAGTGAAGTAATGTAGGTTTATGTGACACTTCCTTAATTCTTTCACACTCTTTGTAAAATGTTATTACCGTCACGGTAACGAGAAAAAACGAATCTTAATTGTTTCTCAAAAAATAACCTGTCTTCGCCTTCCAGTTAGTTCGCATTCTGCAAGTGTCACATCAAACAAAAGCGTCTTCAGCAGCAAATCGGCCATAACATAGCATAGCACATTTGAGCCGTGCAGCAATTTGTTAACGTTTCCCCTTTTTTTCAGGTAAACCAACGTCAATCTGGGCAGACCAGCAGGTAATCAAGATCGATGGGGGTGGATGATGTAATCTCAAGATATATTTTGTACACGAAAACTGTGTTGCCAGCTCGGGATTTCCAAGAGGTTTTGTAAGGATAATGCTCCGCAAAATAGAAAAAATGCCTCAGTTCCTATGTCAGAATGATTTTTTTGTCGTCTTGTAATACTTAAGTAAGTTAAGATAATACGTAAGGATCTTGAGTTAAGATATCTTATCTTAACTTAGACCCCGCTACGCCACGGTTACGGTAATGGTTTTTTGATGCTATGCACCGTAGGTATTTCACGATATAAAGCCAGAATTCTTTGTGAAATAAGGTACACATTGTTTCTGAGCAAACAGTAAATGTTTTGTTTACGAAAACTATTTGGAGTTCAAATGCCCTGGAACACGGCAGTCGCTATAGCATGGCAACATTGCGGAATCCGTGCGATAAGGCATTCCCGGTTATTTATCGCGTGGGTGATCGGGGATTACGTCATTTGTGAAGCTGTCACGGGGAGATTCCCGATAATTACTCGTCTCGTCAACCGACTTTTGTTTATTTCTGTTCTAACTTTTCGCGATGACAGCGTCAAAAGAATACGGAAAAAGTTAGCCTTCATTCGGAAACTCTATACCTATAGAAAGACACAAGGCTAGGCTATTGTTAAACCAGTGCGCTATCTCTTAGTTAAGTATTAAAGACTCGGCTTTTTCTCGTGAAAATGAAGTGATCCTGGTAGAATACAATACAACAACAATGGGTTGAACGTTCCAATATAATATTCACTATTAACTCGAATCAATTTAAATAAAATACCAAAATATGAACCTAAATAAGTAAACGAATTTCATGTAATATTTTGAATAGAAAATGTGCCTTTAATTTTCTGTGCTTAAGTTTCTAAAGAAATGTTTAACTAAAGTTGTTCTTACGTTGGTCTTTTGACTTATTTAACTTTTGGTTTCCTCCTTAGCTAGTTTAATTGGATTTCATCTTGCGGGTTTTTTCTTATAACCATTATTAGGACCTACAGACTCTTAATGGAAGTTTTATTAGTTAACGTACTTATTTAGTTGTGGCTAGTGGTGACTTAACAATGTGCAGTTACTTATAAGTTTAATGATTTATAGCCCATTCATGGCAAACAATTACTAAGAAGTTACACCAATATTTATTAAATAGATTCAACTCCATTACTTTAACATGCGTAGAATATGTCTTTTCGCACGACGTTAGACACTGACTATTTCGCAGCTATATTAGAACGTATGCCGGATATGAACATCTTTACTTTTACCCTTAATCTAAACTGTGTAACGATATAGCATAACCTTTAGTTTGCCTAAAGTAACCAGGGGCCTTACCATGACGTATAAATACATACATACATAAATCACGTCTTTATCCCTTACGGGGTAGACAGATCCATTTATTTTTTTTAACTTGTGGAAAATGCGCTTTATGCATTCCCGCGCTCGGGGCAGCAACGGGGGTATGACGGGCTCTCCAGCTCGCCGCTGCCTTCCCTGTGGAAGGAGGGGAGAGGCCTACCGTCTAAAAACACACACGTTCCCTCCTGGCCATGAACTGTGGGCGTTACGGGAGCACTATGGTGTCACCGCGACGCCCACTGGCCGCCCCGGGATGAGGCAGATGGCAACGGCACCGTTGAGTGCCCGCCCTCCCCCGCCGGTGATCGTTTGTTTTTTTATAGAGGTTGACTCCTCGCAGCACGGGGTAGACAGAGCTTTAGGTAACAAGACCTAAAGGCCACGTTTAGCGTTATTGTGGGCGTTAGGTGGAAAGGGGAACCAAAATAGTGATGGGTTGCAAGCCGCATCGCCTATAACATAATTCCTAGATTTTTGCCCATTCCCTCCATGGGCTTTTACCATCTGCGCGGGAAGAGAAGCAGCTGGTACATTCTATATTTTTCTTTGCTTCCAGACCAGTATGGAAGAACGTATAAATGCGATTCAATTTTACGTTTTAGCTGTCACTTTTGACACTTCTAGTATGGATCCGACAGTGAGCGATCCAACTTTGATTCAGAATTGAATGGCATTATGTACGTCAATGGTAAGGCCCGAGAACCTCTAGTGAAAATATTACAATTACTATGAAAAAATTTGCAGCGGCAACAAACTTATTCATTTTACTTCACACTTCAACGCAAACTTTGCGACAAACCATATAGTTAGGGAGCTGGCGAGCATTTCAACATATCATTTGCACACGTTTCACGTCGAGGTGGATTGGTGGATTTCGATTCTTTGTGTTTCCAGGATGACTGTGATCATCAGCCCCAGAAGCAGACGTGAGTCACCATGGTGGCAGACTAGGTCCTTGATGTTTCTTAGGGCATAAATATCACTATTAATAACGTCTGCCTTGTGTGCTGATCATATCGAAATTTTGCTCGCCAGCTCCCTAACTAATACATTAAGCTCTCAGGTACAGAATTAAATGAGTAGATGTATCCTATTTACCGTTAGTATACAACATTTATATCAGTTTGGTGTCAAAGCTCTGAAACGACCCCTATATTTGCACTTCTGCACTTTGATACCTGGACATGCTCACGTTCTGTTGACTGCACTGCATTCGGATTTCGGACCCCATTTCAACTGTGCAAGTACGAGTATACCTAGATAAAGCATAGTATAGGGGTGTGTTTGATTAGGGAAGCTTTGTAATTCCTGTTTGATTAAACATATACATATTGACAGAGATGTACAAAATGGTTTTAAAAAAGCATTTAAATACAAAATGCAAAATACTTTTCAGATTTACTATTTCAAATGCAAAATACCAAATAGTTTTGCGTTTAGTATTTCAAATGCTAAATGCAAAATAGGTATTTTCAAAATACTTTTTCAAAATAAAATACCTTTTGATCAAATATCAGACATTTTTATTTATTTTAGGTATTTATCATGACATCAATAGAAATAGAGACACAATGGCGAGCCGAACAAAAACGTCTAATAACATGGCACCTTATGCATGACATTTTGGTCAAATTTATCAGTACGCGTATCAATAAATTCTGTTACGTTAATAATTAATAATAATAATGCTCACTTAAAATAATGTAAAGCAACTAGACTAACGAAAAGAGCCATGGCTACATTTTGTGAATTGTGTGGCCATTTATTTCGGTTGATTGTGCATCTAGTGCGGCAATACAAGCGTAATTCGTTCATTTCATTTTGTTTGACTGGTAATGTTGGCTAAACATAATCACAAAGTATTTTGCATTTTGAAATGAATTTGAAAAATGCAAAATACATCTTGAAAGGTATTTCAAATAAAATACAAAATGGGTTTTACTAAAAGGCATTTAAATGCAAAATACAAAATAGGTATTTTGCATTTTGTATTTGCATTTTAAATAGAAGTATTTCAAATAAATCGCATCTCTGCATATTGAATAACCGGATCTATTGATAAAATCAGTTTGATTCGCAAAATGACGATCCAATAATCCAATAACGAAACAATAATGAACAACAATCTACTGCAAACACTCGCACAGCATTGCATTGAGTTATGCTGAATAAATAGCATAAGCCAAACTTCAGTTTGCCAAAAGCTACATGCATTTAGTTCAGTTTCATCCGTAAATTGTTAAACATTAATTTTAAACTCCAGAGTCGAGAGTATACACACCCTTTTGTAATTTAGTTTGTTTTTTTCCTAGGTGAAGGTAAATGTCCTGAGATACTCATTTGAGCTGCGAACTGCGACGAATTTTAATTATGAGTTCTTGCAAAAAATATACCATCATCATCATCATCTCCAGCCTATATACGTCCCACTGCTGGGCACAGGCCTCCTTTCAGAATGAGAGGGCTTGGGCTATAATAGTTCCCACGCGGGCCCAGTGCCGATTGGGAACTTAACACATCCAAAAATTATACCACGCGAACAGAATTATTAAGGTCTACAGTAAAGATGCGATATCACATTTTCAGCGTTGGCCAGTATATTATTTTTCTTAAATTTTTAGAAACAAAACCCCTCAATATTACAGCAACATTAACTTGATATATTGTAGGTAATATTGGATGTTTCCAGCGACCTCTTTACATTATGCGAGGCGATTCCGACACGGAATGTGTCTCCCGCTGTATACATACGACGGCATTCGTTGTGAACTGAATATATATTTTGCTTTATGACGCTGACTACGGCGCAAAATGATTTAGGTCCTGAATTTTGATGAAGTTCCAACGTGTGCGATTTAGCTAAATTATGTTTTATGTTTTGTTTATCCCTATTAGTGTGTGTGCATTAAACTAGGTCACGAGTTTCGTGTCCTTTCAAACAAATTACATTAGGAGGTACAGATGAAATATTCGACATACCTTGATCGTAACATATTAATAAACACAAGACGGACGTGTTACTCCGGGACCTCACGTATTAAACTAGAATTAGGGGATCAGATAATTTGTTTTCGTTCATTGATATGTACCCTCAAAAACTACAGTCTGAATCGATAGACCTATCAAATTCTAAGGCGCTTAATACTTTCGTTGTCGCGAGACCTAAACTCTAGCCTTGAATTTAAATGCATAATAAATTATTGCGAGTATACGATACATATACCCAATACAAACCAAAACATCACCACCAAGTCGTAATTTATAGACTTTGCTGTCTATTTACCTGTTTTCATAAAACTTGCAAATGTTGCATTTAGGAATTAAGACTGCACCAATGAAAAAGAGCGCTTTACAAACTCATTCAACACAAACGAATAATATAAATAGCTTCAAACTCCAACCGTTATACCGATCGATATAAAACCCATCTTGTAAGCGCTATTGCTTGTAGTGCGGCAAAAGTTCGCTGTCATGACTTTCTCGAAAGTTTCATCGCTATCATTATTTTTACAGTTCAAACTGCAAAGTGTTATGGTTACAGGTTTTGCTTCCTTCTTTGTGCGCTGCAGGATATAGAATAACTCCTAAAAGTCTTTAAAATCTGTAGATACCTCGGTTCGGACGAACCACCATCTGGACGCCAAACGTCAGAGCGGACACAACTGTAACACGTAGGATAAATTTACACTCCTAGATAAAATATTAGGTATAGATTACGGGTAAGGCCGAGTAAGGTTAAGACCTAACATAACAGTAACAATGTCAGCTGTTTCAATATACTCGTAAGTATTGAAACAGCTGTTATTTTTCCGTGATGATTGGTCGTAATGCAATTCGGATTATCCAACTCTTTTACGATGTTATGGTTGTTATTTGGGCTGAAATTAATACCGTTGTGGACGTTGGCATTGTTATGAAAGTATATATTCACACTGAATTTTTTTTTTGCTTGTAGCTTATAATAGAAGTATTTTATCTAAAACGTATAAAATTTGTTTTTCTACTCCTGTACTCCTGTCCTGTAATGTACTGTTACTACTATCTGTGATTTATGTAATCACGAGCACCACTATAAGAACACTCATAATAAGACTTTGGATAAGTCTATATTGTCTATTCCTTCTAAAAGCACTTGTTGGCTTATGTTGCTCTAAAAGTGCTCCATCGTTACGTAGGTAAAACTTTTTTTGCCAATGAGTTTACAGATACAGGTACAAGAGTACCTAGAAGAAATACTATAATATGCTGCGCTTTTATAGTAAATTTATTAGAAAAGCGATAAATATGCCAAGTACGAATTAGATGCATTTTGAAACTGGATTCATGGAACGAACACTCACGGAATAAATTATTTTGTGTGTGAATTTTTTGTTCGATCAGATCAACTACTAAATTGAGTCGTTATTAAAAATCCTATTCATATAAAAATGAAATTACCTCAATTTAGCTTTTGTTAGAATGGTCCCATTTAACGGCGAGCAGGAGTTAGATACATAATGGCCCCGTATTACAATGTAATTTCTATGTAAAAGTGTGAAGTTCATTTATCATTTGGTAACAAAAGATACGGAGCCCGCATAGCGAGAAAATACTTGATAAGGGAAATAATGACTGTAAAACAAGAAAATTTGTACGAACCTAAAAATCCTCATAAAGTTAAGGGAGATTTCTATGCTACGTTCATGAAATGATTACTAAATAATCCTAAGCAAACTTAAATTTTAACACGAAAATGTGTGTTTGGTAAGTTTTACCTCGTGACACCTTAACGCCTTAACTAATTTGACAAAACTTGGCATGCACGGCATTAAAGGACATGGGCTACCTTAAATCCCGATTTCTAAAGTAACTCCTAAGGGACGTTTTATAATTGCGAAGCGAGTATGTTTGTTACTTCACAGTTAAACGTTGGACGGGTTTGAATAAAATTTGAAATTACTTATACTTACCTACCTACCTTTCATACCGAAAAAGTCTTCAGTTGAATAGAGAAACGCCTACAAAGTCGTAGGTAGAAGCTAATAAGACTCGTGATGTTTGTCTTGAAAATTCCTTAACTATCGTTTACAATGCTAACACATACCTTACCTACAGTAGTTGGAGATAAAAATAACATTCAACTGTTTACCGTGGGTTTGACCTTTCACGTATAAATGAATATCTAAATTCATAAATATGACCTTCGCAGACGCGCCAGTATTCGTGGTTTCACTAATATAATGTAAATTATAATAAAATAATACCATGTCGGCACCCTAACCGCAGCAAAGCTTAATTTTAAAAGGATTTCGAGTTTGCCCAAACGTGTACAGCCTTGCAGACTATGCGGCGACGGTTGCTGCTCCTCCATACAAAATTACAATTAGTGGATCTGTATGCTGTAGACCTAAAGTCGTCTTTTGAACAGTTTTTCTAAATGGCTGAAATGCGATATTTATTACGTTGTCAACCCCTACGGCTCCGCCATTTTGAAATTCTCCGAAAACTAAATCAACAAAAAAAAACAATTTTTAATTACCTATCGAACTGTCGAGGAAAACATACTACATGTCATTGATTGGTGGACAACTGGTGGATAACCGACACGAAAGCATTTTTCCCAAGCTGAAACAGCGACGCTTCGCTTCACGCACGCGCAATTTTATGTTTGCTTGAAAATACATATTTCTTAGGTGTCTATTTTACAAAATACTTGTGCTTAAGGACTATGAACATGCAACTTAGACTTAGTTATTCATTTTACTCACTTAATTAGTTACTTCTTCCATTAGCTCAACGTGAAGCGGCTATCAATTAAAAGCGGCGTCAGTTCTGAATTTTCAGTAAAGTGAATCTTGATCTTGATATCTGTGACATCCGGGTTTGCCATCTCATTCCACAGTACCTACACTGCACAATAATGTTTACAATTCTCTCGGCCATTATTTTGCTATTTCTAATTTTATGGCAGCCGGTGTATGACTTCTGTATTTCATCGTATATCCTATTTATCTCGCTCGAAGGTACCATATTACGTTCACGGAGGGTCGATTGTTGAGTAATCCATTGACTTTAATAACGAAAAGAGGATTAACTGACCCATAGCTGTTGTGAAATTTGAATAAGGGCAGAAATATTAGGGCATTGAATTGCGATTTTAGCGACCTGACGTTAATCTGAAATAGGTTTACGTGGGTTGTGTTACTTTTGGCAAATAGTGTAGGTACTTTGTCATTTACAGGTGCAAAAGTAGAACTTTTGAGAGTTAAGCCAGCAACTGCCGCACCATTTCCACACAGAATCATGAGCTCCTTACGTTCCTGCAGGGGAGAAAAAAGGATCAAAAATTTCGAAACATTTTTAATATCCTTTTTTTGCGTTACGCCATACGAAATGAATATGTATGGAAAATTGTAACAAAAGAGAAAAATTGCCTTATAAGGATTAAAAAAAACTCGTGATTCTTAGGAGAACCAACATGAAATGGTCGTTCTGAGTAGATTAATAACATCGCTAACTACATTTTACCAAAAAACAACAGTACATAGTCCTTCTATTTCTGTTTTATATCTCTCGGCGTACTTTGTTTTTCGTAAGACTGACGTCTGATCTGAAGGAAAGCGGAGATTGCCGAAAGACATTAAGAAAATAAAAGCACTGTAAGCCTCATTCTTACCTACAACAAATTCAATTCAAAAACCATGAATCGGCGAACATAGCGGGCGCGCACTCGTAAGTTACAAAGTAGCGAGCAAACTTCTCATGCCGCGGCTTTCATGCTGTCTTCAAAAAGGATTTCCATCAAATCTCCGAATGCTTATTAGGCCACTCGAAACTTGAACAGTTTCAGAGTATAAGGTCCTGCTTTCAGCAAAGTTAGGAGGGTTTTAGCTCGTGCATTTTTAATTTGGTGCCTCAAGTGTACCAGTTTATGAATAATTAAAGGTTATATTGATGGTGGCTTATTTTTGCAGCTACTCACAACATTCTATTAAAACTTCTGTCTTATACTTACATAATTAGAGTCAGTTTACACACACACAGTATAACATTTTTTTTTCACTAACGCTTCCCGTCATTGCATTACTTTGTCATCTGTGGCACCAGTTAGAAATGAGCAGCCAGATTTAACAGTAAAAAATGTATATTAAAGCACTTACTTACTTACTTACTTACTTACTAATATAAAAATAGCCCCCGATGTGTGTACACACGTCAGTCTCTAAATCAACAAACACAATTATTCATGTCATGTCTAAGCACAACGTTCTGTGTTGCTTTTGTTTTGCTTTCACACTAAAAGCCAAACAACCAAAGATTTTCAGATGACTCACATCTACATCTTTTCCAGTCCAAAGCTTCTCAGGTACAGCATCGCTCAAAGCTTTCGTTGGACTTCTGTTCTTCAAGTATACAACTGTACTTACAGCCTCTGCCAATACTTTTTGCTCAATTTTGATTCCGATAACAAGCTGTGCTAAGTTGTGGTAAACATAATAAAATTACCGATATCCACCGAAGTACAAAAGAAATTTCACATAATCGTCCCCTTGTTAAAACTTAATGCTCCTGTTAACGACAAAGGCACCAACAGTTAGGTATAATGGGACTCGGACTTATAAGAAAAGACGCATTTAAAAGTCCGTATAACTTTTCTTAACGAATGGTCGTTCGTTCCGTTCACGTAATTATTTGCTCTACTGGAATCCGAGTTTTTACTTTAGCTAAATGAGAAGAGATTATTCAAGGAATCCGTTTCACACAAATTGAAACTAGGTACTAATGTACTCGTACTCTGTATGTTATATTTGCATTTTATTTAAAAGGAAAACTTTATGTGTTGTTGAAATCTATAAATGTCCTGGGAAAATTTACACCAATTGATCTAGTTCCGAACTAAGCAAAGCTTCTAGGAGACAACAAAATGGGTAGGTACACGTTTAAAAAACAATGAAAACACAAGATTCGAGAGATCAAACCCGGGATTTCAATTGTCATTAGACTATCCCGTCGTCAAGCCAGTCAACAAAATAAAGACTCTATGGACATTTCAATTTATGTTATATTTTAGTTAGTCTAAATAATTTAATACATACATCACCGAACCCCACACAAAGCCGAGCCCAAATGAAGCACCAAAATACCCAACTTACCTCTTACTTTTAGTAATTTGATAGGGCTCTTATCTCCTGTAATGCCTTGGCCTATCCCAAGAGCACTTACAACGCTGGCAGGACCGAGCGTTCTCGGAAATTTGTATGGTCTTATCTAAAATGCGTGTAGTGGGGTAAACTACGTGGAGCTGCGATAAGGAGATGAAATAATACGGGGTTGATTCATGAAAATCATGAATGTCGAGCGCTAAGATGAATGTGTGTAGCATATTTTTCACTGGAGCTATCTATATGCTTAAGGGAAGGTTTTAGTGATGTGACTACCATATTGGTGCAGGCATTATTTAGACAAATAATTGTCGACTGAAACCTGAGGCCATATTGTCTGGCTTGAAATCACCAATTATTTGGTTGGTTGGACCATTCCTTTCTATCAAACGATGAAGGGTGTGGGTAGAAAGAGACGGTTAATGACTTATGACTCAGTTATGCTAGTTCAATTAGCGGACAGTTTAAGGCACACATACTTACCGGGCCTTGTACTGTTAGTATCAGTTCGGAGTGCCCTGTTCCTTCATAAATGTGGAAACACGCAGCTCCAATATATTTGATAGCAATGTATTGGCAATTCTTAACGCACTTGTCAATATGGTCGCATTTTTAAGCATTCAGGCCCTTGGCGTATCTGATGATAAAATTCAAAAAGTAACAGTAATGTTTAGACGCGATGCACAGTAGGTAATATGAGAAATTGTCTCAGAATCAGCATAACGTCCTTTAAAGTGGTCACTTACTTTAAACACACAGCGGAGCCTCTAATTTGGCGTGGGAACCGACGACTGCGCTGCCACAAGCCCTACGTGTTTCCTCTCAATGCGTGTGGCGGGCGAATGCAGAAGGATTTCATCTGCTTAAAAGCTTTAGAATCACTGAATGGCCCTTCAGCTGCTCATATGTTAAACACAGCGCGTATAACGTTCTTATGTTACACTTACAACGCGTTTCCTTACCTATAGAAAGTGGGATATGATGAGTAAACCGAGTGTAATATAACACTTTTTCAGGTACGTACTTATTTATAATGTATTTGACAAGTGTTTCCATACATTCGTCGAAGTTCAAAGCTGCGTCGAAGGGGTGACTTAATTTTGAATCCGAAATTATAATAAAATCCTTAACGGGAGTATTAAATTAAACCCATCTCAAGTACCTGTTCCGAATTATTTTTATCTACATTCATATCATAACTTCCCAACAATATGTTCAGGAACGATTAGCAAATGGCCTACATTAAGAAACCTGTATGATAATGTTTACTTTAGAGTATCAATATCGATACTCTAATATGTGGTTGTATTGCAATGTTTACATTAGAGTACCAATGTCGATACTCTTATTACATTTAAATAACAAAATCTCTATGTCTATTGTTTTAGAATTTGAGAAAATATATAAATGTCAGTCATTTCATCGATCTGTTTCCAACTTTCGAAGAACAGAAAATAATGTGAACCTACGTATTTTGATGTGAAAACGTTTATTGTAGAAAACTTATAATATGAATGTAGATAAGGTTATGTATGCGACTGTACATAATTAGACATTATGCACCAGCCACATAAATAACTATTAAGACAGTGTGTATGTAGCATTTATTATTATTAAAGAGTGACGTGATTAATTGACTGCTGAGAGACAACGCAGAGCTTGAGCCACTCCAGCTAGAGACGTGAAATTTGGTGGATGTAACTTGGGTATGAAGGGATTAAAGGGGATTTGTACGCGTATTTCTTAGCAACTAGACATCGTTTTATTTTTCCAAAAAAAGTCTTTGAAAGACTATTAAGGAATAGTGAATGTTTCATTGAAGTCGGTTCGGTAGTTTCCAAGATAATGAACTGTTAAAACTAACCGCAGCTAGACACAAATTTATTAAAAAAAAACTTAGCGAATCACTCAAGTACGAGCGGATGAAGTCGCGGGCAGAATCATGTATTATATTATAATTAAACTTCCAAAAAATTTTACACAAAAATAATACAGTTTTCATTTATAAATCATGTTTTAACGATTTCTTGCTAGGCAAATGAAGGAAGTGAAATAAGTTTGTGAAATTCAGTAAATTAAAGGTATGTTGATACAAAAGCAGAAACAGTCGTGAAAATTTTAAATGCGCTATCTAATTCGGCACTATGTAGCACTCTATATAGTCTAATGAAGGTTAATTTGGCTGAAATACAGCATGCATAGTTAATTTATGCTTTCATCCACGGAATCTCGCCAGCGGCCTGAATAAGTAATCTTGCGGAACGAGCTTCTGCACCTAAACTGACATTCGAAACTAACTATTCCACTTTTAGCCTTTTTCTATTAAGCCCAGTTTAGAAAGGAACCTGCAAGTTTCATTACATTGCCAGGCCGTGATGCGAACGAGTTAGAATTCGCCGACCCAGTGCTGCAATGTAACGTGACTTGCAGTTTTTTTCTTAAAAATCTAAACTGGGCCTTATTACTTACTTACTAAAAAGTTAGAATAACTATAGGCCTATAGTCACTACATAATAGTATAAAATAAAGTCGCTTTTTCTGTCCTCATGTCCCGATGTATATCTTCTTATATCTTCAAAACTACACAACGGATTTTCATGCGGTTTTTTTAAATAGATAGAGTGATTCAAGAGGAAGGTTTATATGTATAATACATGCATAATATAACGTGCGAAGCCGGGACGGGTCGCTAGTTAAAAATAAAACGGAATCTTTTTAAATTAACGACAAAACAGTTACTCAATTACCTACTGGCCAGAAATACGTGAAAAGGTTACGAACACGAACGGTTTAAATATGTATGGTGAAGGCGACCCAGAGGCACCGTAGGGTAAACGACCCAGGCTTTTTCCTCTACTCGATAATTTGACAAGCACCGTGAATGGTTCTGAAGTCGGAAGTCCCCGTGGAGTTATTCGAACCAATGGTTTGACAGCCTCTAGCTGTCTACAAGCGAGCTCACAATATTATTCAGATTTTAAATTCAACTAAGTATTTCTGTTGAGATCATAAACGATTATAATAATAAAATAAAAAAACAATGACAAAGATAATATGTGAAGAAAAATAATTACCTAGGTATGGACATTTTATAATTCTAAAAACATAATATTTCTTCTACGCTGGTCTGGGAGCAAAGAAAAAACATAGAATGTACCAGTTGCTTCTCTACCCGCGCAGATGGTAAAAGACCATCGAGGGAATGGGTGAAACTTATAAGAATCATGTTATAGGCGATGAGGCTAGCAACCCATCACTATTTTGATTCCATTTTCCATCTACACACCCTCAACTTGCTAATTGTGGCCTGTAGGTACCTGTTACCTTAGGCTCTGTCTACCCCGTAAGGGATAAAGACGTGATTTGTGTATGTGTAAAAACATTATAATCGATAATGAGATCGCGAAGTGAGCGATATTTCGTCTTACTTTCAAAAAGGCTTTATTAAACTTGTAATAAAAAAAAGAAAAACTAGCGTGTCAATTTTTTAATGCGTCATCGGCGCATTTCAGTCGAAAATATTTACATTCTGCCGGTTGGTATTTTGAATAGTCAGAATCCGCTCAGAATAGATCAATTTATCAATTTTGGTTCTGTTAAACGTAACCGCCGTTGTAACATGCGAGACTGAGTGCTTTCGGAAACTCAAACTTTTCCGACGTGTTTTTGACACGCAAGATATTTTCGACTAGGGATATCCACCTAATGACAGGTCCGTGCTCAAAATTATTTGGGGTATTCATTAGTCTTCCAAGCTGGTCTGGGACCAAAGAAAAAATATAGAATGTACCAGTTTCTTCTCTTCCCGCGTAGATGGTAAAAGCCCATCGAGGGAATAGGCGAAAATCTTAGGAATCATGTTATAGGCGATGCGGCTAAAAACCCATCATTATATTGATTCCCCTTTCTACCTATACGCCCACAATCATGCTGAACGTGGCCTTTAGGTCTCCTTAGGCTCTGCCAAACACGTGAATTATGTACCTATGTATGCATGTGTATGTATTTATTGTTACATTCACTGTCTTCTCTTATAACAGTAATAATATAACATCTTACTTACCTACATGAAAGTAAGTTTATCAGGTACTTAGATGATTACTTTTATCTTAAAATGAATCCTTTATTCTTACGTCGAGAGTGATATTTCATTTTTCTCTTGGTTTGCTTTCCTTGTGAATTGGTGTTATCTTCTTTTAAGTGCTGCGTCATTCTTCTAATACAGAAACTCGTTTTAAGGCAAATATTTGTGCGACTTGCGTCTAAGCTCAGTTGTTTTATCAAACTGAAATCAGAAATAATTCTCAGTAGCAAATATAAGTTTAAAAAGCCATGGTAGCCCATTTATCCTATGGCCTCGTAAGCTCAACGTTCGAACCCCGAACTCGCACCTCTCAGGCTTTATATTACGAAATTCGATTTTCGAAGTTCGTTTTGTGCCATTGCGCTCACACTAAATAGTCATTAATTTGAGATTGAGAGGACAGTAAGATACGAACTTCGAAAATCGATTTTTGGTGTAGCTCTCCCGGTTTTCGAGTCTAGCGTATGACAGCTACCAGTAAATGTGTTGAAACACTGTAATTACTCCATTACTTTTAATTTTCAAGCTTAATCTCAAACACTACGAGTACAACTGATTTTGATGAAATATGCCCAAGATCTATCATGATTAAATTGGTCATCAGCATATATCGGCCGTAAAAGTCGATTTACAAACGATATCATAACTTACTTCATTATCGGGCGGCCAGCGTCACAGTAATTAAGACCGTATCGGGCCTCGTTAGGTCCCGAAGAGTGACGTAAAGTAAACAGGGGCCTTATTGTGTGTATTAGTCTCCATCAGGAACATTACGGCCACTTTTTCAAGTTTAAATAAGCAGTCATAGTTTTTTGCAATGAAACTACGATTACGTGTTCAGTAAATAAATAATAGTAGAAAGTCATATGCGCGTATTAACTCTGTACACAACAATTGAAAAATGTAATAAATATTAAATGCAAAATATTACACATGCAAACGTGTTCCTTAAAAAGATCTCTTTCAGCTAACCCAATAAATGGTATATGTCAAATTCAAATTCAAATTCAAATTATTTATTAAAATAATCAATTGTACAAATAAATTATAAATGGTTAGTAAGCACTATATTATGTCTATCTATGTATTAGTAAGTACACAACAAAGTTAAGAACTAAACTAATGACTCGACATAAAACAAGTGTGCCTGCGCTTACAACGAAAGTATATTATAAACTGTGCGTAAAGTAATTAAATTAAATGCCTAAACTAGGATACGAGAGTACCCTGTATCTTAGGCAAAAGATAGGGACTATGATTAAATATTAATTGATACAGGGAGTATTATTTTCTGTACAAAGTTAGAAATCAGCATTTTTATCACATATTAAACTAAGGGTTACCTAATGATAAATAGTTAATTAACTAAGTTATACAACTATCTTCAGCAGGTTTTCGGTTTCCTCATAAGACAAACTTTGCAACCACCCTGACAGAGTGACTTTACAGTTGCCATAGTTTGAGTCATAAATATATATATGTAATTTAGAAAACTACGCTAGTTCGTTAATAACCGTTGGCTGCACATGGGATGTCATAATATCTAAATGTCGCTTAAGCTCTTATATGCACGTTTCTCAGATTTACGACGACAGCCCCATCTCAAATGTCTCTACCCTTGATATTTGGCACGGAAATAGATCAAATTTCATTTAATTTAGTTGCCTGACAATGGAAGTCAATTCTGTTGTACTTAACTATGTCAATATTTAACAGTTCATTAGATAGATACCTCTTTTTTACACAAATTATGAGTATTATTCTGAAAATGCTAAGTAATAATAATACATGTTTAAGAACATAGATTCTTTCAATATCGTCAATTTGCTTTTCGGTTACATACTTAACTGTTTTTTTTTACTGAATCGTTCAAACAGAACGTGCCTTTCTGCCGGCGCCTCAGGCCTTATTAAGACGACGTTAGCAATCCGTGTGACGTAATAAGGCCGCGTCTCACGAGGTCACTTTTATGTTTATTGGGTAGGCGACATTTGGCGAAAGGGTCTTAGTCTGCACTTACAGTAATGACATCGATAACAATCGAGCGACGTTCGACGGCCCTTTACAAATAATTAGCTGTCAGCGAAGTTTAGGTGGTGATAGTGGTGCGTGAACACGGTGGTGCGTGACCTAAAGTCTTTTGTATGGTTTTTAGAGTTGCCTACCCTACCGAAAGGTTGCCAACGTGGCTATTATTAAGGCACCGCTGTCCGGTGCTCTGCCACAGGACTATATCTATTGTACCTTTATAGTTAGACACTGAGAGTCTTTTAACACTATCGAGAAGAAAAGAGCGAATGCCCGCTTCCTTAAAATAAGATTGGCAATACCAGTCCATAAACACCATTGTGAGCAACTTGAGGGTTGAGATTTTTCTTGGGGAAATTCAGATTTTTTTCTGGCCGAATGAAACATGATACTGCTACTAGTTTTGCATAGGTTTATTCTTAAGCTTTATTGTAATCAATCGTTTATAAATAACCAAAACCAGCCGCTCGCGATAGTGTACCTACCGGCAAAACAGCTCTACACATCAGAGCTGTTTTCTGCAAAATAATGTCTACAATTGTAGGCGATGTTGTATCTACAGTGGTTTGGTAAAACTGGCCGAAGATTGTACGTGTAATATCATACAGAGTCGCGGTTTCTACTCATTTGTATTTTATGAAAAGGGAGTTGTTCGTGTAAAACCCGGGTTCAACGCAAAACCACGACCTTTTTAGTGTGCCGAAACGTTGAGTCAAATAAAACATTGCTTCTACATGATATTTATCGCTGACTTCTCAACATAATGTCGAATTTTATGAATTTAGTAAAGTATATTCATCGATGGCTTTGACAAGTAGTGATTCAATTTGTTTTTCCTTTTTCTAAGGGTACCATCCCGTGGTTGGTTCCTTATAAAATTAATTAAAATCGGTTCCATTCACATTTGAAGTCTGCATGAACTCTGTTCAAAAACTACGATCACGGAACAAGATCCCTAAGAAGGTCACTTAGTTTCCCATTATACAGGCAAATTTCCTGTCTTTGTAAACATTTACGCACGCATCAGTCAAACGTGGTAAATACTGTATCAAAATGCGTTAGGCTTATGCAATTATGTCTTCGAATAAAAATTAATCGCTAAGCGCCCACAAAATGGTCACATACAGCGCTACCGTGCCCACCATTTGCCGCTATCTGACATGAGCATAACTATAAAATCTAATTCGTGTCATTACGTTGAAACCGCACACTCATTACATTTCGAGCAAGTTATAATTAGCGTCAGAACTGTTAATAAGAGAATGCGTATTCGGCAATTTTCCATATATAATTCATTGTTTTGATTTCTGGGTACAAATACAAAACAAAGATTAATGAAAATTAGATAAGGAGAAAGAATTGTACTGAATATTTCAAGGAAGTTAACTAAAACCATGATCGCAGTTCTTTTACCATCGCTGATTGGGTGAGAAGTATGTCTAGTTTTAACAGGCTTGCGTTTGACATATTTGGTCTAAAAATGGATCTCGCGAGCCTAGTAATTGCCCTTTCATAATGAAAATGAAAGTTTCATTATACCTTGTGTAGGTAGATCCCCAGACGGCCAAATTGTAGCGTTCAACTAGATGATGATAATTGGGTAGATGTTGGGTAGATGTGATAGCAACTAAAGTCACTAGTAACTTTTCACACAAACCGTATCACTTGACATAACACGTCAAGTGTCATTATTTAAAACATTTCACTTAACTACATAGATTAGGATTCGCATAAAATTCTACGCAGATGGCTGGCGCCGTGCCAAGAGGACTTGACATCGCCTCATATGGGCACAATCGATAGGATGCAAAAGTTACTGGTTTAGAAACAATAGAGCACTGATACGTAAGCTCGGCTGGAAACTATTGCGCTGGTGCCACCGCCGACGATGAGCGAGGAGCGATTAGAGGTAGAAACTAAACACGAGCTGGCGAGAAGCGAGTGTGTGATGTTTTGTCGCTGGGCTACAAGGAAGTGTTTGAGTGGGACAGGCGATTACCCGCACCACTCGTTTCGTGAGTTTCGATTCTGACTGCGAAGTGAGCATCATCGTCATTCAGTGAGCATCACCGACACTGGATCTATATTATATCTTTTGTTAGTTTCTTGAGCGAGAAAAAGTCGATAGCTAATAGCTAATCTTTTCCTCGCCCGTGTGGGACTAGTGCCTTGAGCGGTAACTGCAACGCAACAGCTCGATGAGTATGGCGGTCGGGAAAAGAAGAGAGATAGATCACCGGAATTTTATGTCGTTTCGGTGCTTTTATTCGTACATACATGGTTTTACTAGGGGATTATAGTAATACAAGTCACATTCGTTCGCAAGCAACACTAATCCATGACGTCGATCGAATGCCATGCCTGAATCGCAGTTTGACTAACTTACTGACCGACCACCACTGAAGGTGCGACTCGGAAATTTAGCATCATAGACGCGCACTGAGAGGGGATTTTTTGCAATTGTTATGGGATTGGTAATATAGGGGATTTATATTTTCGTTTTAAAGTGTTATCTCCGTTATTTGACATGCTAGTGATTAAAATATTACAGCTAAATACAGTTTTGCCACGTAATAAGAAGTGATCATTTTGAGTACATTTGACAGACATAAAACACACTAAGAAATTTGCATAGAATAGGGAATTAGCCTACTTTTAATAACTCCACGGGGGCGAAGCCAAGGGTATAAGCTAGCGTTGGTATAAGTACGCTAAATACCAGCTATTCACTGTAAATCTGTACTAAAACAGCGTTGGATTAAGTTTTATCTCGGGCCGAGGCAGTCGCACTGTTGTTGAGAAGATAACACTTGCCTACGAGTAATTCTTGGAACTCCCATTACCGTCTTGTGGGGCTATCGGCAGCTCTTATACAGCTTGTCTTGAAAGAGGAATAACTCTTCTGTATTTTCTTTGTTTAACTATTTGACGTGATAATGTCTAACGTTTGAGGAAACATTAGAGTTGATGACCGTATAGCCGAGTGGTTAGAGAACCTGACTTTGAAGCTTACTTTGAAGCTTGTGTAGAATTATGTATGCAAAATAAGAATGTTTGCTCTCGAGTCTTGGGTGTTTAATATTAAGTGTGTATTTATGTACTTCCATGCTGGTCTGGCAGCAAAGGAAAAACATAGAATGTACCAGTTGCTTCTCGTCCCGTGCAGATGGTAAAAGCCCATCGAGGGAATGGGCGAAATTCTTAGGAATCATGTTATAGGCGATGCGGCTTGCAACCCATCACTATTTTGATTCTCCTTTCCACCTATACGCCTACAATCATGCTAAACGTGGCCGGTCTTGTTACCTCAGGCTCTGTCTACCCCGTAAGGGATATAGACGATTTGTGTATGTATGTATTTATCTATTTAAGTATGTCTATCCGTTGCCTAGTACAAAACTCCTAAATTTGGGACTAGGTCAATTGATGTTAATGCCCCGTGATATTTGTTTATTTAATCAAGTTACCTACTTAAAAAGGTGCTCTACTTCATTCCAAACAATTATATAAATAGCCGAGGGTAAGTCGAAACTTTTGAAGGAGACCACATTTCCCGCATTATTGGTAAACATTCTTACCGGATTTCCTTTTATATCCCTCTATTCGTACTTGTCCGTACGTCGCGAGCACGTTAACTCGAAAAACGAAATTACTTCGCTTTTACTTAGCTCTCCGAAGTTTACCGACCCCTGTATAGCAAAGAGCATAAATAAATTACTTATATGAAACTTCTTGTTTGTCCTCGCATTTTATTACGAGTTGACAAACGTTATTTATAAAGGAATGTAATATGTGATATAGACAGCGTTGTTTGCTCCACATATTGTTTGTAGGTTAGTTCCTGCGACGTACGTATGATTTACATAAATAATCTTAGGATCATTTGACATTGTTTGTCATAATTCCAATCTACCCCAAAGCTTCTACTACGGGTACAAGTCAACGGATTAGTATACTTGTTTCCATAAATAAATGGATACTTAAAATACGTATTGCCTAACTGCACAACCGCAACTACATCCGCGCAGGATTAAAATTTGCAGTGGAGCTACTTAAACCCTTTAATCCGACCCTGTCGCCAAATCTATATATTTTAAAATATTTTAAAGGAAAGACCAGGTGTATAATTTCAATACCAGATACCCAAATAAGTTAATTTATCCTAAAACGAACACGCTTTTGTATCACAGAAACTGTTTTCTAATGGCAATACGGATATTTAACAAGCTGCCTAGGAACATAGCTGAGTAAATTCAGATTTAAATTATTTCAATGGCTTAAGGGCAAAGCATTTTATTCAATCAAAGAATACTTAAAATAAATAACTGCAATACTAATAATTTATAGTAACATTCATATTTTAATTTTTGTTTAATAAGAATTAAAACTTTGTAAAATGTGCTAATTCAAACTACCAAAAACCACTTTTAGAAAATAAGTTAATGTTTGCATGCCAATTTATTTGGTTAGACGTGTCGCTGGACATCAACACTAAATACTAGATCACTTTTTACCATGTCTAAAGCAAAATAAATTATTTCATGTCATTTCAATCCTTTCTTAGCGGATGCCTACGTCATAATAACTATTTGCGAGGCCTGCGCGTCAGGGTTGCTTTTTATACGAGTACATTACAGGACAGTAGATATCTGACCAGTGGGGACTGAATCGAAGATTTTATCGCTAGATGGCGCTGTATTTTCAAATCACTGAGTAAAGTCATGGTATTCCATTTTTAACATCAGTGTACTGAAATGTGCCCATTTGCATTTTTGTGAGGAATGTTACTGGTGTGTGTGGTTTTGATATTAGTATTTATTTCACCGAGTTAAAAGGGGCCGCGACACCGACTTATACGAAACAAAATATGGCGAGTAAGCCTTAAATGTGTACGCGAATTGTTTTAATATGTACGAATGACAGTGGTATACTTACTAAAAATGTCCGCTCATTTCTGAGTGACTCAAATACATTTCCTTATCAATGGCGCTACGCGTTAGCAATAAATTAGCGGTCATGAGTCCGATGACCGATTGATAAGAAGCAATGAATTGAAGTCATCATTCTCACGTTTACTTCATATCACAGTAATGCAACGAAACATGCGAAGTAGCTAGTGACTCGCTGACTGAGGTTATTATTTCAACTTCCCAAACCTGCATTGCACAGGTGCCGCGAAGAGGGAACCCCAGCCCGGGGTGGTCGTGGGGCGTCGCGGTGACACCGAGTGCTCCCGTAACGCCTCACATACGACTGAATAGGGAACCCGTGTGATTTTTAGTGGGTATGCCTGCCGTCGCGGGAGAGCCCCACGTACCCCCGGTAAACCCGTACCGGGCGGATGCATAAGGCGCATTTTCCACACCATTATCGGTTGTAAGTCAGTATCGATTGTATGCAACTAAGGATACTATCGATTGTATCAATACTATCAGTAGTTTTCTTAATTTTCTGCGTACAATACCATTTTCTACATACATACATACATAAATCACGTCTTTATATCCCTTAAGTATGGAGTAGAAGTATGGAGAGGGTGGGACGTGCACCCCTATTGTCTAACTCGCTCGCAATCGCCACCGTGTTCATTTTGACAGTTCTTGTATGAATGTGACAGCTAGCTGATTCCGATGCCAATTGTCAGTCCATACATGCACTGTCAAAATGAACACGATGGCGATTGCCAGCGAGTTAGGTAATAAGCCTACGGAATGAGATTTAGATCTCGCTTGGCCACTTTGCTATTTAAGTGGTCTCGCTCTTCTACCACTCAGGAAACCACTATGACAGAGAACACATTTTTGATCACCCCCATATTCCTTCGCGAGACACGTAACAATCGAAAGTTACTAATTCAGGAACGTAAACAAAAAGCCTATTCCCCAGTTGTTATGTTTATGTACCGCAGTAAACAGCGAATTAATCCCCAGCTAGTTCATTACACGCAAACAATGTTTTTATCTCGTGACAAACGGGGGCCGACAGCGACGAATGGGTTTGGTATCGAGTCTTCTGTTTTCTAAGCTGTTGCAATGGACGGTTTAATTAAGAGGGAACTATTAGTTTTAAGAAGACTGGTTGTACGTCAAAAAATTGTGTATTTTACGAATAGGTTGTATACTAACTAACTCTCAGAGTACTAATCATCATCATCTCCAGCCTATATGCTGGGCACAGGCCTCCTCTCTGAAAGAGAGAGCGTTGGTTATAGAACGCTGGCTAAGTGCTGATTGGGGACTTCACACATTAAAGTAAAAAAATAAATATTGTACATAAAACACATGAAAATAAAAATTACATGACAAACAGAAATTTATTGAAGTAGGTATTTTACTATATTATATTTAATTTTATTGTATGTATGTATATATGCATGTATGTGTGTACATAGGCTCAGGATGGTGCTGATGTTAATGTTGTATAGATGTTATATGTTTTAACGTGTTTCAAATTTTTTGGATAATGTTAACTGTACTACTTATTGTTATTTTATAGGAAACTGTAGGTCTATTTTTATAAAATCAAATCCTAGCTTTAGCTAAAATGTAATATTATTGTGTAAGACTGTTTGTTTCTAAATAAATGAAAAAAAAAAAGAAATATAAAGATGAACTTGTCCTGAAAGGGATTTCTTCCAGTTAACCTTACTAATGTTAGTTTATTTAATAATAACTATGAATAAAATCAGGTACAATGAATCTTACAATAAATACTAAAACGCTACCAAATTACATTATTAACCGAAAAAAATGGTATCGTATTTAATAACAAACAAAAGTTTTTCTCTCAATGTGATCGACGAAAAATATCACGAAGTATGACGGAAACGGAATTATACAAAAATGGTCAAAAAAACATCACGTGAATATTCTTCCATAATTTGTTTGATAGTAATTGTCTTTCCTGTTTTCGCGAGGACATAATAAACCGTATGGGGATCTTATTTCGCGATCTGATAGTATCTGTTATAACGCAAGGAAACGGGCCATTTTTATGTCTAATATGTTTTTCTTCTTCATAGGAATGTAAAAATACATATGAGTTTGAAAGTAAAATGCGTCGTATTACCCAGATTACTACGTTTAATTCCCTTCCTCCCATTTTCATAATGAACAAAATCGCTGTCTCATGATATTTGAATGTGTATAACGCTACTAGCAACAACTTATTCAAAATACCTTCTTAATTGTTTCAGGTACAAATGAAAATCAAGTGCGTCCCTGGCTCAAAGATCGCGGCAGGATCCACGAACCTATAGCAAATAAAACAACTGTTGCACCGTAGTGTGCATACCGTGAATCACTCTTGAAATCAAAAACCCTCAGTTACTACAACGATATCATGTCTGTGTGTATTATAAATATATCCTGCGCAATTGACCGCTAAGATCGGCTATAAGTCATCTTCGGGCGCATGGGCGTCCTACTAACTAGGAGTCGAAGTGGTCACCATGGCCGAAATCGGTCGGAAGAATCATCATCATCATCATCATCATCATCATCATCTTCATCATGTCTGTGGCAAACAGACATCATCATCAAACAGAATCGCGGTTCTAGCCTTTACTCTTTCTATTGACGCGATCACACATACGTCATCCGTTCGGAAATTGGACACTGGATAGCGACTATACTGAAAATGTCCTCCTAAATCCAAAAACAACCAATGGATTTAAGTCACAAAATATTTGCCAACGTTCAGCCAGTGCTGTTCTTATCGATATTATAAAAATTAACGCTCTGGATACCACCTGAGGTCTAACTTCACTAAAGTGCAGGTAAATATTTGAAATAACGACGTCACATCGCTTTATAATTAAAACAATAATTTTATTTAAGCACTATGAATAATAAAACAACTCAGGTAATAAAGCAAATGTGTCGAGTAATATTGATTTTCGAAAAACCATTAGAACGATATTGATTTGCTTGTATTGGTACACTGAGTTACATCGATAATTTTTATTTAAACCTTCGACTTAAAGAAAACCCCAGGTCTGGCAGCATAGGTATTATAGCTTGTCAAACTTGTTTGCCTAATTTTAAAGCCGATTGCAACACAAAAGTCGTAGAAGCATTAGTGTCTCATGCTTTTAGCCTAATAGAAGTTAATATTGTCCGTTTTTGATAAAATTACGACTGTATCGTGCTTAAATGGCATAAGATAATAAATTAGCTATCAACCTACAAAATGGCGTTCAATCAGAAATCATTGGGTGATACAGTGTTACTGAGTAACAAAGCCGAATTCTGCGGAATGAGTTTAAATTTATCGTCCCGTTGAGCATTCCGTTTAATAACGCTGAGCGATGTTGTGGCTTTGGTCAGCTTTTTTCACAGTCCAGAAGGCACAAAACGCGATTTAGAAATTAAAAGTGTGCTGTACTTAATTGGGTTTTATGTCAGTAACGTTTTTAACATTTTACAAGCTGAATTGTGCTGGCGTCAGAGAAAATTTTTAATTATTACCTACAATCCGCTCGAACACCGAATAAATAGCAAATCAACAGTGCTATCGCTACTGAAAAGGTTGAAAATTTACAAGATCGATAAACGTGGTCTCGTGTTAAGCCCAACACTCGCACTGGGCGAGTGCGGGGTATGGGGCGACGTGCGGGCGCGGAGCACACGCCCCGCTTCCCCAGCCCGATGGCTCGGAGCTTGCGCGCAAACTGTACATTGAATACTTCTGAACGCACTAGAGACAAACGCTTTAATTTACGCAGGGCGTCTTAACATGACGTACATATCCGTGGCAATCCCATCCCACCGCTAACTTGAGTAGTAATCCCAGACGTCACGCGAATGTTTTAACTACAACATTTGCATGCGAATCTCTCAAGCCCTCACATCTCAGGAAATACGCAAACCGAGCCTCATTACCATACAGTCGCAAACTGCCGTACAATGGAAACTTTCTGAGAGATCGCTGTTTCTACTTTCGGTATGAAAATTTAGTGAATTTTTATTAGTTGTTAAATGAATAAACATCTTTGTATTTAACATGATACAAATGGAACGACCCCTTTAGATGGATAGGAGTCGTTTACCGGATAGGAGTAATTTTCAAAGGTTTATTTTTAATTCTCATGGGTACGGCGTGTTTAATTAACCTTTTTGAAGGGTACTGTGATGTTTACCGGTTTTTTTTTTCATTTTTGTTGTTTAGTCGTCGCTTAAAAAAATAAAGAGGCAAAATTGTGACTCGGGAAAGTAAACATTATTTAATTCGCTCACTAAAATGTTATAGTTCGATGATTGATGTGTTTTTGCAAGCACACCCTTATACAGTTACTACAGTAAGCTTTAAATGTACTGTCACGAACATTTCTTAAGCATACTCCCAATGAGAAGGTACTCTGCTTCAAACAACCCTTTGAAATAGGATGATCTCTGACCATTTATTAACATTAACAAAGACTTAGACTAACAAGCTTCTCGATACTCATTAATCCAGCTAACCGCTGACGCAAGTTTGGCGACGGACCCAAGCCAACAGCGGAAAGGCAGCGGTGCCAACGCGAGATTTTATCTCGCTTTTACTCGTTGCTCATTCCGTGGAAGAAAGAGATGGAATTTCGCTAACTGCGGCTGTAGAATTTGGCGGTGTTGAATTGCTATCCTGATTAATCTCACTGAAGAAAGTTTATAGGGAGTTGGCCCAAGCGCTTATTTTCTTAAGTCCTTAGTCGTTTCATAGTTACGTTATTTAGTTTCTTGTTACTGAGATGGATTTAAGTTAGAACATCCTTTTTTAAAAGGGTTTCGTAGTCGATGAGCGGGATTACTGCCAAAGAGAAGATAAATTTATGTTGCAGTTTGAATAAAGGTTAATAATAACGTTCAATAAAGTTGTTGTAGCACTTTGCAACATGATTCCTAGCACACTCTTGACATGGTAGTATAATCTGAGCATAAATAACGATAGGTAATTCAATTTACGTTGCGTTTTTGCGCGTCCTGCCGTTGTCTCAATTTTGCAAGCAAATAAATGCACATAGACTCACATATAAAAGAGTAAGAAACGGATGAGAGAGGACCACGTTCGAGCATTTTGCATATAAAAATACGGATACGTAGAAAGCAGCGCCATTTAATTTCCACTCTTGCATGAGCACGATATTGGATCTATCAGCTGCTTCTCTTCCCGCCCACATGGTAAAAGCCCATTGAAGGAGTGGGCGAAAATCTTAGGAATCGTGTTATAGACGATGCGGCTAGCAACTCATCCCTATTGTGATTCCGCTTTCCTATACGCCCACAATCACGCTAAACGTGGCCTTTAGATCTTGTTACCCTAGGCTCCGTCTACCCCGTAAGGGATAAAAACGGGATATATGCACGCGTTTGCGGCAATTGAAAGTTTATAGCAGCATCGAACGCGTTAAGTTCAACAGTTATATATAAAGTTGAACATGAACACGGAATTGAAGACCGAGACATCAAACTCCGTAACCTCAAACTTGGCTGCGTGATTTGATTGAACTTGAGCCTTGCAGCTCATTTCAAACTTGATCACGTATGACCCAAACTTCAGCGCAACTTCAAGCGGCAACCGTAACTTGAAACTCAACTACCAACTAAGTACCATGACCAGAATTGAACTTCATGTTGAGCCTTTCGTGTCCCTTTCGCATTGAATATAAGTTTCAACAAGAAACTACCGTGAGACACAATCATAATTCCGAGTAGGTACGAGTAGGCGCGCAGTGTTCATTTCGCTGCCGCCGGGGCGAGCGCTCCAGGATTAAGAACTACGAACTAGTCCGAACATGTCGAGCGTCACTCGACTTTTGTGTAATTATCTCTCATACTTATTATTCCGGAATATTTCAGCAGGAGATTGGTTGAACACCCCTGTACAGATTTTTCATCGTAATTTTAGATTCAAAATTGAGTCACACCTTTGACACCGTACATCAACTTGGAAAAATGGAACAGGGGTGTTCAGTGAGGGAGCGGATCAGAATACATAAAGTTTAAAATGTATAATGAGTTAAAATACATAATGGTTCAAAATATATAACGCAATTTTCTGTAAAACTAGTAGCTAAATGAACTTTTTTGATATCGTAATCTATAGATTGGTTTAGGTTGGGTTAGGTTTGTTTTGTAACAATCCTGTTAATTTGTAACTTTCTGAGAAAATCGCATTATGTATTATAAACCATTTTGTATTTTAACCCATTATACATTTTAAACTGTATGTATTTTAATACGTACCCGTTCAGTGAAACTAACCCAACTACGTGCTGGGATATTTCGGGGTGACTCTTCTTCTTCTCCTTCTTATTTGTGGCGTATCCAGTCGCTCGTATAGTGGGCGGTAAATTGTTACTTGCCGGTCGACGTAAAAATACATCAGGTTAATAATAAAATGAAATTGGTAACGTGATAGCGTTGACAAGGCGTGGGAGGCACTTTTATATCGTAAGACCCTTGTTGTTCCCGAATTGAATTTTCGATCGCCTACACTTGATTTTTTTGTTTCATTAACTTTCTATTAAACATTTTATTACGCTGGCAATATTTACAAAACAAAATATCCTTCATTCCGCAATATTGAAATTAATTCTATTTTAGCACTGAAACGTGATTTAAGTATCTTTACTTTTATTTATGTATGTACTGACTAGCCATAGGAGAGTGAGGTATTTCTACCATTGAAAAAACTAAACTGTGCAAATACTTTTTCTCCTGTGTCGTCACATAAAAAAACACTGTGTACAAACAAAACACTTGCGATAATAATTAATCACATTTAACAATAATAACAGTAGACATATATACCCGCGAGCACGATAAATGCAACTGCGTCGAAATATCGGGACTTTTTTTATTAAAGGTAATCGCGCTCTCCGTCCCATAGAAAATAATGTCTCAAACACTATCCGACTACGTCTAGTTAGTATTCCGATTCTACAGAACACACACGTCTTCATGTGTGTGTGTGTACAAGCTCCAAACTCTACTCATTACTTGAACGCGTATTTACCTTAGCGATAGCTTCGAGGGCAATGCTAGCCGATTCGCCTTTATCCCCTATATTGCCCCTCTGCGGAACAATTTGCCCAAATTAGGTAATCTAAGCTGTATTTGCAAAGTCCTTGGGATTTACGATTATTTGGGATCGGTTATGCGTGTATTTGTAGATTTGGCATCGGTACGAAATTATTGTCTATTCAGCCTTTCAGGGTAAATTGAATGTGGTTTCCACTAGGCTCTAATATTTGGATCACCACCTTATAATTTTTGAACCTGATTGGATTGGATTGGGGGATCCAAATAGTGTTTGTTCAAAATATGGTTTGTTCAGAGCGAAAAAATATACGTGTGAATCTTTCATTTGAAATAATACTGTGTTTTTTTTTTCAAACTACTTATCTCAATTTCGAAACACTTACTACACTCACAGACGTAGTTTGTATTGTTTGCGGGATGCGCGTTTAAGATGTCGGTCGGCGGAATCACGTCTGTAAGAACGCCATGTAAGAACTTTTTGCAATTTTCACATAGCTCAAATTACTCAGCCGTAGCAATTCGCTTTACATAGATTGATAAGCTTGCACGTTACCAATTTGGGAAAGTTTAAAAACCATAGGTAGCCCTGCTACAGTCTCCGCTTCCACAAAATTTTTTTGATTACGAATTGAATATACACGTAAACCTCCGCAAAGTAACGCCTGCTTCAATAAACTAAACTAAACTTCAACTAAAATGGCTTGGGTTGACATAGTAACCAGCAATCTAACTCCAGTAGCACAACAATGGTCTAATCTAATGTATTATGTTACGTAGCTTAATTCTAAGCAGTTGGGACTGCACGGACGTCCGCAGGCCGGCTAACTGCGTCGCACTGTATTAGCATATCTCGACATACCGCTGTCCCTTCGGAATGTCGGCTTGATGCTAATAAATTGCCGATGTTGGTATACTGTCGGATTGTAACATGGATATCGCAATTACAAATGGCTGTACGAGTATAATTTAGACGGCTACAGATCATTTGAGCTATTAAAGGTCTCTGTTCATCAGCCAGTACCATACCACCGCCTTAAAGAAAATGAGTTAGGGTCCGACCACACCGGCCCGTATACGTTTTACCGTATACCGTCAAAGAACATACGCACCGGTGTGTTCGGTCCTTTACTTTTATTATAGAAGTGCAGTATCGACGCGTCGCAGACTAAATACGGTAAACAACGTCGTCCACGTATCTAACTCTTTTTGAAATTCGTAGTTCGTATTATGCTGCTCACACTACCCCCTTATTCATAAACGCTCTATAGGCTTCTGCTAACTTAGCAATCGTTTGTCCTTATCTGTGAAAGGTAAATGTCAAAGTGACAGATAAGGACAAACGATTGCTAAATTAGCAGTAGCCTACAGAACGTTTATGACTAAGGGGGTTAGTGTTTAACAGGAGAGCGTGAGGGTGATTATTAACTTTGAATTTCCAACTTGGTACGGCCTGTGAGCTCCAATAACGACATTCGGGTTTATCTTGCCGTATCTCTCACTCTTATGGGTTTGATACTTGAAACCCGAATGTCCTTATAACATACATACACATACACAAATCACGTCTTTATCCCTTACGCGGTAGACAGAGCCCAAGGTGACAAGACCTACAGGCCACGTTTAGCAGGATTATGGGAGTATAAATGGAAAATGGAATCAAAATAGTGATGGGTTGCTAGCCGCATCGCCTATAACGTGATTCCTATGATTTTCGCCCATTCCCTCAATAGGCTTTTACCATCTGCGCGGGAAGAGATGCAACTGGTACATTCTATGTTTTTTCTTTGCTCCCAGACCAGCATGGGAGAATGTCCTTATAAGGGTGTTACCAAACCAATCGTTCGACCATAGTGTGGTAGCTTTGGCTGAACGACGGATAAACCAATCGATCGACGTCGACTGTTCTACGACGGACGACCGATTGATCGGTGTGCCATCGATCTGGCACTGGCACGCGACGGTGCTTGCAGTGCTACTTTGTTAGCTGAATTTATTCAATTATTGTAGAGGCTAGAACAAGGTATCTGCGATGGGTCCAGTTTATTTAGTACGGGTCTCAACGGTGTACCAACGAGTATGAACCCGTGAGCGCTGACAGCAATTTTATTTAACGGATGGCCCTAGTATGACACGGTCTAATACGCTGAGTAAGATTCAATGAACTACTCAGGCCGAATAAAAAGTGCAGACGGAATTTTGCGAACAAAAATTCGAGGCCGGTTGAAATTATGACTCATCATGCGCGCGTATGGCTCAACCTTTGTTTATAGGAGTTTTTCTTGCACGTGTCTGCGTGCAACTGTATGCATGTGCTGTATTTTTTTCGGTCACAGACACATACACATTTGTGTAGCGCTAATAAGTATCCAATTTATTTAAATATATTATCTTATTACGTACTGTAAAGTAGGTACGTAGAACTGGAATAAACGCTGAGCATTTTATTCGCATCGCAAATCAAAGTAACATGTTCAAGCCCTTAACAAATTCGCCTTCATTATGAATTCGTACTGTATTCAAAGAGGAATGTACATTATATCAAATTCGTCGTACGTTTGTGAAACAAGGATTTACACGAAATCTTAAACGAGTTAAAATGGCGGTACTTGTTCACGTTTTATGGAATTCTTTTGAAGTTCAATCCCATGCGTGTCGCTCCATGCTAAATAAATTCAAATCGAATATAGGAATTGGATTTGATGTGATCATTTGATGCGACATGTAAATAACGTTAACGTCTTTGTAAGGGCTTTATTGAGCGACAAACAAAATATACAATTATATACTACCAAGAGTAGGCCCTTTCATATTGAATGTACTAGTCTGTCTCTATCAGGACTGGGTAAAATAAACACGTAAAATAAAAAAGTTTGGGGTCATTCAATTTAGATTTTATCTAAATGGGTTAAAACATAGGCAAGCGCTGTATGTTTTCACACAGTCTTAACTAAAAATGTATAACTGCGGACCGGCGATGACTGAATTGCCAGACGTTTAGACTTTTTTTTATTCGTCATCAACTTTGTCGAAACTATATTTATGTTCGGTGTCATAGTAAATAGGTACACCTGTTTATGCAAACTACGCTAAAAATGTAAAGCTACCAAGAATTCTAACTCTAAGAGTCCTGATAAGTAGCGTAAATGCCAGACGTGTATAAAACCATATATGTTGCTACAGACGGTTGTGTAGCAGCCGTAGTCAGCGGACACTGATTCCCTTATTTATTTTCCGGTTACCGCGTCCGAGGTGTTCACTGTGGCAAAAAAAGTTGGCTTAGAGCTCTGGCAACCCTGGTTGAGGAAATCGGGGACGTATAAAATGCACCCGGAGCATAAATATTAAGGCGGGTCTGTTTTATTCAGCCCTTGGCCGCATGGATTTATTGCGCCCTTGGTTGCTGATAAGTGTGAGCACTTGGCCCTTTTTTCAGTTAAAGTCAGGAATTCTGAAGAATTATGAGTCATAACTACCCGGCACCGGTACTTAGGCTACGAATTTTTAGGCTAATGTATGAGTATGAGGAATGGGCTTTGAACGTTCGTGTAGCGATTAGCTTTTAAGTCATTATGAAGTTTTAGGTAAAAGTGAAGGCCGAACTGTGAATCTACTTTGAATTGATCTTTATTGGCCTTTGATCCTAATAACAATTTGTGGTTGAGTCTTTCTTAATTTTCTCCCTAGATAGTGGGAACTCAGATAACAGTAAAGAAAAGCGAGATAAAGTTTGCCTCCCATTTTTACCTCTAACTTCCTGTAAAAATACACGGTTTGACAGAAAAAGTTGACAAATCGACAGTGCGATATGATTAAGAGTCCGTTGTTAATTCTCTTACCTTGCATTACGTTTCTAAAAAAACGCGGTTCATGTATACCTATCGCATTTTAGCACACTATCATTTGGCGTGAACATAAAACAGACCTTTCACACAGCTTGTTAGTTAGAATGGGACATCTGTTTTACGTCTGCGATAAAATATCGTGAGCTAGTTCCTGCACTTTCATTATTTAGGTAGGGTATATCTATACCCCTGTATTTATGGCAATTTTTATAAGTAAGTAAGTAAATGCTTTATTGTACAAATTTAAAGAAACGGACACAAATGACAAAAAAAAACATTTAAAATATGCACACATAATTGAGTCATTTCAAACTTTTCCCTCCGTTCCAAAGTCTCAATGCCATTAATAGGTTTAAAATGTCAATCATGTTTTAAACTACAATTCGTTCAGGAATACACAGGTCAGTCGGTAAGACATACGAGTATATAAATTTTGCGTTAATTCTTAAAAAAGAGCCTCTTCACAGTGCAACTAATTGCACAACGCAAAAGCAACGCAGTCCTCTTTCAGACTTCGATGCATTCGCAATCAGTCGCCCTCGTTTGCACAGCAAAATTTGCAGTTTGCAAAAGCGCGTGGTGCCTTTGCACTACAAAATGAAAACCTCGCAAAATGTAGCCATCATCTTAATATCTTTTTAATTTTCCGCTTTGATTCATTAATTTCATTAGGTTAAAAATCAATAAAGATGCGCAAACCACTAACGTCTTTCTTTCCCAGTGTCAAATTCAGAATGTTTCCCCTAATCCAAACTCAGCGTTTTGAATTTGGAACGCAGCGAGCTGCCGAGCGCGGGAAAATCGCGGAGCTGTCAGTTTGCACCGCGTTCGTGCTGTGATAAATAGCTACGGACGCGTTCATTTACTTGCTTTGCTTATATTTGTTGAGGCAACATTATTTTGGGGGTTTCGTTGCTTATACAAGATAAATAAATAACTTGGTATCAAGAAGATTCTTAGTTAAAAGCAGTTAAGTCCCAGTTTACTATTTAAACATTTATTTGCATCGTTATTTCATCTTATCATATACACGAGTATTTAGTTGTTTTGTCAAGAGTAAGTTTTTTCTCTTCACTTTACTTGAATTGGCATCTCTTAGATGTGTAGTAGGTAGATGAAAATTGATTTCACTCTAGTAAAATGTAACCTTCTTTATTTTGCCATCTAGAATGAACTGGGGCGACAGCAACAGCTCAATTGGGGGAACAAAATGTATGAGGTTGTATATTATGTTGCTTTTATACCAAGGGAAAAACACTTTTTCACGCGACGGGGCGAAACATAAAATCAGTATAGATCTTTCTCTGTCATGCAAAATAGCCGAGCTGGTAAATATTGACCACAGAACTTTGCGGGAGTGTCACGCGTATCCATTCATTGACGTGTAAAAACAGATACTTTTATATTCTCAATGTTGGCTGCAAAATAAACTTCAAATCTCATACGAGTATCTTATTTTTACAATGAGTTCAGAAATTCATTAAATACTCCTTACTTCACTATCTAATTAATTGCAATAAGGAGAAGTTCTGAAACACTTTACAGCGGCGCCTTTCACAGATGGAAGCTTTCGAGTGCACATTCCAGTTTGTATTTATTTGCATTAAACTGGCTAACAACTCGAATTAAAAGTACTAGTTTAAAGTGTTAAATATCCAGTAGGCTTATTACCTAACTCGCTTGCAATCGCCATCGTGTTCATTTTGACAGTTCTTGTATGAATGTGACAGCTAGCTGATTCCGATGCCAATTGTCAGCCCATACATGAACTGTCAAAATGAACGCAATGGCGATTGCGAGCGAGTTAGGTAATAAGCCTACAGGTTCGAATTAGCATTGGATGTTGAGTAGTTTTCGCGGAATCACGGATAAAGGGAACTTAAATGTAGCGTTTACTTGTTGAAACCAGTAAAATGTATGTAACTATGGAAATTTAATATCGGTAAACATATCCCAGCTTGATTTTACTTTACTACTTTACTAGATATAGTAAATATTTTTACACGTAAAATGGCGTGCCAAATCATACCCAATAAATGTACCTATTTACAAATGAGTGACCTCCCAACCTAATTTTAAAAGTAAGTATTTCCCTCTGGCATTGACCGTGATTTCCAAGTCACGCGACTGGTTTCCGGGCGATTAAATTTGACCACTCGAAGAGGGGGAAGGAGGGAGAAGTCAAGAACAATAAACACAATAAACATGAGTTATTGTCGTTATTCATTAGCTGTCAAAGCGGGTAAACGTACAGTGAGATAACATTGTTGCTTAACTAGTTACGCCGAGTTGCTTATCATTATCAAATTAGGGAATATTCGTAAGTCGCATTTAATAGTTGTCGACAGACAAGGGCATTCAACGGCCGACTGGTCGCGGTAATCAACGTTTGAAAATGATAAGAGCTTTTAATAAAACTGTGGTACCATAAAATGAATCAAGAATTTTACTTCTTGATTTTTTATGTATACATTTACGGTTTTACCGTTAGAAATTAAAGCTCTAAACGACACTGAAAGTTAGAACACAGAAAAATCCGAAAAGTAAACCTATGGCCGGCAATCGAACCCGGTTCCTCGTCATTCCGTGACACCGCCTATAGCAGGTAAACCTGCAGGGGGCGAGGATTTGTTCTAATTTTCAGTGACGATTAAAAATTTAAATCTGTGATGTATGAAATAGGCGTTTAAGCTTAATTCTCGCGTTGAAACCTGATCAGATTGAATTAAACTTTTTTCTGGGATTTTGTTTTATTTTCAGTTTTCTACTCAGAATCACGAGCAATGTTGATCCTGATATGTGAAAAAAATGACCCGTGGTTATTTGTTGGCAAAGATCGACTGAAGAGCCAATGGGCACAGCGAAATCTTAACTTCTGTACAAAAATTGTCTTAAAAATGCACGGCGGATAACATTAAAGCTTTACAAAATAAAAATTTAGATTGCGGTCCACAATGTGAAAATCTAGTCGAGATAACGCGAGTTAGCATTATGCCTGTTCCTATACTCCAAACATACCCCAAAAATATCTTTAACCGATGGATAGGAGAGTAAGATTTTATCGAGACTACTCTCGACGTATGGTACGAAATTCGAATTTCGAACAAAATTATAGACTCCTGTTTCTAATTCAACCTAGTTCACACTGGTCTTAAAATTTTCCACGTCGACTGAACCAAAATGCACGGGTAGTTACACACAGACCCTTCCATTGGATCAAAGGTTGAGAACACAATAGATTGGAATGATTTATGATCTGTAAAGTAAAATCTACCCCTTAGGGTTGAAATTATTTGAAGACATGCTCCAGGAAATTGATATACGTGATTTTATAAAATTGTTGAAGTAATTAAAGTTACATATGAATAAGTAGGTATGTAGGTATGAAATAACTAATTAGTAAACGAGTGTGGAGTGTGGTAATTGCTTAATTAATGGATTTGAGAGGTTCCAGTACAAAACGTACCTCTTCTGATTCCAGACTAATTTTAAAAAAACTTTATAAAATAAACTGCAAATATAATGAAACGAAAGCGCTTGAACCACAAATGTAATAAATATTATGAGTCAATTTACTGTTATTGATACAGTTTCAAACAAAACAATGCTTTGCCTATACTATAAATACAACAAATATTATGATGGGCAAATGGTGGCATGGTGGTGGTATAGTGGCTTGAAATACGGTACCGCAGCATAGGACCTCGTCGTTCAGAGGGGGTTTTAAATATATATATATACATATATATATATAGCCTTTTTATTCCGAATTCGCTACAATTTCATTTTTGTTGTTGTTGTTTCTTTTTTATTATTAAATTGTCGCGTAATTCGGCGTGCCTCATGGCATAGGCCTCCTCCGTGCATTGGAGGGTTTGGGCTATAGTTCCCACGCGCGCCCAGTGCGGATTGGGAACTTAACACACACCATTGAATTTCTTCGCAGATGTGTGCAAGGTTTCCTCACGATGTTTTCCTTCACCGAAAAGCTCATGGCAAATTTCAAATGCAATTTTCGCACTTAAATTCCGAAAAACTCAGAGGTGCGCGCCCGGGATTTGAACCCACGACACTCTGCTTGAGAGGCCACAGGTCAAACCACTAGGCTACCATGGCTTTTTTCTTTTTTTTCTTTTCGTCTTTAATTTAATTTTCTCTTTCTATTACAAGTATTATAACTAGCTTCCGCTAAAGGGACCAGACTGCAAACCAGCGCTGGGTTCATGTACCCCGGCATATGCTGAGACTGGTTCCCGTTGCCGGGACATAGCCCGCCTAGTCTATCTCATTGTTTTTTTTTCTCTATTCTTGAATCTGCTATCAACTTAACTTCAATGTTTGTATTGTGGTAATAAATTATTATTTATTTATTTATTTATTTGAATAATGAACATGCAGTGCCGTGGCGTGCTAGTGCTAGGGTAAACTTCCACCAACAATATCTGTCCAGAAACCGTACCTATTTGTGGTTAATCACAAGTTATCGACAGCGACTGTCAATTCACAACATTTCAATTTTTTTACCTTGTGTTTTCTTATGCTCAATAAATAGTACTTTGAAAACTAGGAGACCCATATTTTTTCTTTTCGCGAAATTTGTATTCTAAGTTAGTCAAAAATAATATTGAAATCACGAAAATTTCAAAAACGCTTGTAAGGTTGAATCTACACGTTACCTTTGCCTGGGTCATAAAAAAATAAGATAAGATTGATGTCTACATTGTCTACTGGTTGTCATAACGGGTTGTCATTTTGAATTTTTGATTGACGTTTGGTGATTTGATATTGGTTTTTATTGGATTTTAATTATTCGCATTTTCTGGACTGAATTGGAAATAATTGACAACAAAATAAGCCACATAATAAAACAAATTGAATGTTTGCATCCACCCTGACTTGCAGCACAGTCTTCACATTTCACATCCAATATAGTTTCTTCTGCCTCGTTAATGCTTGCGACAACAGAGTACATTTTAGTACGAACTCGGTGCTCAGGAGTTACTCTGCCCTTGATAAAACACACAGCATTCTCTCGTTTACTTCCACATAGCCTACAGAAGTTTCAACGTAAGCATCCCCTGATGACAACAAAACCTTAGCTCCCCGGATTTCGGCAACGTTAAACGAGTCGTTTTCACGCATGTATTGCAACAACATCATATAATCCACCTTGGGAAGGTTTCGGCTGTCTGCCATGGCATAACCGTCCGAAACTTTCATCAAATCAATTTAATAAATATAACAATGCTTTTTCAAAACAAAACGAACAAACAACATCGATCGGCAAACAACACTGATATTTGACATTGACACCTTTTTGACATTGACATTTTTATTCATAAATAATTAGGAAAGCAAAGGTATACTACGACGATGCCTTACTTCGGATTTTTTGAAGATTTTTGTGAATATTACGTTAAATAAGTAATAAAAAAAATCAAAAAAATATAGAATGGAATACTTAAACACAAAGCTCGAAATGGTTGTCGGTACTTTAGTAATTATTTAAAATTGAAATGTTGTGAATTGATCAAGCCAAGAGACATTTGGAATGCGACTCGTGGAAACAATGGAGACTTCCGCCAACCTTGTTGCTTCCAGTAACGGGAAATGGCGTCGCTTCGATTAATTTTGAAAATGAATCATAGACAACTGCCTGTTGTGGGTGCGACTAGGAGCAAGTGACTGTTACGAAGCAACCGTGTGTGATGCACGTGGCATTATGCTCGAGAAATATGGACAAAAAAGGTTGTTATTAAAAAAAATTGTATTAAAATTAAAAAAATTAAAATACATCTTCTATTAAGTAAATCCTTTGTAATTAACAATGGCAACTTCTCAGAAACAGGGTAGTTTTAGTTAACAATAATAATGGGAGAAAAATACTTATAAACCCCTACCAATTAAACCGCAAAGTATCTTTTACAAGTAATGTTTTTAAATTCGTTACCAAAAGCTGCCTTTTTAACGGACTATTCAACATAATGAGTAAACTGGCTAAAGCCGATCTGAGTTGGACTGGTTTCAATTTGGTTTTTAATTGGGAAATCCGATACGTATTATATTATAAATTACAAACATTACAATTTGAGTAACTTGTTACTTATGACAACAGAATATAAAAATACAGATATAATTTTACTATGCAATAATCCACGATTGCTGTTTGATGTTCTATCTCTACGCCCCAAAAGGGTGTAAGTGCTATATAGAGACTTGACATGTGTGTAAGTGAGAATAGATACTGATCACAGAAATCGGACAGACTCATTTACACTCATATAGTGAATACTCAAAATTATAAGACAGTTCCTCTTCTTTGTGACTATCGTAATTTTCACGTAAAATGCTTGACGATGGCCACAGTTTGTATACGAAATTTGAAAGTTCCCTATCCTTATTCTACTCTTACTCAAATAGCCAACTCACATGGACAACAGATTCTCTATGTCTGTATTTATATAATTACCATCCAAACACAAATTAGAATGAATATTTGAATCACATTACTTATGGACATAGACAACACTTGTGTCAGTTGGCTATATAATTATACTATACTAAGTTTTCTGATTCAAATAAATCACTACATGGTATAAAAAAGTCGCTTTTCGCTATCTGTCTGTCCCTATGTATGATTAGATCTTTAAAACTACGCAACAGATTTAGATGCGGTTTTTTCAATAGAAAAAGTGTTTCAAGAAGAAGGTTTATTATGTACCTACATGCATAATATACTCGTAGTAGAGAATCACCGATTGCACCCGTGCGAAGCCGGGGCGGGTTGCTAGTTAGAGTATGAAATTAATGAACGCTTTTACAAAATTTCGCCCTAATCTGCTCACAAAGCATCAACTTTTCGCCGTTTATGTTTAATTAAATGAACACTGGGCCTTACCTGACACAAAAGCCTATATTTAAAGGACCTTTCAAATCAGTACGTGACTGACAACTGCTTAAGTCGTGACCAGAAACAGTAATTAACCACAAACAAGATACAATCGCCGTCAGCTACACCCGGCAACAACGTAACTATAATCATAAGGGTTGCTCGGGTTGTCAACCTGGGATTTCCGAATAGCAGCCTAATTTTCGGATAACTAAATGTTTAGGGTTACCATACCTCAGGATTCTTTTTTATCTGCAATTTTCTCACGAGATAACGGCAGGGCTTTAAACATGACATTGGATTTTTAAATTAAATAAAGCAGATTTTTGCATTTAATATTTACAGTCAACAATGGTACACAAAAACATGATTTACTGTTAATTATACTTGCGAAGATATCTCAGAGTTTTTCTATGCAAATACTGTCGCACAATTTTCCAAATTGGATTGTTATTTTTAAAGTGTTGAACATTTTCATGGGCCAGCGCTATAACAATCAGAGGCCCAATGTGGGGTTTCTGTTTGTCCCAAATAACTAGTTTCAGTTTCTGCATTTTATTCTGCCTTTTCGACTTCGAGAGCGACCCTGGCTTCTGTTTCAAATGAGCATTGATTAATATCTCCCCCAGCCGAAGGGTTTTGTCGCATAATTCCACCGTTTCTCTGCCTCCCACTCGATAGAATACATGCTACGTAGCTAGTAACAACTACTTTTTTATCCACGACTTCGTGTGTATAGAATTCGTAGTAATAAGAGATAACACACTCAGATGGCAATTAAATTACTGTTGGACTACTGTTGTTACTAGTCTTCGTTATGAACAACGGTTGTCATAATTAAAACCAACCATGACGTAAAATATGATAGATGGTGTATATCTTTATTTATATTAAATATAATTTAATTAGTGGTAGAATCTATCTCCCAGCACGTAGCTAAATGCTCAAGACATATGTCGGCCATTTGATAACTAACTAACAAGACAAGGTAAGAGATAAAAACTTTTAAATTCCGTATCTGATAAAACTATACCACTGCACTGAATGGTATTAGTGGATATCATATTCGCTACATTAAAGTGAACATGTGCGAAGGCCAGAGCGAATAAAAACATCTCTATTATCGACGTTTCCGGAATGACATGATTTATGTTATATTTTTCGCCTGCGTCAGTGCCATACGAAAGTTTTTCTCTATTGCCAGCACCATTATTTTCTTGTTGCGTAACCGGTTTCATACAGAATACAGGTAACAATCAATCAGTCGTGTGTTTGAATAACGGTTTGTTTGTTCATAAGAAATTAATTAAGCCACCTAGGAACATGAAGGGAAAGGTTTTAGAATTTGTGGTCAACGTTCGTTACCTACTTCAATTTAGTAAGTATTCATTATGTTCATAATAGTGTTGTAAGTTTTTGTCGTTTTCATAGAAGTTTTAAGTCGGTAGTTTTGCTGACTGAGATTTTTATTTTAATATCGTTAACGATCAATTCTGTGTGACACCAACAATGTGCAACGGCGTCAGATTTATCGTTGAACGCTACGTATCGGGAGATTTGGTTCGACGAAGAGACTTCATGAGATTCGTTTTGGGATTTTTAAAAATGCGTATTGCTTTAGCAAATTCGGTAATTTGTGCTTGATTCTTTAAAAACAAACATAATTAGCTCGCATTACCGCAGTAAATATTATTGTGTGGGGTGAAATTTAGTCACACATGCCATATTTTAATGGAACATGATTTGTTCTACTTAATTTTACTCAGTGCTCTTGTAATCTTACAGATACTCGCGGAACAAAATTTGACATATTTGCCAAAAATCACCTGCGATTGGACGAGTTGCAGTACGATGCCCCCTTAACTCGACAGTCATTTTTTGTATTGTATGAAAATCGCTCAAGTTTGGCAAAGTTACGTGCTCATTAAAGCCATGTTCCCGAGCGACACCACCGCAACGAAGTCACACATTTAAGTAATTTATTTGCTCCGGATGTTTTGATACGGAGCCGGAACTCCGAAACAATTCTTCTGTGCCTGTGCCGAATGCTGGAATATTTTTGCGTATAAATTACGCCGGACCGCTATAAAATCGTTCATAATCTTTATTGTCCATGAACACGAAACATTTTGTTCTTTCTAACTTCGTTAACGAGTATAACTTGTAAATTAAAACAGTATCACTTTTAGCTTGTGAAGAAAGTTTCGATTACCGACACCGATAGGTACAGTATCAGACTGAAATTAATGATAACTCGAACTCAAACATTTATTCGCCTTGATACAAGATCAAACCCTAACGATAACACTGACACGATGGATACATAACTATGAACACTGATTACAAGTTAAACTGTCAAGGCATCGAATACACCCATACTTACATGAGATGACACGCTTTTGATGTGTTTGCAGGTAATTTCGTGTGCCACTAACCTTGTGAACATCTCATTTATTGACAAGGGTCAGGGACACCATCAAAAGACGCTGAAATTGGAATCTTATGACACAAATTTATGCCGTTGCAGAATAGTCGTTTGCCTCTCACATACCTGCCTTCTACAACTCTCTTCCATGTACTAAATTCATTTAGCAGGAGATACGCGTAATCACCGGCGCCCTTGATAGCTCCAAAGGCAACTAACAGTACCTACATTTTAAGTTCATTTGTTTCTTACTTACATCGAACTGTCCAGCAAATTACGTATACGATTGAATATGTTATTGGTTGGTTTGTATATATTTGGCCAGCATTTATTTTTAATACAGAACTTTCACACTTCTCACCATAAAGGCAGCATATTTTTATGGGGTCGTCTAGATACCAAAATTATCGACGAGCGATGATTCATATCACTAGGGGAGCAGATTCGGGCAGTTTGTCTGATGTATGCGGTAATTCGGCAGTTAAATGCCTCTTCAGACCTCCGAAAAGGTCGAGAACGGAAGCGGGCTGTGTCAAGTGCTTACAGCCTATATTGTCATGAAAATATAAGGCTTATTTATTTTAAACGTTTCCAACGTATGGTAAGAGCCGTAAATAATAAAGGCACCGAACAATGTTCGATTGTTTGATTCAAGACTGTAAAGGCTGAATAACAGCCTACTGAAGAGTGTATTTCTATCATGCTGGTCTGGGAGTAATAAAAAACATAGAATTTACCAGTTGCTTCTCTTCCCGCGCGATGCTAAAAGTCCATAGAGGGAATGGGTGAAAGTCTTAGGAATCATGTTATAGGCGATGCGGCTGGCAACCCGTCACTATTTTGATTTCCCTTTCCACTTATACGACCTTAATCATGCTTTAGCCTTAAGGTTTTGTTACCTTAGGCACACTCTACCCCGTATGGGATAAAGACGTGATATCTGTATGTATGTGCGTATGTATGAAGAGTGTAGTACACTGTAGAATATTATGATTATAACGTATTATGCCTAAAATGTACTTTCAAGTGCTGGGAATTCTGCTATTCATCACTGTCATGAAATGTTGAAGCAGTTTACAGTGGGTACAAGTTGCAAATTTTAAACCAATATCAATATAGGGGTCTCAGCACCGAATATAACTTTGTCCTATTCGGTGTTGAGACCCTTGGTCCGTGGGGTCCTAGCGCTATTAGCCTCTTCAAAGACATTTCGAAGAGGCTAATAGACGCTACGGGTGACCGCAGAGCTGGCAGCTTCCTTGGACAGCGTGTTAGTATCGCTGTCCAAAGGGGGAATGCTGCCAGCGTCTGCGGAACTATGCCACGGGGGCCCCTCCTTTTTTAATTATTTTATTTTAAAATTAGTTTTAGTTTAGTTTTAATTCGATTTTACTATTAATAGTTTATTTTACTATTAATAGTTTTAATTAGTTTATTTTGTTTTAATTCCATTTTGTATCCTATTAAATAAACTCATTTAATTCATTAGCAAACATTTGGGTATATAGGTAGGTTACTACCTATTTCAAGGGCCTGTTTCACCACTCTCTGTTAATTTAAGTTCCAGTTATCTTAAGTGTCGGTTATCTACGATGACATCTCTATCTGTTCCGTAGTAGTAAATAGAGACGGAATCACAGATAACTGACACTTAAGATAACTGGAACTTAACAGAGAATGGTGAAACAGGCCTTAAGTGGATTAAAGTAAACCCATTTGTACTTTATTTAATGTAAACTCACAGGAACCTTTCTGTTACAGGTATTGGTGAATACTACGTTATCTTAAACTGTAACATCAGGAAGACTAAACAGGTTATCTAGAATAAGTTTAATTTTAGTGTGTTTCTTCCATGCTGCTCTGGGAGTAAAGAACATACACAAATCACGTCTTTATCCCTTACGGGGTAGACAGAGCCTGAGGTAACAGATACCTATAGGTCACATTTAGCAAGATTGCGGGCGTATACCTAGGTGAAAAATGAAACCAAAATAGTGATGGGTTGCTAGCCTCATCGCCTAATAACATGATTCCTATGATTTTCGCCAATTCCCTTGATGAGCTTTTACCATCTGCGAGGGTAGAGAAGCAACTGGTATATTCTATAAAGAAAAAACGTAGAATTTACCAGTTGCTTCTCTTCCCGCGCAGATGGTAAAAGTACATCGAGGGAATTGGGTGAAAATCTTAGGAATCATATTGTAGGCGATGCGGCTGGCAACCCATCACTATTTTGATTTCCCTTTCCAGCTATACGCCCTTAACCATGCTAAACGTGGCTTTAAGGTTTTGTTACCTTAGGCTCTGTCTACTCAGTAAGGGATAAATACGTGATGTGTGTATGTATGTATTTCTAAGCTTTTTCTGACGGTACGTACCTATTAAACGTACTCTAGCATACTAAGTCATAGGCGATGCTGACTTACCATCAGGTGACCCCGGGCGACTTGCTTGTTTAGTTCCATATTTTAATTAAAGAAAAAACTTTAACACGAAATAGTACCTTTAAGTGTGCTCCTCTTTTTGCCTTTTAAGTCCACTATCAAATGTCTGTGATTTCTGTTACTTTGAGGTAAAATTGAAATATGATACGTATGAATTCTCGAAATCAATGCAATATTCGCGCCCGACGCTGAGCAAAGCATTCCGAACGAATCGTTCCAATCTGCATTCAAACGATTTTCAATAAACTGATTCGGAATATTTGCAATCATCACTGAAATCAAATCATGGTGCCAACCGCTTGGAAGCGTATAGTATTTTGTATGCACATGCCAATAACGGAAGTAACGGATCATGTGTATGGTAAGTTACCATACAACTGCCAAAGAAATTATTGCTGAATTGTATGAGAAAAGTATCTTTGACCGTACCCATTCGCCTTTTTCATCAGATTATCAGAGTGATTGTAATGATTCGAGGAATAAGGAGCATTAGTACGTACACAAAGCATCTCTTTTTAAAATAATTTACTATCAAAACAAAAGTTCAAACGTATTTCAACAAGTTTTCGAAATGTCCTTCTCCTTCCTGTACTCACAGTTCTGTACGTCGACGACTTTACTCTACTGAGTACAAACTCGTGCAATTTTACGATCTCAAACGCTTGGATTATTTTTTGTACACCAGTCTTGAACTCACCCCACAAAAAACAGCGCAGTATGGTCCGGGCTACGTGGGGGTCATTCCCCCGGACTGCTGCGTCCTATCCAACATTCGGGGAACACCTGATCAAGGTAACTTCGAGCCCGCAGGGAAAAATGTGCTGGAGATCCGTCTTGTTGAAAATGCAAATTTTGTTCCGGTATTTGTTGCGACATCATTGGCAATACGTTCCTCAAGAGGTCTACCATCAGACCATCACTAATTGCTAAATATCAGTAAACGAATAAGCGGGAAGCACGATTACTTTAAATTAATAAATCCGCAACATTAACAAACTAATCAAAATGCACCTACGTTTGTTATGACATGGTAATTCATTATGACATTTGCAGTGAAAAGGTTCCATTTTCAGATTAATTTTCTTTCAGCGTGCGTCAGATAAGCGTGACGTCATGATGGGAGACACTACGAGACTTTCTATTCTGTTCTGTTAGAAAACTAGCAAAAGTTAATCACGACGTATTTTAATAACTTAATTAGTGCATTTTGTTCTCTATCGTTAACTTAGCCGAAAATGCTTACCTTATATTACGTCCAATGTGTCACCCTGTAGTATTTTATATTTTAACCAAACGTTTTCATTATTTACCTCGACGTTTCGCTCCAAGCTCTCGAGATCGAGACCATTGTGTTCGCGTTTAAGACGTTTATACTTTCACGATTTGTATTCATTTTATTATTTTAGCTAAACGTTTAGTATAAATCAAACATTATTCATTATTTTCTGTCTCGTTTAAATATAAATTATAATATTTTTAATTGAAGCTCGCTAATTATTTTCAATTTTGTCAACGGAGGTCTGTAGGTGGGATGTTAAACTCTTGAGTCCCCGCGGACCCTCAGGTAATGGATACAAATATTTGCTCCAATTAACTCGTTCGTCAGTTACACCGTAAATTGATTGATCCAATAGGGATCAAATGTTTGCCGGGCGCGGATGGCAACAAAAAAGACGGCTTTAAAAAAGGCAAAAATGTACCGATTTAAATAAATGATGAGAACAAACAACATTCTGGAGTAATTCGTACAAATATACAAATTCAAACAAATAAATAAACCGGCCAAATGTGTAACCAGGCGCAGAGGGTTTGATGATATGCGGCATACATTCACTATATGTTTTTGTACCGATTTGTGGTGTTCAATATTTGTATTGTATGTTTTAGTGGCCGTGATAGTTTTCCTTTTACATTCGTTATATGGAAGAGATCCCAAAGGATAAGTTCACCTATGTACATCTGTTTATCTCATTGCCTACCACTCTCGTGATTTATTATGTCTCCAAGAACTAAGATACTTTAACACTAACTATTTATCCAAAAACAACCCACGCGATGAGATGAGAAATATCCTCTTTAAAAAAAAGACCAGATGGGTGTCGATAATTATGCCCAATTACAGATTTCGAGTACCTACAAATAGTCTCTGAATTAAACCTCGGACAGACACAAATGAACATGGCGAAAGTATAAGATGTGATGTTAACTGCGGAACCCTAAAACAGATACAAATGTATTTAGATGACGAGGAGATGTCAAACGTAAACTGGATGGTACGTGTGATTGAAAACTGATTGTTAAGGGATGGGTTTGCCGAAGTAACATGAACATGACAGGTGCTAAGACGCATATCAGGAAAATTATCTATTTAATCAGATAGTAAATCAACTAAGTTATATTTTCCTAAATTATACCACATCTAACTAGCCTGCATCAAAATCACGTCCATCCAACCATGCTAACCCCTACAGGGCGCATTAAACAGGATTAAACTACTTTTAAATTTCTCTGTCTACGATTAAACTAAAGCGGTCCCCGGGAACTAGTATTGTTTGCGCGGCTAATGTTGGCAGCACCGAGTTGTGGTTACATTTTCGACCTTACCAGGCTACTACGAGCTGTTAATGTATGGAAAATCCCAGCGGTTAACAAAGGCTACAAGTTCTGCTGCTGTAATATTCCATTAATATTTCGCTTGGGAAGGCAAGATTCATAAATATTTAGCGGCTTTCGATGAGAAAATTGAATCGAACTTCGTAAACGGATGGGATTAGGCCGTTGGAGTTGATTTTCGATAAATTTTGGGACAGCTGAAAGCATTGGAAAGTGGTCATTGCAAATTTTCGCTAGCTTTTATGCGGGTAAGAATGAAAGTAACATCAACCCCCCTTTTGCTCTGAAATACATACATAATTATAAAGTACTTACAGATCTGGTACGTATGTCAATGTTGCTCTAACTAGGATCTTAATGGTCTTAGTCTACATAGCCTTCATCAAAAGGTAAGGTTGGTGATTCAACAAAATCTGAACCGTTTGTACTAAATGTGTCGTTCCCGCCCGAAACAGGACACCACTTAAGTTCGCCTCAAATACACTAGAGACATCCCAAACCCTAATACATAATAAATACCCTCCTTGAAGCGAGTTGTCAACTTATAATTGCACCCTACCTGTACTTTTATCCTTGTTAAGAGCCTTTAAATTATTCTAGAACGTTTAACAGGAGGCATTGTTAAAAATGTCTGACGAAATGCTTAGCGGCTTAGCCTCGTGCTTTTCATTATTTCATCCCCTCGAGTCCGGCAGTTGAGAAAACAAATTACTCTTTACTAAATGGACTGCTGGCCGTCTGCGCAGCATACTGGAATATGCACAGTTTGCACAGTTTTAAAATTAACTTAGGAGAACGACTGACAAAGCGCTGAGCAAATGCAGATTCTGAATTAGTTTTGCTTTTTCCGCTAGCATTTTAGAGTAGCGTTTATCATGATCCTAAAGTATTCCATTTCGCACACTTCTACTGGTTAAAAAGAGACAGGTATTTGCTTTATGTCCGCAGAAAAAGCTAAGCGTTCTTAAGCCCTCTTATACTGCAGCGATTTATGTAATATTGTGACTATTGTGGGAGTCCACAGCCGTTCCACGCGTAAATAAAAGCACTTGTGATATCCATATTTTATACATTTATTGCCACGTCCAATGGTCCCTTGTATTACCCAATAAAATTATTCTCCTGCGAACAGCTACCATTCCACCTTCCAGCGGAACTCAATAAATACGATCTGAAGAAAATGGAGTCGTAACTAGAACGGTATCCGAGACACTTAATCAGAGTTTCAATTTGGAGTTGTTTCGCTCCGTAGGTTCCGAAACAGGTATTTTGGTGGCGAAAAATACGTGCAAGTATTTCTTTACGAAGTCCTCGTACGTACACTTTATAACAAGTTTTTTTTTTAGCTTTGGTTGAGATATTACGTAGTCTATTTTTAGCTTACCTGGTCTTCAAAAAGCGTAAAGTTGCCTATCTGGGCCACGTGCTTAGGCACGCCAGATACGAACTCCTGCAACTTATAATGATGGGCAAAGTAGCAGGCAGAAGAGCCGTCGGCCGTAGGAAGAAGTCGTGGTTGCGCAATATCCGGGAGTGGACCGGAGTCGCAAGTGCTGCCGAACTTTTCAACCTCGCGAAGGATCGGAGGAAATATGCGGAGCTGACTGCCAACCTCCACTAGTTGGAGAGGCACTATAAGAGAGAGAGGTCTTCACTCCACTTCTGTGGTACGTATACTAAGAGGCTCAAGCCCAATCCACCGTACACATGACTGTTCAACTAAATCTTCTACTGACCACTAGATGGTGCTGCCCAAAAGTTACCTTCTATTTGACACTAGATGTCGCTACCTAGCTATAAAAAAGTATTTTCACCGAACAAATACACGAAGGCAAAGCCAGTAAAGCATGTAAATTCGTGTCTATCCTCGCATCAGGGAAGTGGCCCGTGACAGGCATTGTGAGCTCGGATGTCCGGGTCCGGGGTAATTGCCCCGGACGATCCAATCCCGGAACGATCTGAGTACGATATTGATCCAGTATTATCGTGGCGACGAATTTAGTCATTGGGATAAAAAATAAGATATATGTTTATTAAACCTCATTTATCGCACAGGTTACGAAACCATACAAGGGGATTTACTGTCCGTCAACTAGTATTCTCTTATGGTCAACATAAAACAAAAGGCCATTTTTAGACGAGACCACGCACATAATAGCAACTTCAATATAATGATAGATTTTTGGCTGTGGATACAGAGCTCTTTAGCCGAACCACTTCTGGCAAAACAAAGCTATCGCTCAAAGAGCAAACTAAGAACGTCATGAAATAATTGAGACATTTCGCGTCCCGTTTAAGAGTTTTTTGTTCATTTAAATCGGAATGGGTCACCAGACCCTGAAAGTTCCGATAGCCTGACAAAATTGCGACACCTGGCAACACAACACTTTCGACAAATACCACGTTAAAAGACAAACCCTTTCACCGCAACGACACGATAGTTCTACTAATTATTGGGATGGAGGCGCTCGGTCCGACGTGTTCGGAACTCACTCACTTCTCATCTCGCAATGCTGTATTACAATCAATACGAAACTTTGCCTTTGAGGCATGATACCGGCCACGAGCGGAGGCGATAGTTGTTACTAACAAAAAATAATACAACGAACATAACTTTTCGGTCGTTAATAATGCAATACAACTCAGGTAATAAACAACATAGAAAACAGGTACATACGTAGAGAAAATAATGTTCTTGGGAAAGCGTAGAGCTGTCGAAATGAAATTTAAATCAAATTCTTTGTACTTCAGTACCTTTTGGATTGGACCTGCATTAGCACGAGAGCGCACAAGAGTCGCAGATAGATTGCCCGTCTTTTTCTTACTACACATACATACACACATACACAAATCACGTCTCTATCCCTTACGGGGTAGACAGAGCCTAATGTAACAGATACCTACAGGCCACATTTAGCAAGATTGTGGACGTATAGGTGGAAAATGGAATCAAAATAGTGATGGGTTGCTAGCCTCACCGCCTATTACATGATTCCTATTATTTTCGTCCATACCCTCGACGGGCTTTTACCATCTGCGCGGGTAGAGAAGCAACTAGTACATTCTATGGTTTTTCTTTGCTCCCAGACCAGCATGAAGGCTTTTCTTTATTGTTCGTTCTAAAAAGAGACTGGTAGTGTATCTCGCGCGGCGACTCTTGCGCACCTCGTGCTAACCGGGCTGATCTTTAAATTTATTATAATAGTATTGAATAGCACTTAATTAATTTCATGGCATGTTTTTGACATTATATTACAATCCTAGATTTAGATATTAACTATTACTGTGTGCCCTTACAGGGCATCATGGACTGACTTAGAACAATGTTACCATCTTCATAATTATGTACGTACATGACTTGTGCAATGAATAAATAAATAAATAAATTCCTACAACATTAATTTTACTTACCGGGTTTTAGCACACAGCTCCTCTATACAGGGTGTCTTACAATTGTTCTAGAATACTTGAGCAGGTTGGGTAATTGTTAATTTGGCTGAGCGAGCACGCCTGTGAACGTTTCTCATGATTTTCTAATTGTGATTCACAAACGCTCCCATACATTGGTCGATGTTCAGTGTGGCGTCGAAATGGCGACTTAAATTTGAATCCCAAATTACAATGAAAAATCTTTACAGAAGCGTTCGATCAGACTAACATAACCACTTGATTCTAAGAGACAGCCCGTGAGCTCTTGGAATGCCATTTGGGTGAGTCTTGCTATCTCCGTCTCTCGGCCGATTCAAATATTAAACCCGTAAGAGTGAGTGAGACAGCAAGACAATCTATGTCAGGGCCGACAACGCACTGGCATCGCGTAAAGCGCTGTGGGTGTCTATGGACATTGGTGATCATTTAACATCAGGTGACCCACTAGTTCGTTTGTCTGGCCTCTCTAACATAAAAAAAAAGTACAGACAAATTTCCAGCCGCTAATCTTTCACGTCATGGCCACCAACTACCCCAATAAGTGATTTGAATCCCGAATAGCTATCGGTCTGTTAGGGACCGCATTCACCTGCTCGGTCCAACGGTGTTTCTACCCAATAAAACCCTTTCTACGTGTTTTGGGACGAAACATGTTTATTTTGTGATTTCGGTGTACCCATTTCACGTGGATCTACGGTGGGTACAGGTAGTACGTTCTTATAAATCATAGAGGAATGAACCAATTGAGTGAAAATATAATAAACCTGGCAACATCCCGCGACTTAATGTAATTTTCCGGAATAAAAATTAGCCTATGTGCTGTCCCCGACTATAATCTATATCTGTGCCAAATTTCATCCAGATATATTCAATTGTTTTGGTGTGAAAGAGTAGCAAACATTCATACATCCTCCCAAACGTTTGCGCTTATAATATTACTAGCTGTTGCTCGCAACTTCGCCTGCATAGAATTCGTTCGTTCGTTCCCGTAGGAATTACGCAATTTTCCGGGATAAATAGTAGCCTATGTGTTATTCCAGACTATAATCTATCTATGTTCCAACTTTCATCCAGATTTGTCCAGCCATTCTGACGTGAAAGAGTAACAAACATCGAGCCATCCAGACTTATAAACTTTCGCGTTTTATAATATTAGTAGGACGAGGATGAGAATTAATAGGATTTGTTAAAAAAAAGCACCGCCAAACCACTGCAGGAATTGCCGCGTTTATTAGCTGATGGAGTTTTAAACCAGATAAGGTGTTTAAATCTTCTAGTCCTACTAATATTTTAAATGTGAAAGTTTGTGCGTGTGTTACTCCTACACGCTAAAACGGCTGGAGGGATTTAGACGAAATTTGGTATGTAGATTCCTGATTGTTTGGAATGACATAGGTATAGGCTACTTTTCATCCCAAGTTTTCCCACGGGACGAAATCTAGTTCAGAATAACTCATATGTCAAGGCGTTGAAGACCGGACACGAACTATTTGCGTCGCGTGGCTAAAATATGCAATTTCCCTCTACAATCCTCATAAATTATAATTTGCTCATTGCATTCTAATCGGCGCTTACATACTAGTTATTCCCCCTCGCTTGCTTCGGCGTTCAATTACTGTAATCTCGTTGCGCAAGTAATCCAGATCAGTCGAGCTAAACCCACAGAGCAAAAACAAAGAGGAGCTGGCCTAAGCAACTGTGCACTGTGATTTTCAACTAGGTCCTGACGTCATCATTGTGGGCGGGGCTTAGTCAGTATGTTGTCAGCGTTCGTCAGGTGCACATGTATCGAGACTCGCATTATCGGTGTGTTTTCACGGTTTTAAGAAGAAAAGGATGAAAGTGTTGTGTTTTATCGTGTCAAAGTTATTCAGACAGACGTTCTGATGCTATGAATGGTATCACATTTCATTTGTAAGTAATTTTATACGTAATTATTAAAATAGTTCTAGAAAATTTTCGGCTTTCAAGTATAAATTATACTTCTCGACACTAGATGGCGTAACTTTTGTGAATTAAAAATATAAGTACGTAAAGTTCCTCATTAGTACATTGTAATAATCATACGTGTATACTGAAAAATAAAATATACATTTAGTCCTAAATACTTTTTAGTCGCCAAAACAGTACTTTAGTAGTTTTATAAATATATTGTGAACAGGCCGCCATCTATCGTCAATTAGAACAACTATTTTCAACGTCAAAAATATCCAGAGCCGTAATTAGAATCAAATAATTTTACCGAATAACGCACGGCTATGGTCAGTAATGAAATAACAATACATTTTAATAGCAAATATTTTGAAGTAACAAAGTTCTGAGTTGTATACATATTATTCTCCGTGACTGTTCATGAATTGAAAGAACTTAGAATATTAAATAAACATTTTATCCATATTAACATAATTGGCTTTGTTCATTTTTTTTAAGCTGTGCTTTAAACACCTTTATTTGATAAAATGGACTATTTCAAGCAACTAATTTGAATAATATGCCTTTATTTTCGCAGGTAATTGAATTTTGTAAATAAAATTATGTTCGTTATAATAATTTGTCTATTATTTTACATAAGTACAATATACATCTAAATCAGTAAAAATGGTTACCCTTATTTTATTCATTTATTACACAAACATTTTGAAACTCAAAGTTCTGAGTACGTCCCATTACTTTTACACTAATTGACATCTAGTGTGAGATAGCTGAACTAGGTAGGCGAGTGGTTTTGCTACTAACCGACGGATGGAAAATTGAAAAGTGGGCGGAGTTCCACAACCCCTCACCCCGCAAAATGTCACGCGATGTTTCATAGGGAAATCTTATTACCACACCTCCTCTTTGTTTTTGCTCTATGGCTAAACCCCATTTTCTTTCCGCCCAGCCCTGATTGGTTTAATACTATTATCGAACCATTTGCTGTTTAGCCTGTTTAGGCATCGGGTGTTCAATTCGGAATTGATTCCTATCAGCAGTCAAAGTTTAAACTGAATAGATTGCTTATCCCGAGTACGTAGACTTCTTATAAATGGTTTCATGAATTATCTGAAAATTCTTGTAAACCCTAGTGTGTTGTAGGACTGACAATGGCACTGGCACTGGTTTAAGCACTTTTTGCAAAAATAATAGTACGTTACTGTAGCGGCCGCGAAGTAGGGGATTGCCGGCCGAGTAGTTATAGATAGTCGAGTGCAAACGAGGCCATCTAGAGTTACCAGGCTGACAAGTCCTGTTCGTGACCAAGGCTTGTATAGTGCTTTTCTCAAATAGGTATGCAATGAAATAAATTAAAGAACCTTAATAAAATTAAAGTTTCATTTCTAGAGAAACTAAAAGTAAATTAGAAAATACAAAACTGAGAAATGTTACAAACCTCGTTTATTGATTTTTTTAAATAAAGGTAGTGACTGAATGTCAAGATACTGTGTCACAAATATGGTGTAGAGCGAAAATTAAAAAGATCACAATGCCGGCCTTGGCCTGCAATGATGTATGAAATCCCATTAAAGACCTCTTGTCTAGTCACACCTGAGACGTGACACTTCGCGGTCTAATTTAAGGAACATGACGTCGATATTTCATTGCATGTTTAAGAAAAAACGTTTACAATGCCATAATGGCCAAATTGCCTCCTTCGTTTTAAACAAAGAAGATTTTGATACAGATTGCTTGTGTTCAACCTTGGCGTTGACAATTTTCTTATCTATTTATGTACATATCATATATTATAATTCTTGTGAACTCAAAAGCAAGATAGTATCACAAAATAAACTGACGATACATATAGATTGAGACAAACTCGTTCTGACTTCTGATTATGTTTAGGAAACTGTTGTCCCATATCAAAACGGAGCAAGTAATTTCAATCAGTCAAACGCATCCACTTGTTTTGGTATTTTTTTATATGCCAAGTATGTATTTCAATATATTACACGAAAAAAGTTGTTATAAGTTGCGTATACGATTTCCTGATACGACAACATAGAGCTTGGCTTTGACTGGGTTTAGTCTCTACGTTAGCAGTAGTAGATTGTTCAACAAAGGACTAAAACAAGGCATAATGACACCAGATTTTTAGCCAGCCGAGCATATCGCGCGAGGGTGGCTATAGTTAGAGTGACATAATGGTTGTTTAGTCTCGCGTTAAACACTCTACATTTCACTTTGAATGCGAGGAAAAAAACGACGTTCTATACAAAATTACATTATTTATTATAACAAAGTTTCTTACTATTGTGTAATTAAAATTGTTCGTACAATTATGTAATCCATAATTCACTGGATGATGATGATGACATTTTTGGTCCGTAAATTATAAAGTTGCACAATTATTTGGTGAAATATAACTTTTTTACAACGTACCCTCGATACGAGTAATGGACATAATATTTGTATGATAAAACCTTCGATGGACGAGTAATCTGCAATCAATTCCAGAGCCACACACCTTGAGGAACCCGGCTACGAACAACGCTGTTGTTATTTACACTTATTAATTTACACCAAGCACATGAAACTTCAATTCATTTCTCAATACATAAATAGGTACCTAAGTTCCGAATGAAAAACCTTTTTTTTTTTTTATGGTGTGGAAAATGCGCCTTATGCATCCGGCCCGGTACGGGGTTACCGAGGGTATCTGGGGCTCTCCCGAGGCGTCAGGCATACCCAGTAAAAAACACACGGATTCCCTAATTTGGCACTATTGTAGGACACCACGGGAGAACTTTGCCGAATGAAAAACCTAAATAGCCGTACACTAACACAATTTTGAAGAACAAACTGACAGCCCTTTATTTTTATTGGACTAGCGCCAGTCAGCCACCAAGCCAAAAAGATTGAAACTCAAAAAAAATATTACTATCCAAAATACATGCACAATATTCAAAAGGCAAAACAAAATTGTTATGCGATTTTTTATTGTAAAGTGAAGCTTTGAATTCTTGCATACCAAGTTAATTATCCAACAGATTCAAACTTGAAAACTATTACTATTTTTATATACTAAACCAAGCGTAATAAAGTAAATTCATAATTCATATGCATATTCGTAATCATGAATCGTTTTACACGTAACTAATTCGTTTTTTTTTAAATATTTTTGCACAAGTGTAATTCTGAGGTTATTTCCACGCCCTAAAATTTATCTATACTTACACAATCACAAACATCATGACTGTCTGTTTAGGGGTTTCAAAAGTAAATTAAAAAAAATTACTTTAATCCCTATAAATATTAATAAGGGGCTTTAGTCACGATATGCAGAAACTAAAGTAACATTTTAAGAGCATGAGAAGTGAAAAGACAATTATCGAGCAAAACCGTTTACAACTTCGGTTAGCCGACGTGTTCTCGGCAAAAGAAAAACATCATTACGGAACTTAACTAATCCAGGAGTTAGGTAAACTGGTAAGTTGTGTTTTGCTGAAGTAAACAGCTACTCAGTAAGTAACAGAGATAAAACTGCCTGCAATGCAAAAGGTATATATATTTTTTTATCACTTAACAAAATATGAAAAGTGAAATTAAAAATAATGTCGGTGAATAAATATGGAAACAAAACATAGACTACAAATTAGACAGCGTTTAGAGATAGAGAACCGACATGCCATGTGACGTCATAAAACAATACGCCCATATGAAATCCATATTAAATTTTATATTTATAGGTAGACAAATTTTTGATAGCTTACGTCTCGGTTATTTTCAGTCTTTTTTATATCGTTTACTACATAAGATATCAGAAATATACCCTATTTCTCTGGTACTGCGAATGTCTCAAGGCAGCAATGATCAACTTAACATCGAAACCGCTTTGGCGCTTGATCGGTTCCTTGATTGACTAAAAAAATAATTAGCCCGTCTTTGTCTTACTGTTCGATCTAGAAAGAGACGGGTAGTTTATCTCGCGCGCGACACAGCTCTCGCACGCTCTCGTGATAGCCGTAGTGGATGCTCCGTGATGGCTACCGGCGCCGCAGTAGGCCGGGGCAGACATGGCTAGATGACCTATGCGTTCTCGAGCTACTGGCCAGTCGTAAGCGCTGACAGGGCTAGTTGGAAGTCTAGGAAAGAGGAAGATGGCTGGCTTAATTAAAAAAAAAATCGTTCATTGGACAATCTTAGAGAACGTTGCTCTATATGTGGTTACATAGTCGTCTGGTATTCTGGCGGTGTGTTATCTCAACTGAAACAATTGACAATAGGCTTCGGCTTCCTTATTCGCGTTCGTGGCGTACGTTATCCCACTGCACTGTGGCCTACATTTGCTGAAATAATACTCCGCCACAAAAAGAAAAGAAAACATTGTTCGCTTCATTCAGTACTCAATGAAAATAAACGTAAAAAAAGTTGAAGTTATTATTTTATTTCACATAAATTTAACTATGAACGATCCCTGAAAATGGATTTTCGGCTATTAAGGGGGTGATAAACCCCCGACCTTAAAAGCTACGATGTCGTAAAATATTTAGTAACGCCTTTTCGTACTTGAAAATTTACTAAAACTACTAACTGGGCGACAGACGTTCGGAACTTTTTACTGGAAACATTTTCAATGATGGAAAATGAATTTTATTCAATTACCTAATTAAAAGTGATGCCTACAATTTACTTGCCATAGGTCTGCCATTTTTAATGACAGATTTAAGAATAGTCAATAAATGAATTAATTGAACGTATTAACGATGATTAGCCGTGAACGATAATTTGCTGTGACAGATCGTCAAAGGAGAACTACCTGATTTGTATTTATAATACACGCCGGAGCTCTTACTGAAAAGTGTAGATACTTTTTCTCAAAAAATGTCTTAGGAATCTTCAAAGGCATTTATTTGTTTTTGTTTGAATTGGGTTCTTTCGAACAACCGATAAACCTAAAAATAGATGAAGTCTGTACCTACTAGTGATGTGCTAGGTCTTTAAAAAGAGTATCCGCGGATACGGATTCAAATATTCTAAACACGGGACCTTTAAGATTCTGTAGACGGCGTCGAACACTGTCGTATCCAACATCGTATAAATACCTAAGTGATACACATTCATTTAAGAAATAAAGAAATATTTGAGTTAGAGCCATCCAGATCACTAATACCAACTTACTCACTTGTCCTGCCGCCAGCCAACTTGCGTTGCTGTGTTCGGACAGGAAGAGTGAAACAGCCAGTGAATTGGCACATAAGGTAGGCATTCTATTGGAGCCCTTTCAGCTGGCGCCGTATCCGCAATCCACTGGTAGTGGTGCTAACTTACCCACAAGTGATCCACTTGTTCGTTGCCACTCAGTTTCATAACGTAAAGTTACAAACATTACATAATTGCTACCTACCTTCAAAAATTCAGATATATTTTTTGAAATCACTACATAGTATAAAACAAAGTCGCTTTCCGCTGTGTCTGTCCCTATATGTCTGTATGCTTAGATCTTTAAAACTACGCAACGGATTTTGATACGGTTCTTTTAATAGATAGAGTGATTCAAGATGAAGGTTTGTATGTATAATACATGCATAGTTTAGTAGAGAAACATTGATTCGACGACCGGATAGCCTTGTGGTTAGTGACCCTGACTATCAAGCTAGAGGTGCTGGGTTCGAATCCCGGCAGGGGCAGACAGTTGTATGATGAATACGAATGTTTGTGCCCGAGTCATGGATGTTGTATGTATTTATCTACATTATATAAGTATGTTTATCCGTTGCCTGGTACCCATAGTACAAGCTTTGCTTAGTTTGGGGTAGGTCAATTGGTGTAATTTGTCTCAAGATATTTTATTTATTTATTTTATTATTTATTGATTGCACGCATGTGAAGCCAGGGCGGGTCGCTAGTTTCTTTATAAAACAACCGTTAAGACCCGCTAGAAATAAACTGATACGGATACAGATATATTTTTTACATTCAACACGACACTGGTTTCAACAAAATGTTTGACTCTTTACTTACGTCAACCCTTCTATCGGTGAAATCCTTATCCGTCTGCCAACCCCTTTAAATCATATAAAAGGGCTGACCCCCGACTTAACCGCGAACTAAATATAAAAGATCCAAATTTAGATCTGACAAGTTTTATTTCATGAAAGTTCGTAAAGTGTTGCGTCACTCGAGTTGATATGAATCGTAAAAAGCCTGGCCGTTTATGGAAAGAGCCCTTCAGATCGGCCGTCGAGATATCCTGAGCCTAACTACTATGGAAAATCTGGGGCGGCAGGCTAAAAAGACGATGTAGTCTAGCGGTAGCCTCATGCAGATGAATGTGGGTTCGAACATGCCGCGGGACATGCAACCTGCCAAAAAAAACAAAAGGGAAACGGGATAGATCTAAATAGCCAATAAGAAATAAATACTCAATGTTAAACATGCATGCAGGTTACTCCTTTGCAACGCAAGTAGTGTAAAATATTTGCATCTCGTCATTTAACAAACTGTAACAAGTTTCAAAAAGTTTTTGTGTATCAGTTTTAAAAGCGTAAATAGGTAAGTGTGTAAATTATTTTAGGTCCTATATTCAATTCTTTAGCATGTACCTAATCTAAGTTTGTTTGTCAGTAGTAAAAATCTAGGAGCCACGGAGGGAGTACTCCACGGAAACCAGCTTGATTGAAGTTTCGCAATCTGTACGTTACGTTTACTTAGTTAATTGCTTGTAGAACTCCTATTCTCAGAGGGTATTACTTAATGTCTGGTATGGAAACTTATTTGGTGATTAACATACGTTGTTAGGACTTCAAGCATAAATAATAAATTGATTCTTGGGCTCCAAGGAAATTAAAATTTATTGAGGATTATGAACTACTTGCTTTTAACCCACGGCATCGCTCGCGTAAACTATACAAGCAAGCATGCAAAAAAAATGTTGAATGAAGTACTAAAATGTTTATGAACGATATATTTATTCGACTTCCTCACAAAAACAACTTCAATGATCAGGATATAAGATAGCCTATCCTTTTCCCGGGCAAAGGCTATGGTTGCATGATGCCGTATCAAATTTTATCAAAATCAACTAAACAAACTCACTTCCACGTTTATAATATTCGTAAGAATAACGTTTATTATACGACAAGGAAGGCAAAGTGGGTGACTTGATGGTAAGTCAGCGCCACCAACCACGGACACTTGCATCACTAGAGGACTGCAGATGCGTTGCCAGCCTAGAGGGTCAAGATAGAATACCTCTTGTACCAGTAATTTCACCGACGGTCTTACTCTCCTCGCCGGGATTCAGCAGCCCAAGGACTTATTTAATTAACGAGTAAGACGGTGGTAACGATCAGGACGGACTTTTCACGCAGTCTTACAGCTAATTTCATGAGAAAATAAGTGACTTTTGTTAACTATCCAAATCATTTTAAAGCAGATTAACTCCGATGCCCAGGGGCCTTACCACGAAGTCTTAATGCGAATCAATTCCGAACCAAAGTTGGATCAATCGCTGTCAGATCCATACTAGAAGTGTCAAAAGTGACAGCTGGGTAATTGGAATTGAATCGCATTAAGACGTCATGCTAAGGCCCCTGCTTGAAATTAGCCCACCAATCAGAATACAGCAGGCGCAGCGGTTTGACTTTTAAATTTCCGACGTATTCCTGTGTTCTTTTACCCAACGATCTCCTGGCTTATAACTTATTCATTTGGCGTGTGTCAGTCGATAATTCGATTAAGTCATTTTTCCCTGTTTTCCCTCAACAAACCGCCATCACCTAATCCGGGGGTTCCGTGGATGTAGGTGCGGTTCGATCAGACGATCGGAATCGCAAATAAGGCGTTTACGAATTGATTTAGGGAAGGTAAGCGGTGCATAGCTTAACGTGGAGGGTAAATAACGCACCCTTTTACGATACTGTACTCAACTATTTCGTTACCTTACTGTCTTTTCGTGTTTGTCCTCGTAGTTGTTTATAGGTACATCACTCCAAAAACATTGTAATTGTAAGGTTATAGTTAAGGCTCGGCGTTTACGAAAGATGGGAAGTGTGAAAATGATATTGAAAGAAGAGTGAATGCAGGAAACATGGTCAATGGGGCGCTGCGCGCCTTTGTGAGCAGTGAGAAGATGTCGAAGAAGGCGCGTCTGGCTGTCCACAGAGGGTTGTTTGTTCCAACATTAATGTACGGTAGCGAAACTTGGGTATAGCAAAAGAAGCATGAAAGTAGAATAAATGCAGTAGAAATGAGAGCGTTAAGAAGTATGGAAGGTGTATCACCGAAAGATAGAATAAGGTATAGTGTGATAAGGGAACGTGGCGGGTATGAAAGAAGATATAATGACTAGGATAGAAAAAAGTATGCTTATTTGGTTTGGGCACGTAGAGCGGACCGATGAAAGTAGACTAACCAAACAGATCCATATGGGGAGTGTGAATGGTTGCATTGGGAGGGCAAGGCCTAGACGGACGTTCCGAGACCAAATAGGAGACGTTTTGGAAAAAAGTCAGATCAGGAGTACCCGAAACCGAGGAGCATGTATGAGTAGCATAGCAGTAGCAAGTGGAACAAAGTAGTCTCTGCCTACCTGTGGGAAAGAGGCGTGACGGTATGTATGTATGTATGTACTTACTTATAGGATGGTTGATTCGACAGTATTCGACGCCGTCTACAGAATCTACAAGGTCACGTATTTAGAACATTTGAATCCGTATCCGCGGATACTCTTTTTGAAAACCTAGCACATCACTAGTAGGTACAGACTTCATCTATTTTTAGGTTTGTCGGTTGTTCGAAAGAATCCTATTCAGACAAAAACTGTGCTGAATTTGAAATAGCTAGTAGCTAAGACGTAAATTTAAACTGTAAGGGGCTGTTTCACTACTCACTTAAGTTCCAGTTATCTATGATGACGTCTCTGTCTGTTTCTTATAATAAATAGAGACGGAATCATAAATAACTGACACTTAAGATAACTGGAACTTAACAGAGAGTGGTAAAACAGGCCCTTAATCTAGATAACTAGTCGAAAATTTTGTTGCAATATGTAGCTTTACAATCGCTCTCGAGTAATGTGCTTTGAAAAATCGTGCCCCTAATAACGTTTTAAATGGTAGTAAACACCCTATGCGTTATGTTCGCACTTTAAACAAATCGTTTACTGAAATCTTGTGTTTGTTATGCATTATTTACCCAGAGCATCTGGTTCTAGTTTTACTTGTACTTTCTCTCAGTAGCAGTACATTACTGTAGCGGCCGCGAAGAAGAGTATTGCCGGCCGGGTGTTAACCGGCAATGTTGTATGAAATTCCATTACAAACCTCTCGTCTAGTCGCACCTGAAACGTGATACTTCGCGGCCTATTATAAGGAACACAACATCAATATTTCATTGCATGTTTGAGAAAATTTATATTGCGTACCCAACAAGAAATTGAAAACCACTCTCAATAAACTAGATCCGAGACCAGGAATGTCGGAGTAATGGTTACGTAGATTGAATCTAGTCTGATTAATGAACTAGGCTAAGAGAAAGTGAGATAGTAAAACAAGTCAACCATACTATACCTAATATTATAAATGCGAAAGTGTGTCTGTCTTTTCACGCTTAAACCGCCGAACCGATTTAGTTGGAATTTGGTATACAGGTAGTGTCAGTCCCTTCCTAAAAACTTGCAATTTGGTATGAAGGCAGCTCTTTAACGAATGAAATAGATCTAAAAGTCGATTTTTTATGTCTGTTTGTCCATGTACTTAAATATAAATGTCCAATATAAAATTATCTCTCCACTGGCTACATTTTGCTCAGGAACGGGGCTCTATTAACACTGGATTTTATATTTGCTTTCTGAACATATACGGCACAGGCACACTCGGTGCGCGAGTGTGACTCGCACTTGGCCGATTTTTTTGTTTCCCACCGACTCTTATCTTAAAACCGCAAATGTTTTTACAATAATAAATAATCAATTTGTTTAATTATTGTTTCGGACGGCTATTTTATTTAACCACAATTTTTATCTCGGAAAATAGTGTCCTGCGGTATAGCGATAAGCGGATTCTGCGCAGACGGAGTCGCGGGCAACAGCTAGTATCTCATCTATATTTATAAAAGAGAGTCGTGTTAGTTACACTTTTATTACTCGAGAACGGCTGAACCGATTTGGCTGAAAATTGGTGGGGAGGTAGCTTAGAACCAGGAGACGGACATAGGATACTTTTTATCCCGAAATCCCGCGGGATTGGAAAATTCCGAAATGTTGAACCAATAAAGCTACATTACATTTGGCACCTACATAATATTATTCCTTGATTAATATAAAGGTGCACTACAAAGGAATTTTTCAAATTTCCCACGGGATAGGAAATAAAAACCTTATACTTGAAGACATTAGTGGATGTATGGGGTAAGTCGTCACTCTGACGTTATCTGCGCGGACGAAGTCGCGGGCAAAAGCTAGTAATCATATAAATTAACAAATTTATACTGTTTCTTACTCCTTACTGTTGTGGCATTGTTGACTATGTACATTAGCAAATGCAAACATAACTACAGCATGCTTAGTGTACGTTTTCGGTCGCAGAATACGTCTCGACCGCGTTTGCATTAAAATGTCAAATACTATGAGAAACTTTAGTTGTTGTTTCGTTCCGCTTGTGGCGCTGTTAATTTTCCCATAGTAATTGAAACGTCAACGCGAACGTGTTCGAGACGTTTATCGTACCTAAAACCTACACTGGAGGCTCAGGTAATTGGCATGACAATAAACGCGAATGTTAAGTTTAGTTGTCACGAACTAGCGATATTAGAATGTTATGTTGCCATAAAAATCTGGACAGAAATAAGTACACTTGCGAGATGAGGATTCCGTACAAATAAAATATTCAAATATCACGAGTACGCTATACAGGATTTTCAATTTTGGATTTTAACTACTCTCATGAATACTAACAACGCATGACACACGCTCTAGCAAAGATATTGACTGGCCTGTAGGCTTATTACCTAACTCGCTCGCAATCGCCATCGTGTTCATTTTGACAGTTCATGTATGGGCTGACAATCGGCATCGGAATCAGCTAGCTGTCACTTTCATACAAGAACTGTCAAAATGGACACGATGGCGATTGCGGGCGAGTTAGGTAATAAGCCTACTGGTCGGAGCAATCGGAAGTACGGCTCGATTGGACTCCCCGAACAGCCTTAGCTTTCGACCGAATGACCCACTTTCAATAAATACAACTGATAGAAGTGGTTCCGTTCTAATCAAATTAGGAATTCTCACACATCAGTTAACGTAACCCGCCGAGTAACCTTTGCATGTCCGTTACCGTCCGCGAAGCCGGACCGACAATCCAATTATCATACATATAATATAAGCAACACTTGAAATAGAAAACTGGAGCTGCGAGTACATCCTTAGGTGTCAGTAAGTGATTGAGCAATCACTGTCAATTACCTTTCAAAGGTATTCAAGCAAAAGAAGAGTCAGCTCCAGAATAACACTACGGACACTACGGATGTGTTAAATCACAATGACACCCCACAGCCCCCACCCCCTTACACCCCTTTACATTTTAAAGCATGTCTATGTGTGCGTAATATGAACGCGTTCCTAGTGGTCCGTTTTGGTACCGTTCCGCACACTTAGACAATCTGTAAGCACGAGCTTTGCTATGCTATTGCAATTCGATAATTTTGTCTTCGTTTGTGAGCAGATCTGTACAAGTTTTATTAAGATTCTTATTCTAAGCATCATTAGAACGTAGCTACTGAAGCGAAAGGGTAACACTACTTTTTCTACTCGCTCGGTGCAAAGTAAAAGAAATAGGGTGTGCTTCCATTAAGACGGCGCGGAATGGTGACTTGCGAATCCGACCAATTACATTAGGTAGTGGAAATTTTCGTCTGGCTCCGTTCTACTTTTAATGTAATAATGTGGCGTAGATTTCCAGAGCATAATGTGGTTGGTCGATTGAGCCAAGCGCAGGAAGCACAACTAAACGTACTATTTCGATCGCATCAACAGTAAAAAGTAGATATTTATCACTGCAGCACTGCTTCAAAAATTCAGACACAAATGCAAAAATAATTCAACACTATACAAATTTGAAAAATAATCTGAGATTACAAAACGACTATTACCCAAATCGCGCCAGAATGCTAAAGAAACAATTTGATTTACATGTTTTGTTTCTCCATTTAGCATCGCATTCGCGTATTCCATTCACGGAATACGACGTAGAATTATTTGTCATAAGGGATTATTCGTCATTTAGAAAATTACAGCGCCGCCTTGCAGCTACAAAGATTCTAAATACAGATAAAAACGTCTAAATTTCCGCTGTGGGCCTCACAATTTGCCATACCATTAGTCCTATTTCCGCCTACACCGGCTTGTATTGCTCCTTTATTCAGGGAATGATTCTGTTTATTACAAGGTTAGTATTTTGTATTCAGAAACACATTTTTATATTTTCTTTAGGGCGTAATAATGGTAGTGGAAGTCGGTCGTATGAAAACCGCGATGGCGGCTCCGAAAGAGGTCATGTTGATAAGGTTTATGGCGGCCATGTTTTAATATAGATTCCTATGGTTGTCAAAAATTCGTAACTCAGTAGCTATAACTTTACACTAAAAAGTAAATTAATACATTTAATTTTCTCAAAATTTGTTGCGCTTAATTCAGTACTATTCTGCAGTATCTTAACCCTCAGACCAAATGAAAAGTTAAGACGCTAGTTCTGCGAACGACCAAGCGAGGCCAAGCAAACTAGTTGAGCTACGCGGACACGCACGAAGAAAAGCATAGTAAACAAGCCACACTTAGCCGTTCGCTGAACTCCGTCTTCCTTTTTTTTGGTCTGAGCTTTCAGCGTATTTGAGTATTCTAGTGATTAGGAAGATATCAAATTTCTCTTGATAGAGTCAAATTGTTTCATTACTCAAACTGGAGTTGAGCCAACTACACGTTAATAATTGACTTACCGCCTCATAGCTACTCTATATAGCTAGCGACCCGCCCCGTCTTTGCACGGATGCAATCAGTGTTTCTCTACTATAATATGCACGTATTATACATATAAACCTTCCTCTTGAATCAATCTATCTATTAAAAAAACCGCATCAAAATCTGTTGCGTAGTTTTAAAGATCTAAGCGGAAAGCTACTTTGTTTTATACTATGTAGTGATAATTCACCGAAAATTACATTAAATGGTTTGGACCACTGTGGATTTTGTTTGACCCATTATGCATTTCAAACTTTATGTATTTTGATCAGTCCCATATATGTCAAATAAGTGCGTATCTGAGGATTAATAAATCGGAAAAAGTTAAGTTACAAAACGGGTGACCATAATTTAAGTATGTCCGAATTTAGAAAATATCAAAGATGTTAAAGAAAATTGCTCAACACCAGCCCAGTAGCTAGTTAGCCTTCCCACACCCCAAATTAACGTTGAAAGCTTTAACGTGTCTACCTATAGCCGTGTTCCAGTTCACAAAGATACAAAAAACTCAGCTAAATTCTTCGTTTGGTACAAAGAGACTTCTTACTTCACAGATATACGTAGAAATGGTCGGACAAAACACTTTTCTTCCCTCGCCATCGCCCGGGGCGCAGGATTCATTGTGAAACGATGCTTTCAGGTTGTTTTATCAAAAAACACGTTACACTTTATTAAGACTGTTTATGATCTTCAACGCCGTTTTTCACGCGGTTTTTTTGCCAGTTACTTTTAAGTTTTTTCCCTGATTTTCTTTTTGAAAAACGTTCAAATAAAAGGGGTGCTGGTAAATTTCGCTATGCTCGGGAACGAGGCGACAGTCGGGGGTCAATGGAGGAACAAGATATATGAGACTGTATAAACTACAGTCGCTTTTATGTAACCGTTCATTTTCATGGAGACTGTAGGGGTGCAGGGAATCACCGGTTTCCTCGAGGAGAATTTACAAATATGACTGTACAATTCTTTTCCACAAGTGCTAGTTTGCGCTTTTGAAGAAGCGAAGCAGAAACCGGCAGAATCAACCAATCACATTCGTCGAAATTCACGTCACATTTTAAAAAGAGGGATAAAGACGTGATTGCATTTAAACAAAGCTGGTCAAGATGTAGATTTCAACTAGTGTGATCAAGACACTGCACACTCTTACTAGCAGACTTGAGAGAACAAGCTTATTAGTTTTAATTTCTTAAGGATATTGTGGGCAATGTCACATGGGAAGGAAATACGATATCACATTAATTAACTCAACAAAAGGAGATGTCCCGAGGGATAAATAATTTATCCCGGAAATAGAATTAACTTCCACGCGACGATATTAAGCGACATCAATCTTACTATTATGATTATGACGTCTGGTCTGACAGCTACTTATTCCTCCGTTGCTTTGTTGAAATGAAAATTTGCTGAGTTGTGGTTGTGAAATTATCCAAATTATAATTTAATATCTTTCGAGATATCTCTAATTTTTGTTACATCATTCGTTTTTATATTGACTAATATTATAACCATTATTTCGCAACTCGCAACACCAAAAGCGAACGCGAAGCGCGGCGCCACCAAACCAATGCGGCTAGTTTTGATTTGAAATAATGCCAATAAGTCTGACGATACTCGAAATTTAATGTAAAATTAACCGAATTAGTTTGATGAATATGAGAAGATGCATCTCGATGCCAAATACGTACTCCGGACTACAGTGATACCGTGTGGAAGTCAAGGGGAAACCATCACACTATTTCCTACTAGGTTCAGATACTCAACCGACGAACACTGTCGCTCTGTCAAGATTGAAGCAACATACATGTATAAAATGTGATAGTTACTTCCTATATTAAGTACTAGCTTTTGCCCGCGACTTTGTCCGCGTGGAATTATCAATTGCCGTTCTTATCGCTATGCGGGAATCATGCAATTTTCCAGGCTAAAAAGTAGCCTGTAACCTGTCCGGGGATTTTATTGACAGATTAGTAAAGTTTGCATTAAAATCCGTTCAGCCGTTTTCACGTGATACGCAAATATACAGACAAACAGACAAAAATTTTAAAAACTGTTAGAGCGTGTTCTTTTTCAATTCTAAGTATCCCCAGCCAATTTTTTTAAAATGTCTTCCATGTACAGACTTTCGACCCTCTTCAGCTTTATTGTTATGTACAGATGTATAAATAGATTTGAAGCTTTATTTGCTTTGAGCTAATTGTGTTTTTTCTGCGCTAGGAAAAAAACACCCACGTTCTTTTATATACTAAAGGCGTACGCTAAGCCAAGACTCGGCTAACAAAGCTAAAGAAAACCACATTTCTGTTGCCTTCTATTTCCCTGCTACAAATACATTCAATAAAAAGCGGAGGTCTCTTAATCTATCTACGTGCCATTGATTTGTTCCTGGCTTTGTTTGTTATTTATTTGTGAATTATTCCGTACCCGAGCTTATTGTTCTCATGATTGATGGTTATTGTTAGTAGCTTTAATGGAATATCTATCTTTGTTGTGCCACGTGAGAAATGTTCGATGGGCTGTGATATACTTATTCGCGGTGTTCATTTTATACGAATTGCAAAAACCCTGATATGTTAGAACTTATTCAATGGATTTTGCTTTAGAATAGCAGGTAAAAACTACACAATTTAATCTAGGCGGACTAAAAGTTGGAAAGCTCTTTACATTATCTTAAAGGCAGATCTCAGTTAAGTTAGGTATACTTACTTCGGCTGCGTACAGACGTCTAAATTTTTCCAGGATAAACACATTTTATGTTGCCTTGGAGCTCTCCAACTGTCGTAAAGGAAAAACACGTCAACCCGTTACTTCGCATGACGAACAAATAAATCGTTGTTTCATAAAGAAATTAGACCGAACTTAGCAATAAGAATTATGAACACTGATAAATGTCAAATTGGTTTTTACGTTATTAATTATCCCGCAATGAATGCCTATCTAAAAATGCCGTGGTAGCCTAGTGTTTTGTACTGTGGCCTCTCAAGCAGAGGGTCGTGGGTTCGAATCCTGGGCTCGCATCTCCGAGTTTTTCGGAATTTATCTGCGAAATTACATTTGAAATTTACCATGAGCTTTTCGGTGAAGGAAAACATCGTGAGGAAACCTACAACACATCTGCGAAGCAATTCAGTGCTGTGCATGAAGTTCCCAATCCGCACTGGGCCCGCATGGGAACATTAGCCCAGGAGGCCTGTGCCCAGTAGTGGAATGGAGATGATGGAGATGAATGCCTATCGCGTTCACGTCATCCTTGTGAACAAATATACATACATACATAATCACGTCTTTATCCCATAAGGGTAGACAGAGCATAAGGTAACAAGACCTAAAGGCCACGTTTAGCATAATTGTGGGCGGAAAGGGGAATCAAAATAGTGATTTGGAAACAAATATGTTTTGTCCAAATATCCCGTTCATTTGTTTTAGCAATGTTTTTCCAGGCCTTGTGTATAATGGAAGGTGGGTAAACAACTTGCCCACGCCCCTGTACATACCTGACCTACCTATCGTTGCATAGATAGGTATAGCTATTCGCCCGCGTCGCCCATAGAAAGTTATTCAATTGTTTTCTTTTTGTACGCGGCAATACCGGCTTACCAGGACCCAATTAATAATTTACTTTGACAAACGAGACCCATTCGGTTCTTTTAGTAAAATATGGAATGAGTTTGTATGTTCAGTCTTTTTCGTTGGAACATGGAAGCCAGATTATATTTAAGTCAAGGAGAGTGTATTTCGCTAATACTCTTAGATATTGACATTTCTCTATCTTGCGTCTTGGAGGCAACTCTTTAGATTCGACTAGACTAGCTGCGCCGATATTTCTCTTACATAATACAAAATTACGTGATTACAAATAACAAAACTAGCCACCTAGTTCTGTTAAAGTAACTCTACGTATTATGCAAATATAGTTCTGTTTGACACTGTATTATATATAAACTGGAGGCCCTTGGTAGACAGATCAATCTCTACAATCGAAATCTCAATTCAATGTTGAAAATAAAACTCTTTTTACTAACCGATTTAAAAAAACGACTTAAAATAAAAACCCCGCTTCTAAACTGTTTTTGATCCAATTCAATTAAAAATAATTTTTAGTTGCTTTATGATGATGTTACCCTAGAACCAATTTAAATAGCATTTTTTTAAATATTTACATTTTTATTACTATTTTTCATTTAATACTTATTTTTTAATGAGAATAATTGAAAAACCTACAAAAAATATCGTAACCGGTTCTGTGGCTATTGTTTTTATTGTCAGCCAGTTTAATTTTATGAAAACTTTTTCGTTTTAGAATAATTAATTACCAAAGGTACAAATCTAAGAAAAAAGTTTTAATCATTGCTATTTCCAATTTCGAATGTGAATAAATACATTCCAAATACGTTCGACCAAGCGGGAAGTCACATAGGTACTCAATATATACTTTTATTTGTTTCAGGTACTGGAAGCAACGGTGTTTGTTGGAACTTTTCTAATATGAAAAAACTTTGAAACTCTCGCAGATAATAAAAGAAAAATATTGCTTTTTGCGGAAGGTAAATAAAATACTGGGTTCGCGCTAGTAGCTCAAGAAAAACGCAATGGCAATTTGCAACAGCGAGATAAAAAATAAAAAAAACTATTTTTTTCTTGTTCTGCTGTTGATGCTGTTCAATTTAAAATATATTAAGAATAGAACATCTCACGCATAATAAAAATGTTTTTTAGAATGTTTCCCACCGTTTTCTGCAATTTCTTGCCATGCACATAAAATATGACATGGTTGTATGAACATCGTTTCCTATGCCTATCCCTGGAGGAATGACAAAAAATATATAGCGCCCGTTCAATATGGCCCACGGGTCCTCTAAATTAAGTTTATTAATATAACTCGTACTTCAACAAAACAAGTTTAGACTGAAAAGCAAACAGTCCACTCATACCGTGGCCCCTTTAAGCCTTCATAATTACGCGTGACTTATTAATCTAAACTCTCTCAGGACTGTATATACAGATCCTTATGACTTGGAAACCCAAGAGCTGTAGGTGTACATGTTAGTTTAAAGGCGTAATGCCAAAACAACACACGAATGTACTTTAAAAATATCGACCAAATTCGTAGCGTGGAATCGGGCTATTTAGTGTACATTATTGGGTTCTGTAGTTGATCATGACAATTTATAAGTTGGTCAACTAATTACTTACTAAATTGAATGAAATATATTCTTATATGCCTTTAATATGAAAATAAAGTCCATCACGATTAATTATTGCAACGAAGAACTTGTATAGACCCGAATAATCTAGCAAAAACTCCAAAAATGCGACTTTGCCGGCTCGATAGGAATAAACTCTCTTAAATCCATAAAACGTTTATTTGGTAATTGATAGGTCACTTCTAACAACTCAAAACAGAACTTTTACATGTTACTATATTATGAATACACAGCAACAGTAAATTAGGACTGTTTCGTGATAAAGAATAAGTAATTTTATGGTGGTTAAAACTGACGGCTTGTGAAATGATGAGAAAAAATCGATATGTTCATCTTCCAGCCCAACCTGTAGAATTTAACCTTACAATTTCCCCAAAATAACTTTGTAATACAAATAACTCTTAGACGTCGCTTTTCACGTGTCGAGGACTTCGAAATGGGCGTATCATCCTGAATATTGAGAAGTTTCCAAGGAAAAGTTGGGCCATCATTTTATGTTATGTAAAAAGAATGGCTATTTTTAACCTTCGTAAGATATTGTTACGAGGAGGTAAGAATTTTGTAACGTTTATACATTCCTTTTAGATTCAAACAATACAAACGTTTGTGGTATTATATCATTTTTCCATCTCTGATGTTACTTAAAAATAGTGTAGATAATACATACATACATAGATAAATCACGTCTTTATCCCTTACGGGGTAGACAGAGCCTAACACTACCTAAAGACCACGTTTAGCATAATTGTGGGCGTATGGATGAAAAGGGGAATCAAAACAGTGATGGGTTGCTAGCCACATCGCCTATATAACATGATTTGAGATTTTCGCCCCATCCCTTGATGGGCTTTACCATCTGCGCGGGAAGAGAAGCAACTGGTACATTCTATGTTTTTTCTTTGCTCCCAGACCAGCATTGAAGAATAGTCTAGATAATCAGATATATTGATTCGGATGGGATTTATTACCCGGGATGCGGTAGTCCCAGGTTCAGGCTATTAAGTCTACATTGCAGTGTCTTCAATGCTGTTGTGAGTTGTCCTTCCGTTGTGGTAATGTTGGGAGGATTGACGTTTGATTCGATTCGTCATTTACTTAATGATGTAGGTACGTAACAATTAAGTAATGTGAAGGTTGCTTTCCCACCGACGACGCGAGTCGAGTCGAGGCTAGACGAGAATCGAAATTTGTATAGCAAATTTTCAATCCCCTCCTAGCGTATATTAGTAATTTCTATACTTTCTGCGTCTCGCCTTGCCGTTGGAAAAGCACCAATACAATATAACGCTGATTTGAACAGATATGATTGTATGTGTCTATTCTGTGCAAAGCGTTGCCTTATCAGCGTTTCTGACCGTTGTTTTAGAGAAAGTATTCGTCGCATAATAAGATATCAAATATTCTTGTCCGTATGTGAACTGTAAATCGAATCTACTCGAACTTACAATGCAGCGAATGCTGTGCGGAGCTCGTAGCTGTCCTAGCGTCGTGAAAATCCTCGTAGCACTCGTAGCACTACGTTGTAGAGGCTACGACTTGTGACGCTCATAAGAAAGACATTCTTATATTTGTTTTCAATAATACCGGCATCGGAAAATGTTGTACGGATTATTTTTAAATATACATAGTTTACAAACTCGTCAATTGTCGAAGATGATCAATTTTAAGCCAACCGGCGTACATTCTTATAAATAGAATTGTCAATTCTCACCGACAATTGTCGTCTTGGTGTATAGGGTCCTGGAAACATGTTATTATTTAAACTATATGCCATTTGGCTCATTGCTATTCCATTGTCGCGCTATATCTTCAATTTACTTGTCACCGAGTGGCCTACGCATCGCTATGCGCCCCTCGTCCGATGTACGAGTGAGAAGGCGACAGTTGGGTTACTTAATAAAAAAAGAGCTAACTGCTACGGCAGACATCTCTTTGAAAACTCCGACTCTTGGTGTCATCGAGATTAATCTCTATCGTGAGTTTAAATGAAAAATCGAACGTAACTTAACCATATAATTTCTTAATCACAGTAGATCACCTGCATAGTGACCTCCTAATTTTACCAAAACATAAAAATACTCTAAATACTAGTACATGTATGTACGAACGTACAACGGTCGAAGTTTTTTTGTACTTTGTATTTAAGAGCCCTAACAAGAATGAGTGGCGGAAAGAAGGGAAGACCTTTGCCCAGCAGTAGGACATTATAATAAGCTTAGTAAAAAAAATGCTTCCATGCTGGTCTGGAAGTAAAGAAAAAACATAGAATTTACCAGTTGCTTCTCTTCCCGCGCAGATGGTAAAAGCCGATCGAGGGAATGGGCGAAAGTCTTAGAAATCACGTTATAGGCGATGCGGCTAGCAACCCATCACTATTTTGATTTCCCTTTCCACCTATACGCCCTTAATCAACCTTAATCAATGCTAAACGTGGCCTTAAGGTTTTGCTACCTTAGGCTCTGTTTACCCCGTAAGGGATAAAGACGTGATTTATATACGTATGTAGGTATGTAGTAAAAAAAATAAGGGCGTTAACCCACTAGGACGCTACGGCGACGTCGTCATGGCGTCGCAGTGGGTTGCGGCCCTAATCATGTTTATCTGAAACAGTAAAGTAAAACAAAATTGATTATTGGCAACATTAGCAGTTACTAAATTAGTGTCCTGCGGCGTCAATAAAGGCAACACCCCGTAACTCCGCATGACACCACAAGCCGCTACTCTGATTTTCCTGATAGCCCATTTCCACAAATATCTATAGGAATTAGTAAATTACGAAAGATATTTCGCTCTAGTCGTACCATTAATTCAGCTCTCAGTTACGATCGTGATTTAATTTTGTAAGTGCGTGGCATTCGCTGTGAACGCACTCACCTCTGAAGAAGGTCTTGGAAAACAGACCGAAACTTGTCGCATTGTTATTGTTCTTGAGTTATCGTTAACTGTTTAATTTCTAATTGATACTAGCTTAATTACGTGGCTTCATGCCCTCTCTCCCACACAAAACTAAATACATTATGCTGCAAGAAGATTTCTCGGACTTCATAATATTCTGTTCCAGCTGGTCTCGAGTTTTGGTCTTAGCATTTGCGACACATGTAATTTAGCTATTCATTTTGATTGAATAATTATATAATAATTGCACACTTACTACCTTCCCCCTATGAGCGCTATCACCACAAAAACTACTATCCTACTAATCCTACTAATATTATAAATGTGAAAGTTTGTGAGTATGGATGTTTGTTACTCTTTCACGCGAGAACGGCTGGACAGATCTGGATGAAATTTGGAACAGAAGATTATAGTCTGGAATAACACATAGGCTACTTTTTATCCCGGAAAATTGCGTAATTCCTGCGGGATAGCGATAAACGACGAAGTTGCGGGCAACAGCTAGTTTTCTATATTTCCGACCCTCCAACGATCTATTTTCTATGCCCCCTATAAAAGCACTCGCGTTGTATTCCTCTAAAAACCCCTAACACCCACAAAGCCTAAAAGAGCTTTGACATGTATAATGTAAAACGCTACTAAAGTATATGTTGTTTCTCTCTCTAGTTTCGAACAAGTGGCCAAATCGAAGCACATCACTATGCACCCCTCGTGTGTACGAGGACGTGCGAGAGAGACGGTCGACAGTTGCGTTTTAATAAAACTTTGTCGCGAGCTTGTGCCGCTTGATGCCAAAGAGTTTTAAATAAAACAGACGCGAAATAATTATGTAAATCGTAACGAAAATACTTTTTTTTTAATTGTTAGTTATTCTTGCGATGGAAAATAGATAGTTCTTTAAGTTTGTAATAATTAACTACTCTTTTACAAACACTTGAAGCAGATTAGGTTATTAAAAAAGATCAGACCCGGTTACTAAAACAGTCGATCTAATGATTTACGATCTTCTTATACATTTTGGAAGTATCAGACAGAAAATTTACGAAAAGGTATCATTTTTTTTAAACTGGCCGTTGCCCGCAACTTAGTCTTCGGAGAATTCATTTTCGGCGTGCCCGCAGGAACTATACAATTTTGCGGGATGAAAACTATCTTATATCCTTCCCAGAATCTCAAACTTTCTTCATACCAAGTGTTATGACAATCGGTTGCAGTTTACACGTGAAAGCCTAACGAAAAAATAAAGCCCCATTTTTTATAGTATATGTTTGAAGACGTCTATTCATAAAATATGACTGAAAAGAAAGTTATAGTGACGAGAAAACGTACTCCCAACCACCACTTTAAAAGTTACAGTATTTTTTTACATTTGGGTCAACAGCGGAACCCTACTTTCCCCAACTTCGCAAAGGCTGACGCAGCCCCGACGTTTTATATAGATTTCCACAACAATAGATTAAAAATGTTGGCAACATCTGACTTTGAAGCGTCTTTTGAAAGGCCAAAGTAATGGCCTTGTGTTTATATATTTATTTGTTATTTACGGCTGTCACAATACAACACACACACAAGACTAGTGTTACACAAACAGTAAAAAACAACTCTTAGCAAGAAGGAGACGCAATCCGTACGTTTATCTATCAAAGCTTAAATGCAGACGCACTGCATTCTATAAACAGGATTGTTTTTTTTCGCAATGTTGTTCGAAACTACGTTAAAGTTACCATGTAATCGAGATTCACTAAGCGCATTTTTATATCAAGAAAACAAACAGGCAAACTTGTTCGATCTACTAAAATCACTATTAGATTTTCTAACATCCTGTACCAGTAGACATCAGCATTTATTGATTAAAAACGTTGGCAACATCTGACTTCGAAGCATCGTTAGGAGAGTAAAAGAAATATCCTTGTATTTATGTACATTTATACGTTCTCGCCAAAACCCGACAAAGGCATTATAAAGGGGCATTATCAAAGTGTGAAAGTAAAGATTCTCTTTTCCTTATCCTTGGGAAATATAAAATTTCCGCTGAAAATGTAAAATTAATAGGTATGTAAAATAATGTTATTTTTCTGCGTACCTTTTAAATGTGGGCAAGCATTAGGACATTTTAATTTTGAATATCACTACTCGGAACAGAAACCTGATGCTCACTTATTACCAGATTAGTTTTCCAAATGCTACCAGGGTGGAGGGTTTGATGAAGCTCAGGCTATATATTATTGTGCCCTAACCTGAGCTTAATCTACCTGTGAACGTCCCATGAAAATTCGGCAATAGTTTTCAAGACTAGCATGATTCAAACAAACAGCCATACATACACTCAAAAATCCTATAAACTGTTGAAATTTATTCGGTCACCGTTGTCTTGGAGTAATGTTTCTAAAATATATTTCACGTATACGTACAGAATTTTCTCTGTACAGAAGAATACACATTTAGAATTAAATTAAGACACCATTTCACATCAAGTAGCTTGGCATTGCTGAACATTTTTCTCCATCAAACTAAAAACCGTATAACTTCAAAATAGTATAAAAATCTGTCTCGTGAACGCCCGCCCTTTTCCAAATACTAACTTACCTCACTTTATACTGCGTCCGTTTGTGTCTAGTGCCTGCATCGATGTGCCATCCGTGTTCCGACACCTCATAGTACGAGAGCCCACGACCAGAATTTTTGTCTCATAGCAATACGGCCAAAACCGCATCAAATCGATAGATACGATTATCCTGAACTCGAAAATACCAATATCAGACATTTTCCGCGTAGCGTTTGATCTGACCGAATTTTCAAAATTGACAAAGAATTTTACCGAACTGCATCATAGCAATATGTCTGATTTGCAGACTGTAGTTGAATGATAGTTCTGAGATACCGGAAACATATTTTTCAGACGTTAGTGGTGTAGCGCAAACCCGTAAAATCACTTAAAAGAATTAAAAATGAGACAAAAAAAATGTCTCATAGCAATACGTCTGAAAATCTTTTTTATTAGTAAATTTTGGTTATTTGATGCGAACAAAACAATTTTCAGACGGAAATGTGAACGCATTAAATTTTGAGACCGTTTTGAAAATGTTAACAAATTTTACCGATCGGTATCATAGCAATATGTCTGAAAATTGTTGGACATGATAAAATAAGTTGTCCACATGTGCAAAAAATTTATATCAGACAAATTAAGTGTAGCACCTTCTCTATCAGACAACTTTTCGATACTCGATAAAAATCGTATTGAGGCATCTTGAATTCTCTGTTACAAACCAATGATACGTTGCGACCCTGAATTTATTAGATGATAATTAACAAAGAATTTACCCGATTCTTGAATATCTATGAAGGCTGTAAATTTAAAAAAACATTTAACAGAGGCGTCGGCCAGGCGACTCCGAAACGTTATTTTCGTTTTTGGGAGTATATGCTACACTTAAAGTGTCTGAAATCAGGTTTTTGGTAATCCTGGCAGCAATACGAAAAGTTTAAAAAAAAAATATCCGTATTGCTATGATACAGGTCGGCTAAATTTGTTGACATTTTCAAAAATGCGCTCAGGCTATATGCTACGCGCAAAATGTCTGAAAACAAACTTTTTCGTAATACAATTATAAAATCTATGTACATTTTCACTATCAGACGTATTGCTATAATACCGACTGCCTTTTTTTTTTGACACAGCAGAAATGACCTCCCACGCTGTTGCTACACTTTCGACCGTTACTACACACCTAGTCGGGTTCAGAATCATACAATCTAACGATTTTATAGGGTTTTTGCCGTATTGCTATGAGACAAGGTTTTGGTCGTGGGCTCTAGAACTATCAAACAAAATGAGCTGGCACGTGCAATTGGTTATTTCGTTTGCAAAATGGAAGTGACCTACGCTGAAGCCCTCTTTCGTTTCGTTTTATGCTGTCTCTGTTTGACATTTCGCGTCAATTCAGTAGCCGTACGAGCTGCATAAACGTAAAGTAACAAGGCTGGCTTTATACTCCGAATTCGAAATTAGTTTCGCGCCGTTTCGCGCACACTAATAGACATTATTACGAGTGTGATAGGGACGGTGTAACTAGAAACTTAGATTTTTGAATTTCGGACTCGGGGGCCATTCAAGTATTACGTAAGCAGATTTTCTACGGTTATTTACCCCCCCCCCCCCTACCCCTTGTCAGCAAAAGTAAGCAAACCTCTTACCCCCCTCCCATGCTTACGTAATCATTGGTACCTATATGCATTTTTCTTTTAATGGATTCTGTTTTTTATTGATTTGTGAGCAGCAGTTCGAATCGAAGCTGCTGACGTAATCACCATATCGACCCCCCCTCCCCCCATGTCATCAAAAATGAGTAAAGCAAAGACCCCCCGCCCCCCTCAAGCGCTTACGTAATACTTGAACGCCTCCTCGCCCCCAAATCTGCTATGAGTAAGCTTTTGTCGTACGTAGCGAAAGTTTCCAACGCGATCGAATTGAAATATCAAATATGATAAAATACTATGATAACCATAGATTTGGAATATACAACTGTGCTAGATTAGATCGCAAATAACTGTGAAGGCACTATAGACCGACCGCTTTAATGAGTCCTCGCCCGCGCGCTAAAGGGGCACGGGGTAGGATGACAAAGGGGGCCGAGAGGGGTCGAGAGAGGGCGGCAGGCGCACTACCCGCCCGCACCTCTCTCGGTCCCCTTTGTTGTCCTACGCCGCGCCGCTTTACCGCGCGGGCGAGGACACATTTAAGCGGTCGTTCTATAAAAGAAACCTAGACTTCTTATAAACTACAAATCATTAGGAAAAACAATTAAGCATTGTTTTCTGTAAAATTACATATAGGAAATGGTAGTAGAGCACGAACAAACGTCGTCAATTAGGTTCCGGTGTCCTGTAATCAGGTTTTCCTGTAGCCAATAATGCTGTCTGCTCGGACAGCGGGTAATATTGTCTTAGGACCAGGCAGGAAGCAAGCAATATTAGAACGACGGGATTTTTGAAGCGTATTACGGGCAATTTTAAAGCTTAAGCTTTGGTTTTACGTTAATCCATAACATCCATAACGAAATTAAAATTGTGCGACCTGCTCGCTCTGATCAGTAGGCAAGGCTTAAAACAGCGTGTTAAAAATTGCTTGTATACGAAGTCACAGTAAATTATATACTGTGACGAAGTTCCTAAAAAATACTAATCTTCAATATTTTAGAGCAACGTCGACCCCTGCAAGGTAATCTACGACATACCTACCAGGTAATATAACACGGGTTTCCAACTTGATTGGACTTAAGATTTAACGTTAAGTTTTTTTTTTTATTTTTTTTTTTTATATGAATAGGAAGGCAAACGAGCAAATGGGTCACCTGATGGTAAGTGATCACCACGGCCCATAGACACCCGCAACCCCGGAGGGATTGCAGATGCGTTGCCAACCTAGAGGACTAAGATGCAATACCTCTTGTGAAAGTGTGTGTAATAATATTATGTGCGATCTACCGATTACATAAGTGTTTTCCCTAAATAGCCGTGATCGACGGGTAAGGTCACCTCTGACTTACATTGAAAATTTACGTTATTACAATATCTACGTTCTATTTCCGGTAAATTTCCAGCTTTCCACTTTTCAATCGAGTCGGGCCGTGAAGTTTGCTTAACTAGCCGGTTGAAAGTTGCTTATCAGCACTGGAAGCACCTGTCCCCAACTTTGGCTGCCCTGATTCAATTTATTGGCTCGGACTCGTCGTGACACCCAACTTTGTTGTGTAAATGACTTTATTAAATGGCTATTTTGGCGCCATTTTCTTTAAGAGTCGAGTATACCGTTTTATTCTTGTCTCCTCCTGGATTCCTTGACTCTTTCACTTAAGTTGTGAGTCAAATCTTGCAAGTCATGTTGTACACACCTCTCTGTGGCTGTATTTACCTACTTGAATTCTGTAATGTACGTTTAAAATATATTTTTTTCATCATTATCATCATCACCATCATCTCCAGCCTCTGCAAGCCACAGGCCGCCTCTCAGAGCGTCGCTACTTTTTTTTCAAATAGTTGCACAGCGGTGATGCGGTGTTGTTCTGAAAATAGCATATAAACCTGCAGAAAAACAATAGGCAACAATAAAAATACATTAACGTTGACACGGCCAGGCGTAGTCTTTAATAATGCGTTAAGATTAAAATTGGTGGTGCAATTAAGTTAATTTATTTTGGTGCAGATACGCGACATGAGCGGTAATTAAAGTGGCCGGAACACACCGGTTTATGGCAACACCGGCCGATAAATTAGCGCCAACGGCCGCGCGCTGCCGCGTCGCTTGTAGGCTAGTGAGTGACAACACTGAAAAAAAATTGACTCTTCGCAATGACAATGTTTTGTGTCCTTTGGGAGCTTGGATAAAATATCTAATAGGTATTACGAAATAAGAAACAAGAAATAAGAGTTTAGGTTTCAAGCTGCTCGGTGCCATATTGCGAGAACTTTCAAAGTCTTAATCGAGATTATAAATTATAATTCGTTTTGTGCCCAATTTCATCTAAATCTGTGCTCTTGCTTTTACACGAAAGTATTCGCCCATTGACAACACCTTTGTTGTACAATCGTGACGTCGATAACTTACAGTTCTATATTAATTACTTGTCGTGAATGAGTAGTTTCTTACAACAAATCTTGGAATCTGTGAGTTTATTTACTTAAGGCAGCTGCATTTGACGTATCCCACTTTACAAAGTACCGTAAACTACAAACTGTCCCGAACCGCTGCTTACCATGATCCTATTTCTCGTTAACTATTGCCAACAGCGTGCTTCTGAACGTTTCTCGAGGTAATGCACAGTTATTTATTAAAACTTACGCTTTAGAAAAATCTAGTAAGTACAATTTTCTAAAATAGCTGACGTTTGTTCAACCTGATGACACAGTTGTGGTTCACAACAATCATCAAACAAAACCCAATGACTACATTTACAATTTTCCCGTAATTCAGCGACGGCAAAATATGCACCGATTGCGATGTGTGTAGTCATCAAAGCATCGAGCACTTTTTCAAGTATCTCTTTCCTAATTTGTCAGATTTAGCGAAGCCAGAAACGGAGACATGTAGCGAAAAGCTGGGCATAGCGTCTGAAAGCTAGTTCTACCTACATTTATTATACTACGAGGTTACACGTGCAGCAAGTTTAATCATACCAGCCAGACATGCAGCATTTATCCTACCGGATTCGCCATGTGTAATAATTTCTGTATTAAGAAAACTATCACTTACATCACTTACCTACAACGGGGGGCGAAGCTGCGTAAGTATAAGAAATTACAATAATAATACATTTTGCCATCCAGTCGCTAAGCATGTCTTTGTTGCCCGTAGTCCTGCTACAGTTTGTTCTTCTGCTTTTCGGCGGATCTCCTTTTTGATAAAAAGTAGCCTATGTGTTATTCTATCTATGTTCCAAATTTCATCCAGATCTGTCAAGCTGTTCTGGCGTGAAAGAGTAACAAACATCCATCCATACTTACAAACTTTCCCGTTTATAATATTAGTAGGACTGTATTGTTGCGTAGCTGGCGAAGTTGCTATGGTGCCCCAGTGGGTCAGGGCTTACGGCCCTTATAATGTTTAGTATGGGTTAACCCACGTCGTCGCCGTCTCCGGTTGTTTTAGTGTCCTAGGCAGTCAGCGCTTTCCAGGCCTCAGCTCTATGTATGAAATTAGATTATCCCTAGCTCCCGGCGGTGTCTGGAGTGCCAATATTGTTTATAATTAAGCGATCGAATCGCACATAAACAAACAGGAAACATGCGCTATATGATATCTGACAACAGTGACTTGTTGTTGTTACAAATAACAAACTTCCACTGAAACTCTCGGAAATTGAATGATCAATATTCTCCCGGAACCATATTTGTTACAAGTTGACAAAATAATATTCATAACATTTCTTATCCGATTGCTTGTTGATAAATATACACATCCTAAAATAATTGAAAAGAGACACTGAAATAAGTTTTCGTATAACATTTTATTGTATTTCTTCTTTTAGCCGACTTCAGACAAAGCTGGTGCAATTTTTTGGTGTTTTGTAATGTCGCCATTTTATCACACAAAACTCAACAATAGTTCATACTACTGATTCGTAAGTCGTTTGTAAAGCAACATCCTCTACTCTACGGTATTACCAGCAAGCAAGCCCTGCTACTGAGTAGGCTATCTAGTATTTACTTAACTTTAACTGACCGGCGATACCAATTCATAAACAAGTCCAAGTGTCACTTATTATCTTCGTTTTGCATTAAAAAGTAATCTTAATGATCGATTTATTTAATTGTTTTCTCCGAGTACTATCGTATTTATTGTTTTGAATAAATAAAATGAAGACGTAATGTAATGTGTAAGTTGGCTCGATTGGAACAGTCTTCGCCCGAAAGCCGCCGCGGCAGCCCGCGCCGCGTTTCTCTCACATTCTCGCGTTCGAAACGAGCGCTCGAACAACCCTGATTTATTGTTTGAATAAATTTCGGTTCACGGAAAACTTTATGTGGAATGTTACTAAATGCTGAATTGTGCGGTCATGTGAATAAAGCTTGGGAGAAGCTTTTCTGGCAACTTTAAAAAAAGTTATCGAACTGTTGCGGAAAGTGATTTTGTTGGAAAGTGTTATAATATAATGGTACGTACCTACTGAAAAAAATTAACTGGTTTTGTTTTAACATACGTAAATATAGGTAAACGAATAATTGAAGTATTTCCCTTGAACAGTGGTACTGTTTAATAACCTTCAGCTATGCCAACGATACTTGTTTACTTATAACTTAGTTCAAAACGAATTCAATTATGAATTAATTCGTACGGTTTGAAAACTGATTAAACAAAATCAATGGCCTATATTCTAACTATTTAAACACTAGCCGTTGCCCGCGGCTTCGCCCCCGTTTCTTTTTCCTTCTATTTTCAAAATTTGGTTTTATAACCTTCTCCTGACAATAGCAAACACAACAAAAAAATAATTCGCGAAATCGGTCCAGGCGTCCGCGCGTGTTGCCGTGACCAAGGGAAATAGGGATGCATTTTTACATATAATAAAGAAGATTACATATGGCAACACAGAGAAAAGTTACAGACAATTGATAAATATACATGTATGTATAACTTTATTGTACATAAAACACATTAAATTTTGCAGGTAATGAGAAAAACAAATGTACAAAGGCGAACTTATCCCTTAAAGGAATCGCATCCAGAGAGATTAATTTTAAGTTACCAAATTATTAATCCTTGGTAGTTGGTTGAACACGGCACTCAGCTCTTTTCTTTTCTCTGTACATACCCTCATACATAAACCATGTCTTTATCCCTCACGGGGTAGACAAAGCCTAAGGTTACAAGACCTACAGGCCACGTTTAGCAAGACTGGGGATAAAGGTGGAAAGTGGAATCAAAATAGTGATGGATTTCTCAATCTCTACTGTTAATATTTATTTTCTAAATATATATACAAACACGAATCCTAAAAACCACATATCTATGCTAAAAATAACTATAAAAATGGATTGCTAACCGCATCGCCTATAACATGATTCCTATGATTTTCGCCCATTCCCTAGATGGGCTTTTACCATCTGCGCAAGAAGAGAAGCAAGTGGTACATTCTATGATTTTCTTTGCTTCCAGACCAGCATGGAAGTGGAAGTTTTCTCTCTAGGTATGTAATATTAATTAGAATCCTGTAATCGGTTGTTTTAATCATTAATTTGACATAATTAAAAAAAACCACGGTCCATTCTCATCGTAATTTTAGAGTCCAATAAATTCCGTGTAAAAAAAATTGAATCAAGAATTTTTACTTCTTGATTTTTTATGTTTACTTTTACGGTTTTACAAATTTTTAAAATTAGAACAGAAAAATCCGAAAAGTAAAGCTATGGCCGGGAATTGCACCCGGATCCTCGTCATTCCGTGACGCGTGCTATACCCCTGCACCACTCATAGCAGGTGGGTAAGTCTTCGAATTTTTCTATCTGTTACTAGCTGTCACGTGACCTTTGTTACTATGCGATTTTTTGTCGCCAAGCGTCATCTGTTTGAATGATGTGTCTGTACGACACAATTACAAACTCCCGTGGAACATCTACCGCTCACCAGGAACGAGAAAGCGTGTTAAGGTATTCATAGAACTTGTTTAATATTACATTACAAAGGGTACATGTTGTGCAATTACACGACTCAACTTCCAAAACACCCATGTTTTATACAACAACCAGGAAAAAATACAGCTTAAACTCGGGGACTATCAACGACAAGTTATGTGGCGCAATTGAGGAGCAGTGACCGTAACAAAAGTGATTGCGGTAACGAATGAGAAACATTTTGTTGCGTGCCGAAAAGTGCGCTAAAATATTAAATAACCCCGGTCACTTTGAAGACCAGAGCCTCTAGTGTAAGTTTTCGCATATAAAAACGTCTCTAATGCATTCACGTGTAAACGTCTCAATTACTATGGAAAAATTGGCAGCGCCACTTGCGGATCGAAACGGCAACTTAGCTATTCTCATAGTATTTGACATTTTATCGCAAACGCGTTGGAGACGTATTTTGTGACCGAAAACTTACACTAAGCATACTGTAGGCTCATTACCTAACTCGCACGCAGTCGCCACCGTGTTCATTTTGACAGTTATTTTATGAATGTGACAGCTAGCTGATTCCGATGCCAATTGTCAGGTCATACATGAACTGTCAAAATGAACACGATGACGATTGCGAGCGAGCTAGATAATAAGCCTACTGGAACGTAAAGAAAGTGTTTTAATAGCGCACCCGTGTAAAAGGTGGTTTCTTATATTCCTGGTTAGATTTTAGACCAATAAGAGCTTGTTTTTTTTACTTTAAATAGTAGTGGAGGTCGAGAGGACCCTTTGCCCAGCAGTGGGACACCACAATAGGCTAATAAAATAAAAAAATAGTTTTAAATTAATTAATTGCCTAATTGATTTAATCAGGCGTTACTTTGCGTTCCAGTTAATTACTTGATTACCTATTAAAAATATGACTGACACACACATCATCGTAGTTTATAAAGCTACTAGCGGTTGCCCGCGACTCCGTCTGCGCAGAATTGGCTTATTATCGCGGGAACTACGCGATTTTTCGGGACAAAAATTATTCTAAGTCCTTCCCGGGACTGAGATTTTTTCTGTACCAAAATTTCATTACAATCGGTTCAGTGGTTTGGGCGTGAAAGCGTAACAGACAGACAGACATGTTACTTTCGCATTTGAGTATATTAGTAGGGGTTGAAAACGATTTTGTACGTTGAATATAGGTTCAGCCAATAAATATTTTCAAGTATTGATTAGTTATTTTTCAATGAAGAGTTTGTGTTGCGTTGTGGCGAAAATGCTCTATTTACCTTGAAGTTACCTTGTCGTTTCAGGATATGATATAAGAGATGTTTTCACTACGCTTAACAAGCGATAAAGTACGTAAACATTGAGTTGACATCTGTACTGTTTCGATAGCGCTTATTTGCTTCGTGTCTAGTGGCTTTACTCTGCTGAGATTTTACGTACTACCTCTAACACTTTTTATGAGCTTCATAGCTAGATGAGATGTTTGTTTTATGTATATTCAAAGACAGGCGTTTTTATTTTCTCAAACATTGTCGTAAATGTCGTCATTGTATTCTAAGTAACAGAACACGAAGGGCCTTGTTGACGGCCGACCGAACTACATTGCAGGCGCCATTTTTTGACCATCAATCGGATTGCTGGACTGTTTTTCATTTGTTTTTAACTTTAAAATAGTCAAAGATACTATGTCATAATGAACAACAACGTCATACAGCCAGGTCGATGGCCGAGTAGTGCGCGTTTTGTTCGAGTCTAACGTTTTTATCAATGTCTCAAATAGCTTACGGTGACAGATGACAAAAAAAACTTAAGAAAAAAGGCGGGAACGTGAAAACCACCTAAGTTGGGTCGCACTTTCATGTTAAATTTTCCATTTTTAGGGTAGTTTAATTTAAACCCAGCTTTAATACTAAATGGAATAAATAATAACATAAAGTAACTTTTGAGACAGCAACACAATGAATCGTTAAATATTTAAATTTCACTGATGGCGGTACCAGACATTTCAGCGACCATTATTAATCAGTTGCCTTTTACATCGTAACAAACGCTACTTACTCTCTTCGAAACTAATAACTTTGACCGAAGCCGGGGAACAACCTTAATCATACTTAAGCATACACAGCGTTACCATTTAAGCTTAAGAATTGCTAGTAATTAGCTGCCCATAAAGTATGTTACTCGGCGCTTCTTACGCGTCTAGAAAATAATTACCTTGCCTTTATAGGTTTTTCCCAGACAAAAGGCCAGTCTTGTTTGTCTGGATATCCAATAAGCATCAAAGCTAGCCTTATTAATTGGGCCAATATCGGATCACGAAAGTATCCTACTAATATTATAAATGTGAAAGTTTGTGAGTATGTTTGGATGTTTGTTACTCTTTCACGCCAGAACGGCTGGACAGATCTGGATGAAATTTGGAACATACATAGACTGGAATAGCACATAGGCTACTTTTTATCCCGGAAAATTGCGAAATTCTTGCGGGATAGCGATAAACGAATTCTATGCAGACGAAGTTGCGGGCTACAGCTAGTAGCAAATATTCGTGACCACGTTTGCGAGTGGGAGTACCTTGTGCCAGATTATCCGGATCGCTATCACCAATATCAACATCTTGCTCGCTTCCTGCCACCTAGCAGTAGTGCTTACGCTGCGGTGTTTTGGCTTGGAGAGTAAGATAGGGAAATAACTGCACATGGTGACAACGCATCTGTAGTCTTTCGATGTTGCTGTAGTACAATCGAACCATTTGATTCCGGACCCACCGTAGAACATTCTCACAGTAAAAGTCACATGATTTTCCTTCTTAATTCAATGTAAAGTCATTATGACATTTACTGTGACAGGGTTCCACAGGAATCAATTTACTCACTTAGGTAGTTTCAGATGACCCACTAGTTTTACTATGATATCCCGTAAGCATCAAAGCTAGCCTAATTAATTGGGCCAATATCGGATCACGTACAAAATACATGAGCAAACATTCGTGACCACTTCTCGCGTCACGCGTGCTTCTAATTCGACAGCAGTTAATTGTACCGCACTGTGTGTAGAGCTACAGTGGAATTTAGAAATATAAGTCATCGTGGAACCCTTTCCCAATACATACGCATACAATCACGTCTATATCCCTTACGGGGTAGACAGAGCCTATGGCACAAAGACCTAAAGGCCACGGTTAGCATATTTGTGGACATATAGGTGGAAAGAGGAATCATAATAGTGATGGGTTGCTAGCCATGTTATAACATGATTGCTACCTAAGATTTTCGCCCAATTCCCTCGATGGGCTTTTACCATCTGCGCGGGCAGAGAAGCAACTGGTACATTCTATGTAATTTTTTTGCTCCCTGGCCATAGTATAACCGTATCACTATCACTACATAGTATCAAACAAAGCAGCTTTCTCTGTCCCTAACTCCCTATGTATGCTTATATCTTCAAAACTACACAACGGATTTTGATGCGCTTTTTTTTAATAGATAGAGTGATTCAAGAGGAAGGTTTTTATGTATAATTCTACGCAGACGAAGTCGCGGGCAGAAGCTAGTCTATAATAAAGTGAAAGTGTAACCTTTCCCAATAACTGTATGTTATACCCATAGCAAAATACAGCTTTTAGTATGAGTCTCTGAACTAAGTACTAGATATAAAGACTGATGGACATGCCGAAACTATAATGGTTTCTTGTTGACTGGGGAACCCTATAAAAGCGAACGTGTATGTAGATGACTGAATCCGATTATCCTACATGAATGACGTACGCGGCAAGTAATTGTATTGGAAATGAACTACGACGGTATTCATAGGACTTCAGGGCGTGTAGTATTCTTATAACGGATTTCCATAGCTATAATTTTTATGTCGAGGATTACGTCTTCACTACATAGTATAAAACAAAGTCGCTTTCCGCTTTCTGTCCCTATGTATGCTTAGATCTTTAAAACTACGCAATGGATTTTGATGCGGTTTTTTTAATAGATAGAGTGATTCAAGAGGAAGGTGTATGTACAATACATGCATTTTTTTTATTTATAGTTTTATGACAATTTGTTTTATCATTAGTAGTAGTTTTCGTTTTAGTATCTGCATGTATTATATATTATTTTAAAAGTATGTTAGTGTAATTAAATTTTTTTTGTTAAAGCATAATTTTGGAATGGTTTTTAATAACATTATACTTAATACATGTATAATATAGTAGAGAAACACTGATTGCACCCGTGCGAAGCCTAGGGGAGTCGCTAGTAAATTTATAAACAACGGCCAAACCACCGTGAAACCCGTCCGTTCCCCGCATTAGGGTCCAAATGACGAATGACAGAACAATTTCCAAGGAAAACGGCAACGCTTAAGCAACAGCATTAAAGTTGCAAGATCCCTTAATTTCGGTCCTTCGAGCCGGATAAATCACATCCAACATGGCGGCTAACAGAGACGTGTGATCACGAGTTTACGGCGTGCACGGCTCATAAACGCTGCTCGTATAAACAAAACAGCGCTATAAAGTAGGCTCGGGTAGGCTCCGGGACAAGAGTTCGCGTCTATGACTAGTCTTAATTAAATAAATATAGTCGTAACAAATGAATGACGCGCTGAACGGCTGGAAATTTGATATTTTGTATCCTGAGACTATGAACTCAACAACTCACGCATCGAGCCGGCAATTTGTAAAACATGGCGAAAAGGAAGCGTGGAAAATATCCAAAGTATGCAACGGCGGATGTATATTTACAAGAAGGCTTAAAATTAATATGGAATATTTCATCTGGTGGTTGTGCTAGTTTGATTAAACGCTCCTGTTATGGTTTTGATGAGCGAAACATGTTTTTTTGCCGAAAGCGAAACCGATGTTCGATTTTGATTATAGTTTCGGCCGAAACCGAAGCTTTTATAAATGTGATTGAAACGTTGAATAAAATTTCAGTGCGGCGTTCTTTCCAGATAGATATATATATGAATAATTAAACTTATATCATAGGAATATATATCGCAGGAATATCCATGTTCTGTCATTACTTTTCAACATTATTTTTAATCCTTCTGCTCCTATGTATCTTTTCGAGCGATTCAGCACTTGGCTGCCGGTAGCCAGCATCGGCTACGGTCGAATGCTAATCTCCTTTTGGCCTGTCCTCCTTCATCTTCCAAAACTTACTCCAAATCCTTCACAGTTCACTCTACTAGGCTGTGGAATCGGTTACCGACCTCCATCAGGCAGTCTGCCTCCGTGGCGTCGTTCAAGGAAAGCTTGAGGAAGATATGGCTCACACCATCTTCTTAGATATTGTATGTGTGTACTCTTATTGTGTTTTGTATGTATGCATGTGTGTAATAATATTTAGTAGTTTATTTTATGTTTTGTTTATTGTACTTGGATATGTACGCTCTATTGTAGCTTTTACTATCTGGAATTTTAAACTTACACTTTGTCGGTCCCTCGTTTAATGCTCCTCTCATCTACTCAAAGGTTAACTGGTAGAGATCCCTTATAGGGATAAGTTCGCCTTTGTGCATGTATTAATGTTATTTTTATTTTTTGTGAATTGCATCTGTTTCTTTATATTTGTACAATAAAGCATTTACTTACTTACTTATCGCTGATACAATGTTACAAGGTTCTACGTTTCACTTTTTTCGGATTGGAATTTCAACATGTTAATATTAGTAGGCTTATATAGTTTAGTTAGACTTAGGGACAATATTGGTAAACAGAATGCAGATTGTTAATTACGTACCGTGTGAAAAAAGCTTGTATATGCTTTTGCGGATGGTAGCACCTTGTGCAAAGTCCGGATCGTTACCCCCATCTTACTCGCTAATCGTGTTACAACGTGGAGAGTAAGCGAGACAGACGGTGTAATTACAGGCACAGGAGGTGTTCCATCGTGTCCCTCTAGCCTAGCAACGCATCTCCAATACTTTGGTATTGCGGGCGTCCAGACCATGGAAGGTGGTGCTCGCTTACCGTCAGATGACCCCTAACACACTTGCCACTCTATCTCATAAAAAAAAAGTTTAGGTATAGGACTAAAGCGTACAGTGGAGTGTCCTGCGTCACCTTACCGCTGCCTGCCTTGGTGACCTCCCACTGCACGCCACATGTAAAGAGAACGTCAAAAGTAGGTTATCACTTTGCTTTGTCATAGTAAGGTAACCATACACGGACAGTTAAATGTGTCACAGTTGTCACAGCGACAAGGCTCTAAAATGATCACCGATTTTTGACGTTGATTGTACAGAGTGATTGTTTTTCTCCCCCTACACTACAGGTAAAAGCATCACCATTTGCAAGTACACCGTGATTTCCAACCATCAAACCACGGAAGCGAAAGGAACGAACCTTAATAAAGTTTCATGGCATTTTTTATGAACAAATTACGATGACTGCCAGAGCTAGAGGACGTAAAATCACGACATGATTTTGACATCGCTGCACACAAGAGTGCGAGCGCTAACTGAAAACGAGACAGTTCTTTTATTATTCAACAGTTTCATTTTCGAGATATTTAAGGATCTGAATTAAGTCTGAATTCAATTAAACACGTGTCATTGTAGCTTAAAAGATTATATCATATTTATAAGATAAGACGGTTAATAACATCCTACTAATATTATAAATCCAAAAGTTTGCGTGGATGTGAGTGAGTTGAGTGAGTGTGTTTGTTCCTTCTTCACACTGAAACAACTAGACGGATTTGGATCAAATTTGAAACTGAGATAGCTGGTACACCCTAGATTAAAACATACCTCGTATCCCGGGAAATTATATGTAGTTTTTTATCTGCTTGTTTAATGCTTCCGTACATTGGTCGATATTCAAAGTGTCCAAGGGGTGGCTGTATCTATTTTGAATAAAACATAACATGTAAACCTTAACCAGAATGTGAATTATAAGTCAGTTAAGAAAATCTCAGATTATGCCTTGTCTCATTTGCAAGCTTACTCATTTGTAGTTATCTACTTCAGTCTTTCAAGACGCGTTTTATAAAATCGTCCAAATAATTACAGACCATAGTGTAAAATATAAGTATAACGTTGTTACATAGTTGTACAACGATTAAGAGCCATTGGTTAATAATTTCAACGCAATTTTCATTCTAATTGGGCCTCATTAATATAAGCGACGCAAATAATTAACCGATCGAGCATTATCGTGCTGATGATTATTACGAACCCCGTCATTAGCCCTGAATTGTTATTAATATTTTAACCTGTCATTTGTTGTAATCAAATCACTGGCATTTTGAAGGAAACAACGTTCTGTAAATCCGTTGGTCTGGTGATCAGGCAATTACATTTTTCGTCACTTTTTCTGCTACGCGGTTTTTTAAGTTGACTTAGAGCGTTTGCTTCGGCGGCAACGAAACGAACACTGTCGCTAAGGCAATGACTGCCAAAAGGACTACGGATTAGTTCTAAACCGAAACATGTCGAGTATAGAACTCGATTTTGACACATGCGAGATTATTTTACAACTAGCGACTCGCCTCGGCGTCGCATGGGTGCAATGTAGATATTTGCTAACACGGTGCTGCCACAATTACTGTAATATTTCAACCAATCTACAAGAAAACCTAAACAAGTTATACACCTAAACCTTCCTCGTGAATCACTCTATCTATTCGTGAAAACCGCATGAAATTCCGTCCGGTAGGAGTTAATCGTGAACAGACAGACAGACGCTTTGTTTTATAATATGTAGGGATATGTGGTGTTTGTTTTTGATTGGTTAATAATGGCTTTTGAGGGCTCAATAAAATTCAAACTTGATTTAATACCTTTGTAAGTGGAAATTGCCGAGTGTGTGACAAAAAAAGGTTTATCGCGACCCCATGACTTGGGTATTCATGGCTCCACAAGTTGGCCGGGTGTAGGGTTACACCCGGATATATTCGGATTTGTGATCCTCCGTCCAAAGTTTGACTGAACTGAGGCGAAGTGGCGTGACTATAGTCTATTCCGATCCATTTTAACGCTTTTGTAAAGAAGCAATTCCCCCCCAAGTTAATAATAATCATAGTACCTACAATTGTTATAAAATGTCGTCAGATATCAAGTACGATCCTTCAACATTCCGGTGGATGTGATGCTACTTGATAATTTAGATGAAATTTGTTAGTTTACAAAAGCATTAAAATGGATTGGATTTGGAGAATACGCTACGTTTCGATTGTTTTTACGTTAAAAAATATTGCTTACTTTACTATAGTCCAGTGAGGAACTAGCCAATAGAGAAATACGAACTATGGAAATCTACAACACATTAGTAATCACTAATGTCGCTTACTAGGATATTTTTTTCCGATAATTATATTTGCTTGACTTGGTGCCGACAAAGTAGATAGACCCAAATATCATGTCAGTAAGCGCACATTTCAAAAGAAACATCAAACGTATCATTCGGAAAAAATGCTATCTAAAGTCTTAAAAAGTTAAACTTAAGTGTTCATGATCAGAGTACTAATGTCCTTCTCAATGTTCATGTAATCGCAGCCGCTCGACCCCGCGAAGACCACATCCGCAATCATTGTTAAATGAAAACAAAAACTTTTAATATGAATTGTATAACCACACTAAAGTAACTCACGCTAGCTCTACCAGTAAATAAGTACCGCACTATCAGCGCGCGTGCTTCGCTCAAGATTTCCTCCCCCTTGAAACTGGAGCAATAAAAACCTCTTACATTCAAGTGTCAGAGGGTAAAAGGATACCTTATTAAGTGTCCAACCCTTCATCATTTACCTGACGCTCTTGAGGCAATCTGCCGCGCCGTCCCTTGAAAATGTTTACTAATAAATTAAGGGAGACATGACTTTTTTCGCCAATTAATAAAAGGAGCAGTCGAATATTACTAATACCGTAAAGACGACGATATGAGGAAGAATCCTTAATTGATTCAACGTGATCATTATGATATTTTTATAACAAACTAATATTTATTACTAAAAGCAGTCCCAAAGAAGCAATATAAAGATGACTAAAGGTTTCGAAAAAATAAGTCCACAAATGATCATTTTTTCCACAGTTAAACTATTTTGGGTTTATCTTACTCAGAATCGTTTACCCTGTCGATCCTTATGCAAGAAAAAATGTGTCCCAAAATTTCCATTCCAGTTCGTCACTTTTTTTCGTATAGGTATCTATGGAACGTGACGAACAGGAAAATAAATTTCATAGTTAAATGTCGGACACACTTTTTCTTGTATGAGATTCGATAGGGTAAATGATTCTGAGTAAGAAAAACCCAAAATATTTAAATTCTGGAAAAAATGTTCACGTGGGCTTTTTATTGGAAAACGCTCATTAACATTCGTAAAAATGAACTGCTTCAGATTTCATGCTGGAGATGTAATTTATAAATAACAACAGTAAATATTACGCTTGTTATTCAATCTCGCGATCGGTTTACAGCCGCATCGTGATGAATCAAGGATGTTGCCATAAAACATGCAAGTACGGGTCAAATTCTGACAACAAGCGATAGGTACTGTATCTTACTCACCACCGGATTTGAAGTTAGCCGTAACAAAAGATCGTTGAGTGGAAGCCGAGGACAGACCACACAAAAGTTATGAGGAATCATCAAATTGGGGGACAGGCTTTGTACCTACATGCTTGTCAAAAAATCGGGCCCTGTGAAGAGGCCACTACAAGTCTACACCTTCTCGTGGTGAACACGAACTGAAAATAGATAACAATCATGTTTATACTCTAATCTTTCCGAGCACGTACCTCTATAAACCATGTAACAGGCTCTACCCGCTTTCATGTAAAACGTGTAAAAAATAAACTATCATCGAAGCGCGATCGCACGCCACCAAAATAAAATTCCGATTCTGACGTACGACCTAGCTATCGGCCTGAAAAAAAACCAATAGCATGCCGCGTTTACATCCAATAATGTTCTATTGCCCGCAGCAGGTTTTCACAGAACAGTTTTTCAACAATGGTTGTTTGGAAGGGGTGCGGCGGTGCGGTAATGGTGTTTTGATCCCGACAGGCGAAGGGTTGTGGCAGGAATCAATGGGTTTGAGTGCGTTGCGGAACTTTCTGCTTGGCCAATTGTGATGGTACGTGTGGGAGCTGCCGGGTTACATTTACTTAAAAGGTTCAAAAGTCCATGGCCAAATAGACATGACAAGGGTTCTTACAGTGGAACGGTATATAGGCTACGGCTTCTGCTTACCATCTGACGGGCCATTCATTTATTTGCAAGCGACGTGGTATAAAATTATAGATTTACGAAAATGTGATAGTTTAAAATACTTAACAAACGTCAGGAAAGAACGTCTATTTAAGAATGGTAAAACTTGAGATGTATTCGCATTGTCTACATATTAATATATCCTACTAATATTATAAATGTGAAAGTTTGTGAGTTTGGATGTTTGTTACTCTTTCACGCTAGAACGGCTGGACAGATCTGGATGAAATTTGGAACATACATAGATTATCGTCTGGAATAACACATAGGCTACTTTTTATCCCGGTAAATTGCGTAATTCCTGCGGGATAGCGATAAACGAATTCTATGCAGACGAAGTTGCGGGCAACAGCTAGTAACAATATATGTATTAAATATTGAACACAATTCACAAACGTTATGGCTCCGCACAAAATCTATCTTACCATAAATAAATGTAATCTCGTGATGCATACGCGCGGTATACATTTTGCATTTGTTTTGATGTTTTTAAATTAAATGTTGACTCCAAACATGGCTTTGATGAGCATTTCGGACAGATATTTACATTTCTCTTTCGGAGATTCGTCTTGTCAGTCATAACTACTTCTCATGAAAACCTGTCAGGCGTTCGATTGTGGCGTTATTCGTTTCCTTTATATCAAAATATTGTTATTAGTATTCGTATTTTATTACATTCGACAGCACATAACGTCTTGTTCCAATAACTTTCACTTACTTCCGAGGGATATCGAAGGTGGGGTACTTTTTCCCCTATTGAAACAACGTCAGCAACGCAATCATCTATAAAACCTTTTAGCACAGGTGTGTCGTGGAATAGTGCCCCTTCACATTAACTTCAATCGTTTTAATGAAATTCTACAAGCTGGTAACAGGGCGTTGGCGAACTGCCATAGCCGTAAGTCTGGTTTGTTAGTTCAGGTTACAATAACAAGAGGTGATTTTTTGACAGTTTAACCTGCCTGTATTTTTGGAAGAAAGAGGTTGGAATGAAAAATTTGCATGCGCAGGGAACAGGGATGTATGTAGGAAGAATGAATGTTATGAGTGTTTCACATTCAGTTTAAGAAGAGTAATATAAACTACACACACGCTGTGCCCAATCCAATTTCCTCGCTTAGTTTTAAGTTTAATTTTGACGATATGATACTTTCATTAATACATGTTTTATTCTACTCTGGTAATAGATGTTATCTAATTCTGTATCACATCGTTTTTACAAATACCCGATACATTCGCTTGGCAAAGAAAATTTCAATTTTACTTCAAACTACTGACAAAAGGAGGCACTTATTTATTGAAATTAGCTAACTATAAAGCTAACACTATTCGAATAACTTCATCGTGTTAGCTGGCAATTTGAATATTTTGACGCGTCGGAGCACCGCGAAAGCGCTGGGCATCGGTATTGCCACTCTGAATAATCCAGACATCACAGCCAACATACAAAATGGCAGATCGTTCGAAATCCGGTGCCGACTAAGCGTACGTCTATTGAGATTAAAATGGGGTAACAGACGCTGTCAATCTAAGGTTAATCGCGAGAACTGTTTGTGGTCAATTACAAATGCAGCATCGCCTATTTCTTTTTCGCAGGGAAATAGGTATAGATTTTTTATAATGTCCACGGATATTAACAAATTTAACCCGTTTTAATTAGATGAGTTATCATCTGGATTAGCTATATGCGGATAGATTTTGATGGATTACAGCCAGGCTTAATTTAAACTTCCGTACACAACAGTTTGTGATTCTTGTGTATCTTTATAACAGAATACAGAATTGATGTCGCTAAAAAACAAGTCCTAGAAAGCTGGAATTTTGTTTATACATACATACACGTCTATATCCCTTACGGGGTAGACAGAGCCTGAGGTAACAAGACCTAGGCCACGTTTAGCATTATTTGTTTATAATCGGATAATCAAATTTGCATCTTTATGTTTTTCGATTTTGCTTACAAAACATTAATAGTGACATTGTTACCACTCTCTAGATTTACAGCCAGGTTCCCCAACCACTAGGTTAGTCGTGAAAATGTAGATTGCCGCGCCGCTGTAGCATGCGGATGGCACGCCCCACGCACCTGAGTCTGGAGAACTGCCAAAACTAATCCCGAAGGCATGCGGCTTGCATTGACTTTGCATAAGCGTATAACATCACTCCTGTGTGCTTTGCATAACTATTTGTACATAACTTTATCATTTTCCTTTTTTCGTAACAATATTTAAGTGTGTGAAATTTAACATTTCATTTGTTTGACGTTTCAAATACCCGTGGTCACGGATTAATAACGCGGTTGTATAAGCGACATATTCGCGACACGGCTCTTTCTAATGAACAAAGTAGCGATTACACGTAGAATTTGTTCGGTTAAGTCACATTTAATGTTGTATCCGTGTCGTAACCGAATGTTTTTTCAGTTTAACCTTCACTTTCGCTACGGCCACTAAATGTTCGCCGGTAATTTTTTTGCATAATTGCTCATTAACGCGCGACAGAAATTGAAAACTGCAAATCTTTTCTTTCTCAAAAAAAAAGAAGGAAAACAATGACCCGTTACTTTTGAAATTTGTCATGTGCACTGGCTGCATATAAAAGATATTGTTGGTGGAAAACTTAAGTGTGGTCTAGACGGGGCGTACAATGTGGCGTTGTGTGCTTTGTGCGTTTACCTGCATTGCGTTAGCTTGAACATAAGTTTTAACTCGTGAATCCCCCGGGTTCAGCGAATATTTCAAATAGCATTCCAGAGAGCAGCTACTATCTCACACACTTCGCCTATTCAAAATTCCTGTTTTCCTTCGAACACCGAATGCTATTTTAATATCCCGCCTTTTTAAGGATAACTCAAATAAATCGACACTTCGACGCGAATATTGCTTTATCAGTAATCGACAGAAAATCCGATTGAAAACTTGGGATGGAATTCGGCACAAGCAACTTAATAACTTTTCGATTTGAAAGACGCAAAGTTTGGGAGTTTAAAGCCTTTCAGATTTTTAATAGGCGGCGGGTTTCGAGGTCGCCTTCCATCACACCTGTCTACTTAGATTGGATTTGTCTGGCTTTGCGGCTGCCGCAGCCACTTAATCTCTTTACTGTAACGCTGTGCCGCATTAGAAGTTTGGTCTGAGCTCTACGCCTCAAAATGTCGAATGAGACTCGAATCAATTTAAAAATGTCGATAGCCAGACCTGATGCGACTTAACCTGGAAAAAAAATCAGCTTACGACAAAGATGCGAGTGAAAAGCAGCTCCTTTTAAATTGGATTGCTTTGTAAGTAACTTGTCTAAACAAAGGTGTCTGGATAAGTGAGCGTAAATTGTCAAATTAACAACGGAAGGGGACTTATAAACACTTTGTAATTACGTCGCAAACGTAACTTAACGTAACTTCCGGAGAATTTAGCATTCAATTGCTTTTAATACGCGCCATGTGTGAATTCGGCTTTGTAGATCTAGCTCCTTGAAATTACACAGGAGTTTTTACAAGCGTTTCGCACAACCCGCCCCCTTGAGGCTGGGGAGGTGATAAAATGATGGACGACTTACATTTAAAAAAAATAACGCCTTTCTATTTAAATAAAAATTTCACCGCAATAAAGACCTTTTCAGATGGAAATAAATCATTTGACAGGATTAAATAAAGCGTGGAAGCCGCGAAATTGTCTTTGAAGAAACAGAGACAAAACGTAATTTATTTTATGCTTGCCATTGTCTCTTGTTTGCTTTGATTTAATTTTGTTTACTGTGACTTTACTTAAAAGAGGCCGTATGTGAATAATATTTTAGTGTGGGGTGTTCACTAACATAAAATGTGAGACCTTTTTTCTAAAAATAGTCGTTACCGAAGGTTTACTTTTCGAATCTAATGATTCTGCAAAAATCAACTGTTAGATTTACAGAGAGCGCCAAACACGAGGGTATTCCATCCCATCCATCAGTACCTAAGTAATGTAATGACTGCATGTGATGAGACGACAATCACAATTTCCTTCAAGCAGGTGATACTATAGGTAGGGTTTATAGGACGAAGATCATCCTCCTTCGCCGTTCCACCTGGACCACCGAATTTTCTTCACTGTAGACCAAAAACAAATGTCCACCCAGTGGATTCAGACAGTCATTAGCTTAGAAAAAAGGTTGCGTCGAGGGATTCTGCTTTCATCAAGGTCCAATCTGTTTGAACTTGTACCAGTGATTTGCGGCTACAATCAGAATCCTCCAGAGCATTTTGTGATTTCATGGTCCGTACACCCGTGGCGAAGTAAATTCCGAAACGTTCCCTTCATGTAAATGAATCTCAAATGACTGAGTTGAAGATACTTTTGATGAACGAAGAGAATTGATATTCGGGAGACGGAAGTTTGCATTATTAATTGAATTCTTGCCAGAGGCTGATTGTTTTATTGACTGAAGGCCTCTGGGTTTTGATTTTTATAAATATAAAGAAGGCTGTTTATATTTTGGGTTATTAGGATTTGTTTTGACTCTGGATCGGGTTGTATAATAATTAAGTATATACTGGGTGTAGAATGTAGAAACTAATAAAATAAAACAATTTAGATTATATTGAAAATATCAACACGCAGCGCTGACAAGAGCAATGACACGACTGCTTTCTTTAGTTTTTGTTTTCTCTCAGGTGCAATGCAGGTGCAATTAAATTGATTTGCGAGCTGTGCCAAAATAGTATAATTTGATAAAAAGGTTGTACGTTTACCCCTACACTGGGTGTCACTAAAAGCACTTACGATATTTCATATACCCATCAGAATAGTCGGTCTAAATATGTCAGCAGAATTTCCTTTTTGCTAACGAATGTTTACATGCATTTTAACAGGTTCTTTGTGTATTCGTATATTTTTGCTTAATTATCTTTAAGTTGAAACTTCAGTTCAGAGCAAAGAGAATATAACCACTACGTGTTACTACGGATTTGTGATGTGATCACCGTTAATGTTTTTTGTGATATCATTGTTTTCTAATTTCTAAAAGCGTTCAATACCGTAGAAAACGTGAGGTTGTTTATTTTCTCAAAATGCTTTATATGACGTGTTTGACATGTCCCTTCGATGTCATTATAAACGGATTCCACTGTACATGTCTTAAGTAATTTTTTAAGAATCTGCCCCGTTACCCGTGGCACCCTGGTATTTACAATGGTTTTATATTTTGAACCATCAATATTGTTTTATTATTTCATGTATAATATTGTAAAAATCTAGCTTAGAGAATCGAAATAAATATAAGTACTGAATAAATAGATAATAATACAAACAAAGCTCTTTTGCCTTTGGCAATAAAGAGTGAGAAACCGAGAGGAACTAAAAATGTTATACAAAGTTGTTGCTAAATTCAAGTATTTTACCTTTTTTTCATAAGTCTTTTCTGTTTGTATTTGATAAAAATAATTAACAGTTTATTTATTTTTCAGGTACGTTGTCTGTCATCCGATGTAAAAAAGCGTAGCCGTAAGTTTGATTTTTACTATACCTAATAGGTATTAAAGTGTAAAATCGTTTAACAAAATTTTACAAGCTTAAACAAAACCAGCGAAATGAAAATAATGTTTTAAACTAAATTCAATTAACTAAAATTCAATATAGTATTAGCACCAAACAGTTGACGGAATAAGCGTATGATACCCGATTACCATAGAATAGTCCATCAATTGAACTCCCAAATACGCGGAAAACCAAAGGCTATCTCAGTCAATCTATGATATGCAATGTTAGACCACTGAAATATCCGTATGTCAGGTCGACATTAGATAACGATATTCGGCTAACTGAGAACAAAATTTACAACGAAACAAAAGGCACTAACGATATTTCACTACCGCATCAGGTCAGCCATTTTGTACACCCCTGCAAATTTCCATACCTAAAAATAAACCTTGAAAAAAATTAAAGTAAGTGAACATTTTATTACATACATACTCGTACATACATGCATAAATCACGTATTTATCCATTACGGGGTAGACAGAGCCTAAGGTAACAAGACCTAAAGGCCATGTTTAGCATGATTGCGGGCGTACCTATAGGTGGAAAGGGAAATCAAAATAGTGATGGGTTGCTAGCTAGGTTGTATTTTATTACACCAGGTTACCAAATGGTAAGTGAGCACCACCCATGGCCCACTATAGTTACTAAACTTATATTGACCTAAGTAAATTTACTTTAGTGACTATAATGGCTAATACTTATAAAATGTCACCTTTAGATACATGCTCAGTTCATATATTGAAAAACCGTGCATTTAAATAGCTATGTATTCCTGCAAATTGTTTCCGCGTAACGTTGGCATGTGTTAATATGCACTTGTATAGTTATGTACGTAGATTTGCTCATACGTGCCGCCGGATAGATAGATAGTTTTAATTAAACCCTTTGTTCGCCCGCTTTCCGAGGACCCCTGCAATTTAACATGGTTAGCGCCACGTTCATTTCGCCGCACGCATTTATTCATGTAATAATAACATGCCAAAACCACACTAAACATAAAAACATTTAAATGGGTATCCAATAACACGGATATTTCCGATTTTGATGGTTCACGGGAGTTGCGTATTACTAAGTGTGTCATTTTAGCTTCTATAGCTAAGTAACATTGTGCCGTGGTTGAAGGTTTCTTAAATAATTAAAAGACGTAATTTATATATGTAGTTAAAACATAATATCCAATAGGATAAGTACTTGTATAAGTCGATTCTTAAATAGTTTGTTACGTAATTAATTCATTACTACCGCTTTGACAAGAGTGTATTGTATATAATACTACGTTAGGTTAGAATGCTCCGCTCAGTCGTAGATAAAAACGCATTAATTAATGGATTATCATTATGTTTTTGCTAAACTTGTGTATCACAGTTCCCACTATCTATTTTTTTCAAGAATTTAAAAAATATAAATATTGCAGCAGCAGACCCATCAAAGTATACGTAGTTTTCCTAATACATTAGCGGCAGTTTCATTCGTCTGAACTGTAAGAGTCCGGGAAATATTAATGTCTCCATCACGTCGCATTTCGTGACATACTCATAGCGAACAATTTGCTTAATGTAGCGAATTAGCAGACAATTTGGCTTAGCTCGGCGTTACGTGCGTTAGCGGCGCGCGGTCGGATGGATCGTGGGGAAGCCCCCATCCGCCAACAAATGGGCAGGCTGACATTAAAATCCTTTGTTAAATGCTTACCTGCGTCCAGACGCGGTTAATGCCGACGCCGCGGCCCCCTGAAACGAAGTTAAGCCAAACTGCCGCTTAAAAGTTTGCACATAATTTTTTTTTCGTCCTCATTTCAAATCTCTCGCCGACCAATTTAACTTTTTTGCTCACAATGATTCTATTTAAATTAGGAGATTTACATCACGGTTCAATTTTCGTCCCTGCCCGGGGTTAAACGGATTTCTTTATTGGATTTCTGTATTTGTCGTGGTTAATTTGATTTCTTCTTTTATTACTATAGCTAGTAAGGTGAGCCGCGCACACCTAAGCTTTTCAATTTCGGTCTTGCTCAACTCGCTACATAATAACATCGTTATCCTTCTATTCATCCTTGTGAGTAAATAAATCTTAGGAAATACGCTTTCGTGGAATAGTTGAGCATGTCCAAACGTACAATATATATCATCCGAATAGGAGAAATATTTTAGCTTATTCGGCTTACTAGCAGTTTCTCTCTAATGTCCGGAGATTTACGTGAGCTCTGCTCGCTTTGTCCCATCAAGTGCAGCTTTCGGCCGTTGGGCTCTGATGTGCCACTTTATCTTACTCTGAAGCAAACGGTAGAATTGTCACATAATCAAAAAATCCACATTACACAAATAAACAAAAAGCAGCAAAAAAATAAAATGATTTGATTTCCCCTTAAAATCAAATCGTTGAAAATGAACATATGCACAGTGCTTTTACTTTTTTTTCTACTCCTGTACTATATGTATATGATATCTGTGATTTATGTAATCACGAGCACAACTACAAAGACACTCATAAAAAGACTGCAGAAGTCTATATTGTCTATTCCCTCTCACTTGTTGGCTTATGTCTCTAAAAGTGCTCCATCGTTAGTCTGCCGGCCATAGACAGTCAGACCTAGGTAAAACTTTTACACGATCAACATTAAATTTACGATGAAAATGTATGACTACCAACTTAACAAATTATTTCATTAATATGGTTTTTTATGAAACTGAAACTTTCTGAACTAAATGCATAGTTGGCAACATAACAAACAAGATTTTTTAGTAACGTCACTGGCAAGTAAAAGTTAATTAAAAACAAAGTTTACGATAAACAAACTTCCAATTTTGTCGTTTGTCGTTTTCATGTTTCCCGCTCGTGTCTTGTTTGACTTCTTTGTCGCTTGATTGCAATAGTTTTAATAAAGTTTTGTAACGTATCATAAAAAAACATGGATGAGAACGTAATTAAATCAACACCGAAAGAAATATCCGCGGCGGCCCAGGACGTGATGGAAAATTTGTTGCCTAGAAAATCTCGGCAATGAGAAAGCCTACGAGAATTTCATGGCGTGGAGACTGGAACACCGGACTTCTTCACTTTCGGAGAACGTATTACTTTCATTTATTAAGTACCTACTTAGTCGTAGAAAAAAGTATTGTATGCAACGTTGTATAAGTAAAGCAAAAAAAGCTCGTGGCGTATTTCTTACGACCAGCATTTGTACCAGCAACCAAATAACTTGTTACTCAGAAATTCACAAGGGCCACTAGAGTCGATGTGAACTAAATCAGACCTTAAACATGTTGAAAGGTAGCAAAGCATTTGCCTACAATGATTTCTTATTTGGCGCCCATCGCGGGGCCGGGCGGGACGCACCGCCATCTATCGTCAGGGGAAATCACCTCGACCGGTCAATTCCACTCCGTCACGATCCGGGCTGGCCGAACCTGCTCATCAATTCACTTGATCGAGGGTTTCTTTATCGATTCATGACGAATTGTCGAAAAATTTACGCGGGAATAAGACATATTTCCTTGTATAAGCTTCCATGTGTCTTAAATAACCTCTGAGCTGTTGCAAATATTCGCAATTTCACCCTAATGGGAGGGAAGTGATTTATAATATGTCAACCACACGCGACTAACGTGATGTTGTTTATGCTTTATTTGCATTATATTTTCGCAGTCATATGGTGTGTGCCGAGTGTAATTTTACAAACTTCTTTTGCTACATTACTTTGCCTATGATAAAATATTATACTGCTGCAAATGTATTATTCGTATGGTGTATTGTAAACAATAGACCCTGATCTGGACAAACATCACGCCGTAAATCCTGATGTCAAACTTTCATTAAGGTACGGCGGCGAACCCAGCTAACTCAATTTTGGGCGTGCGTCATAAATCAGGCCCCAATCGATGGAAATTAAACTGATCTCTCAAATACAGGCTGATAGGTTATGAATATTCCACGCTGAACTATGCCCGCCTCACGTCCGCCCAAATAGCAGTGGATAATGTATAAATTAAATTTCTGCTGAAACCGTGAGCTTTTTTAAAAAGGTAATAATGTGAAACGAAAGGTTTTGTGAAAACCGTCTGCGTAATATTTAATCTAAGCCCAATGTATAGTCCTCTGCTTCTATTCATTATAAATTATACTTTCTTTCTGTCTATTTGATACGAACCCCGGACGCTAATGCTTAACAAAAGCAAAGGGAATCCGTTTAACATCGCTAATCCGCTCCACTGTCGTAAGCACGCGGTAATCGCACACATTACAATCGCCCCAATTAACGAGTAATTTTGACCAGGATAAGCTCAACCGTTACGTTTTTGTCTGGTTTTAATCTGCGCTAAATCCCCCCGGCGCAGACAGGTGGGATTACATAAAATCCTACGGCTCTAAAGCCTTGATTGGCCTTTTTCCACCCCGGTCCTGCCTCGGCTCCATCAGAGAGCGACGGCATTTTGATTTGGTTTTAAGATTACATGGAACGGCACGACCTCCCCACTCACTCCCAAAAAGGCAAGAGACTAATTACTCTCGACGTCATGATAAAATGCCCGTCAAGGCGAAAATGCTTACTGTCAAAACTTAAACTAGAAAACGAAGCCCTTAAAATATCGGAGATTTCTCAACATAGCGTAATCACGCCTCGTCGAGCTAAATTTCAAGCTGCGCTCTTTAAAAAGCACGTCACAATTTCAGAATTACAAATGTTACAAGCAAGAAAACATGCGTTGCGTTTTACGCAAGCGAAACTTTAATTACACGAAACCAACAGCAATCTTAACAAATTTAATTACTGAAAGCACAAAGGAGTTTGCACCTCATAATGTGTAGATATTATATGTGCGTTGCGCAGGGTAACACGTACAATGCTATTAATTAGTGCCAGCGAAACAAAAGGTATCTGGATTGCGATAAATGGGTTTTTTATGGTCCTAATCTTGTTCTACACAGCTTTACGCTGAGGATGCTGCCTGAAGTATTTCAGCCAATGAGAATTTACTTTTAATCTCCATTTGCTTTAAGTATTCCATTGTTTCAAATGCATAAGTGCTCACCGTGTTTGCTTAACAAGATAGTTCTTGTGATGAGATCTGTAGAAAGCAAATAGATAGTAAAAGATTCAAGGTCGAAGCACATCCTTTGCATTATGTAAGAAATGATAATGAAAGAACAGACGATAAACTGGGCTGGGTAAATAGGAAGTGGGGGCGTTAGTCGCTATCAATCAAATCAAAGAAGCTATTAATCAGAACCGATATTTCTCCGAGCAGTAATAAAATATAATTTGATTGGAGACACGCGATAAAGCAATAGAAAGGGTGTGGTCGCACCTAATTAGATTGACCCTCTCTGAAATTTATTCAAAGGGAGTGCTGTGTCGCGGAGCCTATTTGGATCACGTTGTCAAGGAAAATTTACTGAGGCAAAAGTACCTACTGAATGATGGTGATCATTATAAAAATAAACGAACACGAATTTTCTGTTACGGAAATAACCATATCGTAAAGGATACGGCTGGGGATTATGTTAAAATAACAATTATTACGCGTATATGTTTACTCTGCCTGATCGCCTGTAGTCATTTTATACCATGAATACTAGTCTTATCTTATCAAGCTCATTAAATAATAGTAAAAACTGGAAATAATCATGAAATACGTAAATACGAGTATGACATGACATGCCTCACTAAAACTTCACAATTATAATTATTTTGTTTCCTTGAATCATTAAGCTTTATTTAACTTGGCAATGACAAAAGTGACAGAAACCGAAAAAAAATAGCTCCTAGTACTACAAATGTTTATTTGCACTCATTATTAACAAACACACATAAATAGAGGTAAAAAAATTGACTCACTGTAACCCTAACACCCTACGTTTACCTAATAATGCCGACCAGGTCGGTAACATTAGGTGGGTGCCAAGCTGTGGATATTACTAACTTTAGCATTTTTTTTGTTTCGGGGCCCCAGGTCCACCGGATATCTTTTAATTTAACTTATTGTTTCGACCCTTGGCTTTGACCAGTTACTAAACTAGTAATCTTAATTTTCATAATAATAAATTGCTATCCACGTAGGCATTTGCTTTTATAATACAAACTGTCACGGCATTTCTGGGAAGCTAATAAATTCAAAATTTTAAATGAGTTGGCGTTCGTTCTAAGAATCGGTTAACTAAACTTACACTTTTAGAACTTGCTCCTTTAGCTTTTGTTAAATTTATTACAAAGTATATGTGAAATAATAATTTTATGGATATTTTTTTATTTATTTATACTATAGTGTCTGATCACCACCATGGTTCTTGTAACTATGTTGTTAAAGGTTAATTAAAGACGGGCGGGCATGAAGCGGAGGCTTAGTAATAGGCGTTGGCGCCCTTTGGGTAGGATAAACTAATAAGGTTACTTCGTTTTGAATAAGAAAACTCAATTAAACAAGATATCTATGTCACATTTCATGGAATCCTTTGCTTCAGGAACAATCCCGTGGGTCCAATAAAATTGTTACGTTCCCGATATCCGGCCACTATCCCGTAACGGAGCAGGCTTAACGTTGTAATAACTTACTTTGTAATAAAAATATCTCCCTTCGCTTCTCCTATTAGGGATCGCATTTTCATAACGGTAAAGGATAGGTTAGTTATTGTCTGCTTCAATCCCCAGTAGGATACTCCGTCAGTTGTTTGAATCTTTAATTTAATCCTATTCGGTTAAGTTGAAAATGCGAGTCCTGGGTACCCTTCATCTCCATATTTTTTGACGTACCTAGTCACAATTTTGTGTTGTTATACAAAGGTATTTTTTAAAGAAACCTGAACAGGTACTTACTTATTGCAATGTGTGTTCAAGTGGTGCCACATTTTAAGAATACAAGTGACCGATACTATGCTATATAGAGCTTTACTGTTACTAGTATCTAGTGTGAATTTAGGTTTATAGAGCGTGTAAGGGGATGTCAATCTCTCGAATAACGTTAAAACTATGTGACTAGTTACATAAAACACTTGCTCTTGGGAGGTTATCCAAGCAAACCTGGTGTTGGCTCAATGCTACGCCGTAACCTCTTAGAATCTAACGTTGCATACAATCTGGTGGTGCAAAAAAGTGTTCTTTAGGATAGAATCTCGACTTTTTCACCTCGCCAAGTTATTTTCTCTGGTCGTATTGTTAAAAGACTCGTAAAGATAATATCTCCGTGTAATGAAAAGAAGACTCGCACCGAGAGCAATAAATCCCATGCCTTTGCTGGTGCGCCAAGTTTTTTGTCGCGAGATAGTAAGTCGCTGGAATTTAGTACCGTTGAACACTAAAGACGTTCTTTAAATTAAAAATTGAGGAAATGGACGCGAAATATGTCTCGGCCGTATCTTGGTGATGTTTTGGCAACGAGCGTTGTACTTTGTACTAGATGACAATTTTGATTTACCACCGTTATCATTATCTCCAACCTATTTATTTCCTATTTACATTCCACTGCTGGGCACAGGCCTCGTCTCTGAATAGGTGGGCTTGAGTTATAGTCTCCATGTTATATTGCGGACCTAATACGGATAGTTTACATACACCATTTGACTGCTTGCTTTGCAAGTCTGCGCTGGTTTTCGTTCGCTGAAAAACCTTCGGAGAAAAACTAAGAGTACATTCGAGAGGTGCGAGCCTGGCGCATAGCATATTCCAAATAAAATGGACTGCAATTGAATCCGACTTACAAGGTTGGAATGATAGTGCAGTCTCTAGCTAGGCACATCAACATCTGGATAATCCCTCCAGCTGAGCACAGCCGCTCTAAACCCGTACTGCAAGATATATTTGACGTTAAGTATCTAATACATAATACATTAGATACATACGTATACTTACTCCTACTGGAAATCGTTAATCGGATAAATTAAGGATGAATAAATAAATATGAGGACTGGCGTTAGATGTATAATATAGTTATAAAGAAAATCTAAATTTGCTTTGTCGGAATCGGATCCAGAACTGTAATCTAAATCGGACGTGGAAGCAGAAGAGATATGGTTAATGGATGGAGTTATAATTTTTTATATATCTGTGGAAAATTCAAGCTTTAAACCATATTCTTTGCACAGTATCAAACCCGAGACTTTGTAAGCACATTTTCGTTCAAATGAATTTCTCTGGTACGTAACTTGCTAATCAAATGAGCCAATACCACTTGTCTCTTAAACGGCAAAGTTAACGAGAACGTGATTCCCTATAATCATATCATTACTACAGTTAAATTGTGGCAGGGCTTCAACATCCTTTGAAATACAAATTACATTATCGTTCTGAGCGGAACATTTGGTTGCAAATGTGTTACCGCGAACAATTTCACCACATTCCTTTGATCTTGATTCTCAGTTTCAATATAGTATGTTTGCCATAACATAGTTAACCATAATGCGTATACAGGGTGGCTCAGAAATTGACGTTAATTAAAACCTGATGACTCGTCTTAAGACCTATCGAAATCACTCTCATGTATGTTCGGCGATCTTTGGTAGCTTAAAGGTAGCAAATATTTTAGTGATTATTTAACGAACTGCAAGTTGAAGCTATTTTAGGTTAAAGCGGCTGGAATAATCTAGATAGACATTCTTTTTTTGTTAATTTAGCTCATTAATTGAGCTTTTCAGCAAATTAAGAGCAGCTTTAAAATTTAATAAAATCGCATTTAGGTCACTAAATCGTTACTTTCATTCTTAAATCGTCATCGAAGACATATGGTTAATTAACCTTTTCATTACTTTATGAAAATAACCTTTTTTTTAATTTAACCGCATGAGTTCTGCAAATAATCTTAACGTGTTGGATATTAATGAAAATCACAAAAAATACCTCAGTAATAAATATAATTTCTATCTAGATCATTCCAGTATTATCAAAAACTCCATCAAACTCACAGTTCGTTTTAAAAAAATCATATCTCCTAAACTATCAAAACAGTTTTTAAGAGAAGCATCTGATTTTTAATTATCAACGTCAAATCCAGCACCACCCTATGTGTTCAGTCTGCGTTAACACAAACTACCAACTCGCAGGTAAAGTTGGAGGACTAAGAGCTAGTACCACTTGAATGTGCTCTGTTTTAGCATGCAAATTTCAATCCGCATCCGTTGTTCTGCCCGTTGCGAAACAGATAGAATAATGTTTGAAATTCTCCGGAGTGCTATCAAGTGAGATTAGTGTTTGAAAGAGACTTTGGTTCTCAGTCGATAGAGGCAACATATCGTATCTTATTTTTCTTTGAAATCTATGGATGACTATAGTGCTGATAGTAAATAAGATTGGCTAAGGTCTTTGCCTAAACATTCTTGAGTAGGTCGGTAAAAGTTTAGCCGGGTGCATTGACATCTACCACGGCTTGAATAACAAACATACTTATATTAAAAAAGAAGACAAAGTAATCTGTAAGTGCATTAAAGATAATAGAGAAAAGCTAATTTGGGGAAACATTGGAAAAATTTAAAGAAAGGATAATTCAATTCAAAATCAATCACTCTTCTAAAACTGAAGTCTACGTAGTCGCGAGCGCCATCTAGTAAAACATACTTACATCAGGCTTAGTACACCAATTCGACAAATGCGCTAATCGAATTCATGCATATAAAACTGACGAAGTTCAAAATGTGATAAACATCAAAAACGGTTCCACTGAGCAATTGTTTACTCAACCGATATTAGAGTTCCGTCATAAAACATAATATCCGGCCTAAGCTCCAACACGGTTATGTTGGGTTTTTGCATACTAGATGTCGCTTAATCTTCAGTTCTATTAAATGACTATAGGCGTCCCTTTCTAACAGGCTTTTAAACCCGGGTGCGAGGGGGATACATGCTTAACGCGAGTTTGGTGAGATAATGAGAGTGTGGGAAGTTTTAAGCTGTCGTTAACGATGGTAGTGGACGTATTGGATTAACATTATGGACCCTAATTTGGTGGTCTTTGATAGCCCCGGCATAATAGCGTTACTAGAGATTAATAGTGAAACAATGATAGGATCTAAACGGTTTAGAGTTTGGGTTCAGTTCAAGGCCAAAATGAGGTTATGATCTCTAGTTGTCGCTATAAATGACTGAAATAATGTATCGTGTATATTTTCTGATTTTAATACCTACTTGAAATAAATAATTTAGTTTGGTAGAGTCCATCGAGGGAATGGGTGGAACTCTTAGGTATCAAGTTACAGAGGATGCGGCTAGAAAACCCATCACTATTTTGATTCCCCTTTCAACCTCATGCCCACAGTCATGCTAAACGTGGCCTTTAGGTCTTGTTACCCTAGGTTATGTCTACCCCGTAAGGGATAAAGACGTGACTTATGAGCTTGTTCTTCGTACATAACCAAGTTACATTACTAGCACTGGTAAAACCAGCACCCCTAAACCGCGAACATGTTTGTTTTAAATGTTTTTTAATTGTCCTACTTACTAATACTAATTGTTATTGTTATTTCTTGTATGTAACTAACATCTATGGATTTTGTCCGAAATAAATGGTTATTATTATTATTATTATTTACTTTAGAAATAGTCTTTATTTTACCTTAGAATGCCCTAGTAATGTAACTTGGTTATGAACGAAGAACAAGGGAATTTATCCACCACCAGGACGTTCTAAGGTAAAGTAGAGACGATTTCTAAATTAAAACAAACATGTTCGCGGGGCCACCCCATTGGTTTTACCAGTGCCGGTTATGTAGCTTGGTTATGTACGGGGAACGAGCCCAAACCAGATGTTTTTTTTTACTTACTACTATTACAGTAGCACCATGTATATATATGTTTAAGTATATAGAGTTTCATCAGACAATTAAACTAATTACTTTAATCGCTGTATACAGCTAATCCGATTGGACTAGTGAGCGGGTTTCCTTCTGTTAATTCATTAAAGCTTTAACTAATTAAACACTTTTTTCCTTGTGGGCTAAATACAAATATTCAACTCAGACATTGTTTTATTCGAGTATTTTATTGCTATAAAGAACAAATTACGTGTAATTTAAATAGTGGGTATAACATAGCACTTAGAAAAAATGGTGCAACCCGAAACTGACTTAACCAGTCGGTTTAGTATTGGTTCTCGTAACTTAGTGCAACTCACTCTTACAGTTTTGAATGTAAAATGTTTTAAAACTTGGAAAAAATAACGGAATAAACATATATCCACATTAAAAAAAAAACAACTCCCCCTCTCCAAAAAGTTTAATTCTCGCGCCATTACCCCCATTTTTCCGGGGAATCCCGCTGAAACATGTGACTGGCAGTTGACACACGCAACATTAATCAGCCTCTCCCAATGATTCATTAAAAATAAATCAGTTTAAAACGGTCCGTCCCTTCGGCCGTGCCACTGGCAGGCGAATTTAAACTCAGAATAAGTACCCTTTTTAAAGGTTTTCAAAATGGACATTCTTAATTCGACCGCATGTTTTTTTTTCTTTTTCTTTGGTAACGGCCTATTTCACCGACGCTACAATAGTCGGTGTCAAGTGACAATTCTGTTTACATTACAAACTCGACAAGAATCTACGCCGGTTGGCTTCGTATTGACTACGCGTTGCATTTTGAATTGTCAGTTGCCACCGACAATTGTCGCTTTGGTGGAATAGGGGCCAGTAGTTAGTATTTTTTGACAAGTCGACATTTCGATGTTTTTCAACTGGTAATAGTTATTACGATAATACGGCACTAATTTGTTTTACTCACACGATCCCATAGAAATACCATTATGATTCTGGGTCAAGCACGGTATGGGAAGCAACAGGTGTATTTGATTTCAAGCTGCTAAAGTAACTATTAAGGAAAAAACATAGAATGTACCAGTTGCTTCTCTTCCCGCGCAAATGGTAAAAGGCCATCGACGGAATGGGAAAAAATGTAGGAATCGTGTTATATACGACGCGGCTAGCAATCCATCACTATTTTGATTCCCCTTTCCACCTATACGCCCACAATCATGCTAGTCGTGGCCTTTAGGTCTTGTTACCTTAGGCTCTGTCTACCCCGTAAGGAATAAAGACGTGATTTATGTATGTATGTATGTATGTTAAGTAACTAATTTTTAACTAGCTAAAATTTACGATCTTAAGCGATCGTAAATTTTAGCTTTTGTGTCTTCCACTATAGTTCTATTCCGTTGAGATTTGAAAAAAATCACTAGTAGCCGCCCCTGTAGTAGTACGCCCCTGTGAGTCACAAGAAATTTCGAATGTTTAGTGGTTTAGGTTTGTGTATTTGTGTTCGTTATTGCCTGTTAGTCAGTGATAAATCAGTCAGTCATGTTACACTATACTCGTGTAAGGTGGAACGAAACGTAATGCGTGAAAGAGACAGAATGAGAAATATACTGATGGATGAGCGTGATGCAAGATTGTTTAGTTTAAAGTATGAATGAAAGGGATAGAAATAGGGTTTTAGTATGTAAGAACGAGACAGAAATAAGGACATTAAAACATTGGCTTGATATTGACAACAAATGCTTTACTAAGGAAAATAAGTGAACCATGCATAACAAAGTTATACCATGTTAAACAAACTCAATTGGTAATTAAAGTCAACCTTACTTGTATTTATCACAATAGTAATAGTTAACTAGACGCATAAGTTACGTCACTTAACAGATTTTATATCTGGTGTTTACGTTACACTAAAGGTGTTTAAGTGTTTAAAATATTAGCGACGCGCGAATCGCACAAGGTCGTTTAGCGACAGTTAAGCGTAACACGAGCAACCTTGTCGCATTAAGCTATTATAACCTCAATAGGGTTGCCAAGTATAAATGTTTGCTTTCCGTTCCATCACTAGATTCGAATATGTAATACTAGTTCTATGAGTACAATGGACAGATCTAATACAACTAGGATCACTATCATCGTTATCAGCGTCGAGCAACCTCTCGTGAAGTGACGAATGCTAAGTGCGTTCCTTTTTACCCGACTGCGGCGAAGCCTTTGGGAGGGTTATATGTTTGCCGCGTATGTATTTACAATAACGTGTAACTAAGTATTTAAATTTTTCAATTTTTATCTGTACCTTCTAATCTTTTTAGTAGCGAAATTAAGATTTTGTTAATTCTTAAAATATACTGTAGGTACTTCTTTATTATAGGGATATGTAGGGCACTGCTCTAGTGGGCCGAAACGCTAACAAAACTAGTATTCCACATTTTTATTAGTTTCAACTGGTTTTGCTTGCTGACCTCGCCGCTTTGTGATCCCCTTGATTTTGTAAGACTGGTAGCGGATCTTAACTCCACGTCACTGTTATATTTATGTTACTGTATGTTTTGTCTGTGTCTGCCAAACGCATATCTCAAGGTAAATAATAGATAATGACTAATACATATTATATAGTACACACCAGTGGCGTGGCGTCCATAGAACTCGATTCCCACCGGCTTGCCTATTTTAAGGCAGTTGGGCACTTTTATTCCGCACAATTAGAGGGAAAGGGTAGTTAAATGTCCTTCGGCTTGCCTTCTGATATACTTGACGCCACGCCACTGATCACACACAAAATCACGTCTTTATCCCTTACGCGATAGACAGAGCTTAAGGTAACAATACCTACAGGCCACGTTTAGAAAGATTGTAGCCGTATAAGTGGAAAACGGAATCAAAATATGTAGCAATGGGTTGCTTGCCGCATCGCCCTATAACATGATTCCTATGATTTTCGCCCATTCTCGCGATGGGCTTTTACCATCTGCGCAAATGCTAAGTTAACACAAGTTATGGTAAGTATACTTACATGTTATTAAGCTCAGCGCAGCGTGTAGGTACAATAAGGGGAATGTATTCTATTCACGTACCACTGTAGAACCAACACACACACAAATCATGTCTTTATCTCTTACTGTACAATTTGTGTTGCGTCACCTTCCTGGTGTCTATCCTAGTGACACTGCACGTCACTGAGCTAACACGTGTTGTGACTGCCTTCGTCTTCGAACAGATCCGGGGTGCGTTCAGTTTGATCACCCGACGACGCACTGGCCCGTTCAGTAAGTCAGTGCGATCATCGGACGATCACACCAAGTCGTTCAGTAACATCGTCGGGCGTCGTAGGGCGATCGCACCGGTCACCCCGTAAAATAGATGGGTAAAAAACGCACAGACGTCACTTTGACAGTTGATATGAGGCAAAAATTATAATTCGAACGCTGGGGATATAAACTTATTATTACGAATACGAAATCATACTTCAATTGACACTTTTGACAGAAGAACGCCCCAAGTCGTTCAGTAAGTGTGTACATGATCGGACGATTTTCACCCGACGATAATCACACTGACACTTTAGTTACTGAACGTAGCCCAGAGGCGTTATTGGCTATCTCTTTTCACCCTCATCCTTTACCGTTTGACGGAAAGGAACGGGTAAATGCGAGTGTAATGGGCGCTACCGCGTGTGAATTTCCACTAGAGGCGCTAGTGTCGCGAGGTCCAATAACATTCACTTTTCACTGTTTTTGGCGGGCTTCGTGACATAAATTATAATTTCTTTCATTTACGTGTCCAAAAGTGATCTCCTTCGTGAAATTATCGCAAATATGGATTATGACGACCGGATAGCCTAGTGGTTAGTGACCCTGACTATGAAGCTGGAGGTCCTGGGTTCGAATCCCGGTAGGGGCAGACAGTTGTATGATGAATACGAATGTTTGTGCCTGAGTCATGGATGTTGTATGTATTTAAGTATGCATTTATCTACATTATTTAAGTATGTTTATCCGTTGCCTGGTACCCATAGTACAAGCTTTGCTTAGTTTGGGGCTGGGTCAATTGGTGTAATTTGTCCCAAGATATTTATTATTTATTATTATTATTTGGTGATGAATGTGAACGCTTTGAAAAACGATTTTTTTTAACAAAATGGAACTCCACAACATTGCGGCATAGCTACTCGATATGATGATAGTTATTTATAATTAATGAACTTAATGAGATTTAAAATTTAACTTTAACACATTTCAACACATTTAACTTCCATGCTGGTCTGGGAGTAAAGAAAAAACATAAAATGTACCAGTTGATTCTCTTCCCGCGCAGATGGTAAAAGCCCATCGAGGGAATGGGCGAAAATCTTAGGAATCGTCTAATAGGCGATGCGGCTAGCAACCCATCACTATTTTGATTCCCCTTTCCACCTATACGCCCACAATCATGCTAAACGTGGCCTTAAGGTTTTGTTACCTGAGGCTCTGTCTACCCCGTAAGGGATAAAGACGTGATATATGTAAAAATGTGTAAAAAATGTAAAAAAGATTTAAAACTTTGTTTCGGCGCCGATCTTATAAAGTCGCCTTTGACAGCTATACCTCCAGACCTTAGTGAACAGTGGCGCCAACTGGTGAGCAAAGAAACGATAGTCCCCATTCAGAGCCTTTGTACAACATTAGGTAAAAGAAATGCTGTTGCTAGGCAACCCTACGCCTAACATTCTTATCATTATGTTACCATGTACCTACACGCTGACGTGTTCTTTGAAACAAATATGTTTAACATTATTTTTAATTCAATACTTAGCTGGCTGGTAGCTCAGTGGTTGAGCTATGGCGTCTCTAGCAGAAGAACATGGGTTCAATCGCGGATTCGCACCACTAAGTTTATCGGAATTTACGGGTGTTTCATTTGATATTCACTATGAGCTTCTCAGAAGGAAATTGTGTGTATATTTATAGACTAAATTGTAAACGTCACCATTTACTGGAAAAAAATAATAATTTAAAAGTTAATCCTTATTTGTGCGTGGTCCGTTTCGCAGTCGTTCGGTTTTTATCAATTCAAGGATGTTTAAGGGAACCAAATAACTGGTTTGGCAGGTTATATGAATTAGAGGTCATAGAACAGTAGGCTTATTGTCTAACTCGCTCGCAATCGCGATCGTGTTCATTTTGACAGTTCTTGTATGAATGTGACAGCTAGCTGATTCCGATGCCAATTGTCAGCCCATACATGAACTGTCAAAATGAACACGATGGCGATTGCGAGCGAGTTAGGTAATAAGCCTACAGATATTTTTATTTTATTTCATTAATTAATCTCGAGCCTTTTATTACAATCATGATAAACGTGGCCTTTAGGTCTTGTTACCTTAGGTTCTATCTAAAAAGGAATAAATGTCTTCTTTCTTTCTTTCTACCCCATAAGGGATAAAGACGTGATTTATGTATGTATGTATTTTATTACATAACTGGTGACTACCACTTTTTCTTCCATACGGGTCTGGGAGCAAAGAAAAAACATAGAATGTACCAGTTGCTTCTTTTCCCGCGCAGATGGTAAAAACCCATCGAGGGAATGGGCTAAATCTTAGGAATCATGTTATAGGCAATGCGGGTTAGCAATCCGTCACTATTTTGCTACCAAATTTCATTCAAATCGATTCAGTGGTTTAGGCGTGTCAAGCGTAACAAACAGACAGAGTTACTTTCGCATGTATAATATTAATAGGGATAAGATTAACAAGAATGAATAGAGGTGTTTAAAGTCTTGTGTAAGCGTGTAACACCGGCCCTAGCGTGTAATGCGCGTCCGCACATCAAATGACAACATTCGGACTACAAGGCATTTTTAAAACAAAGCCTTACTATTTTATCTCAAGATAACCGAGGCTAAATTCAGCATCTGCTAATTTTTGTTGGTCTAGTGCTCTACTCTACTAGTTTACTCGTAAAGGATAACGTAGAGATGGGTAGAGTCGTTTTTGAATTTAAAAGAAGTGTAAAAAGTTTAAATGTTTTTAGGCATAGTACTAAAGATTGCTTCCACGCTGGTCTGGGAGCAAAGAAAAAACATAGAATGTACCAGTTGCATCTCTTCCCGCGCAGATGGTAAAAGCCCATCGAGGGAATAGGCGACATAGGAATCATGTTATAGGCGATGAGGCTAGCAACCCGTCACTATTTTGATTCCATTTTCCATATATATACGCCCACAATCTTGCTAAACGTGGTCTTGTCAGCTTAGGCTCTGTCTACCCCGTAAGGGATAAAGACGTGATTTGTGTATGTGTATGTACTAAAGATAGGACTGCGTGTGTCCTTAGGATTATGTCCGAATTAAATGATTTATTATTATTATTATTATAAGAAGTCAAGTTGTATAATCGACGCATTACCAGACAAATTATTTTTTTAACAAGTTTAATAAATGAGGCAATAAACAAAGTTTAAACAGGAAATAAAAGATATTATAGACATTATTAACTTTTAAACGTGTTAGATAAAAAATTGCAACGTCATATTAATTTCATTCCAAATAAACAAAGGTTCCATATTTTAATTAAACCATCCTGTGTATGAGACGATTTATTATTACCCATAATCATGTTGCAAATAATTGCCAATAGATGGCGCAACCGTCGCTGCCCGCCTTATCAATCCTATTGCTATTTCCGTCACACGGCCCGATCGATGTATATGTCTGTTTCGCTCGCTTGAGAAAATCGTAGCTTAATCGCATACCACGCTACTTTTAGCTACTAAATAACATCTCATATGCTTTTTAAAGCGTTTACATCTCATTATTTTTCATGTAACTCTCGTTTTTATTTGTGCACCGTATGAAAATTCTGCATCGCACTATCAAAGTTTTGCAAGTGGCTAGCTTATATACGCTCGTTGCGGTCCCGCATCGGGGAGTCCGTTTCTACACAGGAAGGTAGTAGTAAAGGGTAGAACTACGTTAAATCTACTCATTGTGGTCCCGATGGAGCTTGTTGGTTAGCCCACGGTGACAGGTCGCCGCGTTGTCGGTTTTAGGGCTGCAAGTATGCCCGATTAATGACGCCCAGAGAGGCGGATTTGTAATGGCGGAGACGCCACGTTTAAGGGACCCGTTGGAGGCCCAGTTTGAACGACTCAGGTAAAGAGTCTGTGACAGAGGCATTGAAGACCTCAACCCCACTGTAGTAGAAAGTTTGACTCTCTTTTGTAATCCCATTTTTGTATTTGCTTTTAAATGACACTTTTTTATACACGGTAGACAAATCAGGAAGTATGTTACCTAGTGGTGAGCAATCACCGCTGCTTATGGACATCCGCAACGCCAAACAATTGCAGGTGCGTTGCCAGTTTGCCAGCCTGCTAAGATAAACTACGTTGTTATTCCGCGCCAAAAACACCAGTGTTGCTTGACGGCATGATTGGAGATGACGATAGCGATCCAGACGAACCCTGCACAAAATCCTACGACCCGCATTTATATCATATCAATTTGATTATTTTTTTCAAGTGTTACGAGTAACGTCATAGCTGATAAGCATTTTCCGTCTGTTAAATTACTTACAAAGAATGTATTAATTATTCATAGTTTGCATTGATATTCAACACGATGTAAAGTTGCTGTCGAAACAACTGAAATTGAAACTGATTCAATGTGATTTAAAACTTAGTACAACTTGTACAACCGGTTGGACGGCATGGCTGGAGTAGCGACTCTCCTTTTCATAATGACTAGTAATCGGCATAAACACAAATGTCTAATACTTGCTAAGGAAGTCACTCACTGTGAAAAGGTTCCTTTGGTCGTCCAACTTACTAGGCGATTCTTCTGTAAAGGACTTATTTTTTTAATGATTTGTTTTTTAACTTTAATACCAAAGGTTAAGGTGAATCCTTTCCTTATAGGAGGTACCTAAACCGGGAACATAATATTCATAATCAATTTTATAATGACTTCCTTGGCGGATGTGATGATATTTAATAAGAAAAGGTTCCATTTCCACGGAAGTACGGGATTCAGTTTCTTCGTACAGCACGTAGCAGTAGGTACGCATTTAGAATTAATTTTTAAACATTTTTATTTGTTTCAATGTTTTGTGACTAACTTTTTAATAGCAAAAATAAAATAAAATAAATGAGCGTTCAGAAATGAGTAGAAATATTTTAACAATCCATACCTTCATCTCATTCCATTAAAAGTTGCCTGGGAACGAACCCTCGGGATATCGATACCTACAAATATTTTAATAAAGCCCTTCGGAAATAACGCACAAACAATTTTAAGGCGTAAGTATTTAGTTTTGTGCGTTACGCATTAGACTTTGATAAGGAAACTAAATGAGCAGGGTGAACAAACAACGAAGAATTGCAGATGCGTTGCCAACCTAGAGAACTAAGATGAAATACTTGTAGTGCCAGGAACGTTGGTTGTCTTACTCTTCACAGCTGTTTGCTTGGCGGCTGGAATAGCGAGTAAGTTGGTGGCAGTAATCCGGTCGGACCCATAAAAAAAAAACAAAAAAAAGGTTGAAATCGCATCATGGACCGCACCAGTTTAATCGATTAAAATCCCGTCAATTCCCATCTAATCTCAACACATGTTTACAAAGCTTTTAAAAACATTGAGATATAAGGAAAATACACTCTTATTTATTTAATACTGATAAATGTGAGCACTCCCTAACGCATTAAAGGGCCGTCCCCTTCGGAAGGGCATCGGGCAACCCTTTTCCACGGATTTTTCTCCTACACTCATATAATATATTTTATCGATCCACTGCTTTTTGTTCTCGCTGACCATCTGCTTCGTTATTCATTATGTAACGTAATGTAACACAAATAAAGTGATATTTGCATATGGGAATTGAAACGTTTACCTTCTTCAATTTCAATCTAACGGTGTGTCAATATTGTCTCTTTCTGCTACGAATGTAGTAAATTATCTTACTGTTTTAAAGTGGGGAATAAGAAACAAAACAATCAGAACGACGATATAAAAAGGGATTGGCGTGGAAAGTAAAATAGCCGGTGAAAGTGTACAGAGTATTCTCACTTAGCTGTTTTGGCTGGCAACACATCTCAATCCTATTGTGTTACAGATGTCCATAGGTGGTCGAGCTCACTTACCACCATGTGACCCATTTTCTCGTTTGCCTTCCTTACCGTATTAAAAAAATTGATAATTATGTCCTTTGCGAATTATAAAACACACAGTCTAGTGACCTTACTGCATACAATGTACCCTTTGGCACCTGTATTTGCAGATGCACAGCTGACCTCATTGAAAATGGAGGGTCAGCAAACAATGCAGCAAAAAAATAACAATACCACACGCGTGTCCGCTTACGCTGCTGTCGGTACTACGTAATTTAATTTTTCAAGAAATTGCATCGTGTTCAGCCAACAGCAAAATGCAGACAGCGTTGTGACAATCTGATTGGAACCGACTTGAACAGTTGCCAATCGGTGGACTTTTAAATGTTATTTTAGATCGTTATCTTGTTATAATGAGTTTGTAACAAGATTTGTGTTATTATTTTTGTGATATTATGATAGCCAGTTTGAGATGGAGATCGGAAGGACCATGTGTTAAGGTTATACGCGCTATTCGTAGTTTATGTTCTATATAGTTTACGTAACGTATTCAAGCAACCAAATTATTTTTCAACAACTCTGTCGTCCTGTCCTTTCAATAAACACATGCATCCATTACTTACCTACTTATTAGCTACAACTTGACGGCAAAACCACTTTAAATATCTAATTTTTATACTAATTTACGCGCTAAAGCACCTCAATATCAGATTACACTTTAAGAACAGCTGGACCGGGTCTAAACGCGAAAACATGAATTAAATGGGTCGTCGGGGTCATAAAAAATTAATGAGACAGTTAGAAGTCGAGATTAACTGCTGGTTTTGTGTTATGACAACGTAAATAAGGGTGATAAATAAGGTAAAACATGATGGGGGAGGTAGAAATTTAGTGTTTATGAAGTCGTTTTATGATTTAGCGACGCGACCCCGCGCAAGATCCGTCCCGTGGTAAAAATTCAACATTGCCTCGCCTAATTCTCCGCGTTTCAGAAAATTTTGTAAAACTAGTTCTTTTGCTGTTTACACGGCTACGGCAGGGTTATGATTGGAGCCGTCTACGTTTGTATGTAAATATATTTACGTGCGTTCCGTCATAGCTCCAAAAGGGGTCGTCCATAAAGTAGGTACGTCACACCAATTTCATCATATTTAGACCAATTATGTTGTTCGTGTGTCACAAATTTCCAGAACCCCCTCCCCCCTTCCTAAATATGTGACGTACTTTACGGATGGCTCCAAACTGCTCTTCGATTTTGCTACAATTTATAGGTACATATGGGAACAACTTTGAGCCACCCATTATATGCTGTCGAATAAAAAGAAATCCATCAAAGTTGGTTTCATAGTTGACAAAGATATCGACAAACATACAGTAAAATAAACATACAGTCGATTGATAAAAATAAGTTGTAAAGGCGAATATATTTGATTAACTTGTTGTTCTCTTGTTTCAGACAATACCATGCAATGAAGAATGCTCGTACGAAGTAAAACCTTTAATTGAAGAGGATGGGCCACTTCCACCGTGCTCCCTCTTTACTCCACTCACATCTGAAGGTAACGATTTTTTTCCTCCCACCCAGATAAGTGTATTATTTCATTTATTTTAACGTTTGACCTTTGGAATTGTACCTTCTACACGCCCTAGTACGCAATTGGCGATGCACGGCAATCTTACATGGCCATTGTGGGCCATGATCCATTGCCTGCTGGCTATTGGCCGCGATCGTGCGCCATCTCGGAGATGACTCTAGACCAGGGATTTTCAAAGTGGGGGCACAGAGACCTGCAAAGGGGGCGTGAGCAACAAGTACAGTCAATGACCTTACTTATGCATTATATATTAATACTTTGATGCCTGTACAGAATTTTTTCTGCCTTTATATTCTGATTGTAACCTAAAATTGACCATTTGGACTAGGTGGCCGCGGATTTTTTTTATATTTTTGGGTACGTAGTTAAAAAGTTACGAAACTCCTCCTCTAGGTATTCGTGGTGTTGACCATACGGTCGTGCTATCCGTGTCAGCGCCTAAACTCAATTGAACCTTTTCTTGAGTTTAGATTTCTGAGGCTTGCTTGCGTCGATAATGCCGAATTTGGCAACTCTCTTTACCTGTCACTCGGACATTTTGTAAATCTTTATAAAATTGCTTATTATTTAAATTAACCTAAACAAATACCCTGTATAATGTAGTTGGCATCTTCAGCGCATTTCGTCGAAATGCAATATAGTTAGGGTCGTTATCGAAGTAATTACCATTAAATGAATGAATCGATCGTTCTCTTATTACCCGATAAGAACCCAAGCTTTGTGCTGTGTTCTGCAATGTTTGCGTGGACATTTTGCTGGATTAACCGGTAGTGTCGCGAGAGCAGCAAACTGAGGGCTCTACGTTTCCGCAATCTCGCATGTGAGTGGTCTAAAAATATAACTAAAGGGTAAACATGGTGTTTGTTTTTCTAAAGCCGGGTATCCATCTGCCAGCTGTAACTGTAACCGAACGGATATAGTAACAATGCTCTAATGTGTAATCGTGTTACGTTCTCCGCACGCTACGTTTCATCCAGCCGCTATTGAATCACATACTCATTAGCGAACCGAACAGATACGGTGCGAGCGCCGTTTGGTTCGTGGCAAAAACCCACAAGCGTCGGCTCGCTGCAATACGCTCGCGGCGAGCCAGCTACCACGTCCACACCTTATTTAGTTTGCGGTTACAGTAACGTGCAATTGTTACGGCTACAAGAGTGCGTTAGTGATTCTCGGCTCGCTGCGAACGCGACGCGGTTCGCTCACGGCAACCTCGCGTTTTTGGCTACCCGTTACTGTTACACAGTTTGGGTTACAGCCCGCGGATGAGTACCCAGCTTTAGGCGAGTGCTCTGAACATGCTACGATATGAACAGTTGCGTTGCTGAGGACCTGAACCTTCATGAAACCGTTTTTGAAGTTCGAAATAGAAATAAAGGTCGTTTAATAGTGTAGGATTCTTTTTAACTCAACTTCTGAATTTTACAGCGTGCATGTTATGTTCTCCACCAAAGTTCGCGTAATTTTGTATTATCTGTATACACATACATACACATTTCACGTCTGTATCTTACGGGGTTGACAGAGCCTATGGTAACAAGACCTGAAGGCCACGTTTAGTATGATTGTGGGCGGAAAGGGGAATCAAAATTGTGATGAGTTGGTAGCCGCATCGCCTATAATATGATTCCTAAGATTTTTGCCCGTTCCCTCGATGGGCTTTTACCATCTGCGCGGGAAGAGAAGCAACTGGCACATTCTAAGTTTTTTCTTTTCTCCGACCAGCATGGCTTTGTATATAATGAGTGTATAATATTATATTCTACAGTCTACATAATTGTGTCATATGCAAGCACGTAACTACAACTTGAGTTACAGGGAACTTACATTAGTTTAAGGGAAACGTTAATTTCCTGTTCGGCGGGCATAACAAGGCTCTTGTGTAACTTGGCCGGTGAACTCGGCTGTTTCGTTTGCACAACTATGAAATACGGAATACTTCAAGTTTCGGGCCTTTCAGGCAAGGCGTTTACCTTCAGTCACTTATCTTGTTTATGGGGCATCTGCATTGATAATAAACGTGAGCGTTAATATAAAACTGGACTGCTCGAGGAACATCCATTTCTCCATTTAAGTTCAATAATGCGCATCAAGTACTTCTATCTTTATTTTTCGTTATGACTAAATTACTAAACATTTATTATAGAAATTTATTATAGCATAATGTTAACCCAACATTAGTGTCACGTTTGAACTTGGACAGGCCAATCAAACTGCAAAACAGTAGCCGTAGGGGTTTAACAAAATTATTTTCAAACAAATTGTATAAAATTTCTGCTCATTCCCGGTAAGCCTTAATCGTTGCTAACAGAGCAACGTGTTGTCATACAATGTTTAGATTCTGAACCTGATGTCGTATATTGATCACTATCACTACATAGTCACTACATATTATAAAACAAAGTCACTTTTTCTGTCCCCATGTCCCGATGTATGCTTATATCTTCAAAACTACACAACGGATTTTGATGCGGTTTTTTTTAATAGATAGAGTGATTCAAGAGGAAGGTTTATATGTATAATACATGCATAATATACCGTGCGAAGCCGGGGCGGGTCGCTAGTAATCCCATAAAGAAATATTTCGAGATGTCACGTTGTTCTGTCAAAGGTGCGATATGGGCTGAATCTGTCTGAATACGACTGATCTGTCTGAATTAAACATTTCAATTTAAATGCGTCAAGATTGCGGGGTCAGGTGCTAACTATAAATCCCATATTCATCGTCCTTAAATCATCTTTAATTAGCACTTATTGACATGATAAACGAAGGTCAGCGCCGATCAATGCGGTGTTATTAGAGCGGTATAGGTTGGATGCTGCCTTTATCGTGACAGTGCATTGTGTATATTTTAAGATGCAGAATTAAGGAATTAGTGCAGTAGTAGTAACTATGGGAATTCTTGCGCTATTAATGCGAAAACTAGTTGGTACGTAGGCAGTAGAAAACTGCAGATAAACATGATGTCAGATAAACAAAGCCGGGCTGCAAACCTTTTATTACGAGGAGTGCAGTTACAGCTACAGTATATACATACATAAATCACGTCATTATCCCTTACGGGTTAGAAAGAGCGTGAGGTAACAATGACCTAAATGCCACGTCTAGCACGTTTGGCATTACACATAATAACAATGCATTGATGGGCTCTTTTAACAATGTTTGCTGAGAGGATTATGACGGAAAGATGAATAAACGTTGAACTCTTGTATCAAACATGGTTTAAATTATGCCTTTGTGAATATGCTCATTCATCATTTAGTTATTAAGTTTTTTTTGTTGCTAAAAATACATTTTTGTTAAAATCTAGCACGCTTGTGAAACAGAGCACAGTGAGGTTGTATGTCTATAACTTGTGAACTGAATGTTCGAAATAAGAATATTTCATTTAAGCATACGCACTCGCGCACAAATCAAAACCTAGTTTTATTTGGTCTTTGGCATGGAACTAACAAACTACAAATAGGAAGAACCAATATACAAAAAACTAAATTTAAGGAGAAGGGCGACCATAAACTTGTGTAAACGAGACAAAGCGACTATTAAAACCATAGTGCCGGTCCGAAATGCCTTTAACTTAAATTGAAGTGAAAAATAACATTATGCTTTAGGTTTCATTTTTTACTTAAAATTTCTAGTTATTGTTCTTGGTCTATAGTAATATTATAAAGAGGAAAAATTTGATTGTTTGTTTTTCATTGAACGCTCTGAAAACACTGGACTGATTTTAAAAATTCTTTCACCATTATTTATTTATTTAATTCTACTCGGACAAATTCGCGGGCAACTACTAACTAGACTAGCTCTATTATGTATAATTTCTTTGGTATGAGTTGACACTGTTGATGTGTGTTGCATTGCAGGGCTCTGTGTGCGTCGCGCGCATGCGTTGATGGGCGCGGGCGCGAGCGGGTCCGCGGGCGGCGGGCGGGCGGCGCGCGCGCTGCGGCTGCTGCTGCTGCTCGTGCTGGCGCTCGCGGCGGTCGAGTACCTCTTCGGCTCGATCCTGGACGCCTCCCCGCTCAGGACCTACCTCTACACACCGCTGTATAACGCCACGCAACCCACTATCAGGTAAGACGATGGCCCTACCGAATCCGAAATCTTTTTCGCTCGCAATGTACTCTTATTAGAAAAACTTTAGCCGCGCGTGACTCACTGACACCACAGAATAGCATGAGATTTGAAAGGCCTAATTGGGTGTTATTGACGCGCCACAACTATGTGTGATTGATCTGATTGTGCATATGTACTTTACCTAGAACTAACATACACATTGCAGTTTCTCTTACCTCCTAAATTGGTTGTATGCATGTGATTTCTGTCACACAAAACCTTCTTTATTCTTCCACCTTCTATCCATGACGCCCTTTGGCATTTTACATCATACTTATCGCCTTCTGTTAAAACTTTTGCACGTTCTTTAATCATAAATACTGCATCAGAAACCTTAGATTTGGAGCGTGCTTGCCGAAACACTGATTTTAGATACCTACGACCAAGAAGAATTTTTAAAGATTAATGTGACCTATCCCATTTCAGATCCGGTGATCACCCACCCTGGCCTAAGAAGCTGCCTTACACTAGCGAGTCGACGCCAAGCCCCAAACCAAGGAACGCTACACACACCAACTCGACCCAAATCGGACCAAACAGACGGAAATCAGAGACACCCCACAATAGCACTAGTCCTCCTCTAAACATGACGAGACAGGACGAGGATAGCACAGCGTTGTTAATTACAAAGATAATGGAGAGCATCAAGAGTCTGGTGACCACGGAAGGCGTGGAGCTCAGGAAAAATGAGACGGAACTGCCGTTGTGTGACGTACCTTCGGATTTAGGTCAGGAACAGTCATCATCATCGTCACTCTTTATCCTACTATTGGACCTGAATCTAGCTTTCTCTAACGAAAGCGAAGATTTCGCATGTCCCATGTCTATTAAAGTTATATCACAATGTTTTCCTTCAGTAAAGAGTCATGGTAAATTTTAAATGCAATTTTGCTCGTAAATTCCGAAAAAGTAAATGGTACGAGCCCGGGATATAACCCACGACCCTCTGCTTGAGAAAGCAAAGGTCCGACCACTAAGATGCCACGGCTTTTTATTAAATTCCATGTAAAACATACCGGCCCATGTACCGATTACCTACCTGCTGAATAATGGAACTCTCTTTTAACAATATTTAAATAACTATAAGAAACTTCGTCATGGCGCGAAAGACAAAAATATTGATGACCTTAACATTTTTATAGGTCCCATACCAGTGAACAAGACTGACATGGAGCTAGATGTTGTGGAGAAGAAATACCCCGAAGTGCACTGGGGTGGGCGCTATTCGCCGCCGAACTGCACCGCCCGGCACAAAGTGGCCATCATTGTACCCTACAGGTAATACATAGTTTCCAAACTAGCTGGACAACCAGTATGCTATGGCCTGGCTCTAGCTATAGAAATAGAAAAAAAACTTATTGTCTAGCGTGCGGGGCGCTCGCGAGCGTATCGTATACATTATTTTTGTAACCTCGTCGTTTAACGTTTGACAGAAAGGGATGGACAAAATGATTGTGAATCCAATTGCGTTAAACTGTAAGGTCTCGGCTGACGCTTTGGACCAGTCTTACAAACGTCCTTATTTTGTGATTTCAAACTCGCGCTCATGTGCCTTGCCAACTGAGACGCTTAACATTCTAAATTCACGTAGGTATCTAATAGTCGCCCAACTTTATAACTTTAACCTGTAGGCATATTACCTAACTCGCTCGCAATCGCCATCGTTTTCATTTTGACAGTTCTTGTATGAATGTGACTGCTAGCTGATTCCGATGCCCATTGTCAGCCCATACATGAAGTGTCAAAATGAACGCGATGCCGATTGCGAGTGAGGTAATAAGCCTACTGATCTTTTTGTACCTACAGAGATCGCCAGCAGCACTTGGCGATATTCCTGAACCACATGCACCCCTTCCTGATGAAGCAACAGATCGAGTACGGGATATTTATTGTTGAGCAGGAAGGTACGTTTTAAACGGATTGTTTCATGTTTTTATGGTAGGTAATTGACAATAATCGCTCGAGAACGTGTCTAAACACGTTTGGCCAGACATAAGTGCGGACAGGGTGCGTTGGAAATCTAGGGGAGAGACCTTTGCTCAGCAGTGGGACAACATTACGGCCTATTAAAAAAAACTTGTCAATAAACAATAATTCCAAAATACTTCTCTATTAAAAGAAGGCTTTGTTTAGCCCTGAAAACCAAATTAATTTCCAATTAGCTGTAAAATTGGATTTTAATAGCATTGAAATTAGTAAATAGTCAGTTAATTAGTTCGCAAACAAGTGTCGTCGCAGCATGCTATTGCTAATATTGTCACACAAAATCTAACGCATTCAACAGCTAATAAAAAGTATGTTCATGTACTGATGGGGTCTGATACCCTGTTGTCTTAGTTTGTAAACTTTACACTCTTTACGAAGCTGTTATGATGACAGTAAGTAGATCATTCAATCTGTGTGTTCAATGATATTTACATTAATCTTGCGTGTGATTTTTAATTTTACATGATTAATAGAAAGTCTAATATTATTGGATTAGTATAAAGAAATCATTCCATTTATAATACTGGTGCTTTCCGCGTTTACCCGATGGAAAATCGTTATTTACTACAACGGTGCCTACATGTAGATACAAATTGTAGTTGAATACCGCGCATCACGAAATCAGTATTTATTATCAAGTCTACGAGATATAGCCTAGTAGGTATAGTATTTCAAGACAACGGTAATTTTCATTACCTTTCTTGTGTTATTTTTTTGCTATTTTACTCTTTTATCCCTTCTGGGAGCTATTTTCTAAGTTTAAACAAAAACAGCCAGAATAAAGCTGGGAATCCCCGCCCATCCAATCTGCAACCAGTCTTTCAATATTTCGCGAAAAATCAAAATCCATAAATAGTTGTGAATTTAGACACATAACTTGAAGACATTTTTAGATAAGAATAATTACATTTCATATCCTGATACTCGACAGGTAGCCAAGATTTCAACCGCGCGAAGCTCATGAACGTTGGTTTCGTGGAGAGTCAGAAGCAAAAGGCGAGCGGCTGGCAGTGCTTCATATTCCACGACATCGACCTTCTGCCGCTGGACCAGCGGAATCTCTACTCCTGCCCGCGACAGCCGCGGCACATGTCTGCGTCCATTGACAAGTTAAACTTTAGGTGAATAATATATTGAATCAGACGATACTCCGCGACCATAAAGCATCGGCTTAGTTTTTTTTTGGCTAAGACCGTATCTCAAGAGTACCTAGTAAAATAAGTTAGTTATATTTATTTTATTTTGTATTTGTTTATTCCAGGCTACCGTATGAAGATATATTTGGCGGAGTGTCGGCAATGACGCTCGAGCAGTTCCAGAAAGTCAATGGTTTCTCCAACCGGTACTGGGGCTGGGGCGGCGAAGACGATGACATGGCTTACAGGTGCCTAAGAAAGAAAATTTGATATAAATTAAAAATGAAACCATTAAACTCACGATTGAAAGTCCGAGGCGAATCGAATTTAACGATCGTATTTTCTTTACTTTTTTGGAAGATTTTAATATAACTAGCAGTAATGCTATTTCCTGTTTTTGGGGAGTCTTCGTTTTTTTCATGTGACTAACGTCTGCAATTTGTAACCTCCGTCTTCCTTACCTATCTAATCACTCTCTATCAAAGGCCTAAGTTTTATTTATTATATGTTATGTACAATTTTCCAACTTACAGATTGAAAAAGATGAATTACCACGTCGCGCGATACAAAATGTCCATAGCTCGATACGCCATGTTAAATCACAAGAAATCATCACCAAATCCAAAAAGGTAACGACAATCTCATGATTTCTCGCATTAAAATCAATTAGTACGTCATAAAGCAGCGCAGCGTTGGTTTATGAATTAATTAACATTTTAACCCATTTTCAGGTACCAGCTTCTGTCTCAGACGAGCAAAACGTTCAAGAAGGATGGTCTGTCGACCCTCGAGTATGTGTTGGTTGAAGTGACGCACCACCACCTCTACACACACATACTAGTTAACATAGATGAGCACAGCTGATGGACGTATTTCGCCAAACTGCTGTTTGGCGACGAGCGGTAACGCAACCAACTGTCATATAACGTGTGATATTAAAAGTGTTAAGGATACAGTTACCGTGTAATGTTATGTTATGATCTCCTTCTATGGGAAAATTGAGATTTCGACGTTGTGGCAAATTATTCCGGACACTAAGCCATACACCCGGATCTAGGGAATGCAGATGTGTCAGTTTTAAGCCGTTCTAAAACACGCACGAACTAATAAATAAATCAGATGTAATTTGTAAATAATGGTGTCAGTTACGTATAGATAATTTCAGAAATTTGTATGTGATGAAAGTGGAGGTCTGTACGATTGTTGGTTAGTACGATAACATTTCATAATTATTTGAAATAATGAACTTTTATAAGTACCTACTTCTTTCTAGATTTTTATTGATAAACATCACGTTTTTAAATGTATAATTTTAAGAATTGGACGATTCGTCTGCTTGTTTACTTCTTAATTTCTTTTATTTGTTATTGTATCTTTTAATTTGTAAAGTACTCTTAGATGTACAGGCGTAGTAGGACTCATCTCAAGTACAGATTATGACAATATACAATACTTGAATCAGTATTTGATGTATAAAATATACCTAGTAATCGCTCAGAGCGTTAATAAAACAAAATTATAAGATACCTTTTATGATTAGAATCTAAATATTCCATCTCGAACCCTATAATCTCTTAATTCCTTACTTTTTGTAATGATGAGTGAAAATCTCGAATCCAAAATGATTTAAAACGAATTATTACTTACTCATATAGACTTGTATATAGCTTTTGTAGGTAGATATTTATACCCCTTTAAAGTTCTTGCTGTTCAATATAATGCTAAAATCAATTGAATAATGTATAGAATCACAAAGATATTGATCTTGAACATTCCCTATTTGTAAAAGAAAGAAAACGTATTCCAGGCTTTTATTATTTTTCCATTCATAATGGCTCTAAATTTGTGATAGAAAAGATGTAGACTACAGTGTCCCTACACTAAAAACTTTATTTTGATGCCTTAGTTTTATATACATAGGTATTTTAAGTGATATGATGTAATATTTATACAGGTTATTATGCTTTTGCTCCAAACATATAAAAAGAATCTCAAATTGATAAAGAATTTATAGCAAAATCGGTACCATGTTGAAACAGTCGCTAGTCTATCTGCAGGCCTAAATTTGAAATCGTTATTGTAATATTTTTATAATTAGGTACTTAAGTAGTTCTTAATGTACCTATACCTACTCGTTTGGTATTTCGATATTTACCTTGCTTTTTACCTTATATTTAAATGAAAAATTATTGAAAACGAACAAATAACATAGTATGTTTTCTCCTATCAAAAACAAGCTTGATATTGTTAACATGATTTGCGTCCAGTATGATTTCAATATAAAATAATTATTAATTTAAAAGTAGGTACCTTTAAAATAATTTAGCCTCAAACTTATGTGCTGATTGAAGTCAATATAATTATAATAATGTATAAATGTAGAACTTTTTATATTTTTACCAAATAATAATGGGCAGTACTGGAATTGGGTACAAAAATATGGTGGCTGTCAAATATTTTTTTGTTAAGTTTATTTTACAGTATTTGCTGTCTCGATTCCTGCTCTGCAAATAATATAATTTTTAAATGGGCAATACTCCTTATTCTGTACCCAAAGAATTAATAGTGTCTGTATTTTTCCGCTTAGCTGTTCAAATTATAACCCTAAGCCTAGATTATTAGAAAGATGGTGATATATGAGAATGGATCGTGGAGGCACTTAATAATGTTTTGTATTGAGGTAGAAAGGGAGCGTGAAGCTGGCTAACTTTTTCAGATTAAAATATGACAAATTAAAATTGATTTTAAAAATGAAGTTGTTAACATATTTCTAATTAAACTAGCTTTTGTATTATCTCTGTAGTGCTACATACATATTCAATAGATGAACCTTGCACGTTGGCGTAGGTGGTTTTACTGAATGCAGCATCCAAGTGTGCGAATTTAAAAGTTCCGTGAAGTCGGGTTACTTTGACCAAACGGAGGGTAGCTTTGGCCCATGTAAAAATCACATACAGAAGGGTCATAAAAACGAGGACGATTAGCTACAACCAACTCATATCGCAATGTGCCATAATTTCAATACAATAAAAAATCTGGACCGAGTTAATACCAATACCAAATGTCAAAGTTACCCTCCAGGGCTAAAGAAACAAAAAATGTTAAGTTAACACAAGCTTAATTGCAAGCTTGTGACAAGAAGGCATGATTACTCTTTACTATGCAAGCTGTTATAAAATTAATATGAATTTTGAGTCAACCTTGCCCATCCTTGTACCGCTGAAACATTCCGAATTAATTAAGTAACATAGAGCATACCTACTTAATTGTTGCGTTCACGTTCCTACATTGCGCCACTTGCAAATCGGTTGGAATAATTTGTCATTTCTCCTTTATCACTGTCCTATTCTTCAGCTAGTTGAAAAGGGACGCGTTGTAGTGACAAAGTTGGTCCAGACAAATTGTTTTAGCTATGGTCCAAAGAAACAGCTACTAACTAGGATTTTTCTTCGTAGCGAAATTGGCATTGTTCATTTTTTTTAAGCTGTGCTTTTAACACCTTTATTTGATAAAATGGATTATTTCAAGCAACTAATTTGAATATTATGCTTTTACGTAGCTTTGTTAATTAATAATAAATATTTTTTCGTTGTTTGATAATTCGTGAATTTAGACAGAATCCCAATCGCCTTCGTTCGGCTGGCTATAAAAAAACCGGCTTTGTCTATGGTTTTGTTAGATTTGACAGTGACACGTGACAGTTGCCGTAGCCAAACTTTTTTTTTCATTTTTGTGGCAAACATTCGATGCTGGATTCTGTCTAAAAACCCGGTCGTTCGGTCAAACAAAGGTTCAAAGTACTTTTACAAAAATATCTGCAATCATAAAGTATTTTTGAAATCGGACAAGATAAATCGGATAATTGATGGTTTTCCTCGAAATGGTTTTCGAATTGGAGCATACTAAAAAAAATGAACAATGCCAATTGTCTCTCTACGTAAGTTGAAATTAACCGCGAAATTGCGCACATATTGCCCAAAAAACCAACAACCGGAAGCATTGTTAATGCCCCAAAGCAAAGTATCGAATGATGTAAAAAGGAGTCGATATCGGCCCCGATTTTGAAATCACGTCGCTCTAAAGCACTCCATTACAAAGATGTCAGAAATTTCTACGATCAGAATGAGATTATAGATGTCATTTCGTACATGTTTTGGACTAGTTGACAATTAGTGTGCTTCTACTGCGACATTGGCGTAACCACCGTTAATATCAATGGATCTACATATATTATCAAAAATTGAATTGAATTGGACTAGTTCACAAAGAGCTATAATCTTCTACTCGTGTTTCAAATTCAGCATAATTTTGTAACACTTTCGAATGATACTTCGTCGATGTGCTTTCAAAAATCGGGCCGCTGATCAGATTTTTCATACCGTAGGATATAGATCAGAGAACAGAAACTCATTGTTTTACTATTAGAAAGTTATTACATATACCTTTCTTAATATTTTGACCCGATTTGATAAGTTTTATAGAACGACATCTAATCCAAAAAAAGTAGTCTACTTATTTATTAATTACTTTTTTTATGAGTATGAAAAATCTGATAAAATTAGGCTACGCATCCGCCAAAGATGTCCAGAAAAGCGTGCACGGAAACAAGGCGCCAATAAGAAACCAGCTCTGAGTGAGAGTAGCAAAATGAAGTGATCCTATTGATCAGTTTTACCCGGTACCTACACCGCTCCGCTTCCTAACACATCTCTGGTGGCCGCAGCCTATTATCGTTGCCTACTTAACATAATCTGGGGTTCTAGTGAAAAAGGAGAAAATTCTGAATTTTATTCGTAACGATTTTAGACTAAATCAATTTTTGATTTATATTATTTAGTTGTTGATTTATTTCAGGCTCTTTTCCACTAGGACTTCAGCATTATCGGCCTATTGATTGAAAGGTTATAGTGAAGAGTGCATAGCGCTCGGTCAATAGTTTTATTGTATACCTACAATAGTCTGCTAGCACGTTAAACTACTTCTCTTTTGTATTTCTATTCATTCTTTCCCGTATGGGTAGGAAAATTCGCCAAAAGAGTAATAGGTGCTAGCCGACCTAAATGATATTGTAAGTAACCATTGAGATACTTAAGAAAGGTGATAAGTTCATGGAATATTGTTTCTCATATTGGTTTTTATGAATAAATTGTTCGTTTTTTATACATGCTTGTGCTTATTTTTCCGAATATTGAAGTCCCTGGACATAGTTGAAGAATATAAAGAAAAGGTGTTGAAAACAGTAATATTATACATACATTATGAGAGATCTAGTAAGTAGTAAGATAGTAGAGTATGCGTCAAGAACAAAAATGATCTCTTACAAAAGTGAGATTAAAATTAATAAAAAAAAAGTATACTTGCGTTAAACACATTATTACTGCAACGAAACAGTAACGTGAACTTTACTGAACATGGTAGCGTTGATCCTACAAACTTACACTTACGTACGTCCCCGGAATCACCCTATAAATTTCGTGACAACTTCTGGCCCATGCCTCTGAAAGAGCTTATATTTAACTTCGATATGGTGGATATGTATGTGTGGGTCAAATCTGATAAATTCGGTAAACATACGTAAGATAGATGATATTTTTATAATGCTAGTAGGTAAGCACAGTCAGCGAAAGATAATGTAGGTACGGGAAATAAAAATGTTATTAGCAAAAACTTATTTAATGAAAGAGATGCTGCTATTTCAATAATTTTATTTCATGCACCAAATTTCAGGTACTACTAAGTATAGACAAAAACCCGACAGTTAACTTGACAAAATTTACTATCACAACATAACATTACCTGCACTAAGATTTTCATAGGTAAGTAAGAAAATAAGTTAAAACCTCTGCACTACATAAAGCTAACAAAATAAGTTTTCTCAGTTCATGGCGCGGTCACGACACTACCGCACAGAATAAGTTCGAGCATTAACAAAAGCAAAACAGCATCAAAGGCAGTTTAGAAAATTACCTACATGCCGTACCTAACACGTTTTTAAGTTTATACTTCAGTCATTCGCGGATATCGCTAAATATACAAGAAACATTGCTCTCCGAACGAGTACCTAATTTGTAGCGCTAAATTTATCTGAGGTCTCAAGAGGTTCATAAAAAAAACGATTTTACGACTTAAATGGATCACCGCTCGGGTAACAAATTCAGCTGACTACCACTCGTAACAGTGACTCGCAACATGCAAGAATACAACAGCGATTTAAGGCCGACCAATCGAGTGGCCTACGCAAACTCTACAGCTCGCTTATAATTTTCATCCTCAATTTTGCTATTTACATCCAAAATTCCGCGATAAACGCTAGTGTTTTAAGCGATTACAGGTACTGCGTAACGATTTTAGATCGTAGCTTGACGACGAAGATGGGTTGGCCAGCGACGGCAGCAGCGGTGAGACGCTCAACGGCGGCAGCGCTGAGCGGTTTGGCGGGAACGGTCCGAGCGGTGCGGCCCAGCGGCTCCAGAGGCGCTTCCCGCCACGCAGTGCGGCGGAGGTACCACAATTGCGCTGGGGTGAGGTCTCTTTCGTGTGACCTCACGTTTCTAAATGGAGAATTATTCTGTTACTATGCATATAGGCCTTTGCGTTTAGGACAGACGAATAGTGGCATACCGTCTGGGAGACAACGCCTTCTGTGACTATACAAACTGAAGCGAGAGCCACAACAATACAATCCTGACAAGTAAAGTTTGTGGTGGTTGTTACCGAGCCGTCTTGATATCGCTTCTGTATTTTTTCAACAAGTATCTCGAATCAGGCTTCATCACAAAGTTTGCGACCCTCTATAACACTTTGGCGCCAATCTCATAGATTTTCCGCGAACCTATTCCTTTTGTTGCTATAATCGTTATAGCGACGACAACTTCGCCAATGTCAAAGTAACACAAATATAATTCAAAAATCTTGTGACAAAATATCGGCAACGTTATACTGTAACACGGTCAAAGACCCCCTCCCTCCCTGTCGGGCTCTTAGACAACGGTCAATGATATCCCTCAGAAACCGGGAAAACATTAGCCGATGCTTAGGGTGCACCGGACCAAGCTCTGCTCTTCCCCCCGGACGAATCCAAAAACGAAACGCAGCTCTTGACCACACGTGAAGGTAACCCGACTATATATACCTACAGCAATCCCATTTGCGTAGGATAACGGTCAAACACAAACGTTACATATCTAATCTACTTACCCTCATGCCAGCTACGAGTAATTTGTACACACAACAAAAATTACTCCACTGTTAGTCACAGTGCATATACCGACTCTTCAGAGCATCTCACCTAAAGAAGTCCTTTCCTTTATCTTTATCTTCAATTGAATTTGCCTTGCGCGGTGGCGTAGTAGCTCTAAACCTGTAATACTTCGGCATAATTTAATCAAAAATTTGGTAAAAAAAATTAAGCGGACGTAGACACTTGTGCATGCCAAAATGATATTCCATCTCTCGCGCGAATGCCGAAATGATGTTAACGTTTTTTTTTTCAAGTAGTCTAAAAAGGTTGGCGAGTTTTTAGAAACAGTTCGAATTAAGCCGCTTTAATTCCAAATAAGAGCTTCCGTCACTTTTTTGTGAGCTAAATCTGAGCGTTAGTAGAAGCAAGAGCGTATTTTTTTATTTTAGCTTAAAATTGCTAGTATTCAATTTGTTGCTTTAAAAACAACATTCATTCTTTTATTTTTACTTACCTCGCAAAAATTACGTCAGGCACGTCATTGTCATGAATACATGATTGATGAAATTATTGTAGGAATAGTTAGTTAAATAGTGCTTAAGTAGTTCATTGTAAAAATATCATTTAGGTATTTGATCTCTAAAATTGGTTAGTCCGAGCACGATGAACACTAACACCTTTCGTATCCTGATGCTTATGTTCATTGCCGCATTGGTGATGAACGCCATGAATTACTTCTTCTACAGCCTGCATTCTTCTCGCCGGCCTATTCCTTTGAGAAATATTGAGAAGAAATTTATTCTACTGGAGAAGAAAGACATAGGATTTGCGAGGTTTGCAATTTGTCCAACTTTTAACGATTTTTCCAGCCCTATAAGACAGGACTATATTTTTAAAACTCTTATTATGTAGTATCTTATAAACAAACATATTTACAAGATGTAAAAGCTGATACGAAAAAACCTTAAACTACCTTAATCTAATCCTAAATACCTATATTATAGTATCCCAAAGTATCCATATTAGCTATATTAAGCACTCTTTCTCTTCTGTTGCCGATCTATTACTATATACCTACATACATATAGGTGAAAAATGTAAGTACCTAAATGACCTAAGCTGTTGTACGTAGTAGAGTAGATAAGTGTACAGAACTGATATGGGACTGTCTTTTTCTAATTTGGAACGTAAATTTGTCTATTCGCACACATACAACAGGTCATTTACTTAAGGCTTTCAACTATACCGTGTTGCATATCTCTCATAGGGGTAGTACTCACCTCTTTCGCTTCATCCACATTCATCAATCTCTTCATACAATGCTCGTTGGTTTAGAGTACTTTTGCCCGACTTTTGTTAATTACTATATGTATTCTAACTTTCATTGAGCAACAAATGCAACATACTTACTTAGCTACGCATAACGGTTTTCGATGGTTCATTCAGAGGCGGCGAAGAGAAGCACTCAGCAAGCACAATGTTAAACAAACTGATGGGAATAAGTGCTGGGCCCAGAATCTCGTCAACGGTCTCGTCCTCTCCCTCGGACTATGACACCACAACGGATTCTGTAACTACCATTTCGATATATGGGACGGTGAGACTGGGATCATCCTGTACGTATACTTAACCCTCTGACTACTACGTCATCATTATCATCATCATGTTTTTTTTATGTTAGAGAGGCCAGACAAACGAACTAGTGGGTCACCTGATGTTAAATGATCACCACTGTCCATAGACACCCGCAGCGCTTTACGAGATGCCAGTGCGTTGTCGGCCCTCGTTGTCAGCCGAAGGACGTCCACTGCTGGACATAGGCCTCCCCCAAGGCCCTCCTTGCGGCCGGACCTGCTATCCTGATCAGGTCGTCGCTCCATCTTGTTGGATGCCTACCGACAGCTCGTCTACCGGTCCGCGGACGCCACTCGAGAACCTTCTGACCCCATTGGCCATCAGTTCTGCGAGCAATGTGCCCCGCCCACTGCCACGTCACGTACTACGTCGTATATCATTATTAGGGCTCTAACCCACTGGAACGCAGTGGCGACGCGACGTCGCCCGCTCTCTACATGGCCTGTATAAAAACTTGACCAAACCGTTGCCAAGTTTGTTAGCTACTGTATGTAATTCAATAGGTATGTGTCGGATACAGTAGATACGGTAGCTAACGATGTCGCCATGGCGTCCCAGTGATCTAATCCTAGGCCCTTAATACAAGCATGCTGCATTTGATTACGGAAATATCTTATACATCCATTTTGCACTAGCAAATTAAAGCTGACCGCTTTATAGGCGATAAAATTCTGCGCATGCTAGGCACTCGAAAGCTAATTCATATCCCTACTATTCCCTACTCTACTAATATTATAAATGCGAAAGTCACTGTCTGTCTGTCGGGCTGTCTGTCTGTTACCTTTTCACGCTAAAACCGCTGAACTGATTTAGTTAAAATTTGGTATACAGATAGTTTTAGTCCCGAGGAAGGACATAGAACAGTTTTTATCTCGGAAAATCATACAGTTCCCGAGGGATAGCTATAAGCGAATTCTGCGCAGACGGAGTCGCGGGCAACCGCGAGTTAAGTATGCTTGGAATTCTTATTATTTCGCACCCTTCGTGGAAGAAAGACGCAAGTCCTATTAAGTTAATAGGACTTACGTCTTTCTTCCACGAAGGGTGCGATTTACGTACATACTTACCCATTTGAATAAGGTATAATAATCTTATTTTTCTTTTTCGCTTTTGACATTTCCAGCCAGTGTTGTCAGCAATTTTAAGACTGGGTGATGCCGCTAATTGGAAGAATCCATTTTTTTACAACGTAATGTATGGTGTCGCAAGTACAACTTCGAGAAATAACCATTCTGAAAACTTTCCTGTCATGAGGAAATTATAATGTCTTAGTGTGTATTTCTTTCTACCGTTACATGTGTACGAAAAGGAAGACCACGTTGTCACCGTGAGCAATCCACGGTTTTCCTGCGAACGAGGAAAATCGCTTAACTTGACCTTGGATATTTTCGAAATAATACAGTAGGTACCTATATTAGTAATAATAAGAGTGGGTTTAGCTTTTTTTGGGATGTCCCAGAACATATTGAATCAAAACAATATTGTTTTCGCCCATTCCCTTAAAAGCTTAATTGCAAAATACCAAATTGCCGACATACCTGCTCGTCAAAATATCAGATTGAATCTGGACCACGGGACAAGTTGCTTTGACAGTCCGATATTTCAGATATAATGTATAAAGAAACACAGTAACAAGAAAGTGTGGTGTTATATTGGGAATTTGATATTTTAGAAATTGGGTAGGTAAATCGGCAATCTAGTATATTGCAATTAGTTATGATATTTAGGGATGGAGCGATTTTTTTTAAACCATGGTAATGTTATTCTTTCCTACTTAATAAACCTGAGTAAATTTTATTCATTGTTTTCATTTCCTTTGCCCGTTTAAATTACACCACCGGCACCATAAATACGCAACTTCGAAAATTTAATTAAAGTTAAGTACACAAAAACATCACCACCGAGTTGAGAACCTTTTGAAGTCGATTAAATATAATGTCGAGAAGGGGGTTAAAAAAACTACTGCAAAAAGTCTCGTGTTGTGGTACAGAATTTACCCATACTTACAAAATTTTATGTACCTAACCATCCATCATTGTATGTATGACGTCCCACAACAAACTTATCGAAGTGTACTACGAAGTGATGACGTTAAAATGGAATACATTTAGTCACACAGGATCACCCCGGCTTGTGGTTCTAAAAAATGTTTTTTCTCAATCATTCTCAGAAATTTTCTCCTTCATTAGAAAACAAAACACGGCAAGTGCCTCATTTTCGCTTTACGAAATTAAAAAAACAAAACTTCCCTAGTAAATCAAATCCCACCAAAACATTCTGTAAAAAACTAGCCAAGTCTCGGTGGAGCTACTTGTTTAACTCTAAAAAGTAATGAAATTTTATTAATTATTATTTTTTAATTCCTCATATTGTTTGGGGAAAACACTATAAATTACTCAACGGAAACGTGAGTTATCTGTTTCGTCTATTCACAAGCCTCGCGTTGCTTAGCTTGCGAACCACCTCATCAGGCTTTCCAGACCTCAGCAGTAATGTACTACGTTGTGGCAGATTTAAATATATCTTGAATAGTACGCAACATGACATTTCATAGTTTTGACAGATCAGACAAATTTGACTTTGACAGTTTGTTGATAAGGGTAGCCTGGGGAGTATACACATAAATTCCTTTTACTATAAATAATTATATTCAGCAAATAATGTGCAGAATTTAGTAATTATAAACCACCATGGCGTTCTTGGAGGTACGAGCAACGTTTTTAGCACGACTTACAATTGCATGTCGTGTCAATTGTATAGTTTTCTAATTTGTAAAGCCAAGTTTTTGTTGTAAAAATCATGACCAATTCTGTGTAATGATTACGCCCGCTTGCACTAATTAACAAGGATGTAAAATAATCAGATTTCACGCAATTGTAAACGGGAATCGGATATGGTATCGAGCTGGCCGATTATAATTGGCTAATCAGTGTGTTACCAATGTTTTTTTGCATTTTCAGTGGCGCCGTTTTACATTTTTTGATATACATAAGAACGTTGACGGTGGGAAGGTAGCAGAATGTTTACAAGTAAGTAACAAAGGATAATTTGACAAAAAATATTTCATTAGTAAGGTTTGCAGCTTTTAACTTCTGGTCAAGTTACACACTATATTTGTGCAGAAAAGTTCAGTATATAACAATTGTTTTATTTAACACGAATATCAATAAGTATACTGTAATAGGAGTATAAGTGCAGCACACATCAGAATATATTGAAACAAAGTCATTTAACTATAAATTTCAACATGAAATTAAGTAATTTTATCATTATTAGATTGCTTTGTGTTGAATTCAAGTATTGATACAATTTCCAATTGGATGTACAAATATGAAAAAAATCGTCTACAACACTAAAAAAAATAAACAACTTATTATCAGGATACTACAATAACAGCGACAACAAGCGGCAACTCTCATGTGGTGCTCTGCGACAATACTGGCTGGGCGCACCTGGTCTCTCGCTCCTGGGAGATCACTCCGTTCAAGGCCTACGAACTGTCAATATCCCTCGCTCAGCAGCTACCGCATGACCCATTCCTTGTTACTATTGGTGTGAGTATTTTTATCTCATTATAACTGGCTAATTACTTGGGGGTTGTGATGTTTTTTTTGCAATTTATTAACTCCTTCCCTCTGGTGACATGCCTGTAGAATATGTGAATGTATGAGGTATGTTTATGCATTGATCAGTCCTAGATCTATGTTTTTTTCCAATCGGAATGGAAAATTGATATTGGCCCCATTCCGTAACTTAAATAAATTATTTAAAAAAACTCACCAATATTATTGGTGTACATTGTTAAAAATATTTCAAACTAGCTGTTGCCTGTGAATTCGTCCACACAGAATTAAATAATGTCTATTATTACACTTGCAAGAAATGTGGCAATTGTCAAAAGAATTTTCAAAATACTTTCAGTAGATCCAGAACTTTACCTCTACTACATCACAAAGTCAAAAAACTTTATCTATTTATAATATTAGTATATAGATAACTCCTCCGGCTCTGTATTAGCATGTGCACACTTAAACTACACATTCATGTTGGTATGCAGGAGGATGAGGCAGGCACCAACCCGCTGATAAAGGTGTGGGACTGGGCGCGCAAGGACCGGCACGGGAACCCCATCTGCGTGCGCGTGTCGCGCGCCGTGCCCTCGCACATGCGCCCCACGCCCGCCACGGCCCTCGCCGTCCACGAGAACAAGGTTTGATCTGATTACAAAGGCATATACAGACTACAAAGTGGTCCTGATCTGGAAAATGGCTACAAATTTATTTGATGTCGTTCCGTGGAGGTATGACATTGGAGGGGGTGACCTGAACTGCCCAAGATCGAAGTCCGCGAGAATTGATACCAGCCCTGTACTCCAGCTGAGGGCGATAGAAACTAAAGAAGAAGAAAAACAGAAAAAGAGACAGATATACAAGGCCCACTCGGCTGCCCCAAGTACGCTTTTTTCCACACACGATACTCCTTCATTGTAAATAAAATGTTGTAAATTGACATAATTTTATTTGATGAACTTAATGTAGTTGTAAAATGAATGTTCTATTTGTCTGCAGAATCTCCTAGCCGTGGGTTTCCAAGACGGCTCAGTGTCATTGTACCGCGGCGACATCGCGCGGCAACGCTCCGGCAAGATGAAGACACTGCTAGATTCTGGGACCAGCCCCATTACCGGACTAGCTTTCAAGTTAGTACCTTAAAATAGATAAAGCATATTATTCGTCATTCTATTGCTTACAGTCTACATCCAGAGCCACGGACGCCACGCTGCAGCTTCATAAATACAGTATTTCGCGCTAGTTACGTTCTTGTACAGTTGCCATCAGATATATCGTAGCGGGCGAGGTCCTCAAGGTGTTCTGAAGTCCTGTTCTGATCACCTTACTTAGTGTAACGAATTTATTGAAATTGAAAGCTGCCCCAATATATATGAGGACCTGGTATGATATAGGACCCCATTTAAATTTGAATATCTGTCGTCCGGTTTGACTTTATTAAGGATTTTATTTTGCAAAACAGATTCTATCTAAATATACATGGTCATCTCCAAGCGTCAATATTGTAAATAAGCAAACGTTGCTATTGTTGAATCAAACAAAACCTCTAACCGCCCGTCAATCTTTCGATTGGTAGAGACTAGAGCGTGTGATCCACTTATTTGACAAAACGCTATCTATGTGGCGTTCCGTTCAAATATTCGTTAGGCAACCCAGAGCAAAATGATTCACCTACTAAGCGGCGTGTGAAGAGAGAGCGAGAGAGAAATGTTTGATAGAGGAACCCGGTGGGAATCGATTTATGTAACGCTACGCGCCACTGGATACAGCGTTGTCCTTCCACGTCTTGTGATCTCAGGCAGTAACATTGTGATATGTTTGGTGCAGCGGCGCGGACAAGCTGTTCGTGGTGTCCCGCGCGTGCGTGCTGGTGTACTGGCTCAGCTCCGAGCGCAGCGTGGCGCTAGACAGCAAGGGCGCGGCCGCCGGCTGCAGCGTGCTGGCCGACCGCCACCGGCTCACCGTCGCCACGGATGACGTGAGTACACCGGCACTGCACGCCGAGCAGAGTGGCGCTGCCAACTTTCCAAAGTCTAGCGACGCTTATAGGTAACGACTGTTCTCATATTAGACCTACGAATAATAACAAGTCAAGAAGCGTAACTAAGCCCGAAAAATCATTCCACGCGAAGTGAACCGCAGGGGGCGGGGCTTAAAATATGTACCGCGCGGCGAATTAGTTCGGCCGGGACGCTCGAGCCGTTATCGTGACGTTATCATTGTATTTTTGCGCTAATACATTAAAAAAATATGCCATCGTGTTGTGTGAAGTGGTGTAGAAGCCATTCAGATATGAAAAATAGAAGAATCACCTTTCATATGTATGTAAATAAATATTTTAGGACACCATACTTGCCGACTCTGGATGCATGCAATCCACGCACCCTTCCCTTACCGCAAGTAGGCGGACACAATCACGACGCGCGGACTAATCGCGTGCAAGTATTGTCTGTCGGAGTGACAGGTGTTACGTTTGCATTGCTGTTAGTTTGTGTGCGTAAGTGGAATGACAATCGAAGCGGCAACTATTAGGGAATTACGCTTCTTGGCTTATTATTATTCGTAGTATTGGACACTTTAACGCGTTGAAAAACTTGCCCTATGATTGCTGAGCTTGAAGTGACGAATGTGACCCAACATGGATCAACACGTGTCTCCTGGGACCTCAAAATTTGCTAAACTATTGTATTTTTAAACAATTTGTTTCCAGGCGATATTCTGCTACACGACGGAGGGCCGCGGGCCGTGCTACGCCATAGAAGGCGAGAAGGTCCGCCTGGACTGGTTCCGCAGCTACCTCGTGATCACGACCAACGAGACCCCCAAACACAGCGCCTCCACCAGCACGGCGCCCGCGCCCAAGTCACACCACATCACCATACTAGACATACAAAACAAATTCATAGTGTTCTCAAAAACCTTTGAAGAAATAGACGCTGTTTTAACGGAATGGGGCTCGTTTTATATATTAACGAAGAAGAAAGAAATGATTTATCTAGACGAGAAAGATCTACATTCGAAGCTTTGGTTGCTGTTTAAGAAGAATTTGTATGACGTGGCTATAAGGATAGCGAGCCTGCAGCACTACGACGCCGAGGGGCTGACCGAGATTTATAAGCAGTATGGAGATCATTTGTATAGCAAGGTATTTATTAGTACAGAGCCAACTTACCACAAGCTTGTATGCAGCCACTCATAGCTATCAAAAAAATTATAAAAGTAGACACAGGCCGACAAAAAAAGTACGTCTCGTTACATTGTTGACGGTACTAAATTATTGCATTGTATACATATAAGTTTTTACAACTTATTTACATTTCACCTCAAACAATATTATGTCTTGGCCTTTGGGTTTGTTACCCTGGGCTCTGTCTTCCCCAAGGGATAAAGACGTGATTTATGTATGTATGTAATATTTTTAAAACAGTGGGGTGGCGTCAAGTATATCAGAAGGCAAGCCTAAGGGAATTTAACTAGTTTTTTTTTTTTTTTTTATATGAATAGGAAGGCAAACGAGCAAGTGGGTCACGTGATGGTAAGTGATCACCACTGCCCATAGACACCCGCAACCCCGGAGGGATTGCAGATGCGTTGCCAACCTAGAGGACTAAGATGCAATGCCTCGTGTGCCCGTAATTTCCCCGGCTGTCTTACTCTCCACACCGGAACACAGCAGTGCAAGCACTGCTACTTAGCGGCAGGATTAGCGAGTAAGATGGTGGTAGCGATCCGGACGGACCTTGCACAGGGCCCTACCACCCGCACAAATCTGCAAAATAAAAGTGCCCAACTGCCTAAAAATAGGCAAGCCGGTGGGAATCGAGTTCTATCGACGCCACGCCACTGGTGCTTAAGCACTTCACACGCGAAAATCCGTTTTTTGTATAGCTCGGCCCAATTAATGACAATATTAACGTTCCTTCACAGGGCGATTTAAAAGGTGCCATAGAGCAATACGTGAAAACGATAGGCTGGCTAGAGACGTCCTACGTCATCCGGAAATACCTCGAGTCCCGCCACTTGGAGCCTCTAGTGTTGTACCTAGAGGAGCTGCACAAGAAAGGGGGCGCCACTGAAGACCACACGACGCTATTGCTGACCTGCTACGTCAAGATAGACCAGCACGATCAGCAGGGGAAGCTCAAAGAGTTCATCAACTCTAAGGATAAAGTGATCGAGTTTGATGTTGATGTTGCTATAAAGGTATGTCGTCGATTGTTTTTAACTGTAAATTTTTTTAACGAAAAAGTTTCATGTTAAAAAAAATCACAACAGGAGTTTTTGAATGTGCTCTTATGGAACTGAGCCTGTTGGGTTTTATGAATTAAGTTGCATTTTATGATCTATGTTCAGTTTCACCTGAATATTGTATTTGATGCCAGAATTTATATGTACATTAAGTATGTATATGTTGTTTGATGGTCTTTCCGAAGGCACAATACAATACAATACAATACAATACAAATACTCTTTATTGAACACCACAAATCAGTACAAAACAATACAGAATCAAAGAACAAAGTAGATAATAGGCAGTCTTATCGCTTAATAGCGATCTCTACCAGACAACCATTACGACAGAGAAATAAGTTGGAGACAGTTTAACTAGGTGGCACTTGTAGTGTGAAACTAAATTAGGGTATAGTCTATTGGAAATAGGTAGAGTTGCAATTGTTTTTACTAGTCAAGTTAGAATAGAATAGAAAGCTATTCGTAAAATATTGTAAAATACACGTTAATACGACACAGTCTATTTCCACAACAAAAAAATCTTAATTTCCTTAGTTTTGTGATATTTCCTATACAAATTAGGTGGTCCGTCAAGTGAGTATAGACGACGCTTTGTCGCTCGCCGCGAACCACAAGCGCCACGACTGGTACCTCAAGCTCATGATCGAGGACAAGAAGGCGTACGCCGAGGCGCTGGAGTACCTGGCCGACCTGGAGTTCGAAGACGCAGACGCCCACATGAAGACCTACGGACTTAAACTCATACAGCATCTGCCTGAAGAGAGCACAAAGTTCCTTATAGGTAAGTTGGTCACCATAGTTATTTGAATTGATAAAGTTTTTAGAAGGAAAAAGTTGAAGTTAGGATATACTAGGACTTTCTATTGATTACCTCTTTGACACTTTTTAAAGGTTAGCAGGAAATCATTTTTAATATTATGTCGTCCTACGATAGGTATTTCATAAACTCGTCAGATTAATTTGGTCTGAACACCCCTGCAAAATTTCGTACCTACTACTCTTATCGAAGGAAACTTATTAAATTAATAATAAATTAAATAACTTTTATCGAAGGAAAAAAGTATTGAACACTTACAAAGGCCTTGAACAGAAAAGTTGCACTTTGATCCGTCTCGTCAGGGAGCAAAAGTTACTTTTCTAATTGAGAGGTGTGAAATAGTTATTTGTGTCACAAGGAAACACAATAATATATTTACACATCTACATAGCTACATTGAATCCAGAATGTAGCGGAGGATTCTACAATAGAATCCTGCGCTTAGCGAGGGATTCTAAATTAGAATCCAGAGCGTAAAGAGGGATTCAAGTGTTAACGCTCAAGATGAAAATAATTTTGCTCCCGAGTGGCTCATACAACTTTTTACACCGAATATTAAAAAACTTGAACAAAGAATTCTAAATATAATTAAAGATGCTGGTATCAGCATAGAAAATGGCGTGGTTTTACAATTTTATGATCAACTTCAAAAAATTGCCTTTGCAAAAAAACACTTAGATAAGCGTTGAACAGAAAAGTTGCACTTTGATCCCTCTCGACAGGGAGCAAAGCTTACTTTTCCGAATGAGAGGTGTGAAAAGTATATTTCTACGGCTACTTACAGCTTTATGTACGGACTACAAGCCCCGAAGCAAACCATTGGTGGACGAGGCGTCCCTCGCGGGCGGCTACCGCGAGCCGGAGCGCGGCGACCCTGACGACTACATCCACATGTTCCTGAGCAACTCCGAGCAGCTCATCGACTTCCTGGAGCACATGACCGCGGCAGACGTGCAGTGCTCCAAGCTGGTCTATAACGCGCTTATAGAGCATTATATACACGTGTGGTGAGTCCCATTATAATACCATAGAATTTTAAAACCTTCGATGCTGGTCTGGGAGCAAAGAAAAAACATAACATGACATAACATCTACCCGCAGACTTAAAAAGTGAACGTTCGGATGCAACGTTTGGACGCCGACTTAAAAAACTTCTGTTGGATCTGTCACTGTACTCAGTTCAAGATTACAGTTTTTGTTATTTAGTATTCTGACAATATTTTCACATTTTGTGGTTTTACATTTACTATTTGACATTTTAAATTGATTTTAAAATAGGTTTTATTTAAATTATTATTATTTTCTCATTTTTATGTACCCATGACGATCCCTTTGTGAATTTACATTGACATTCTATTAAGCTTTATTTTTGTTTGTTGTAATTTTGTTTTAATTTGATTTCAGTTATTATTATTATTATTATTTTATTACAATTGACGATCCCTTTGTGAATTACTTATGTTTGACATTTAATTGCACTTTTAAAAGGGTGATAAATAAATCTAATCTAATCTAATCATAGAATGTACTATTTGGTTCTTTTACCGCAGAGATCGTAAAAGCTCATCGATGGAATGGGTTAGGAATCATGTTATAGGCGATGCGGCAACCCATCACTATTTTGATTCCATTTAGGTACACGGCGACAATCACGCTAATCGTGATCTTTAGGTCTTATTACCCTAGGCTTTGTCAACCCCATAAAGGATAAAAAAGGAAAATTGTTTATTCGTATGTTTTTTTATTATTAAATCAAAATTTGTTCCAATTCGAGTGATTATTCTACGATTGGATCTTGTGTATAAATCTTTTAAAAACATCGTTTCCCAGGGCGAAGTCTTCGGATAAGAAGGCGGAGTACGAAGAGAAGATAATGAAGGTGTTGCGCGACCCCAGCGCGAACTACGACAAGGACCAGACGCTCGTCATCTGCCAGATGCTGGGCTTCCGCGCCGGCATCCTGCATCTGTATGAGGAGAACAAGCTGTGAGTGGACAACTAATGACAAACGCTCGTATAACTCTGGCAATTGGAATTCAATTCGAAAACCATTTGGAGGAAAACAACCAATTATACGATTTATCTTGTTCGATTTCAAAAATACGTTACGATTGCAGATATTTTTGTAAAAGTATTTTTGAATTTTGTTTAACCTAACGACTCGGTTTTATGGCAGGATTGAGCATTAAATGTTTGCCACAAAAAGGAAAAAAAAAGTTAAGCTACGGTAACTGTCAGGCTGTCACTGTCACATCTACGTCATAACATTACATTCCTACATAATCTACAGACATTAGAAATAAAAGAAAAATCAAAGTATAAAACTGTGAAATACACAACGGATATTTATAAAGAATGTTTTGTGCCGGGTGCAACAATGACTCGTATAATAGCTCCCACGTAATCGAAGAACAAATGCTCACTTTTTAAAATACCGAACAAGCCAAGGTAGATTGTCGAAACTTCATTGTTTTCCGGTCCATAATGCGCAGAAATTCTTGTACCTATGCTGCTCCATCAACTGATTTGCGAGTGTTTGGTATAGATGGCGCGCTCAGGTAGCGTTCCACATGCGCGCCGGCGAAGCCGAGGCCGCTCTGGACGTGTGCCGGCGGCGCGGCGCCGTGGCCCCGCGGCTGTGGCTCGACGTGCTGTGGTGGCGCACGCCCAACAGCCCGCCCGCCGTCGCGCATCTACCGGAGCTGCTTAGCGTTATTGGTGAGCTGCTAGTGCTGCTAGTGCACGGCGCGTACAGTAGCGCCGCAGTGTGCCGGCGGGCGGCGCCGTGGCCCCGCGGCTGTGGCTCGACGTGCTGTGGTGGCGCACGCCCAACAGCCCGCCCGCCGTCGCGCATCTACCGGAGCTGCTTAGCGTTATTGGTGAGCTGCTAGTGCTGCTAGTGCACGGCGCGTACAGTAGCGCCGCAGTGTGCCGGCGGGCGGCGCCGTGGCCCCGCGGCTGTGGCTCGACGTGCTGTGGTGGCGCACGCCCAACAGCCCGCCCGCCGTCGCGCATCTACCGGAGCTGCTTAGCGTTATTGGTGAGCTGCTAGTGCTGCTAGTGCACGGCGCGTACAGTAGCGCCGCAGTGTGCCGGCGGGCGGCGCCGTGGCCCCGCGGCTGTGGCTCGACGTGCTGTGGTGGCGCACGCCCAACAGCCCGCCCGCCGTCGCGCATCTACCGGAGCTGCTTAGCGTTATTGGTGAGCTGCTAGTGCTGCTAGTGCACGGCGCGTACAGTAGCGCCGCAGTGTGCCGGCGGGCGGCGCCGTGGCCCCGCGGCTGTGGCTCGACGTGCTGTGGTGGCGCACGCCCAACAGCCCGCCCGCCGTCGCGCATCTACCGGAGCTGCTTAGCGTTATTGGTGAGCTGCTAGTGCTGCTAGTGCACGGCGCGTACAGTAGCGCCGCAGTGTGCCGGCGGGCGGCGCCGTGGCCCCGCGGCTGTGGCTCGACGTGCTGTGGTGGCGCACGCCCAACAGCCCGCCCGCCGTCGCGCATCTACCGGAGCTGCTTAGCGTTATTGGTGAGCTGCTAGTGCTGCTAGTGCACGGCGCGTACAGTAGCGCCGCAGTGTGCCGGCGGGCGGCGCCGTGGCCCCGCGGCTGTGGCTCGACGTGCTGTGGTGGCGCACGCCCAACAGCCCGCCCGCCGTCGCGCATCTACCGGAGCTGCTTAGCGTTATTGGTGAGCTGCTAGTGCTGCTAGTGCACGGCGCGTACAGTAGCGCCGCAGTGTGCCGGCGGGCGGCGCCGTGGCCCCGCGGCTGTGGCTCGACGTGCTGTGGTGGCGCACGCCCAACAGCCCGCCCGCCGTCGCGCATCTACCGGAGCTGCTTAGCGTTATTGGTGAGCTGCTAGTGCTGCTAGTGCACGGCGCGTACAGTAGCGCCGCAGTGTGCCGGCGGGCGGCGCCGTGGCCACGCGGCTGTGGCTCGACGTGCTGTGGTGGCGCACGCCCAACAGCCCGCCCGCCGTCGCGCATCTACCGGAGCTGCTTAGCGTTATTGGTGAGCTGCTAGTGCTGCTAGTGCACGGCGCGTACAGTAGCGCCGCAGTGTGCCGGCGGGCGGCGCCGTGGCCACGCGGCTGTGGCTCGACGTGCTGTGGTGGCGCACGCCCAACAGCCCGCCCGCCGTCGCGCATCTACCGGAGCTGCTTAGCGTTATTGGTGAGCTGCTAGTGCTGCTAGTGCACGGCGCGTACAGTAGCGCCGCAGTGTGCCGGCGGGCGGCGCCGTGGCCCCGCGGCTGTGGCTCGACGTGCTGTGGTGGCGCACGCCCAACAGCCCGCCCGCCGTCGCGCATCTACCGGAGCTGCTTAGCGTTATTGGTGAGCTGCTAGTGCTGCTAGTGCACGGCGCGTACAGTAGCGCCGCAGTGTGCCGGCGGGCGGCGCCGTGGCCACGCGGCTGTGGCTCGACGTGCTGTGGTGGCGCACGCCCAACAGCCCGCCCGCCGTCGCGCATCTACCGGAGCTGCTTAGCGTTATTGGTGAGCTGCTAGTGCTGCTAGTGCACGGCGCGTACAGTAGCGCCGCAGTGTGCCGGCGGGCGGCGCCGTGGCCCCGCGGCTGTGGCTCGACGTGCTGTGGTGGCGCACGCCCAACAGCCCGCCCGCCGTCGCGCATCTACCGGAGCTGCTTAGCGTTATTGGTGAGCTGCTAGTGCTGCTAGTGCACGGCGCGTACAGTAGCGCCGCAGTGTGCCGGCGGGCGGCGCCGTGGCCCCGCGGCTGTGGCTCGACGTGCTGTGGTGGCGCACGCCCAACAGCCCGCCCGCCGTCGCGCATCTACCGGAGCTGCTTAGCGTTATTGGTGAGCTGCTAGTGCTGCTAGTGCACGGCGCGTACAGTAGCGCCGCAGTGTGCCGGCGGGCGGCGCCGTGGCCCCGCGGCTGTGGCTCGACGTGCTGTGGTGGCGCACGCCCAACAGCCCGCCCGCCGTCGCGCATCTACCGGAGCTGCTTAGCGTTATTGGTGAGCTGCTAGTGCTGCTAGTGCACGGCGCGTACAGTAGCGCCGCAGTGTGCCGGCGGGCGGCGCCGTGGCCCCGCGGCTGTGGCTCGACGTGCTGTGGTGGCGCACGCCCAACAGCCCGCCCGCCGTCGCGCATCTACCGGAGCTGCTTAGCGTTATTGGTGAGCTGCTAGTGCTGCTAGTGCACGGCGCGTACAGTAGCGCCGCAGTGTGCCGGCGGGCGGCGCCGTGGCCCCGCGGCTGTGGCTCGACGTGCTGTGGTGGCGCACGCCCAACAGCCCGCCCGCCGTCGCGCATCTACCGGAGCTGCTTAGCGTTATTGGTGAGCTGCTAGTGCTGCTAGTGCACGGCGCGTACAGTAGCGCCGCAGTGTGCCGGCGGGCGGCGCCGTGGCCCCGCGGCTGTGGCTCGACGTGCTGTGGTGGCGCACGCCCAACAGCCCGCCCGCCGTCGCGCATCTACCGGAGCTGCTTAGCGTTATTGGTGAGCTGCTAGTGCTGCTCGTGCACGGCGCGTACAGTAGCGCCGCAGTGTGCCGGCGGGCGGCGCCGTGGCCCCGCGGCTGTGGCTCGACGTGCTGTGGTGGCGCACGCCCAACAGCCCGCCCGCCGTCGCGCATCTACCGGAGCTGCTTAGCGTTATTGGTGAGCTGCTAGTGCTGCTCGTGCACGGCGCGTACAGTAGCGCCGCACGTGCGCCGGCGGGCGGCGCCGTGGCCCTGCGGCTGTGGCTCGACGTGCTGTGGTGCTACGTGCTGCCAGGGGAACGAAGTCTTAGGAGACAGTTGGAAGTTGTATTTATCCATCCGCGTTAACAAACTTTGATAACGCAATGCAGAACATGTGTGACGTCACCGGCGTTAGCTACTCTTGCGTCGTAGCAGTTTATTTAGTCGGTGGTAGTCGGTGGTGGTACAGTCAGCGTCATATAGTAGGAAACATCCAGAGTGACCAAAAAGTTCGGCTCACCATGCTGTACCGAACTATTTGGCCGACTTGGATGCTTCAAACTATATGACGCTGACTGTACTAACACCCGTTCTATACTAAAGTACCTGTGAGGTTTTTCTACCGAGCCCACATACAAATCTTTAAACGTCTCTCACCTTCAGAACTTAATGATGGATTTTGGGAATCTTACTGGTGTTCTTTTTATAATAAACATACATCCATGTAGCACGTCTTTATCCCTTACGGGGTAGACAGAGCCTAAGATAATAATTTTGTAATAAAATAATGAACAAACTATTATTATCTTTCAGCTTCTGAAAAACTTCTGTCTCCAATTCTAGTCATCGATTGCCTCGCCAGCATACCTTCGTACACTCTTGGAGACGTCCGCAGGTAAGTTATTTATTTCATTATAATAACACTCTTCAAATATTCATTAAAGATCAGCACTCAGGCGGGATTTTGTAAATTTTCCACGGGATAAAATTACCGGATAGGAAATAATGACCTAATATTTAAAGAAATGTGTGGATGAAGGTGGTATGTCACTTTGACGTTATCTGCGCGGACGTAGTCGCGAGCAAAAGAAAGTTAATTATAAAAATCTTCGCGTTGTTCCCCATCCAATATCCACATAATTCCAGGTACCTAACGGACGTATTGAAATCCGAAAACGACGTGATCACCCGCGAGCAAGAGCTGGCCGCCAAGTACAAGGCGGAGAGCGAGAAGATGAAGGCGCACATACACACGCTGCAGCACGAGCCCGTCACGTTCCAGAGCTCCAAGTGCGCGGCCTGCAACCGCCCGCTGGAGCTGCCCAGTGTGCACTTCCTGTGCCAGCATTCTTTCCATCAGCAGTGAGTTTGATTGTGAACCGTTTCGCCGCCATTAATTTGATATGAAGTGCAGTGTAAAATGCACCTTCATTTGACATGATAAAGTTGAAAGTTGCGAATGACGCAAAATATATTAAACCTCTGGTTCCTAATGAAATACTTGTGTTATTAGTGCAACTTAACAGAAAATGGAACAAATAAATATATTTTATGGCGCGTTCTTGGCAATGATAGTATTTCCAAATGCGGTGGTACTTTAAAAATAGACATATAAAAGAGCCCTTGGCGGCCAATTTGCATAAATAAATTTTGTTTTTTTTTTAATTTTAATTTTTTGAATTAAGCGTCGCCAAGTGACAGTCCTTACATTTTATATGAATTGTACGCTACGGGTACGCTAGTTGGGGAGTCTGCTTAGGGCCTTATAAGGTCATTACCTACCTGCATTGCACGGTCTCATTGTCTAAGGGAAGACGGGCCCAGCGTTCGGGCCCTCCCCTTGGCGCGGTCCTGGCGGGCGCCGGGGCCACCGGGGGGGGGGGGGGGGGGCGTTAGTGGTGAAACCCTAGTGGCATCCCACTGCGTCCCCATCACACCGGATTGAGTCACACCGTCACTTCGGGGGGGGGGGGGGGGGGGGAGTCCCACATAACCCTAGGCATCCCCGTGCCTAGGGCATCCATAAAGATTCCCTCTCCATTAAAAAAAAAGGCCTTATAAGTTGGGATGGAAAGATTTGGAGCGGCATCGGGTCAGGTTGTAACCGGCGGCATATTGCAGCTGCTTCCAGAGCTACTCGGAGTCGGAGCGCGAGTGCCCGGCGTGCGGGCCGCGCGCGCGCCGCGAGCCGCCGCCGCCGCCCGCGGACACGCTGCACGCCCGCCTGCATCAGCACCATGACCCGTTAGTACACTACTTTCTAATAATAAACGTTTGTGAGTCAGTGTGTATGTTTGCTCCTTCTTCACGCTGAAACGATTGGACGGATTTGGGTCAAATTTGGAACGAAGATAGCTGCGCTACCCTAGACTAACCTGCCGCCCAGTCAAATTTTGGTTGTTGGATTTCAAACTATATAACTTCCATTCTGGTCTGGGAGCAAAGAACTATCATCATTATAATGTACCAGTTGCTTCTCTTCCCGCGCAGATGGTAAAAGCACATCGAGGGAATTGGGCGAAAATCTTCAGAATCATGTTATACGCGATGCGGCTAGCAACCCATCACTATTATGTTTCCCCTTTCCTCCTAAGTATATGCCCACAATTATGCTAAACGTGGTCTTTAGGTCTTGTTACCATAGGCTCGACAGACGTGCCCACGAGTCTAGGGGGGGACCAGGTATTCCCGGCCCTCCCCCCCCTCTTGGCGCAGGAGCCCCGGCGTATAGGCTGGGGCGGCCGGTGGGCGTACGCAGTGCCACCCTTATGCTACCGCGGCGCCCCCCAAATGGCAGAGAGGGAATACCGGTTCATTAGGTTCGATAGACGTGATATGTGTAAGTGTATATGTATGGATTTCAAATCTAGTGTTATTCATGAAAAATTCAAGTTTTAGTTTGTCAATTGTCTTTTGTTTACGACTTTGGGCATCAGGTTAAAACAAGCTACTTTTTATCCCAATGTTCCCGCGGGATAGCAATAAACGAATTCTGCGCAGACGGAATCGCGGGCAACAACTAGTATAATATAAAGAGCTTATTAATTCCTGCGACGTAAAGATTCGTAAAGATTTTCCTATGATCTGTTACTAAGAACACTATTTTCGTATATTTTTAAAATGTTTGCCTCAATAATTTTGGAGGTAGGGTGTCGGAGGAAATGACCCATTTTTGTAAATTTTCTTAAACTCCAATACCACGGTTTTATGTACAGTTGTCAAATATGTTTGAGTCCTTATCCGATAAGAACAAGCCCTTTCTTTGATATGTACGGTTTGCAAAACTTTTTTTACTTTTCTAATTTGCCCTCAAAAAGTGGCAGCTATATTAAAAATCTCTAAAAGCGAAAACAACCACAGATGTAACTGGTAATTAGAACAAGTAAGAGAAACAAAACCTTCTCTACACTTATTGTTAAATTATTGTAAAAAAAAAAATAGTCGTGCACACAGTAGTCCTTTAATTATGTATTCTGGTTTATATTAAAACCTTCGTTAGCACCATGCATACACAATAGAGATACATCAAACAATCCACTAACTGTTGTCACAGCTGCGTCAGCTGTAGCAAACACCGCTACGTGTTATCTTTTTCATTCAATACAAAACTTACATTATAATTTGTTAAACTAGGGAAATTCTAGGCAATATATTTTTCACTACATCAATGTCATCCCAATTTTATCAGCAAACTGTGTAGGTACGACCACCGGCAATAATATCGGATAAAATAACATATAAATCACGTCGTTATCCCTTACGAGGTAGACAGAGCCTAAGACCTAAAGGCCACGTTTAGCATTATTGTGGGCGTATAGGTGGAAAGGGATATCAAAATAGTGATGGGTTGCTAAGATTTCGCCTATTCCCTCGATGGGCTTTTACCATTTGCATGGGAAGACAAGCAACTCGTACATTCTATGCTTTTTCTTTACTCCCAGACCAGCATGGAAGACATAAAAATAATGCACTCAATACTAATGTAACTCGTATATTCCGTTTTCTTCGAGGCCATCGCATAGTTTAACGATGTGTTCTAAACATTCTATTGTTATTGAGTATATTACTCTCATTTAAAAATGCTTAGTTTTTAAACCTAATCGCGGAGCATCAACTGGTGTGCCATGAATGCGTTTGTTATCGCTCTTACGCCCTCACGAATACAAGTCATTATTTTATCAGCTATACGCATTAGCGTTGCCCTGGTGATCGAACCACGTGGATTACTTTATCTTCACGGTAGTTAAGCCGCCATTAAAATAATTATCGTCGCCGATAGCGGTTGTCTTAGTGTTGTTTCGGAGTGTTTTATCCGGTATGATTTCGCGTATACCTCCGTTCTCTTGGTGCCTGTCCAATGCCGTGGATGAAAGGTATATGTTTTGTTATAGATTAATCAAAGGATAATTTGTTGATTTAAATGATATTTATGGCCATATGGTTCTTTCAAAAAACATACGAGTTATTATAGTTTTTTGTTTTATTTTTAATTTTGCAAAGGCTTTGTTTATACAGGGTGTCATAAAACCCTTTAACGATAATTCACCAACTTGTTCGGTATATTGATTTGAACACCCCTGCAAAGTATGAGACCCTAATTACAACTAAAAAAAAAAAATTATAAAAAATAATTTAATAGCTTTGCTCAGTGTGCCACAGGCTTAAGCTACTCACATGCCTACTCATAGTTCTACCCGTCAAACTATTGTTGGTGACTACTTCGGCATACGGAAGTTTCGCAAATCAGCCAATCAGCCTAAATGAATTAGTTCAAAATCAACCAATCAGCTATGTATCAAGCTTTCGCAACATAAGCGACACACAATGTCCGGTAGCGTAACTAGTTTTATACCGGGAAAATTAAACTTTTGCTGTGAATATTTAGAAGTACAAGCCAAAAATCTAAAGTTGTGAGCATTCGCATATTTTGTATTTCATGCTAATCTTATTGATTACAGACCTTCAGTTATTGTGTCCGTTTTAGTCGCTCATGTCAAATCACACCACCACTTAACGTGAAGTAAACCCCGTAATCACACACACAGTATACACTCAAACATCATTTCGCTTTACTATTTTAATATAAATATTTAAAATAGTTACAAAAAATAATAAATATTGCCACTCAATATCAACTGACGGCCGTCAGTTTTATTTTGTTTTATTATCTTTTCCACTAAGGAAAGGCAAAGGGTTCAATGCCCATACAGCCATGTCTGATGTAATAATGTTTTTGTCAAGTCCCATCGCAGTCAAAGTCGTCTCAGTCCATCCTAGTCATGTCCTGTCAGCTCTTCATGCCTTCTCTAATTGCCAAACTCAACATTTTTCAAGGTATTTCAAACTATTTTAACCCCCGACGCAAAAAGAGGGGAGTTATAAAAGTTTAAAGACGTTCTCTCTCTCTCTCTCTCTCCTCTCTTTGAGTGTATGTGTGTGTATCTGTTTATGGTATAGTAATAGTAGCTTTCAAGCGGGTGGACCGAAATCCAGTTTCCTTGCGATGGTTTATAGCTATGTTTGGTAAAATTCGGTCCAGCAGTTTGATGAGTACCAGCTCTTTTCTAAAATTACCTATGTAAAGCATTTTTGGCAAAAAAAGATTTTTTTTTTTATTTACGGTACCTATGCGGTATGATAACTTGAAACACTGCGATTGACTTTGTGAGGCGCCACAGCACTTGGTAGGACCGTCCTGTATGGAAGTGGACTCAAACTACTTTGAGTTAAAAAAACGTTATCAGTATGTACATTATTTATAATCCATTTTGTGTCCATGTATTACCATATAAATTTACCACTATTAACAAAATATTTGACTACGTGTCGACAGCGACTAGGAAAAAATACATGCTTAGTAGGTAAACAAATTGGTGATTTCCCTAAATTAAACAAAATATCAAAATAGACTTCTGTGAACAACAAAGTGAGTATCTGGTTGCAGTACGTGCTGTACTTTGTTTAAATGGAATGGGTAAAGTTTTTCTGACTTTAACACATCCCATATAAAGCCTCTGTTTAAACCTAGAGCACGGCTCGCTCTTCTAATGCTCTCCCAGGAATGTTCTGCAAAAAAATTTAAGACTGCTGTTCTGGCACCTTAAAAATAAAATAATTTTTACAGTTTTTCATAGCAGTTGTCACAAAATATCAATTTTGAAATCTGTTAAAGTATGACAACACAAATGACCTTCGGAGTGGGTAGTAGGTCTGCCACCATCGATGTTTCGCATCTGCGGCCTGTAAGACCCCGTGTCCCGCAGTCGCTGTACCACACCAAGTATCGTTCTGACTGCGGGAGCACGTCCCTCCTCCACATACCCCCGCTGTACATATAGCTCGCGTGCACGAGTTATGACGCTTCCACCGTCATTGTAGCACTCTACCATGTGCTGATATTCGACATCAGTATATGCCCGAAAAGGCATCATGAAATACTTTAGATAGGTACTTGAAAACTTCGAGTTTGTAGCAATGCACAGACTACTAAGAGATACTACGTCATGTCATGTCATGCTGTAAATCTATTCTTAAAATCTATTTTATTTGAAAACACAATGAGGTCAAATTTAAAATCAACCCGTTGTCTATTGTTTCGGTATTTTTTTTTCAACACACTTGCTCGTAAATTGAGTCTTATTGCACCGCATTTAAGCTCATAATTCAGCTTATTACGCAAATAATATATTACCGCACGAGTGCGGTAATTTTTTTTTTAATCTCAGCAAAAAGTTCAGTTATGTATAGGAACAAGGAATATTTTCGTGACTATTAAACTATTTTAGGTAAAAGATAATAAATAAACATTTAATTTCGACAAATTATTCATTTTTATCTAAAAGTGACCATAATTTGCGTATTTCAGGCATTGATTAATTATTTTTTATTATAATTTTAATATTAGGCTGTTAGCAGTCTGTTGTCACAGTGTCTTCGTCACGCGCGTGCTAAGTGCACAGCGCGCATGCGCGAGTGCTGCGCGCGGATTGGCGCGGAGAAATAATATCTGCCGCCATTTTTCACTGATATTGTTGATTCAGACTTTGTTATTTATGTATGTATCTTTTTTGACAGTTACACAACTGTTGTTTCTTTTTTTTGTAGAATAAAGCATTTACTATTTACTACTATCGATGACTTCATGGATCAGTTTCGTTAAGAGAATATCAAAATGCACAGCCCAAGCGTTCACGCGTGAAGAGACTCAAAAGCCATCCCACACTCACATTCATGCTTAGGTGTTGACGTCTCACAGGTACCACTATGATGTTTTTTTTTTATGTTAGAGAGGCCAGACAGACGAACGATGAATTATGTACCGCAATGGAGCTACCACAAACACAAACAAGCACGTTAACCTCTTCTAGAAGACGCGGGCGATCACGTGGTGTTCACTCAAAATATGAACAGTCAAAAAACATTTGTCAAAACATCGTGTTTGTAATTTTCGATGTAGAATCCAATTTTAGTTTCTTTTATGTAAAAAAGAGAAATAATCTAAATAAAACTGTGATTCTTTGCGGATATCCGCTCAACAATTAATGTGTGTGTGTAAGAGAGTGTTTAATAATTGTGGCTTTAAGTGTATTACGTGATTTTGTATTGATACAGAATAATGTAAGTATAATCATAAGCAACAATTACAGATATCCATTTTATTCCATCTCCTAACACAATCCTTTTAAAAACATCTCTAGGTCCTTTTTTAATGCACACAAAGAATTGTAATTAGATTACAATTATTTTCGCAATTCGCTTCACACGCACGCTAACGTTTGCCTGGTCGTACTGTGGATTTTCTAAAACGAATCTTGAATAATTTGAAAAGATCATTTATCAATAAGGAAATCCGGTCAAAGTTTTATGGTAGTTTGAAAGCAAGTGCGAGTGAAGTTTTAGTGTTTAGTTACAAACAATAACGTTTCGAGTAGCGCTACTCACGTAACTTATGAATGAAAAGGTACACTGAGAGCATAGTCCTTAAATGCATCTTAAGATTCGTTAATTAAACGGTCAATTAATTAACCACGAGCGTCAAACTTTGCCAGGGTGTTCAGATAGACTTACCTGACAATTCTGTAAAAGGACGTTAAAGGGTTTTCTGACACCCTGTATGCACGATTGTTAATTAAAATAAAGAGATGAGTGTATTCATTGTGATAATTATTCCTGTATTACTATTTTACTTGTAAACCTACAGTTTTTTGTGTATTGTCGTAACAACTTAATCCATTTTTATTTATTTCAAAAGTCAACATTTTATACTCTTTGCCTGGCTGGCTGTTTTAAACTGAACGCTCAAAGTTATTTAATTTCGTGATTTTTTTAATTGGAACCAGTACCCATCACTTTCATTGTTACAAGTGAATATAACATCGTAAGTCATTAATTGTTTGTTATTAAAAACAATTTCTACCACGATCTAGGGCTGCCGTAGATCAATTTAATTTGTTCCATTTAGTGTATTTTTATAATTATATTACCGAATAGCCTAGTGCTTAGAGACTCTTACTATCATACTAGTGCTCCAGGGCACGAATTCCGCCAGGGACCAGCACTTCTGTGATGAACGTGAACGTTTGAGCTCGAGTCATGGACGTTACATTTATTTAAGTGTATATGTAAATAAATCTTTATATCTTTACCCGTTATGCTTTGCTTAGTTTAGGGTTAGGTCAATTGGTGTAAATTGTCCTGCGTTAATTATTTATTTATTTATTACAATAACGTTTCAGCTACGCGGTGGTCTCCGAGTACTACGGGCGCGGACTGTTCAACAAGCTGACCGTCATCACAGACGCCCAGGTTAAAACTATGAAGATTTATTTCACACACATACATACCGATAGGTAGAGACTAAGCTAGTATGTTTCATTTGCTACGATCCTGACATACTCGTACCTCTTTTGCTTCATCCACATTCATCAATATTTTCAGTCATTTTTATTATTATGACAGACTAAATAATCGCGAGGCACAATTTATTTTATTTAGTTCCTTATAAAATATGTATGATATCGAAACATGAGCTTAAACAGAAAAATAGTCCATTCATGTTCACTAGAAGTGGATCTTCACTTGCAAGATTCGTAGGAGTTATTAAAAGATTGTAAAAAAAAATTTTGAAAATAGGAGGCGCCGGCGCCGCCGCCTCAGCAGCCGCCGCCCGCGCCCGCGCAGACCTACGGGCCCGGCGCAGAGGCCAAGCTGCGTTTGCAGGAGGGACAGAGCAAGCAAGGTAACTACTTAATACATTTTTTACAAGTCGTCTTAGCAGACTTCAATTAAGGAAGGAGGTTCTCAATATTTGAAAAGATATACTTTCAGATTAGTCCTATAGATATGTATGTATGCGGTTCTGAAGATTGGATTTTTATTTGATTTTTTTTCATTGGCTGTGACTGTGAGACAGATTACATAATATGCATACTAAATTTAAAGTCACCACTAAAAATTGTGAAATTCGATTTGCCATGAACAAGTAACAAATAAACAGTTCAAGGAAAATAAATTTTCTTGATTGATCTCATTTTATGTTAAAGTGTTTTGTCTATAGAAATTGCTTAAGTTTGGTGCGTTTTGGTACTTTATCACAGAACGCAATACCAAAATAACAACTGGCCCTGTTTCCTTTCAGTGTTCGTGCCGACCGCCACGAAGCAAGTGGCACCCAAAGGCACCACAGTGATACCCGTCCCCGAAGGCCGCATGCGCCTCCTGGAGCAGCAGCAGTACAGCTCCAGCCTGGAGGCCAACATCTCGCGCCTGGAGCCCCGCGTCCACCGGCCCTCCCCCCTCGCGTCCCCAACCCCGCTACGGAAAAACCCCAACGACCCTCAGACCTTAAACAACTCCCCCAAAATATCAGCGGCCATAAGCAACGGTGCGAACAAAAACCCCTTCGACGACGATGCCTATGACGACACTAAAAACCCTTTCGCTGAGGACGAGGTCAACGACCCCACTAACCCGTTCGGTGAGGACGACTATGACAAAAACCTGAACCCATTCTCATGAAGCCAATGAGTTCGAGTATTGTGAGATCTCAGTGCTTAGGGTTTAATGTCTAAAGATTGACCCCCTTATTCATAAAGTTAACAAATGTATGTTTTCTCTTCGCCTGGCATAAACAAATGTCAAAGTGATAGATAAAGATAAACAAATTTTATGATAAAAGCTTAACCAGCGCTTATGAATGGGGGGGTAGTGTAATACCTGATAATGGGAAAAGTTGCTTGTAGCCACAGTGTCTTGTTGAATTGAATAAGGCATTGAAACATGATGTAATTTATGTAAATGTAAAATCATTAAGAACTCTTCTTAAACATAGGAGTGAATTGAAAAAGTAAGTACACACAATAAAGCTGTCAATTCGTGCCTTTAAAATTGAAATGATCTGTTACTGTTAGTGCTAAATGTTTCAATGCTTTATTTTGAATCGGGCTGGTGTTGGTTAGATTGTGTCTCGACTGTTGTAGATGTAAAGGCTAACCCCCTTATTCATAAACACTCTTTAGGCTTCTGCTAACTTAGCAATCGTTTGTCCTTATCTGTCACTTTGATATTTACCTTTCATGGATAAGGACAAACGATTGCTAAGATAGCAGAAGCCTATAGAGCGTTTATGAATAAGGGGGTAAAACGCTAAGGCGCGTCGTCCAAACTTACTGCTTCGGGCTTTCATTCAGTTGACTTGCTAGGCTCGCTCATTATTTTTCTCACCCTATGAGAATTGTACTCAAAATATATTAGAATAATCACTGATTGTTCATGTTGAATCACTTTGGAAGCGCTGGGCACTATATGCTGTTATGGTTTACCAGGATAGCTAGAATCTGTTTGTCCAGTCGCCATGACACATCAGAATCGCTTAAATGCACAAAAATATCTGAATACAACTGTATAGCCCTCTCGTCTCATCAGCAGTGGGACGTGTATAAGCTGATAACTATGACGATAAGTATTGTCAATCGCGTAAGTGCTTGATCACATATATATGAGTCCTCATAATGTCTGATAGCGATTTGCCATAAGTGTCTCCTGGGAATCGGACGAATTAGAAAAAAAAATTACTACACATTGTTACGAATACAAGTTAGAGCAGATCAAAATAATGTTTATTCTAGTTGAAACTCTTTTGTATTTTCACTGCACGTCTAGTAAAATTGCGCGTCAGAGCTGTGGGGCGAGCGAGATAGAGTATCGGTATTTATCTCACTGTTCGTTCTAGAAAGAAACGGGTAGCCTATCCAGCGCGACAGCTCTTGTGCGCTCTTGTGCTAGCCGTGCTGGCTGTCATACAGTTAAGATGTTCAAACTGTTGTCAATAATTGCCTTAAAATAATTGTCGACTAATTCAAAGTTCTCCACTCCTGGGTGCATTCTTTATATCTCAAAGGAACTGAATCGAATGCCTTTAATGTATATCCATTAGGAATGAATTAACACGTTTATAGTCTATTGTATTGTATTTAGTACTCCTTTATCTTTTGAATGCTGTTAATAATTGACATCCACAAGGTCTTTGATAGGTACACTTGTTGAGATTCATGCATCACGCTTGAAGTGAAACCCCATATAAATTTGAAAGCTGTTTATTATATTTATTAGACTTACATAAATGATGCAGTGCTTTATTGTATGTCGGGCCAATTATTTTTTATTTTGATATTTTGTACCATAAAAATGTAAGAGAAACCTATTATAATGTACATAACTATGATATAGAATGTATATTGTCATAAAACAATTCCTTTTGTATATCGAATCGTAATTATCTGTTGATACTGATAATAAAAAAATTAAACAATCATACTATTTTTATTGCTAGGTACCAATCATGCTAAGGTTTATTTATTTGCGGAGTGCTTTTAGAATGTCCACTATTCAGTGCAGTGAAGATGACAATAGCGACGATGGTGTGACATACGTCCGTTCGTCTCGACTCGGTGCGTAATCGTAGTAACATTTCAAAGGCAAGAAAAGAAAACAATGGTTTGGAAATTTTCAAAGCATTTTATTTATGACCTTTAACACTGTGTATAATATATTTTGATAGTACATTTAGAGCAATGAGTAATATTACCAATCATTACATTGTTCTTATTTTCATAAATTGAATGAAATTTATAAATTATATATAATATATAATTTTCAATATCATTCTCGGCCAACAATCAACAATCACTATCGTAATCACAAAGAGCGGCCGCGCCGGGGCGGGCCGCGGCAGGAGGGGAGGAGCCTCCGCGGCCATGCCCCGGCGCCTGGACACAACACAAGCTCGAACGGAACGCGCCCCACCCTAACAAACAACTACTAAACTAAACTAAACGTAAACTTACCAAAACAGTGAACATAAGTCTGAAAAACAACAGCTAGTCCTATAAAAATAGCAGTACAGCTTAAAGAGTATACTCTATAAAAATATATATAATCCAGCGACAGCTGTCATCTCTAATTTAAAAAGACTTATTCAAATTCCAAAAATATAACAAAGAAAGATGAAGCTCTGCAAACGAAACTCCTAAACAAACCGTCCCAACTCCCAGCCGCAGCGCGGCGCGCGCGTCGCTCCCGCGCTATTCCACTACGTAAACATCATTTTGCTATGCAAAATACATCACTAAGTTATTTGAGAAAAGTAAATCGTTACAAACTTTGGAATGTTCAAAATGACTAGAAAAGAAAGGTATGTAAACAATAATATAGCGTCGCGTGACGCGAGATCTCTCCCTTCGTTGCGTCGAGAACATACGGAAACAGCGTGGCGAAGAATATCGGACTATCTGTAGACGCCTGCGTATCATTAATTACCTATAGCTTTTTTTTTCAGTGGTAAGCACATCGTCAATACAAGATCAATAAAAATATTCACATTCTGACACTGCGGTTCAAACGGAATGTTCCAGATGCACAGTATGTCAATATCCGACGACAATAATTGTAATAATTTTAAATTTAAGAAATATAACACACAGCATGTCTAGAGTTGGATAATACTTTTTTGATCTTACACCTATATAGTCTATGCTAAATTAATTATTATCGGGATATTCTCTAGTGGTAGCCGAGCGGAGCGGGGCCCGGCTCGGCGGATTCCAAATCAACTAGGAAATATTTACAACGACTAAACGTCACAAAAGCTTACTTTGCCGAGTTGGAGTTAATGGTAATATAAAACAGTCACCTAGAAGCGATAGTATAGTGACGATATTAGATATATTTTTCAACATTTATCGAAGCGGTAACGAGAGTAAGCATTGCTTGGACTGTCAGATAGGTACATCGAAATAAGTTATTAAAAGAAATGTCACCAATATAAAACTACTGTCACATCGATTATCTAACTACACTATAGTTCCTGTATAAATATTAGTGTGAACCTATGGAGCGGTCGAATGACGCGTACTGATGTGCGAGTCTGTACGACGGCCGCGTAACAGAACAGACGCGGTTCACTGGCTACGTCGTGAGTTGTGAACTGAATGCTGGTTGACTTGTTCAGGTCTGGAGACCGCGTCGGGGCAACGCCTCCTGCGGCCTCGCTGAGGTGTAGCTACTCTATCACATACAATGTACTACACAGAGAGCACATGACTAGAGCCGGTCGGATGTCGACGACGCTCCCGCAACCACCGACGGTGAACGGTTCGACAAGTATCGGCATCTACTCCTGTCGTATTACATTAGCCTACTTTATACATTCCATTCAAACTTATCTTTATCACTATAGGAACCTAATACGAAAATAATAATAGGTGTAACAGAATATAAGATAAATTATTTAACTACAAATAAGTAGCGTACAATTTTAAAATGATTTATAATTTCTGAGAACTCGTAGTCTACACTAACTACAATGTTATAATAATTATTATTATGTATTTACAATTCTAAACGTGAAACGAAACGTTACGTATGACATCATACGGACACCGCCTCTTCTTCGAATTGGCTATTTGAGCCTCAAAATATATTTACTCTACCATTCGGGTCATACGTATATACAAGGTAAATTACATTAATAATGTATCCAACATTAGAAGAAAATCTATATAGGTATTTTCAGTAATTTGTCTCTTCACAATTCATTCATTTTAAATTCTTACATTTCATCAATGAAGTTACAAAATGGAGTCTACCAAACATCGCCGACGTACATTATTTGTGCGCAATTCAAACAGATTCAACTTGCACGGAACAAAACAGAATCGGCGGCATTGCGAACAAGCTGCAGCAGAATTTGTGCCATCGTACAAATTGGGTATTATACATATAAACATAAGGTACAACTTTGGGTAAATTGCCTGCGATCTGGGAAACTCTGCGGCATTTCTTTATGACTCGCAACACCGCCTTGTCAACTACAGAAAAAACACAATTTTCATAGATTTCTACACAATCGAACACTCTTGACTGACAATAACACAGATTACCACCTTAATAAGCTTTATGAATGGTCAGTAAAGAGTGTTGCCGTTCATACCAGCAATAATTACTTGTTACTTGAGTTACGTATGACATGTGGTATTATGTTGCCTATACATGGCAATACTCAACTTAGCGATACAGTGTAGAGTAAGCATCTTATTCGCCCGCAGTTCTAATGAAGTTCACACATGCATCCCCGCCTCTCAGTCACAGATGTTACAAGAACTATTACACATTCACAATGGCCGAGTTAGGAATAAGTAATACTCTCGAGTACGTTATTGCATTAACGATAAACAGTGCTCCGAAACCATTACAAATATCAAATTACTATTAACTTATATTAATGTAACGTAATGTAAATAACGTGCATCCTTTTGCATATTTGAAACAGCTCAAAAGAGTATTGTACATTTATTGTTCCTGCTTGTTAAAATTCGTCAAATTTCATCTACCCCGTACCCGATCATCAGTGCACCGGCTTGGTCCCACCTCTGACTCAATATTTCAAATATTTGCTTGCAACCCGTAACCTAATCAACATATATAAACATATATGTCTAGTTACGTATAAATCGTATAAGCATTAAATGCAATTGTTAAAATAATACTGTTCACAAATTGGGGATATGCTAAAATAATTGATTCGAGTATGTACTTACGAAGGTAAGTTTAAACCGACAGTTATATGTGTGGTCCCAAAAATTCATTGAAAAAATATGATGTTGATCATTCAATCGAGATGGATCCATGGACCACAGTAGTCTTATTTTCTTTTTCAATAAACTTCTTAATGAGATCTTGTAACGCAAATGTAACTTGCTAGCAAATTGAATAACGGATATCAAATCCAAAGTTAGTTTGCTGCTATATATAAAATGTATGACCTGGCCCGCCACCAAACCAGCCACAGCAATAACAGTTACAAATATTCTCACAACTTTGGCAATATTCTTTAATTTCCCTGCGACGATTAACTTCGGTAAGATTACTGCGACACGCGCCCGCAGCAATGTTATATTATCAAGTGAGGAAGACATTCATTTTTCATGTTCTCAAACTTTAAATTATCTCTTTTATATATTATCAATTCCATCACGCCAAAACTTTTAAGTCGTTTTTAAATTGACATAAAAACTCAATTGCTTAGTGCAGAAAATATGGCATTACAAAACGCTGCATAGGTAAATGTTGCTTTGTATAAACTCGCATCCATCCCATTCCAAAAATTATCTTCTTTTAACAGACTTCAAAATGGAGGAAGTTCTGTGTTACTTAGACCATTTTTCTTGTAAAAACATTTGTTTTTACAATTCTTTAAATACAAACCATGTACATACCATGCAGCGCAATTAATTTGTCTTTGAATGCCTCAATGAATCTCTAACCAAGGCCAGCAAAGGTTGTCGCGGTCACATCTTCACTTATGAACTCGGATCTCTTTCAAATCAACCAAGACGCCTAGCACGCTCTCGCTTATCCACTAAACACGTCCCGTTTTCACAAGAAAGAAACGCATAAAACGCAAGCGAGACGCACAGTTACAGAAAGTCACCCAATCGGGGCAGCTAGCCCGCGCCATAATCTCGCTTGTTTTCTATGCATTCCTTTTTCACACGAAAGAAACAAGCGAGAAAAAACGTGCTAGTTTAGTTCCCTAGCAGTTTCAATGCAAAGGACGCACGTTAGTAGTACGGTCGTGATTGTTCGGCGAGTCGTTTAATAAACGAGTATAGACTCCATCGTGAGGCTGTCTCATGCGGGCGCCGGCGCCGCCTTGTCCCCGCGCCGCGCCGACCGCGACCTGCGCGCACGCAACTTTACGCGTGTATATTGATATGGCTCGAGCCAAAGCTCAAACGTATAGCTAGTCGAGACACGGGAAACATACATTGCACGGTTTTATCATACTGCTACAACAGACCCTTAAAGTATTACCACAAGATACTTAAACACATCTCATGACAACTTGCTGGAATGTTAAATCTGCTTCAAAACTTTACAGTTCCATACACCATGACACAAGCAAACTGAATTTAATACTAAACCGCGATTTAAGTTTTTGCAAGTGGTCCTTATACAAATCCAAAATGGCAGTTTTCTGTGCACTGATGTGTCATGTCATGTCATATTCAACGATTAAAGCAAATTAATAGCATCAATTTTGTACAGATTTTTTACTTTTATTTACTACGCATTTTTCGCTCTTTGTTGTCGGTCTGTAGACGTGCCTGTTTTTGTTATGTTCTAATGCAATGCTGACTTCACCGTGTCTAAACTAGCTCTAAAATGGGTGTATTACTATATCAAAATGTATGGCGAACCTGATTCTATTCAAGAATCATATTATATGTTCCCATTAAGCGATTTAGTAATGCACAGTATGGATGGAAAATGAAGGGAAATCTAAAATTTATACAAATAATTTTTTCAGTAGTAGCGTACTTGAACAGCAACTTTTTAATTTTTTTACGATAGAAAAATTAAAAAAAACTATTGTTATTAAGCAGGATTCGAACCTGCATTCTTAGCCGGCCAGGCCGACTGTAAATTAACATTCAGGTTAAAAGCACCACAACAAAGTTTGTGGCAAAGCAAACGACTAGACAAAAGGTCCATTTCATACATAAGGTATGACTAGTGAATGAAGTAAGGATGTGGCCTCACCTGATCTGTCCGGCGAGCAACGGGTTGATGGCGTACAGCCAGTCGTGCACCTCCTTATCTCCAAGCGTTTGCAGCAAATAGCCGCGCTCCTTGCTCACCACACTACAAACAACAAAGACATTTAAGTTACAAATAAATGTCATAAATAAAGGCAGGAAGTCTAAACGCGACCGGCGGAGCAACGTACGCTTTTTTAATTCATTGCGTGTTACCAGTTCAACGCTGCGTAGTAAACTCCTTCAGCGTGCAATGAACAGAGAAATCGCTCGCCACGCCGCCGGTGGCACATAATCGTAGCCGCAGATCAAAATTTTTGCTGCTGATTTGTATTTACAGACTTTGAAAATACAAGGTTGATTTGCAAATTGTTTCAAATGTTTTTAAGACTGCTGTGGTTACTGAATTTGAAAAGCTAGAAGTAACCCCTAATTTCTATCCAGTATATATACATATATATGTATAGTGTGTCACTGACCTGAATGTGTTGGGCATGCGGACCATCTGTTCTTGGTCCTCGGAGTACTCGACGTGTGCGTTAGCGAGGTTAATGACCGCGCGCTCGATCGGGTCGCGCTCGTCGCGGTAGATGAACACGTACGGCCGTCGGACCACCTGAGCAACAGTACACAGTCAATAAGTCGACAAGATCAGGGAATACTGGTCGCTATGTAGTGTTAGTAGCGGTATAGTAGTGTTTAGTGTCGGTATAGTAGTATGTATTCGTAGTATCAGCATAGTGGTATGTAGTATCAGTATAGTGGTATGTAGTATCGGAATAATTAAACATATTATCGGTATAGTTTTATGTAGTATCGGTATAGTGGTATGTAGTATCGGAATAGTGTTATGTAGTATCGGTATAGTGATTTGTAGTATCGGAATACCAGTGTTCAGTGTCGTGTCGGTAAAGTGGTTAGTAGTATCTGTATAGTGATGTGTAGTATCGGTACAGTGGTGTAGCGTCGGTATTTCAGTTTATAGTGTAGGTATGGCAATGCGTGCGTGCTGACCAGCCAGCGCTTCTTCCAGCCGTGCGTGCCGTGCTGCAGCACGTTGAGGTGTCCGCGGCGCGCGACGGCGGCGGACACGCGCACCTCCTCGCAGTCGGGCACGTACAGCGCGCCGCCGCCGCTGCTGCCGCCGCCGCCCCACGCGGCCATCGACTTCTCCAGCAGCGCGCGCTCGGGGGAACACAGCCTGTATACCAATACATATACCCTGAACAAAATGTCACAAAACTGTTTCGGAATACCTCAGCAGATGGTCGGGTTAAGTTTTAATGAGCATTTCTGTGTTGTTTGTTTGTCGTAATATTGGATTCGAAATCTAAAATTTTTGATACTTGACACAAAAATCGACGTTTTCGTATAATTAAGTGGCACCGAGCTTGATTTTGTTATGAGACTATAACAATGCCCTCACTTCTACAAACGTTACATAAAAAACTGTAATACATGTTCATACATACATACCGTCACGCCTCTCCCACAGGGGTAGAAAGAGACTACTTTGTTCCGCTTGCTACGATCCTGACACACCTCTTTCCCTTCATCCACAGTAATACAGATCCAACAAATCAGCTTACAATCAGCCCTGGTACGTTTTTCGAAACTACAAATTACAATTTAAAAGTCTAAACTAGCAACATTTCCTTTTTAGCCATCAACCAATCAGCGATTGGGATTTGACCAATATTGCCAGTTTAATGCTTAAAATTGTAACTTGTAGTTTCGAGAAGCAGGCCCCCAGTGTCAGCGTACTCACTCGAAGCTGCTGGCGCTGTGCACGGAGGACAGCAGGCTGGGCGTGGACGCGTCCGCGGAGACGCCCTCGTCCACGGGCGTGGCCGGCGACACCGCCGTCTCCACCTCCTTGCCCGCGCCTATTCTCCCTGCAACATTTACTACATTATATACCGATGTGATACCCTAACACACCGAAATAAATCAGTTATCCATATTCGTAGTATAATCCACTAAGTAAGTGCTTTAACATATTTTATGAGAATACTACAAAGTTTAGTTAGCAACTAGCAAGAAAAGCACTTTCGACAAAATACTCATATTTATTTGACTACGCCAGTAAGATAATGGAAAACTCGAAATGACGCGTGATGCCATTGCCATAATAATTTCAGTTAATGAAAGAAGAGAACAAACAAAGATACTATCATAGATATATACCTGCCTCTTATCACAACTGTCTGTTAAGCTCGTGAAACCTTAAGTGTCAGATACTTATCAATGATGCAGTCTCTGTTTATTTCTTCAAAACAAAAATATAATTAGTTAATATTTTAAGTAATTCAACATAGATTAAGCTTTCATGTATCTTTGATTACAGAGCGGGGTCTCCTAACACAGGTCCTTAAGGACCTACTAGGAGATCTCAACCTTTACCATGGTTCAACCACAGAATAGCAATAAAGCTTTATTATAGTGAGAAATAGGCCGTTAGTCAAGTTAGTGCCTCTGGACCGCACCTTGTATGAGCTTAAGGAATTTGGTGGAGAGTTCTCGTTCGCGCGTCGTCATCTCCCAGGGCTCGTAGAGCGCGTCGTCACGCGCGTGCGCGCACTCCGCCGCCGCCTTCGCCGCCATGTTGCACACCTCCTACGAACAATACATACATTTAGCAAATCAAATCAATGAACAACTAAACTCAACTGATTCATTGGCATGGATTAGTTAGACGGTCAATACTATCGTGATACTGTTATGTAAATATTAGTGATGGGCCGACTAGTCGGGAAAACCGACTATTCGGCGGTTTTTGTAGTCGGTGACTATTCGCGCAAAAAATGACGACTAGTCGGTTGTTATTTTTAAACAAAAAAGGCTCATAAATAAAACCACGATGACTAAATTCAATGTCTTATATACCTAGAAATGTTTGTACATAAAGTAAAAAAAAAAATGACAACATACTCACTGTTATTGTCAGTATCGGTAATTTAAATTAAAAAAACATAAGAATCTTCAACACCACTATCCTATACTAACAAATTGAACATTGCTTCCGCAGTTGACTTTCCGCATGAACAGGTTCCGCCGCGTGATCTTACCTTCTCTGTCTTGGTGAAGTCGTTGGCGGCGACGGTGTTCTCGTGTCCGTGGCGCAGGCGCTCGCGCAGCGCGAGGAAGTGCCGCGTGCGCCCCACCTGCTCCAGCCGCGTCATCTTCTCCAGCTCCCACTGCGAATAGACAACGATTCTGCTTTGCTTCAAATTCAAAAGATCTCTTTTTTTAAACTACCAGCGCTTTCGGAAAGACCACCATTGCCATGTAGAATGCGCCCGAAGAAACTTGGCAGAAAAATTATATGAATGAAATTAAATTATATCAAAATTCGTTGGCCACATCTTTCATGATTTTACAAGCTATTTAACTTGGAATAAAAATTGGAAAGGCGTGAGCCCCATAGTAGACACACAGTATTACACTGATAAAGAAGACAATGGCAGTCAAAATTGATCCACTTCTAATGGTCTAATTATCTTAAAATACGGTATACATATAAAGATCCCATGACAATGCAAGTACAGTCAACAAATAAAGCTTTTATAAACTTTGTTAATTACTTGGTGGTCGAATATGAGCGAGTCTCCGCGCGGACGCCAGCCGTGTAGGTTCTCCTCTCCTCGCACGTAGGTGCCGCTCGTGTCCAACACACGTCTCTGTCGTCGCTGCACGCCTGTCCAAACAAGATAAACTGGTTTAGATACTTTAGATACAGCTAATGATGATGGAAATCAATGAATCGGTTTCCATGACCAGTAGTCTACTAATGTTCACTTATTCTGGATTCTGCGAGTGTTGGATCAGTTTGGTTGAACGAAAATTGAAAGGAAAGGTTTTTATTGTGATTCAGTTTTTATTATTAAAACTAGCGACCCGCCCCGGCTTCGCACGGTATATTATGCATGTATTATACATATAAACCTTCCTCTTGAATCACTCTATCTATTAAAAAATACCGCATGAAAATCCGTTGTGTAGTTTTGAAGATATAAGCATACATCGAAACATGAGGACAGAAAAAGCGACTTTATTTTATACTATGTAGTGATTTGTCAACCACAATGAAAAAATCGAGATGAACATTTACGGGGGTGTAAACACACCAAACTTACCCAAACACCTGCTGAAGTATTGTATGTATGTACGTATAACTCTTTATTGCACATAAACAATTAATTTTAAAGGTAATGTACAAAGGCGAACTTATCCCTTAAAGTTATCTCTTCCCGTCAACCTTCGGTTTGCTCGTAATTTTAAGACATAGTTTGTATTTACTCTGTTCTGGTCCCGAATAAACTAATCCTTAATGCAATTATAAATGTGAAAGCAACTCTGTCTCTCTGTTTCTCTGTTACTACCTTTTCACAGTAAAATCGCTTTACCGATCGTGATGAAATTCGGCAAGAAGTTCCTTTGGAAAATTAAGGAATAAAACAGATACATTTTTATCTCTGAAAATAGCACAGTTCCCACGAGACCTCGTAGCTACCGACGAATTGATTGGATACGAAGTTACAGCTAGTAAATAAATAAACAATTAGCGACCTGGTTCGAGCGCCCTGTGCAGGCTGAGCTCGTAGACGCCGGTGAGGCGGTCGGCGCGCGCGCTGCGCGACCCGAACAGCGCGCGCCGCAGCGAGCGCCCCGTGCGCGCCTCGCGCCCCACCACCACCAGCGACAGGTCCTTCGTGATGATCGCCGGCCGCCCGCAGTTCTCCACCTGCACACACACACACACATTAAATACAAGGTGTCGCTAAATTATTCCACAATATTTGAGCAGGCAGTTCGATTAGTTAAGACTGAAATCCCCTAGAAAGGTACTTCATTTAAATTTATGGACCAAAATTAAGTCCCGTCTTAGGAAACATTTATCGCCTGTGATAAAAAAATCCTAAAAACAATTACAGTGCTATTTAGTTACACTGATCCTAATCCCCCTGCCGGAATATTTCGGAACACTGATTTCATGGTCACCGAGATCACGAGATCGACTAATTATACCAAGGAAACAAAGTACCACGCGTGCCTAGTAAAGTTAAAGTAGACGCCATCTACTATCGACTGAGCTCCACTATTTAGACCCCCCCCCCCCCCCGTACAAAAATTACAAACACACACAGTTAAATACCACTGGTCTAATGTACAGAATGAGCGCGTACCTCGAGGTAGGCGCTGAGCGTTATGTAGACGACCTCGCCGTTGGAGCTGACTCTGTTCAGCAGCGGCGACCCGTGCAGACTGCTGTCCCACGCCGCTTCGAACCTGCACACGTCAATGGAAATGTTTTTAGCTATAGCAATAGTCACTCAAAATCACTATGAGTGGACTACTACTTCACGTCCACTGTTTTGTAGCTGAAATGATGAAGTATTATAACGATGTTTTACGTGGTAAGTTGTTTTGTAGCGGCTATTAGATACGTCGGTGATACCGAATGACGCAGAGTATGAATTAAGCTAAATATGCCTTCTATTTTAAAGCCAAACTTACCCCTAACTTTATCAATTTTAAAAAAGCTCAGTACTCATTTGAATCATATCTAAACAGGCATCATTCACTCTATTATGTTCATTTTTTCACATCCACCATCAATGCAGTAAATTTTCATCTAAGTGGCAACCCTTGTCGAAATGGTCCAAACATAAAAATAGTAGACTTGTTTACCTGAAAACGGCTCTATCGTCCAGGTTAGGCCTCTCTCCGGGGAACAAGCCGAGCGATAGCGCGCCGTCCTCCTCACCGTCGGCCGTGTCTTCGTTCGCTTCCGGCGAGTTACGAATGCGACCTGCGACAATAATGCAATCACTTTAGTATGAATTACGGATGGGTGACAGTTGTTCTTTGACACAGTTGCCATGGAGAGAACTTTACTCCAGCTTGTCAATCATCACTACGCCACTGTTATAAGTATAAGATATATTTTTCATCCACGTTATGCAATGATGTCGTTTGTAGGGATCTCGAAATATGACTTTATACGTCCTAATAGTATTTGCATAACATCTTATGGTTACAAGTTTCCGCTTGATCACAGAGCCACGAACACTGAAATAAAAGGCGCATATTTTTTTTAAATGTTTTCGGCACAATTTCGAAAGTACGTATTTAAATTACTCAGATTCGCTCATTTACCGGTTTAAGAAAGTGCTTAATTAATTTCAGAGTAACATTTTTTTCTTTTTTTTTAATGTGTACAACTTAAAAAGACCTGTTTTTTTTTTATTTGGCCTATCACGGGTCTAGCTCGACGTTGACATTGGGGACTCCCTGTAGACGTGGAGGCACGCTTTCGCGAGAGAACGGATCTGTAGAGGGCTGTACATACCGACGACGAGCTCGCGCACGTCGCTCCACTGCAGGTCGCCGGACGGCTCGTGCAGGATGGTGATGCGGATGCGGCGCTGGATGCCCTGGTGCAGCAGGAACAGCCCGCGGCACGGCAGCTCGTCGCTGTGCTCCACCACCTGCGTACCACACAGGACAAAGGAAGTTAACCACAGTTTTTGTTTTCATTACGTAAAAATATACAAATTTTTCGCTTTAGAAAAACTGGTCAAATCTGCATATATGCCGAATTGATCAATTTAATAGAAGTTTTGTGTGTATTTTCATTTCTGTGACCCAAACACAAACGTGTTATCGTAAACCGGGGTAACTGAAAAGTAGTCATAATGACGGAATCATTAATTTTTATTTGCGTTTTCTGCTTCCAATTGATGTCTTCATCGTTTGCATTTGCCACATGCCAAACATTCACCGCATATGGACAATATCGATTTTATAGCAATTAAAACGATCAAAGTAGCCCCTAAATTATCAAAGTCACCCCGCTTTAAGGTACGTAATAAGCAAATTTACAAGGTTGTTGGAAGTGCTCGTAGTGACGACCTTAAACAAGAGGGCTAATTAAAAATGTAGCCTTCACAATTTCTCCCTCACAGTACTTAAGTTACTAAAGAATCGGTCCAAATGTATAGCGGTCGTTTACAGAATACCAAACCGTGAATAATTTACGATCTTCGGTTCAGGTATCCGCTAGTCGCAAGCATAAGTAAATATCTATAAAAAAACGTATAGTAATAAATAACTCACAGCAGGCACGTATTCCCCGTTGGGCGCCAGCTCGCATATCTCGAACCACACGAGCAGGTCGTGCTTGGAGTGCAGATGGCTGGAGCAGCAGGGCGGCGCGACGGCGGCGGCGCCCCACTTGGGGGAGCGCACGGGCGCCGAGATCGGGATGGACGGCGGCAGCATGCGCCGCGGCGGCGTGCGCCCGCCCACGGGGCCGTCCTGCTTCGCGTCCTGGGGGCACGACTGGAGCTATGTCATATTGATTCCGAATATATCATTTTATAACTGTCGTACTGTCATTGCTAGGTAAAGAAATAAGCTATCAGGCTGTTGCTAGTGACCAGGCGCCTATTTCACTGACTTGACAATCGTCGCCGACTTATGACAATTCGAAATGAAGCCAACCGGCGTAAATACTGGTCGACTATGTAATGTCAACAGAACTGTCGCTTGTCACCAACAAGTGTCATGTTGGTGAAATAGGTGCCAGAGCCTATACTCCGAAATTCGATTTTCGAAGTTCGTTTCCTACCGCTCATATTAGTAGTCATTAATTTGGGAATGAGAGGGGCGGTATGATATGAACTTCAGAAACCGATTTCGGAGTAGCCTCCCTGAGGCATATTATAACGCATGCACCATCTCTTTCTACGCTCACTCATCTGAGTAGCTTCTGACACGTAGCAACGCACAGTTTCAGCCGACAAAAGAAAGTTTTAACTTTTTCAAGTCACGTCTAACATGATGATGATGTTAACGTACTCCGAGCTCTGTCCTCAGCAGGGATAGGAAGCTCGGAGTATGGATATCAAACATAGTCCGGTACAACTTAAACTTAGGTTAGATTTAAAATAATGTACTCGCTGACAATTCATCACCAGGTAAAACAAACCTGATACAATACAGATAAATACAGTAACCAAAAATTAAAAAAAATGCATATTAAGCTAAACCAAATCACAGTAGACTTAGAAGTAATCCAAAAAGAATACAAAAGGTGTTAAACGTGCAGGTTCTTTACAAAATAAGTGTTTATAACATAACTTTCTTCTCTAAAATTAACAAGAATATAAATTATAAACACGAATATGTGGTAGAAAAATCGGTATCAATTGTTACCTTATGTAATGGGTGCTGTTGGTAATGTCCGAAGACTTCGAAAACGATCGGCTGCGTTTTGATGTATTCGACGAAGGATTTCGTCACTGGCACTGTGATCTGCAATAGATACATTCAACATTAACTAACTATGGACACAAACACAAATTACAGATGTATTCTTCCATGCTGGTCTGGGAGTAAAGAAAAAACATAGAATTTACCAGTTGCTTCTCTTCCCGCGCTGATGGTAAAAGCCCATCGAGGGAATGGGCGAAAGTCTTAGGAATCATGTTATAGGCGATGCGGCTAGCAACCCATCACTATTTTGATTTCCCTTTCCAGTTACACGCCTTTAATTATGCTAAACGTGGCCTTAAGGTTTTGTTACCTTAGGCTCTGTCCACCCCGTAAGAGATAAAGACGTGATATATGTATGTATGTACTAGCGAATGCTTTAAAACGAATGACGTGTTTATGTCCACTAATAAGTTTAATCAACGCAAATGTAATGCTTTCAGAAATAACCTGATGGGAAATGATTATTGACTACATTCATACTTACATTCTGTACGTGGTAGAAACCTAGTGGAGTGTTCTTTCCAGCGTTTTTGACGGGTTCTGTCGAGAATGCATCTTCGTTGCGATGAAGGAAGCTGCAACAAACGATGAAACCATTTAACATTATGTGACTATATTTTAATCATTAACCGTTACCACAGAAACTTAGTCATAAGTTGAATAAGCGTTAAAGAAACGTCTCATTTTTGTGAGCTAAATTCCAATATGATCATAATGAAACTAAATAAATAAATATAGGGATCTCAGCACCGAATATAACTTTGTCCCTTTCGGTGTTGCGACCCTTGGTCCGTGGGGTCCTAGCGCTATTAGCCTCTTCAAAGATATTTCGAAGAGGCTAATAGACGCTACGGGTGACCGCAGAGCTGGCAGCTTCCTTGGACAGCGTTTTAGTATCGCTGTCCAAAGGAGGAATGCTGCCAGCGTCTGTGGTACTATGCCACGGGGGCCCCTCCTTTTTTAATTATTTTATTTTAAGATTAGTTTTAGTTTAGTTTTTAATTTAATCACAGTTTAATTTGTTTTTAATTCCCCTTTTGTATTTTTTTCATTAATAAAACTTGAAACATAAGTATATACATAAGTATGAATCTGTGTGATTCATGCTCGGAAACAGTTTCTTCACTTACTTGCAATTAAATTTCAATTCAAAGGGAAAATCGAGAATTAACTTCTAAAGGCCAAACTTCTTTAACATTTTGTAACATTGTTTATCGTCGGTGGTCTCCGCGGGACTGCGCTAAAAACAGCTCTCATTGCAAGAGTTATCTTGCTACATACTTTCAAACGGCTGATGTTGCGTATTACGCTGCCAATAACCATCCATATAACAGTACTCACTTGAACTGGCAGAACACGTCAGCATAGTCCGTGGAGACGCTATGAGCCTGCAGTACAGTCACGCGGAATGTGAACTCCCGGCCGAGGGTCAGGTGTTCGGGCAGGTCCTCCTCCTTCAGTTCGGAGGCGAGCGAGCTGTCGCCGCGCCCACTGTCCGCGTCGCACTCGCCTGCCAAAGCTAGCTCTGTCAAATCAAAACAACCAATTATAGCGACGTTAAAACCTATTAATCATGGAATAGATGAACTGCGATGAATACGCGAGCGCAGTTAATGACTAATTTTAGAAACTCGACGCATAAAAAAAAACTTCTAAAGTTTCGGCGAGAGACATCAAAAACTTTTGTCCCGATGCTTAATATCTGTGTGAAGAGAGATCTCTCTACAGTGGGCTCTCTCTCAGCCGTCTTTAATAGTGTGAGTAAATTATCTGGGGACTACTTTGTTTTGAAATTAATCCAGAATACTTCAGCAATTACTTGAGTTAATTTGCCTAAACGTTTTTTAATTATTTTCAAATTCTGATTGACCTGATGAATTTTTACTTACATTTTGCAAGCGTACAGTCAGCGTCATATAGTTCGAAGCATCCACGTCGGCCAAATAGTTCGGCACACCATAGAAATAGTACGGTGTGTCGAACTTTTTGGTCACCTTGGATTCTTCATACTGTATGACGCTGACTGTACATAGGTACTACGTCAAAGGGTATATAGGGTATAAGGGTAATAGGTAAGACGTAATTTTAAATCAAAAAATTACGATGAAAAAGGAACACGAGTGTTCAATAAAACTAACAAAACCAGTTAAATTTTCCAGAACAACTTCGAAACATCTTGTATAAAAATGTCACCTATTTTCCGTTAGTTTACTTACATCAAAGCATTAATACACACATACAGTCACGCCTCTTTCTCATAGGGGCAGGCAGAGACTACTTTGTTCGACTTGCTGGAATTTTGACATACCTCTTTCGCTTCATCCACATTCATCAATCTCTTCATACATGCTCGTCGGTATCGGGTACTCCTGACCTGCCCTCATTTCAATTAACGTGTACTGTATACAGGGTGCCGCTCACCTTCGATCTTGATGTTGGAGTCGGCCGCGTCAATGCGGTCCTCCAAGTTGATGGCGTTGTTCTTGTCGACGACGCTGGCGAGCGTCTTGAGCCGCGAGCGCGTCGGGACCACGTCGTCGTCGAACGATATTTTGGCGGACTGTTTCACGCCAGCCGCGAACTCAGCATTATCTACAGACATACAATACCGTAACCATATTTGGTTTCAGGACAAAGCTATGTAAGCTGGCTACAAAATACAGATAAAAATCTCCCCGGACAGACTCAACTAGAAACTATAAAATGATCTAGTAGCTTTTGACTAAAACAAGAACTCTATTTAATATTGTTTAGCATCTCACGACTAATACGCGCTTGGTTCGAATAAAACCCTCGGTGCTGCAACTGACACCAAAACCTTTGAAACTAGAGTTAAAAAAACAAGCAATCGAAATATCGCTAATAGAACGCTACTGGCTACTTTTTATCTCAGACTATATTAATAAAATAATAATAATAATTTATTTCAAATTGAGTTCATAAAATTATTATTGGTACTGATTGGTACATTAAATCTTATAATTAGGGGGTACATTAGGCTACTCACTCTTCTCGGTGTCAATGACCGCCTGCACGGCGACCCGGAGGTAGCCTTTCACGTCTCCTTTCTCGTTCACGATCGCGACCTTGTGAATGAGCGGAACCGGGTACAGGAGATTTGACAAGTATACGAAGCTCCTGTAAAACAAAACACGGTGTAAGTTCATGACAAAAATATCACAGCGGAAAAGACTGCAAACATTGGTTTTACGGGTGGTGGATAGAACCTCAGACAAGGATAGATGCATCTGCTCGTACTTTTCTATTTACTTATCATCTATCTATTACGTAGAAACCAGTGTAACTTACCGTCCGACCATCCGGAACCAGGGGAAGCGGTCGTAGAACGGGTCCCCGCCGGTGACGGACTCGATGTTGTGGTCGGGCGACGTCGGCGACAGTTCGGCTTCGTTGTGGTACATCTCGCGCATCAGCTCGAGCCGTTGCCTGCGCACGCGACACGCCAATCGTAACGTCAATAATGATAATCTGACGTATATAATTAACCCTTTAACCGCCGTGGTCTTAAATATAAGACAAAATATCCAGCTCATTTCGCCGTATATGTTTTTGGCGACACTAGGCGATACTGGCATGTTCGGTATTAATCTTTTCGGCGGCTAAAAGGTACGAAAACCTATCCGATCCTCCCTTAAATATAAGTCATTACTAAAGTTAAGCATGTATTACAAGCGGCGGGGATACGCGGAAATACTTTTACACGGGCAATCAAGCTAAAACTGGCGAGTCAGTAAACTAGGTAATTAAATGGCATAATTGAAGGTTTTTTGCCAAAATAATTGCTACAGATGATCCTAACTGTCTAGCCAGTTTAACCAGCAAAAATTTGTTAGAGATTGGCCCGGTTTAAAGTTGTTTTTAGTGCAACGATTAACTGTGGTCAATGTGAAAAGTAAGAGCGTATTTTCATTGCTTTGGTCTATAATCTGTTGCAAATCGAAAGCAGTCGAAAAATGCTCTTGAGACCACAGCCTCCATAATAAGGGCTATAAATGACACAATTCCCAAAGTCTAAGCGTTTATACATAGTGTATATCTTATAGCCTTTATTATATTTTGTTAGTAATAACGAGGTTAGAGTTTGTACAGTACGGTTAAACTAATAAACCAAATAAAACAATTCACGCAGTGCTGGCCAATAAGTTTAGCAGCCAAACTAAAAGCAAAGAAGTTTTACTTTCATGGATGACAAACATTTGATTGCCAAGTAAGCGAGCACATTCGAAGAATAATGGTTGCAATCAGCATTGGAAGACACTTTAGAAGGCTATTTTGTTAAAATCAGTGATTTGGCTATTAATAACTTCTAAAAATGACCTTCTGTGTTAATGAAACTAAAGCATCCAATATTAAAAAGAAATCCGAAGCAAAAATCCACTAAAGACATGGTCAGCAATAAAAGTTGATATACCGTCTTTAGAACCCTTATAATATGTTATTTTTTATTTGTTGTAGTTAGATTATTTTTTATATGTAGTAGGCAGGCAGAAATATTAACGTCACATGCAAAGCTTACAAATAGCTGCAGACATGATCTAGAATACGTAACATTTAAACATTATTTGTTACGTGGGTAATACGCTAAGAACTGAAGTACAACAAAAATACAGTCTTCACTATCCTAAATGTATACATTGAGATTATGGTAGGTACAGTATTTGATTTAACTACTTAAACTATTGTCAGTGTTCGGAATCTAAAACAAGATGTCATAAGCTGATAAATCAATCCCAAAAGAGTTTTTTGTCCTAAAAATATTTTCATGTACGTCTTCTTTAAACAAACACAGCAGCTTAAATTTTCTTTTTAATCATAGAAAGCACGAGAATGAGTGGAGGTGTAGTAAATTTTTCCATTGACCAATAATAATGAACTTGCTCATATCTGTATAAATTTGTAATGATAGTTGCTTACTAATTAAAATATCGATCAATAGAAAAATTTTAGTCTAAAGAGAATTAAATATTCATCATTTTATTCTTTACCGAAGACATAACTTGTGAAATCATAAATTAACACAATATTGAGAAAGTTAGATAAAATCAAGTTAATACAATTTAGATCCGTATCTTTTTCCAATGAATAAAGCCCATACGCCACCGTAACGCGAAAGCCAATTCAGCAAGCTGACCGAAAGCTTACAACCCTTCGGCCAAAGGCACTCTCTCAATGTTGATAGAAACAAAACAGCTCCAATACTAAAAGTCTACTTTATTAGTTTCCTAGATCCAACATGCCATATTAAATTACCCAAACATATTATTTAGTTAGAACTATTGGATTACACGATAAATTTAGACCTTGAATTATTTTCTATTTTGATTGTGAATCAATGACTAGAAAATAAATTTGAAAAACATTACAAAACAATTTTTGTAATGACTGTCTTGTATGGCAATGCTAAATCTAGTAAGAGATCATGAATAACATGATAAATGTAATGTTTTACTGGTTAATGAACATCTTAAAAGTATGACTAGCTGAGGGAGACACGTATCAGCACTTATTTATATGTATTTCTCTCAGTCGACTTGATGGTCAGAATGACTGACACGCTTCGACTACATGGAACCGTTTTGTTTCATATTTCAAGTGCTAGGCGAGGCGTGGAAAACAGAACCAAGTTCAAAACAAATGCATCGACAATACACGTAAATACGTTGCGACCACAAGCCGTCCACACATTGGGCCTAGTTCAAATGATCTTTTATTTGTGTTAGCACATTTAAAATAACGATGTTATGAGATGATTAGTAGAGTTATGTATTAAATACGATGCCATGCTACAAGACCTGGTAAGCAAAGAACTGACATTCTTAGTCCCTTAAGTTTCCTATCATGAACGTGGATAGGCATATCGTTCTACCAAAGTCCATACTGAAGCAGCATCCAGCCATTCATAGCCACCAATAAAAAATACGCGCGATTTGAAGTAATTGACAGTTTGATCTGGGACTCATATGATCTGAGGTGGTCGGTCCATTGTGGGGCGGCGGCGGCGGTCACAAACCTCGAAGGCAGCAGGTTGGCTAGAGACAAGCGTGTCTGCTGCGCGCACGCCGATATACACTGCAGTATGTCGGGCGGCGCGGGCGCGGGCGGCGCGGGGAGCGCGGGGGGCGCGGGGGGCGGCTCCTCCTCGTCATACGCGCTCTCGTTCATGTTGTATATCTGACGCATGAGCTCCAGGCGGTGGCTACGGACAATACCACCATGTAGCCCTGACCCCGTCAGCCCTGAGGGGTCCGGATCCAGAACGAAACGCCCGCGTCCCGCACGTTAACCTTTTAACCGACTTTGTCTTACAAATGATACAATGCGCACAGTGGAACGCGTCCGGTTAGAGAGTTGATCACTCACAAACTTTGATTCCTCTCCATGCAATTGTCGTAAAACGCCCCCTTTTTCTGGATCCGGCCCTGTCCTGCCTAATATCAACGTATTTTTTTTAACTCTGTTCCGTTTCGTGAAAGTATAAGTGTGTGGTTTGATGTTAGCGTCAGGCTTTTGCCGAATCCACGCAATAGTTACAGTCCACAAGTGAACATGTCGCTTGCATAGATTTTCCAAATGCCTATTGGTTTGCCTTTTGCGAAATTGGGTGTGTGTACGTCAAGATGACGCGTATGCCCACAACGGTTTCAATTGGTCGAGATTCGTTACAGTTGCCAATGAACGCTAACAAATTTCTAAATAGCAATTACTCTTCTTCCATGAATCTCAACCCTTGAACGCGTAAGTAAATAATGAGAACTAACAATCTCTAAATCTTCTTTGCTAATCTACAATTAGGAAAAAAATTTAAACAATCGAAACCATCCGCCATATCTAGTATGGTTATTTCTATGATGTTCTCATAATTTAGCAACTCTAGGATATTATGAAAAATGTGACAAAATGTAAACATTACGATTATATTAACAAAAATTAGCACGATAAAATGAGAAACGAAAATAACAAAGCGGCAACAGAAAAAAGCTCTAGAAAAAATATTATATTCATATTTTCAACTATACATTCACATGTATCGAAAAATATACTCACCTTTGTACATAATTATATACAACTACAGCCTTAAATCTGATATTTTAGGTTAACGCCAACTTCAATACGACTCTTAAATAGTCATTGTCAAAAGATATCCGATCGACACGGCACTAGCAAATGAAAATCTTTTAAAACTCCTTTTAAAAAAATTATAAAGACAAACAAAAATAAAAATCACTCGAGGGTCAACAAAACGCAACTTAACAAAAGTAAAATCGTATAATGCATGTGAATCTGTAGTAGTCAAAACAGAAGAGTAGGTAACAGAAAATCAAACCAGTGAATTAGTATACTCGTTCCTAGTCCTCAAATCTGTTAAAAATCACACATTCTAATACCAAACAAGACCATGCATCCCAAAAACAAGTTAACACACACGCATAGATCCAACCAAAAGTCATATTTTGTAATAAATTTGTGGGTGGGAATCAGAGCTGAATTTTAATATGTGTTCGGGCAAGTGTGAGTAAATTTCCCTCATTGCTACTCAAGGCAATTCGGCATGGGTATGGGGACACAAAAAAAACCGCATATATCATTTTTATGTAACATTTCACATTGCCACTCTAACCTAACCCAAAAAGTTGCCAGCTCCAATCCCACTTAAGAAATCCACAGCTACAAAACGAATCATATGTATAATCAACAATAAGTACAAAATAAAAACTCACCGAAGCTTCTCCAGAGTCCAATAATGCGTGGCTCCGTTCTTGGTGTCAGTGACCTCGATGGCGACGACCGTGGGCGCGCTGGGGCGGTACTCGTCGTCCGCGTCGTCGCGCGGCGCCAGCTCGGCCGGCAGCGGCGAGTACGGCGTGTCGGTGAGCAGCGTGAACTGGAACTGCACCTTCTTGCGCAGCTCCACTGATATCGCGTTCGCTTCCTGCGGACGTTTGCCTTTGAGCTTTGTGTTGCGCTTACGAATTTGTGGTATAGGGAACTGACATTAATATTTGTTGCGATTAGTTTGCTGGTTTTCAGTACTTTTGCAAAGTCAAACATACGTGAAAGTTTTGTCAAGATTTGATAACAGGTAATTAGAGTAATGTTATTTTATGTATGTATGTAATTAGAGTTCGTTCACAATTTATAGCAACGTGTTCATATAAAAAAAATACAGCTTTCCAGTCATCGAACATTCATGTCCGAAAAAGATTGCAGAAGACAAGTAGTCTCTTCGTTTATTCTTAATCACTTTTTTATTTAAAGGCTCGAGTTCAGTACTTTTTAAAATTCTACTACTTCTTCTTCCATGCTGGTCTGGGAGTAAAGAAAAAACAGAGACTGTACCAGTTGCTTCTCTTCACGCACAGATGGTAAAAGCCCATCGAGGGAATGGGCGAAAATCTTAGAAATCATATTATAGGCGATGCGGCTAGCAACCCATCACTATTTTGATTCCCCTTTCGACCAATACGCCCACAATCATGCTAAACGTGGCATTTAGGTCTTGTTACCTTAGGCTCTGTCTAACACTCCAGGGATAAAGACGTGATTTATGTATGTATGTTGTTTACCTTGAGGAATATAGCGTTCCCCCACAGGTCGTCCCTGAGCGAGGTGAACTGGTGGTACTTCCACTTGCGGAACGCCCACGCGGCCAGGCCCACCTCGCGCGCCGACCAACACTCTGTCTCAAACAGGGGATTCACTACACCGAACGGGAAACAGGTCAGTCTCACATACGCTACTACTTAGTCCAGGCAAGCTTGAAGTCGCCAGACGGACCGACTGCGCATATTTTGTCCATAAAAGCTGTCATTTTCAAAACGACAAACAATTACCCCTTAGCGCGTATGTTAACTTAACATTCGTTTGTCTTTATCTAACACTATAACATTGTTGGATATTGACAAAGCACAGGTAAATGAGCTATTGCAAGCGTGTACGAACCCGAACTGCGGTTGGTGTTTTCACAGTTACCACCACAATTGCAAAAATTATCAAGGCTACAATACAATCACGCCTAATGTTAAGGGAAAATATGTGCTAAGAAGGAGCACGCCGCAATGGATAGAACGCGTTAAGACCTATCAAAAAAGATTAAAAACTGTCATGAATTCATCATAAAATTTAATAATTTTAAGCTTTCTAATTCCTATATGCGCAATCGGAGCGTCGAGCGACATCGTGCCATCGCCTGAAATAAACCTAAGTAAACTATTGGGGAAATGGCTGACGTGATATACATAAAGCAAACAATGTCTTCGTGGAACTGGACTTCTCTTTTGACTCCGTTATAGACATCTAAATGAACTTTACGCATCTCACACCAACAACTGACAAAATCATTTTTAAACTGCATAATTTTAACAAAGTTAATGAAGGCCAAAATAATAATCAGTTTTTTTTTTAACTTTCACAGACTATATTTTTTTTAGGTTCGAATAGATTAGCTCACCGAATATATCCTCGTCGTTGTGGAAATCTTCGGGCGTGTAAGAGCTGTACATTGACATGGTCACACTCTGCTCCTCAACTTGCCGCTGCAGCGCGTCGATGCGGGCTTCGTAATTCTAAAACAAAAAACAACGGGTTGGACTCCGGGGGTGCCGGCAGAAGTGACAAAGAACTACACACGCGAGTTTAAAATTTTTTGCCTAAGCAAAAAAGTGTACAACGCCGCTAAAGAAGTTTTGACTTCAATGACAATTCTGTAATATCATTCATTTTTATTTTTACTACAGCGGTGTTCCCCCATTACTCTGTACCTTTCCTTCCGTAATAAGTACACAATTAAAATTGGCTGCTATGTTTGTTTTTTTGGATTTTTCACTCAATCTTAATATCCTCTTTGTATGCTCGTAAGTTCCGTTCACATGTAGTTGAAACTTCAAAGCTTACCTTCCTTTGTTCCTCGAACTGTTGATCAGCGTGCTCTTTCTCGCGACGGAACTGCTCTTCTAAAGCCATCAGCCGCTTCTGCATCTCGGCCTTAAGATCGATGCCTTGCTTTTCAAGCAGCTCGCATTGCGCGAAGTCCCAGTCCACATTCTCAGCGTCTAGACCTTGAGAAGAACATTTTATAAGGCAAACGCGGAAGGGTAATAAAAACTACAGATATATCTACCGTTTTTGTAGGTTTGATTAAAATCAAAACCTCGTAAGTAAAAGTTCAAACGGTCTTTTTCCTTTACTTAATTTGTGAGACTTCGCTTCTTGCCAAATTTCATAATTTAATGTCAACAGGAAGTGCCTTATAATTTTGTTTTCGTACGAAAACAAACTTTCATTAAATTGACGATCTTGATCTCATGAACTTAGAAACTCAATTTTTTACGGTTGGAAATGAGTGAAGTGTAGTATCTCCACACAATCTCGATAAACAACGGACAATGAAGCGATCCCATAAGAGCTCCTTTTTCTGAGGTACCTTTTAAGAGACAAGCCGAAGGCCGGGGTAAATGGCGGGTTTTAAGGAAGGCCTATGTCCAGCCAGTGGCCGATAATGATGATGTAAAAGGTACAGTAACCCTAATGTTGTTACCGGCGGGGTCGGCAGCGGTCTCGGTGTTGGCGCTGACGACGGGCTCCTCGTGCGGCTGGCCGGGGTGCGTGAAGCGGAACACGTGATTCTTGCCCAGGATCACGCGCGACCCCGTCTTCAGGATCATCGGCTCCGTCACCTGCGGAACAGACGCCGCTTGAGAACATAGCAAATAGACGCGAAGGTTTGTATGGATGTTTTAATGTACAGAATGATTTTGACACAGGTAGTCTAGATAGATAGAAGTTGTGAACACTAGTAAAATGCATAAGTCCTTTGTTCATGTATCTCAGTGCTTGTTAATTGTGTTTGTTTTATGTTTATTTTGGACAATAAAGAGTACATACATATACATACATACACACATGCATACATACTAGTAAACAAAGCTTTTAGGCGGTCGCAACATTACGGTTATTTATACCATTTATAACTCAATCTTCCATGCTGGTCTAGGAGTAAAGAAAAAACATAGTATCTACCAGTTGCTTCTCTTCCCACGCAGATGGTAAAAGCCCATCGAGGGAATGGGCGAAAGTCTTAGGAATCGTGTTATAGGCGATGCGGCTAGCAACCCATCACTATTTTGATTTCCCTTTCAACCTATACGCCCTTAATCATGCTAAACGTGGCCTTAAGGTTTTGTAAAGGATAAAGACATGATATATGTATATATGTACGTATGTATAACTCAATAACAGCTGCACCGTTTTTTACTATCATCGGTGTGCTGGATTTGCCTCCACCCCGAACAGCAGAATAACTGATAAAAAAATGTGAAAAATTAAGGATAAAACAATCAAATATTTCATATGATTGATGATGACTCAGTTTGCCGGGTTACCTAGCAATTAATAACGATAGCTACCTCTCGTCCGTTGATGTATATGAGCGCCTCGCGGTGCGGGATGAGGCAGATGACGCCGTCCGTGTTCTCGAAGATGCAGTGCTCGCTCAGTATGTGCGAGCCGCAAAGCTGGATGTCTTGCGGGACGTTCGCCTCCGCCGTGCCGAGGCGCGTCACGCCTGGACACAACACCAATTGTCTTACAACTAACGCCTACTAATATTACAAACATTTTTTTTTATGTTAGAGAGGCCAGACAAACGAACTAGTGGGTCACCTGATGTTAAATGATCACCACTGTCCATAGACACCCGCAGCGCTTTACGCAATGCCAGTGCGTTGTCGGCCCTAGTAAGTAGTAAAGTAACTCTTAAAGTAACTCTCTGTCTATCTGTTACGCTTTCACGCCTAAACCACTGATGATTTTAATGAAATTTGGTACTAAGATAGTTGATAAACGCAGTTCCCGCGGGATAGTGATAAGCTAATTCTGCGCAGACGGAGAGGCGGGCAACAGCTAGTCTAGAATATTTCAGCAAGTGAGTTACTTTAGTTGACCACTGCTTTAAAGGTCTTACATCGTAAAAAGAATGAGCTGTGCTGATGTGCTGACCCGGGTATTGCCGTGCGGAGTATGAATTAACCTTAAGATTAAGCCAAAAGGTAAGAAAGTCTAGTTAAATCTAATATGAAAAATAATTATTTTGCTGACAGTAGGTACTTTTTGATTACTGTACTTGCATTGTCATTCAAACTATCCATATAATTTACACCCAATTTCACGTGGAATCGGCTACTGGAAGATTTGACCCAAGCATACATTTTAAGTTTTTTTTTTTTTTATGTGAATAGGAAGGCAAACGAGCAAGTGGGTCACCTGATGGTAAGTGATTACCACTGCCCATAGACACCCGCAACCCCGGAGGGATTGCAGATGCAATAAAAAAAAAACAACAAAAGCTTGTAAAATACATGCTAAACTAACACCTAGTGTCCAGCCCCCTAAAGGCCATAGAAAGAGAAGGAACGATGCTCCTATGATGTCACATAAATCCAACTTAGTCCTATAGAATCTTTCAATTTGATCGCTGTCGCTATTAATTCTCTATTAACCTTATTTGAGACGCATCAGTTAATACATTTATAGCGTACTAATCGTACTATTATCCACTTACCATCTTTAATGTAATAGATGAGACACTCCGATAGATTAGGGTCCTCGTTGAGGTTAACCAGATGCGGCGTCTTCTTCGGCGAGTACACGCCGACGGTGATGCCCTCTTTGACGGCGACCCCCATCTCGGCGAACACTGCCTCGCGCTGGACGCGTATTTGCTCTGTACGCTTAAGTTTCTCTTCCCATGTCTCGTTTAATTCTGGGTGGAAAGTCATAAGCACATAAGCACAATGGGATAACGATAATTTTGTGTAACAGATAAAACTGTTAAAAATAGAAGTGGCAATTGGATAATTGAAGAGATTTTTTTCAAAAAGTGCATTTCGAGTCACCTTTCAAAATTCAATTTATTTTTTTGAAAATTGACCGCCAAGGGCTCTTTTACATGTCTTTTTTTAAACTACCAGCGCATTCGGAATGACCATTATTGCCAAGAAAAATCCGCGCTAGAAACTTGGCAGGAAGTCATTTCTTCGAAATAAAAAGCATTAAGCTACTACAATACTTAAATTCTACTTAAATTAAATACATTTATTAAGGGATGTATAAGGTCCCAGAGCAATAAATTATACTAGTCTATAGTAGAGATGTATAAAGTCTCTACTAGTCTACATTTTATCAGCAGTTCGCAGTCTAAAAATCTAAACTCAAGTAGCCGAGGCGCAATAGCGCTGGCGCACGGATTAATTCAAAACATGTCAGTTTAAAATGGCCCGTTTTCAAACATTTCATTCCTCTTCAATGCTATAATGTTAACATTTCATTATTTCACAAATGACAAAAAAAGTTTCTTACCCGCAATTAGTTTTTCGGAAGCTTGCAGCTGATCCACGGCCTCTTCGGCGATGGTCGTGGCCGCTCGGGAAAGCTTCGGCGACAATACTTCAGCTTCGCTCTTCTTGCGCTGCGGCGATTGGTTCTCTTCCGCTGTTATACCAGATTTATTTTATTAGAAAAGTATAGGAAATTATATTATGTAGTTTTGTTTCATTGATGCTGTACAGATTATTTGGTGAGGAAAAGATTCAATGTCAGGATTTTTTATGTTGGTGGTGTTAGTAAGGATGTTTTGACTTTACTAAAGTCGGTGATATAATGACAAGAGTGCTGTTACTATGCTATTTTAAGTTCGTAATTGTTTTCGTTGTAATTTCAACTGATCAATCAGTGTTATAATTTGAGCCATCTTTATAACTAAGTCAGAAAGTACGAACAACAGTCGCATGTGTCAGTGTTTTATTAATTTTAATTTTTCAGCTTCATAAATAAAATGCTTTTTGTTTTTCAAAATAACGAAGTTTATCTCAAAATCATGTTGATTCTGAATATCGCTTATTTCAGGAATGGCTGACTAATAAAAAAAACTTTAACACACAAACTTTCAATGTCATGTGTACCTACAGTTTAAAACATTAACATTTCAAGTCATAAAGAATGGTAAAGCGTACTCGGTCGACTGTACTTGCACATGACATATACATATATTATGAAATGTATACCTACTGCGCATATTTCTTTCGTGTCCAATTATAAAGTACCGACACCAACTTCCTTAACCGACACCACCGATTTTTATGCCAACATTTTCCCACTTCTAAATATCCATTATAATGATAATAAATCATTCTTTTTTTCAGGTTAGCTGCATCAATTGAAGTGCAAATATGACTGGTGTATTATTTTTACTTGGTATTTTTCTTGAATTACACGTTAAGAATAGAAAATATGAAAAATCTAAGTTATAAAGTTATGTAAAAGATAAATATGGCAACATCGAGATCTAAAACGTAGACAATACGGGGATAACATGCAGTTGAAGCTATGAAGCTTTTTGTAGCAACACATAATATCAGTCAACGCCCGTTCGCGACAGTAAATAATTTTATTTGATTTTTTTTTTTAATTTTGCCAATCATTTCATTGCGGATAGGGCCGCGAACGGTTAAATACAAATAAGAAGTGAACATTTCAACAAAATGACGTCGCAATGATTATTAGAATAATATTGTATTTGATGAAACGTCCAGTTCCACATACACACACATAAATATAAATATCAAAATATAAAACTATCCCAACCATTCCCATACTAATTATATGCATAAATAGACCATAACCAACACCAATATAACATAAGCGCTGATATAGTCATATAGACTGATTTATATATCTTGCATAATATATTAATATGTACTCGTGAAGTGAACGAGATATATTGCCTACGAACGCCACAAGCTTTGGAGTAGAGTGCAAAATACATCGGTTATATATTTATATGCTGGATTGCCACTTGGACGCGTGCATCCAGTATTTCGTTGTGGCAGCACCGGCGGAGGCCAAGCGTACAGGTGGGGTGTACAGATGCATAGCGCAAGCCTCGTATCAGTTACTTACTGGTAGGCGGTTCTTTCTTTTCATAAACGACTCTACCATCAGGTCCTAGTTCGGGTGGGGTATTTGAAAACAAAACGTACGTTTTAGTATAAGGTATTTTACACAAAAGATCCACGAAAGGGTCGAAGTGTATCCGTAGGGACCCCCTAGATTAAGATTAGTATAAGGTATTAATATGAATACAGTTGTGGCGTTTCGTCGTTGCTTCTAGCATGGTTATTTACACATTATGCTAACGGTAACACAGAACGATCTATCCGATCACATGACGACTAAAAACCTAAATAAAAAATTAGTTTTTCTGTTATTCAAGGGCTTACCTTCTGCGACCTCGATGCCTTCGGCCTTGAGTAGTTCCCGAAGCTTGAGTATTTCCTCCTTGAGCTCCCGAATGAGTTTAGCGTTGGCGTCTTCGTTGACGACAGCCTTGCAGACAATCTGTTTGGCGCGATCCGCGTATCTGTAAATGTCGTTGAGTAAGACTAGCGTCTAACCACGGTTAATTACTTTAGATATATCTTCTACGTGATGAAAACTCCGTCTATCCGTGATCTTGATACATGAGACTGATTTTAAAATGTCGGGAGCACATCAATGGTAAATGTGATCTATGTCCCGAAGCATTATACGTCATAATTAAACATTTGAGTGTGTATAATTGCATACCTCAACGTGCTGAGAGTTTCGTCGTAGTTGATATCGGCGGGCGATATGGCGGCGATCATGGCCGTCTTTGAATTGCCTCCGAGGTTCTCGCGTAGCAGCCAAGTGAGAGCCGAGTCGCGGTACGGAATGAAGTCTGCCTTCTTTGACTTTTTGCTCTTTGACGCCTGGAATTTTTTATTTATATAAATAAAGAAACAAAATAAACTAAGAATTTAAAGAAAGTATAAAGTGACAACGGTTGCAGAACAAACAAATGCTCATAATTGATAAAACCCGATTTTACACCGTAAACCGTTATGTTAATCGAAGTATTTTTCATCTAATCGTCATACCGTCGGTCGTAAGTCATAGCAGAAGTGACATCAATTAGATTTTTACTAGCTATTTACTTTTAAAAGAATAATTTGGTTGCTCGATAGACAAGACAAGATATTGATAGACTTCTATCGGTGTAGGTTAAGCGATACCAACCGGAATATTTTATTTGCAATTAAAAGCGGATTAAGCTGATGTATTAACACTTCACGACCAATGTTTCAACAGCTAATAGACTTTTAATAAGCCATGTCAAGGCAGGTCGGCAGCGACATAATTCTGTTTACCCTGGTTATGGAAGTGTTCGTATTCCCCATGGAAATTATTAGCTATAAGCTCACGTCAAACTGGGCGTCGTGCCTGAAAACGAGGTGAACGGAAACTCGCGCATTTAAGCTAGATAGTAGCGTAAGTACGGATTCACAAAAAAAGAGACTAATGTGACATCGCCGCGAGTAATTTGAATATCTTGACCGTGTGCCATTTTCCTAAAAGCTGAACTGAGCGAAAAGCAAGAAATTGGTTTTGTTTCAACCAATCAGAAGCAAATATCCCTGAGAGTGGTGTGATCTCGAGTAAAGATATTTTTATGCGAGCGAGCTTCTTCTTCGCTACAGCTACAGTTTGCGACACGGCTTGTGCGTCAATCAGACTGGCCATCGTGTTTGATTGAGTTCTAATGTTGACAATGAAGCGCTTCAAACATGTACACAAATGTCGAGTAGCAAAACCTGGTGACTTACCGACTAAGGTTATCCAAATAGACAGACGCAGTAAAAATAAAATGTAATCATGAATAAATGTTATTCAGAGAAAACTAGATGAAATCTAGCAATAATTTTAATGAAAGAATAAAACTAATGTTTGTAAATCAACCTTGAAGATTTAAAGCGATGACCGTGCTCAGCTTTTACTGCTAAAACTTCCAGTTTACAATTTTATTTCTGTTTTTAAAACTCTTTTGAAGGTCTATAATCAATGAGTTAGTTAATATTAATGTTAAAAGACCGAGTTTTATCATCACCTTAAAATAAAAATAAAAACACTTATTAAAACTCGTAGTCATCATCCGAGATTTAATAGAGCTTACTCAATGTAGCATATTCCAGGTGTTCAAAATAAAACCCCGCCCAAAAAAACAGGATTAAATTCTGACAACCTTAACAACGACACACTATGAGCCACGATACCACGTTTTTTTTTATCAAGCTTATTCAAACACAGATATCAGTAAGTACACTTACGATTTCAGCGAGCGCTGATATAACTTTTCCCAGCGTGGTTAACGACTTGTTGATATTAGCACCTTCCTTCAGCCTGGTGCCTTTGGCGCCGGTAGAGTCGGCGCGTTCAGATCCTGCCAAGTCCACTAGAGAGATCTTGGACACCTAGAACAAAGAATTACCAAGTTTAGATATATTTACAATTCAAACTACCTTGTTTTCGTGATCGATCGAAAAAGCATTCCGATTGCAGGAAATGACTTTAACATCAATATGACAAATGTTCAGATAAAAAAAAAACACTAAACTTATGTATTATCTAGTTAAATAACTCAATCTGAGCTAGAGTAACGTATCGACCAAAGAAGCATTCCTTTTATTATGTAAGACCCTATACGTTACGTTGACATTTAAGGGATTTCATTATTAAACGTCTAACTTTATAAATAGCCCTCACCTCCGTATTATGATAAATTTGGCATGACAACAGATTGTTGCAAATTACTGCGTAGCTTGCACGTTATCCAAGATGTTACTTTAAGAACATGAAATCAGTTTCAGCTCCGACGCCCTTCGCCCTTGAAAGACCTTGACACAGCGTGTGATACAACTGTGCCAAGGACTGTAAGGTCGTAAAAAGGTCACTTCAAAGATTCGTCCTTAAAGTACAAATTTCCTCCAATGCGAAGGTCTTAGTGGAAAGCCAAGTCATATTTACGTATGTTGTATGTGAGTGGGCAGTTTAACGTATTAAATGGGTTTTACTTTTTACAGCATAGTTTAGGACATTTTGTAAAACTGTTTACACCTACAATAATTACAATATATTTTATTTGAATTGTAGGAGTTCGAGTCAAGAAAATAGTTTAAAACTCCGGCGGCGTAAGACTTATCCTGAGTAAATCGCAAAAATATCTTCCAACGTCGCAATGCTACGTAGTTAAGTTTTGGTCACTAAAAAGCGTACCTTTTCGGACATCAAGTTAGTGGTCTGGTCGTGTCGCTGCTGAGTGAAGAATATGGTGAAAACCGCGTGGGAACGCGATGAGGTCTCGTTCATGTTGGTTGCCGCTACCGTCCTGTCGAAACACGAACAAAAAACAAATGAAGAATATGTAAAATTTAGTTTTCCTTATGAATAAGATGTGACATACCCGCCCACGGATAATAAATGAGCACACGTGATCGTAATAACTAGGCATTCCTTTGTGTACAACGGATGAAGGCATTATTGTACACAATGTAAATGGGCGAATCAAACTTTTCTTGTTATTGTGTCACGTCAGCGAGGAGTCGTTAGTAGTACAGTTTATAAAAAGAAATGTTGTGTCACATTACATTAACATGCTTAGTGGATGACCAATTACAGAAGGGGCTTAAAACTACCACAAAAATGCATGTTTGATAAATTTTAATCCTATAAACCTACAATTTAAAGAGTGGCCTAAGAGAACATAATCAAAGTAACAAGTAACAAGAAAAGTTGTTCATCCCAAGTACTATGCTGATGATGACGCTCACCTGGCCTTGTTCCCCTCATCGATGAGGTCGTATATGTCCTGGTAGGAGGTGACGGCGAGCTTGCTGAGGTCTTCGACGTACGGTCCGAGCGCTGGATGCTCGCGCACGCGCAAATTGCCCTTGTTTTTAGGGTTAAGTAGATCGCGAACGCGCTCGCAGTATATTTCCATGTATGATACCTCCACCTAGTTTAAAAGTATTCTCGTTGTAGTATATTTTTGCTTAATAAGTATAAGTATAACGTCATGCAATCCCTGCGTCTATCCACGTATGTAGTTCTGGTGTGTATAGATTTAAGTGTTGTCTTTCTCATTTTCCAGCGTCATTTAAGTACTTAGCAATTGATTGATTAGCTAGATGTTAATCGCTTTAACGTCAATTTAAACAAAAAGAACAAACACATGGCCGCAGCAACGCAGCGCAAACAAACGTATACATATCGTTCCCGAAATGTAGTTTTACATAAGAAATATAGTTCAGATATCAGTCACGATTGGTAGTACTACGTAGTCTGGCAACTCACCGAGTATTTAAGGTCATCGGAGGTGGTCTGCCGGATACGTCGGAACAAGTCCTTGCAGATCTGCGGGATGATACCCTCCTGGTGGTCCTCGCCGCGGCCCATCATGGTGTACGACTTGCCGGCTCCCGTCTGTCCGTACGCGAATATGCATATGTTGTATCCTGGAGGGCAAACACGTATATGAAAACACATGTACTCGTATAAAAGTTTGTGAAAAAAGGCAATAGAACAGCAAGTATTGAGACTTAATTTTTGTGTAGTACCGGAAATAATAATCAAGAAAAAAAGAAATTGGACATGATAATGATAATAAACTGTTTGATACTAATTTTACAATAACATTCAAAGTAACTGACACTTTTTGCCGATTAAAGGAACGACCACACTGCTACATATACGCAGTGACGTGTCGCACGCGTCACGTTCTCTCACCGTTCCTTCATACATTTTGTTGCGTAAACGCACCGTCGAAGTCTTTTACGCACTGGTGTGGCCGGACCTTAATTATTTAATTGTTAATATCATCATAATTCACATTGGTTGCTGCGAGATGATTAGAAATAACCAAAATAGTCGCATTAACAAAACATTCCATTGTCAACTAAGTTTATAGGTACCTCAGCTATAAAAATAACCTACTTATACTTTTTTAAGTTCGTTATTAATTATCTACTATTACATAGTTTTTAAACACGCTTACATTAGTTTAATGGTAATCTGTACTGTGTAAATTACAATGTATTTACTCGCTTTTTTTGGGTAGTCGTGTAAATCCACATAATAATCATCACTTACGTCACTTAAACAAGACGCGGTAATATCAAAACTTGCGTAACCATAACATAATTCATACTTGGAACGAACAAACAAATGTTATCATCTCGGATGTAAGAGAAAGCGCGGGTTGTTACGAAAAGGTACCGTTTCCGTGTTCAAATGAAAGTAACGCTATAAATAAATTCAGCTTCACTAACCCCACTGAAGGTAATAATGGACATCTTGCTAAATCACAAAAACTCAACGGCTTACAGTGGGAAATCTTTTAAGCGGAACTTAAAGTCAGATGAAAAATAGCGCGTCCCTTCGAATTCATTAATTTACAACACTATTACTTGTAAGATTCAAATTCTTGTGAGGTTATGATTTGATAACCGGTAAACTTTTAAGGAAGAAAGAACTAAATGATACAAAATTGACTATAAAATTGATCAAATTTTGAAATTTATAAAGTGGTGAGTGACTTACCATCAAACGCATGCTGCAACATTTCTTCGCCGATATCCTTGTAAACCATGATTTGAGAGGAGAATTGTGGATCGCTTGGCTGTAAACATATCAAGTTTTAGAAAAAACATCTCTACACATTGTACCTTCTTTTATACGTCAAGTAAGGAAAACTAGCAAGTGGGTCACTTGTTGATAAGCGAGCATCGCCACCCATGGACACCCACATGGGCAACACTAGAGGATTGCAGATGCGTTGCCAGCCTAGGGGGCTAGGATAGAATACCTCTTACCTAACAAGACTTTTGGAATCACGTAGTTACGAATGCGACACAGTTATTAGGGATGGCATGGATAGAAAAAGAAGATAATTAATAATTATCTTCTGTTTTTGTTTGCTTAACCACTAGATAATTTCTAAACCGAAAAAAGTTATGTTTGCCTCGACGTTTTGGTGCGGCTTATTGTGGGATAGTTCTAAATTTTCACAGTAAATTAAATATAAAGCTGAAATCAGTCGTCATCTATAAAAACTAAGGAGCCAATGCTCATAAAAATTGAATCATTATAAATGCAAATCCATTCCAGGGACACCAACCGTGGAATAAATTTAAATAATTTGAGCCAAACCTTCTTATTTTAATTACTAATTAAGCAAAGCTCTTAGCTTGAAGAATTAATTGCAACAAGTACCTATTTGGATTTTTTGGATCTTCAGTACATTTTAATATTATTTGAGATATTAAAACATTTTGCTTTTATAAATCTAAAATCTGATCTAGAATTTCTTTTACTATTGTAATGTGTGTTTTCAAAAGAAATAATATTAGAATAAAATACACCTTGAATATGATTAAGATTTTTTTTATATATTAATAGCGCTATTATATAATCGTGTACAAGTTTAGTTATCATGACAAAATTCCCAAACTCAGTAATTAATAATTATCTCATTCAAGTCCGAATATGAAACATACTACGTTCAAATTACTTAAATACCTATAAATTCCATATCATATTGAACCTCAACCAAAGATTAATTTCGTTCGGTCAATACAAATACAAATCTATTCCGTGCAAAGATTGTGTTGAACAAACAACAAATAAGCAATTTCAACCAAACGCCGCAGAAACCATAGACAATAATCCGATAATCTAGTTGAGTCTAAATCCAATATGGCGGCCGCCCAAAATGAACGCAAGCTAGGCGATTGGCGGGCAATCTTATTACACCGCCATCGGTCAAGCACTAACGAATAACTGATCGACGGTGGAATGAATGATGCCTTCATTAACCAGATGGATGCAGCTATTAAAATTTCGTAATGATGAGTAAGAACCTAGGGGAAGGGAGAGGTACTTGCACAAAACTCATGTCTTTCAAATTATCGAAGAGTTTTCTTCTTAAAAGTCTTAAGTAGGCGTTTTGGACATGAGTTGCTATGATTTAAAACCAGTGTTTTTCACATCAAATAAAATGGGAGAACTTAATAATTTAGACTAATTAACCAAAAAGGATTAAGATTTTATATTGACTAGTATCACAGTCAGCGTCGTCATTCGAGTCAATTTTTTTTTTCAAAGTAAATTGTTCAATATTTACACACGTAGGTACACTTTGAAGGAAGAAAACCGGAAAGCTGTTTCCATTAAAAGTTCTGTCGTTTGTATTGATGGAAATGCGACCCCAGGAAGGCGAGGCAATCTCCCTGTTAGCTGTTGATTTAGCACCGGAGATGGTGTTTGGGGTAAACTATTTATTTTCACGTCATAATACTAATACCAATATAGCTATATATTTTGATAATGATTTAAGAAAGGTTTTAAGGGTCAAACACCCTTCCTTCCTTCTGTCAGCGATTATTTACGATAAAATAAGTAACATAGATCAGGTACTTACATTGTGGGACCAATATGAAAAATCGAAGTTGAAACTTTTGGCGGCATCTTTGGTCCCTTCAGGAACTTTTGGGTTTGTTATGACTGTAACAAAAGAAAATAAAGTTTTAACAATGTTTGTATACCTACATACTCGTAATTGAAGTTTTCCCAAAAACAAAAAAAAAATACTAAAAGTTAGATGAAATTTTTCTCGTTCATAAAACTTAACTTTTTCAATAATACTTAGTTTATAATTGACTGGTTCCCATTCCCCCAAATCAAACCAAACCAACCAGTTTTTTGCAATCACAAATGTCACAATATTACATAAATCACGTCGTTGTGCCTACCAGGGTAGACAGAGTCCGAGGTGACAAAATATATATTTTAATAAAAAGCAACTTTCTAAATGTCAGTGAAAATTAGAACACATAGAAAAGTCCGAAAAGTAAAGCTATGGCCGGGAATCGAACCCGGATCCTTGTCATTCCGTGACGCGTGCTATACCCCTACACCACCCGCAGGTGGGTAGTCTCCGAATTTTTCTACCTGTTACTAATTAAATCATTTATCAAGAAATAAAAAAAATATTGATTCATTTGATAGTAATAAAAAGCAAGGTTAGGGGCGGGAGTACTTAACCATATAAACCAAAATATTTTTTATAAATTACATTCTCATTCTCAATTACATCTGGGAACAGATGAAAGTAAAGTTGGTTCACCCCCAAGTCTCAAGGATGACCTTCGAGCCACATGTATCTATCTGAGAGGTCACTGACCGTCAGAAATCAGCTATCAGATGATATAAACCTATTAACGAATCCCCTCTGACAGCGACCGATAATTTATTTGCCTTGCCTGATACGATAGGATTATCCGAAATATTTAAGTTAACAGTATTGGCTTAGCATAATACCAAATCATAACTCAATTTTTCATAATTATGAGATAATTTTCAGTATTTTCTTAGGTACAGATCTTATCCACATTTTCCTTTCAGTCAACCCGGTTAAAACAATTCCTGGTCATAAACTCATGTCTCTCAACAAACAGGAAACATCATCCGTTAAAACTAAAGAAACCCTGAACAATTTCTACGCACACAAAGCGAGTATAAAAGCAAGTACACGCTATGCATTCCGAGTATATCGCAGTAGAGTTACAGTACCTAGGACTCGTATAAAACCTACAAATGTGCGCTCGTAGCCGTACTGTCGCGACGTATCGACCGTCAGCGCCGCCGCAGCGTCGCGGCCACTTCACAATTCAAGAACTAATAAGGTAGTTGAGACTCCGTATTCACCTTTGTAAAGGAAAATGTGAAGAGGAGGAGGTATTCGAAAAATCTATTCCCTCAAATCCTCAAATTCCTCAAATCTATTCATTAGATTGACCTCGGCCTCTACATACTGGCCGAGAAAGATGACTACAGCTCCCGCTAATCTTGTGAATAAGTCAGCCGAAAACTATCGTCGATTTCCTCATCCAAAGGATAAAAGGAATATTTTCACTAAGCGTCTGTTTAGCGGAGATAAAATTAGGTAATTATGAAGATAATCAGAAGTTGAGATTCCACTCTTATTTGGTGAAGAGTCTTTGTCATGAAGGGTAAATAAACTAACTTACACAAAACGCTGTTTCCAAGCGAGAAATTACATTGATTTTACTTACAATGAACCAAGACTGAAGTTTAAACATGCTTTCAACAAGTCTCTTTTTGTGATTGGTATGGAAATTATTTCAATGGAATGTAAGGTTTACGGTTGCGTTTAATTATAAAACCTAACCGCTGTCACTATTATTATATAACTAAGGAGTTTTAACAAAGGAAGCAACTGCACTGCCGGATCCGCTCAGGCTCTGTCTAACCCGTAAAGGACTAAAACGTGATTTGTTATTATATGTAATCAACTGAAAAAGCCTCTTCAAAGCAATAGCAATTTAAAATCTGAGTCATCCAATATCTGAAAAGGGATTACTAATCCGGATTTTTGCACCCTACCGCCTCCATCGCAATGAGTCACTGCTGCATCCGACTGCATTTCCACGATTGACTTTGCACCTAAACTTGTTCTATTAAGAGAGTTATTGCTAAATAAAGCCGTTTACGACCACAGAGAGCGCGCCGAGAGCAATGCAATTTTAGAGTTTATGCAGGTTGACTCGGGGGAGAAACTTTTATGAGCACGTGTTAGTCGGTATTTTTAATACATGCTAACACACCAGTTTATAGTATTACAGGGCAAGCAAAGAAAACGCACATCCATCCACTTGCCAAACTTCTTCCACTTTGATATTTTACGCGTGGTGGTCGGATTGAAAACCTTTATTGGCTGTTTTTTTGCATCACCATGGAGGATACCTCTTTTTGACACGTGATGATGTTATAAAACTGTGAAATTCTCAAGGTCTGATACTAATTAGAGATGGTAGACCGCTTTGCGTGATGAAAAATAATGTTATTGCTCTTGCATGTCTCTACGGTATACAGGTAAAGATATACGTAAATGGTGCTACCAAATTGTCCAAATAAGTATGAAAATAACCCTTTTGTAAAGGGCTTTATTAGGTAAACCCAAGGCAAACAGAATAAGGATATTTTTGAGTTTATCTCCCCTTATTTGCGTACAGAATATCAGCCACTCTGCAGCTGTTACTTGTAACACAATAGGTCGGCCATCTTGCTCCGGGACGGATGCGGTCCCGTGCGCCGGTTCCGGCGACACAAACCAGCTCCGGAAGTTTACAAAGCCTCTACCTCTATCTAGGCAACATTGTGGTAACGTTTCATTGAAGAAACAAGGTCAGAGCTGAATAATATTGTCAAAATGAAATCTATTCATACCTCAGTTTTGATATCAATTAATTACTAGTAACTGGATGTTTATTAGATACTCGTGCTCATTAAAAATTGTTTAAATTGGACACAGTTTAAAATACTCTTATTTTTATAGAGGCAGCAGATAATCATTTGTTTTAACTATTTAGAGGATATTTCATAATATTTATAGGATCAATAATTCGTTATAGAATCGATCGTGAAATCTAGCGTCAAACAACTTTACAGTAATAACTATTATGTTCCATGCAACTCTTTAAGAGTTTATAATAGAGTAAGTACATCTCGCAATCGTCAAAATGCCTCAGTTATTACTCCAGCAAGTATACAACACAATAGCACAATAAAGAATGAATTTAAATTAAATTAAAACGGTCCAAAATTATAAAACAAGAAAACGCTTAATTACGCTCTAATGAATAACATTTGACAACAATAGCGCGAAAATTCAGACAATGACGTTTGAAAGAGGTCAAAGTACAAGAGTGATTTAACGAAGAGGGCAACCGGTAATTGTGCGGAATGGGGCGGAAAATTTCCCGGGGAACATTTGTTACGACCCCTGGCTTTACGTCGGGGCAGGGGTGTTCAAGAACATTGATGTGTTCTATTCACAAATTTAGATTCTATTCACTATTCAATGATTCGATCTATCTGATACATAGAAAAGGTGGACGCTTTTACATACATTGCTGAATTTAATTAAAGCATCGAACCTTATGTTCTATTAACTTGTGCCCGCCGCTTCGCTTCAGTGAGGAAATCTTTACATCGAGGAAATTTTGCAAAGTCCAGTTATGTTTTTAGTAAACGGTTATGCAAGTTCCGTCTATATTTTAGCTTTGTAGATTTAGTAGTTTCGGTTGTATTGATGACCAGTTAGACAAGACAAACTAGTTTATTGTAAGTATAGTTTTTTTTTTTACTTTTAGCTCATCGCAATAAGCCCATGTTTACTACTGACTATACTATTACTTTTTTTTCCTACTATTTCACGTTTTAAATCGAGTAAGAAAACTAAACTGTTTTCACATTTAAAATCGGTGGCGTTTGGATTCAGGACCGTTGTAAAAGAGACTTGACCTACATATGCCAGATTCGGAAAGTTATCCCATTTATCCCGCTCTTCAGACTGGAAAGAGCTATCCAGCCACAAAAGGTAGGCAAACGGCTGAAATACCACACAATTTGGACTGAAATAACAGTACAAAAACTAAATAAAGCCAAAGTGAATTTGATGGACAATACTTTTTCAACAGAATTGTCTAAACACTGAACTAAACCGAACTCAGCTTGAATTTTGATTTAGGTATTTGTGAACCACTTTATCAAAGTAATCTTCTACAATCTACTGCTTCTTGGGTATTTAAGTGTATTACTGTGACCGTCATAAAAGTGCGATTTCTACCTTTTTGTACGAAGCGGCTACCGCCTTTTGGGTAATAAACATGCACATAGAAAGAACTGTCGTAAAACCGAGTTGCGTGTACCTATGGGCTCTTCGTTAGACCTTATGATATAAAAAATATAGTCTACAGCTGCATAAGTTCGCAACAAATAAACTGTATTAGGACACTGTTTTAGAAAAATATTTCAGGACGTGAGATTTCTCATGAACTTAATCATAAGATGTAAGGCTAATAAAATAAATTAGATAAAAAAAAACGAGTAAGAAAGGCTTTTATTTATACTTCTACTTATTTATGAATAACTCAAAAAGCAAAATCCGGAGTTATAGCAACAATCTGGACTCAAAGTATCTTCAGTAGGCATAACTTACTTAACACAGAAGCAATTTGCATAAAATGCCAATATGATCAGACGATTTCCATTTGAATGAATAGGGATTCCTCGAATAGCGCAATTCTTTGAATAGAATTGGAAGCCATCGGAAAAGCGCTGACTCAAAGTCGGCAAGGTCAGACGGAATATCGACGTAAGTTACGGAAGAGGCTACTCGTTTTACTTAAGACGCAAATTAAAACTGGCAACACCTTAGAGATCTCCAGTGAAAAAAAAACAAAAGAACTCCTCCAAATTCTCTTATTTTAGACAAACGAAGGCTGTACAGACTTAGCTGTAACATGGTTAATTAACTAGTGTGGCAGACACGCATGCCCTACATCAGCCAAACAATAAAATTTAACAACAAACAGACGCTTTCAAATCAGATTTACGTAAGTGAATTTAAGCGTTAGAATTACTTGCTGCCGCGGGGGGCATGGCGGATTTACGAGAATCGTCGGCAGTCCCATGGACAAGGTTTATTGGGCATAATGGAATTTATGGACCATTGGAGCGCATTGCGGTGGCTTAAGAGCGCAAAGGTCGCTATTTACAGGTACAATGTTCTGCGAACGTACCCTTATGTTTACAGGAAGTAATTTGGCGTTGTACAAGCTGTTATTATACATAGTCGACTAGAACTTTACTTATTACCTGCTACCTAAGGGCTACCTAGTGACTATTCACCGAAAATCACGGTGTGATTAAACGAGGAAATTAACTCAAACGTCTGCATTAAAATGAAATAGCAAACCACTATAACTTAAGAGTAACCCACTCAGCATAAAGATGGGGCATACTTTCGTGCGTGGGTTTCAGAAATCCCTCGTAATGTCCAACTAATGCATATTCATGGTTTTCGGGCGATACTTCACATCGTGACGCACTTAATGACGCCACCACACCATACCTTTTTACGGCTCATGCTTTTACGCTCTTTCCACACAATGTGGCAATGAACTTGGCAATGTGGGCATAAAATGTAATATGAAATTGTCCGCTGACACCATAGAATTTAATACCAATTTCATTATCTATTATGGGAGATTATACACGTTTTTCATTAAGCCAACAGGTCGACGATGAGAGATATGGGTACGAATAAAATAGCGCATTCAACTGGATCCGGGTTGGTTAACGACTAATCAAATGGACGGATTTGCATGGCACATACAAATGTTCCGTTAATATAACATTGCGTCTTGAAAAACATAATGTAAGAAGACAATTACGCGAAATACTTAAAGCAAAACATTGTATTTCCATCTGAAAAATAAACTACACAAATACAATGCTTCGATTACAATACAGAAGCAAATAAACAAGTCTATTGAAAACTGAATCCAAGCCGCGCCATACTCTTTATCGAAATAATGAGGGCGAGCTCGTTAAACTCACGTATAAATATTCGTATAACTAACGAATAAACCTTCACTTTAACTCGTGGATCAGAGCATAGCTGTTAATAGCCTTAATTGGAGAGAGCTGGGGGAACCGTGAGCTATTAAAACCAAAGCAAAGCCTTTTATGTTCAAAAGCGACATTTTTTCTACTGCAAATTCTTTTATTAAACTTAATTATCTCCCTTGTTTTGTTGCTCGTAAGACAGGCTTCGCACAAGCGGCGAGATCTAACTAAAATATTCATTGTAACTAACCTATCTACATGAATTATTTTATCTAACTCCGGGGCAGAGCGCTTCAAACTTGTTGAAGAGGATCATAGCCAAGGCGAGATAACGTCAGGACCAGGATTAAAATTAACAGCTTTAATGTAACACGAAGCTTTTCACTGGGACAAGAGTTGACGTCGCTTTTGCCGTCAAATAGGGCAAGGTAAAATGTGTTCCAAAGTTTTCGGGTTTATAAAACAGATTTAATCCCATCTTCCCGTGACCATGGAAGTTCGAAGGGCTCAGGACTTTCCGCGATTTCATTCAATTCAAGTAATTTCATAAAGAAACAAGTTCAATAAAACCTGAGGTATAAATATGTCTGCTTTGGGTATATATGTATATAAATATGTCTGCGTGAGGTAAATAATTAAGACTAATTAGTAGATAATATTCCTAGAGGATCATGTAGGTGCTCTAAGAAGGGATTTTCCGAATTTCCCACGGGATAGGCAATAAAAACCTTATACTTGGAGACATGAGTGGATGTATGGGGTGTGTCGCCACTCTGACGTTATGTGCGCGGACGAAGTCGCGGGGAAAAGCTAGTAAAATATAATTTATATCAAAAGCCCATAACGTATATCTTTACCATACCATATTTCTGTATACCTTTTTTCTGTTTTGGTTGTTATATGTGGTGTTCAATAAAGAGTTATTGTATTGTATTGTATTGTAAAGCACTAAGGAGTATTGATATCAACTTCGAAGCAAATCACCCCCAAAACAACTTTCTACCCCTTTTAAACCCCGTTAGGAGATGAATTTCAAGAAAATACGAAACACGTGTGTTACATCAATTCTGTTAAATAATGTTTATGCAAAATTTGAAGTTGATCGGATCAAGGAATCACGTCGTCCCATACAAACTATGCCCCCTTTTTTCACCCGCTTAGAGGTAGAATTTCGGAAAATCCTTTCTTATCGGTGCCTACGTCGCATAAAGAACCCATATATATAATTCAACACCTTCCAAGTTTCAGGTCTCTACGATCAGTTATGTATAGATGAAAAGTGATCCGCTAACGATTAGGCTTTAATAATAAATTATTATTATTAATAATCCCCGTAAGGGATAAAGACGTGATCTGTGTATGTATGTATAATTTTTTTTTTTATTCAGGTAACTAGGACCCACAATTTGTTGCTTACATAATTGCTTATTGCTAATGTTAGTAAGTATAAAAGACATAGGTACACAAATCACTACTGCACGTGACCGTTCGAAATTGCACGCCAGTGGGTCATGAATGGACAGTCTAGCCTATCCGAGATCACTTTTAGGATACTGTAGGTACTGCCCCTCGCCCTTCGCACCAGAGAGGCGCACCTTTTGCTCATTGTTGCATAAAAGCAATCGATGTGTGCTTTGGCGAACATCCCTGATGCACTACAGCATCGAGGCGACCCAGCAGTGCCCTATAAGCATTATTATATTGTACTCGGAGGGTGTTATACGCAGCCTTAGAGTACCTGGCCCACAGGCTGCATGTATAACGGCTTGTACAATATGCTCTAAAGAGCGTGAGTTTTACCTCAATGGAACACCGCGCAAACCTGCGAGCAATCATAATATTTGCTCTTCGCGACAAAGCCCTCCTTTCCCTTTCAAAGTCTTCATTGTCTTCAACGTTCAACGTTTTCATTAAGTGCAACACGTTACAAAAGAAATGATGGAAGCAGAGGCATGCTACGCCACCAAAAACAAGCCATTATTAATCATATCATTCTTCAAGGAGTCCCACTTAGAATTAGCACACATTTTACACTCGGTAAGGTAACGAAGTTGAGTGTATCATTTCAACTGAAGGGTTTTTACAACGTTATAAACGTCAGTTTTCATTACGAAAGGGTCAGGGCTCACAAACGAGGCGGAAGTTAATTTGATAATGCTCCGCTTTCAAGGACAGACGTGTCATTTACTACCTAAACTTTATGGGTTTGGCCGACAACTTGGCTTAATGGAACTGGTACAATCCTGACCGAAAGTATTTGAAACGCTTGCATCGGCACGTATTTAAATCGGAAGATATGTCACAATTTAATTCCAAAAAGAATTCCCAGTGACACACTTCCACTATTTCTACTAATGTACAACTTTCGAGCCGTAGTAGTTAGTTACTCGATAAGAACGCATTTTCGTTCCATATTGTTCCTTTCGTTCATATATCAATCCGCTTGTTATGAATAAGGGATTAGCCATTAATGAAATTTTGCCCCAAAAAAAATTGTCGTAGACTCATGGTGTGATATGAATAATTTGATGTCCTATTATATTATCAAAGGCATGAAGATCCCCGCTATACGCTTTCCTATACAGATTCGGTTTTCACACATTGGATTTGTGTATCGGATTACAATAAAGTTACGAAATTAGATGTCTCGCTACTCCGGAAAAATCGTACAACACTGGTCACTGCGTATAAAGTACTTTCATTTGAGTTTATGATACACGCATACTCTATGGCTCGTAGAATAATACTTAAGTACGCTTCGTTGATTAAAAAGGTACATTGTCATTAAACAGTTAGCTTACAAAATTTAGGATATTGAACCTTTTTTCTAAGATGGCGGTTGACGTATCGACACATTGGGCACCAAAAGGGTTATGGGTATCGAATTCGAGTCATTTGACCGCACTGAGCTCGAACTTGACTTTTTTTTATCCAACATGGCGTGACCCTGACGTTTTGACAGCTGTCAATATCAGCTAGTTGATACAAAAATATTAATGGGTAGACACAACGGATTTTATGTAAGCACAAAAGGGAACTACTCAGAAGAATAATTGCAATTTCAACATTCCGTCAAACGTCTAAACAAATCAGCTGCGGATAACTCCTAAATTTACAGCCTTTGAATTTTGGTTTCTTTGCTTTACGGCTAATTGGATTGATTGTTGGTGTTCATAAACTTCAATTAATAGAAACTCACCTGTAGTATTTCCAGACATGTCGATGATGCATTTGCTCTCCCTGGCGATCTCCCGCGAGTTGAAGGGGCGAACCCTCACCGCCACCTTCACCGACGACATGGCGGTTTTGTTTTTGCTCGCAGGTTACACTAAAACATCGGTATGATTACCGATTTACACCTGCAAAGAAAGAATTTGAGTTAAATCAAATTCACCGTGATTTGACAAGGAATGAGCCGAATGAGAGATTTTTGAGTCATAAGTAGTTCAAGGTACGGGATAATATCCACAATCGGGTGAGAAATAGGAAATAGATTGTATTTTTTTTCTTGCTGATAATTAAATTGTATGTACTCAAAAATACAAATAACAAAAACGAATACAATTAATCAGTCTAGCATATATTAATAACTAAATAAATTCTTGATTAAAATGCCATGAAACTAATAAATATTTGACAAATGCTCTATTTTACAAACTCATCAATTGGCAAATCTATTCATCTTCTAATTCGTTAACTTTTTAATTGTTAATCCAAAATCATACAATATATTATTACATTTGGTTAGTTTTATAAGTTTATTGGAAAGTTAATACATTAGCAGTTAATGATAAAGGATTGCCAAATTATGTGTTTGCGAAATGATGATAAACCAAATACTACAACTTGACGCCATTAAACCTGCTTCAAATTTAATTCCAGTCGCGTACGACCATTACCAAGCAAAGCAACAAATCCGCATAGCTAGTTTCCTTTTACCTGACTCTGAAAGACGCACGTCCTAGAAAATAGCGAAGCGGAATTATTAAAAGGAACATTCCTGTTCTGACGCAGAGTTCGCGACATTCACGACTAACGAGGGTGCCGCGTAGGCGGACTGGGTGGTTCCATTCCAATTGCGATTTCAAAGACAATTTTCTACGCTATAAAGACAAGACAGTGATCTTTACGTACTAATGCTAATGCTTTGTTTGCGTCATCGGCATGAGACAGAACACAAGACTGCTTTTACTCGGTTGTTATGTCCCGTGGCCGGCGTTAGCATTTGCGAAATAAAGTTTAGCCAAATTTAGGTATCTTGGTACGCTTCTACGACGAAAACTCGATGAGTTTGCAAAATATTCAAAGACAAGAAGAACTGGAGTCTTCTTGTGATGTGATTAAGGTTTGTGGAAAAGTTGCCGAGAGAGAGAGAGAAAGAGAGAGATCGACGTGAAACTTATCACATCCTTCTTTTTGCGTCGGGGGTTAAAAAGACTAGTAAAGTTGAAAAACGCCTACTTATTTATTAATATTTTAAAAACGGCTGAACCGATTTTGTTGCAACTTATGTAAAAGGTATCTATCTATTATGTACTTTAAACGGGCCTCACTTCGTTCTTCGCAGAACTCAGTCTTAAACTTTACTCGTTTATCTAGTCTGTGTGTTGATCATAGTTTCCGCTGGCCAGAACACACTGCGCTAATTGAGATACCAGATTCGGTCATTGCGAAAAGCGTTGTACTTAAGCAAGTACCATGGCTTACTCAGTTTAATCAGATTCTCTAGGCAACGAAATCAGAAGCAGCAATTTGTTCAAGTTTTGTAACTACAGTGTTTCGTTAAGACCATTCCCCAGTGTGTAATTTGCGGCAAGGTCGGCTTTAGTTGACGTTGTTTTTTTGGCATTAGAAATAGCGGTAGTTATATTATAACGTACACAACACAATTGTAATTTGGTCGCTCACGTTTCTCGTTTGGGAATAGAGACCTTTAGTAGCATGCTTTCACTTCTTGTTATTTATTCGGAGAGTACAGATTGTTTTGATATGAAAAATATAGTTATAAGTCACGTTCGAAAGCGATTGATCATGATCATGGCGATTTCAATATAAATTAAAATCTTCTTTAGTTACTCAACACAAAATTATTACAATCTGGAATTTTAAAAGTAATATTGAATATGCAAATCATTGCCACAAAATGTAACATAACCACGATACAGCTACTTTAAATACAGTCATTTTATGAAGAACCAAGCATAGTCTAATGATGATATAGGCAAAGACGGCCACTTGGTCGAAATGTACCGTTACGTTTCGCAAAAAAATGTAATGATTCATCTCCGACGCGGCCGCGCTCACTCTGTGCATGGCGTTGCATTCATGAGTAACCGTTATGTTCAGTATATCAGTTTCAACGTTAACTGTAATAGTAATCGCGCCGGGTCAAGTACCAGATTAATTGGTTACGATCGTCACGCTCCGGCGCGCAGGCGGCGCGCGCGCATCGCCCAGCTGATTCAATTGAGACTTGAAAACAAACTAATCAAACCTATTTCTTTAATTTGGAGTTAACGACACCGAAACCGTTTTAAGTTCAATAGAAAGTGTCAAGCACAGAAAAGATCTTTAAAAAAATACCCACGTTAAACGACGATGCAGATATTTTGAAATTGTTTTCACTAGCACAATTTTCTTTACGAACGTATTTCAAAAGCCACTTTCACAATCCAACATAATCACGAATTCTCCTCGTCTTACATTAATATCACGCACAAAATCAACGTCCGGTCTCATGACGGCTCAACACAGTACAAATGAACGGAATCCACAGTTGCCAGCACAAGATTCGCGTATAGAATGGTGAATGTTTTCCTGAAAGCAATCCTCGCGTGCGGTAACTGCCTACGCTCGAGTGCGCTCCGGTGGGTCGAAAGCGTCGGCACCACGGCCGCTGCACTGCTCACGCACTTACGTAACATCCACTGCACCAGCCTCACATCTTCTAGCGACCAAACTCCACGAGACCGAACGGGACGGCCATGAAAATCCGTCGCCGCAGAGATGACTCACCGCGCGCACTAGCGCCCCCTACTTCACGGATCCGGGAAAACACATCGAAAGCCTCAACCTTGGGCACTGCACTGTGGTGATATTGATGCGTGGTGAGCCGCTACGGACTTACCAGAGTTTCCGTGCGATTAGGGTGTGGAGCGACGATTCTTGTCGCACTTTACACTAAATCCGTTAGGGTTGAGCTGTGCTCTGGTCAAGTCGCAGCGTCGGCCGACATGGCGCGTCGCGAAGGCTGCGCGGTGCGACTGCGGCCGCCGGCGGGGACGACGCACGGCCGGCGCGGCGCATGCGCGACCCACCCCCGCGGCACCAGAGCCTTCGATCTAACGCCGCTGCGCGATCCGACCGACGCGCAACCACTACCGCAAATATCATTAACAAATCTACACTAACCCGACCACTTCTAAGACCAATCTTCGAATAACAATTGTTTAACAACAAAGATTGTTATCTCTGCGAATGAGATACGATGTCCGAAACGTCAAAGCGCTTCCTCTGCTGCAGTCTCGGTAATCCTATTTTCTCGCGGAGCAAGCTGTTTACTCTCCTACTTAGATCGAATTATGTTATAGGAAAGAAACGAAACGATGTAATTTGATTATGTTCTCCCCCGTCAAAATTAATGGATATAAAACGAACGATCCATTTTGTTTTACTGGACTTTTTTTATTTATTCTGCCTGTCTCTTAGAATGGAAATCAATGGATGGATGCACTGTTTTCTTAACAACATTTTTTTTTACAAAAAGTCGACGGACGCTGGCCAATCCTTTACGATATTTGTCAATTTCCATAAGAGATATTCATACAAAAGGATGTTAGTTAGTAACCATGTCAGCATAGCTGATACCACTAGGCTTATTACCTAACTCGCTCGCAATCGCCATCGTGTTCATTTTGACAGATCATGTATGGGCTGACAATTGGCACTGGAATCAGCTAGCTGTCACATTCATACAAGAACTGTCAAAATGAACACGATGGCGATTGCGAGCGAGTTAGGTAATAAGCCTACAAAAGCCATTATGAATTTCCAAAATGAATATTTAGATTAGAAGCGAATCGAAATCAACTGGAATGGAACGCGTTACACTGATGCTAGGCACGTGCGCTTTGATTTCAGCGGACTGATCAATCTGGCCGGCGCTCGGTGCTTTGAATGTTTGACAAACTCGCCTATAACTTGACCGAAGCTCTCAATTATGTAAAGAGCACTCCACCAACGATGTTTATAAGGATATTTGCAAAGTAAAGTTATGAAAACTTAACCAAACATAATTCTGTCAAGTTGTTTTCTGTCATAAGGATCATTAGTACCGTGGGTCAAGGAACTGGTGGAAATACGCATTTGTTCTGTCCAAAGCAATTCAACGATGACGCAGAAGCTACGTATTGATTGAACGAACTGAAAGCTCGCCACGCAGACGATGCCCGAGGGCCTCCAGACTTACTTTTTGGAGATAAACTTCAAATAAATAATCTATACATATTAATGAAGCTAATGAGGGTCAAAAGCCTATAGATACATGGAAGATATTTAAAAAAAATGGCTGGGGATACTTAGAACCGATAACAGAACACGTTTACATTTTCAACAGTTTTTAGAATTTTTGTTTGTCTATATATTTGCGAGCGCATCACGTAAAAACGGCTGAACGGATTTTTTTGCAAACTTTACGAATCTGTTGATAAAATCACCTGCCAGGTTATATGCTACTTTTTATCCCGGAAAATTGCATTGTTCCCACGGGAGAGCCATAAACATACCAATTGCTAATTCTACGCGGACGAAGTCGCGAGCAGAAGCTAAACTTCTTTTTTCTTAACTTCTTTTTTTTATATGACTGACGTCTAAATCGAAGAAACACGAAGTTTGCCGCGAGACATTAAGATAATAGAAGCACTGTGCCCTTGTAAACAGCTAAGATGCTTCAATATTCAATCAAGAAGTCGTTGAGAAAACCTGAAACCTGATAGCCTTTTACGCAGTTAGTAATAAGAATATAGGTTACTGCGAACTCCCGGGACTTAAATCACTTCAAAAATATAAGGTTTAAATTACCCACCTCGAAGTTTTGGCCACTTTGCAGCGGCCGTGGTCACGAATAGACAGCAAATGTAAACAATATATTTTTGAGAAGATTAAGTCGCGAGAATTTTTAATAATAATGAGTGGAAATCCCGAAAGTTATAAAGATGAGATAGATATTGAGGTGTTGGATAAGCAAGATCTCAACGGTTTGAAAATACACGGGTCGCCGTTACATGCGCGTTAGGCATATCGCCATTTCAGGGCGCATTACAACATAACGTGTCAATAAAATAAGTTTATGAAAGAGCCCCAAGTAGAACACGTTTCGGGTCACCGCTCGAACTGGGGCCCTTTATTTATTAACAAGTTACGATATTGAGCCCACGAAACTATTTCGTAACTCTTTCAAACGTTTTTTGTGACTTTTATAAAACTTTAATCTGCTTGTCGGCCCCCTGATGTTATTACGTCAGACACTATACAAAATTATACGATATTTCCACAAAATTCTACGGTTGATTAAAGCCACACGCGGCGAATTACCAAGTTACTGAGAATCAAGGGAAACCAAAATAGAATTCACGAATCTTACAGTCTAGATCCAGACTTCTGTGGGTAGTAACATCGTCACAAAACTCTTGTGTTAATCGTCCCACGCACAATGATAGGTAATCAAGGGCGAAATTTTACATCACAGCCATGAGTTTCAATGGCGTGGATGACGTAAATGCCGCAGCCCCATAATTGCATTGAGCCATGTCTTTATTATTATTTACCAAACTAGACAAGACACTTCAGCCAAACTGAATAACCTTAAAAATTACTCAATTACATTTTACATGACATTTCATTGATAAAATTCTGTAACGGGAGAAGTAAACAAAATAATATGAGGGCACAGCAAAACGTCAAGTCGTGGCGTGAATGAGGTTAACGCCAGCTTTCAATCTTCGTCTGACATCACCTAACCTCTCGCATCACGCAAGGCGTATTTAGAAGGGGAGGCAGGATTTGGCCTCCCAGCACGACATTTTTTTCAACGTACTTGCAAATGCAAATTAATAATCGTTTTTAGTGCAAAATGTAAAAAGCTATTGTAGCTTAGTGCCATTCAGCAGTGGGAGTGCAAGGGATAATAATCTAACCCAATAGGTGGTCACCATAAATATGCAGTGTTTTTACAGTGGTTATTTTGCGCGGGACAATTTTTCGGAGTAAACTGAAAATTGAGCTTGTTCTTCGTACATAACCAAGTTACATTACCAGCACTGGTAAAACCACCGTTGGATGATTAATTTGGATTAATTTAGGTTTATTTTGGATTAATTTAAGTTTAGGTCTAAGCCGCGACATGTTTGTTTTACTTTAGAAATAGTTTTTATTTTACCTTAGAATGTCCTAGTAATGTAACTTAGTTATGTACGAAGAACAAGGTGAAAATTGCACTCTTTATAGATCATGTTGAATATTATCTTGTGCGTTGGATAGTATCGCCTTGAGTTTACTTTTGACCCCGTGGGCAATATTGGAACTAACGTTGCAACCATATCAATGTAAACCGCAATCAATTTTGAATAAAAATAATTGTAAAGAATACATTCTTAAGCATTTTGTTCTCAATACATGCAGAAAAGGCGCGCTCAAGTGTCGTCAGATAAAGAACGTCGGCACTCCGCAAACCGAGATAGTAGCTGAAGATACAGTAGTACACATCTGATATGGCGCGTCGTGCATTTTCGGCCGCGCAGATACGAACAAACTATTCCGATGATAGCCGAAGGTACGATTCAAACTTTTAATCAGTCTTATGTCTTATAGATACAAGGTGCAAATTACAGTGCACCTGTTATTCGTCTCACTCACGCAAGCCACCCCTCTTTTTGAATTATAATGCAGGCCATTTTAACGGTAAATAAACAGTTTATATTTTTTATAAAAAATATAATTTTCCTTAATATAGCCTAATTCAATTGTATTGTATACCTAATAATAATTTAATTAATCTTTATAGTGTGATATTGACATTTTCGTATCGTATAATATAATATCTAGTTATATACATAAAAAGAAAGTCGTGTTAGTTACACTATTTATAACTCGAGAACGGCTGAACCGATTTGGCTGAAAATTGGTAGGGAGGTAGCTTAGAACCAGGAGACGGACATAGGATACTTTTTATCCCGATTTTCCCACGGGATTGAAAAATTCCGAAATGTTGTACTAATAAAGCTACAGACATTAAATTCAGCATGTCTACACATTATTCCTTGATTAGTATAAAGATGCACTTACAAAGGATTTTTTCAAATTTCCCACGGGATAAAAATAAGACTATTTATAACTCAAGAACGGCCTAACCGATTTGGCTGAAAATTGGTAGGGAGGTAGCTTAGAACCAGGAAACGGACATAGGATACTTTTTATCCCGATTTTCCCACGGGATTGGAAAATTCCGAAATGTTGTATTAATAAAGCTACAGACATTAAATTTAGCATGCCTACACATTATTCCTTGATTAGTATAAAGATGCACTTACAAAGGAATTTTTCAAATTTCCCACGGGATAAAAATACGACTATTTATAACTCAAAAACGGCTTAACCGATTTGGCTGAAAATTGGTAGGGAGGTAGCTTAGAACCAGGAGATGGACATAGGATACCTACTTTTTATCCCGATTTTCCCACAGGATTGGAAAATTCCGAAATGTTGTACTAATAAAGCTACAGACATTAAATTTAGCATGCCAACACATTATTCCTTGATTAGTATAAAGATGCACTTACAAAGGAATTTTTCAAATTTCCCACGGGATAAAAACACAAGGTAAATAATTAAGACTATAATTAGTAGATAATATTCCTAGAGGATCTGTAGGTGCTCTAAGAAGGGATTTTCCGAATTTTTTATTTGTGAATTTTCTTTTATTTTTTATTGGAAGGATATGGGCTCATTTCAATAACTAAGGCAATGGTTTATAAAATGACGGTTTAATTAACAAATTATGTACAAATTATAAAGGACGAACACCCTCTATCTCAACGTCACTATGTCCATCGCTGCTACTGGCACTGGCATCACTGGAGCTCGAAGACGATGACGATGACTTCGTTCGGATTTATGATAAATTGATCCAGTCTCTCATCAATGGCTTCTTCAAACGTCATAAATTCGTCCTCACATTTAATAGCATGATCGACGGCTTTTTTCCATTCCTCCTGTCCAATCGATGAAAATTTTTCATTTAAGAGGCGTTGCACTTCAGTCAAGTTCATGGCAACATTAAACTTACTTACATGCCCTTTAACTTGCGACCAGATGTTCTCTATCGGATTAAAATCTGGGTGATAGGGAGGGAGTCTTAAGACAGTGTGGCCGTGAGCTTCCATGATGGTGTCAAGCGAGTATTTTATGTAGTGGTGCTTATGACGTTTGATTATACCGTACAATTCCGGTTTATACGATTTGCTGTCGAAGGGTATATTTTTGCTTATTAGCCAATCTTGCATTGCCTTTTTTGTCGAATTTGAATTCGGTGCTCGATCCTCTAATGTGCTGTGATATGACGCGTTGTCAATAACGAACACAGAATTCGGTTGGAGATTGGGAATTAATTTTTCTTGCAACCATTTCTCGTAATTTTCTTTGTTCATCTCGCTGTGGTAATCTCCACTTGTCTGAGCCGATTTATATATTAATAAAGCATTTGGTATAAAACCACTGGCACTACCGGCATGGACTATAATTAACCTCGGGCCTTTCGAAATAGGTTTTTTTATGCCTTTGCCCTGTGCGTCTGACCACGCTTGTTCTTTAGTATGTGTTGTATGAACATAAGTCTCATCACCATATACAATTGGTCTTCCTTCATGCCGATAGTTTTTTACTTTTCTTAAAAATTTAATCCTTAAGAGCCTAACCTCATGTTTTTCTGCTAGCAATTTTCGGTTGTTCTGAGTTTTTCTAAACTTAAAACCCATCTCTTTGATAATTCTGCGCAGCGTTTCTCTGCTTCCTCTAAAGTCTATGTCGTCTTTTAATTTCTCCAATAGAGATTTAATTGTTACCACCTGTTTTTCAACAAGGTGAAAGTTATAAATTTTTCTGCGTATGGCCTGGTACGCAAAATCGTCCAATTCTTGGCGGTGCGTTAATTTCAATTTGCCCTTTTTCGGAGTTCTGAATGAAGGGCCCGCAGTGCTCGTAGATTGATCGTTTTCCGCCAGAATCCTCGTAATTGTCCTTTTTGAAATGCGAGTCGCTTCCGCCGTTCGGTCAATAACTTTTAAAAAGCGTTCTTTTGAAAAAGTTGTGTTTTTAGCATCTTGAGCTTCCTTCGTCATAAACTCGTGCACATTATGCACGATCTCCCTTGCTTGTCTTTTAAGCGGCCGGCCTCTTTTTAAAGAACTCATTTTGACACTGTCAAGAAATAGAATACTTTTTTTGCCACTATGTGTACTTTTGTCAGCAACGCGTGTACTCACTCGGAAGTTTGGCGACTGACTAACATGCCAAGCGGCGCGCGCTAACATGGTGGCAGCAACCCACCAATAGCGGCACAGGAAAAAGACGCGCCGTGCGTGCAGTATACCGATTGGTCAATTGCATTTCCCGCGCTTCTGAAATGCGTCTTCTGCGCAGGTATATCGGTGAGCCATATCAGTTGTGTACTACTGTACTAAGTGAAATGGATCGCGGAAAGCGCTGGGTCAATGGACGTCGCTTTGTTCCTCAAGTATCCCGTTATTGAAAGGAATTTCCCTTTATCATTTCAAATTGCTATCAAGGAAACGCATAAATTGAAATTGTTTACAAGTTTCTGCTCATATTTGTGTAACGTTATGCCACGAAACACATAAAGGCCCACCGAACATTAGTGGGTTGTTGTGTGAATTATTACTAACACGTTCGCGGCACGCACGTACCGCCGGGCCTCGGTTCAATTTTACGATATTTGACCGCGAACACGCCGATCGTGGTGATCATCCTCACGCGCTATTCGACTCCGATTATGGATCAATGAGAGTGCGTAAACAGCACCTTGTTCAGTAAATGAAATGCTAACTCTCACATCAACAATAACAAGATATTAATCATAAACAGCCTAGGTAGGTACGAGTATACATATTATAATGAATTCACTTCTCTTGTTTTTCTCATCCAGATCCTTGTAGCTAGGTCACAGAAAAGCAATCTTGTATGCCTATAGTCCATATCAAGGTATTGTGGTATTAACTGGGTCCTACAAATTTTCCACAATCTTGCTAAACGTGGCCTTTAGGTCTTGTTACCATAGGCTCTGTCTACCCCGTAAGGGATATAGACGTGATATGTTTTTTTACAAAGGTTACAGCTCCGACGTTCAGAGACCAAATAGGAGACGTTTTGGAAAAAGGTCAGGTCAGGAGTACCCGAAACCGACGAGCATGTATGAAGAGATTGATGAGTGTGGATGAAGCGAAAGAAGTATGTCAGGATCGTAGCAAGTGGAACAAAGTAGTCTCTGCCTACGCCGCCTGTGGGAAAGAGGCGTGACGGTATGTATGTATGTATGTTACAGCTATGACGCATGATCGTTTAAAAGCAAATAGCAAACCAATACTGTAAGTCGTATAAACAAACACAACAAGAACTTTCTGCGTTTATTTCAACTCTCCGGCCCTCCCACGGGGCCCCGCAGCAAATATTGCTGTGAAATTGAACTCTGAGTAAACGCAGCACTCAATCCCAGCGGAGCGGGGGAGAAACATTGGAATTTTATAATAAACTCTATACATCCGCTTTATGTGACCTACTTTCTACATTACAAGTGGCAGTACCTTCAGTTGTTAACTGCATCCTGTTCAACGTGGTCAGTAAGAAAGGGACGATATACATTTTAAATGGCAATGAAGAAGAAAGAACCATCGACAGGTAGTGTTATCGGACGTTAAAGCTCTATTTTGGCTGGTGGCAGAAGCTAAAACTAGCACGACATATCCACAAAACACGTGCGCAAAAAAACTGGAGTGCCAACTTGCTTGTATTCAAACTTAACGTTTATACGTTTAACTAAACGTTTGTAGCATTTACAAGTAGAATCAAAACGTGTCCCGAACGTAATAAAAACTTAATAAAAATTATAATTTTCGATTACTTTCTTGGAGTTTATTTAACTTTATCATCAAAGCAACTCTAGCAGTACTAACAATCTGAGACAATAGTAAACTTCAATTGCGGTCGTGCACGATTTACGGTGCTCCCCTTGAGGGATACCTATACTTTCATCTAGCCGAGCAAACAGAACCTAATTAGAACAAACTGATTGTTCGCAACAAAGTTTTTGTCCCACGGTGCGATGGAAACTAGAAACTGCTTTGATTCAGTTTATCTTTCAGAGTCTACCACTCAGCTGATTAATGCTTTTATAAAACAAACTAATTTTATTTTAACTATATTATAAGTACATAAAGACAAGCCAACATAAACATGCTTTGATATGTTTGTCGGTATAAAACTGGGCTTAATTTGCTTATTTTATTCCTAAGGTAAGGTAAGGTAAGGCAGATGCTGGATGCGGCAAGCTGAAGACAGGGCGCTATGGCGCTCATTAGGGGAGGCCTATGTCCAGCAGTGGACTAATATAGGCTGATGCTGATGATGATGATGATGATGATGATGATTACTAAGGTTTGGTCTATTGAGGTTACCGTGGGATTTTTGACAAGTAGGACGAATAAATAATTGTACAATTTCAATTATGCAATGCACTCGCGCAGGATCCATTTGTCCAAGTTTATTATTTTCTATTTGTGTCGAAATACAACAGAGAAGCGGAGAATAACATAATCGCTTCTTACCTTGAAGTTACATAAAAGCCATTCCGTTTTAATAACACAGAGTATACCGTCAAAGAACGACGACGTAATGTTTATTTCAAAAATATAATAATAAAGACAAACAACGTCGACTCAAATAACAATGATCGCCGAGAAGTCCTTTTTAATGCACAAATTACGGCTTAATTAGAAACAAGCGCGGCTGGGGACCCCATTTGGGATAATTGTTCCAGCTTTGTAGGCTGCAAAATGGTTCAAGCGGACATACTGAACGCAAGGGAGGCTGCGTGAAACACGTTAAAAGTTACGTTAGAGGTCGATCTCGCGAGACCACTATGTAACCAAGAGAGCACACTTATTGCGAGAAAGATTCGGAATACTCCATCCATTTTTTTAAGACTACCTACCGTGTATTATTCCTGTTACATGACTTTCATAACCAATTTCAAAATGTTTATCTGCCATTTTACCGGGACATACATCCTTTACTTCTGAACTAAAATTATCTTATTACAAGGCGTTTGTCTCTTTGACTGGCCTGAAGCTTTTGTCTGTATAAGAGTATTTCCAATACCAGTATACCTACCAGAAAATGTATCAAAGTTCGATCCAAATTAAAACTACTACTACTACAGTCGGTCCCTCATGTCTGAGGATCGTGGTCATCAATTTCTGGTTTTGCATCCTGAACGGATGATCTGCCTCCATCGGCTTCTGTCCTGCGCGTCCTTTACGACTGAGTCACAGTATATATATAAGCTAAAGCAGTAAGGAATCTACGAACAAATCGGTTGAAACGAAACACGCACACAGGCGCGCGCTTTACACGGCCCCTGGGCGGACCTCGTAGTGCCGTCAGTCGCGAGTGCCGCGTTGAGTAGAGCGGTTGTTTGTTACGTGCGCTCGGTGCGCTCAGACAGTCCGCGATCTTTTTCGTGTTAAACATGCCAAGAGCGTATTGCGCAGTCAGTGTACGGCTGCTTGATCTCGACTTTTTCACAACCGGAGCTTTCGTTTTTTAAATTCCCTGCTGATGTTGAAAGATAAGAATATATTATTATTAAATAAAATGCTTTTTCTGTTAAATAAAACGTTAGGCTGTTTAAATGATAAAGTAGTTGCCGTATATTATGGAGCGCGTTTTTGGTGAAAATTCTACTACGGACTTTCGTCGGTATCATCTTGCATCTATAATATACCTAGTATTATTTTATATTACAGGATTACATTTGAAGGATGTCTTGCCAAATACCGATACGTACTTTACCTATACCATAACTTTTTCATTATTTGACAGATTGCTTTCAAAATCGATATCTGGGGATATGGTTAGTCTCAGACATCGAATCCGTTAACGGAATGGGAAAAAGTAGCCGCCATCTTGAACTTTTTATTTATTCGACCGATTGTTTTCAAAATCGATATCTGGGTATCCGGTTGGTCTTCGACATCGAATCCGTGGACGGAATGAGAAAAAGTAGCCGCCATCTTGAACTTTTTAGTTATTCGACCGATTGTTTTCAAAATCGATATCTGGGTATCCGGTTGGTCTCCGACATCGAATCCGTGGACGGAATGAGAAAAAGTAGCCGCCATCTTGAACTTTTTAGTTATTCGACTGATTGTTTTCAAAATAGATATCTGGGTATCCGGTTGGTCTCCGACATCGAATCCGTGGACGGAATGAGAAAAAGTAGCCGCCATTTTGAACTTTTTAATTATTCGACCGATTGTTTTCAAAATCGATATCTGGGTATCCGGTTGGTCTCCGACATCGAATCCGTGGACGGAATGAAAAAAATTAGCCGCCATTTTGAACTTTTTAATTATTCGACCGATTGCTTTCAAAATCGATATCTGGGGATATGGTTGATCTCCGACATCGAATCCGTTAACGAAATGAAAAAAAGTAGCCGCCATTTTTAACTTTTTAATTAACTATTGGATCTTTTCGATGTTGTTGTCAGAGACAACATATAAATTGCAAAGTAGCTTTATTAATTTACAAAGAATTAGAAAAAAACAGTTTTATAGTGCCGTGTCCATCATAGAAACCAAATAAACGTTTGTCTTTTTTTTTAGACAAATTAAGGGTGCCAACCTTAATACTCTTAATTAAGTGTAGCTAGTTACTTTAAAACAGGCGTTACTAGTTGTTATTATAGCGCTAACTAAACAAAAATCTTTACAATTTTATATAAATTAAATCGACAACCCTAACGCTCTAACGGAGCGTAGGTATTTATTTCAAAAAGTATGCCTAGCTTCCATACTGGTCTATTTATTTACTGTGACTGAGTAGAATTTGGAGGATGAGTCTTTCACTTGATCGGCCCATCTAGTCGGTAAACGTCCTCGCAATCGTTTGCCTTCTGCGTTCCCAACTATGATCAGTTTTTCCAAACTGGCATCTCCTCTGTGCACAATATGCCCGAAATACGAAAGAATGCGCTGGTGACATATGGTAGATAAACGGGTTCAACGGGATAAATTCACACTAGGTTAGGCTAGGTATAAAAGGAAAGGAACCACACCAACAGTTTCATAAGCGATTACAGGGAGACGCCCCTTGGGCTAGGCTTTTATCTTATAGAACCTATTGAAACGTAATTTGGGACACTAATGCGAAATCAAAATGTTGGTTACCGTCCGCCCACTCATCTTCCTTAGCTCCTAGTCGAGTCAGCGCAGACATCTTAAGACTTTCATGAATATTTGAATATTTAACACGACTGCGTCAAAGGGTGTCGACAGGCTTGTTTGTTTACCGCCTGAAGCGCGACGTCAAAGGGAAAGGAACTTCTGATGTTGCCCTTCGATGTATCGGCAAATAACTATCCCTTATAAATAGAGTCCATGTCGTCAATACAGAGTTGAGAATGGGTGAAAAATGCTAACATTTTACGAATCACATTTGAATTCTACTTTGTAAATAACGGGTAGAGGTATCAAGTTGAAATTAATTACACAATACTCATGTTTGTCTAGTAAAAATACAAGTCTGAACTGGTATATTCATTCAAAAACTGTGGATACCTATGAGCTATTTCCCGTTGACATACATAGAATTATGAAATTTTTTAAGATGTAGTATAGTCTTACAACAGAAGTAAAAGAAAATAAAATAATTAAAAAGATTTCATTTCCATTTCTAATGAGAGTAACATGTCACTTAGTTTCTTAAAATAAACCTCCAAAGCGCCCAAGTCAAGCGAGGTTTTGCCAACAAAACGAACTTACAAATTTCGGTTCCAGCTGAAAATCAGTGCTGCAGGTGTCTAACACCTCAGCGTAATGCTGAGCCAGCGACCGTTTCACTTTTGTGAAGACAAACTGAACAAGTGAACACTGATGATCTATTTTTCATGTCTGTGTTTTTGTTTCATTTTTATAAAATTGTGTGTAGGTATGCTCTTATTATATGTCTTGCAAAAAGGAATAAAAATGTCTTCTTTCTTTCCTTAAATTTTAATTACAATCTTTGTACGGAACAGTGGACTTAGTTAAGTGGGTTAAGCAGGAGTAAACCAAGCAGACACAGCCCTCCACACTAGGCTATATAAACGGGCGTAGAATTATGCAACAGGGCAAAAAGCAATTCAAATGCCGCTCGCGTACTCCGCTGCATTTGGGTATCTGCATACCAATATAAATGCAATTCATGAGGATGAAGAAATATTACAAGCACGCAAGCTTGATGAAGAGCGAGGTCGTTCCAGATTTGAAATAGTAACATCAATATTAGCTCTCCCATGCTGGTCTGGGAGTGAAGAAAAAACATAAAATGTAAAAGCCCATCGAGGGAATGGGCGAAAATCTTAGGAATCATGTTATAGGCGATGCGGATAGCAACCCATCACTATTTTGATTCCCCTTTCCACCTATACGCCCACAATCATCCTAAACGTGGTCTTAAGGTTTTGTTACCTTAGGCTCTGCCTACCCCGTAAGGGATAAAGACGTGAGATATATACATATGTATGCTACTAATATAAGTTAAAAAGGGCTAAAATGGGCGTGGGCCGGCCATGTGTGCCGACGACACGACGAAGCGTGGAGCATGCGCGTTCTGGACTGAAGACCCTGGCTAGGCAGAAGAAGTGTAGGCAGACCACCTGCCCGATGGTCCATTACATAAGGGATAGGAAACGGGCAACCGTTCGGGATGGAGACCGATTAGAGAGGCGTACGCCCAACGGTGGGCGTTTACACGCTGAAGAAGAAGTAGATAAGTTAATGTGTGTGCTAGGGGCGACTGAAAAACAGTCTGTTTCCCAAGAGACTTAAGTCTGTGAGACACAGGCACATGCTGAGTCGTTTAAGTTTTTGATATTTGGTTGCATTTTGTATGTGTTAATATGTATCTTAAAAGCTGTAGACAAACACCACGGCTGCCTTAGTCTCCACGCCGGCACACTTGCTTTGCGGTGGGATTAGCGAGTGTCACAGTGACAGCGATCCAAACGGACCTTGCACAAGGGGTCCAGCTTTAACATCGTTAATCAATTGTCAATACTCATTAATCTAATAATACTACTTTAAAAAATAATGGCGTGTGCAAATTTCAGTGAAACATAACCTCAAAATATAACAAAAGTTATGAGGGGCTGGTACAAGAGCTCGGGGGTGATCGATGAGTCAGTTAGTCAACCGATGATGCATACCCGTTAGTGCCAGGAAATGCAATGTGGTGATGCGTCACTCGTCGGTCCTGTAACTGAGTCGCTACTACATAAGTTAGTAACCATAGCTAACTACGAGTAGGTACTCAGATCAAATACCTTATTAATTAGAGTTAAACAAAATCTTCGATTTTAAAAATGTTCAGCAGTAACTTATTAAAGTCCAGTCGATGTATCTGCCTGCGACACTTAATGATAAAATTCCCTAAAAATCAATTTTAAGGTTAGAAATGAGAGAGAAAACTGAGATAAGTAGTTGTCACTCGCACAAAGTAAAAATACGAATAATTGAACGAACACAAAGCCTTTTTTGCTTTTCATTTAACGCAGGCAACAATAACAACTGAATATAATCTGCTAAGGCCATAAACCACTTAACAAATTCAATGCCTGCAAAAAAGAATATTTTTATGATTTTTTGCGTTGATACTCGAAGCAATTGAATTGAAGTACCTAGTCTGGGATGAAAGCGAGCGTGCAAAATGAATAAGCGTAATTTGAAAGCTGCTTTAATATATAAAAGTGCTTTAAAATGTTGGGATACAAATCCTTAAATGCAGTCTCTCGCTTAATTTCAATCTTTAAACCCCAAGCCTCGAATAACGCGAAAGCAAGTCATTAAATAAATGCAAATTGGACGAAGTTCATCGACACGTTTTTTCGGTGTTTGCTTTGTCCATTATTCTAGGGGAAATATGCGTCATGATAAAGGTCATTGGACAAAGTATTCAAAGTAATGTTTCTACCAGTCATCAGACATTGCAATATCACGGTACAAGGTCATCAACCTTTATTCCCTCAAAAAGCCTACAGCATTTCCCGTCTCCGTTTTATGTCCAAAATACTTCGTGTTTCGTTTTATGTTAATTGTAACTTGTAACTTCCGTAAATAAGAAAAAAGCAACTACTGACCTGTCTTAACTCAGTTTCTCCCTCATCCTCATTAGTCGCACTTAATGAAGAATGAGGCATTCCCTTCCACTTAATGCTCTCTCGTTGCCCGCACTCAATAAGCGTTCTATACGTTAATATCGTAGGGATAGAAAAGCGTGGGCCAAAGGTCAGAGTGCAAACGGCGTTCCGTTCATAATTTCAAACACGTCATCTCCATAAGCCAATAACTCGCATAGACCCAATATTACACGTACATGTATATGTATGTACAAAGGAATAAACCGATAGCATAGATGTGATTGTGTATGTTACATAAACATTAATGCAAATGCAGCAAATGAAGCATAGACAACGCTACGCGCAATCGTAGCGGCTCTACGTATTTCGTAGACGCAAGCTACACTGTGACGTAAACTGCGGAAGATGACGCTGGGTTTTATAAATTTAATCTGAAAGTAGTGTAACCTCTTTGGTTAACTTTCTTACTTAGGGTTATTACACCCGATACGGGTACAAAACGACACCGAGCGAGGTTTTATGTGTCCCAGATTCGAGCCTCATAATGTGTCAGACGCATTACTCTTAATCTAAGTCGACTTGCCCTCCTTTAAGAATATTTCGCTTTTTCTGGCGTAATACACGCTGGCAAAAAAGTTAGCATTTATTATGAAATAAAATTTAATTCGGGAGCTGTTAGTAATTGAGAATATCTTTCGTGCAGTGAAATTGTGACACAGCGACGACACAAAAAGGTTTGACGGTATAAAGCAACATGGTTTAATTTTCATTTTTTAACTAGTGTTACACAGCTCTTCAAACCAATATCACAGAATATATAATAGTACTAACGTACCAATATCAGGTTCAACAAAACAGGCGTTAAATGGAATTCATTTTCCAATCTAATACAATTTCATTCTTTTATGTCGTATCTAAAAGCGTAACATTTTTCTAGTTCATTCCGTAATCTAGGTTTCACTTCTGTTTCCGACGAGATGAAATGAAATTATATCACTAAGCCCAGACAACTTCGCGAGCGGGTCCCAGCTATTCATCAATCTGTCAGGTCGACTGGCGCGACTCGCACATCACTTCAACACTTACCACTTACTACTGCTAAGCTGCGGAGAATAAAGCAGAGAGAGAACCACAATGTCCAATTTTAATTAGTTTCTTGCGACGCGCCCTAGTTTTTTACGTTTCTGTTTCCACTACCCAATATGTTTAAGATGAAGGTGAAAGCCGAAGCTGGGGTATGAACCAAGAACGCACTTGTCCTATTTAAGTCTAACGTCATTTGCAATTTTAACCGCAACAACCAGACTCTTCTTTAAGGATCCCACGTAAACAATCACATATGTAATTTTTCTGCCACTTAAAGTAGCGGCAATCGACAAACACAAAACCAGTTTGTTTGGCTTGCAGTTTACTGCAAGTCATCTTCATAGAGTGATATTATAATCTAATCACCAACCTACGCACTCAATACCAAAGAGCATTTCATGAAGTGTCGGTTTGCGTTCGGCATGCCGTTGGTATGTTGTTAGTACAGACAACCAATTCAATTCACGCGCTACCACAGAACCTTGTCACAATCACATTTTCATCATTCGATAAGCATTGTTATATACAAATAAAATTATTTAAGTATTTACTAGTAGTAATCAATCTGGTTAACTGTACGTGTGACTTGTGTTAAATAAAAACATCGCCAGCAACGGCTTCGTGGGTGTACGTCTACAACTGTTGTTGTACACAAACTGCAGTATATAGGATGCACGAGTACTCGTACTATGACGTATTTCCGTACTAATTTACTCTCTACACACGCTTTCTGTGGCCGTAATGACGTCGGCAAGAGATAGCAGCTGAAGCGCAAAAAGCAAAACCTTTGAGATCCTTTCCTCGCGCCAGCGTCAATTTGATATCGCGCGTAAGACGGTCTAGAGTTACCGCCACCCGAGCTTGCAAGCTGCTATTCACAAGGAGATAAACTCGGCATTTGACTTGTAGATTCAAGCAAACTGCTGCGCTTTTATGTTACAAGCAGCTTACACTTTGAGCACTTTCATGAGTTGTACTCGTGTTACCAGTAGAATGAAATATTGAGCTGGACGACATCATTTGTCGCTATCAATGTAGCCATAGTCATTTTCGTTCGTCATTAGTTAGGTAACGAGGAGTAGTAATTCATTCACTCGGTAAGAATGACCCAATTATACTCCCACAAAATAGTCTGAGCATGAAAAGGCCCCTAGTAAAGGGGTCAGATTTTATCTAATAGGAAAGGAAAGCCTTATATTCGATATCTTAACTATGGGCATTAAGTCGATTACATGTCTATAGCTATATTTGTATGATAAGTGGCACGAGCTTAGCCCACGCTTTTCGGAGGTCGAGGCAAAGACGAACTCTCTTCATTATGGAAATACCGCCGAACTTGTTACTTTCGAGTTTATCTGAAGGTTTTAGAAGAAACCCGAAACGTGTTCATACTGTTTGATATTTAAAAAATAAACATCCTTATTTGAACGTATTTTAAGAATTGACTATCAGGAGTCCCATCAATCTTCTGCGTACAAAACTTGTAACGGCCATTTTCAGTATTTATGCAAGTGCGTAGGTGCGTTAATAGGGATTTAGCGTTTCATTCCCGAATGGTTTGGCCCTCTTTTTTAAATATCCTCTAAAAATATCAACTCGTTTTTACATTTTCGCTGTTTTACACCGAACCCATTTTTGTTGGTTTATTAAAGGCACACGGGTTACTGATGATGTGCGAGATAAATCATTTTAATTTAAAAAATAAATGGCTTATTTTTAATCCAGTTAATAATAGAACTCTGTTTTCTTAGGACTAAGCAACCTACCTAAAAAAAGGTGTTAGCTCTGGACCTATATTAATTTCATCTTCCGTCTAATTCCTTTTATGTCGTTTCCGCCAGTTTTCCCAAGTTATACAACAATCGCAACGGTCGTATTTCTAAACCTCGTAAATACCCCATGACAGGAGCTGTCAACGTATGGTCCCAGCGACACCTGACAAGAATTAATTCACCCGACTGTACCACCACTAACAAAGAGAATTAGGCGCGAGTGGATTACACTAATCCTCTCGCAATTGTAGGTACTAATTTATTATGTAAATGTGCCATTACGTTTACGTAACTAGGATGTTGGTTAGCCGTGAAATGTAATGAAAATATAGCTGTAAGGTATGGTGCTGCGGTTCGTAATAAATCCTTTGGAACTTTATTGTGAAAATAGCCAGTTATGTTGCTTTATTTTTGTGAATACCTTCATTACTTGCGTCAAGTTAATATATGAAGAGTACAAAATTTAAAGCCTAAATATTTTTTAAACCCAAGGCAATAGTAATATCAAACATTAGACTATCAACTAAAGTCTACATATAGATAGTAATTTTAAATAATGTATGTAAATTAACTTTTGATACCTAGAGTTAATATCTAGATTTGACCAACATTATTTTGTTACTTAAAATATAATTTGGGACAGCATATTTAGTCGTGCTTGAAGGGTTTGTTTACATGTATTTTCCAAAATTTACATCCTCCTACATAATGTTAGTGACTTTTTTTGTTTTTTTGTCGTACAGTCAAGGGCAAAGATATGTATACACCACAGAGTATCAAAAAGCATGGTCATCTAAATGATCATAAATTTGGCAACATATAAAAGTACATAAATTAGTATACATGATTTGAGAGATAACTATGTATACAACATTTGCAATAATATGTCCTCATGTATTAGGCCATAAACTTAGAAACACCGTAAAGTTCAAAAATATGTATACACTATTTAACCAATAATTATGTATATAATATGATAACCACAAATATGTAAACAATCCAAAATTCTATTAACACAACTCTATTGTCAGGAGCTTATGAACGTATTTGCGTAACATCGAACTCTGTAATCTTAATGTAATCAGCCAACCACTTTAAGCTTCAAGTAGTACAACAACTGCTATTCCAAACTCTTTAACTGATAATTACTCTATTTATTTTAAACTAGCTTCTGCCCGCGACTTTGTCTGCGTAGAATTATACATAAAAACCTTCCTCTTGAATCACTCTATCTATAAAAAAAACCGCATCAAAATCCGTTGTGTAGTTTTGAAGATATAAGCATACTTAGGGACAGGGGCGTGCAGTGGGTTCTGACAGAGGGTAGGCATATTGACAACAAAACCCGTATTGGTACAAAGCGTGGCGGGCACATTTACGTATGCTTACAAGCACTGCTTATATGCCTGTAAGGGATGAACGCGTCTGCTTAGGGACATAGGGACATTTGGACAGAGAAAGCGACTTTGTTTTATACTATGTAGTGATCATGACATGTGCCCACAATCTTGCTAAATGTGGCCTGTAGGTTGTAGGTACCTGTTACCATAAACTCTGTCTACCCCGTAAGGGATAAAGACGTGATTTGTGCATGTGCATGTGCATGTGTCATATGTCACTTTTGGATTTTTAATTCCATTTGACTTACCGTTTCTTATGGTTTTTCTGGCGGCTTTTCATTAATTTTGAAGGAGAAAATGTATCGTATAAGCGATCATTTAAAATATAGGATTGTTGCCTTATGCGAGGAAGGTATATCCGTGCCTGATATAGCTCTGCTGACGAATTAGGCATCACGGTAAGAAATATTAAACATGTTAATAATAACGTACTATAGAAAATATTACTCTCTATGCACTTTGTCTTAAGTTTAAGGAGTTGTTTTCTTTATTATACAGTTATTTTAAGTATACTTTGCCTTTTATTAAATAAAAAAAATTAGAAAATAGCGTAGATCGCCAATTACTGTATGATTTGATATTGACGACACGGATGGCTCAGTGGTGAAGCAACCGCCTTCTGAGTCGAAGGTCCCGGGTTCGAAACCCGGCCAGGGCAATGTTTGTGTGATCAACTCGAATAGTTGTGCTTGGGTCATGTATGTTCTATATATTTAAGTATGTATTTATATATATATAAGTATGTATATCGTCATCTACTCGTAACTGGTAGGTACCTTGAGGTTGTTTCGCCTTGTTTCGAAGGTACCCCCCTTGATGCTAAGTTGTCTATCAGGACCCCGTGTCGACATTTCGAGTGATGTTCAGTTCCGTGGTCATTTGGAAGGCAAAGCCAAATTAGCTTCTAAAAAATTGGGGGTGCTCAATAGAGCGGGACAGTACTTCTCGCCAGCCCATCGCCTTCAACTCTATAAGGCGGAGGTTAGGCCGCATATGGAGTACTGTTCTCATCTCTGGGCTGGGGCACCCAAGTACCAAAACCTTCCATTTGACCGCATCCAACGCAGAGCTGCTCGATTTGTCGATAACCAGGCACTTTCAGGTCGGCTCGACTCTCTGGCTGTGCGGAGGGATGTAGCAGCCCTGTGCCGTATTTATCATGGGGAGTGCTCTGACGAACTCTTCGGATTGCTGCCTGCGGCTAAATTCCACTACCGTACTTCGCGGAACCGTCTGTCCTTCCATCCTCAACATCTTGATGGTTGGCAGTTAAGTACCGTGCGTTTTAAACGCAATTTCTTTCCTCGTACGGTAACCAACTGGAACCAACTTCCTGCTGCAATATTCCCTGAGCGATACAATTTAGGGATCTTTAAAAAACGAGCCTTCCTGTTCCTCAAAGGACCGGCAACGCACTTGTGATTCCCCAGGTCTTGCAGGTGTCCTTGGGCGACGGTGATTGCTTTCCATGAGGTGACCCGTATGCTCGTTTGCCCCCTCTTATATAAAAAAAAAACCCATAACAGAAGCCTTCTTGAGTTTATGTATACATATTTCGATACTTTGGGTATACTTTTTTTCCTTACAGGGGAAAGATGGGGAAGTTTCAAATTTTGTTTTTAATGATATTTCAAACAATCTTACCGATTTTCAGCTTGGTGGGAATTTAGGTAACTTTACTCTTATTTTTTGGTCTAATTTGACCGGACTATAGCGTTGGCATCTTCAATCAAAATCAACGAAATCTGAATCTGTAAAATCTGTTAAACATGCCGATTGATAACGTCGTGGTGACAGGTCAAAACATGCGACAAACATATGCAATGACAAGTCTGTACTGTTTTCGTGAATTGTCAAAACATACTTTACAAATTTGTTTCGTGTGACTAGGCCGTAAAGTTGATATTCGCAGATTACATTTTGTATACATATTTTCGTAGCAATTACTGAATCTATATTTAATGACATAAGTATGACTATAATATTTTGCATTATTTGCAGGATACTAATAATGGAGTTTTGATTGTATACAAGTTTTTGGACTTGCTAGGTACATATTTATGTTGCCAGTGTAGTTTGCATATTTATTACCATTTGAATGAGTATATATCTTTTTAACTTTATATGATTACTTATTTTCTTTCACTTTACTTGCATATATATCTTTGCCCTTGACTGTACCTACTGCATACAAAATTAAAAGTCAATCCAGATACAAAATTTAAAAAACAGCCGTTGTAAAGAAAGCAATAGCCTGATCAGAAATGTGACCGCGATCCGCCAGTATCTGACATCTGACAACCCTGACAGGTCATTTATCCTGGAGACGAAGGTATCGACCTTGCCCTAAGGGACACCGGCCAAAACCAAAGACCTTTACAAATTGTTCGTTTAAGTACTAACTTAATTACTTCATAAAATTACTTTCAAAGGCATCTTGGGTTTTAATTGAGTGTTAATTTTTGTGGTTTCGCACGAAATAAAGTATTTTGAGGTAGACCGACATTTAAAGACGCAAAGGAATATTATATTATACACAGTAACGTTTCGTTTTTTATTACAATCGGAATCATCAGCACTATTCATATATGACAGTAAAAAAATTTACATGATTCGTCACTAAACAAATACAAAAAAAATTAACGGAAAATTAACTTATTTTAGACAAATGGTGGTCTGTACACTTTAAATTGGCAATGCCCTGACCCCCAGAGACATGTCTTTCACTCGGTGTAATGTTAACACTGACAACACACTGACAGGTTTGTAAGAGTTACAAACCTGTTATATGAAAATTTGTTTGCCTGTGCAGAGAGACATGATAAAGACAAATGAATACTGTTGAAACCCATGAAACATTGACAACACTGAATCTCTTTAATTTCAAGTCGATAAAAAAATTATTGCATGAACATCATGTCAATGTTACTCAATATTGATTTAGCAATTTCGTAATACTTTAGCTTTCAATCAGGCTTAGCAAACACATTTGTTGGTGGTAAAAATAGCTCACACGTAAGCGCTGCCGTGAGTGGGCTTTCACGACACTAATAATATTGAACAATTTCTTTCGTAACGTCCAAAATAAGCACAGACTCCTAAATAGCTAAGTATATTTAGTTAAGAAAGAAAGAAAGAAAGAAGACATTTATTCCTTTTTGCAAGACACACAAATATAAGAGAATATACACAATTTTATAGCAAAAAAAAACAAGAAAAAAACACAGACATTAAAAATAGATGCTCAGCGTTGTGTGTGCCTTCGCAAAAGTGAAACGGTCGCTGGCTCAGCATTACGCTGAGGTGTTAGACACCTGCAGCACTGATTTTCAGCCAGAACCGTTACGTTCATACCTAGACATTATTGGGAACGTGCGAATTGTATGGTGGGGGTAAGTATAAAAAACGATCACAGAAGTTTCTTGCGGTCATTCTTCTTGGCAATGATGGTCTTTCCGAATGCGCTGGTAGTTTCAAAAAGACATGTAAAAGAGCCCTTGGCGGCCAATTTGCAAAATAAAATTTTCATTTTCATTTTCAGCGCATGCTGTGGCAGAAATGTGCTACAATAGGGGCTTAGTCAGACATGTGGCTATGGAAATGGGTCATTATTAAACTTGCTTTATAGGCTGTTAAGGTCACCGATGTTTGACGAATAAAGTTGGATTGTATTAAATAACTATTGCCAGTTTTTAGTTCTACATTCCTTAAGTGTTCTTCTAAAACCAATTTATTTCTTTTCAGCATAGTTTGGGCTGGACGCTTATTTCGTGTTTTACGCTGTCAAAACCAGTTTTTATAATAACATCCATTTTTCCTTTTACTGTTTGTAACAATTGTCTTTCTACATATTATTTCTTTACTTTATTTTATATAAAACTAGCTTCTGCCCGCGACTTCGTCTGCGTAGAATTAAACATAAAAACCTTCCTCTTGAATAACTCTATCTATTTAAAAAACAGCATCAAAATCCGTTGTGTAGTTTTGAAGATATAAGCATGAAGACAGAGAAAGCGACTTTGTTTTATACTATGTATTTTATATAAAATAATAAATTATTGACGTTTGCGACATGGCGCTACTGTCGTGCACGGTGCCGATAGGCAGGCAAAGATAAATGAGAAATGAGACAAGTGTTGATCTAATCCAATAACATTGTCAGAATTCTCCAATCCGTGTACGCTGTAGCAAGAAACATAGAACTGCACATGCATTTGGTGACGGTGAAAAACAACCTCTTTATGAGCTCCTCCGCATTCTGGTAAAAACCCTAAGAGCTTCCATGATATACTAAACGTGAACGGTCTTTTGATGTTTATATTAAATTTAAATATAAATTATAATCATATTGCCATCCCGGTGAGTTAACATAATCGATTCCGAGAAGGTTCGCTCAATTTAGTTAGCTGGGCTTTTGTCGGTTCTCTTGCTAAATTACCGAAAGGACAATAAAATTAGTCCCAGCAAATATCAGATCTGACCATTTAATATTATTTATTTTATCATATAAATGGCGGCCTTGTAGACATCCTACTGTTACATCAAATTTTCAAAAGCACTATATTTATTTCAAACACACTTTAAAACTTGCTTTGCAGCACCGAAATAGGATTATGATATTTATTACAATGTAACAGTGTTTGTGAGCCTGTGCCTATTTCTGTATCGATAGATTTATAAAACCCTAAATGAATGGAAAAGTATTACACTACTTGGCGATTTATTTAAGTTGCCGCTTACGTCCGGCGTGGTACACGCTAACGTAATTTTTTTTTTATATTCATGACTAAATAGTGCAAATTTTTATCAATATTCTTAAACTAATGCCTAATTTCATTCCTTTACTACTCTACTACCACGGCATTCTGATTCTCTTGCTAAAGGTTTGTAAACAGCTTTTACATACAGCGACGATGCCTGATACCATCTGATACATAAACCTTTCAGCGGGGTTCGCTTTTATACAACACATTATAATTCATGAGATAAAATTACATCTGCACTGTGTATAAAAGCTTCTCAAAGACCTTGTTGAGATAAGTTCTGTTCCAGATTCTAGACACAGCACGCCGTTGAGTTGACAGGGCATAAAGGATATTGGTTCTACACTGTATCGCACAGAACCAAGATCTACTAAAGGTCACGCGAAAATACGCAAGTTTATTCTTTTGTCCTTAATTGTTTTGTTGAGACAAGGCTGCCAGGAATTTTGTCATACTAAGCGTTATTTGCTTAACTAATTGTGTTAAGAAAAGAAACATTTATCTCACTCCAGCATCCCACTCATTCAGTAGAAAGGGCAAATTTAGAAATGGTAATTAAATACTAAATGCCAAATACTTTTAAAAACATCTTTTCTCAAAGCTGCTCTGCTAGAGCCGCGTCAGCTGTGATATTAAATAGTCAATGTATGAAGATAAACGCAGTAAGGTTGTGAGGCAACTTTTTAAGTAAAGGTTAGCTGAATTTCAGTATTAAAGAAAATGTAAACGACAAACGATTAAAAATTAATTGACCGTGAAAAATATGGTATCAATAGGACAACAATGGCGTTTGTTCACGAGTACAAACAAACGTGGCGACGGAAACGTTCACATCGATTGACGTGCGACGGTTCGGCGCCATTGGTCAGCCGCCGTGACGTCACGTGCGGTATCGACCCAACGCCTACGGACGCGCATGCGTCGCGATCTGAGCTCGCATCTGATTGGTTCTGGGCTGGCTTAAGACAATGCATTGACAGATAAAACGAATTTACGTTCGAATTATTAATTTCAAAATTTCACAGTAGAAAAATGTATCAAAATAAACTTTTAGCAGCAATAAGCTCGACAATCATACATAAGGTTAGGTTGTGGCCTGATTGTGGCCAATTTAAATGAATAAATGTATGTCGCTTTTAAATTATTTGAAATGAAAGTTGCCTACCGTTAAAAAAATTACTTTCATTAAAACGTCATTTTCTAACTAAGGCTGGACCATTGACTGGGAAAGACGGAGCTCAAGGCAAGGCCAAGGCCTTCATTCGACCCACAGATATTGCGTCAGGCCGCATCAAACGTACTTGAAAATTTACATACAGACATACATAGGTACATAAATCACGTCTTTATCCCTTACGGGGTAGACAAGAGCCTAAGGTAACAAGACCTAAAGGCCACGTTTAGCATGATTGTGGGCGTATAGGTGGAAAGGGGAATTTTCACCAATAAAACTGGAAACGAGCGATTAAACCGTGACGCAATGCTGCCAACAAAAAGGTTTGATATAGGACTTCGTTTAAAAACTTGTAATTTTTTGTAATCCGTATCCCTCGGGGACTAAAATCGGTCGGTATATTTTATGGCTAACGCGCCTCCCACCAGCGTATTAAATTACAGCTAAAGGGCAGGACAATGTCAAATGCGGATTCTGGATAAAGCTGTTTCCACAACGCATGCCAGCATTTGATTTGTGTCACGTTAAATCCTTTGCAGATTATTCGGAGCTGGATGTCAGTGAAAAAATGTTGCCGTGTAAACGCAGCTTAAGCCAGATTTTTATTTAGCACCCGCATAAACGACGAACCTCGTTCATAAGGCCAAATTATGACACCCAGACTGAATATAAATTGATTGATTATAGAGCCATTTACATAAAAGCAAGCTTTCTATCATGGTTGATGATAGTGAATGGACTATTCGAAAAACATATATGAATATGTAGTACGTTTAACTATTTTGTATCGACGTTTTAAAAGATAGGTACTAAGCTTTTACCCCCGGGTTCATTCCCGTAGAATATAAAACTACTTTTATTCACTTGATTTAAATTTTTAAACTGAGACAGTTTCAGCCTTTTACAACCATTTTAAATATAGTTTTGAATTATAGTTCATTTTTAAGTATAAAAAAGTATTCGTAGCAAATCACGTTATTATTTTTTGAAGAAATTCGTAAAACCTTTTATTTTCGACCAACCAAAAATACCCCAATTAGAAAAAAGTTTGTTTTTTATCTACTTTTTCTATAGTATATTCTAAAATCTATGTACTAAAATAGTCGTTACATATGTAATTCAGCAATGGGGCAAGAAAGGAAATTTATAATGCGGGCCCGTAAATGTCAATAAGTTATGACTTCAACAAGGCACCTATACAATTATATTCAGCTTTTTGGTTAAGACAAAGAAGAAAAGGGGTATTATTTTCACACGGTTATTAGTCCAAACTCGGGTGACTAAACTGCAAAAAAGTTCACATTAAATAACAAGAATGTTATACAGCGTGGCCTTTACAACGTGGCTCTGTCTACCCCGTAAGGGATAAGGTATATATGTATGTATGTTATACAAGCTGTAAACGTAAACAAAGCTTATGGCGTGAACATTAAGCTTGCATGAAACAATACGCGCTGAACCCCCGCGAATATATGTTACCTTTAGATATTCTAGCAGCCTCCTTGGGAATTGTGAACAAGACGAAATAAACCATACGGTTCTCTGTAATAAACACGATGGTATATCGCCACACTTATTTTACCATTCATTAAACGTAAATACTTCATGGTATATTAGGTAGCCCCACGAGTTGTCAGCAATGAATAGTTTTACGATTTTCGTGTAGCATATTACTGTTTCAAGTTGAACCTATTCACCTATGCATACTAATTTAAATAATCCCTTTATTCGTAGAAAGTTAGCCTAGCTAAATGTCAAACATCTAATTTTGAATTTAGTAGGTAAATAAATGATTAATCTTCTATAATTCAAATTATGGTAGCAAAAATTTTTTTTTAATCATTTCTTGATTATGTCTGTGGTCGCGTGTCTTTGAATCGAAAGAATAACTTAAAATAGTTAAATTGTTGAAGAATTCATTTCACCCCTTAGTGCAATTCTTTGGTTAAAATAACTCCAATTCGCTGTTTAATGGTCAGTGCACTTGTAATAAATCTCTTGTGTATTTTACGAACGAACTTTTAGGATTTGAGACTGTACCTACGCAACAAATTTATTGGGGTCTGGATTTCACAGACAGCAAAAAGTAACTCGTGTTACCCACAATCCAATTTATGTTTGCCTATCCAAAACATGAACGTCTAAAATTCAACAGCGATGAAGTCCACAAATTTCTACGAAACATATGTGTAGCGAAAACCGTAGTGTTTGAATTTGTACGAGAACATAAAACGAATTTTATCGTTTCAGCTCGCACGCATTTTATAAATTATATTTGCTCTGAAATTGACTTGAATTGTTAGGATCCAATGCGCTTGAAGTACCTGCACAGAAAATTGCAAATTGTATTTCCATTTAATACTGCAAAAAATGTAATGTTACAAAAATTAATGTATAGGTAATTTTATAAACGATTGGGTACCGTACTGAGCCATAAGATTAGTCACAAAACATTTTAGTTCGAGTATTATAGCACAGCTTAGAACATTTAACAATCAGCAAATTGTAAATCACCACCTTGCCAGATTGATTCAGCTCACGTATGCCCGCGACAAAATACTAAAATACAGAACATCGCGCGTCCCAAGGCGACGGTATGTTACCTTTGTTTATGTCATTACCCATCCAGAGACAAGCGAGGACGTTGTAGATACAGGTACAATGTCGGAGGGCCACGAAGGTTTGTTTTTCTTGTTATTTGCTTCATGGTTTCAGTCAAAATCTGCAATATTTTTTCATCCACCACAATAAGTGTCAAAAATTATTCTTGCTTGATGTAAAATTGACGTTGTTGATTGATAATTAAAAGAAGAGACTTCGACGTCACATTATATGTCAATAAAAAAGGAACTTTTAACTTAGGCTTTCAATTTCAACCAAAATTAAAGGCTGGCCTAATTTAATTTCCGGGCAGTTTCTTGATACTATTACCCTATAATAATGCTTCTAGACCTGCCTCTTTGGATGGAGTAATAACCATATTTCATTCCCAGAGGGGCAGACAGGGACCAAGCCAAAGGTTGTATAATATTAGTAGGGTAGGCTACTCTAAATAGCTTTTAGGAATTCCTAAGTTATTATCACCGACGTTGACCACCGTTGACGGCTTTTCCTCGGCACTTATGTAATTACATACAAAAATATTTACTAAACTGTTGGAAAATTACAAGAATTCGTGGTCCGGTGAAAATTGTCTAGACACTTGTGATACGTATTTATTGTTAAGTAGGTTTCTGTTCGAGATCAATAGAAACCTCGTAAAGCCTGCTTTTGTATGGACATAAAAGGAGAGATCACTGAAGTAACTTTAACAATTGACAATCTGTTTGAGAAATTGGGCATTGTGAAGTTCAAGATGTCTCCAGCTTATTTATGGGATAAAAATAGCCGCTCCCGTTTAAAAAGGTTACCCTGAAGAGCACTTATTTTCCGCAGTAGCTACTGAACTTAAATTTAACATTCGTTTTATAAATATCAAGACAAGTGGTAGAAAAAAAAGAAGACAACAAAAAATTAATATTAAAACTGGCAGCTAAAACGTATTAACGGTTCCGAGGAAAAAAGCTAACATTGAAGTGAGCACAGGCGCCGGCGAGTCGCGACCGGCGGCCAATCAACGCAAACGTTGCCTATTCCACCCCTAGACTTTAGAAACACGCAAATATATACAATTTTACATAGAACACTGGAAAATAGAGCGTTGTTTTTAGCTACTAAATACGGTTCGCAACGGCGCGGCATCATGATGTTATTTTGGGTTACTGGTATCTAATACCTACATAGAATGGCCTAGTCGCCTCCTCATCTAATATTGTACTATGTACTATAATATTATACATAATATGTGTACCAAATTTCAAGTCAATCGGACCAACCGTTGAAGACTTGCCTCCTGCGGAGACGGTCCTGGCTGGACCACCAAAATTCTACAACCAGATTATTGTATTGTCACCTGACTTACACAAGTATGCAAAATTTCAGCTCAATCCAATGAAGATATCTGCTTTAAAATTGAGTCGCAAGATTCCACTCCGACACATACCTACATACATATACTAATAAAGCTTGTAATAATAACTTGAAATAAAAAGCATCAGATCGACGTGATTTATTGTATAGAGGCGGAGTAGGGCTATACTTTTATCCCAGGAAAACATCTAACTCTTCTGTGAAACATTAGCGCCATCTGTCGGGTAATATATTATCATTTTCTGGGTCGATACTACAAAATCTAACCCAATGCGAGCGAATCCGCGGGCGTAACGCAAAATCCTCATCGAGGTCGTGTGGAAACCCTCTTTTCTTGAGGGAAATCCTTACCTAGCCGGCATAATTTAACTAAATTGATATTAACCTTACATTACCCTAATCCTAATTCCGCAAGCATTTGTTACCTAAATAAGATGAGTAGAAGTAGAAGTGTATAAATACATAAAATATATTACACAAATGAATACAGCGACACTCTTAGTAATAGTAACCCTATTGTCCCTTTTGCATTTACTCCTTCTAGACTTTCAAAGACATTTTAATCGACGATATACCACAACGAGGCCAATCTAATAGGACTAAGGCAATAGGGAAAGTCTGAGTAAAGAAAATATTCACCCACCAGAGAAGACGTACTCCCACACGATAATAGGTAATCAGCGTCCCCCCTACCGCATCCCCACTTCGCGTGACTGCAGCCATTACGTGAACCGTAGACGTGAACGCACCAATAGCGTTACGAGAATAACGAGCTTCTGAAGAATTTGTATGGACATCGCTCAGAACCAAATCACAGTGACTTGTGTAATTTAATGTGACATTTACTATAATAGTTCGCAAAAGTTAAATCCATATGTCATATAAAGAATGTATATGGTAGCTCATCCTCTGCAGTTTACAGGGCACAAAATTAAGATGGCGCAGCCTGATTCGCTAACATGTTGCCAATACGTAAAACCTTTGTTATTTCCATTCTGTAAAATTATTTTAACGTCACATTGTGATATGATTAACCCACGGAGCATACCCGAATATAATATCGGTTCAGTTCAGGTGACTGAGGTGCCATCTGGTGTAATATAAAACCAATTAGAGAACGCAGCTGACAAAGCGGCGTTTTGGCGGTAAAAGCGTAATTAGTACGTCACATCGGAGAATTTATTCCTCGCGGCTTAGGGTCAACTTGTAAGTTACGAACACCGAAATAAAAAATAATAAAGGTAAATTAATCTTTATGTTGGGGCCGTAATGTTAAGAACTTTTTCCACTTCGTTTAATTTACTTTATTTATTCCTCGTTTAATCCTAATTATATCACTTTGGAAGCTGTAACGTGGGTCTTTCTCTCAAGTAATTTTTTGGGAAGTCAAATTAGACTTGCCTAGTAAGGATTGCCTAGTAAGGAAGCAAGTATTGCATCAGTGTACTCGTAAAATAGAACAGACGATTCACTTAAAGTAATCGATGGTTTTATTAATCAAAATCTACCACCGACAGGTACGACCTACTTGAAGCTTTCAACCTAAATCCTTGCGGAATAGAGTTTTTTCTCTGCGAAACTAGGCCGCACCACAGCCGTTATTGTCTCGCAGGGCACTTTGTCGTAAGGCGTTGCTAAATAATTTGCATTTTATAAAATCCTTACCCTTGCAAGCCCTTGAAGAAGTGTAATGTCCTACATAAATTTGAATTTATTTTTATGAATGAAACTTACCTGTGAGTGGTTTTTAATGCACTTCAGGCTGGACACATCTGCAACAAAAATAATATTTAATTCACTGTTACAAATCAGATAAATCAGGTATGGACACTAAATTAATTTTAATATACCTCTGCTCTGTTAAGATTCTATAATCATACATAAGTTCGTATATAGATGTATACTTTTTTACATCTTGCAATGTAAGTATTTGTAAACATTAATGCATATTTTTATTCTAGACTGTACAGCAGCGTAATTACGCCATAACTATACGGATCTGTTATCTCATAAAGCGCACTCCTCCCAAAGCAAATTTTACATTTGCAATAGTACCTACAGAAAAGTTCGTGCTTACAATGTATCTCAGTGTGCATGCCTGACGGTACAAAGCTGACGAAATACGTACTCGTGTTTCACACACGTATATGTTATACGTACGATTCATAAAATGATTAGTCGTGTTGTGTATATACTACTACTATATTTATTTCACAACATTTATCACGAAAGAAGGCAAATTAAGGTACTAATACATATCGGTATTGCCATCAAAATTGCTTAAGGAAATCGTAAGCAGGTAACGTCCTGCGGTAAGGCCGTAACACGTTTTACAGCCATTCGCGCCGCCTATAAAGGCAGTACTTAGCGGCACCTACATCTAGCACTTCCACTTTACGGTACATTACACAGTACGTGACTGAACGCATGATAAATAAAAGAAGACATGCATTGCGGACTTTAGTTTAGCAACACGGAGATAAAGAGATTTATCTCAAGGGACTACAATATAAATTAAAAACATAAAAATGGTTTTAAGTTTTAAAGTGCTTTGTTGTGGCACACGTGCGCAGTAAACGTGTTAATATTCGTAGCGGTTAATAAGTCGTAGCGTAGTCGTAGCGGTTCGTAGCGGCCCTACGAAATTGAGATGCTACGCCAGATAGTAGATAGCTTGGCTCAGCTCAGCTGCAGCTCATTAAAAACAAATAATTTGATATAACAAAAACAAACCCTAAATATAGCGAAAAGCCACTTCGAATGAACCGAGACATGGCCTACATTCGGGTCAGCAAGGCCTTTAATTACTGTATGAAGATAATCGATCAATACTACACAATACACGTTACTCATCAACCGCACTCTAGACGCACGCTGTTAAACAGTTGCAACAGACACACGTGCACGTAAGTAAGGCACGTGTACACAGTAGACATCTAACTAAACGTGCCTCGATTGACCAAAACACGCGGCCACACTATCCCTTTACTCTGTACAGAACACGTGTCCAAGGAATAACCAAACATGCTAATCAAGTGGGTTAATATTTCAGTGTTGCGAACCTGCCCAAAAAAAAATCATCAAAGCAAAAAATTATGTCAACTCTAGAAGTCTGTATTGCCAGTCAACTTTAATTGCCATAGAGTAGGTATCTTAAAAGAAGTTTTAAGTAAGTCGTAGGCGTGATAGTGCTATTATAATTTGCCTATGGATTCTTAGCAAGAAACCATTCGACCCCCTTTCGGCTTCAGGCATATTTTTGTAACAACCTGTACAAATTGAACACAAAAGAATCTTCAACGACTTATTGACTTTCATCAATACATCCGTATTAGCCTTAGTGTTCTCAACAGCTAATGTAGCTATTTCGAAGAGAAACGAGAACACTAGTGCTTTGAACATTTATATCTTCAATCTTCGTGAAACTGTGAGCAGAGCCGGCAATGTTGCCAATTCAATCCACTAGAAGTCCTGATCATTAATAAAGAATATTCGTTTGAAGTTCAAAACCCAGTCCAAAAGTCATACATATAATAAAGATCGTTTTAACTTTTTCTTCCGTATAAAAAGTAACAAAAATAGACAGTAAGAGAGTTTTACTAAGAGTTAATTTAACAATAACATTAACCATAACCGGCAATTTTGACACATATATATCATGGGTTTTCTGACAAATATACGTCAAAATTAATAGTTATTGTTAATGTTATCGTTGTTTTTTCTTGTTTTTTTTTTTTTACCGTGTTTTACCGAAAAACGTTGCCGACATTTTTGTCACAAAATTATTGAATACTGTATTTATTACTTTGACATTGGCGAAATCATCGCATCGATCGATGGGGCCATATTACAAAAAGAAGAAGAATGTTATTGTTAAAATAACTCTTAGTGCAACTTACACTAAGAATATTTCATTTTAAGATCAGGACATAAACAGACACATTTCCTAGTTTAGTGTGAGAAACTATAAAGATTTCTGGATTTTTACCGTCAGATAAAGTTGGCAACACTCCGAGCGTCAGCAATCTAGACGCCACGTCGAGCCCTGGCCCCGGGCCCCCTCCCACGAAGAAGGCGCCGAGGCAGCGGAGGCGCCGAGCCCCTCGTATATTCCAATAAAGAAGGACAAGACTCTAATAACGCGACCCGAGTAAGCTCCCAAAACGACACCTCAGACTTTTCAAACACACCTGCCAACCCAAAACCATCCTTACCCTCTAAGAAAACAGTCCAAACAGAACCACCCGTCTCTCATGCAGTATAAATACGAAAAACAGAATCGCACGTCCGGTGAAGTTTTTAAGAACGTAGGTCGAATATTAGACAAGGTTCAAGTAATGGAAATTTGATAACACGTGGTGAGAGGAATTAGGCGAGCACCTGCCGAGACGTGAGCAAGGGGAATATAAATAATTCGATAAGCATCAAACACGAAGTTTTTCTGGGAAAGAAAATGAAGAGAGTATTGGAACGGCGGCCTAATTACGGCAACTTCACAAGATATCATATTTCAGCCAGTGATACTTCCTTGTTCATAATAGGGCGCGGTATCTAATAAGGTTAGACTATGAATTAGTTCTGATCTGGTAACAGATTCTAGAATAGTATCTATCTGTTACACTTAAACTGCTGGGCTGATTTAGTTGAAATTTGGTATACAGAATTTGAGTGCCGGGGAAGGACATAAGATAGTTTGTATCCTGGGAAATTGCATAGTTCCCGCAGAATAGCGATAAGCGAATTCTGTGCAGACGAGTCACGGGCAAGAACTAGTAGGTAGGTACCTAACCCATATATTGCTGCTAAAGACTAGCCTCCTTATTCATAAACGCTCTGTAGGCTTCTGATAACTTAGCAATCGTTTATCCTTATCTGTCACTTTGTCATTTTCACAGATAAGGACAAATTGCTAAGTTAGCAGAAGCATATAGAGCGTTTATGAATAAGGGGGTAGATATTTACGAGTACAAGTATCGGGATAAGAAATATACTAATAATAATATAATAATAAAATCTTTATTTCGGACCAATAATCATCCCTAGAAATTGTTAGTAACTTACATTAAAACTTTAAAATGTAAAGTTAGCAAATAAAACACCAAAAATATATAATTTACAATTTACTTAAAATATGATCGGTATTGTATGTAGAAAAGCTCAAAAGTATCAATAATTACACCGCCTCTTTAATTGTCGATATTAAGTATCGATGATTGGATCATAATCTCAAATAGTTAAATAGGTGCCTAAATATTTACTGCTATTAAAAATATATAGAAATACCATAGTATCGATAAATATCAATATTATATCGGTATTTTAACATCATCACCAACACCAACAATATCATAAATAATAATAAGTGACGTTCACAGACCACGGTGACCTAAGTCAGCAGGTTCTTACGTCATCATGTTTTTCATATACAACAGAAAAAACAACGTAAACGCCCGGCGCTTCATCCCTTTGTTTGTAATCGCTCAAAGAACATAATCTGACGGATCCCCCGCTTCATTAAACACAAGGTGTCTAAAGCAACGCTCTCCAGACTCTTTGTCGTCTGGTGTCGCGTTTGCTTGCAAACGTCAGTTAGGTACGAAAGGAATAAACTCAGTAGAAGCCTGTAGTGTAGAGTAGACTCGTTTAGTCGCACATTCTCTTGATTCTGCTTTACAGTGTTGCACTGCTGCACCGGTGAATGCAAAACTACGCGCAGTTTTAGAGACCTGACGTACTGTTTCGTTAACTACTTCAAAAATACTGCATATAGCTACACAATTTTAGTATTTCACAAAACTCCTAGACAAATTAAAATCTTTAGCGTCCAACCGACAGTACTATAAATTTATATGGGATAAGTTCGCCTTTGTGCATGTGTGTTGTCCTGTACTCATCTTTTTCTTGTGTTTTATGTACAATAAAGAGTTATACATACGTACATAGATACAAGTAACAGTATCTAAAACAAGCCTATTCTACCCGGAGACAATGAAGTATACCCAATTTACCTGTATACACGGTGTAGACTTATGTTATGCCAATACGTGATAGAATATCGGTAGGTCTCTTTTGTTTCAGCCGCTTCATACGAGCTCGAGATTACAATGAGGCAAAACTCATTTATTTTCCACGACAAAAGCTGCTGAATACAAGACGAAGCTTCATTATGCAGAAATAAATTAAAGTTTGATGGGAAAGAATGAACGAAATGAACAATTCAAACATTCCTTTATACCGCCGCCTTAGAGAGTTTTATTAGTTTTCCTATGGGGTAAAATTGTGTTACTTCGGAAAGGTGAAATTGAAAAAGTCCTTGTCGGCAATATCAATAATTTTCACACGACGTTATCTGATTTTCAATTTTTTCTACGGATATTATTACAGTTTGGTGTTTTAGCACGAAAACGTGTCGTTCCTAAATTGTTTGTTCGAGTATAAAACTGTACAACCATAGAAAAACAGAATGCTTCAAACGCTTTGGAAATCTTTCGTCCCTACCCGGTACAAGAAAACAATAGGCACTCTTTTACCCTAATATTATTTTAGTAATGACGTCCATGTACCTACCTACTCCCACGTGTGTAACACTTGTCTTAATACTTGCTGAAAAAGAAATTCGGAACACTTCAACAGGATGCTGGGTTAGGTTAGTTAGAACACTTCTTTTAATGTTTTCCGATTTTTTTTAATTGTGGTCGACAAATGTTCCCACAAATCAGTAAATGCTTACGCACATTTTTTGATACAACGATTTAACATGAGCCACACGTTTAGGTATCCTTTATTTATGACCTCTATCGATTTACTAAAGTTCCGTGAATTTATTTGCAGGCATCCTATCTTATTCCGTCTAGACAGGTTTAGGTTCCCCTAGGACTTTCTGTTTTATTAGCCAGACCCTAAATATAGCATCAGTTAGGAGCAGACAAGATGCGGGACCTAAGTTTATTTAACAACCAGCAGTTGTACTCTCAGAATAATATTCCAGATAATGCCCAGGATACATGACACGGGTTTTAAATAGGTAGGTACGAATATGTGGATTACAGATGTAGATGTCATGGAACGTAAGTTATTTCGTATGAAATCAAAAGAGAAAAATACATGAAAACATGAATGAACTTATATATATTATGATGCAGAGACGGAGGACCGTTCCATTGCTCTTTGAGTAGACTGCAAAAACAAAGGAGTTTTCTGAAACGTATGATTTACTTAGCAAATATTTGAACCAAGCCCCGTAGCTAATAAACGCCCTCAAATAAACTTAAAAGCCTTTCGAATAGCTATATAAAGTATATATTTATTTATACTCTAGTGATGTAGCGATAAAAACTGCTGCATAGCAGTAACCGATTCCGATATCGACTACCCAAACAAATAATCGGCGTCTTCGGTACTCGACTGAGACATTAATATCAAGATTGAAAATAAGTATTTTTTATTTTTTTGTTTTAACAAAACCTAACCGGAAACAAATAGCGAAGTCCACTTTGTAAAGTCTTCGCTTTTTTTTTCAAATCACTACCTCCTGAACTTACAAACCTACACGGAGTTAGATGAGTACCGGTTCATTATAAACATGCTATCGTGTAGTAATACATAAAATCAACATTACTCGCCTTTAAAATTAAACTCTAAGCGGAGGGTATGTTTTTATAAATATAAAAATCAATTTATTTTATTTTTCCGATATTTTGGTATCGGTGCCAACACATCACTGCTATGTAGCTAATATATAAAGCAATTTAGCGAATGACTAATAAAATATACTTTAACAAACATTAAGTCGTTCGAGGTTAGTGAACGCCTAATGCGTGAACTTCAGTCGTGCCCGCTACTGCTATAGCTGTATACGAGCTGTATTGAGTGGCAAAGCGCCCGTTACAGCGCTATTTAGCAACTTTGCCACCTCTATTAGGAGGTAACGAAAAAGTTGAGGTACTTAAGAAAATTCGGCGTGGAGGGCTGACAAACGCGAAAGTGAAGGCGCTTGCTCATTTCTCCGTATTTTTATGCAGCTAGAATGTGTAGGCAAAGACAAAATAAATATTATAAATACACCTTTAGTGCGTAAATCGAAACCAAAATAAGAATTTGAGATGTTCAAAACAGAGTACAATAATGTAACAGCAATACAATACAATCGATTTTCCTTTTGGGATTGTAAACAAAAATTTCGCGTACAAAGTAACATCTGCAGAACGATATTCTATCTATCTATGCCTTAAAAACAGTACCGTGCGTGACTGACCGACTGACTGACTGACTAACAGACAACGCATAGCCAAAACCACTGGACCTAGGAACTTGAAATTTGGCACACGTATATCTTGCGTATCCTAGAGGAGCCAGTAAGGGATAAGGACAGAAATAAGTGCATTCAACTTCGGGGCGGTTTTAAAAAAATATTTCACTAATAGAAAGCTACACTGATTCTGATTGACATATAAGAATTTTTAAAATATTTCAAAACAGTTATTTCTATCCCGCGGGAACTTTACACTTTCTCGGGATAAAAGTAGTCTATGTCAATAAAAACAGTGTAGCTTTCTATTAGAGAAAGACAAGTTACTTATAAATTGAACGGATTTTGATGCAAACTTTACTAATCTGTTGAGAAAATCACCGGCCAGGTTATAAGCTACTTTTTATCCTGGAAAATTGCAAAGTTCCCGCGGGATAGCGATAAACATGTCAATCGCTAATTCTACGCGGACGAAGTCGCGGGCAGAAGCCAGTTATATACCTAAACCTCTTCACCACTAGGAGCCGCCGCTCTTTCAAGTGTGTGGCAGTAAACTACCTGCTTAAGAGCTTTTAATAGGTTTTAGAGTGCTCTGTATTGCGTTTTGTTTGCTTTACTTACACTACCGGGAACTATAGTTCGGGTAGCGATAGTTCGATTCCCAGGGACGGACATAGGATAGTTTATATCTCGGAAAATTGCATATAGTCCATGCAGCCACCGCCTGTTTCTTTAAGTGATTAATAACAGGCTGAATCTTCGTGAGTTCGTTCGGTTCGACGAGACGCCCAAGTTTTTCCTCTGTGCACATTCTCAAAGAGGTAGGTAATGTAGTGCGCAGATGTAATACATGTCGATTTGGTAGGGTGTCGAAATTATCTGACTAACAGTAAGTAAATTTTTTATTGAAATTTTAAGATAATATGATAATAAATTCGGAAAAACAATTGTTCTACAAAATCGATGGTTTGAGTTGGAGCTTGGAACGTCCTCCACGCCGAATATATCGAAATAACGAGGTCATAAAAATTATTAATAACCAGCTGATTTTTTGTATGCAGCTTAGTAAATATGAATGGCCACAAAGTCCTACAAATGTAGTGGTAGGTTTTCCTAGTCCCACACTTGAAAGTTGTCGATTCCACGGAGGCGGTGGTCGCGAGATAACAATAAACGAATTCTTTCCAGTCTTTGTGTTATTCCAGAGATCAAATTTCTTCATCAAATTTCTTTCAAATCCGTCCAGCCCTTTCAGCCTTTAAGCGTAGTAACAAACCCAAAGACATTCACAAACTTTCACATTTAAAATATAGAAAGGTTTCTTGAGTAATACAGCATTATTATGCTGAACAAGAATAACAGTTCGGATATGAGCAGATCTCGGTAAAGTCACACGCTCTCCCGAGGAGATGGGTAATTTCCTGATTCGATTGAGAGTTCGTCAACACTTCCTCGTCCGCTCTTTCCTCAATAACATAAAACGTGTCGCTTAGCCTTCTGTTTACGATATAATAAAGGTCGTTGATCTCGTGAATGTGGCGGATTAAAAAATCCTGATACATTTAAGCGGAGACGTTTTAATCAGCTAACCCTTTTATTTTTAGAAGATGCGGCGCCATAATGTGGAGCTTACGATGGTTCTAACTAAATATGAGAAATATAAATTTAAGGCTATTAAGTAAGTCTAGACGACATAACATAAACATAAGGTTATCGCTGCCAAAATAGAAAGGGTGGGTTAAAGCTACTGCGTATATGCCGAACCCTTCTGCGTACAAACGATGGTATGGACATGGAACATAAATATAAGTAAAGGTACGTTACGCAATGCTGGGAAGTAGGTACCTGCGTTTCACTTAAGTAAATTAATACGTTTTGTTGATTAAGCTACGTTTTAAAAGTAATAGACAAAAAAAACTAAAATCTAAGAACATACATCGCATCACATAGAGTAAAAACTCATATGGTGAACAGCAGTCGATCGGGAAATTCCTTTATCACCCTCAGATTCATTGTCATTTAAAGGGCTTAAAACGCCAATAGACTTTTTCATTTACAAGTCAACGACAATGAGCCTTATTGTTTTTATTCTCATGAATGAACGGTCATAAAAATTGTTTAAACACTTTCTCGATCCACTACTCCTTTTGTAAAATAGCATTACAATTCAAAATAAAATGAATCGTCTTGTTTTCTTCATGTAAACTGACCTCTGCAATGCAGTCAGAGGACTAAGACACGGTAACCCGCGGACCTAAATAGTTTATGGATCCCCCAGCGAGTGCATTCACCGCGCGGTGGCGTGCGGCGCCCGGCGCGATAACCCATCGGCGGAGATGCCCACACTGCCACTGTTATCGGGACAAATGTTCCTAAGACCCCTCGCTCCTAAAAGTTACAGACCAAAGATCATATTATCCAACGCGCGGGTTCTCGCAATTGCATTTACCGTCTCTTTCTATTTTCATCATATACCGTTTGACAGGTAGGAATGGTGTAGTATACCGAGTGCGCTAGCCGCTAGACAATAAGGTCCTCGTTGTAACCAAATAATGTTACGTTTGTGTCAAGCAAGATATTACGTCATAGACAGATAACAAAATAATGTTGCAGTTTGATATTATATTAGTGTTAGTAGTTAAGTCTGATGACAAGAGTTATATTACTTTTTTTCCTTAGTATTGTCATAACATATTTCCCACTAAGTTATAGCTGTTAGAACTGTTGATTCTAGGTTAGCAATTACTCAATCACATTACTTGAACTGGAAAAGTATGATTACTGTATTGATTGTTTATGAAGTTTAGACTTGTTTAATATGATTTAGACGTGAAATGCCTCCAATGATATAAATAAAAAGTAATTATTATTACTTATACATATATACATAAAAATGTATATCAATTACTTTAAAAGTTCATTCTAGCTGGCACAAATGAAAACCAAAGATTTTTTAAACTGCTTAATACTTTGAAATACATACAAGATTTAAATTTGAAAGTCAAAAAAGTCCCTGTTAGTCCTGTGAAAATTCATGACTTAGTCACCCTATTACAAAACATGACCTATCTCTATACCCCACACTTTCCCACTACCAGGATTGCCACCTTGTTATTAAACTCGTAGTTGTGCATAATGCAATTTGCATTTTGAGGTAGGTCTAGCTTAAATCATTAGGTGAACACATGGCACTCCAAATAATATGGTTGTTTATTACATGGAGTTACTTCTGGGAAGTTCCTATTTAAAAAAAGTGAATTTAGTGACAGTATTTTTAGTGTTATATAAACATGTTGACTGATTAGTTTTACAATATCATAATAATGTTTGTCATTTGTTTTCCTTTTCAGCTCTTTCCATGAATCTATAACTGGTAGAAGCAAATCTCAAAAGACTGGCACGCAAACCAGCAATCAGGACACACAGTTATGCATTATGTAGCATAGAATAATTCCTGATAACTGTCAAAAGTAGCCAAATTGACATTTCCTGCTTTGAGGTAAACATATAAAGTCAATCCGTTTTTACCTTTTCCTCTAAAATTAGATATGATGTAGATATGCACACTACCCATGACACAATACAATACAATATAATACAGTGACTCTTTATTGAACACTACAAAATCACAATACAAGAAAAACAGATATGTAACGAAAAATATGTGTTATCCAAGCAATAAGCAACCAATCCCAGGCAACCCAAGATTTTTTAAATAGCAACAACAACTAGCAACCCACTATTTTGATTCCCCTTTCCACCTATACGCCCACAATTATGCTAAACATGGCCTCTAGGTCTTGTCACCTTAGGCTCTGTCTACTTCGTAAGGGATAGACATAATTTATGTATGTATGTAAAAAAACAACCACACAACAACAAAAAATGTAGAAAGGAATATATTAAAGATAGATGCAGATTTGTACCGTCCCCAAGAATATTAATTATGTAATACAGAAATATCACTGTATTTGGCAACACTTTGTTTCTAATAGTCTTTAATCTCATGACCACAATCCCCCTTTTGCTGAGCCACCCATCATCACATTAAATTAAAATTTTAAGTAAAATTTAATAAATAAAAATAAATTAATAACATAATATAATTTTTTTTATGATGGGTACATGTTTGTCCTTATCTTTGTTATTAAATTTGCAAAAAAAAAAACCTGGCTATAGCTTTACTTTTCAGATTTTTCTGTTCTTATTTTCAGTGTTGTTTAGTAATTTGCTAAAAAAACTACATTTTCATTATTTACAACTACATCAAGAATCCTCGGTAATATTTTAAAAGCAAAAGTTTGTTTGTTAATTTTTCGGTCAAGAACTATTAGGCAATTTTAATGAAATTTATCACTCAAATAGTGCTCAAGCTGGATTGACATTTAGGGTAAGTACCTACATTTTATTCTGGAAAATTGGAATGCAACACTTCATTCCAAGGTCGCCAATAAAATGAGTCAAAACATTTTTCTAGACTGGAATGTTCATCTGGGCACCAGATGTGCGTGATACATGAATGAAGATAGTTAATACTGCAGCAAATGAATCACACCAGAAGTATTCCTGTCAGTAACACTAGAAGCTAAATGATCATGAGATAGGTAGGCATTTTATTTTAACAGCAACGGAATAAAACCTAGATATGCACCGAGCATGACGGCTAGTTAATTCTTTGCGAAATACTGAAATGTCGACCTTCGTTTTCGAACTCTATAAGTTGCAATTACTTTGCAATTACACTTAATTAAACGTCATAATAGCGCATTATGATAAAGAATGGTCAAATCCACCACTTAAGAATACTATCTCCTGAACTTTCTATCTACGTCTGGCTAGTTCGCTGAAAAATCAATAACACTCGTAAGTGATCGCTCTTCACTTTCTTTGATTAAACTGCGTATTTTATTTGATTTTCGGTACTTACCTCTTCACAGATGAAACTCGTGGGGCAAGTAGAACACAAAAATTCAGTCAGAAAATATGAATATTCCGTAATATTCTTTTTATTTATTTATTTTCGATCACAACACAAACCATGTAACAAACGTCGAAACGAATTGCTCATTTCATTAAGGCGTTTTACGTGTTTAACTAAACCTACACAAGCGAACTGTCAGTTTCATTTTATGCGAGCGTGTTTTATCGCGCGACTAAAATATTCTCAACAATCTTAACCATGAACTTGCCGAATAAATTTTAACCGTATCTAAATAAATATGCTAGGAAAAGAAAACATTCAACTTAAAAAGACGTTGGTAATCATAGTTTGACATTAAAGAGCAGAAATAACAAGAGGGTGCCCCTTGTTATGTAAAATTCGTTTTTAACAGTTTTTTTACCCCTTAATTTAATATTTGTATTTTTAGGTTTTATTACGTATTCGCTTTATATTACTCTCATGAACTCTTTTCTATCATCACCTTCCAATGGTAAACTTGTCATAAGCACGACTGCGGCTGTCTACTGAAAAACGCTTTATCTCTCTTCGCAGTTTTGTTTATTTTCAAATTTCAAACTGCAAATTGTAAATTATGCGAGGATGGTGACGTCGCCAGGAAAGGCGTTGATTGCACTGTATGCATACGCAAATACACCTCTTACACTAGGAATTACTGTTAATAGAATAAAAGCCTGAAAGATTTTGGAACTTAGATTTAATTAGATAATGTTCATTGGTATTGGTACCACATCTAAATCACCATGTGATTAAAGCGTTCGTATCTAAACCTGGTCAAACCAAAACTATGTTTGTTACATAAATGCGTATTTTATTTACTTCAGAGCATTTTGGTATCTGCTGGAGATGTCATTCCAATTAGCTACGTCAAAGATGGCTTTGACATAATCTGCGCGTACATTTTTGTATTGAAGGTAGTATGCGTGCTCCCAAACATCAATGCCGAAGAGGGGGACTAACCCTGAAAATAAAAAATAGCTCAAATATTATTTAAGAACTTCATTATAAAATCGACAGACAAAAACATCTGGGTATGATACAATTGAACTACCACTCAAATAGAACTACAAATCAAAAAAAAGCCGCCAATTTGCACCATAAATATCAAAAATCCTCCCTTACTAAACTAAACTATACTCGGGTGCAAAGAAACCAGGTCGCTTTTTATACGATATTATAGCATTTTATCTCACTGAAGCATAATGGAAGCTTGCAACTTCTCTGAAACATCAATAGATGTCGCCACGTCGGCTCTACTTGACGTTATCGTAGCATTATAATGTACCAGTAGTGGCCTGCAGCGGATCCTGGTTGAGGCAGGTGGCGATCTGGAGCTTCTTCATCTGTTTGTTGTAGCCAAGCCAGCCCCAGCCGGAGCCCTGCACGGCCACCGACGCCGCAGCCAGTTGGTTCTTCATGTTCTCTAGCGATCCAAAGTCCCTGGAACGAGTACCGTGATTAGTAGGCATAAGATACTGGCCAGGTGAAAATATATAGTACAAAACGAATGTCTCTTCATGTTTGTTTTTGCCCCATGAATATAGTAGGTGCCATTCACGATGACGTCCATTGTGGTTTTTAGTACTACTTTTTTAAAGGTTAATTTCGATAAATCCATCATGCATAGTACTACCTATAGGTACCTTTTAATTGGCCAAGCCCCCTTCAAATGACCGGTATCCTTTAACCCATACCAATAATAATAAGACCAACTTTTCTTAAACAACTAACACTCAAAGCATGCCCTCCACCAGAGCTGCACAAAGTAACCAATGAGAAAATAGGCTAGGAAAAAGGGTTAAGCTAGGAAAATGAAGTTACACTAACAGCTGGGTTGTGACCTGACTGAGCGAGCCGCCTAGCGAGGCAGTCATTTTCGTTTCGATTTTGAGTCTTGTGTCAAACAAATCATGCCTCATGTAGCTGCCTCGCCGAGGCGGCTGGCTAACCCCGCTAATGTCGTTTCTTCTCCTCGTACAGGTCTGGTGGATAGCCATTAGCCACAATATGAAGATGAAGTTTTACAATGACATCTAAAATACAAGCCTGATTTTTAGGAATCAATTCAACTGATGGCTATATGTTAAAATATTCCAGCACCGTCCTAATTAAAACCGTGACCCAAACAAAAATATAAACAAAATTCTTAATCAGTCTTAATGAGGTGAAAGTACGAAAATGATAACTTCCAAAATGTTGAAGGTTTAAAAACAAATAATACACAGATTAAGGGGACATTTCAAGGTTAAAAGAGAATTATCTATTATTTCTTATTCAATCTCTGTTGTGAGCCGAAACGCAAACTAAAGCGAGGGAGAGAAGACATGGTTTATAAAATAAAGCTTGCCTTTCCACACAATATCAAACCAATTTGTAGGATGAGTCTGGGTGTGGTTAGGTTCGATTTTTTACCATGTGATGGCCATTTAAAACTATCTTCTATTCGATATTGGCGAAATAGTCCTCCTAACAGAAAGGGGATGACAGCTACCACAGGGCTAAGCCATATTTTACAAACAACATTGGTTAACTTAAAGGTTGTGAAAAGAATATAATTTATGTTCTCATTACAGGATGCTTCGGTTTCAATGTGAATATAGGACACAAAGAAAGGGATCACCAAGCAAAAAAATATAAAAAATTAGGAGTGTGTTAGGAAATACATCATGCTTAGGCCAATATAATGCTTTACTGTTCTATAGCTTTGGCGAGCGGAGCCGAAGGTTTACCGCCACTGGCGGAAAGATTCTGCCAGAATATGGAGTGGTTGATGTGTCCACCGCCATTAAATTTGAGGGCTGGCGCCAAATTGATTATGGTCTGGATATCACCTGTCAAAAATGAACATGACAATGTAAATACAAGAAAACTACTATAATGTGATGAAAAGTTACGTAATTTATTAAACTAAATTGTGTTATGTTTGTTTTGTCTAAATCTGGTAAAGTAACAAAAGCCTTTTATGAACCTTACATTTGCACTTAAGTTTACATTTATATCCCCTGCTGAAACAATGATTGTCTGTAAATAGTATTTTATGCAACACTTGTATTAGAGGGGTCAAAAAAGGCGAGTGGTGTGGGTGACGATGTGAGCGTAGCGAACATTGTAAGAAATACGCCACGAGCTTTTTTTGACTTACTTATACAATGTTGCATACAATACTTTTTCTATGACTAAGTAGGTACTTAATAAATGAAAGTAATATGTTCTCCGAAAATGAAGAAGTCCGGTGTTCTAGTCTCCACACCATGAAATTCTTGAAGGCTTCTCATTGCCGATATTTTCTAGGCAACAAATCTTCCAACACTTCCTGGGCCGCCGTGGATATTTTTTCCGGTGTTGATTTAATCACGTTCTCATCCATGCTTTTTTTATAATACCTTATAAGACTTTGTTAAAACTATTGCAATCAAACGACAAAGAAGTGAAACAAGACACGAGCGGCAAACATGAAAACGACAAACAACAAAATTGGAAATTTGTTTATCGGAAACTTTGTTTTTAATTAATGTTTACTTTTTTTACAACCTTGCGTTCTTGGCGCATTTAGCCAAAACATTTACCAACTTGCCAGTGATGTTACTAAAAAATCTTGTTTTTTATGTTGTCAACTATGCATTTAGTACAGAGTTTCAGTTCCATAAAAACCATATTAATGAAATAATTAGTTAAGTTGGTAGTCATACATTTTCATCGTAAATTTAATGTTGATTGTGTAAAAGTTTTACATAAGGCTGTCTATAGCTGGCAGAGTAACGATGGAGCACTTTTAGAGGGAATAGACCAGGGATGGCGAACCAATGGCAAGCGTGCCACTGTTGGCACACTTCAAAATAATTTTGGCACGCCAATAATAAAAAAGATTTATTTTTGTCCATTAAATCACCAATTTAAGATTATTTTATTATCAAAAAGGGCGGAAAACGGGCAATGTGGTCATATGATGGTAAAATAACAACACACTCTTAAGACAACAGGGTCTTTGATGACAGGTCAGAGCCAAAATATTACTTTATTTGTGAAAAAATGGCATGTCCACCAAAAAAGGTTCACCACCCCTAGAATAGACAATATAGACTTATCCAAAGTCTTTTTATCAGTGTTCTTATAATGGTGTTTGTGATTACATAAATCACAGATAATAGTACAGGAGTAGAAAAAAACCTTTAACAAATAGAAACAGAACAGTTAAATAACATTTATCCAATAATTTCCTACTTAAGCAATAGCAACTTTACAACAAGGTTCACACACACACACACACAAATCACGTCTTTATCCCTTACGGGGTAGACAGAGCCTAAGGTAGCAGGTACCTACAGGCAAAACAAGGTTCAACAGTAACTTAAATAAAATACCTAATTAAATTTAGAGAATATGTAAAAATAGTTCTGTTCAAAAGACAGTCATTGTTTCTGCCTTAGAACATTAATGAATGCTATTATGTAGTGTAATTTTTTGGTCAACAAATTCTATGTTTTAGTATGGTCAAGGATTTTACTCTCAAAATTAAATTATGAAATCAACATGAATAAACTCATCTACACATGATATGAGATGTGTTACAGCTTCTACATGAATAAAAATATTAAAAAATAAAGATTTTTTTTTACTGTTCAACAGCCTGTCTAAAGCAACTGGATGGTTCAGTCTTGCAGGGAGTTAAGTTTTGCCACAGGATAGAATGGTTCACATGTCCACCTCCATTAAACTTCACAGAACTGAGTAGGCTTAGTACTGTGTCCGTATCTGCTGCTGTCGGATTTAACACTTAATGTGAATTAAAATTAACTAGTCATTATTCAGCTATCTGAAAACACAGTTAGCCGTTTTTAAGCACCCTGCTGTTAAATTTAAATGTGCAAAAGGGATTTTGTTTCAAATAGCCATTCATTTCAACAGTTCAGTTAGTATGTTCTTGCTTGATTAGAAGAAACAGTGATTAAAATATTAAATTTACCTTTAGACTGAGCATCTGCAAGTTTCTCTTCGGCTGCGTTCAGGTTGGCCACATAAGTTGCGTGATGTTTACTGTGGTGCAGACTCATAATCTCCCGGCTGATGACCGGCTCCAAAGCGCTGTACTCGTACGGTAGATCAGGCAACGAATGCTTCTGGCGACAAGCACCCGCTGCACGACTAGAAAAACCATAAAATCGATTAAAACTAAAAACCTTCGGGCTCAAACACATTCATTAAAAAAAAAAACTTACATCAAGTTCCCGACGCTCCGTGTTGCGAACATGGCTACGGCTGGAAGGAATATAGTGCGGAACGTTAAGTTCTTGATAACCGGCGAATTTGTTTTCGTCGTTAAAACGACGACGAATGATTTATCTTTATCAGTCCCAGTAATAATAAATGTGATTATGCAACTAAGTAGAAATGTCAGCTTGTTTGCTGCTTGTCAGTGGAGACTGGAGCTGTCTAAGCTCAGTTAAAAAACGGTGTGTCAGTCCCAATTTCTCTTCACTTATTGAAGCTTAACTGGCAACTGCAGCTCAGAACTGAATGAAATTAAATACGGAAAACTGAACATGAACTCACGATCAAATAAAGTTGTTTTATATGTTTGTTTCTATGCAAATTCTATTATTTTGTTTTGTCCGAGTTAAAAGCAACTAATTTTGAAATGTTTGTCTTTCTGAGAAATGACGTCGTGACGGCAGTCACGTACGTCACTTGTTTTACAAAGGCTCTCAAAGTGTATGTATGTATGTATGCATAACTCTTTATTGTATGTAAATCACATTAATTTTACAGGTATTTTTTTTTGTAAGGCCAACTATCAAGTATCCACCGACTGCTCCTCACCAATTCGCCACTAATGGTAAGGTAAGCAATAACTAGAGCCAAGTAAAAAACGCTATTGGCTATACTTATGGAAAGCAAGGATGGAGCGGAACTTAATGGAACTTATTTGTTACTTTTTAACTATTTTCTTCTTATAATTTCAGTATCTATCTATATAAAAAAAATGAATCTCCAAAATGTATGTACGCGCGTAACTTCCGAAAAACTGGATCAAATTGGATAATTATTTTTGGACGTGAGGCATTCATAGATTTGATGAACGCCGGCTGCAATCACGCAAAAGCAGTAGGCTTATTACCTAACTCGCTCGCAATCGCCATCGTGTTCATTTTGACAGTTCATGTATGGCCTGACAATTGGCATCGCAATCAGCTAGCTGTCACATTCATACAAGAACTGTCAAAATGAACACGATGGCGATTGCGAGCGAGTTAGGTAATAAGCCTACAGGACTCATTGCGTTAAGGTACGTTTAGACTAAGACACTATACACCGTACACTCAATGTATACATCGAGTGTCTCTGTATGAACACGAGTGTCTCCAATTGCAAAATTTATTGTGACACGTTAATTAGTGTCGCATCAGTCGCTGTGTAAACACGTTGTGTCCAAGTGTCTAGTGTACTTGAAAAGTTTTCGACCAGGTTTGATATTTTCAATGCACCGCACCGTGTTGGAGTACACAAAATGAGTTTTACGTGGAGCAAGGAGGCCACAAAAAACCTTATAATTTTTGTAGAAGGGCTACCAGAGCGTTGGAATGTTTTATCTAGTGATTATAAAAATAGAGTAAAAAAGCAGACGGCGTTGGAAAGTTTAGCAGAAGATTTTAAAACTACCTCCACAGAAATAAGCAGAAAAATTCATAACTTAAGGACACAACTCAATAATGAAATAAGAAAAATAAGAAAAAAAAGAGTGGACAAGGAAGTGAGGAAAATTATACTAGTACTTGGGAATATTTTGAGGCTTTAAAATTTATGTACCCAAATACTTCTTTTGCGTTTTCGTCTTTCTCGATTTTTTATTACAATAGTAGCAATAGCGGCTGCACGACGTTTATCCATGATGACCGAGTAATCACTAACTGGTTGGCGTGTGAACAACTCGGACACTACTTCCGTACACTTGCGAATAGACACTACTCAGACACCAAAAATACGTTCAAGTGTAAACAGTACAGACATTTATGTCTGACATTTATGTCGGAATTTCTGTCGTAGTCTAAACGTAGCTTTACGTTCCGCGTAACAACAAGCGATAGAGAGGCACGATCTTTTCGCGTGACGTCAGAGCTAGCAGTTCGAATATATTTCTTTATGGCGTTATCACCTAAAACTATCGTTCTTAAACCGACTTTGCAGACAATCGGTTTTTTTGGATGTGGTCGTTTTTGCCTGGACAAGGTTCAAGATAACTGTTTTTGAAACAAGAAGTTGCAACGGAGGCGAAGCCGCAGGCAACAGCTATAGATATGCTTATATACATATACCTGTTGCCCTCACTCATAATAAAGCATAAATGACTAGACACTGCAGCGTATTAGCTGCAGCGAAAATGTACTGAACCCTTAATTATACAAAAGGTTTTTGGAGAAACTCGAAACTTTAACTTTATACGGAAATTCTCTTTATATTTAATGTTTAATCCTATTGAGCTGGCAATAGGTATCGCATATTTGCTGTTTTTTTTAGAATTATTCCAAAGAAGTTGAATAAAAGTTGGAAATGTGGTCTATACATTATGTTCTTCGTGTTTAGTGGATAAGTGTCCCATGCAATAAATTAATCGTGATTGACTTTTACTTTCGTATTAAAGGGATATAAGAATATATTTAATTTTATTTTATATGCATTAAGTTTAGGATAATTTCAGGTTTCGATGTTAATTTTATGTTTTAATTTTAGATTAGTTGGTTTAAATAAACGTATTCTCGTTTAATAAGAAAATAAAAGTGACGATTATTTATTGCATTAGACACTAAAAACAAAGAACGTGTATTTTAAACTCTCATTCAATTTTTGCTAAATAATCGTAAAGATACACCAAAATTGCGGTGTTGCCATTTCAGTAGGAATAAACGCTCTTAAGAAAAGGAAAAGAACCCGCAGCCTGTTTTTGGCAAGTTGTGGAAAAAATATTTACTATCAGTGAACGAATATTAAAACTAGTAAAACCTTTTAGGTTGCATGGCACTAAAGGTTGAGAATAGGTGGCCGTAATGTTACCATACCATTGTTTTTTTTTTAGTAAAAATATGTAAAACTATTGAAATATTGGTCAGTTTGCCCATAGGCAGTCGTAAATGTATAAATCACGGTCTATTTGTATATATTATTCGTGATTTTTATAAACGTGATATTAAGTTTTCCGAGCACTGTTAATTACCCAAATACAATTTTTTTTCTTTGGCAAGCCGTTATACGAATGTGTGAGTACGATTGAGCATGCGTGCTTGTGGTACAACGTAGTATCCCTTAGTAGGTTGTGTGCGTGTGTAAACGCAGTGATCACAATCGTGTGTGCGTAAACATTACGGCGGCGGACGTGCGAAAGTGATGTTGTGATGTAGCAAAGTTTTTTGCCGAATATTCATAACTGCGTCTAAATTATCAACACATTATTATAGACTTATGAGCACGATTAGATTTTAACTGTCTTCACGACAAAGTTATTAAGCTACATAAAACATTTTAGGACAACAATTTTGAGTGCGGTGCGTGGTACGTTGCTATTAGTGTTGGTGCATTTGTTTATTTATAGACCGTCGCAATTTGCAGACATGTAATTATTTCAGTGGCGCTAAAATGTCTCAAAGGGATACAGCAATACATCTTCTAGCCGGAGGGTGAGTTTGGTGTTGAATTGATAAAATCTGATATAATTTATGTCGTTGTTGACATACCTACCTACCTACCTACATGAATTAGTGTGAATGTGTAACATGTGGCCTAGCCAGCATTATTTACGCCAGCCTTCTGTATTGTCTCGCGATAATTAACCGCCAGGTTGTAGTTGCGTATGATTATCATAAATGTGAATTCATGAAATAAGTATATTATTATCACTAAGTATTTACTTGCTGCTGTCGTCATGTTCACTGATAGTATAAGGAAGGCATAAGGCATGCCTGAGATGCCTGCTTCAGTTACTATTAGGATTTACTTTATTTTATGTCCATTTCAAAGTTAATATTTGAGTTATTTACAACACAGCCCGGTGCCAGATCAGATATTATCAGTTGATATTAAATTAAACCAAGCCAAAGTGTGTACATGACTGCCTAAAAAGCAGTATACTTATTATATCTAGATGGTTTATTATAAAAGTCTGTACTCTGAAAATACTCTTTTTTTTTTAAACATGTATCATACAACTCATTATCTCTTAAAACATAAGCTTACTTGTCGTTATTGTGACAAAATGGTTTATCAATTCACCCAGTGGCGTAACCATAACATCTGGGGCCCGTGGCAAATTCGTCAGATGGGGCTCTTCCTCAATATAAAGAAGTGCATCAGTGCCCCTCTGTGCTCTAAACCAAGCCAGTTCAGGGCCCCGTAGAGCTAGAGGCCCCTGGCATTTTGCCTCCCCTGCCACCCTATAGTTACGCCACTGAATTCACTATTAAGTAAGTTGCCAATAACAAGCACTTTATATATTTTTTTGTTTACAAGATAGTTGCACAATAATAAGTCTGATTTGCACTTAGTGTTAATGAATGGGTTGTTCTAATTGTAAGTATACAATAACAACAATGCCTGTTTTTACTGTGATAATTGACATGATTGGCTGCTGTTTAAATCTTGCAGCAAGCCTGTGGTCTAGGGACCTGTTTCGCCACTCTTTGTTAAGTTTCAGTTATCTATGATTCTGTCTCTATTTAAAACTATGAAACAGACAGAGACATCATCACTACATAGTATAAAACAAAGTCGTTTTCTCTGTCCCCATGTCCCTATGTATGCTTATATCTTCAAAACTACACAACGGATTTTGATGCAGTTTTTTTAATAGATTCATTCAAGAGGAAGGTTTTTATGTATATTTCTATGCAGACGAAGTCGCGGGCAGAAGCTAGTTATGAATAACTGACAATTAAGATAACTGGAACTTAACAGAGAGTGGTGAACGGGCCCTAATCCTTGTTAGCAAAATAGGTTACATGTATTGTTTTGGTGTCAGGTCAGGATAAAACCTATTTTTAAATCTACATATTCTACATATATTATGATAGAAATTGGAGCCAGTGTCATAGATATCTGACACTTATGATATTAGGAACAGAGAATAGTATGACAAGCCCTTTTGTATGTGAGAATTAAAAAAGTATATTTAGTCCTGTTTTAAAATAATCAAAAATATTCCACAATCAATTTTTTTTATTGATTCCTCTTTCCACCTATACTTCCAAAATCATGCTAAACATGGCCTTAATGTCTTATTACCTTAGGCTCTGCCTACCCCATAAGGGATAACAACGTGATTTATGTATGCATGTGTTTAAATAATCTCAAATAAAGGACTAATTTTACATTTTTGAAAAAAGACTAAGATAGGCCTATATTTTGCAGTGAACCATGTCTTATGCATACAATACAAGAGGTTAAAATTCCCAAGAAAATTTTATCACTTTCTGATAAGCCATGAGAAACTGAAAACTTTCAACTCGTCTTGGTTATGGGAAATTTGAATATTTTTAAAAATGGAAAGCGTCCTTGTCTTTTTTATTTTGATTATCCTTGACAAACTAAACATAGGAAACCTTTAATGATTAGGTAACAGCATACTTTGTCAGTAACCATTATCTAATAATTATGTATTTATCATTATACCAGCCAAGGTAAACCTGATATCAAATAAACATTGAACTAATTTCAGAGTGGCTGGCACAGCAGGAGCAGTGGTGACATGTCCACTTGAAGTTGTTAAGACTCGCCTGCAGTCGTCGAGGGGGGTCGGGGCACCGCCGCCGCAGCCTCCTCCGTCTGACAACAATGCGGCCAGATCGAAGAGAGTCTGCTCTAAAATTCCTAAGCATCAGGTAATTTATAGTTCAAAGTCTCTTGCACATTATCAGAAACTTCTGTCAGAAATATTCTTCCCTTCCCTTCGTTCACCTCAGCTTCAGATGGATGGTTGTTTCCAATATGTGCAGAAGCGCTGCACTTTGTAATTTAGACATTAATGTGAACATGTTTGAGACATTTTTTTTTGTTAAATTTATACTAGATAGTTTACCTATGGTAATTCTGTCAGAAATTTTAAATAATGTGTAGTAATGCATACTTCTACAAACCGGAACCAACCCACAAATAAGTTAACTTAGGAGCTAAATTCTGTAGCAAAAAAGTGAACATGAAAATAATTTGTTTGTGGGTTGGTTCTGGTTTGCAGAAATACATCAAGTTATTCCATTTTAATTTTAAGGAAACCAAGCTGGTAGTTTATTTGTAGCATAACAGTTTTCATTTATTTCCTTATCTTATTTATCTATTTTTATCTCATAATTTTAAGATAAGCAAACCAAATCGCTGTTGCTTAAAAACTGAAACACTAGCAAAGGCTGACTTCTTTTTAAATCTGGTTTTTGACTGAAGGTTAGGCAGGAGGTCAAGATTCAAATATTCATGTGTTAAGTGCTCAAGTGCGTATTCTGGAGTAAATAACTATGAATTTAGTTTTTTAAAGTAAATAGGTATATGGCTTATATCAAATCGGATTATTTTACCAGTGTCAAGGTTATGGGCACAGGTGTAAAATTCAATTCAGTGGCCAGGTACAGAGCAGTCCATTTACCAATAGGGAATTTAGATTGGAGTCAAAATGTATGGAACTGTCAATCCAAAGCCAAACCCAAGTTTAATGATTTAAATCTGAGTGAATTCATTAATTTTTTTTTATTATTTTTTACCCTAATACGCGCAAGCGACCTTTAATTAAATACCTTTGTGGTGTTATTTGCATTTTACAATTAAATGGCTTTACTACAATGTTGGGTATAAAAGATAATCAAAGCTATAAATAGAATTTAATTGTAGAGGTTGTAAGTTTATGCGTGTAAACATGTTTACTAAAATAATGACTATACCTAATAATAGCCATAACGGAGATAATGTAGTCCACACATGTTGCAAGCAGCCATTATCAACTGTAATGAACGATTATGCATCAAAGAACTCTAATTTGCGTTGAAATTGGTCTGCTAAAGCGTCTACTTCGGGTTATCAGGTGTGTTCGATTCGCGCGCGTTACAGTTTTCCGATTTGAGTATCCCAGCGTTTCTTCCAAAATAGGTACCTACGTTAAACGAGAAAATTCTCATGACTGTGACGGGATTTCACACAGCTTTGGATCCCACGGTCTTTTAAACATAGCATAAGCAGCATAATTTAAATACGTATGCTTACTTTTTACTTAATTTTCGGAATAAATTTCGTAAGGAAAACAGCCAAAAAAATTGATTCCTTATCTATCAAATTCTCGGAGGAATTGCAAAATACTAGTGTCCGACCGAAACTTGATTTTTCAGCCGAAACCGAAACCGAACTTTCGGTCTTGCTCTCTGTTTCGGCCGAAACCGAAACTTATTAAAACATTTAAAATTACGATTATTTACTGAATTACAATTACAAATTACATACTGTTTTTTTAACATTTATTAACACATATTATACTTACCAAATCACTCAATTGCAAAATATAACCTCAACTCACGATTATATGAACGGTGGCGAACTTAGCCGGGGCCCCGCGTGCAAGCATGAGTTAGCTGCGAAGTTTACCGAACGACGCACGAAAATTCACGAACACTCGAGTTTCGGCTATATTTTGGCCGAAACCGAAACTAGATTTTTTGGCCCAAACTGAGGGGCTACTCCGAAATACGATTTTCGAAGTTCGTTTCGTTCCGTTCCGCTCACACTAATAGTCATTAATTTGAGAGTGAAAGGGACGGTATGACACGAAGTTCGAAAATCGAATTTCGGAGTATAAGGCCTGAAACCGAAACAGATCGGTCGGTCACTACAAAATACACGTGGCCAAGTTTGTTTACATTTTTAAATTAAAAGAATGATGTCGTACCTAATCGATTAACGTAGGTAACTAAATATTTCTGGGAGCTCCTGTTCCTATTTCTTAAAAAATATATATTTGAAAGTTAACTAGGTAAGTTATAATTAGAACATGACTAATGCCCTTGCCTTCCCGGCCGTTTACATTTTGCTCACTTACTAGAATTGTATGACATGGGCTGTTTGGTAAATAATGCATCGGTGCACATGAACGCATTCTCACCTTACACACACACCAGTGACCGCGTTTTGAAGTAAACAGAGCTAATAATAATCGATAGACATCGAAATCACACTAAACTGTAAATCTGCCAGAAATGCTACCTATAGCTTGTGTCTTAGGTACAAGAGGGTTGTGCTACCCATATAGGTACTTTATTGTTCTAGCGTAAAAATAGAAAGTATGTTAAGACAAATTCGTTTTCTATCCCTGTCTAACTTGTGAAAAAATCGAAGAGAAATTGAGCTAGTGACCCGAAGTCAACGCTGGCGCTCATCCAAATACCAGCTAACATGCCAGCAAATATTGATTTGTTTTATGAACTTGCTTAAGTATGCTTTTATAATTTATGGCACCAGCCGTTTCTGCAGTAGGTACCTACGCGCAGATTCAACACTAGCCGATATGAAATTAAGCAATGATGAGTCAGGTTTTTCTAGTGTTTAATGTTCGTGGATATTCATTTATGCCGAAGTTAATTGCAATCGTTATGTAACTGTTCAGAATTCAGTTGGTCATCGACCTGTACGGTTTTTAGGATTCGAATTTCTCAACCTATTTTTAGCGATCTTTTAAAAACTAAATTAGTAGTAAATGTAGGTCAAGAATTTGCCACTGTTGGTTGGAATATCTACTTGTAGCTTCAACAAGATTATTTTGGTCCATCGCGGGTACTAACAGAAGGGCCTATTTTGTAAATTGATCAAAATAATAATCACCCAAACATGTTTCTTGGAAAACTTGACTTGAATCATAGTTAAGTTAGTAACACACACATTATTAACACAACAGGTACTATTTGCAAATGATGAAATCAAAGTGAAATAGGTACATGATGAAATAAAAGGATTTTTGTTTTTAACTAACTTCTTTGAAAATTACCTTTTCAGCAGTTTGTAGCTTTACTCGTCTTGAAGGCTGCTCGAAAATAAAGTTATGTCTGTAAGTTTGGATTGAAACACTATCCGGGAGTAGATAAATCATCGGTACGCGAGGAGCAGCCCAAACGCTCTGAATGACGAAATCGTAGTGAAATGCATGGTGAAATAATAATGAATGGACTTCACTACTGGCTATAATGGCATTCCATTTCAACGTAAATCAAGTCTTTCTCACCATTGTTTTAGCACCAGTGACACTAATGGTTTGCAATCGCGTAGGCGAAATAAGCTCTATCCTAACCAGAAGCAATGTGTTGAAACAAACATTACTATTAAAACATTCAACTACTATTAACTAGGTACGTGTAGTCTGGAATCTGGTAAAAGGTAATCTGTACAATATGTACTTACATATCAAATTTAGTATTACCGAGTTAATCGGCCACATACCAAGATGATAACGTGAAACCAGTAACGATTTGTTATCCAACTCGATCAGGTCGTTAATTCAGATATTTTTTTAAAGACTAGATTATGCACTATGAGCGGAGCGACAATCCTTCTGTATTGCGTCTTATTTACAGTAATATCTATAATTGGCGTAACCACTATAGGTATTGTTACATAACCAGTAGTAGATAAACGGTGACCTTCTACAATGTCAGTGATTACGCTAACGGATTATCAAGGTCGCTGTTAACTTTAAGGCGTGTCTTTTGTGACAACCGCCACATTTATCAAGGAATGCTCTAATTTTAGATCATGGGTATGGCCACATATTAGATGGCTATAGTTTAGTCTGCGCTGATGTAAGCAAGCATCTGTAGGAGAGCAAAGTCCGATTCAGTAATGATAGCACGGATGGGAGAAATACGACATTTTGAAGAATTTTTCATCTATAAGACCAGTATGCCCTTCGGTAATTTCTTTGTGTAATAATATTCATTAAAGCCATATTTTGATCATGACTGCTTCAGTAGATTTGAAATTTGAATTGGTTTTTTTTTCACATTTTCTAAATTAAAACTTTTGGAAGGTACCTTATCATTATCTAGAAGCGTCAGATAAAAACATTGAACCGCTTACAAGCATACACGATCCAATCGAAATTCTAATAAGGTGCGATATTGTTAGCTACTGTGAATCATAAATGTTTATCATACTTAAAACAACTCTTATAACTGTAGTTTTAGGGTGCACTGTTTTACATATCAACATCAACAAGTGCTCAGTTACTTTAAGTCGACATTCTATTTTCATAAGGTACTGCTGTTTACTCTTCTGCATTGTTATTTTCCATGACTTTGATTAATGTTTCTTCCATCTACATTGTTATTCACGTTAGTTATGTACCAAACCTGCGCACAATCACTGGTACTGAAACCTTAAAACATGACGACAGAATTGGAAGCCTTATTGTCAATGACTATGAATGAAATGAAAATGAATCAATGAAAATTAGATGGTAGCTGTATCAAATAAGATGTAAAAAAATATTTCTGCTGCTATTATATCTGCTGTTATTTCGGTCTTTAAAACTGATTATATAAAAAAAATAGAATGTGTGTTCATCGTCCTTTTCTTAACATTTCATTTTATAAGCTCCTTGAAAATATTTAGCCCTTTAAATCAATTGACAACATTTCATATTTTTAACCAACCATTTTTTGCTACAGCTTTAAAGAAGATAACATTTTAGGCTTCCCGTATTTTTTAATTTCCCTGTAAGTTCATTTCAGCGCAAAAAAGCCATTTTAAGAGTTGCTCATTCTAAAAAGGTTGTATGTGAAGAGTGACGCCTCTGTGTGTGTATAAAAAAAATTAAGGCTGATAGCTCACAGTTTTATGTTGGTATACTTGTAGTTTTTTAAAATACATTATAGTCTATGCAACTGACGTTGAGTTGACTTGACATTGACGGATTGGCATTTCGGTCGGACTATCTAAAACAAATAGTTCCAGTGCGTAATTTACCTTGATAATATTTCCTTATAAAATGCCCGCAGTAAAATACATACAAGAAACATTCTGAAAAATCCCATTTTTTTCCATAGGCAATTTCTCGATATGGTTTTTGATTTAGTGCAAATGAAAAATATGAAATGTTGTCAATTGTATGCCATCACTTGTGTCGAGCAACAAAAATGTTTGTGGTTTTGTGATGTGTATGTGTAATGTGTTTGTGTGTGTAATTCAAAGGTAAGGCCGCGAATCCGCGTTCTTGTGTGTTACGAAAATTAACGTATGTGTCAATGAACTGAGACCAATTATATACCTATATTGCTACGCGCGACTAAAGGACAATCGTAACACGGGATATGGATATGCATGGCTACTAATGGCTAGCACAAATGCGCGCGAGCCTTACCTTCAAATAGTTTTTTTTTCTGTAATGTAGCTCGGTATTAACATTTATACCAGTAGTTGAACGCAAAAGTGGATTACATGCTTTTAAATCTTACACTTCATGGAACGTCGAGTTAAATTTCTGCTTATTTTATTAACTATTTCGTTCGAGTACCTACAAAAATTGTGCAGTAAAAAAACAGAAGTAGTTGGTCTTTTATCAGTTTTACATTGATTGACTATTTAAATTCCTGGCAGCCGGAAATAATGTAGCCATAATAAAAATTTAAAACCATTTTCATTGTATCTTAAGTGGCGCCCAAACCGGAACTGTCGACAGTGACATTGTACGCACACAGAGGGGCTACTCTGAAGCTCATATCATACCGCCCCTCTCCCACTCCTATTTAGGGTGAGTGGATCGACGCGAAACGAACTTCGAATTTAGAATTCGGAGTACAAATTGACGAATTGTCGATTACGGCTATTTAAGTTTGTTTAGAAGTTAACACACGTTGAGAACTAAATTACCAGTTTGCTATCCATATGAACTTAGTCACGATTTGTTGGCTTTGAAATAGCTTTGTAAATTCACAATTCTGTGAATTCTGCTATGTTAATTCTCGACAGTGTAACTGTGATACAAAGCTAGAGCAGTGAAAATAGGTCGGATTCCAAGAAGTTTAAAATAGGATACAATTTGTGAAAAAGTAAAAGACTCACCAGAACTGCTGGTATTGTCCTCACCTTCTAATTATATTGATTTATATGATATAAAACTTGACCCGATTTTATTGCTCTAGAGTGTATTTCTATTTAGCATGTTACTGATTGTTTGTGTTAACTGCATGTCCTGCTAGACACAAGAGATGGACCTTAATCACCGACCGAAGTGTCTTTAAGCCAGAGATTATCTGACGAATCACGTGCTAATTGCAGTAAATGACAAAATGCAAAGTTTATTTAGGTTGAAGTTGTGGTACCTTGCGTTTCATTTAGTTAGTAGGTAGCATGAGTTGTCGCTCTAGAGGTATAGTCGACCAAGTACTTTTACTTTACAATTTTCAGGGTTTCTTAGTCAAAATAGCAAAAACAGAACTCATTTCATCCTGTCCGTCTGTATGTATAACCGTAAGTCGCAGGCAATACTCTGAAACTATGCGGTATATGAATTCAATTTTACAGTTTAGTGTCTTTTGTTAGTTGTAGGTAATTAAATAAGTAGGTGCCTATAGTTCAAAAAAGGTTTGGAGGGGGCACTACGTGTTTCCGAGTTTTTTTTTAATGTTACGAATTTATGATCAACTAGGTATATGTCGTACATCCATCGCAACCTTGTGGCGGCGACGACGGTTGATCAAACTTCTAGATATTTTGTAAACGATAGTACAAAAATAGTCTATTTCCTATCAACGCCTACGTAGGTCACTAACCCTAGAACTTCGTTCGCATGCATTTTGTTACTCTACTCCAGTTTCCTGATTCGACGAATAAAATCTCTGGTCCACATTTCGGTTGGTTCCTTTTGTAACATAAGCACTGTAATGCAGGAGGCTAAATGGGGCTACAGACGTACGATGGGCGCGATGTTCGCATACAGCAAGCAGGCAGATCGCATGCTGATGTCCTACAATTGCCAGGTGCAGCAGTGCGCGCGCGCCGGCCACGCACGGACCACCTCGCGAATGAGCCTTATACAGTGCATCAGGTAAGCCCTTGACTTCTTTTATACTTGCTTCCACAAGATAATTTTAAGGCCAGTCCCAATAACGGTTATCTACACTACAGTAGATATCACTTCAGATAAAAACTCGTAAGCTCGTTACATTGTTGGTTTTGTTTGACAATGCATGGTTAGACTTAGTTGCTCCGTTTGCTGGTTCTCTGTAGACTTTGCTTTGCGTTACGCCTTTTAAAGCCGGTCGTAAAAATCGATTATATTATGATATTTGTGAGCGGGTCCGTAAAGTATTGTATTAATTTTAAAGAATGTTAATAATTTGCGACTTTGTGTGCAGTAAAAACTAAGAGGAAGAATACGCTATTGAATATTGATCTGTCAATGGGTTTATCCGAAATGCGTTTCGACGATAACGTGGCAAAACGCATTCCATCATTGCCGAAACAACGCAATAAATTAAAAGATATAATATTGCGATTATATTGCCTTGATAATACTGGCAATTCAAATATCTACATTCATATTCTAGCTAGCTAAAATTAAAAGCGCAATATCGGTAGCTATGTGAATATATTTTGAGACCTCGAAAACTGCTCTGATAATGCAATCTGCTATAAGTACCTAAGGGATTTTGGGACGAAATATCTATCTGCAAATATTACTGGGAAATCGTGTTTTTCCAATTTTTTCTAACACCGAGCAACGCTCAATCGCCCAAGTAGGTACATACTATCTAACCTAACATCTATAAGTAGGTATAAGAGATGGATCGTTTTCAATGAGCCTGACCTATCCATAATTGTAGCGACTGTGAAGACAATGATGGTCATGATCATGATTTTAGTCAGGTATGCGTAGGAGAGTGACTTGTTGGCCGTCGGCCATCTCATTCTTGTGATACCATCTCACCACCGACCGCGGTACACTCCCGCCTCGCGTGGGCTCCACTTTTATACCGAATCGGCATCCAGATAACGCTGCTATGGCCACTTAGCTTCATAAGATGTGGATGCAATGGAAAAATACTCGAAATCTTGAACTTATCTACGTGACTACAAATTTATTTGTTATATAAACAACAATTCATCAAATAGAAACAGGATCTTACCGCTTTCCGCTGGCATGGTTATCATATGTGCGCTAATAGATAAGAAATTAAATGCGCCCATCGATCGTCACGTGGGGCATTCGTGTCGTGAGCAGGATTTGCAGTCGCCAAATATTTCGAGATTATCTGCTATTACTAATATGGGTGGTGATGCTGACCGCTTATCTGTTCAACTTTTATCTCAGAATCACTCTTGTTGATCGTGCGCGCCCGGGATGACGCGCGCGCAGGTTCACACGCCGGTCAGCTTAAGATATTTTAGGCGGCAACCAGCAGTCACAATCGAAACAACATACACAATCATTAACGTCAGTACAGCTTTATCTATGCGACCCTGTTAATATTTTACTTTAACCCGACACGAAGGTGCAGAGGTGGGATCATTTACCAGATAAATGAATTAATTTGCGTCATAAAATTATCACCTGTTCACTAGATAGGAGAGATAGTTATGTAAATTTACTTTTTCCAGACACATTGTCCAAACTGAGGGCCCAAAGGCGTTGTTCAAAGGCTTAGGACCGAACATTGTGGGCGTCGCGCCCTCTAGGGCTATATACTTCTGCACATACTCGCAAGCCAAGGCTATATTAAACCAGAATATTGTTCCCGACACTCCCATAGTCCACCTATCGGCTGCCAGTGCTGCAGGTAAAGTTTACATTATGACGAATTAACGACTCCTTTGGCTCATTTGGCAATGTATGTAGAACTTAATTGCACCAATTTGTAATAAAAATAGCTTTTTCGTTCTCAAATGTACTTATACATTTATACTTTTTTAAAGTTTTTGAGGCCATCGTCGAAATCAGGTTCCTAAAAATCCGGTTACCGGTATTCCGTAAATGATCCTTCTGTATGTTTCAGGTTTCGTCTCTTGTACAATGACAAACCCGATATGGTTCGTCAAAACCAGACTGCAACTGGACGGTCAAAATGTGACAGCTGTACAGTGTATAAAAAGGATATACACTAAAATGGTACGGACAAACTCTTACATAAATCACGAATACGTACACTTTCATTCCCTTCAGCAAGTTATTTACCCCTTCCAATTTTGTGTAACAACTTATCCTGCGATGTTCTGTTATCTGCCGCAAATTTCGTCATTGTTTTTTTAACGTAAACGTATGGAGTGCACGCGCTAAGAACGTGTGCCGAATGGTTACGACGCAAGTAGATATTGCAAAGATTTCCCTATCCGGGCTGTTGTAAGGATCCCATTGTTCAGTCATGTAAGCTTAGTACTTACAAAAGTTATTATAGAACAAACTTGCTTGTTATCGGTTAAAATTTACTGTTTGGAAACTTTCGAATCGGAATAAATTCGCATGAAAATGACCACCAAAGAATAAAGATGCTAGCCTAGTTGTTAGAAAACTGTACGATACTGGAGGTCCCGAGCTCGATCCCCGGGCGTAGAGGATATCTACACGTTATGTATGAAAAATGTCTTGGTTGTTGTCTATACAGTAAGTTTAACCGTTACTTAATACAACGTACTAAAACAAACAACGAAATATAAAGTAGGTACTCGTTAAAGAAAATGCAGAAAGTATTAACACGATTATGAGTAAAAGCAAATAATAAATAGTACAGCCAAACCATAACGCACTTGACTAGGCGCAATTTCATTGACCAGAGAAGAACGATAGTCAAGATCCGAATAATTCTTGATTTCATGGTGCGCCTTATTATTTCGCTGTAATCACATATATGTAATACTAATTGCAGTAGGTGGAATAATATAAATAAGTAAAAGTATTATTAAACAATCAGTAATCTGCAATGTACAGTCCAGTATAATAATAATGTGTCTAGTCAAAGTTTCAAAATAAGTACCATAATGCACTTGTACACCGGCGTAATAAGGTCGTGGGACATATTTTTGAGAAGTTCGCATTGATACTTTTTTTTGCACTTGACCATACTTTTCTATACAGGGTGTTTTATTAATAGTGTTTAAAATTGCAGGGCATAAAAGGCTTCTACAAAGGCATAACAGCTTCCTACATGGGCATCAGTGAGACGGTTGTCCACTTCGTCCTGTACGAAGGCGTAAAAGCTCGGTTGATGGCCGCGCGGACTGCAGACGGCATCCCGCCGGACCAGAGGACGCCGAAAGACTTCCTCGAGTTCATGGCTGCCGGAGCCTTCTCGAAGACCGTCGCTTCATGTATTGCTTATCCGCATGGTGAGTGTTTGTTGTCAAGACTACCAGTAGCGTAAATAGGTCTAGGACTCGTGGCAAATTCGTCAGATGAGAGTCCTTCCTCAATAATTAAAAGTACGCCAATGGCTCTTCGTGCTTTAGGTACAGCCAGTATGGGGCCCCGTAAAGTTGGGAATTTTTTCCAGTACTGCCAGCCTATTGTTACGCTATTACTGAAACCAACATTAAACGCTACGTGGGTTAATATTTTCACTAGCACAGTTCGCGGCGTCGGTGTTTTAATGACATCTAGATCTTGGTCCCTTGGTTTCGAAGCTTGTAATATGCACCAAACTGATTCATATTGCCTTCATGCTGCTACTAATTTCGAGAAGCGTTAATGACCTCGGATTAATGTCGTTTACATACTCGTAAGATAAACTCATTAAACAGGCTAGAGTTTGCACCGCTTTATCACTTTCACGTTTTAATATTTAACATCTGTCCTTAGCAACTCAAATTGGGTCACTTAGTTAGAAAGAAAGAAAGAAAGAAGACATTTATTCCTTGCAAGATACACAAATATAAGAGAATATACACAATTTTATAGAAAAGAAACAAAAAAAATACACTCTAAAACAAACGAGGCGCAGTAAACTTGTTTTCCCTAGATCTCTTAGATAAGGAATAAAAAGGACTCATTCCATTATAAGGTTCATTTGCTATCAAATGTGTCATCTTATCTCGTCGACCAGATTAAAGTCATTATTCTAATTCGGAGCGAGACACGCAAAAGTCTAGACACCTCGGAAAACAAATGACGGAGATCGATCACTAAACAAACCGAGACAGGAAGTTTTCGGGCCATTAAAAATCAACAACGTGAGATGAATCATACTTACTACTACGTACATACGTACGTACGTACTTAAATATTACAATTATTTTCCATTGTTGATGGTGGGGCTGGAAGGGTGGCAAAAGTTCCCATACGATGTTTACTAGCTTGTGAGCCTACATTATATAGTGTGTATAAGATGAAACTAATAAGAAATAGGTGCTTAAAGTGGACCTAAAATGTTGCATGCAAGAATATTACCTTTGCATAGAAGATGGCGCCACTGTCATTATGATTTTCATATATGTACACACTGAATGTTCGAAGTGAAGCTTTCCAATGTTGCAGAGGTAGCAAGGACACGGTTGAGGGAAGAAGGTGACAAATACCGCAAGTTCTGGCAAACGCTTCACACTGTGTGGATGGAAGAGGGGTACCGCGGAGTCTATAGGTGATTATAAGTCTCTTTTTATTAGAAAATTGTAGCCAAAACCTCCTTATTCCTTAGTTGAACAACATAGTAAACTGGATTCTAACGCAAGCTTAACGACAAATCATAATTAATACTTTCTAAGTGTATTATCTTACAGTAGGTTATGGCTACATTAGTTACGATACGAGGAGCATTGCAATCTTGGTGCTAAGTGTGGCAAGTCTAGTGTAGGCTCAAATCAAAACAGTGCATATATATTACTGTAAGAAGAAATTTAGACTCAATCTAATACTTTTCCCACTTCACAGGGGTCTCGGGACACAACTCGTCCGACAGATACCAAACACAGCCATCATGATGTCGACATACGAAGCAGTTGTGTACCTCCTAACTACCCACTTCAACAGTTCTTTTTACGAGAACACCTAGCCCGAGCTCAGTCGCCCGAGCATCCCCGTCCGAAGAACGCCACGCGTCGACGTAGTATAGCGGCCTATGTTCAAAACAGAAGCTTATTAGATGATCTATGATCGAATCCCATGTTGTAAGATCTATGAAAACGATTATTATTAGATACATTATAGAAAGAGCTTTGTGGCCATTTAGAAGTATGGATAAAAGCGTAACGCGATGTAAGTCTATCAACATTCAGATGACAAGCAAATCCTGCGTAATATAGGCCTAAACTTATATCTATCTAGCAGGCACACATCTTTATACTCTATGCTATAAAGTTTAAGTTTGTAAATAGAGCTATGCATGCGAGTGGTTGTTGCTGATTTTTATTATAAAAAATAATTTGTGCCGGCTACCGTTTGCCCTTGATCAATGACAAGATCAATTTTAACCATATTGTAACCATTAGACATACAAATTAGCAGACACTAGCTTCATACTCCATAGTTTTTGCTTTGAAGAAAATTCAAGTTGTATTTTTATGATTGATTATGTTACGAATAATGTGGAAAATGTTGTGTTATGAAAGTGGGATAGTTGACATTGTGTTATTGTTAAATGAAACTAATTTAGTCTGCTGTAGCCATACTATCTGAATCCCTATGTATTTTCATAGGAAGTAGAGACGAAATTATATCATCAAGAGTTATAAAATTAAGATTCCTTTTTAGATTCGAGTCCAAAAATCATTGTAGTCAGTAGTCTAGTCTCGTGCTTTGTTGCTGTGCCTTCTATTAATTAGTGCAAGACCACAGATTTGTGCCAAAAACATGTGTCAAGCAAATCTTGTATTGCTTTTTTATTTGTGTAGTTGTTAAAACTTAAATTGAATGTCTAGAATACATTACAGTGCGCTTCTATTATTTATAAGAATGATAGTTTTTTTATTTCTTCATGGCTTCCGATTCATTCAAAAATATTTCAGTACTTAGATTAATGACTTTACTTGCGTATAGTCGCCATAAGGAAATATCTTGCCCGTGATCCTACTAATTTGTCCTACTTGGAAAAAATGCTGCCATTTTTTTGAATCAATCAATAATATTTTAATACAAAAAAAAGGTAGGTTAGTTAGGTATCTTCAGTTGCCCGAAGGGCAAAATACCCAGAAAAAGGCGTTCCGCCCTCGGGGGGAGCTCCGTCGAAAACCAGTAGGACAAACTAGTAGGCCCACAGGCAACAGAGGCATAAGGATATACTGGAGGGGAATAAAGTTAAAGTTCTAATAAATAACTCTTCACTCTTATGCTATTTATGTTTTGGTTTGTGTCTCATGGGAAAAACGATACAAAGATCATCTCTTTTGCTTTTGCTAATACCTGAGCATGAATAGCAAAGTGAAGAGCAGGTTATTGAAATAAGTGACGTAATTGTGGTCACAATTTCTGCTCCAATGTATTTCATGAATAACTGCACCAATTGTGTGTTGGTTTTGTTAAATATTATTGCCATATGGATTTCTAGTTTTTTTTGTAATCATATTAAATTTTGTAGAAACTGCTCTTTTAACCCTTACCTAAAAAGAATAGTGATTTTAAATGTTGTTGCCAAGTCATTTGTTTATTGTTTGTATTTTGTGGCAAATACTTTCTCTTAAAAGAAGTGTTATTGAAAACAAGAATCAGGTAGACTTTCTATAATGAAAGTGAATTTTGCATAAGATCTTTTTTTCTTTTGTAAAAATATTTGTTTTTTTGCAGTATAAGCGCAAATACAGTAAGTTTTAAGCTGTGATATAGAGCTTGTGAATACATATTTGTTGTTTGTAAAGTTGCACAACTATTTAGATTTTATTCTCATCTTGATACATAATTTGAGAATTGTGTTTTTATTGTTGAAGTTTTCTTATGGAGTATATTTTTAAGAGTGGTTAAAATTGAAAGTATAAATATTTTGTAACATCAAGAAGTGATTGATGGTAAATATGCATAATATCTAGATCATGGGCAAGCTGTATGATTGTAAATAAAATATTTTTAGAGAAAATATTTGGACTTAATGGACTGAGTATAAAATAGTAGCAACTTTGTTTAATAAATAAATGATAAAATTAAAAAATTGTTTTCTTTATTAACCATCAAATAAATTATGTGAATATTGAAAAATTATTATGATACAATAGGTTTCAATAAGGCCCTAATTGAAAGGTTAGAGATCATCACCCAGACATGGGTTGAGATGGCATTAGGCATGTCACTCGGGTATCTTAGCATTGTTGTCAAGGGGAATAGGTTACCTTCTAGAGCCACTATTGGCTCACGCCTGAACCAAATTACAGACACTATTATGACTAGTGCCACCACACCTTGAACTGCTAACTGAACTGTGCTCTTAATAGCCAGGCTCCTGCTCATCCGTGATTGTGTGTTGTCTTTCAATCTGTTTTCCAACTCGTTTATTTTACGTTGCAACTTGTGGTATGCCGCGAACTCTTCCTTCATAGAGACCTTGTTCTGATCACTTTTCAATCTTACAACTTCAGCCCAAATTGTTCTTTCCTCATTAGAAGGTCTAGTGAAACATGCTGCAATCTAAATAAAAATTACATTAAATTACAAAATTTTAAAACCCCTCACGCATTAAGCGATTAATCAAACGTAAATAAAAATAATTAATTTATTGGCAAAAATGCCTTACATTATTTAGGAAGAGCCGAAACTGCTGAACCAATTCTTACATGGTTAAGAAAAGAACTACTGCAGGGAAACTGGCTTTCAAATTCAAAAAACCGTATCCAAATCGGCCCATCCACTTGAGTGCTAAGATGCCACGGCAGATATATACACACACACACACAGACATCAATCTCAAACTTATAACTGTTATTGCGTCGGGGGTTTCAAATGTATGATGTAATTAAAACCCTTAATTGCTACGTCCAGTAAATGCGTTTCATACTTACTGGTTTCACCAGATGAGGCACTAACGCACTGATTGTGCATAATAGAACAAAATAAACTAAAAGAAATCCATTTATAACCTCCAACATTTTCTTCACTGTTTAATATAATCAATATAAATTTGCTTTTAATTTAATTAGAATAATTTGTTATAGTTAAAAAAATCCATACAAGTTTTCAAAAACGAACTAGGAATAAATAGAATTATCGCAATTTTCACATTTATTTATGACGCTTCAGTCAGCTTTATTTTGACGTTTAGGTTTATTTTAGTTGTTTTTTTTATTCCACACAGGAAAGGGGTAAAGGGTTCTAACACTATACAGCCACGTCACATGTATTTACAGCGTTTTAATCCATAACTTGACTAACTGTTCATCAGAAAATTGACATTTCGTCGATGTCACTGTCAGTATCAGTCAGTTCAGTAAATTATTACTTACTTCACGTTGGTTTGGTTTGGTTGCTGAGGTTATAAATACTTGCCTGATTGTATTATCTTAAGAATTTGTGTTTAAAACACACGAGATCTCAAATAATGGCCCATGTTGTATATTTAGAAGCTTACGTCAATTACGAAGACTACAAAAAATCATCCTTGTTAAAGCTGCCATTGGAGTCTTTAATAACTTACTGCGTCTACAAATTTTGTAGTCCTGAAAATATTCAGTTAATGTTTGTTCACGTCTCCAAAGACCCGGAAAAGAAGGATATCACAGTCAAAGTACCTGATATTGATGCTGTAAATTTTACTGAAAGCGTAGTTTGGCAAACAGTATCATGTGTTTACCCAGTTTTAATAAATGGTGACACTGTTATAACGGGTCTGTGTGCCGTTGCCCGGCATATGACTTTGCACCGATCTCTGCCTCCAAGTCCCTTCGAGCATGTTGACGGCATTCTCGGGTTTCGTAGTGGCTGTCTTCAAGCACCTAATGAAGTATCAATATGGACAAAGTTTTGTGAAGTAGATTTGGTGAAGACATTAAAAGAAGTTCTTGATGCAAACACATTGCAAGAGATACCTCTAAATCTGGTGAGGTTTGAAAATCACTTGAGGAAACCAGTCAGTGTTCATAATGTTTATAAGTATGCAAGGGAAAAGAAGAAAAAAGAATTGTTGATATCTGAAAAGGCAAAGCAACAGGAAGAAAAACAAAAAGCTAATGCAGATAGGGTACCTAAAGTGCGGAAATGGAAATCATCTATCAGCAAACAAATTGCAATAGACAATTCAATTAAAATACAAGATCTGGATGTTAGTCATCAGTTTGCTGAAGGACCATTTTTGACTTTAGCTGATATCATTCTCACACCTCTGTACTACATCATGCTTGAATTGGTTGGTAATAAATTCGAATCTCAACTACCCCTGACATACAAGTGGTTCAAAAGTGTTCAAAGTTTATCTGAACTAGCAACAATATTTGATGTCCTCATTAGCCTTCAAGAGAAAGAACTGATTGTTGACAATAATATTACCATACCTGAAGCTGAAGACGTCAGTCTATACAAGCGTGATCCTAAGAGGCATAATCCTAAAAAGAGACAGTTCACTAAAGCAGTGGACATTGAAAATGCCCTCAGCTCCCTTGTAGATGAAATGCATATAGATGTTGATACACAAGATTTTTCAAATGGAATAGATTGGAGCACTATACCTGATGGAGCTAATCCTAGTGCCGGTCATTTACCTGATGAAAGGATGGTCAGAAAAGCACAGCAACTAGAAAACCTTGCTTTAGCCGTTCAGAGTGTATCTAAAGATGGGGACTTGATAGTTGACTTTTGCAGTGGGAGTGGGCATTTAGGAATCCTCATTGCACACCTAATGCCCAAGTGTACTATTATTTTATTAGAAAATAAGGAACAGTCGTTGCTCAGAGCTAGAAAGAGAGTGCATGACATGGGCTTAAAAAATGTTTACTTCTTTCAATGCAATTTAGATTTCTTTGTAGGAAAATTTGATGTTGGGGTCGGACTGCATGCCTGTGGAATTGCAAGTGATTTAATTTTAGACAAATGTTTGCGATGTAATGCTAATTTTGTTTTGTGTCCATGTTGTTATGGATCTTTACATGCAACTGACAGATTAGTTTATCCTAAAAGTAAAGCTTTTAGCTCTGTTACTATAGAGCAGTACTTGACTGTGGGGCATGCAGCAGATCAGACCCACAAGGGGTGTCCGCTCACAGAGAGAGGCGACTGGTGCATGGCTGTCATTGACTCTGACCGTCTTCGCTTAGCTGAAGAGCATGGTTATAAAGTCACATTATCCAGACTAAAACCTCTGTCATGTACACCTAAAAATAATTTATTGATAGGCATATCTTCTAAAAAATAAACATTTTTAAAAAACTTGTACTGTTTTATTTATATAAAAATCATAAAATATATCTTTAATCTATTTTCTTTGATATCACTATCAAATTAACGCAACAAAACAAATCCAAAAATAACAATCAACAACAATTATAACATCAGTTCATTACTTTTACTAAGTAGAAGCATTGACAAACATTGTATAATAGAACTTGCTAATCTTACTATGATATATAATTACCAGATGCCGAATATTAGCAAGTTTTAAATCTGGTATTCTTTTTTTATGGAAATTTATACATATATTGACCTCTAAAGATCAAAAGTAACAACATGCTACATAAAAATCAAATGTTGCAAATAGATATCACTCTTTGGAAACAATAATAGATCTGACATGGATGTCATCAATCATTATCAAAAACACCTTTTTCCAAACAGTATCATAGTTGCAATCAGACATAAGTATGTATCTGATAGTTGACTACATAGCAATTATTGTATTATAGGACCTTACACCTAAGCAACATCCTCTTGTCCCATCTCGTAACCGGATGGGAGAAATAATCCTCATTCGAAGCTAGTTACGAAGCGGGAAACCGTTAGTACCACTTCGTAGCCTGATACGGTAACTAGCTGGCATACAAGATGGGCCAATCGTTCCGTTTTACAACTGGTTACCAAACAAGGAAAAAAACTTCCCATTTCGAAACTAGTTACGAAATGGGGCAGAAGGAGCGACATGAGCAAGTTAGTGGCGCGCGTAGATAACGGCAGTGCGGCACGGGATGTAGACCTGTATGGAGTCGTTGCGGTTGCCCCACGGCATACCTTGCGTGCTGTGAGCGTCTCCGCCGGGCTCCACACGCCCGAAGCCTCCGTACTTCTTGCTGTCAGAGCACAGGATCACCTGGAAATATTTCATTATGGTTCATTTATCCCTAACTAGCTTCTTCCCGCGACTTCGTCTGCGTATTATACATACAAACCTTCCTCTCGAATCACTCTTATTAAGAAACCCGCATCAAAGTCCTAGACTACAGGCCCACGTACAAAAAATGTGGGTCATATGAACCACCAGGTGACGTATATAGGACGATATAAGAGCATAAAATAATAAGATTCAGCACTATGCCGTCACTTGTAAGCTGTCCAACTGGGTGCTGGTGAGAATTCAAAAGTGCAACCCTCGATTTTTTCCCCTTGTCGCATGATTTTTGTACGGCGTTGCGGAATAATGGATTAGAAGCTGTATTGAAACAGTATGAAACTGATGCCGTACAAATGGTGCGCCACAAAGTCGGTAATTTTTTTTGATTTTCTGACCATTTCCAGGGTAAATTTGGTCATTTGATTCTGTACGGCATCAGTTTCATATTGTTTCAATACAGCTTCTTATCCATTATTCCGCAACGCCGTACAAAAATCATGCGACAAGGGGAAAAAATCGAGGGTTGCACTTTTGAATTCTCACCAGCACGCAGTTGGACAGCTTACAAGTGACGGCATAGTGCTGAATCTTATTATTTTATGCTCTTATATCGTCCTATATACGTCACCTGGTGGTTCATATGACCCACATTTTTTGTACGTGGGCCTGTAGTCTATCCGTTGCGTAGTTTTAAAGATCTAAGCATACATAGGGACAGACAGACAGCCAGTGGAAAGCGACTTTGTTTCATACTATGTAGTGATAACATGGAAACAAAGGAACACATTTTGACGAGTTTTTTTATACAAGTAAGGGCGGTAAACGAGCGAGTGGGCCACCTGATGATAAGTAACACCCGTAACATGAGGATTAGATGCGCTGCCGTATGACAGAATACCTCATGCGTCAGTAATTTCACTGGTCGGTCAAAATCGGTTGGAAAGAAAGAAACTGTCAATAATGATTAATGTTATAACAGCTTTTCACATGTAGGGGCATTTACCTTATAGTCTCCTTGGTCGTTGACCCCGACGCGGTAGTCGGTGAAGCTGTTGTGTGTGTGGAAGTTGAACACGAACAGCAGGCCGGCGCGCTCGAACGCGACCACTTTGTCGCCCTCGTGCTTACAGGACACGTACGCCTGGAAAACAGTATTGTCTAACACCTTACGGGGTGTTGACCTATGGCCTCTCAAGCAGGGTCGTGGGTTCGAACCAGGCCTTATATAAGGGTGTCGGTAGGAGGGGGGGGGGGGGGGGAGGAAGGGGTTCATAGACAGTCGAAAAATGTAGCCTTTATTTTTTGACAGTGTTGACATTCAAGTGCCATGTTTGACTTTAGGGGGCGTCCATTAATTACGTGAGGCATTTTTAAGGATTTTTTGACCCCCCCTCCCCCCTTGGTGAGATTTCGTAAGATTTTTCTCGACCCCCTCCCCCCTACCCCAATCTCACGTGAGATTTTTCAAAACTTGTACTTTGGGCATAAAAGTATTGGATTTATTAAAAAACATAACACAATTTGTTTAATTACTTTTATTTAAGACTAGCAAGGACTAGTATTTGCAATTATTGCTGTAATCTTAAATTATATTCATTCAACTTTAATTTAACTTAATTTTCAAGCAGTTTTACACCATTTTCTGCTAAAAAAAAAAATTACGTGATATTTGCCAAGACCCCCCCTCTCCCCCAAGTGAGATTTAGTAAGATTCGGCTCGACCCCCCCCCCCCCCCTAAATACCTCACGTAATTAATGGACGCCCCCTTACCTACCGATAGACGCTATACATCTACTAGCCCCTCCCCTTTGATCATTGGCTGGCGACGGCGACGCCCTCGGCTTTATATCAACTTCGAAATCCGATTTTCCAAGTTCGTACTGTACCACACCTCCCACTCTCAAATGAATGACTACGAGCAAGTGTGAGCGGAACGCCACGAAACGAACTTCGAAAATCGACTTTGGGAGGTGTAATGCCTTTTGGTAAAGATGGAACTGTGCGTACCGGATCGCTCCTCAGCCAGCCGTACTTCTCCTCCAGCAGGTTCATGTCGCGGTCGAACTCGTTGAGGTACTTGTACTTGAGAATTGGGTCGTCCACCAGGTGCCACTGGCGGCGCGCGTAGTGGTACGAGGAGTTGTTGCCGGCGCGCGGGAAGTCCAGCCACTCCGGGTGGCCGAACTCATTGCCTGCCAACCACAAGATGTTCGGTATCTAGTTACCTGGTTTTACCCGACTGCGGCAAAGCCCGAAGGAGGGTTGTGTTTGCCGCGTACGAAGGTATGTGCGACCTACTATGTTAATTTTGTGCTCGAATCGCGTACGTAGCATTTAGCCATATTTTAATGAAAAAACATGTTTTACTTAATTTAACTCACTACTTTCGCAATTTTACAGATGGGTAGATGTAAAAATAAATAAGTCATATTATTTACATGTCTCCCCCACAGGATCTCATCATCTGCTAAAAAACTTTTCACGAATGCATCATTTCACAAACTCATCATTTGACAACCCTTTAATATCTGATAAACCGTGAACTTTTTTTAAAAATCGAAAAACCTTTAGGCGTGGCTCACATTAGGTTTGTTTTATAAGTTTTTCAAAAATTTAGTAGAAAATAAAAGGTTGTCAAATTCGATGTAAAAAATTGGATACGGCCCGATTAACGGATGCTCTTTAATACCTACCTAAATGTCACGCTCTCTGCTAACTCTGCTATCATATTACAATAAGTATCGACCGACCGCTTAAATGAGTCCTCGCCCTTGCGGTGCAGACGCGCGGCCAGTCTATAAATGCCAACGTTCTTACCTATGAAGTTAAGGTAGGCCTCGCCCCCTAGCGCGTGCGTGATGAGTCTGATCATGCAGTGCAGCGCCAGGCCGCGCTCGATCACGCCGCTCGGCTCGCTCAGAGTGCTCATGTGGGTGTACATGGCCGCGTCCATCAGCCAGAAGGCTATCGTTTTGTCGCCCACCAACGCCTGAGAAAAGTTACGTTGTTGTAGAGAAGACGCGACATCTAGTATCGAGAGGAAGACAATTCTGTAATAGGATTTCGTTTGAATTAAAATACGTGTATACCTACTTACGTAGGTAGAACAGAATTGAATTAAACAACAGCAGGAGGGGACAATGCTTTTTGCGATTTGTAATTTTTGTTCGTCTCCACCTGCTGTAATTAATTATATTTAAATTTCAACGAAATTATACACTAGGAAACTTTTTAGTTTGAACAATTTGGACTAGCGCCTAAGCCTATAGTAGAGTGATAGAAATAAAATTAGCTGCTTAATTAAGCGTCAGGCTGCGACTCCCACCATACACACACAGGCATGGTATCCCTTTTAAAGTTTTAATCTAGTTTTCAGTTTTAAAAATTTACTTCGTAGCTTCCTAAAGACATGTTTTTCACGTCGCCGGGTCATTGCCCTATCAACTTTTTTTTACCTGATCGTGGCTCTCGGCGTAGGCGACCGTGCCCTCCATCCAGCGGCGGTTGGTGAGTGTGTGCACGACGTGGCCCATCTCCCAGTCGTCGTCGCGCGTCTCCTTGAGCAGCTTGATCCACATGTCGGGGATGGACATCGCCAGGCGGTAGTCGAAGCCGGTGCCGCCCTCGCGGACCGGCCGGCACGACGCTGGCATGCCTGATACGTCCTGAACATGGGTTACGTTACGTCAGAAACATGAGGGTGAGGTTACTTATCCGAAGAGTTTTACACTTAGGTAACTCTACATAAATGATGTTTTTACGGGTAGGACATTGGGCAAGATCCGTTCGGATCTTATTCGCTAATCCTGCCGCTAAGCAGCAGTTGCGCTGCTGTGGATACAGCCGGTGAAATTACAGGCACACGAGTTATTCTATCTTGGCCCTCTGCAATGGATGGCGGTGCTCACTTACCACCATATGAACCCATATGCTCGTTTGTAAAAATAATACAGTATATAAAAATACTGGCCTCATTATAAGCGGAGTATTCATAATGTTCAAGTAGAATTTCCCTTTTGTTCCCAGCTCGGCTAGCACAAATGCGCGCGAGTTAGACTATCAGTCTATTTCTTACTATTTGTTCTAGAAAGAGACAGTCTATCTCGCTCGCTCTCATACTAGCCATGCTGGTATGAAATATAGGCCAGATGAACTACTAAATCATACTAAACGTGGCCTTTAGGTTGTGTTGGAGGTCTTGGCTAGAGGGCAGCTCCGGAGTGGTTTTAGTGGGTATGCCCCACCCCCCCTCCGCCGCTTTCCGTGCGGAAATAGGCCGAGGGAGAGTCCCACATAACCGTCCCGAGCTTGGGGGTACTCGTAAGAGTTTCCACTCCGTAAAAAAAGGCTCTGTCTACCCCGATTTATGTATGTATGAACTAGCTACTAAATCAGCGGTTGGCAGGTAAAATAATCCCTTCTCTCTCCATTGCATTGGGTTCTTACCTCAGCGATAGTGATGGTGCGCTGGTCCAGCTTGTGCGCCAGCTCGTTGGCCAGCATGAGGTAGACGAGCGCCTCGGTGTCGACGTTGAGGCCGTAGTACTCGTCGTAGTGGCCCGAGAAGCCCTCGCCCACGCCGCGGCTGTGGTACAGCATCGACGTCACTCCGTCGAATCTGTGGTAAGACAACGACAAGTGCGGTTTGGTGGGTAAATGTACAGTCGAGTTCTGCGATATCTATGCAGCCAACTGCTCAAAAATATCAAACACGCTTATTATGTAAGTGAAAAATGGCCTCTGTGTAGATATTTTTGAACGGTCGGCTGTTAGTGGGTATATTGGAGAACAGGGTATTCAGCATTTTTATACTCACTCGTAAAATATTTTTTAAAAGAGATAATGCTCAAAGTTTACTTTTTATGGAAAAGAAACCGATGCTAAGTCATTTCGTTTGTTTAAAAAGTTTTTGCACAATTCTTTCTTGTAAAATTTTTAAGGAGGAATCTCGAATATTTACCTGAAACCGTCGAATTGGTATTCCTCCTGATACCACCTCAAATTTGACAGCAAGAACCGTAGCACTTCTGTTCTGTAATCAAAAAACAAGTTGATTATAGTACATTATGATACAAGTGTGCTATGTTGGTAATTACACACGAGGCATATTGTACGCGCGAGCGTAAGCGAGCGCGGGTAAGAGAGCCGAGATGTGTAATTACCAAAGCACACGCGTCGCATACGACGTTTTTCAACACATTTGCGAGGAAAAATAAATAAAATTTTAGTTAATAAAAGAACTTTAAGAACTTTAGTTTACCTTTGTTACCAGACATTGCTTACCTGGAGCTGCTTTAGAACTTTACTTTATCATTTGGTAATTAACACCTTGGATTTCTTACTGATATAACTGTCCGAACATTGACCGAACATATTTTAGTATTTCCAGCGACGGACACTACATTTCTTTATTACTTGAACTCGTAATTTTTAAAGTAATAAAATAACAAAGTCTGAATCAACAATATCAGTGAAAAATGGCGGCAGATATTATTTATCCGCGCCAATCCGCGCCCAGCACTCGCGCATGCGCGCTGTGCACTTAGCACGCGCGTGACGAAGACACTGACACAGATTCCTAAACAGCCTATAATATTAAAATTATAATAAAAAATAATTAATGCCTGAGATTGCAAATTATGTTCAGTTTTAGATAAAAATGAATAATTTGTCGAAATTAAATGTTTATTTATCATCTTTTCCTTAAAATAGTTTAATATTCACGAAAATATTCCTTGTTCCTATAGATAACTGAACTTTTTGCTGAGATTAAAAAATATATATATTACCGCACTCGTGCGGTAATATATTACAGCACTTGTGCGTAATAAGCTCAATTATGAGCTTAAATGCAGTGCAATAAGACTCACTTTACGAGCAAGTGTGTTGAAAAATATTTTATTGAATCAGGCGTTACTTTGCGGAGGTCCATTTCAAAAAAGCGTAGCGTAGGTTGAGTAGCGGAGTAGCAAGGTAAATTTTTTGTTCGTTTTAAGTTGATTAAAATTGACCAAACATTTTACATTTTCTGAGGGAGTTAACAACTTCACTTTAACTATTGTTCAGATCACCTTGGGCTATTTTTATAGTACGTGTTTGAACTTGAAGTCATAGTGAGATTGTTCTGATTCTCCTAAAGTGACATTAATCAGCAGTAAATAACTGTATGGGGTGTGTTAGAAAGAATCCAGAATAGTTAAGCAAATGGATGGACAAGTTACTCTGACCACCCGAAGGTCTAAGCTTTTATGGGAAATTTTATTCATGATGAAGTCAGACCTTCGGCGTGGTACACACACTTCGATGTAATGTGTACATTTGTAAGTAAGTAAATGCTTTATTGTACAAATATAAAGAAACAGATACAATTCACAAAAAAATAAAAATAACATTAATATATGCACAAAGGCGAACTTATCCCTATAAGGGATCTCTACCAGTTAACCTTTGAGTAGATGAGAGGAGCATTAAACGAGGGACCGACAAAGTGTGAGTATAAAATTCCAGATAATGAAAGCCACAATAGAGCGCCTCATTATTTTACAACATTTTTTTTTAACTTATCCAACAATCAGCTGACTATCGCGGATTCGCATATGACACAGCCAATCGATAACTTACTCGGAATAGTTAAACAGCCGACTGTCCCAGAGCGGGTGCGTGCCGCGCGGGCCGTCGTGGAAGTAGCACGTGTTGGTGCCGTCGAACTCGTTGAGGCCGTCCAGCGTGTTCTTAGAGGCGTGCGAGTGCACCACGTCCAGCAGAATGTAGAGGCCCATCTCGTGCGCGCGGTCTATCAGCTGCTTCAGCTCGCACGGCGTGCCGTAGCGACTGTGAAAATGAGCACATAGTTTTGTTGCTACACTAGCGCCACCTAGTAGCGAGTAGTTGAACTTGTAGCAACGCGGGTTTACGCATTTGATGCGACACATGCCGTTGCCTACTGTTCTTTATAAGGTTTAATTCAGACGTAGGAATTCTGATGTAATAATTAATTTAGACATTGTTTCATGCAAGTACCTATCCAGTGGATATAATAGTCGATACATGACATACGTATCCCAACTTCTTTTTCCTTCATTGATTTGTTAGTATTTACTTAATAGTAAAAAACGCAGTGGTACCTGCTCGCTGCGAAGAAACTGGTGACCTGGTATCCAAAGGAAGCGTAATATGCGTGTTCCATGATCGCCATCAGCTGGATGGCGTTGTAGCCTGCAAGACGATCATCAAACTTTAGAAATAGGGCACTTTTACATTTTCTGTAATGTGTCCCAAAATTTCCATTCCAGTTCGTCATTTTTTATACATACATATATGTAGGTATGTATAGAACGTGATGAACAGGAATAAAATCTAGAATCGATAGAGTACCTAAACGATCCTGAGAAAGAAAGACCCAAAATATTTACATTCTGGAAAAAAAATACATGTGGAATTTTTTTTGGAAAACGCTCTGTCGCGCTCGTACTGTAGGCACTAAGCGCATATGGTGGAAGAATCAGAATCACGTACCTGTGGAACCTTTCCTCATACGTTTCGCAATAATTTCTTTGGCAGGTGTATATACCAGGGATGTTACGGAGCTTCGACTCCGGTTCCGTTAAGTCGGAATTTCCGATTATTATTACACCTTCGGTTCCGACACTTTTAAATCGAAGGTTTTAATCGGAGGTCGAAGCATAACATAGCGGCGGCGTCGGCCTGTGTCGACTGTTATGAACAGGTTCATACATGTCGCGCGGGGAATCCCCCCGACTCCCACTACGTGCACTCTATCGTCAATTATCCGACCCTGCCTCCGCCTCCGATTCCGACTCCGATAAAGCAAATTTAAAAATTCAGACTCCGCCTTCGGTTCCGATAAAACTACCTCCGTTACATCCCTGGTGTATACGGTAATTAAGTTATTATGATATTCTCAGTGAAAAGGTTCCACAGTGGTACGCGATTCAGATTCACTATACCCTGGCTTACCTTGATTTTTAATCCTGGGCAGCACATTGTCCCGGAACTCGTTGTAGGTGCCGACGCGGCCGTCGGGCGTGGCGATGCCGACGTGGCACTCGTATATGCGCAGCGACGCCGGTCGCTCCACCTTCGGGTGCTTGAACTGGTATGTCTGCGACGGCATTCAACAGGTTTTATGTGATTGGTGGAAATATCCACCGTTACAAGATTTCGAACGCATGAATGGTCGTGGGCAGGGGCGGACTTTAAGTTTGTAACGCTAGGCTAATTAGTACTTGAGAGCAAACCTACTGGACCATTCGAATTCAACAATACCTACTACTTTAGGATTGATTTTGTGATTGTTTATGTTCATCATTGCTTTAGCGTGAGTTAAACGAAGTTACTTTAACTATAACTTTAACCGCAACCTTCAATTTTGACATAATACCTATTTCAAAGTCAGTGATTTATTTGTAAACATAGGTAGAACTGGATACAGTGGTGGATAAGTTTGGCAAGCAACACTAGGCTTGGCTTACATAGGTTTTTTGTCAAAAATCGTTGGTTACGGTTAACGTTATTATTGAAGTAACTTGCTGCTACTCACTTTTACTTAGTCTTTGCATACCGTCACTTAGCGTCAAAATAATTTGGACTACAGCGATAATTAAGTTCAGTTACATTTGAGGACTTTAATTGTTGAGCCATTATTGAACGCCGTCGTGTTGACATTATAAACGCGTCGTAAAGGGTTGGCAAACACTAAAAAGCAAATGTTTCACTGTGACAGCATTCCATGTATGCTCAACAATGAAAGTCCTCGCGTGTACCTACTATAGTTATATTTATTACCTACATTTATGACGCCGACTAAGCATTCTGAACAGAAGAATGATATTGTCAAGAATTTAACTTCTCGATTTTTGTATTTATTTTTACGGTTTATCCGTTTGAAATTATTTCTAACTAAACAATAAGAAACATAATAGAACACAGAAAAATCCGGAAAGTAAAGCTATGACCGGGAATCGTACCCGGATCCAGTGGCGTAACTATAGGGTGGCAAGGGTGGCAAAATGCCAGGGGCCCCTAGCTCTACGGGGCCCCGAACTGGCTTGGTTTAGAGCACAGAAGGGATGCTGTATCTGACGAATTTGCCACGGGCCCCAGACGTTATAGTTACGCCACTGCGGATCCTCATCATTCCGTGATGCATGTTTTTACCCCTACACCATCCCCATAGCAGGTTAAAGTACAAGAGTGAATAAGTAGTTCAAATTTTAGAGTAGCACGACGCGTGCACCTCATTTCGTACGTACGCGTGCTCGTACGCGGGAGACTGGAGTTTTAAATAGGTATAAATTAAGTATTAATATGATAACCCAATGTTACTACTCGACTCGTGTAGTTACTTAATATATGTAGATAAGACTACTGTAAACAAAGTTTTTTTTTGTTATTTTTTCTACTCCTGTACTATTATCTGAGATACTCGACTCGTGTAGTTACTAGTTACTTAATCTGAGGGCACGGTAGTGCCCCCGCCAAGTCGAGCGCGAAGCAAACTGCCGTACCATCCTTTACTGGAACCATTTCGCCGCATTTTCAGGCCCCTATTTCAGAACCTCTGGATAAGACCAGAACGCAGAAATTTTCGTCATCCAGTAAACTATAATCACATACTTAAAATCCAAAATTTCAAATCTGTAGGTCATTTAGTTCCAAAGTTAAGCAAAAGCAAAGTTTCGCATTTTTGACACTCACTCACTCACTCATGATAATCAGAATGAAAATGAAAATGAAAATGAAAATTTATTTTTGCAAATTGGCCGCCAGGGGCTCTTTTACATGTCTTTTTGAAACTACCAGCACATTCGGAAAGACCATCATTGCCAAGAAGAATGCGCCGCAAGAAACTATTAGATAGAACTAGAATAGAACTAGTACTTCCCATAAACTCAGAGCTGAATTTTTTTTGAAGAAATCGCAGTAAGGAACCTTAGACTTGGCACGACTTTGTCTAGATTTCATTACTTTTTAGAGATAAACAAGCAGCTTCATCGAGACTTGGCTAGTTTTTTACAGAATGTTTTTGGTGGGATATAGATAAGACTACTGTAAACAAAGTTTTTTTTGCTATTTATCTGTGATTTATGTAATCACTAGCACCACTATAAGAGCACTCATAAAAAGACTGGATAAGTCTATATTGTCTATTCCCTCTACAAGCACTTGTTGGCTTAAGTCTCTAAAAGTGCTCCATCGTTACTCTGCGAGCCATAGACAGCCAGACCTAGGTAAAACTTTTACACGGCCAACATTAAATTTACGATGAAAATGTATGACTACGAACTTAACAATTATTGGTACAGTCTTTACATTATTCACCTGCCACTGTGTTTTTATATCAATTGAGAGATCTGTGTATTTGGTCGTTTTGACAGTGTGTTATTTTTTTTTTTTTGACACCCAGAAACTTCTTTAATCATAAAATAGTTTTCACTTATCATGTAGTCATCATTATTTTACTAGAAAAACAAACACCATACTTACTAGCTATGTTATGTACCTAGAATTAGTAAAACTGGAAGTAAAGCTGTTTAATTTTAAATTTTTACTTGCACCATGATGATGATGACTGATAATTTATATCACTAACAGATTGTGTAATAACATACCCAAACATTTATAATACACGTGTAGATAACAAGATAAAAATAAGCTATCATTATCAACATAACACTGGGAATCAAAAAGTAATCTAATCAATAATCCTGTCTCTTCAACTAGAATATCTGTAGTACTTTAAGAAATTTCTGTAATGTGCCTAAATCCTAGGCGTAGACAATAAAGATATTGGTATGGCAGGTATTTTTTACAATTTACCTATAATATAATTCGAGCATCTAACTTGGATTATAAATAACTTTATTTGCAATGGCAGGTTTTTCAAGTTTTTTTTAAATGGCTTCTCGGAAATTTTTGCCAGTGTTACGATTGGGAGCTAGATTCAAGTGGTCGGTATCAAAATCGCGTAAAGCCTAAAGACATTATCATACCTCTGTGGGTCTGTAAATAAAATGCTGGTAGGTAAATCCCTCATGCGGCTTGACGTAGGTGGCCCACGGAGACATGCGGTAGAGGTGCTCGTTGACTATGATCTGGACGCGGCTGTCGTGCCGGAGCGCACAGGAGCCGTCCGGATTGGGGGCGATCTGGAGCTCCCACTTGCCATACTCTAGCTTCTTGAACGGATGGCTTTTTTGGTTCCAGCCGTCTGTAACACATCGGTACTTTTAACGCCTATATAGTTTTTAATAGATGTTTAATTTAATTAAGTAGCCTTAATTGAACAAAAAATCTAAACAATAAGCTGTAACTCGCGATCCCCTTGTGATAATTTGAAGAGAACATGTATGTTTGAATGTATAACTCTTTATTGTACCTATAGGTATAACACATGAAAACTGTGAATACAAGACAAAACAAATGCACAAATGCGAACTTATCCCTAAAAGGGATTTCTTCCAGTTAGCCTTTGAACGATTGACAAGACATTAAGTTCGTCTATTAGAACATCTATTTAAATCAACGAACGTTATTTACGGCACTCAGCGCCTACAGATATCCAATCCCAAAAAAAAAAAACTAACGTAATTAACTTTTTGAAACTTATTGCTATAATTTTCTATTAGGCGTATGAATTGGGTAACATTCTTACTAAAGTCACCCTGCAGGTGCAGGGAGTGCGCTCCCGGGGCCCACTCGCGCCAGGTGACATTGCCGTTCTGGTGGAACTGCGGCCCGTAGTATTTGTAGCCTTTGGTGAAGTCTTCCACGCCGCCCGGCCATGATTCGATGCGGTCCCACAAGTCTTTGAAACATCCGAACCTGCGATGATCAACATAAATTTATTAAGAAATGTGAACATCGGATATGAATATGATTTATATTTTTGCTCATATTCAGGACAAAAAAACAGGTCACTTATTAGAAGACAATCATTTTACGGAGAGACTCCTCTTCTTCTCTTATATTTATGTGCTGTAGGGTAGGCTGTAGGTATGTATGACACAGCTTAGTGTAATGTTGTTTAGTGCACGAACGATCCAATTTACGCGTTCGTGTCACATAGGACACGGTGTAGTACACTGCCCTGAATGATAAATATGTTAAGTATCCAATAGTGTATGGGAAATTGACTTTATAATTTGTTGTTTGTCAGTTAACTTGTCGCTTTAAAAACTCCGGAAACCAGTTTAATCAGTTGGAATTTATAAATAACAAATATATTCATGCGCAAGTACTTTTAAAGCAGTAGTTTTGTGCTGTGCGTATAAATAGAGATATTCATGAACGCATTATAATTATTATGCAAGGGATTATGTCATGTTTGTGTTCCTCGTGTATACCTACCTTCGTACGGATCAGATACATGCATTGCATTCAGCATCAGAACAGAATGACCTTATGTTTGACATTGGAGATGATACTCAAAGTCGATAAGCGCTTCAAGCGCTTTAGGCACTTTTTAACAAACGTGTCGGTAACTCAACTTAGCAGGATAATCACTATTGAAGAAGGAATTTGTAGTTTTTTACATATTTCACTATATAAGTAATATTGCTTATTAAAAGTTACATGATTTGGAGTAACAATGTTATCAGTCATTTTTAATCATAAGGTCGGCATTTTCGAGCGCTACAGCGCTGACTGGTCAATACTTCGTAAACACGATTTAACCTCAAATTCACAATCAAAATATACGTAAATCAGCAATTTTGACTAAAATTATGGCACTTTAGACATAAATTATTAAGGATAAAGCTTATTGAACTCACCTGCGTCTAATTTCACGTTCATAGGGCCTTAAATACCCGTCGCGATCTAATAATTTCGCTAGATCGGGGACTGGCACTTCCATCGGATCCATAGCTGAATAGTTACCACCCATTATATTTACGCGTATAGATATGTCGTAGTAACCGGTATGCGCACGCGCCTCGCACGACCTAACGCAGTGATAGCGCTGGTTTAAATGATAATAAATACCTACAATTGGGATTATATTGAACTATATAATTTTAAGATAAACTTAGGTCACCAGGTCACTACAACTCATTTATTTAAATTGAGCGACTTTATTATTGTAATTAAGTAGGTAGTCAGATATTTGACTGATGTATTTTAAGAGTCTGTGATATATAAGTTTAGTGTTGGCTAGTCTTGGAGAAAAAAAAGTACCTACTTTAAACCTGTTTTAGTATTCATAGTTTAGTTAGCTAAGTGCTAAATCTAATCTAGATAATTTATTTGCTGCAAGACTAACATAAAGAGGTACCTACCTAAACTTTGTTTGTAGGGGTAAATAATTTCTATCAAGGACAACTGCAACAAATCAAAATTATTTCCCTGAAAAAGAAAAAGTTAAACTAGATACATAATTAACATTTACAATTGCATAACATGGGCCACTTTTTATTAAAGGATGGAACAAAGTTGAGGGCAGCAGCTTATGTACTCTTAATAAAAAATATTAATCTAGTTATGATAATATTTAATTCACTTCTATCTACTGAACAAAATCTCAAAACACTAATAATAGGATAAAGGAATTTACATCCAACATCACTACACACCATTGTCCTGTTTTATGTTATGCAACATGAGAACAGATTCGGCAATACAACTGCTGGATTAAATTATATCTTTGTTCGGTGTGCATTATAAATTGATAATATCAACTTTACACAGAAATAAGAATCAAATATACATTATTTTCAACAATTTATTCTTTTAGGTTACTTATTTACTAAATACTACATAATGTCAATTAAAAATTAAAATATATCTGAGCCAGTTCGCTTCGCTCTGGCTACTGCTTCTGATGGTTGCAGCTTCTCTTCCTCTGAGGGTTCTAGGGGAAGGCCTTCCTGATCCAGTTTTCCTTGTTTAAAGTCTGTTACTATCTTCTTGCTGTAGACAGCATCAAACAGTTGTTGCGCCGTGAATTCGCTTTGTACGACGTTCTCAGCTTTGTATGACACGTATGGCTTTAGGTCGCAATCTTTAAGGTCTGGAACTATTAGTTCTGGTATCATTTCAGGCACGGGGACGAAGCGACCGTTCATGTAGTACCCGACATCCCTCACACCTCGTTTGTCGACCTCAAGTTCCGGATTAGGACTCCTTTGCTGCTCCTTGTGTAAGCGTGAACCTCGTTTATTGGGAATCGGAAATTTCCGAAAGTTTCTTTTACCTTCACGAGGCGCCGTGCAGCTAATGCTGCGCTTTGCTATGAAGTTAATTAAGCTTGGTATTCTTAACATTTTCGATTAGTTCCAGATTTATTTGTGTTTAAAGTAAATGGGAAAATTTAATTTGTTATGGTTATGTTATTGACTGACAAGTTGACAACTTTGACTTTGACAAGTTGTCTTTTTTGTCGTTAACCAAGAGAAAAGGTAAAGGAATCTAAGCCCTGATCTCTAAGAAGTCGGTCATAGATATCTGTTCAGTCGTGTTAGTTTATCTTAGAAATATAGTCATCTCAGCTCCTTATGATTTCCGTGATGTTATAATGTACTCTACGGCGACCTTCATCTGTAGCATGGAGCATCCAAACCGCATATTATAAAATTTGAAATTCGTGTCGTGCCATTCTCCTCACACAAAAGTCATTAATACAAGAATGAAAGAGACAGGTTGATACGACCTTGGAATTTCAGATCAGATTTCGAAGTAGCCAATTTGCCGTTAGGGATGTTACTGATGGTATCAAAACCGATGAAAAATACGGCTATTCATACCATTGTCCACAAGACAAGTCATGGCGCTCCTACAATACTTCGAATTTCAAGTGTCAAAAATCACCCGTACTTGAGGAGAGCGGACAGAAATACTAGTAAAAAAAAAGATAATGATAACGTGGGATATTCTGTTTGTGTGTACTGCCATAAAATTGCAAAGAAAGTTAATATAAGAGCAAAAACAAATTTTATCAAAGCCCATCATAACATAACAGTCATTTAAAATAGTAAAAAAGAATACCTCCTTATTTGAAGAACTTGATGTTTTCTATGATAAACAGATAAAAGTAGCTGCTCCACTAATCCACTTGCTGCGAGCTATTTAATTGTTGTCTCACCTGCATATTGAATAGTACCCGGGTAAAATAAAAAAAGCAATGTAAAAGTCAAATTTTGTATAATTTACAATAAAACATCTTATTTTATATACATTTATAAACTTGTGAAAAAGAAATTCATAATTAAGTAACGAACAAACATCTAAAATTGTCATTGTGGCCTTACAATACCAATGTGTTGACAGAACACACGAGAAACATAGTTGCAAGTTGCAAGCATCCCATATTGGACCCTATTAAAATAAATATAAAACTTGGTTTATCATGCTAAAGACATTCGTACGCTTTCTGAAATGTCAAAATCAAAGGCAAAAACATGCATGCTGGCTGTTTAAAAGAATAAAGAACCACGTTATACAAGTGGTAAATTTATGAGAACTTAGCTGTATCTATATTATGCCTTTAGCAATTTTCTTGCTTGATTGCTTTCCGTCAGGTGACCCGCATACTAGTCTGCCCCCTATCACAACAAAAAAGCTTAGGAACAATTTTTTTACCGTATCATGGGCGCATAAAAATTGGGCAGAACAAGTTTAGTGTTAAAATGGAATCTCTGCGCGTAATATAAAACATAGTTATGTACATATGTAGACATCAGGGTACAGACTACAGTAATATGAACAGTAATCATAAAGGTCATATATTATAGACTACAGGCCCATGTCCAAAAAATGTGGGTCATATGAACCACCAGGTGACGTATATAGGACGATATAAGAGCATAAAATAATAAGATTCAGCACTATGCCGTCACTTGTAAGCTGTCCAACTGAGTGCTGGTGAGAATTCAAGAGTGCAACCCTCGATTTTTTCCCCTTGTCGCATGATTTTTGTACGGCATTGCGGAATAATGGATTAGAAGCTGTATTGAAACAGTATGAAACTGATGCCGTATAGAATAAAATGACCAAATTTACCCAGGAAATTGTCAGAAAATCAAAGAAAATTACCGAGTTTGTGGCGCACCATTTGTACAGCTTACAAGTGACGGCATAGTGCTGAATCTTATTATTTTATGCTCTTATATCGTCCTATATACGTCACCTGGTGGTTCATATGACCCACATTTTTTGGACATGGGCCTGTAGTCTATTACTGTTATAACTTGCGCAAAGTAATCGTTTAAGTAAGATATCAATCCAGGAATATGCTTAGTTCATTAAAACGGGTCTTAGTCTTAAAACGAAGCTTAATAGTTTGGGGATTTGAGCGATAATTTTCTTCTACTACATAAAAACAATAAAGTCGTGTTTGCTTTCACTTCTAAGAAAAGTGCTCTTAGGTCGCTTAGACGAGAGATATAAGAGATTGTTAGACCGACATGACAACCGTGGCATTCTCAATTATTTCCATACAAATTCCTCATTTAGCAATATCAAGTATTTTAGGTTATAATTTTATGTGAAACCACTTTTTTGCGGTATCCCATTAACATTGGAAAAATAATAATGTGATATCGGTCTATTTGTTGCACAGTTCAGTGTCATAACAGCTGTAGAAATAAAAGTGCAAATATTGACAACCTCTTAATGTGCGACGTTTGCATATGTTCGCTAAGAAACTCATCGTATTTCGCATTTTAAGTTTCAAATTGCGATAAAAAGTTGGCCTCAAATATGGCACCGTATGCATTAAAGACTAAGGCGGGGGATATACACATTTCACGAACCACCATGCCTGTCGGAGTTTGATGAATATTTAACCTTTTGACCGCCACACTACGAATGAAGTGACGTGCTCTGTATGCCATGGAACAAACCGTATAGCGAAATATGGATTTTATTCCCATTGTAGAAGGATTTGTTTATACTAGAATGTTGGTCCTGTATTGATGAATGATGACCGTGACGTACGAAGCATTCCATTGGCTGTCACGACTGGATAACTGTGGCGGTCAAGGGGTTAAGCAAAGTGATACTCTTCTGGCCACCTCAGTGTAAACCACGCCTTAGCTGTCACGTGAGACCAATATGGGGGTTAGCTACAATAATTACAAAAGCCGACAGCGGCAATTTCAAACTCTAAACAGTCTTGTACGAGTTGTTAGGCCCTAACTACTGAGCACAGTCGATACGCGCAATGGCCGAGAAGAAATATTAGAGAAAGAGTAGGCAAATTAAGTGTGTCCTTGTCCAACCAGGTTCAGACAAAGACAACTAACTATATTTCAATAGGCATAGAAAATTGGCGTACGTCGTCAAGTCAGTGTTTGCTTTCTTTATCTAGTCTGATAGATATACACAACATAAATATCCATTTTTATCTGAGTTTGAGGTAAGCCTAAAAACTTCCAGAGTAAAGTTCCAGTTTCCAGAATATTTTTGTCTTTTTTCTCGTTCATTTTGCGTTGATTAATTTGATTCAAAATTCTCATACAATATTACTTCTAAAAGCATGTAAACATCTACACAGTATAAAACTAAAACAAACAACTTTCTTTTGTGCTCCTCATGAACACTAATACAATTATCTATGTACCTGTTACATTTTTGGCACTCATAAATAGCACCTCGCCGCTGTTGGTAAAAACTAGTTTTTGTGGGCAGTTTTTATCATGTTTCATTTCAGTTTTAAAGAATATCAAACGGCAAAGGCACTTTACAACGATGGTATATCTACAGTACTCACTAACTAATGGAAACAAGCCATACTCCATAAATCTGAACCTTAAACCGACCGTTCCATACAAAAAATAACAAGAACATTATCCCAAGAGACATAACAAAATATCATGTTTATTGTCCAAAGGAATGCTAGAGAAATTCAATTTCAAACAAAAAATATACTTTCAAAATACTATCACAAAGTAAGCCCACAAAAATGCATAAACAGCACATTCAAATCGCAGATCTTTGCGACGCATCGAGCCTGGGACCACAACACCGGTTTTCGCCTGCGAATTTTCAAACTTCAAATTTTACCGATTCACTTTTAAAACGGCGCCGCACATCCCTAGCCCGAGGAGCATACACGTCTATTGCACATACGAAACAAAACACGCTCAACCGCCATCCATTCCGACTCGGCAACGGTTGCTAAAGGAATGTGTTATATCAACGAGCATTCCATAGTTTAATACTATAAGGTCACGTGTCCGCGGCCCGGTCGTTGTGGTTCTCGAGCTCCTCGAGGTTGTCGCTGGAGGAATACGTCATGTCGCTGAGCTCGTCGATCTGTTTCTGCTTCTTGCGCACGTTCCAGTGCAGGCACTCGGCGAGCGAGTCGAACCAGTCCGAGATCTGGTCCTGCGCGCATATCGAAGGCACCGGGTACACTGATGTCGTGACGTACAGACTGGAAATTAAATATTGCTTTTTACATTGTGCCTTGTTGCTGTACGAAGGTTAAATGGTCTTTGTTTACGTGATCTAGTAATTATATTGAAGTATAGAATTAGTTTACAACAACACGCAACAAGCACGGTTCACAGGCTTGGGCTGAAGGTCGGATTTTTCGAGTGTAGCATAAAATGTCTAAATGGAAAAGCAGAATTTAAGCGTCACATGAAAAATTTGGGCGGATGATTTTTGCCTTCAGTTCAAACTTGCAGACTGCGCCTTTTCGTGTGTAGTCAGCATTACAGTTATGGAGAATACCAGCATATAATTGAGTAAAACCGTGGTCCTATTTTTTTTGACTACAATAAAAGACAAAGACTAGCCGTACTGACCATTTAACCCTCCGTTGAAACTGGCATTAACAAACAAGTGTTAGTAATAATCAAAGCATTAGTGCTAGTGCAAAGCAGAAATCCACATGCGATGACACAATCCTTCGCTACACTCTATGATGATATAACTGATCGCAAGACCCTGCCCTGCCAAGAGAAAGCACCACCACAGACACAAAGACATAGCCACAAAACGCCTTCGGAACCCTCAGACCGACTGTCAAAGACAAACACAAAGCGAACTTGACAGAATTATAAAATTCATATCACTGACGAGATGAGATATAATCTGACAGTTTAACTATTATCTAACTTGTTAAAATTAAAAAGGCCCCGATTAAAAACTATAAACACTTAAAACCCTTAAAACTCAATCATATGCATTATAGTCGACATTGCCTAGTATCTTGCTTGCCATATGGCTCAATTGGCCACGGGTGTAGCCAGGGGGGGGGGGGATTCACCCCCCCCCCCAGAAAAGTTCAGATATTAACACTAATAGTATTAAAATAAAATTCTTATATAAGGGTTATTTTATCTACGTTTAGTCGTTTTATTTTCTTGAACCCCCCCTGATACTAAAACCTGGCTTCGCCCGTGCAATAGGCTAGCTTAACCACTGAGACCAATGTTTTGAACCCTCGAGGGGTCAAACCGTTCAAAGTTTTGGCCAAGATGCCTACTAGTAAACAAGAAGCTGTATCTCATTGAGGGTAACTGATCGACATTTAGACTATCGCTTGCGGCGTTATGCGTTACCGCAGTGGGCGTCATGGCCAAGGCCTTTGATTGGCTAGTTTACTGAGTTGACCGGCTTGCTTTATTCAAATTTGGTGGATGATTTAAACTGTCAGATTATATACCTTTGCACCCTATATGACCTGGCCACCTGATGTGCGTTGAAACATGAACCGTGGCGTAACAATACAGGTAAATTACGGTACAAAATTCTCCCAGTAGTATGATACAAAAAAAAAAACAATTAAATAAATAATCTTCTTGTTTAATTCCAAACTTTTATTTGAATTGAAAATTATGGTTTTTTTCCTTTATACAGTTGATTGGATTATCTTCAAATTTGATAGACAGGCAGGGTTAATGACAATGCCTTTGTAGTCAACCTTAGTACAGTCAGCAAAAATGATTTTATTTAAAACGTATTTTTTAATTGTCCCGATCCAATTAAGTTTACCCCTAATATTTTGTACACGGCAACACTGAACAGCAAGCCCTCATATGTGAAATGTTACGCCACAGTTAGGGCACGTTACGCCACTCGGGCTCACCTATCGCCGGGCGCGAGCAGTAGCTGCGCGCGGCCGTCGAACGACACGCTCGCCGGCGTACGCGCACCCGCCATTGGCGTTATCTGTAACAACGCTCGCCCTTCTTAACATGGGTTGTAATCTTTTCAGTCTATACATATACAGGTCCTAATCTTTACGTAACGGACTCAGAAAAGGACTGAGAAAAGATCCTGTAATTTGTAATAACCAGACTTATTTTCTGAAATTAGAAAGTCGAATTTCGTATTATGCCGTCTCGCTTACTCTAATAGGTGATACTATTTAACAGGAGAGTGAGGGAAAGGAATGATACGAAATTTCCATTTATAACTTGGTAGCAGATATAAACCTATTCATATACAGGCCCAATGAAACGGGCTTAGAGAAAAGTTCATAGGAGCGAAGGTAGATCTTGGACACCTGTAAAAGGTATCGGGGAGGTGTTAGGTGAGAGAGAAAAATGAAAAGTATTCAGGAATCTAACATGACTGGCGAGTTTGTGGAAGATAATGGTGATAAAATACCTACAGGATGTAAAAAAACCTACATTCTAGTCTCGTTTGATTCAAATTATACCAATCTTATAGATCAAAATATAAAAAGAATAATATTGCCTTAAATTTTGCACTCATCAGTGCTTTAACATAGAGATAAAGTATGATGTATTTTCTAGTCAACTGATAACTCAATCCTAACAAATACTAGGAATCTAGCAGCTATCTAACTAAACGTTGCAAGTTTAACAAATCGTACAAGAACAGCGAGACATCTTGATAACCCCAGTACACATCATCTTGAGAAGTCCCTGTGTCAACAAAATGCAACTATTACTCCACTCGCGGCTCATACACGCTCCGGTGAAACAAAACATCTATTGAATAAGGAAGACAACATTTTTTTTTTTCAAGTACCCAACTTATAGAGAAATTAACCAATAAAGTGGAAATGTCACATACAATTTGTTTCCTTTCACTCTGATTGACTGGTCTTAGGTAATGCAGGACACTGCATTTCGGAGAGCAGATATTATGATCAATATACAGAAAATACACACAACACAATACACAAATCACGTCTGTATTCCTTACGGGGTAGACAAAGCCCAAGGTGACAAGACCTACAGGCCACGTTTAGCAAGATTGTAGGGCTAGGTATAGATGGAAAATGGAATCAAAATAGTAATGGGTTGCTAGCCGCATCGCCTATAACATGATTCCTATGATTTTCGCCCACATATACAGAAAAACTATCGCGAAATACTCACTGTTGGTATGGCATAAGAGATAAATCATTAACATATTGCGTAAATAAATAATCCGCCTATTGGTTAATTCCTCTATGATCCAACTCGACAAATCCATTTTCTATCATGCTGCCAGCCAACTGTTGTATCTCCTTCAAACAAAAATAAAACAAAAACAACTAAGAGACAATCTACGCTACATTCTACCGATATCAGCATACCACTACAATCATATCATCAACGTAGACTTCATGTTGTACACGTGTAAAGCGTGAAGCGTGGTAGCATCAACTAGGGGCGGTGTGGTTGTGGTACCTATCGCCGTGTTGCAGCGCTTGGCGGCTGCGGCCGTCGAAAGAGACCCACATCGCATTCCGCGCCTCCGGGGATAGAGCGATCTAGAAACACGGGGAGTTATAGGTTCCTGCTAATTTTAATATTGATTAATAAGGAAATAGATAATTGATTGGGTGGAACAAAGGATAGGCTACTTTTTATCTAGGTATCTCTACGGAATTGGAATTTACGCATGTATAATCCAGAAATGTCGAAACTTCCGAAAACTCTGTGATACATATACAAAGTAGGTACTAGTTAAGTAAGTGAAAAGGTCGTGTGTGTATTAACAAAAGCAAGGAAGTATAGAAATTCAAACCGTGGTAGTCTAGTGGTTTGACCTGTGGCCTCCGAGTTTTTTGGAATTTATGTGCGAAATTACAGTTGAAATCCACCATTAGCTTTTTCAGTGAAGGAAAACGCCGTGAGAAAAAAAATAGTGAAGTTCCCAATTGGCATTGTTCATTTTTTTTAAGCTGTGCGTTTAACACCTTTTTTTGATAAAATGGACTATTTCAGGCAACTAATTTGAATATTATGCTTTTACGTAGCTTTGTTAATTAATAATAAATAATTTTTCGCTGTTTGATAATTCGTGAATTTAGACAGAATCCCAATCGCCTTCGTTCAGGCATTTAAAAAACGGCTTTGTCTATGGTTTTACCGATACATCAATGTCATAGATCTGTGAATGTGTGTGTGAAGCCTCAACCAACGTTGTTGTGTTTGTAGATTTGACAGTGACAGGTGACAGTTGCCATAGTCAAACTTTTTTTTTCATTTTTGTGGCAAACATTCGATGCTGGATTCTGTCTAAAAACCGGGTCATTAAGTCAAACAAAGGTTAAAAGTACTTTTACAAAAATATCTGCAATCATAAAGTATTTTTGAAATTGGACTAGATAAATCGGATAATTGACGGTTTTCCTCGAAATGGTTTTCGAATTGGAGCATATTAAAAAAAATGAACAATGCCAATTCGCACTGGGCCCCCCCATGGGAACTATAGCCCAAGCCCTCTCGTCCTTAGAAGAGGCCTGTGAGCAGTGGGACGTATATAGGCCGTATATAGGAGATGATGATGATGATAGAAATTCAAGTAGGTAGGTAATACCCCAGCTATATTTATAAGCGTCCACTGTTTTACTGTCTGTGAACTCTCGAGGTTTTTCTTTTGAGCTGCACTGGAGCAGAACAGCTGACTACAGTTAGATGAGGCACAGAAGTCCACAATTAATTGATCCACTGTTACGAACCCGAGTCTTTATCGTATATTGGGTAACTGTGAATCAGCGCAAAGCAATATTTCCGTGTCTGTTTTAATTATTAGGTAATCATAACGTGACGATGCAGTCAGCTTTCGGGGCACTATCCCTTTTGCGTTTTTTTTTTCATTATCAAGTTGACAGTTTGTTTTTAAATACTTTTATGTAGCATGTTTGACAATTTCACTTCTGTACAGAAGCTATTTTATTCCAGCCAGGAGGGCCGGTTCGATATTATCACATATACACAGGCTATCCTCGTTTATTTATCATCCTTTCTAAATAAATGCATCATTTGGCAAACCTCTATAATAGTCAAACTAACTAACTGTAAAGCACGACGTTAAGTTTTTGTTTTTTTTTTTCAAGTTTATGACATCAGAGTTCGCTGAATAGTGATCATTTGACAAATTTTGTTCGATTGGATCGCGTCGTCGTTACCTTGAGCTCGACGCCGGCGGGGACCACGATGGGCCGGAAGGAGAGCGAGTGCGGGCAGATGGGCGTGACCATGATGGCGGGCACCGACGGGTGGATCATGCTGGCGCCCGCCGCCACCGCGTACGCCGTGCTGCCGGTCGGCGTCGACACTATTAAACCTGGAAACAAAACGGTACACATTGGACCACAGAAAATTTTGTGAAATGTTTTTTTTTAATTCAACGTTGTTCTTTATTACCGAGATCGGACAAATTTGCGTCATCGAAATAAAATTTGAATTCCCGGAGATAAAAATTTACACATGCATAAAATTATTAGCAAAATGTTAATTAAAGTGGCAGTTGTTAAGTTTGCTCCATTAACATAAGTGGAGTTCGAGCGGAGTTTTTCAGCACTTAAGTATATTTTTGATGTAAAAAAAATAGACTAACTGCAGAAAATTTGGACAAAATACTGATTATTATCTTTAATAAATGTATACTTTAACAAACTTTTGTATTTATTGACTAGGAATTAAAATTTAAGTCAAGTAAGAAATTAATTAAATGATTACATATTTGATAAATTTTGGAGTCATGTCCACATTATTGCAAGCAATGACGCAAATTTGTCCGATCTCTGTTTATTACACACACTACTACAAAAAAACTAACAAAGATTACAGGGAAAAACTAATATCTTATTATTTATCTATCTAAATATACAGGTTGTTTCCTGAAACAGGAACAATAAATTAAATCGTAGATACCTATGTTAACTTGTCTGTACATGAGTCCCAAGTTCCAGTTTAGTTCGTACGTACGTGTTTAATTAAACGCGATTAACAATAGAATCGTGTTAACATATTTTTGAGCACCTTGACAGCTCCGAGGTATCTGACAGCGACTGCAGTTGTGAGGAATCAGGAGCGGGTAATGTTCAGTTCAAATATGGAGTATTACTCACCATCGCCCTGCACGGAGGTGATGTGCTTCCCGTCGAGGAACAGGTCGATGTTGGAGAGGTAGGGCGAGGGCCCGCGGTCCACCACCACCTCGTTCAGCACCAGGATGCACTTGCGACCCTCCGCACCTTCGCCCTTGCTCTTGCGGAGCACCACGCATTGCAGCCGCGACCGCAGCGTTAGGGCCGCGTGCCCTGCAACCAAGTGGTTGGTTACAAGATTTATGAGTTCACCACACTCTGGTACAGGTGGCGGCACGTAAGTCTAATGTGGAGGGGATTACCTGCGCATAGGTACTTTCGCGCACGCAATTGTTATCTCTACAAATTAATTACAATGATCTTTACTAATAAATATTACCTAAGCTAGTTCGTTTAAACTAGTATCATCACTAATATTATAAAAATGCGATAGTAGTAGGTTCAATTAGTATGGGGAGGTAAAAATAAATAAATAAAATTTCGGTATTTCTTCCAGGCATATTCACTGTTTAAAATCACAAATAAACACAAACTCAATTAAAACAAACAATAATAGTCAGCAAAAAACAAAACTCAAACTTAACAGAAAACATCAACAGTAATAACAACACAATTTAGAATGCGACTGTACAGCAGGAAGTGAGCGGAGTGTCGCAACGGTGCGCGGGGCAGGGTACGACTGCAGAGCCAATAAGCGCTGACGCGCGCCCGCCCGCGGCCCCAGCACGGGGGAGTGATACCTTATTTTCGACTACTGCGCATCAACGATCATCGCTAGACTTACGTGCCGGCAATTGTATCATGTATCTATGGTCACTTTTCCTATCAATTAATAAAATGAATCCACATCCACCCATGATCTTATCATGAAGTTTGAAAATCAACTACTTTAATGCTAACAACAAAATTCAACCCGCGAGATTATTTTTAGGCATCGCAAGGTTTATGCATCATTTTAATTAAAGACACTAGTTTGACTTGTGGTGTGTATTTTATTTTATGGCAGAGGGGTGCAAGCGAATCGGTGCACCCTCTTGCACCTCCCTCCCCCTCTCAACAGCAGCACGACTAGCCAAAGAGCGCGCGGAATAGACTACCGGTCTGTTTCTAGAACCAACAGTAAGGAATTGACGGATTGTCTATCTCAGAGGTTCCCAAACTCTTTTGTTCCATAGACCACTTTCAAAATTTCCAGTGGACCTCCTGCAGCTACATTATTACTACCAATTTCTAAATCTCAAAAAAAAATGAAGATTAGCTCTATCTATGGAAAATTGCGTTGTTGCTGAGTTTCAACGATAAATTAACAGTTTTCGAAAAAAATAGGTTAGAATTGATTGCTTGATAGGGTTAATTATTTGAAAACAAAGTCAACTAAACAAATTTTCAATTAAATTTTAGTTCTTCTCTATCGACCAAATTAATTTTCATGCACCCCCGCTTACGATTGTGGACCCCCATTTTTGGTCACGCCCAACGTAGACCCCCGTCGAGTCTTCCGTGGACCCCTGGGGGTCCACCTGGACCACTTTGGGAATCACTCTATCTCGTGTGCGCTTGCGCAAGCCGTGCAACGCCCATAGACCTAACTATAAACTTACCTTCCAAGACGTTCATAACTTGCTCCTGGAAGTTGTTGAACTCGAACGGTGTCAAGAAACCCAGAGAACCCAAGTGGAATGCCATCACCGGCGGCACCGATTGCTGAAAATATGCATACAATATACATAGAGATAAACAAAACAACATATTTAGATATTAAATTTGTAAACGACACTGAAAATTAGAACACATAGAAAAATCCGAAAAGTAAAGCTATGGCCGGGAATCGAACCCGGATCCTCATCATTCCGTGACGCGTGCCCCCTACACCACCCAAACCAGGTGGGTAAGCCTTCGAATTTTTTCCTCTAATAGTACCTATCATTTGAAAAACAGCGCCTTCTCTCGTCCCTGGTGAGCAGTAGATGTTCCACGGGAGCTTGTAATTGTGTCAAAAATTCGCATAGTAACAAGGTCACGTGATAGCTAGTAACAGATAGAAAAAATGGGCGACGAGGTGGGGGTAAAGTGTCGCGTGGATTTCTATTCAAGAGACGTTGGAATTTGCTTCTGCGCCTTCAAGGTTATTATATACTAGCCTTCCGTCCGCAGCTTCGCCCGCGATAAATTAATTTTCCCGTAGGAATGGGTATTTTCCCGCGGTAAAAAGTAGCCTATGTCACTCAGTGATAATGTAGATCTCTAACGGCAAAAGAATTTTTAAAATCGGTCCAGTAATTTCGGAGCCTATTCAATGCAAACAAACAAACAAACAAACAATTTTTTTCTCTTTATAATATTGGTATAGATATAGTCATTACTCATTAAATTTGCCAGCATTTGTAGTAGCAACTTTTAAAGTACCTATTTTTTTTTATTTACCTGAAATAGCGAACTAGCATGCAGCAGCGTGCCGTCGCCACCTAAGCAAATGATGAAGTCGATCTTGTCCGTCAAATCATCGGTGCCCGCTCGGAACGTCATTAAACGTTCCTTGACTGCCGTGAAGTCCCCATATTCTGCTAGCAATACGTCGTCCAGTACTGCTGCCTCAACGTACACCACCATGCTTTTGTCCTGAAATAAACAGATAAAGGTCTTGTTGATAGACTTATTCCGAGAATAACACGTTTAGGCTGAAATATTTTGCAGAACTTTGAAAAAAAAAGTTATGTTTATATTAGCACACAGAACAGTACGAGAAGAAGGCTTATGTCAAAGTTGCTAATAACTTCACAAAAAGTGTCGTTTTACTGAGGCCCAGGGACCTCTATCTCGGTACCAACTGCAGGAATAGTTTGTCAAGTAGGTATACATAGTACGTTAATGAAATGAAGGATTGTTCACCTCAACATTAACGAGACATTTACGACAGACAGAAATTCATTTACTTATACATAGTAGCTACGTAACAAAGTAGGACCTATCTAAATACATAGTATTCCTAGAACGTAACATAGTCTGATAGTCTATTATTATTTATCATTTGAAGGCAGGCACGAGAAACAATAACAATAGTTTTTCCAGAAAGTTACACGCTCATTAACATTGTATGGAATGGCTGGTGAATAATGTATTGATGTGATGTAAATATTCAACTCTTTCCATTTGCATAACGTAGGCGTCACTCATGTTTTGTATTAAAACATTCTGTTTAATTTATAGTAAGTGGCCAATCGAGTTTTGCTCTTTGTTATAAAATCTAGCTAGATCTATTTTTTGCCCCCACAAAACCCCATTTCGCAAAGTAATTTCATCGAAATCTTTTAAGTCGTACGTTTAATAGAAATAGAACATACAAATACATAGGATAATAACCTAGGCCATATTAAATATTCTCTATTATAGTATTGTGGAATATATCTAACACAACTGGTTTGAAAAATATGAAGGACATTTTTATGAACTATATAGCTGTTGCCCGCGATTTCGTCTGCGAAAAAATATTTTTGGAAGAAAACACAATAGTTTTATTCTTCAAAGTTCTTTGCTATCAGTGCAGTGGACATCGGGACAGACAGAGATACAGAGTTACTTTCGCATTAAAAATATTAATATGGATACTTGACGCTTAGACGGAGGAGTAACTGTACCCGATAGACAAATTGTGGCCAATGTGTAGTATCTATAGTTTTTCCATTGAATCAACACAGCTGTAGCAAAGGTGATTCAACCTTCGGGTCGCGAGTGTAAACTACAATTAGGGCACAGTTGAATCACCTCTGGATCTACGTTTCGCAGAACTAGATGTAGGCCGGACATTACTTCCGTAAATAAAGATCTCATTCTAATTTTGCCGAAAAACTAGAAATTAAACTTGTTACTTTTCAGTTCCTTAATACAATACAATACAATACAATAACTCTTTATTGAACACCACATATAACAACCAAAACAGAAAAAAGGTATACAGAATATTACAAGGTAACAATAGGCGGCTTAATGTAAAACGAATAAAATTGGTTTGGTATGATTTTATGAAAAAGGATATCGAATCTACCAATACTAACACATCATGTTATATGTACCTACATAATACGTAAAGCATGGCATTAACTGTTTTTACAACAGTTGTGTTTATTGACTTTAACGTTATAACAAAAAAAGAACTCGATCTGTATTTATAAGTCGGGCCCAGGGCTTGAGGGCTGTATTTTATTATCTTACTAGCTTCTGCCCGCGACTTCATCAGCGTAAAATTATACATGTATTATACACCTTCCTCTTGAATCATTCTATCTATTAAAAAACACAGCATCAAAATCCGTTGCGTAGTTTTAAAGATTTAAGCGTACATAGGGTCAGACAGACAGCGGAAAGCGACTTTGTTTTATACTATGTAGTGATTACCAAAACTGTGAGTAGTTCATTAAATTTACAGATTCTTAATAGATCTTCCACAAACATAAATGGCCACAAAAAAAAACAAAAAACACAATAGCATTCTATGCTGATGCCACAACTTGCAAAAGTAAAAAATGTAAAATCTGAACAGCATTTTTAGGATGCCACCGTCAGGCGACTTACAAAAACAAAAAGTCAAGGTGTGTCTACCTGCCGGCTGCCGGCTGCCGTCTGCATTCCGATGCAATTTACGATGACCCGGAAGTCGCATGATTGGTCAAAGGGCTGACTCATATAAGGAGAGTTCCGAGACAAGGGCGCCTAGAACTCTTACCGAGAGAATTGGAATGATAAACCGGACACTTGATTTTTTATTTAGTTTACTGTTATGTGGTTTGAAGTGATTTTTATTAATCGCTACTTAATGTTATAAAATGCGAAAGTAACTATGTCTGTCCGTAGGTTTCAGGTGAGTTTTGTATTGGATTGGAAAGACGACAAGTTTTTATCCCGGAAAATGGCAAATTTCCGCGGCATATCGATAAACGAATCCACAAAGCCGAGTGAGTGATTCGAGACTAATTTATTCAAGTTACACTCGGACTGTAAGGGTGTGCTCAAGAAATGCAAAACGGGGCAGTGGAGTGCATAGTCGACCTATCACATTACTTAAATAAAATAGGTAGGTACACGTCACATTTTCACACAAGGGGACCGATGAGGGCCGAAACAATTTCAAGAACACGTCTCCTGTTCTCTCTCTAAGGAAGCACATCCTGGCTTGTTAGATCGTTTCCCCAAAATCGATATTAACCTGTAGCGTAATTTCTATTCGCGTTTTTCTCCATACGTGAATATTGTCACACATATTTATTCTTCTCTTTCTTTTCCCTTTCGCAGATTATCCCTAATGCTTTTTTTCCCACAATAGTTTTTTACATAAGCTTATTTACAGATTACCATTTTTCCCCAATTTGAATCGACACAGAAACATAGGTAGGTTTAGGCTGTCTAAAACATCTGGTGTAACAAAAGACTAGGAAAAAAACACGATTGGAAATTACGCTACAGGTAAATAATGATTTTGGAAAAATGATCTAACCACTCCACATCCTATTTACGTGAGTTATTTGTGTATGATTGAGTCTCACAGTAGTTACATATTGAAAGGGTCAGAATAGCAGAAAAGTAAATCCACTTCCTGGCCAGAGGTCTTCCTCTAAAAACTCTTCTTCGTATGATTAGCTTTGATTTTTTGATTTACACTACTTCTTATCTTATACAACACGCTAACTGGAATGAGGAGAGATTCTTTATTTTGCTATTTTTTTCTGTTCATAAGTTCTTTAAATGCACCCCGAAATCACGATTTTCCGATTAGTTTATTTTATTCTCCACGCTTTAATCCAACGACTAATAAGCGTATACTAAGTGATTTCAAATTTTACGCGCTTCAGTTTAATGTAGCTATACGTATAGCAGTGCGCGCCCTGTGTTGATTTAGATGACATTAGTACTTTTACAGGATAAAAGAAATAGCCCATGTCAAGAAGGATAGTGCAGAACTAGTTTTTTTTTTTTAATTGATTCAGTAGCTCTAGATCTATAGACTCGGGAGCAAAAAAACCGGGTCACTTTTCATACAACTTTCTACGGAAAGTGACACGGTTTTTTTTTGCTCCCGAGTATAGGTATTATCCTCTAAATGTTTTCTCAGTTTACCTTTTTAACCCCTAACGCAAAAAGAGGGGTGTCATAAGTTTGACGCCAATGTCTCTCTCACTCTCTTTCTCTCTGTGTGTGTATGTGTGTGTCTGTCTGTGGCATCGTAGTGTAGCTATCAAGCGGATGGACCGATTTCGATGTGTTTTAAGGTTTTTTTTTCATTCGAAAGCTAGTTTCCTTGTGGCAGTTTTTAGCCATGCTTGAAAAAAAAAAACGGTCCAGCAGTTTGAAGTGTCAGCTTAGCTGTTTTCCAAAATGATATAAGGCATTTCTGGCATTAAAATTAATTAATGTATGAAATTAATGTATGTATTAAGGGATGTCTCTAAGTCTTTTTGCGTGGGGGTTTTTAAATTTTTTTTAATTTACATTTTACTTGTTATTATATTAAGTTAATAAAAGCATTCTATCAGAGCTTCCGGATATGAAACACTAATGTAATAGTTCCCAAGTGTAGTCCAATCTGCAGCAACCCTTAACCACCACAATCGCCGACAGTAGTGGTAGAAGTGCTACTGCTTTAAAAGGTTTGGTAACTATATCTTACATGAACAAGCCAATGCACGAGCTGCACGAAGGGCGTGAGGATGGTCGCATCGTGGACTTTCTTGATGACGAGCACGGTTAGCGGTTGCTTGTACCACGTGAGCCGCTGCGACGCCGGGTCCTGGATTTGCCTGGAAATATAAAGAACACATATTAAGCAGTGATTGATCGTCATAGAAAAGGCCCTGCGCTAAAATGCCTCGGGCTTTTCGCCACTGCCACTCCCATATCACTTAACTTGTACAAATAGATGGAAAGGTCACAGGAACTCGAAATACTAGTACTCGAGCGTTTGTACAACTCGGGTCGAACGTCATTTTCATTATCCTACCGATATTATCACCATCACCACAATCGATGCACACGTCGCAATTATTTTATCAAACCATGTCTAGGATCGGTACTGTCTTTTGTTTACATAAAACAATAATTCTGAGCATTATTTCTTGAGATACGATCAAATCTTGCCTCCGTAAAATCATGAATTGCTATACCGCCTTTTGGAAAAAAAATACTAATTAAAGGGGCAGTGAAAGAAAATAGCGTAGAAGTTTTAAATTAAAGGAGAAAATTAATATCGTAATCGATTAAACATACACGTGGAACCGAATGTCGCCTTTAGTCTTATCGGTGACCCTGTAATTTTTACCGCACTTATTGAAAATCCGTGAAGGCATGTTCAGTCTTTAAAATGCATTTTAAATTTATTAACACTAAAAATGTCACGTCCTCACAACGCGGGAGCTTACTTGTAACTAAATAAAACATAAATGTAAATAAATGTTGCTTACAAGTTTCATGTGATACCTACTCGGTTGGGGGCGGAGTTACGTCGAAGAATACCATTTTCAACCTTGCAACCTTATTTAAAATTTCATTATACGCTTCTAGGTATGCAAAAACTAGAGAGGGGGGAATAGAAGGCGCTCAGATAAATGTTAAAAGTAACACCATTTTGTAACACCAAACACGTAATTTACCAAATGTTGGATTTTTTTTATTTTGTATAAATCCCAATCAAGAGGTGGAGAAATTTTATGAGAGCGTCACTTTTTTCGCTACTGTATGTGAACTGTCTTTATGTTTCATGTAAGGTGCATGAATTTGAAAACAATTTTATATGAATAAATTCAAATACTTTTTCACTTGGTAAGTTAAACGTATTGAATGACGCAAGTCCAACGGCGTTTAAAACTTTTTTCTAATTAGCCTTAACTCTTACAAATGAAAGAACTATAGTACCTAATTAAATATTGTTAAGGTGGATTGATTTCGTGACACGGTCGTCATATTTATGTAGGTACCAGGTATTATTGTCATTAACACAGTAGGTATTGCTGCATCACGTTAGAGGCGAGGTTAATCATTATGAAGTCATTTGTGATGTGATGAGTGGATTTTTTTTAAGGTAATCTTCGTTCAATGTTCCAGTAACTACTATGCGATGTGACCTTATCTTACTTAAAACAATAAACGACAGTTAACTTGATAAGATTGGTTAAAGATTAGGCACTACTGGTTTTTCTACCAACTGATTAAAGTGATTAAATAAATCGCAAGTAATGCAAGTAATTCTGTTGGTTACACATTCAATATATCTTATTTCCTTTAAATTACGCGTAACGCAAGTTACTGTATTTATATTGTAAGGTCAACATATCTTCTTCTAACAATTAGGTTTGCATGTAAAAACTAGTCAACTCAAATCTAATTCTTCAATTTACACTAGGTTATCTACTTTATGTAAATAAAATGAGTATTCAAATTCAATACTTAAGTTAAGTATCGCTATACTGCTCGTACTTTTAAAACAGCCCTTTTTTGGTCAATTTTGTGGACATAAACATTATTTTATCTCGGATTACTTATGTACTGTGTGGGAGTGTGTGTGTACTTACATTACCATAGCCGAGTTCTTCATTATCCTTCCGCATGGTCCAAACTGTTGTATAGGAGAGGGCGCGTTCAGTGATCTAGTCCTCCTGAAACAATAACCCATATTTAGAACATTAATATTTGCCCACTTTGACCACACAGGATCAGAAATACCTACGTATTTGTAATAAACATTATACTGGGGAAAATAGGGACAGAAACAAAAGCTTCATTTATTTAGTAAAATAAAATCTAATCACTAATGCTTATTAAAATAATTTTGAAGCCTAATTTCAAACACAATTATTTTTAAAAAACATAATTGTTTTTAAGAACCTTTAAAAAACAACAAAAAGGCCAGTTTCTTGAAGCTGTAAGTTGCAATTTTATAATTGGGATTTGGTCATTAGACTTGTAGCTTCGTGAAACGGGCCACGGAAAAAATAACCGTTATTTATAAAACAATAAACAATGTCCACCTGAACGCATCGGAACGTCCATCGCGGTGCGAGGACTCGCGACAGTCGCGTGAACTCGTGACACCCTACGGTTTGTCGATGGTCCGACTGAATACATTAATCAAATATACAGCATGTTCAACTTATAAATGTGGATTACATGATAGTATGTAGAAAAAGTCACTATGCTCCTGGACATTACCTACGAGTACGCCTAAGTATTAAACATCGACGCAACTAACATTCTAGATTTCGCTTTTAGGATCCACGGATACGGTCCTGACTGGCCATGTATGCTAGAAGGAACAATATTTTATGGACGACCACTACTAGATTGTAGCTAGGGCTTAAGTTGCAGGCTTAAAGCATAAATATGAGGATCTATTGTGAGATGAAGACAGTACAACGGATTACTCAGTTTCTGTCTGCCTGTTCCTTGTGAACTACCAGATACAGCAGAGTGGCTACGCAATCTAGCGAAAAATCTGGAAAATTCCACCAAGCATGTTAAGCTTACTGAGGCTCTCTCAAGTCTTAAGTAGTCTCAACAGATGAAATGAACCGAATTATGTATTATTTAAGCCCGTTATCCTGCCCGTGTCGTCGACATAGCCCGAAGGATTAGTACGTTGAAATGGCAATGGAACGGGCTGGTTACGTTTGCCGTAGAACTGACAACCGTTGGAGCAAACGTATCCTAGAGTGGAGACCACGTTTGGGAAAACGTAGTGTGGGACGCCCTGCGACGCGTTGGACGGATGAACTTAGGAGGACAGCTGGCAGTGGCTGGATGAGGGAAGCTCAGGATCGCGAAAGTTGGCGCAATATGAAGGAGGCCTGCGTCCAGCAGTGGACGGACAATAGCTGTAGATAGATAGATAAGCCCGTTAATGTAATAGATCATGCCGTACATTGCAGCGAATTAACTACGGTACTCAATCACCGGCAACGTCAATTACATTACTGTCCTGTAAATTAGTATGCGCATGGGCAAGAACTGTTCGCGAATGCTAACGAGCAAAACATGGCCGTGGTTATGAAAAAGTCGCAAAAAAATACGAGTCACGACGATTACTTAATTCATGGTATATTTTGTACCCTACTATTTTATTTCGATCGCGTGATGGTGTCGTTATGCTTGTTTGAGAATCGTTCAAAGGTCGACGAATGACTCTAGTGGTAATGGTGAGACAAAATGACTACGAACACTGTGGTCCCGGGTTTGATATACTATACAATACATGGCTGATATATGCAATAATACAAATATTTGTTATCAAGTCTTGGATGTTTAATATATTGTTTACCCATACCATATATAATACAATACCAATTTTTGGCACTAAATCACTTGGTATTATAATTGTCCCGAAATATTCATTAAGTAACTATTATTAGGAAAACATTGGATCGCGATTCCTTTAACCGTCCGTATAGCCAAGAATTTAAGCTCCTATGTGTAAATTTGGCGGTTACATAATTGCGGCTTTTTGTTAAGAGTGCCATGTGGACCCGACGAAGTTCGAAGTCTTTTTAAAATGGTCTGATCCACAGGTGTCTATAGAGCCGGGTATTCCCCAGGTAACAACAAGGAAACGCGGACAGTCTTATGGGTATAAGTATACCCTGCCAACTGAAACCATGTAAATCGAGGTTTTTAGATTTGAAATAAGTTAAAGTTAATTTTTTATATTCTCATTGTCAATATTCTAAAATAAAAAGTGTAAATAAATATATATATTTAGCATAAAACATGTTCATATTGAACACTAGTTATTAAAATAGCCTATACTAAAATCAATAATTAAAAACATTAGATAACCAGAAAATTCAATCGACAGCCAAAGCGTTGCTTTTGGTAATTAAAAATTCATGTTAAAATAAATTATTTACTTTTTAACGACAACCGCTCTTCTAACAATTTTAAAGTGTTAAAATTTATTTTAAAATACATTGAAATTGAGACAAAAACGACTCTAAATTCCAAACTGGTAGTAATTTTTAATAGTTTGGATACGTTACTATATTAAATGAATACCTGCCCGGAGAACAATAAAATTGTTGCTAAAACCACGTATCTATTATCATACACCCAGGTGTCAATAATAGTGATAATATGCGATTTTGATCTGCAATAATAATAAGTACTTATAGTTGATATCAGTAACAGCTACCTTGAGAGCGATAAAGGTAATTTAGACTACAGGCAAAGATCATCAATGACTTGGCAGATTTTAAGGCAGGTTTTAGACTTAAAAGCCCGCCACGGACTTAAGAAAAAGTAGATTTATCTATTTCGACTAAACATAGCATTCTACAAATAAATAAGTTATCTTATAGTAAAAATCGAATGTCGTTTCTGTTATTGATAAAATAAAATCGGTAAATAAAATGTGTATAGAACAAACCAACACACGACAGACTTCAGTTTTTAAGTGCTTACTTGTTAAAATAGATACAACCAACTGCGACATAAAAACTACGTACATAAATCGACAAACACGGAATAATTAAAAATTAGCATATCACGGAAAATATCAATACTACAAAAGGAAAAAGTTGGTAAGTATATGTTATCAAGACCATTTTGGAACATATTCTTATGGGAAATAAATTATCTTCAACCAGATTTTGCGACCGAAAAAATACAAAAATAAGTAATAAATTAAGTGGAGTTAATACTGTGACGCTTTAGTACCTAAACTAAATTTTAAATATTGAATTTTAGAACAGACAGGTTACGTCATTATCGTGTTGTGTATTTACCTCTATTTACGTGTTCTGGTTGTTCTTCAAGTATATCCATAATAATGTTCACAATAAATAATAATGATGTACATTTAATAATTATAAACCAAACAAGCGCGCTATCGCCGGTTTAGCTACAACTTTGAAGCGTAGCGTGCGTGATTTTGATTTGATAAGGTTTTATTTTCTTGACGAAATTATTTTTTTTTGAATTTTTGTTTTCTTTAACAGCGATTTGATTGGATTGTTTAAGTAACCAAAACCTTGTGTAGACTGTGAATTAAGGCTAATTATATTTAATCATTAAGCTAAGTAGGTTAACGTACCCGCGGTTATAATATTCTTCCTTAGCCCTCGTGAGGGCCGTCTTACCGGACTCATGGGAGAACTGTCTTCGCAACTGTTGCCTTTCGTTAAACGAATCCATGTTCACAAAGCCAAAACAACAAATGATTTTATTCCGACACTAGCACCATTTTTATATCCTTTAGGCAGGTTAAAACACTGAAGTTAAGATTTTTTCGCTCGATATAATAATCAGTTAGGAGAATAGAGAGTCATGGTTATAAGTGTGTGCGGAGGGTACGCGCGGGAGGATGCGCGTGCGGCGGCGCGGGACTGGCGCGCAGAGCCTCCGCGTACTCACTTTGACAGCTCTGACCTTGATGTGCTCTTAACTTGACGCGCTCCTCGAGATTGCCGGTTTCGCAAGCGACTGTTCCGTCCGGCTCTTCATTGCCATAATTAGCTTAAACAACCTATAGATCTTATCGAACGCCTCCTGATGGAATCTCCCGAAATTAACGCCATCCTGCGGACGTTTTGCAACTAAACGTTGCTAATACCAGTGTGTTTGCTTTTTGCATATATTAGCATAGCATGGCAACAAGATTATTTGCAATCTTTCGGAATGTAAACTTGATTGTTGGGTTAAAAGCGAGCGGCGGGCGCCGGCGCAGCGCGTGACTCCACCGAGTTTGATATTGACCGATAATCGCCGGTCCATTACAACCTGACCGAGTTCACAGATACCAGATACACAGCTGATCTCCTTGTAAATGACAAACGTGACGAAAGTTGAGAATTGGTGACTGGCCTTGCGAACGATCAATTTGAACAGTGTCAATAAGTGTGTCAAAGGTAAAAGAATTTGCAAATATTTTGTACGAATGTGAAATTGAAAAGGAAACGACCCAATAACACAGCAGGGCTACCTACTAGTAACCATCGATCGTGTGTTACGAGTGTTAGGTGTCAACACTACAGCAGCATTGACCCACATTGGTGGCGCATCGTTGTCGCCACAATTTCGTCACTGGTCACTTAACCATATGTTTTTGATGAGCCGATAGTTAATTCTTCTACGCTTTGGATTACCATCCTGACTCTGTGTATAATACTACTTGAGAACTTGAGTAGTGACTATAGTGACCCACATTTCTAAAACAAAGATTTTTAAAGGTTTTCAGTATTATCATAACATCAAAATAGTAACGATATCGTAACCCAAATGAGCTATGATCTCACCACCATCATTATCAATCATTGCAGTTCGATGGAGCTACCCAATAACCTTATTTTTTACGTCAATGTAATCTTATCAAACTGACACTTTTTTAACGTACATTATGTATTTGCTTACTCAAAGTTTCATACAATGGCTACCAATATATATAATCATATGACATTCTAGACTCGTCAAAGTGATAAGTCCAGCCGAACGGTCATCAGACGGAGACATTCAATGATATCAGAGTAAACATACATTACAACAAAGAAAGGTTAGGAGTGTGATAAACACATCACTCTCCTTTATGTCGCATTTTGTTCCAAAACCGATTTAATAAATGTTATTTAAGGCGGATGCTCGCGTTAGCTCATTGAAGAAGTCCCGTTAGATGGCGCTGTAATCAATGATGTGTGTTTTTTGTAGTTTTTAGAAAATTCTTAGAACACTTATAGATTATCAATTGATTTGCGCACACAGTTTAATACGGCCGATTTTTTGAGACTACACTCAGAAGGTAACAATGCACCAATTCGGAGAATAGCTGCACAAACGCTGGTGTCACTAACGGCCCTATACAGATACATGGTCTTACACACACATGCAAATAGGAGGCGGCAACTGGCGGAAAAATATTGCAACACCTTGCTAAGCTGTTAGCGTAATTTTTCACGTTATATTTACGTTTTTATATCAACTTTACTTTTACCAGAAATTTTACAAATCTATACGTACAAAACTTAAGTCGTATTATTTCAACCATTTATAACTTTGGAATGGCTGCACAAATTTTTATGATTTTTGATTTGTTAGCTTTCTCTCTTCCTCGAATAGCCAAATATCTTATCATAAATATGAAAAATGCACAAAAAAAAAATTTTTTTTCGTATGCAGCGCCATCTCTGACAAAAACTGACTTTAAGGCGGAATATTTTTTGCCAGCTCGGCTAGTTACAAATACATAATAATATTATTATATATGAGTCTAGCAGATGCAAACATGTGAATCAATGCCACCTTCAACCCTTTTTGAATATTAGGGAGTAATTTTTTGTACTTTGTTAGATAGAGGGCTATCGTATTTGTACTCACTAGTTGGCGCCACTGTAGAGTAAGGTATATCATATCAGATTATTCAGGATTTCTATTAATTTATCTTTAAAAGCAAGCTATTTATTACCCACAGTGTTGCACAGTCCCGTTTATCCTCTAAATTAGCTGTCATTTTATTTGCCTTCTTAGTTTGGCTCCTACTTTTCATAGCTTTTCTTTTAACATTTTAATACACCTGTCGTATGTCTGCGAAAATATTCGGAAACAATGCAATGTAAAGTAAAGCCGGAATATGCAACTTGTAGGTAGTACTAATTTTACGTTTAGGTATTTATAATACCTCAAGTTACAATAGCGCCTCTAGCGGCGAATTAATATGCCGTCATTGCTAGTATCTTGAAATGTCTTTGAGTATTTAGTATGTAGGAACCCGCGATTCATATCTGATATTCGCTCACACGTAGAGACATCATCAGCACCATCGTCAGACATTTTATTAATACTCCTATGCATTGCATTACAAACGTTTCGTCTGGGGCATCTAAACAACTAGCGCTGTACTATAGGTACCTATTGTCGTTTCGCGTCATAGGCTTTCGTAAACAGGTAACTTGAGAATCAGCCTGCTTACAACAATGAGACGAAGTCATTCGTGCTAGCCATTCGGATCCTTTCCTTTCACCAAAATGCATTGGAGTATAGGATCACATAAAGGAAATTAAATAATAACGCATAGCGCGTAGGGACTACGTCTGACTGCTTCTTGGCTAGGGATTTCGGTAGTCATCGGTCGTGGGCCACCTGCCTAGTTCACCTGGGTGGACCACCGGCACATTTTCTTGCCGATGTTCCACCTCAGAGCACCTAGGTGAACCACGGGCAAATGACTATGGGTCATGGTCCAAAAAGTGCCCATGGTTCACCTAGGTGTACTGAAGTGGACCATTGGCAAGAAAAATTGCCCGTGGTCCACCCAGGTGAGTTAGACAGGTGGTTTTCGGTTAGATATTTGTTCCGGAGTTGCGACCTGCCTTTTTATGTTATGTCATCATAATTCATATCACTAATTCATGGTACATCGCATAAAAGGAAAAATAATATTAGATAATTATGATGACTTTGCAATAGGTAGGTACGACAAATAAATAATGACAACTCCAAAACAAATTGAATTCATCTGAACTCACTTTTACTTACTGATACTTACTTCCACAAAAGTCGAACTTCATCCATCGATGGTTTTGGGTAGCGTTACCAACAGTGGGATAAAGCAGATTCTCACGGTGTCTAGTCCACACGCGAAAAATAAAAATTGCAGCTCGACGCGAATTATATCAGCGCATGGACCAACTCTATATGCACAACTGGTTGTGCCAATAGGAATTTCGGGCTTATAAAAATAAAAATTCTCATTAGAGATAGTAAAATTAGGTTAGGTTCATTAGGCATCTTCAAATGCCCGAAGGGCAAACCGAATAGAAATAGGAACCCCGCCGTCAATCTTACGGTGGAGTGAAATTCCTAATGGCACAACTAGTAGTCCATAATATAGAGTAGGCCCAGGAGAAAAGCGTCATACATTTAGGCACAAATCGTGTGCATAAAAATGACATAGAATTTAACTAGCGTCGTGCAGCAATAGTGCCTGTACTATACGCGTGTCGACCAGTGAAACAGGGAACAGAGACGTGCTAAACTACGAAACTCTCTAGATATTTTTTTCATCTGTAACCATGATCCACCTGCAGTTTGGCCACCTGGTTTTTGACAGAGCTCCGCTCCTGGGCGGAGCTCCTTTTTCTGGGTATTGAAACCTCAGTGGTTTTCTGGGTGGACAAATTAGGTGGGCTACGGGTAGACTGCAAACAAACTGCACAGTCGATTTGCAGCTAGCTTGCAGTTCAAATGCTGACCGTCTAGTTTATTATAGGCGTTAGATAAGATCCCACAATAGCAAGGCCAATACGCCATGCAACACGTGGTATGCGCACATAAGGATTTATCAAAGCACTGATAGTTTAAAAAAATCTCGATATTTTTTAAATAAATCTTAATACTTTTTTAAATGAAAACTCTTTAATGATGTATGTAATTAATCATATTGGCAAAATTCAGGCCATTATTATCAGGGTATTTAAAAGGAGACATTGACATAACTACACACTTCAAAGTCAAGAACATATATTGTAATTAGATGTTTTCTATACCAGGCGTCTGGCTCCAAATGAAAGAGATGAGACGATCACTGACAAGTTAGTACTCTTCTCGGTGATTGTCAACGTCAAGTGATGAGCTTCGCTAGAATCAAAAACACGTTAGGCCATATTGAATCTTATGACGTGTTTATTTATTTTTCACTTGACACGAGATTAAATCTTATAACATTTAAAATAAAGCTCAGTTTTCTAGTGTGTTCCATACTTTTGGATACTTTGGCTACTACTGCTACGCTACCAGTGGCGGTTTGGATGTTACGGTACTAATGTTGGCTTGAATGTTACTAAGTACATACTGTACATACACACATAAAACACGTCTTTATCCCTTGTGCAGTATATACAGTGTAGTTATCACCTAAGAAAATATGACGAAAAATACAAGCCTTTCCAAATACACGAGTATCTCGATACGAAACTCAAAATATTTATTAACTTATCAAAGGATGTCACGAAATTGTAGTTTGTAGATCACGCAACATACTCAATTCATAAAATATTACATAGCTGAATTGCATGTAATGGAAATTTGCCACTTATTTATTGTTCACAAAAAAAATTTTTTTACATGCATACAAGAACAATCATAACTTATTTTACTACATAGAATTATATAGGCTGACTTTTTTTATCACCGTCAAAAGAAACAACACGACGAATATAAGCATTATTTTTAAGTTTGGTGTTAAAATATTGCAAATGGTATCATTAAATGATACCTGTCATCATTATCATCCTCATCATATCAGGTGTGTGACGCCCACTGTTGGATATAGGCCTTCAGATACCGCCTATAGAACTCCAGTTGCCTCGGTTGGAAGTGGCTTGCATCCACCATGAACCCGTGACTTACGGTACCTATACGGTTGCATATTTTATGATACCTAGGTCAACCTAAAACTTGTATTCTGTATCATATATTCTGTATCATACAGTTTCCTTTTCCTTCTTTCTACCGATCATAGGTAATGGGAACATGAAAGACGGGCTAAAAGTCTTCAAGTCTTCAGAACAGGATTGACAAATCTCCGCTGTTGGACATCTGGAAATTCACGGTCTTGATAATTTCCCTAGTAACATAAAGTAATTAACCAATTAGAGTGGTAATAGGGGTTACAAAATTTTGCAACACCGCACTATGGATATATACATACATACTTATCACGTCTTTATCCTTTACGGGGTAGACAGAGCCTAAGGTAACAAGACCTAAAGGCCACATTTAGCGTGATTTTGAGCGTATAAGATGGAATAGAGGAATCAAAATATTGATGGATTGCTAGCCACATCGCCTATAACATGATTCCTAAGATTTTCGCCCATTTCCTCGATGGGCTTTTACCATCTGCGCGGAAAGAGAAGCAACTGGTACATTCTAAGCATTCTTTACTCCCAGACCAGCATGTAAGAACATAATATATTGATAGTTTGGATGAAACAAAAACAGACCATATCGATTAAATCGAGAATTTTACTTCCCAATACTGTAATTAAGACTTTCTTAGGTTTTTCTATGACAGTTTTTGGGTCTCCTGTGCATATATAGATATGTATACATACATACTTAGTAAAGCATAACGAGGTTTTTACCTCGTAACGTTATTACAAATTACATCAATAAAAATCAGTGTTTTTAGACCCAACCAATTTTTTTGTCATCACACCAGCAGTAAAGTTCTTGCTCTTCTTGCACAATAATAGCAAGTAAAATCTCGCGTCCAATGGATGTATGATTCACTTATTTCCTGTTAATGCACAAAAATTACCTTCCGAATCCAATGTGAATCTGAAAAATTAACGTACATTCAGTACAACAAAAGGATAAATAGATATTTTTTAGCCTTGCTTACTATGACATGATATTTCACTAAGAAATAAAATCAATTCAAACGTTTTCTGGGATACAAAAATACTTGTTTTGCACATTTATACTAGTTAAGATAATTAACATAGACCAATTGAATGCTATCTCGCTCGCATAATAAAAATAAAACAATTGAAATAAAAATCAGTTCACAACATAGGAAACCAACAAACATACATACTGACACTCACAAACATAAACAGACCACAATACATAAACTTCCGCAAGTTAAATTCAAAGATTATACAAATTTATCCCCACTTTATAAACACTCAGAAAAACGTAACCAAAAAAAGTTACATGATGATAAACTGCTCGGCCCGAAAATTCTTGAAAAAATCTTTAAAAATTAATTACTCGAAAACTACAAAAATCAGCCAACATACATGGGTATATTCGGATAGCCCCGGATGTGAGGCATGTAATTTTTTTTTTTAGACTTCAGTCTTTGGACCACTCTGTATATAATAACATTATATTTATTGTTGAAAACCGCATGAAAATCCGTCCAAAAGTTTTGAGTTTATTGTAAATAAACACACAGACAGACAAAACGACGCGGCAGATGACTTTATTTTATAATCATACTATTAGCGACAGGCAGACGGACAAACAGAAAGACAAACAGACGGATGATTGGACGTACAGATTAACAAGCAGACGGACGGACGGACGGACAGACGGACGGACGAATGGTCGGAAGCATAGACAAACAGACAGACAAACCAACGGATGGACCACCTGATTGATAGTTGGACAAACAGACAAACTGACAGACAGACATACATGCATACATACAGACAGGCAGGCAGACAGATAGAAGTACGGATGGATGGACTGCCGGATGGGTGACCGGACGCACAGACAAAAAGACAGACAGTCAGAAATATTTAAAGACATTTTTTATTTATCACAAAAGAAGTTAAAAAAACAGAAGTATCTAAACAAAAAAAGCTAAAAATATAAAAGCCACTGATAAATAAATTGTCACAAAATGGCCCAGAAGACTGAACAAACAGAAAGATAGGCCGACAAACGGACGGACCTGCAAAATATAGGTATATGTGCTTCTAACAATGGTTCCTTATTTCTACATGACGTAAGAAACCCTAAAAAAATCAGACAATACAGTCATGTGTGTTTATTTCACCTCTCTTATACCTTTCAATGTACATACGTAGTTTTTAATTATCATTTTGACTTGCGTTCGCCGATTCGGACGTAAAATATACATTCATACACAAATCACGTCTATATCCCTTACGGGGTAGACAGAGCCTAAGATAACACCTTAAAGCCACCAAGAACAAGCATGATTGTGGGCGTATAGGTGGAAAGCGGAATCAAAATAGTGATGAATTGCCCTATCGCGTATAACTTGATTCCTAATATTTTTGCATTTACCTTCAACGCGGGAAGAGAAGCAAATGTTTTTTCTTTACTTCCAGACCAGCATGAAAGGGAGTAGAAGATAGCTACCTAATATGGGTAAAAAAAGCTATAGTTAGACAGACGGACAGATAGACAGACAAAGACGGAGGGATTTGAACAATGTGGCCATAAAATAAACCACGATACAGCGTGAACTTGGTAATAGATAAGCTCCTTTGTGTTCCGAACACCAAAACCTGGCCAAGTGCGAGTCGGACTCGTGTACCAAGGGTTTCGTCCAAATTCGGCAAGTAAATATAAAATCCAGTGTTAGCAAAGCCCTGCCAACTAAGCAAATTGTAGGCTGTGTGAGGTCATTTTATATCGGTTACTTACATACTTAGACAGACAAAAATATTCTGTTTTTAGTATTTGATGTTAGAGCGGCAACAGAGAAACGTCATTTGTGAACTGTCGCCAAACAATCATGATAGCTGATAGCCATATCACGGTTCATAAGATACAGCTTGGTGACAGACAGACAGACGGACAGTGGCTCCTAAATGAAAAAAATATAGCTACGTAATATGGGTAAAAAAGCTATAAAGTTAGGACAGACGGACAGATAGACAGATATAGATGGACGGATTTGAACAATGTGGCCATAAAATAAAGCACGATACAGCGTGAACTTAGTAATACATAAGCTCCTCCATTGGTTACTTACATAGACAGATTGACAAAAATATTGTTTTAGTATCTGTATAGCGGCCACAGAAATACATCATCTGTGAAAATTTCCTTTATCACGGTTCACGAGATACAGCTTGGTGACAGACAGACAGACAGACAAACATATACACATACAGACGGACAGTGGAATCTTAGTAATAGAGTCCCGTTTTCACCCTTTGGGCACGGCACCCTAAAAAAGCTGGTCAATAGCAAGTTCGATTCGAGCACTAAAGATTCCTCTAAGTTCTAAGTTATAATTAGATGTAAGCGTAATGTATGGTTAGTTGTTACTCTTTCTGTTGATGAGTTTCCAACTGCGGAAGCGACCCTGGCTGGGTCACCAGAATTTCACTTCAAGATTACTGTATTGTCATCAGACTTATGCCAGATTTCACGTCAATCTGATCAATTAGAAATGGGTCAAAATTCACTTGCAAGATTTGATTACATGCAGACACCGGGACTGAGCACTTCAATTGCGTTTACAAAAATAATTTGTACCAATCATACAAACGTTGGAATGTTGTATCTTACAAAAATTTATTATGATTAATTGATAAGTACATACCTGCACGTGTACGTACAAATAAATATCTACGCTGCGTCCAATATCGTAGCTTGTAACGTCTTTTATTTCCTTCCTTTGACTTCAATTAATTACGAATAAAATGAATAGATTATTTTTATTTTAAGACACCATGTTCTGTCAACCATTACTTTATGACAATTCATATCATTGTTTTTTTTATTACCTGTCTAACCAGCCAGGTTTTTGACTCGCGTGTTTTTTTTTAATTGTTCTGCAATTGAGAAAACCTATTTACTCGGCCTATTTTGTATTTAGTACTTGTCGGATTTCACGAATCATTGCCGTGGTTTATGGCCGTGATTTGATGCAGAGGGTTAGGGTTCGATTCTCGTGAGAAGCATTAGTGCAAAATTAACTGGAAGCCTTTTTTATTTTTAACTTTCTGTGGTCGAGTACTTTTTTTTAAATATATAAGGCAAAACGTGTTTTTAAGGTGGCAATATGACTGGGGGGCGCCACCATCTATGACAAATTAATAAGCACGTGTGATCCTAATACTAGAGAACTTACTAGGCATGAAAGCTTTGCCAAGTTTAGGACTGGCAATGCCACCCGCTAAACCATTCAAATTGGCGATGCCTCACTGCTACAAGGTTATACAAAAAAAATACGAAACTATGTGTTAGTTTAAAAAAAAATCTTGGCTAGAATAAGTTTACCATCACAAGTATATTTTATTTTCAACTAATTGATGGTATAGACCATTTATCGTAAACAGTAAAATCTAATTAGGGTAAGCTTGAGGTTGTTTAAAAATCACTTAGTACTTTCTTTGGTTTGATTTGACAAGAAAAATATTGAATTTACCATAAAGTTTTCTACATCTCATCGAGATAGTATTACTAAGTAAGTAAGTTATTAAAAACAATGTTTATAAAATTAAAAAAGAATCGCTCACGGCCTCGAGATTTGAACTTGGTCACTAACTATTTAGTCCTTTAAGTCACGACCACTGAGCCAGATTGGAGGTCACGTGACAGCTCGAAATAGCCGATTGGTTTTTACAACATGTTTTATTTGACATTAGCTACTCACACTATTGTAAAATGCATCGAAATTTACTGCATCATACTGCAATTTAGGTATGATAAATGCACTCTGTTTTGTAATTTGCGCAGACAATATATCCATAGCTAACTGTCCTCAAAAAACCGCATTGAAATTAAGCCTGTGGACGAAATGCAGCTGCACGGAAGGTTTGTATGGAAGAGCAACCGCCTTAATAGAAAAATGAAAAGACTAATGCTATTTACTTAACAACAAGTGAAATGACATAAAACATGAATGACGGGAGGCATAGGTAGTTAATGGGTTTCCCCTTGAGCGTCTAGAGCTGATAAAATCTGTCATTTTCTAACAATGGCAATACCATAGTAGTTTTTTATAAACTGCTGGTGATATAAATGTATATTTACTATAAATATGTAAAGCTTTCCCGTCAGATAGGAACCTCGCTGAAACAAGAATTATTTTTTGATGCAATTTTCATTTTTAATAATAGTTTAGTATAGTTTTGAGAAAGAAAATAAATACCGCGGCGATTGAACGTAGTTCGGTGTTCAAAACTCGGAAGTAGGTACGCGTTTTCCCCGAGATGACAAATCTAGATCGATTTTTCGCTCCGAAAACCCCTAAATAGCAAACTTTATCGAAATCGTTTAGAGCCGCACAGATCCTCTAAACAAATTAATATCAATTGCTCATTTAAAGACATACGATTAGGTACGTACTTGTCGATTATGTTAGGGACTGGCTGTGGCTTTAATTAGTCACCCTGTAGAAATACCATTGATTTAGCACGGCGTGGATAATTTTGACAGACACCCAGTCAGCTGAGCGAATGCGCCGACTTTCACTATCGGCGCGCCTGTAGCTGCTTCACTAGTGCTTCACTCTGCGACCATGTGTGTGGAAGCTAACTTAAAAATATCCGACTCACTTGATTATCGATATCTATCAAATCTGATAAGTACTGCTGTGATAAGGGCTAGATATTCTCATATAGCATAGCGTCTTCAGTACGCCCGTCTCGGAAGTAAAATATAAAGGTTTATAACGCGATTATCGGTCATTGAATCTAAGCAGAATATGGGACGACGTGAGGTTTCCTAACGACAACCTTACTTAGCCTTAGCCATCTAATTACTAACAGCTAATGTTACAGTTAACCGATTAACGTTAACTATTAAATAAACTTACATTGTTCGCCTTTTGTTTTTACGTTATTCGATTAAGGTTTCCTTTATTGCTTCGTCGCAAAAGGTTTTCCACGACACGTGACTTCGTTATGGCAACCGAGGCGTAAACAGTCAACGGTCAATTTTAGCCGTGGTGGGGACAATCGATAATGGTACATTGTATGTTTGTACTTTTAAGGAATCCAGATCACGGACACTATTAGATTTCTTTTAAGCCTATATTTCTACATGACATACCCGGGACACCGAGGTAGGGCTGCTTAGGATGGGCAATGCAATCAGCTTTGAAGGCGACGTCACGTCAATACAACCCAATTAAATTTTTTTTTTTTCACATTCTGATAAAAACAACTAGAAATTACTTACACATTCAAAAGAAAATGCCTAAATATAGTCAAATATTGCGGGAGTTAAGATGGAATCTCTCACGATGTTTGCCTACACAAGTGGGCTATCTTATTATGCTTGAAGCGAATGATGCGTACACAAACATTAACAAATAGGGACAAGTATTTGAATTGAATCGCACTTCAACGCTAAAGTAGTGACATGAACGGAAATTGAATTAACTCTTTATTTATAGACTGGGTGCTAAAATGGACAGATGGCCATTTGAGATCGGATGTCTGAAGATGTACGCATTGCCACGTGAGAAGTGAATTAAGTAAGGGTTGGGAAAATAACGTCATAGTATGGGTTTTTTTAACGCTTGTTAGTAGGAAATAAATGGCAAGTTAAAATAGACGAGAAAAGAAATTGAAACGACGCACGGATAGAAGGGTCTCAAACGGCTAATACTTATCAACTTGAAGAATAAATTATCAATTTCACAAGTATTAAGCCATGACATAAATTAATAATTAAGCAACTCAAAATTTCAGTGAAAATAATTACGTATGTAAGTATTAGGCTGCAAAGAGTTCGTTGTATATTTTTTAAATCTACCAGCGAGCACTTTCGGAAAGACCATCATTTCATTACCAAGAAGAATGCGCTGCGAGAAACTTACTTACTTATCCACATTTTTGCGACAGCAAATAATATTTTTATAATATTTTTATGTTCCTTCTATTGGCTGTTTTACATATATTATGTAATTTATAACCCACGGCAGTAATTTGTAAAATTATGTTTATAAAGACCATGACATAATTCAAGGAAGGAAAATTATAATTGACATACAAGATAATTTACTATTTATGACTACACTGTACCTACATAAACGACTCGTTGTACTTAATGCGAGCCTTTTCTGAAGCGGCCCACATATTATCACTGTCAATATATATATTTTTTGGTGCTATGAGGTTATCACGTTATCAGTGACAGTCGAAGCGTGCTCGTTGATTAAGCCAAACAAACAAACTTTGAAACCTTTGAGACTAATCTGGACAAAGTTAAAAACAAAACGTACAGATGTCATTTGAGCTCATTTGAGCTTTGTAAAACCTTAATAATACAATCAACGTTTATCAAAATGTTTGCCATTACATTATTTAAGTCTGTACGGAACCGAACGTAGCAAACAGAGTCTCGAAACAAGCTGACAGGCTTCATGAAATATCTTAATCACAATCACTAATCATTGTTTTACTGGCGATTACTAGGATGTCTCGGTAGACACAGTACTCTTTATTTCTTGTGATATAAAATGAAGCAACGATAGTAAAAAAGTTCACGCTGTTTAACAAATTACGTGATCGTTCGGCTCGAAATTGCAATGTTGAATAATTCGTGCGCAAACGCAAACATTGGGCACGTAATTTTGTAGTTAAACAAACCACAGAACCGCTGTTCATTATACTTACTACTCATTACAGACCGTACAGTGTGAATAATGATAATGACATTAAAAATCCGCTTATTCAGTTAATATTCAGATAAGCAACCTTGAGATAAGATAATCGAAACTGAGAAGATTGTCGCGAGTACACCACGGCTAGGGTAGGGTGGCCGTGCTACTTGTCTACCACGGTTTCAAATGTATGCTTCTTTACATTAGGTTTCGAAAAAAAAGATAGAATTACCCTATTTTGTGACAAATGAGAATTGTGGTCAATATGATGCTGTTAAATTAAAACAGATTACGAGGGAATAAGTATGCCAAAAAGGAAGTGCCAAACAAATTCTACTTTTGTCATTAGCATTTTCAAAAAAGTTACAGTCGTATGACGCTTCCACACTGTGTGTATAAAGTGCTATTACGGTATTTTTACTTGATTGGCAATTTAGGTAATGGGAAAAAGACATTTTAATTCAGTTTGATTGTCATGAAATGAGACGGCTCGCCAGAAAGTAAGCAGGTACTTTAGTGCCATCCAATATTTTCATTCAAAGCCCTAAATATCATAATCTACTGGACTAGGTTATAATTATAATATACTAGCTGCTGCCCGCGACTTCGTCTGCAAAAAATTAGTTTATCACTATCCCGCGGAAACTGTGCAATTTTCCGGGATAAAAATTAGCCTATGTGTTAATCTAGGGTATCAGCTATCTCCGTTCCAAATTTTATCCAAATCCATTCAGTAGTTTTTACTTGAAAGAGTAACAAACATCTATCCATTCATCCATCCATTCTTAGAAACTTTCGCGTTTATAATATTAGTAGGATGAAAATATCTTAAGCAATGATATTTCAACATTTGATTTAAAATGCAGATAATTTCGCACCATAAGTTTTATAATACTTTAACGTAACAAGAAATTTTCTGATTTCCATCTAAAACAGTCGAAATGTGCCGTATATGTCCTACAATACTACAGCCATTTTAAATGGACGTGAATTACAGCAATGACCGTTTGAGCAGGCAAAGTATCGAGAACTAGCAGTCATTACTTTGCCGATACGAGTTAGACTTGCCCAAGAACACCATCAATTAAATAGTTTATTCTCGTATGCACTTCTGAAGGCAACAGATTATTCTTAAAAGGCATCGGCTTTCTAGAACCGCGATAATGTCTATAATTTCACCAGTTTCTATATACCTTTTACAGGTTTAACGTCTTTCGTGCCTGATGTGTAGAGTTGTTCGTTTCAAGTTTGCTGCTAATGATCTTTGTTCGAATTTGGTAGGTACCTACTTATCTTATGTTATGGTTATGTGTACGTCAGTTAGTCAGTTTCAGCACCCAAGAAAGTTGTTTCACAGTAAACCACTTAAATTTCACGCAATTTTTTTGTAAAAAAATGTGAAGTTAGGTAGGTAGCTACGCAATTGTGTTTTGAAGCCATAAAAGTTAGTTGTTTCAACATTCCTAAATCTGGAGTTGAACATGATGTATATGTATGTACTTCATTTCGTATATTTTTTGTTAACTTATTCACAAAGCTTATCGCATATAAAAAACGTGTGATGATAATGAGTCGTCTCATTATTCATGTCAAACTCGATATCTATGCGAATCGATAGACACGCAAATGATATCACAAAAACTATACTGGACTCACATAGACGTAGCACATCGTTATCCTGTGACTGATCGCTTTGTTAATTACTACTATGACCGAATTAAATCAGATACAAGCATTTGATGCTCTGTAAAGTTCACAAGGTATTAGCTGGGCAGTTACACGAGCCGACATCTTCAATAGGTACCTGGTATATGTCATCAATTTCAAGGATTACGATTTCATTACACGATTGCACTAAGAAAGCAATATACACAGTTTATAATCATCCATAAAATCTAAAAAAATACAGTTTAACTCACGATTGTGAGTCAGATACTTTAAATAATATTACTTTTTTTTTTTTTTTTTTTTTTTTTTTTATGTGAATAGGAAGGCAAACGAGCAAGTGGGTCACCTGATGGTAAGTGATCACCACTGCCCATAGACACCCGCAACCCCGGAGAGATTGCAGATGCGTTGCCAACCTAGAGGATTAAGATGAAATGCCTCTTGTGCCCGTAATTTCCCCGGCTGTCTTACTCTCCGCACCGGAACACAGCAGTACAAGCACTGCTACTTAGCGGCAGGATTAGCGAGTAAGATGGTGGTAGCGATCCGGACGGACCTTGCACAAGGCCCTACCACCCGCAATTTTGCAATGATCATTTAAATTTGTGTTAAGTTATAAAATTGTTTCAATGAAACGCGATAAAAGTTTATCTCGTTAGCGTATTTTTAAAAGTATTAAATCAAGATTGATTATGATTAACAAAAAATATTTTGCAGCATGCAAAAACAATTAATTGCTTGGGTGCAAAAAGTTTTCATTGAATTTTAGTTTGACTTACGGCCAAGTGCCAGATCTGCGCCGCCTGACAGCTCTAGGCTGCGTCTCTGGGGCGTGCAGCAACCCCTGAGGGATGAGGCTCTTGGAGCCCTTGGAGGCTTTGCGCCGGAGTCGATAATCCGACTTATCGACTGCACTCTTGCACAGCCTCAGCGTCGATAGCTCGCTCTCTGACCCACACCATAACGAGTCCATCGCCAGCATAATTAGGTACAAGATTTCAGAGTTGGAGTTTAAATGTTTAACACATCACGAAAATTCGATGCAAAAAAAATACTTTGTCAAATTATTAAATTACTAGGTAATGAAAAGGATAGTCACGAGATTTAATCCTTGGCGTGATCCGACAAGCCGCCTAGTCTTTGGCTGTGGAATGAAATTTTAGAACGTTCAAATTCAGCAAGTGTGCGAAATTTCACAATCAACAAGGCGTCGTAATGTAACCTTCTGGTGGACTTGCGCGATGTTCTGTTATATTTTAGGCAACACCGGCAGGATGGTTGAGTGACCTGAAGGCTGGCCGGGAGTCTGAATTATTGAATGGCACGGAAGTGTCGCGGTTTCGCGCGTCGCGAGGAGTCCACGACAACACACGTCCGCCGCTGCGAGTGTGCGTGAGAGAGCGCGTCCGTGGCCCGACTGACTGCGGCTGGCTCAACACTAGCCGCTGCCCGCGAGTGTGCTCGCCGACCGAGCCAAAGTTGACTGACTTGCTCGAAAATTGCAACAAGCCTGGACGCCGTTATCACCGCGATTTAGGGCAGTGATTAAGACGATCGTGAATCATGATTCGGGTCGGGCCAAATCGTGTTGCATGCCATGCTACTGAAATAGTTTTACAAGATTACAAGCTGCTAATGGAACCAGAGAATCAGGAAGATAAGTTTGACGGGTTATCTACGATACAATTATGTCCGTCTTATTGATAAATCCAAGTTTATTTATACCTACTCAATAACGAAGTAATAAGATAATCGTGTCTATAGCTTGAACTATCTATACGTATGGTGTACTGTGTAAGCTGCTGACCGGCGCATGAGCATCGCGTGCGGCGCATCGCATGTTATCAGCCAACCCCTCACGGCACGGATGCGATTGTCTTACTATAAAACATCGCTTACCTACCTAGTACCTACTTTGGTAACAAATTGATTTTCATACATATTTAGTTAGCACCTTAAATATCAGGTACCTACTATCAAATGAATCAAGAATTTTTACTTCTTGATTTTTATGTTTACTTTTACGGTTGTACCGTTAGAAATTAAATTTCTAAACGACACTGAAAATTAGAACACAGAAAAATCCGAAAAGTAAAGCTATGGCCGGGAATCGAACCCAGATCCTCTTCATTCCGTGACGCGTGCTACCCCTACACCACCCATAGCAGGTGGGTAGGCCTCAGGTTCAAACAGATGACGCTTGGCGACAAAAATTCGCATAGTAACAAGGTCACGTGACAGCTAGTAACAGATAGAAAAATTCGAAGGCTTACCCACCTGTTATGGGTGGTGTAGGGGTAGACCAAGCGTCACGGAATGACGAGGATCCGGATTCGATTCCCGGCCATAGCTTTACTTTTCGTTTTCTATGTGTTCTAATTTTCAGTATCGTTTAGAAACTTAAATATTCTTGCTTACGTATTTAACCGCAATTATTGTAAATAACTTGGGTTTCCACATGAAACCCGTATCTTACGTACTCAAGAAGTTCAACAGGGCAACTTGTATTAGGTATGTATAAACATTCGGCTTAGTGCCGAGGTCTGAATTGGGTAGTTTAAAGTTTAAACCAAACTGGTTAAATGATTGGTCGTGCTGTTTTCTCTTAAACAATCTGGAAACAATTAATTATAAAAGATCCTAACAAGATTACAACAGACGGTTTCATGATTTCGATTGAAAGTAAATCCAGCTCGAGCGTGAATCATAACGAGGGAAGGTATGTGCAGCCGCGGACGCATCCATTCTATGGTAATTAGTGCAAATGGTGTGATGCAAAACTCGGGGTCGATGACCTTGGTGCTACAGTCACACCATTCCTACCTAAATTACCTAATTGTCATGTAATAATTTAAAAAATCAACTAGTGACGGTATTTTCCCAAAAATCCTCTCACCTCTCACACTCTCGGCTCTAACCTCCGATTTCGAAATAAAGTAGGTATCCATTTTAAGCCCATTTAAAAAATTAGTTCCAAAGATTGTAGAAATTAATTTCACATTTAAAGGTTTTGGGCTGGTAATTCTTTTTTACATACAACATCAACAGAGGGAGAGAAAGCTTCAATTCCCGTGTCGTGACTGACATGACCAAAACCAAAACAGTATTCTTGGGTGATAAAATAAACTTATGCGTAGCAGTAGATAGATATTTTGAGTTTTTTAAGGCTTCTTTGGCGCTGAAATAAGTTCGAATTGAGAGCTTGTAGCTTGAGCAGAAACATAAATAATTGCTAGAAAAAATGGACCCAGTCAACAACGAAAGAAAAGCAGTAAATACCAAATGCCTAACCTAGTGCACGAAACCAGGGCAAGTGCCATTGACACAGAATTCAAAAGATATACCCCGGCTCCATTGGCTAATTACCGTTTAGTTTCTGTGAATCCCACATTATTTGTCTTAACATAAATAAAATAACGTAAACAGCACAAAAATGGAGTTAAGTTCGATATTGAAATTAAAACTGTTCATCTTAAAGAACCAGATAAAAAAGAGTATGATTAGGAAGTTATTTTTGGGCTGGACAGTTTTTGTCCGCCAGCAAAACCTTACCTCTATTTGAGTTAAAATATCAGATAATACAGAAGTGTAAAAGGGATGTGAATGTTATCACGCAAACGCCATGAAATTATATTCAAAGGTAACATTGACCCGTCAAACCAAAGCAAAAACGATAGGAATCGACGTTGTACAATCTCGCAAAGCAATTCACTAATGAAAGTGCTTCAATAATTCGAACAAACACGCAAGTCTATTCTCCGAAACCTATTTTTAATTATTAAGTAGACTCTCATAATGTCCTTAATTAAAAGTCAGTGAAAGTGGCAGTCATCTTTAATTTGAAAGTACCTAACGAATTGCACTCCATTATCCTAGGCGACATTTGTAAATAACTACAGGTTTTTAGAGTTAGAAAACATACGTAAATCATGTCTTTATCTCTTACGGGATTGCCAAGGTAACAAGACCTAAAGGCCACGTTTAGCATGATTGTGGGCTTGTAGGTGGAAAGGGGAATCAAAACGGTGATGGGTTGCTAGCCGCATCGCGTATAACATGATTCCTACGATTTTCACCCATTCCCTCGATGGGCTTTTACCATCTGCGCGGGAAGAGAAGCAATTGGTTCATTGTATGTTTCTTTTGGTCCCAGTCCAGCATGGAAACTAGAATAAGGTAGTTAAAGTTTTTTTACATGTGTGAGAAAAATAATTATTCCAGTTCGTAAAATTAAAGTACCTACCTACGTAATGCAATGAAAGTATGATAATAAGCCGCTGCATGAGGGTGGGAGTCAGGAATTGCAAACACAGTCGTGTATCAATATAATATTGACGACTAACTTGCGCTCGCGGCTTCGTTTCTAATACAAAACACCTATCCCATGGGAGTTTCGCATACATCTCATCTATAGAAAACGTCAGCTTTCTATACGATAGGGTTTGGGATCGGGATGACCATGGATGAGATCACAATCAGGACTTTTCTTTTTACCCGATCACGGCAAAGCGCGGCAACGGAGGGTTATTACTTTAGCATGCATGATGTTCGTGTCTATTACGTATGGTAATGTTCTATCGTAGCGTCGAAACTTCTCGTCCAATGATGAATGAAGTGTCAATCAATTCGTTATCATAGCCTGGGTGACATTACGCTACATTCAAAACTTTATACGAATTTTGGTATTGGTCGTTTTAACACGGTACTATCAAGCATTTATAGCAGGGGTGGCCAACAGGTCGATCGCGATCGACCGGTCGATCGCGACTGTTAGTCCAGTCGATCGTGGCAAGGCAAAAAATATAAATACGTAGACCAGACTGCGCATCGTAATCACCAACTGCTGATTTAAGGTTTCATGAAGTATGTAATTGGTAGATCGCACAGGGTTTCGTTAGTAAACAGGAGATCTTGGCTCTAATCAAGTTGGCCACCCCTGATTTATAGGGAATAGTGCAATAGTTCGCTCTCAGGATGGGATACCAATAAAATGGATAATTTTATTTCTCGGAGGCAGGAGCGGAATTTAAGATGTCCTCAATATCAGACGCTTCACCATGTTCAACATCACTGTATGCCATACAGGCACGCAGCACGCATTTTCACAAAACCAACAATTGGTCCTATGATCTTTTAAAATCATAAAATATGTTACCGATAACGCTATGGGTTTTATCAGAGCGATGCGATATGTCTGTTCATTATTCGAGCGCTTATCAGAACCTCGGACATTATTTTGTTTTGTACTGGTATCTATTTCTGTTTATTGTGTAATACTGAAAGTTCGTATTGTGTTGCAACAAAATTTAACGCTAAAATATGCACTGGATCTTAAAATCCGAAACTTAAGCGGATGGTTTTAAGTTTGAACGACCACAGTAATCGTTTTTCAGGATTTTTTAATGGTCGACAAATGTTTCAATATATCGGTTGATATTCAAAGTGTACGGCGTCGAAGGGGAGTCTTAATTTAAGACTTAAATCAATTATTACGACGAAAAACTTTGCGCTTTTTTAAATCCTCTACGCCAAACTGAAAAACAATTTATGAATTTCAGCTTTGACACTTACGTAAATTTTAAATAACAGAATGGGGCTCGACATAGCAATTTTGACGATCCCACATGGGAATTTTCAATAGAAAAGTAACAAAAGGACAGTTAACATGTAATTTAAAATGAGGGCAAAGGCAGAAATGTTCAAAGATATGCGTAAAATCTTATTTCACTTCCCATGCCTTCAAGATCTTTAAGTTGTGTGAAAATCTGCAGAACTACTTAAAAATTTAATAAGCATGAAACAAAGACGAATGTAATTATTCTTTTCTTAGGAATGAACCGCTAAATGTTGCGCCTGCTTCTACTCAATCATTTACTTACAGGAATATTGCTATAATACTTTTTCTAGGCGTTCGTGTTTAGTTTAAAGTACCACCAATTGAGCAAAGTGCTAGAAAGAAAATTAATTAGATTGTAATACTTCATGTAGTTTGTGTATATGATATAATTAGAAATAACAAAAAGTAACATATTGTTGTTAGGCATAGGCCTAACAACAATACAACAACTGGGTATAGACCCAGGTAAGTTTTTCTTATTATTTAAAGGTATTCTATTCTAATCTCCCTTAATGGCGGCCGTAAGGCATGGGCCTTATAAGGTAAATAATAAAAAAACAGTCTGAGTCTGGCAGTGTCAATTTTTGACAACCCATTTGATTGTTTTGCTATGAAATGACAAAAGATTTACGACTCATTGATAAGAAAACTTTTTGATGCATAAACATTCAATTCTTAAACTTAATGTTCATTATCATAATTCAAAAAAACAAAAAAAATGTTAAAACTAATTCATGCTGGATATTTACAGTGGTGGCCAGTAACATACCTTTAAATAACGTGGTTAAGTACAGCAGTTCTGGATTATGAACACTGGGTTTTGTAGATTTGTTCATTAATCATTTGTTATTCATGGTTTTCCAATTTAAGTTTTGTGATTGCTTCTGATTTTTCAGAGCAACTCTGTGTAAGTACATTACAGATATATTTCAGTATAGTTAATAGGGTAATAGGGCAAGACTATATAAACAGGCAAAGTCACTGATAAAAGGCATTATGGAGATGAAGTTAACAGGTTTTAACTCCTGAGGCCTTTGTTGATTGGTTTTAACAGTTTATGATGGACTTTTACATTGCAGTCAAAGCAATTAATTGTTTTTGTTTCATAAGACCTCGAGATCATCACATTTGTGTAAGCCAGTTGCATATTGATTGTAATAAGGTTCAATTTTTTTTGCCACTCAGTCTGGTGTCTAGAACTCGATATACTACTTAGTGGATTATTGTAGCAATTTAAATCTAATAAATGCTTCTGTCAAGTCGGTGACAGCAATCAAGTACCTATTAGATCTTGTAGTGAGACTAATCTAATTATATGTGCAACAACATGGCACAGAATGAATTAGCCAAAATATTACCTCACTGTTGTTTATAACCAAAGCATGTCACAGTAGTTTTATAGAAGAACTAGCGGTTGCTCGCTACTCCATCTGCACAGAAATTGCTTATTGCTATTCCACGGGAACTATGCAATGTCCTTTCCGGGGACGAAAACTACCTTCTTAACAAATTTCATTAAAATCGGTTTAGCAGTTTAGGCATGAAAGTTACTTTCGCATTTTAACCATACAATTGTACAGGTGAATTCTGTCACACACAACTGAACTATTTTGAGTCAATTGTTTTGTATGGTCAGTTAACATGACCCAACTTTTAAAACTCCACTCTAAGTGCAATTTATAAACAAGATTTTCTTACCTTCTTTTCCTGCTCTTACAAAATGATTTTCTGCTCAACATTGTAAATTTGACATTAAGTTGATCATTGGCACAGTATCAGTTTTGTTCAACTGACAAATACCAACTGATTTTTATTTTACACAGCCTGAAGAAATAGCTATTTAACGTCAAAATGGGTTGTTTGTTGTGTACACAGGTGCAAAACAGACTATAAAGTACCTATTTTTAAAATAATATCCAGTACAGTACAGTATCTCTTTAATCTCAAGTTGCGAAGGTTTGTGAACATAGTTTCATCAAAAATACCAGCACAGACAGTCATAGAACACTGACAATCCTTACGTGCAACTTGGTTCTCGTATTTTTATTTATCTTCGATCACACATGAACTTCCACATGGATTTTCAAATTTTAGTTAGAGATGTAAATGAACATACCTTTCCTCTTCTTCGTCTGTTTCTTTGCTAGTAGTTGGTCGCTTCTGCTTGATTTTATTTTCCATTTTCAAAATACTCTTTACTGAACACATTTCCGCTTCAGGGATACCTTTCTTATCCATTGTTTACAAGCATTACAGAACAATTTCGGTTAATCGCATAATTAACTATTTTTATTAATTATTAACTCACATAAAAGACGATTCTTGTTCATGTTATAGGTTGTAATTTACAAAAATAAAGCAGAGGCGCGATAGCAACACGGACATGAACATAAAAGTCATATTATGACAGGACAGGCGACCGACAGTTACACCTGACAGTTCCATAGTCGAATTGCCATATCATTAAAATCGTGTTCGTTTTTTTTAATAGATGATTTTGCATAATTATTATGCATTTTAATTTTGCATTATTATGAATACATTGTTCCGTTTTGGTTCAAAATAAACCAAATTTGACAGTGGCAATACAAATTTCCTAGCTTGAAAAGTTTTTTTAGATAGCTAAAATCTTGCGACCACACGCACATGTTTGTTTCAATAAACGAGGACAAAAGAATTTTTTACGGTAATTCTAGCATATGATATGAGTATGAGTGTTGTTAAGAGGGCGCTAGTATCCTGATTTAATTATGATTTTAGCAGTGTAGGAATGAGTAGTTACCTACCAATGAAATTCCGCAACATTGCGCATGGTCATGTATTAACGGTTTACCTTTACTTAAATATATATTTACCTGAAAGTTTTCAGTTTGTCAGCTACTTTAGTCAGCGGTGTTTTCCTGAGAGGTGCTGGTGAGCCTCCAGGCGAGTTCTCCCTCGACTTCGACTCGGACACCAAGGCGCGCGCCACCATTAGATCTTGCTCGTTCAACATCTTAAAAAATAGAATGTACATAGTAAATAGCATAGCATAAGTAAATATAGAAAAGGTTTCAATATTTTTTTGAAATCTTTGTCTGTACCTATGTATGTCTATCTGTCTGTTTGTTCATGCTAATCTTTGATATTGCTGTATGGATTTTCATGGCGTTTACGTTGGTAGATTAATATAATAAAAACGACACTGAAAATTAGAACACATAGAAAAATCCGAAAAGTAAAGCTATGGCCGGGAATCGAACCAGGATCCTCATCATTCCGTGATGCGTGCTGTACCGCTACACCACCCATAGTAGAAATTTAATTTCTAGGGCAAAACCGTAAAAGTAAACAAAATATCAAGAAGTAAAATTCTTGATTCATTTGATAGTTTGAGTTTGTAGATGTTTCTTCTGAAACAAAATCATAGGCTTTGTATCATTGAAATCGAATGCCGAGAAGAGAAGATGTCATAGTCGTTATACGAAAAGGCCATCTACTCGATAACAGATGGCGCGAGCAGTACAACGTTTTTCATAAACTTTGATGACATTTCCGTTTAATGTAGTGTTTGTTGTTATGTTGCTGACATTCTAAAAATATACTAATAGTCGTGTAATAGTCAAAATAGCAATTCATTAAAGTTAAATTAACATTAAATTGTTTGGAAAATGCCCGACAGATGGCGCTGTACCGTACATAAAACTCCATCGTCATTTTCATTTGGGATGATGTTTTTTTTATAACAAACATGGTCATAAATTCTATTTAGAGAACTCGCACAACTCACAGTTCTCACATGGGTGATTATGGTTATGAAGTACCTAGTAATTATTTTGATATATTCTGCTTTACTTTAATGTCTTCCTTTCAAAATAGACGAAACTTCTTCACACGAGCTAAGCTAATATTGTAGAAGCCAGTGCGAAATACGATGAAAAATAATTGTCAACCTCACAACTTCAGTCTATGTCTATTGTTGACCTCTTTTCGGATTCGGAACCCGCCGTTCGTCTCTGAAACTTACACTCAGGCGCAACTAACATCGTGTCGTGGCATTGTCAATTGGTAAAATGTCGGTCGAGGTATAAATAAAAAATTATCGGGATCCTGTTTTCCAAGGCGAACTCCTCAGGTGGGCTTAATTGCTCATGTAACATGCGAGGCGTGTATGACAAACTACACTAAGCTATTATTTTAATTGTTAGTTGTGATTGGACGTAATTTGCTGTCCAAGTTAATAATTATTAAAAACTTGATTGTAAATGTATAAAATATTGTTAGGTACCTCAACCGATTACTTACCGCTATCGTGTCGTGATTCTAATTCTTTAAATACTTACTTGATACATTGTAAGAAAGAACATCAAAAAGTTAATAGGTAGTATATGGTGAATTTCGTTTAACGAAACTGCATATAAATTCATGTTTTTTATGGTATAAGCCCTATTTTGTTTCTTTTTTGTATGGGCAACGCGATAAGTTAATATGTACCACCCTTGATAAAAATTAAAAACTTCAAGTTGTGGCGACTATACATAGCTACTTATTATTTTATTGGTTAGCTAGACTTTTTAGTAGGAAAACTATTTTCATTGACAAAGCCGAGCGCTTCCGAGCGCCGGCCGAGGACTGCCGACCTCAATAGTCGAGTGCGCATGTGCGGGTTCAAACAGCAACTGTCACACTCTTTTTGCCGTGTGTTTTGTCACCTTAACCACACGCATATTCCAATTTGTTTCCTAGTTTTCTCTATTCCTTGTATATCTAGCTGTTCCTTCCTGTAAATATTATTCTTCAGTGTTTCCTTCTAAATATACAGTTATATGTTTTATTGTGGAGTGCCTGGTTTCTTTGTAGCATCTGTAGCACCCCACAAAGTGGTGACCCGCGACTAAGAACATTGCTAAGAAGAATTTTATAGAGCATGTCTAAAGACGTGGATGCTAACATGCAGGAAAAATACGAGCAATGCATGGAACCGAATGAAACGGTGGTTTATCGTGTGGGTGTCAAAGTTCCGCCATTTTGGCCGGACAAGCCGTCGTTATGGTTCGCTCAATTGGACGGACAGTTTGCCTTGTCAAATATTACATCGGATTCGACAAAATTTTACCACGTAATATCAGTTTTGGACCCTAAATTTGCATCAGAAGTCGAAGATATTATCATCAAACCGCCTGACTCAGATAAGTATGAAACTTTAAAACAACAACTAATTACTCGTTTGTCTGCTTCGAGAACCGAGCAACTGAAGCAATTAATGTTGAAAGAGGAACTTGGAGACAGAAAGCCAAGTCAGTTCTTCCGTCACATTCGTAGTCAGGCGGGTGCAGATTACCCCGATGAATTTATACGCACATTATGGTCAAGCAGGTTACCGAGTTTGCTGCAGAGTATTATTGCGACGCAGGCGGACATGCCGCTAGAGAAGCTAGCTTTGCTCGCGGACAAGGTACATGAGGCTACGTCGCACTGTACTGCTCATGTGGCTGCTGCTTCGACATCGGCGTCATCATCGGCATCTTTTTCTGCTATCGACGATTTAGGGCGAAAAATAGAGGCTTTGACGCAGAGATTCGACGCGATGTCAACATCGCCGAAACATCGCGATACCAGACGTCGGTCAAAGTCACGCGGCAAGCGCGGCAACTCATCCAAGAGCCGTTCCCGCGCTGGTGGCAAGCGCCTTTGCTGGTATCATTACAAATTCGGAGAGAAGGCAGCTAAGTGTATTTCACCATGTAATTATTCAAAAAACTAGCCAGCGAGTCGCTCAAAGCGACTAGTGATTGTGCGTCAGTGTCAACGTCAGGTCGTATATTTGTTACTGACGCTAAAACTAAAGTGCAATTTCTAATCGACACTGGGTCAGATTTGTGTGTTTACCCATTAAGCTATTTACGCGGGCAAAAGCGTCATAAAACTAATTATGAGCTTTTTGCCGCAAACAATACTGTAATTTGTACTTATGGCTGGTTGAGTTTGTCCCTAGATTTTAATTTACGCCGTAGTTTTTCTTGGCGGTTTGTTATAGCGGATGTGAGCAAGCCGATAATAGGTGTAGATTTTCTATCCTTTTATAATTTACTGGTTGATATTCGCAATGCGCGCTTAATTGACAGTATTACATCGCTCACATCAGTCGCTCTGGTTGCTTCTACCTGTGCCTGCCCGCAAATAAAGGTTGTTACAGGTGACTCCTCGTACCATAAGCTGTTACAAGAGTATTCTGATATAACGCGGCCAGTTGGAAGTTCACAGGAACAAAAATGTAAGCACCAGACCAAACATTATATCAGGACAACTCCTGGGCCACCTGTTTACGCTAGACCCAGACGATTAGCACCTGATCGGTTGAAGATCGCCAAACAGGAGTTTGAAGAGATGGAGCGCACCGGTATCGCGCGAAGATCTGAGAGCTCATGGTCCTCTCCTCTTCACCTGGTCCCTAAAAAGGACCAAGGCTGGCGGCCTTGCGGAGACTATCGAGCTCTTAATGCCCGCACGGTGCCAGACAGATACCCGGTGCGCCACATCGCTGATTTCTCGCACAATTTATCAGGCTGTAAGATTTTCAGTAAGCTAGATCTAGTTCGTGCGTACAATCAGATTCCTGTTGCGACCGAGGACGTATCGAAAACAGCTATCACGACGCCCTTTGGACTTTTTGAATTCCCTTACATGAGCTTTGGTTTGAGGAATGCCGCTCAAACCTTTCAAAGGTTTATGGATGAAGTCCTAAGGGGTCTGGATTACTGTTTTCCATTTATTGATGACGTATTAGTGGCATCTGCTAATGATGTAGAGCATCGGGAACATTTAAGGACGGTATTTGAACGCTTTAGTGAATACGGCATTCTACTTAACCCTAACAAATGCGTATTGGCCGTTCCTGAAATAGAGTTCCTGGGCTATATGGTTTCATCTGAAGGTACTAAACCTATTAGTGACAGAGTCAAGGCTATTCAAAATTATTCACGACCTAAAACGATTAGGGAGCTTAGGCGTTTCTTAGGTGCTTTGAATTTTTACAGACGTTTCATGGCTGACGCGGCCAAAGTACAAGTTCCACTCCATGGACTGCTTAGTGGTCCATCAGTGAAAAACAACAGCAGTATTGATTGGACTCCCAGTTTGGAGGAGGCTTTCAATGCTTGTAAAACCAGCATTGCTAACGCCGTTCTCCTGGCACATCCAGATCCAACTGCTCCTTTGGCTGTCGTTACGGACGCATCCGAATTTTCTATCGGTTCTGTCATACAGCAAAAAGTTCAAGGCCATTGGCAGCCGCTAGGTTTCTTTTCTAGAAAGCTGACGCCAGCGCAGGTCAAATACAGCGCTTATGACCGCGAACTTCTTGCGATTTATGAATCAGTTAAGTATTTCAGGTATATGTTGGAACTAAAACCATTCTTTGTTCTTACTGATCATAAACCGATAGTGTCCGCATTTAAAAAATCTCATGATTCGTGTTCACCGCGACAATTTAGATATCTCGATTTCATTTCGCAGTTTACCACCGACATTCGTTATATTGCCGGTGAGGACAATGTTGTCGCGGATGCACTATCTAGAACTGACGCCATAACTGACATACTAGACTCTGACTCTTTAGCAGCTTCTCAAGCCACGGACACAGAACTGAGGAATTTGATCAAAACCGGTTCATCCTTAAAGTTGGAAAAGGTTCTTTTAGGAAATACAAAACTGTTTTGTGATGTGTCCGGGCCAGTTCAACGTCCATTCATTACTTCAGAATTTCGAAAGACAATTTTTAATAATATTCACGGACTTAGCCACCCTAGCGTTAGGACTACCATAAAAATGGTTACTGAACGCTATGTATGGCCAGGCATCAAGAAGGATTGCAGGACCTGGGCGCGAACGTGCATTCCGTGTCAAAAATCTAAAGTATCTCGACACGTTCACGCGCCGGTTCGGCCGTGGTCGCTTTCACCCGCCGCACGCGGCCGACAGCGGCCCGCCGCCCGCGGCGTCTGAATGGTGTGTTCGGGAATGCTCGGGAGTGGTCGTTTTCGCCCGCCGCGTGCGGCGTAACGCACGCGGCGGGCGAAAACGACCACTCCCGAGCATTCCCGAACACACCATTCAGACGCCGCGGGCGGCGGGCCGCTGTCGGCCGCGTGCGGCGGGTGAAAGCGACCACGGCCTTCATGATTTTAAAGTTCCTTCGGGCCGATTTTCCCATGTTCACGTAGATCTAATAGGGCCACTTCCGATTTCTAACGGATATAGATATTGTCTTACCGCCGTCGACAGGTTTACGCGGTGGCCTGAGGCAGTTCCGTTGACGGATATTACGGCTGAAAGTGTAGCTAAGGCATTTATATCTACGTGGATATCTCGTTTTGGTTGCCCCGAAAAGGTAACCACAGACAGGGGTAGGCAATTTGAATCTCACCTTTTCAGTAAGATTGCGTCAATCATCGGTTCACATCATCTTAAAACTACTGCGTATCATCCCGCTGCCAATGGTCTTGTTGAACGCTTTCATCGACAGTTAAAGGCAGCAATAATGTGCCACGCAGACGAGTGCTGGACAGAAACCCTTCCATTAGTTCTTCTAGGTGTTCGTAGTTCATGGAAGGAGGACTTGTCCGCATCAACCGCCGAACTTGTTTACGGAGAAGTACTTAAGCTCCCGGGCGAATTTTTCGAACCGACTACAGACAGACTGACGGACTATACTGATTTTCTGACTAGGTTGCGTATTCATATGAAGCAATTACAGCCCAAGACCGTAGCACGGCATGGTTCTTCCAAAGTGTTTGTCTTTAAAGATTTGTCGACAGTGTCACATGTTTTTATAAGACAAGACTTTGTGCGACGATCGCTACAGCCACCTTATGCAGGTCCTTACAGGGTTGTTAGTAGAAATGACAAGTTTTTCGCCATAGACGTAGCAGGTCGAATAACTAATGTTTCGATCGATAGGTTGAAACCTGCTTACATCTTAACAGATGAACCAGGTACCACTACTACGTCATCTACCACCGTTCCTGCGAGAACGCCTGTGGTTGTATCAACTCCTATACCATCCAGGACTACTCGTTCTGGACGCCAGGTTATTTTTCCTGATTTTTATCGACCCTAAAGGTCTCCGGGGGGGCTGATGTGGCGACTATACATAGCTACTTATTATTTTATTGGTTAGCTAGACTTTTTAGTAGGAAAACTATTTTCATTGACAAAGCCGAGCGCTTCCGAGCGCCGGCCGAGGACTGCCGACCTCAATGGTCGAGTGCGCATGTGCGGGTTCAAACAGCAACTGTCACACTCTTTTTGCCGTGTGTTTTGTCACCTTAACCACACGCATATTCCAATTTGTTTCCTAGTTTTCTCTATTCCTTGTATATCTAGCTGTTCCTTCCTGTAAATATTATTCTTCAGTGTTTCCTTCTAAATATACAGTTATATGTTTTATTGTGGAGTGCCTGGTTTCTTTGTAGCATCTGTAGCACCCCACAAAGTCAATATAAGCGATGTGGGTAGTTTATGTTTACATTTTAGTGTTCCTTATGCCAAAGTCATTCATCTGCTAGTCATAATGTTGAACTGCAATGACACCCTTTGAACCAGCCACGAAATAAATAAATGAAGTGTATTAGACTAATTTACATTTAATAAATTAGGTAGTAACATGTTTGAACATCTGCTCTCATAACCGTGCCATTCGATGTCATTATCATTATTATTCTAAGCAGCACTCATCAATAGCATATAGGATATAAAATAGCTAATAAAATATTCGTGCAAACAGTTTCCTCAAACATAATATACCTATGTAATGACGCAAAGAATTTTTTTATTTTAATTCCGACGACGTTAGTGTACCTAGTTCTAAAATATTTAAAAAAAGACCGGTAGGTACTACTTTTTTCTTGAATTCATCACAAAATTTTGAAACTAAATTTTAATGGTGTCTATCATGTCGGGGAACTAGCCTACATAATATATTGTTTTGAGTAGGTACCTATAAAAAATCATAGCAATACCATGGATAAATCGAAAACAAAATTCGTTCCAAAACGGTAAACTTCACTCCAATAGCTTGATACAATAACAGTAACCCTGCCAATTTATTATCATTATACTGCATTAGACACTGAATGTTTTGCTAAGTAATTATTACCGATAAACTTTTCGTGCCGGCAGCCAAAGAGAATAATTAGTAAATCACTGCTTTTCCGGTAGCAATAAGTAAAACTACTCAAGAAACAGGACATGTTCAAACCCCAAAATTTACATCAGATCAGGGACATTCAATATGTTAAATCACATTTTCACCAATTATTTTCTTCTTTATATTCTTGATAAATATTTTAAACCGGTATTTCCGATTCTACAAAAACATTGACGATTGAGGAAAATCAAATGTCTCTTAACTCAAACACCATACGTCATATTTAGATCTCATTAATCACTGAGTAGCGTACGAGTACCTTACATCATGCTGATTGATAACTAAATAGCTCACCTTTATTCAAAATCGATTATAGTCACTGACCACAAATCACTCACTTAACCATGATAAGGAAAGTATTTTTAGAACGTTAGCTTAGCGCGATGTTTTTCTTGGTTCGTATCCGTGCGTACGCGCAGGGGTTTTGTATGACAATGCGTGGGGTCGGCGCGCAGGGCATCCGCTGGAAACTCTTTGAAGTAAGCCACGGCCGCTGGCGCAGCCTCTCACTTGTCTTCGAACATGTACCATGGGCCTAAGGGTGGGGTGGTCCACTACCAGATTTGGCTGAATATTTATAACATGCCTTAGTACATTATAAATAAATTGATTCACTGTACTTATCCATATTGCCTGCTGCCAGCTGATTGCAGCGGCAGTATAACCTCTTCGGACGTGTTAGAGTATAGCTTCTGCCCGCGGCTTTCATCCGCATGAAATTAGTAATTCGTCAAAGATTTTTTTAACATATTTTTCTTGTACGATCAATAGCTTGATTTTTGAAAGCACATCCCTCGAAAGTACCACTGATTTATATCTTCAAAACTACAGCTCTAATCAAATTTTTGACTAGGTCACAAGATTAATTAGAGCCGTTAGTATCTTCGAAGCTACTCGTATTTAAAATTCAGCACAATTTATCACCACTTTCGAGTGGTATTTTCACACATGTGCTTTCAAAAATCGGGCCCCAGGGTATTATCGACACCATTCATCCAAATCCTTTCAACTACTTTAGGGTAAAGAAATAGGAAACGTACCTACAATTATGGTACTTCTATTGTGGCTCAATTACCTATTGTTCTTGCGAAAATCAGTTTTCTATCAAGATAATTAACCCTTCAATTGACGTGATTGATGATGTGCATAGTTGGTCGTTCACGCGTGGACTATGGCACAATCGAAGACAACGGTAGGTCATACTTGCATCTTGATCAATCACAAGAAAGTGAACAATGTACGGTTAAAGAAACTGAATTGCGTACCAATGTGGAACCTTGTCACTGTGTCAAATTTATTGACATACCATACATAGCTCTCACACGTGGTAAATTAATTATTGTGACAGCGTCTATGAAAAGGTTCCACAGAGGTATGCAATTCAGTTTCTTCGACCGGCTTAATTTTCGGTACCCGCTGACATATTCTGGACAAATTTTGAGACACAATTTAAGTACATCCGTAACGTTGCTACGCAAGGAGGAAAATAAGAGTCAGGTATTTATGAGAAGAAAGAGAGAAAATGTTCTATGATTGTGGTGAAAAGTCGATATAATGGTGGATTTCTTTGTGTAGCGGACACAGCGTAAATACTATGCAATGTTTTAAAAATTCTTACGATAAAAATTTGATTTGAAACCTACTTATTAATAGGTACCTACTACGCATTTGCTCCAGTGAGCTATATGCAATATGTCCGCCATATGACTATGTTTGTTGACTTTTTGTATTGTTTATGTAGCTAATACCTCCTGATGGCAATTACCAAAATCTCAGAACATGAAAAACACACGTGTTATTTATTAGCTAGTTCGGCGTAGTTCGTTCGTTTGTTTAGTTCGTTCGCCACACAATAAAGTTTTCCCAATAAAGTCGCCGATCCTCTACCAACGACTAAGACCATCACTCTGGCAAGTGTAGCAACATATAAAAAAATCTATCGTTTCCATCTCGTTTCTCGTAAGTACAAGTATAGGACCTTTGGGAAATACCGTGTCTGTCCATGTCATGAGGACTCGCACAAAGAAATTAGTTTTACCATAGGTATTATCAATAGGGTTTTGACCACTGTAGCTATTTAGAAGAGAGGCAAATAAAATAACAACACAATCAGCAGTTGATCATGCTCATGACAAAATACCTTGTATTTGTTTATTCAATAAAATTCTTAAAAATAGTGATTTCTTACCTACTTTGATTTTTCGTGCACGAGTTTAAAGCGGTTAGAATATTATCCTTTTTTGGACTGATATTATAATTACTTAAGTGACATAACATGCTAGAAAGCTTCGGAGTTATCTACAAGGCAAACCGATCAATCAACGCCTCCGCTCTGCCTGTTTACAGTATGATTCGATCTCGTAGAACCATCTTAAAATAGATTTCAGCGGTAAGTTTCATACGCATTTTCCTTTAGCGTCTACAGGTATAGTGGAGATCGCAAATACTTGTATGATAGTACTTCTCGAGGTCTACCTATATTACATATACTACCCATATAACCTACCTATTTATGATTAGAGTTTTGTACAAATTATGTTAATTATGTAGCTTTAGGAGGGGGAAAATTATTTCAAAACGGATCAAGGCAACAACATTATTAACTTAACAACTATTTAAATACAACATACAACAATTTGTCATAAAACTATAAATAAAAAAGTTGCCCTAAATCGCTGCCCGGTGGCATGGTGCCCAGAAGGCTGGCAGCATTACCGCGTTCTAGGCAATGCTTACCCTTTGTGCTAAAAAAAACCAGGCCTCTGGTCACCCGAAACTTCATTCAGCTTGGTCGACAACCATCATGGTTTCTATCCCAAATGGCTCAAACATGTAGGCACTGCTAATGCCCGCTGTAGTTTTTACTGTAATTAATAGCAGTCTTGTACCTATAGTAAGGTTCGTCATTAGTAAGTTCGTCTATAGTAAGGTTGTCTGTAGCTATACTACGTCAATCATATCAAGAGAAAATTATTTATAGGTATTACTGGCTCTACAAATATTACGTGCAAATGACATAACATCTATGTAAGCATACATACTTCTTTACTTCATATTTACTTAGATGTACGTACTGTACGTTGAAAATTTGGCTACCTATCGAGATGAAATTTCACAAGAACAGTAAAAACATGCAATGCAATCGTAAATATATTGTATACCTGCCTATAGAACCTACAGAACCCTATGCACGCGAATCCAAAACGCACTTTACCCGTTTATTTTGTAAACTAATTTTGACAGATAATTTACTACACGAGCCTTTGAAGTCGAGCGAATCGAACTCACGACCGCTTGTCTGGCAGACATGCTGTCACCACTGAACCGACCGGTCCGTCAAGTGAACTTTAAAGCCGTGACCTCGATTGTTCGAAGACATGCAATCAATACTCAACAATCATGAGGTCAATGCTGGCTAGAGATAGGGAAGTGCAGATAAATTAAGTGAACAAAACGTATGAGCCATTGTGAATTAATAATTAAAAATGTCATCCTTGGTTTGGAAAAACTCATCATCATCTCATTTCCAGCCTAGATACGTCCCATAGCTGGGCACAGGCCTCCTCTTAGAATGAGGCTATAGAATGGGCTTGGGCTATATTGATTTCTTCGCAGATGTGTGCAGGTTTCCTCACGATGTTTTTGGAAAAACTCACTGAGAAAAAACAGCGACGATCAGGTACTTCGGATTTAATACTTAAAGGGCCTGTCTATTTCCACAAAATAGACAATTCTGTTTGTGTTCCTACAAAATAAAGAGAGACGGTGCTCTATAGATATCAAACGGAGTGGTGAAATAGGCTATTATGAGTACAGTCGCGTAGAGTTGTAGCTACAAATGGAAATCTATTCACAAACATTAGTTAATCAATTCAATTGTAAAATTAGTTTATTATTATTATGGTTATTGCTACTGTCTTAATAACTGCATTATTATTTTTTAGAGGAGCGGGATCTTCTGTCACAGGTATATTCATATAACTACTAGGAGGTCTCTAACACTCTTATTATGACTTGTTGGATATTGCAATAAATATATTTTCATTTTTTCATCAAGCGAGTAGACGGCTGTTCCACCTATTTACATAGATATAGGTCCTTGTTTTATTTTGGTAACTCTTTCACGCGTCACGTTAATCAAAACATTTGTAGAAGAAACGTGATTCCACGATTGGCAAGAACCCTATTTAAAGATTTGGCACGCAGCGGGTTGGACATATGCGGTCGTTCCAAAATGTCAATTATTAGGGTATTCAATGATTTCGACGTATTACGACGCATTAAGCGCCCTTACAGAATAATTACTCTCTAGCAGGAACTATACCATAGTTTACTAATTGAAATATGTGACAAAATATACATTACTCATAACAATGGAGTTCCCCGCATAGCACAGTTGTCCGGAATCCATTGTATCGCCAAGCATCGTATTGTTCATATAAATCAGATAAAACAAATAACTTCTTTCTTTGGTCAGCAAGTATAACAAGAACCGCCTTCCTTTCTCGCGGAAATCGGAGAATAATGATAATATCACAGATATTCAATTGTCTCGTGATGAAACATCAGGGAACACAAACTTATTGTTATGGTGTCGTAGAATCCACCGATAGAATATAATTAGTTCTCCTGCTGATTAGTGCTTCATCATATCAGCTGGGAAACATCCACTTTTGGACCGATATATTCGGTTTTGTGCAACCAATGGCTTCCCGTGATCTTTACCAGATCGTCCGTCCACGTTGTGGGAACCCTACCATATTTCAAATACACACACGAAATAAAACACCATATTTTTGTATTATGCTATTTATTAAAAAAAGGATTCTATTTCCCATAAATTTTCATGAGATTAAAAACCTACGTCGTCTTGCAACCTCTATGCTAAAAAGACTGTTCCAAATGTTCCAATCCAAATGTAGCTTACACCTTGAATAGTAAATACGCAATTAATTTAAAATATAAAATTAAATCTAGCATAAGAGAAACAAAGTATAAAACTTTAATCCAACATAGCTACCCGCCTTTTCTCTATTTTTCTTTAAACTTCCGTATTACTCTTAATTTTTAATAAACTTCGATTCCATAATGGAGGAACTTTAATCATATTTATTTAAGTATTAACTAACGGCAGCAAGTGCATCTATCTTAAATCTATCTTAAATTGACACTTCTTGAAATCTCTGCAGTCATACAAAACAAGCAAGCTGTTACAAATAGAACCTTCATACTGTTTAATTGCGTCGAAGTTCCCGGCTTGCCGAACACAACAATTACGGAGCAAATTAACAAAAATTGACGTTATCTGTACGCTTACGATAAATCCCTAAATAAGCTTAATTAATTATAGAAAAAAAAACTTAAGTGTAATCTTATTGATAAGGTAGAACAGAATACTCATTGTCTGATAAGTGATATTTAAGTAATAACAGGAAATTATAGAGCGTAGGTAATTGTACAATTCTGAATCATCAACTATTCTAGCCCTTGTCAATATTTAACAGGCAACAGTGTGTTGTTCCAGAATAGCCAAAGTACTGTTGAAATTTATATGCTATTTGATAACGTATACTTAAAGCGACAAGTATATTTCATGGAGACGCCGCCAATGAAAATAAATTGTAAGAAAACACCAAGTTTGCAAGGGATTTATCTATTCAACTTAAAAATAACGAACACAAACATAATATATGTATCTAATTTGAATTGATTTCATACTTTTCAATGGATTGGATTCAAATCCTTCAGTCTTATTAATGCACATTGGAAGATTACATTTCAAACACAGGTTTGTTTCGATTTTCGCCTAATCAAAGGAACAACATTTTGTACAATTGAGCTAACCATTGATCTTAGATCATACGCTTATTGAAGTGAAAAAAAAACAAAAATCTTCAAAAATCTATTGTAAAATCAACCTTAATTTGCTAAACAATAAGATGAAACGTCCACACTGTCAGAGTTAAAGAAACGTTAGAAACGTAACACCAAAGTTTATCTTCACAGAGGCGAGAGACCGTTCGGCAGACTCTTACTTTGGCGCGGTATCGTTTCTTTAGTCCAAGGTTTTTCACTACCGTGGACTCCATACTGGAAGCCGGGTCGGCGGAGCGGACCCTGGTTAATGCTGGTATGGTGAGCTAGGCGCCGGCGGCCGCGAGGGCCCGACCCCGACGCCTAAAGTTGTGCCTCGGCAGGGTTCTGCCATAAGTTGGACGGCAGCGTGTCGTAGTGCGACGGCACAGTCACCAGCGCGTCGATAGAGCTTCGCGTGATCGAGCAGTTCTGGAAACAAATGACAATCACGGTTACTAACCAGTAGGTACTAGCTTCAAAAATCCAGTTGGCCGCCTAGGCAACCAAGAAATGGGAGCATTCAATGCACACTTAATCGAAGGATCTCCTAATGTCTGAAAGGTACTCTGAATAAAAATCTTACTTAAATATGAACTCTTACTATCTGATAATGAAATGCTAATTTCCGGCTTTGGCAAGGTCATAGTCGGTACGATTAAAGTAACCGAACAAGCTAATCTCCTTAAACATTTGCAAAATTCTTATCTTACCTTGGGCTGTTTGCGTTGTGTATCCACGCACTCCACGGGCAGCTTGATCGTTTCCACCTCGTACTTGTAGCCGCATGACGTCAGCTTCACGATTGTGTGCAGCGGCACGTTCATGTAGGGTAGTTCATCTGAAGAAGATAAAAGAACATGTTAAAGTTAGGCTTCTACAACTTGTATCACTCAGAGACTGCAGCTCAACGGGTATACAATTTAAATATAACCCACGTAGTTACTCTTCATTTGGTAAACTAAGCCGGCTAAAAATTGGTGCTTAAGGCTTGCAGCCCCCCGTTATAGAAATCTGTATTAATTGGTCTTGAATCTTTTTCAACAAAATGCCAACTTCCAATGTCTAAATATATCCTTGTGTCTAGAGTCTAGATGATGGATAGACTCACCAAGCTTAACATCAAGGAAGTAGCCAAGCATGCAGCGCAACACCGCCTGGTGCCCAACAACGATGACATTATGCTCGTCTTCCAAAGCCGACAGCACTGGACGCAGCCGAGTCATGATGTCGATGTAGGACTCTCCCCACGGGTAGCGGTAGCGAAGCTTGTCCTGATCCCTCCATGCGAACTCCTGGGGAAACCGCTCTTGCATTTCCTCGTAGGTCAAGCCCTCGCAGATGCCCTGAGGAAGAAGAAAAGATTTAGTCAAAATGTACGTATCTAATAGTTAATAACTGCATTGAGTCTGGAACTTGAGTTAATATTGATTCAATAAGAGTATCTTGGTATAATGGCTGCTTATTATTACCGCATTAGAATAGCATGGCAAGGCAAGTTACATACTTACCGGCAAAATTGTACATAAGGTATATATAATATGTACATTTACGACTACATTACATATACACTAGGGCTCAACGTCACATGCATTCATTGTTTATTAACGTAGGTCGGTAAGAACAAACAACCTTAAATCAATCAACTACGGCAGCCAAGCCAACCCATAACAAACGTATGAAGCGAGTATAAGGCATAACGATATGTTTACTGTGTACATGTGCACTAGAAATAGACCAAAGCTAATAGAGAATGCTATTTTGGAAGTGCAACAATTTTCCGTCTCTTTCCTTGAATGTTGTATGTTTGTTCTATTGGTGCTTTTGGGTCAAAGACGCCAGAGTGTAAACAAGTTTACTGTATTTATACCTATTGTAAGATGGAAAACTTTAGATATCTCATTTTTTTTGGTTTCCTATTCTAATTTTAATGTTTACAACAATGAGTGTAGAGAGTAAAAAGCATATCGCTTTTGTTTTTGTGTAGATTTATGATAAGGATAAGGTAGGCAGACGCGATAAAATCGCCTCATTTTATTGTCATTGTAATCTCACAGGTGATAAATTGTTTCCACAAAGATCTAGAGTATTTGGCTCTGTTGGGTCCATATCAACACTGGATAGTTTATTTACATATGTACTTTAGTTTTATACTTGTGTAACTATTGCTGTGATGTGACATGATCTTTATAATTTTATTTATTGTAATCATTAGAAGCACTTCCACCAACAAAGAGCTTTCTGCATACAGTTTACTACTGAAACCTCTTAACAAAGATTGGTAATTACGGGAAGCTTTGATTTTCCGTTTTTGTCTGTGTGTGCGCGACTGAAGACTTAGTACTTACAGCATCCAGTTCATTGAGCGCGCGAATCGCTCGCTTCGACGCGCGGATTTCAGCAGCGGTCTGCTTGGTCCTCCGCAGTTCCGAGGTCCACACAGCCATAGGCTCGTGGTCAGCCAAGGTGTTCATGTGTTGCGCGAGCCCGCGCGCGTAGGTCTGCCCACGTGGAGACAGCGAGGCGTCCCCGCCGATGCGTCCGATCACGTTGTACTCACTCTCACCGTGCTAGAACGAGAAGAATAGATTAAAACCAGTGTTAATGATATCTCCTTCGGTGTCGACCTACCACAAGACAAATGGAACTGTTCGTTGAATAAAATGTTTTGGGCGTTAAAAAATGATGATGACACAAATAAGGATCCCTGTCTGATCAGCTTATCAGAAATAATTGAGACGACAAAAAAACAAAACAGGTGACTCATATCGGCATGCAGTATTTGCAAAAATATTACATCGAGTTTGCTGTCTATCATATTGGCGTACAGTGATACAAGCGGGTGCTTATTTGCACAACTGCTGGTTGGCTTCATCTTCTGTTTGCTAAGCGACGTTGTTTACGACTTATCGACTTTCAGCAGATAACTATCTATAATATTTCCATTTAACCCGAGTGCAGCCGAGCACTATAAATATTCCTAATCAGAATGAAAAACATGTTTATCCATACCAATTAAGTGATAACCTATCATTGAGCAATACTCCTATATCTATCGAATAGAAATTTCAGGTATGACGCAACAGTTTAATGTTCTTCACTTACCCTGGTGAAGTAAAGAGTTTGTGGCAGAGGGCGTAGGCCGGAGAGGTATCCAAGGATGCCAGATTCCTTCTGCCCGGCGACTTTGTGCGCGGTGACAGTTTCTCCCATATTCTCCACCCGCACAAAGCTGATGTTCTCTGCACCGGCATCGATGGGCTCATACTGCCGCATGTAGTGCTCCAGCTTCTTCCTAAGGTCATCGACCGCTTGCTCCTCGCTCATGGATTTGTAGTCCTCCGAGTAGCGCAGGATCTCAATGATGTTCCTTTCTAGCAACTCTTGGTCTTCGCAAACGCATTCAATGAACAGAATCCTGAAGCCCATGTCCGAGAGACAGTAGTCGTTGAGTTCTCGACGCTGCTCACGGGTGATGTTGGTGCCGTCAAATATCTATAGAAAGAAATAAATCCATTTTAATTTTGTATTTAAACGTCCGGTTGAGGTTAAAATTATAAACGTGTTTACGTATTTTATAAACACGTTTAAGTCCCAATTATAAACCAATGTCTAAAAATAAAAGGTCGAAGTATCATGTCAGATTCTGAGCCAAAAGGCTTAGAATGTTAAGAAAACGTATCATAAACATACATAGTAAACAAACATCTAATTAAGAGATTTCTAAGCGTATGTTTTTGTAACTTAATGATGTTTTCCGAGTGTTAATTGGTTACTCATTAAACTAATAAATAACAGTTTCATAACTTTCTGACGTAATGTAAAATCCCCTTTACTACATAGTATAAAACAGTCCCGGCGGGTAGTACGCCTGCCGCCCGCACCTCTCTCGGTCCCCTTTGTCGTCCTACCCCGCGCCCCTGTGCCGCGCGGGCGAGGATTCATTGAAGCGGTCGGTCTAGAGCTAGAGTTGTTGGTATACCTAAAATTACAGCTACTTCTACGAAGTGACATGTTTTGTTTTGAACACATGTCACATTTTTCAAAGAAGTTTTCGTAGTAACGCGGTTTGAGTCTTAACTCTTAACTTACAGCAACACTGTTCCCGTCCTTCAGCCACAGCACGGCGTCCTGCACAGCCTCATGGGCGCTCTGTCGACGGATCGCGGAGCCCTGAGCGTTGTCCGCGCGGAAAATATCGTGCGTGCCGTACAGCGCCATGTGACGCCGGCGGTACTCGCTGCAGTTGAACACTGCAACGGGGATTAGCGTTAGAACTGGCTGGAAATTTTGAAGAGTAGAGTTATTTTTATTCCGACTAAACATTAACTTTTTATTTCGGATTTTTAGGACTGGTTGGAAATTTTAAGGCTTTACGAGTAAAGTAGATCTTTTTAAGTATGCGAAGATACGTATAGTGTACATACGTTGTAGGTGGTAATTATTAGGGCTGGCTGGAAATTCTAAGGTTAATTTAGTGAATAAAATTGCTTTCCTCAATGAGGTTCATTGTGACTAGAGAGTCTCGTTTATTGCTTTGGATACAAAACTAACATGAAATTAATTTCTTAGACTTGGCTGTACTCGTATATTTTAAGTAGAATCTCTACGAGTATAATGGATTACTTAAATGAGACGTAGCGGCTTAGCGGCGGGTGTATTTTTATCATCATTGCTGGTAATAAAAATAAAGCTACACTTGACATGATAGTGAAGTTAGGATGTATGCTTGTGGTTGTGGCGTTTATCCTGTCTATTTGTTTCCGCCACCTACTTAAACTGTCTCCAACTTATTTCTCTTATTGGTTGTCTGGTAGAGATCGCTATTAAGCGATAAGACCGCCTATTGTCTACTTTGTTCTTCGTTTCTGTATTGTTTTGTACTGATTTGTGGTGTTCAATAAAGAGTATTTGTATTGTATTGTTGTAAACACTGCATTATGTTTAAGATAAGTTACTTAAATGGATTACGTAAATATTGCAAACGTTAATGTGAATTTAGTCTTGTCATTTTAATTATTTTGCAAACGATGCTAAATCAGGTTACAATTCAGGCAACAAGTCTGTTTATTCACCTTGAATTACTTGTGTCTGTAACGGATAGGTGTGTCGTCTTCGTATAGAAAAGCAGTTTATCTTATCTAGGGCAAATATATTGTGTTATATGTAGATGTGAGACCTCGTGAACAGAGCGTTAGCAGCTCAATATCAACAGATATATTTAGGTCACGGCGCTAGTTTAACAATGTCATATTAAATACCAGCTGATTTGAATACTTAAAAAACCTTTCTTGAAGTATTTTACTAGACGCTTGCATATTGTTTTTATCTAATAGCTTCGCTTTTATGGCCCAGTAATTACTTAAGCAGGAATACTTAGCTACAATATAACTTTTATGACATGTGGAGTAATAAAAGAGACGCACCTTCTGTTATTTTTTAAAAAACAGTCTCTTTTTTTTTGATTCCCTGTATCTGTCTGTGGCATCGTCGTAGTCGTTTTATTCAAAAGCTAGTTTCCTTGTGGTGGTTTCTTAGCTATGTTTGAAAAAAATCGGTCTAGTAGTTTAGGGAGTGTCAGCTTTTTTCCAAAATGATGTAGGGCATTTTTGGGTCTATTTTTTAAAATATTTACTTATGATTACTTTATTAATGCGTGAGGGGTTTTAAAAAATATATTTTTTTTTTCCCCAGTCGGACGATATCTACATTATTATGTCATTGTCGTAGCTATAACTATACCATAGATAGAGAATCGAAATCAAATTTCTCTCTTGCTCGCAAAGATAGTGAAATAGAAGAACGCTTGTAGAGTCGGCTCTTTAACTATGGGTGCATTACATCTTAGTTATTCAAAACTCACCTTTAGTACTCTCCCCATTCCAGTTAAGATGGCGAGAGAGATGATGAGCCAGTTGGCTCTTTCCCCTGGCCGGTAGACCCACCAGCGCAATCAGAAGTGGCGCAAACTGGCTGACGCGACGCGTGCGCATGGACACTGCAACAAAGGAAAAAGACGTTCCAAATTCGAAGCAAAATAAGTTGGTGAAAAGTTTAGTTGCCTGCATTGTAATTGAGTAAACTATGCTATATTGGGGTACCCCCCTATATTAAGATGACGTAAAAAAAAGAGGAGGGGGTTAATCCCTGACAGAGTCGGGTTAAAAGTGATTAGGTACGTGGGTGAGGTTTTTGTTTGGTAATTTTGAAGCATAACATAAAAATCGATTTAAAACCACGATCCATTTTGTATTCCATAGAAGCAATGGGAAAGCGAAAGAATAGAAACTTAAAAACATTATAATGTATTTAACATACTCGTACGTATAACTTACGCTATAAATTTTTAATATTTTTTTTTTTCAAATTTAACTTCACATCACCGCGTCAGTGACCGTGGTGGACCTCTACGATTACCTTGCTTCTACATTGGCGCAAAAAAATCTAACCAAATTTTTTAGAACTACAAAACAGGTTGTGCTGTCTTTATCAAGTCTAACGTTGGGTATCAGACATAGACATAGACATAGACATAGACAGTATTTATTCAAAAAAACAATACAGGGATTGTGTTTGAAATACAGAAAAATTCAAGCGTACCTATGGGTAGAGCCAGTTGGAGATTTTCTGTTCGTCACACTTACATTTTGAAGGTTTTTCCGGTTTAGAAGTTTAATAGGTACTGGACAGTGAGATCGGCAAGACCTCGTCAAAGGCTTTTTCTAGCTCGGTAATCAAGAACCATAACGTATTGGTTTCCTCTATCTATTTCTATCTATATCGATTACTGCATCGTGATATCTAGAGCCTCTCGATTGTCTGTATCTAATAATCTAGGTACTTTTCCCTATCAACGCTTTGAGTAGAAATCAATAGTAATATCAGTTGTTTAACTGAACGAAATCAGTCATTTTTATCGCGAATGTAACCTTTTGGTTCGATACCAAGTCTGTCCGGGTCAAAAGATAGTAAATGAGATATTCATTGGACAATATAAATAAGAATTGAATCAGAAATATTGAATGTTACTGACTTGGTAAATAAAGTTCAGTACAATTTGTTCTAAACTATACATGTTGATTATAATAACAAAGTTACATTCAGGGAATTTTCAGTGTTGTCTACATAAAGATAGATTAATACATTGACAAGTGTTTTTGTTTCATAATAAACAAAAATAAAACTGCGGCGGTAAATAAACCTTCCTGTAAAACCTGTAAATACATACTTGCTGGAGCTATTTTTTAAAATTTTACTTATATTGCTTTAATGATCATACAATAAAGATTATAGAAATAATACTGTATGTATAGTTCTATTATCTCAGGTTTAAGGTTAATTATTGTAAAAGAGAACAAGAGATAACAATATTAACAATGGCCAGCCTAAGAATAGAGATGAACAATCTAGAAAAACCCGTAATCAGGTTCCAAGTGAGTTCGATAAATTTTTAAATAAAAGATTAAGATAAAAAAAATCTTCTTCCTCTGGTACAAAAACACTTGCACTAACTCATCGTGATGGATGACTGATCGTATCATTGATAATATTAACAGATTACCTAAAAAAATACTAAGAATACTATCATCTACCTACTTGAGTGTGTCAATAATTTATTGCCTTTTATTTCCGCAGAAGCTTTATCTAATTGGCATTAAAGATTAAACAGAATAGCAATCCGCTTTTCCAACTGGCTCGACACTGGCCACACCTTCCCATAAAATTATGTTTAGGTATTAGATGATTCAGTTTACAACTTTAGATAACTATTTTACAACTCTCAGACGTTGACGTAGTTATATATTTACAATAATGCTATTATCGGTGTATGAAGAGAATCGATTTCCAGACAATGTGTTGCCTTTAAAATTGCATTTGACTGACGCGAAACAACAAAGGAAAAAACGTACTGCATTTATAATAAGTAACACATTCTTCCGTGATAAAGCAATCTGGTAGGTAATTGTTATAGCACAATGGGCGATCAATACTAATACCTAGATGGAAATGTCTTAGTCAATGAAAACTTCCTTATTTTTTATATTACTCACGCCATTCATAAAATAAGAATGTAAGTAACTACGTCAATAATCATACGATGTTGGGTTTCAGTCACAGGTTTTAAGTACTCCAAGTACCTAGCTACAGTTGGAATTTTCTCTAGCGAGGTTAAACGAACCAAAGGCACGTGTCTTAAGTAAACATACACGTGACATTAAGCGTTCAAGCCAATTTGGTTGGTTTTGCTTAGACTTTCAGCAATGTTTATTATAGGTATTTTGTTTAATAATGGTGAAGGGAGAAAGATGCCGTATCCGGGAAAGGCAGCATAGCGGCATAACAATGCACTACCTATGGTTCAGCTTAGTCAGAAAAGAAAGGGGTGGCTAATTTGAAGTCTCAAGATAAAAGCCTAAGCCTGAACTGAACCCAAAGTTCAATTAAGATAAAATAAGTCGTAATGATAAATCAAGCGCGGGGCCCGAGAGGCGCGGTGTGTGGCGTTGGCGTTGCCAACGCGGTGTGGACTTTGGACTGCAGTTAACGATCAAGATAACTACACGCAATATAGTACAGTTATAGGCATGTGCAAGGAACTGGAACTTTCATTTCGAGTATGCATCGGACCCTTCAAGTTTAGTATGTTATTTGTTATAAAAACACTGACAGGACCAAAAATTAAGACTTGCAAATTCAAAGCTCTACTAAACTGAAGCAAAATAAATTAGAATAGCATTAGTGTGTGGAAGATTTTTTGAACCGGACGGACGTGGCAAATTAGCATGTTTTATGATAAGATGTTTATACCGAACTAATTAAAGCGTTTGCCTCTTTAATAATAAACGGTTTATTATTGGGTCGTGGAGGCGCGGTAACGCGTCAGCTAAAAATATAGGGAGTGATCTCACTTCGCCGTCCCGTACGGCAGTGACCAAAACTTTCCCATGTTGTTAAAATCCAGAAAGTTAAAAGTTATAACATTTTACAGCATTTAACAGAGATTTGAGAATTGTTTGAGTTTTGAGTACTTAAGATATACCTACAGTAGATAAAAGTTGAACTGAAAACCCAACTCCTGAATTCGGAATCGAACGAATAGCTGATTTAACTTAAGATTCTATTGTCGGCGACTTAATTATATTATCTCATTTTACACTTTATATATGAATGAAGTTATCGAACACAAAAGGAAAAAAATATTCATTACGGTTTTTTCCGATTGGACAATTATTGCATGGCGCGTAAATGTTAGTGTCTCATAGTTCTACAGCTACAAATGAAGTGAGTCAGTTAAAATGTATGTTTTATGTTCTGAACTCTTTAATAGTAAACAAGACAGTACTGAAAGACTCATTTCTTTATCGTTACGTACTTAATTATGCAGCATCTCAGACAAAGGACGAATACAAGACAAAACACAGACAGTCAGTCGCATTATGCACTACGTTTGATCCATTCACGTTCTCAATTCGTGATCAGGAAGCATCTATTTACATGAAATCTAATGTTAATCTAGGGTCAAAACATTTCCTAAGAATTGACCCTTTATCAAGATAGACGCCATCGCAGTCGTATCCGGATTGATAAAAGTTGAAGACGTCATTCGATTACAAAACATGAAGCAAACATTAATTATCATGTATCATTAATTCGATGTTGTAGAAGACTAATGGAGGCGTAACAACATAACAGAATTAGGTACGGAAGAGTTGATAGACCAAAAGTGCATGCGCTGCTGTGTTCAGACGTGGAGTGTTTGACAGTCGGCGAGATTACTGCAAAAGATTACTGGCACATGACGTCCATCTTTAGCCTTCCAGACTGGCAATGAATTTACAATGCTCCTGGTGTGGAATACTTACCATTAGGGTGATCACTTGCTCGTTTTCCAACCTCATTAAAAATCATAACTGTAACGATTTAAATATTTTATTGAATAAGGCGTTACTTCGCGAACGTCTATTTCAATACAAAAAACATTTTCAAAAATATTAAGCAGTAAGAACAAACTATATAGCGGAGTGGCACGGTAAATGTTTTTGTTGACATGTTGACAATTTACAAGACACCTACACATCCTTGGTATATCATTCATTATTGAATAAAAATCGCCAGTCTGGTAGATAAAGAAATGGTTAGAGCAGGCGCCGGCCAACGCCCACCCTCGTATCCGTTCATTGTTGAATTAAAATGAACTACAATTAGCTATCATAAATTAACAAAGGACACACCACTTATATCATCGCTTTTAACAACACTATTATCATTTAAAATAACAGCCACACCCGGCGAGGTCATACTCGTACATTCTCCAGGAATGTAGGTACATATTTGAACAATACAAGTGCTAGGCAACCCAACTTTATTCGTAGATATAAGTAGTTGATTGAACTAAAAGAGTTGTGATCACCTATTCACAGAAATATTCATAGTGATCTGACAAGGAAAATCGTTGTGACACTAACAGTGTGAATGTTCTACGAAAGTAAATGGATGTATTTACTTATTATTTACTTCAAATTCTTGAGCACAATGCCTATTTTGTTATCAATTCACAATTAAGTAGCTAAGTAAACGGATAAGACACGGCATTGAACAAAGCGTGAGTTGCAAATTCGAAACGGGCAAGCATAAGTATTTTATTTTCATCACTCAACCGATTCATAAACAGTTTGGTCACTGTATCCAGGCTGTATTTGCTTTTGTTAAACATACGATAATTAACGTGCCAACAACCGCAGATAAATTTACAGGGGGCATAATTTTGATAAGAATGAAAAACACTTGCCGAAAACAAGCTTTATCTACTAGTTGATAGGCTGACTTTTTATCAAGATTTTAAGAGTTGCTGATCATCGTCATCGCTCTTCTTTTGTCGACTTTATAGATAAGGTTAATTGAGCGGTTCGCAATAACAAGTTTGGCCGGTGCTGGTGGTCAGCAACAACGGGGGCGTGGCCCGACGTCACATGGCGTGATGCTCCCGCGCAAGTTCCGACGCTCATTTGTATTCTGAGTCTCGTTAAAGCTTTCGACAGACGCAACTTTACTTTCTCGAGTTTTAACACACCGACCATAATTGCATGGGCGTAAAATAAGGTTACGTTTACTACAGTTTGAATCAAATTAACTTGTAATTTAAGTCCCATTTATCTAGGCAAATATTTTAAACTGTTAGTGATGTTAGTGACGTTTAAAATTATGATGCTAAGAAAGAAGTATCTGGCTAAGAGACGATGTTATCGGTGTTGTCGTTACAGTCAGCCATAATAGTTATTCATAATGTAGGCACGATTGCAAACGTCATTTTGTTGTAATGCTCAACAGGATACTCGTGTTACGGATGCTTTTGCGCAATGACTTGTTATTGTTATTGAAATACATTTTTCAATAGGTCACAGTAGGTTACTTAATATTATCTACCCTCAGAGTGAGGGACGTCTTTCCTTCCTTAACTAAGACTGGGTAAATACCGAAGTATGGATCGAACAACGCCTCCGACGGCGAATATAACAATATTTGCCTGCGTATTTTAATTCTTTAGACTTTTAGGAAAATTAAATATCAAATGAAAACTGAGAAACTTTTAGAAGTAAACATCGAAATGAACGAGGTTAAAATGGGAAATTTTGGTATTATTTACACACGTCTTCGGGTTAAACATTCGGTTACGTCATTCGTACATGTATTGATGTGCGATTCTCAACGCCTCCAAGACTCGGAAAAACGATAAATACCCTTGTATATGATTGCCATACATGTAGATCAATGGTAGAGGCAGAAACATTGGAATATGTATATATGATTGTTCGAGATAAATATGAGGTCAAGATTGGAACACGTAATCATGTTTTTGTATTTCGTCACGCTTCGATCAGATGGACCGGTCAGCTTACCTACGCATGCGGGGAAAAGTCAATTATACACAACTCATTTACACCTATACCAAGAAGCCGAAATTTTGAGCTGCGTTGCTTCCGACTACTTGGCCAGTTTCCAAAGGTAAAGGAAACTTTAGGTAAGACAAAAGAAACACGATCGATCTAATTTCGAAATAATCATGTGTACTTAAAGGTCTTTAATTGGCATTGTTCATTTTTTTTAGTATGCTCCAATTCGAAAACCATTTCGAGGAAAACCATCAATTATCCGATTTATCCTGTCCGATTTCAAAAATACTTTATGATTGCAGATATTTTTGTAAAAGTACTTTGAACCTTTGTTTGACCGAACGACCGGGTTTTTAGACAGAATCCAGCATCGAACGTTTGCCACAAAAATGAAAAAAAAAGTTTGGCTACGGCAACTGTCACGTGTCACTGTCAAATCTAACAAAACCATAGACAAAGCCGTTTTTTTTTTATAGCCAGCCGAACGAAGGCGATTGGGATTCTGTCTAAATTCACGAATTATCAAACAGCGAAAAAATATTTACTATTAATTAACAAAGCTACGTAAAAGCATAATATTCAAATTAGTTGCTTGAAATAGTTCATTTTATCAAATAAAGGTGTTAAAAGCACAGCTTAAAAAAAATGAACAATGCCAATTGCATGGGATTGGTAGACAAATGACTGGCAGCTTATAAAAGTATAAAATAAGCCAACCATAACGGTGACATTATTTTGGTACGCATGTCGTTACAAATCAATTAGACGTAACGTACAGCCCAAGGCAATTGACCGCACAACATTCGAGATCATTGATGTCACTATCAACGGTCGTGACGTCAAGCAATACAATCAAACATCTAGGACTAACAGAAGAGTAACTGGTAATCCATGATGCATGAGTTCCCTAGGGAGAACGATTGGGCACTACAGCATAGAAAGCAATTAGATTGTTTGATGATGGATCGCTTTACGAAGTGACATTATCAGATCATGATACGGGGCATTGAAAACAAAACAAACCATTGATACCTAGTCCAATGGTTATCACGTTGTTAATGCGTGATGGAGATCTGGAGCAAGTTCTTTTTCTGCAAGGTGCTGAAATTTAGAACTAACAAATTTCGCCAGACCACGTAGAGACAGAACGCTTCAGTTGGCGCCCTGCCATTGGGATGCAGAATCTAGGTAACTGGCAATACTTTACGATAGTATTCTTCGACAATCTTGGGCGTTTGATCAGCTAGCACCAGTTAACCTTAACAGTCGCCAAAATATCAAGGTGATTGATCAAAAGCAAAAAGTTTTCTTCCGGTGCGAATATCTTTGACAACCATTGATTAATTGCGGCATATTTTTCAGTGTAAATAAGACGTGGTGTTTATATATTTACTTATGAGTATGGGAAAATTGTATTGGTTTCCTGCCAAGGGCTTGATTGCAATAAACGTGAAATCTATTTGCAGTTGGACTTTGCCCCGGAGTTCTGCGGAAGTCACAAATTGAACGGGATGTAGAAATGGAGAGTCCATCTGACCATCGTGCGAGACATGCTAAAGGATAAAATGCTGCTGCCCCGATGAATGAATCGGACTTTACGTAGTGACTCAGTCGTCAACTGTAGGTTTAAGTTACAGTTAAATGGGATAGCACATCGTTTTTTTTTTTTTTTTTTTTTTTTAATTTAGTAGATCAGAATACAACATCGAACGATCGAGGACACACTAACAAGGAACTCAGTTCACGGAAGAGAATGGCTGCGTTTTGGCTAAAGTATTTTATTATTTTTCCAATTTTAACTAATCTAGCTGAATCATAGAAGTGATTGTTAGTGGTGGCTTGAAAATGAAAACATGTGCAAGAAAATACCTTGTCAGGACCGACGAGTAAATATTTTAGCAATGCAACTTGCACAGAATTATACCCAAAACAGTTGGCCCACAGAATACATACATTTGTTAACCCTTGCTTTCTCTAGGAATCCAGTAGATATTAAATTAACATTATAACCGTGATCAATTGATCATGATCGTTAAATTATCACAGAAACCATCGTAACGGTTTGGAAACGAAACACAAATTAATTTCAAATCAGTGTTTACCTCTTTCAACATGAACTACCGTGAGACTTAATCATCATTACACATAAACGGATAACTCACGTATAAAAAGTCGAGTGATGCTCGACATGTTTCGGACTATTTCGTAGTCCTTTTTCCAAGAGCGCTCGCCCCGGCGGCAGCTACACGAACACTGCGAGCGCTCTTGGAAAAAGGACTACGAAATAGTCCGAAACATGTCGAGCATCACTCGACTTTTTATACGTGAGTTATCCGTTTACGTGTCAGTGTTTACCTATTCAAAAACCTATTTACGTAGGTAAGTTAAGGAAAATTATTTGCTCATTCAATACAAAACTTTTGCCAGTCGTGGTGCTTAAACAACATGTAAACAGCACAGTCCGAGATCTTTCCATAAGATTTTCAGCTCGTATAAACACGCCTTCAAGGTCGGTTTTAAAAGCCTCTCCCTTTCTAACTGACTTCTGACAAAAAGGATGAGGTTTTATGTTCGATTGAACAGAAAAAAAACTTAAACATACCTGTGGTGGCCAAGCTTCCCAGTGCCTTCTCCTTGTCCTCCATCATGGTATGTGCGGTGCTTGCTCCTGGGGCCATCACGATCCTCCTCAAAGATGGTCTTCTGGTCAAAGCGACGATGTGTTTGGCTCGGTGCAGTTGCTGCTGTCTTCGGCGACGCGTGCGCACTCTGTGAAGGCCTCCTGGCGACTGTCCGCCTGCTCCGCCGCTTATCACAGAGCGACCCTTATCAGTTGCACGGCAGTGATTGCCGGCCAACCAAATAATGGCAGAGTAGATTTTACAGTAAATAAGAAACAAATACGTATACCAATCGCCTCGGATGCTCAGTAGCGCCATCGATTGCGATCTGGAACAATTTTTTTTATCGTTAGTGACGTCAGCAGGCGTGCCATGCTTTGTTTTGTAAACATTAGGGAGTGAGAATCCACGGCTCGCATCCACAAGCGTAATTAAAAAAAACGAAGACGAATAAACAAACGAATACAGTTTTACTGCCTGCCTGAGCATTCCTTTAGCTTTTTTTTATAATTTTCATCTCTGTCGTTTCTTTTTTCGACCACTATTTCTTTGTTATGAACCTAATAAGTAATTCGAGTAGTTACCTTCCTATAATCTAGAGATTTTTTGATACAATTAATTATTAGTCAAATGAAATACGAAAGAATAAGATATAACTTATTTTCTAATTATAAACTTACGTATGGTAAACGTGTCAGTATTGACGTAGATTTCGTACGTCAATTGTTTTGTTTATGTGCACAAAAATAAAATTATATTAAAATTTTAATAATTGCTTTTACAAACCAAATTAATTATTCCTATACAAATAAATACGATAGTAACAAAAATGCCACTTTGTATCGTAATTGTTTGCCACTAACTTTTTTGTAGGCGTTTTATTAACAACTACATACATACATACAAACACAAACCACGTCTTTATCCCTTACGGGGTAGACAGAGCCTAAGGTATCAAGACCTACACTATTATACCTATATTAACAACTAAGTAGGTACGTAATATAATATCTACATTATCTACTCAAAATACTGATTTAATTCCACGTAGACGAGGTCGCGAGCAAAAGCGATTAGGACTAATAATTTTTAAACGTTACTAAATAGGTATACTCTTATACACCCCCTTGCTAAAAATGCGGCACCCGTGGTTTTTATATTTTATGTGCATAAAAGCTTACTTTATGCACATAAAATGTCCAGCCTTTAATGCCTAAAAATCTGACAAACCATAAGGTCCCGATTTTTTTGCAAAAGGGTCTATAAAATTAGTTTCCTAAGTTTAAATACTCCCTAAAAATCCCTTAAAGGGATAAGTCCACCTTTGTGCATGTATCTCAGTGTTTGTCAATTGTATTTTGTCTTGTTTATTTTGCACAGAGTTTACATACATACATACATAAATACTCATAATCCGTCTTATTATATTATAATATTATAATATTAATTTGCGTACCGAATCAAATGAGAAGAGATCTAAGTAATTACTATAAACCAATATTATGGGTCATGCTTTGCCACTGAGTTTTTGTCGATCGTACGTTAGTTTGCGTAGGTAAGTATTTAGCTGACTATGCGTATTTATTTTTTATTGGAAACATAATGCTGTTACGAAATTTGAGACGACAGTGTTTTGTAAAACAATTATGACATTCCGATTATGCAATAACTTCAACGCTTTCAATACTCATAACTCTAGATTTTTCGCTGATATTGGCATCATATCAATGTCGCATCATTCGATATTATATGTCCTCAATTACAATGATGACATGGCCTACCTAAACCTAAAAATGTCCCAGGGTGAAGAGACACGAGTTTGGTTTGAGTCTTTCATACCTATATGTATAAATTCATAACTTTATAACCCACCCATCACTATTTTGATTCCATTGTTTGCCATCTATACGCCCATAATCTTGCTAATCGTGGCCTAGGTCTTACCACCTTAGGCTCTGTCTACCCCGTAAGGTAAGGGATTTATAAAGACGTGATTTGTGTATGTATGTATGTATGTATGTATGTATGTGTGTAACTTTATAATGTCTTTGGAGATTTTTGACTCGCTGGTTTAGGCTGCGGCTCCACTGAGGCGGAGACGAGAGGAGATGTGTGGGGATCGACCAATCATTTTACAGATCGGAGACGAGATGTGGATTTCATGTAATATGATTGGTCGATCCCCACACGTCTCCTCTCCGCTCCGCTCGTCTCCGCCTCAGTGGAGCCGCACCCTTATTTTACGTTCCAAAATCAGTTCTTTCATTTATTCGAACCTTTGATTAGGGATCTGGGAAAAGTCAAACGCGCAGATGCGGCATCTATATCTTTTACGAACGAATAGGAGTTATTGTTTCATTTCCTAATGTCAGAACTTCTCGAGACTTATTCTACTTTGATATGGTAATACTGCATAATATTAGGTACGCAGTTAATTCCCTTTTGTCTTACGGAACCAAGAAAGCGCAGAGTGCGTCATGAAGTGTGATGTTGATGAGATAGTAATATCGTAAAAAAACAGTTTCATGAACAAAATTAAATGGCTATGGCTGTTAAGCTGTTATTTAGGCCGAAAAATGCTATACGGTCGAAAGTGCTGGCCTATTTTTTTACGTGAATGTAGTTTTTCCAACTAAACTAATTGGAAATAGGTTTGTTTGTTTGGGCTACCTCTCTGTTCTTGGAATGGCATGGCAAATTAGTAGACTTAAATGTATGCGGCGCAAAGAATCTATTGTTAGTCCCCGACAGATTCTTATATTTAGCAGGACGGACTGGAGGACATGTCGGCGTAGTAATTTTAATGAAATAGGACGTTTTTTAAGAAATATGGTGACAAACGACTAAGTTAGCCACCTGATAATAAGAATACACACTTGCAACTTCAGAAAAATGCAAGGAAGGAAGGCGGAAGGATTTGTAAGAACGGTGGTAGTAATGATACTTAATAACGGATCATGAACAAGATCCTACCACCAACTACTTTGCTTGTCGAGTTTTGAAAAATCCTTTCCTATTCCTTGTCCAACATCATAAAAGGCACTTTAATACAAAATTTCAGCTATCTATGTTAAAGAGTTTGGGCAGAAAGAAACATCAGTCGGTCAGTCAGTCAGCCCGTATAGACTTTCTCTTATACTTGCATTTCATGTCTTAATATTATTTTGGATAGGTACACCTTGAAGATAACGTGTTGAGATTCACATGGTTGCAGGGTGTCAGGTGTCATAGTATGAAAATTAACTAGGGAAGTATATAATTACTTACAGAATCCAGACTTCCATAGCTTTCTATCCTCAATATCCGTATAATCTGTCGGCGGCCATGTAACGAGTCGCTAATAACCAGATAAAACCGGTTTGCAACAACTTTAAACATTGGTTTCACAGTTTCGCAACTGTTAAAACTGTGCGAGATGTTAGATAAGTTGAAATCTGCAAATATTTGCGACAAACGACAATTATTATGCACAGTATGTCGAAGTCAAACCCAGACGGGTTTATCAGGAGTAGCAAATATTTCTAACACTTACTATGAATTTCTACGAGTACCTACCTACCAATTAGAAAAGTGAAATCAGGCAGCCATACACGTTCAACTAAAATTATCCCAAAAAACGACTTCTGATATTTTGCTATTTACTGTCTTTTCTTTTCAGTTGTTTCTCTGGAGTATGGATAGCTATTTGAAACCGACAAAAGATTTGCGTTAGCCAATAACAAAATTGATTTCAGTACATATTTAGTATTGGCATAGATAGATGATGACACTGATATTACAAGGCCTGCATGCAAGCTAAACTATTCGCAATCTTTATGCATAAGTCCGGAATGTATTTGACTCTATATCATTCCTTGATTTATGTACCTATACATATTGTGATGCGCTGAGTTACCGAGCGAAGCAGAGCATGAACCAGCAAGGACGACAAGTCGAGAATATGAAAATTTCCTTTGTTACTATACGTAATGTACTTCCAGAGATAAAGCCAAGAATGATGTTTAATTAATCAGCCGTTCTCTTTGTTGGCATTTAATATAGCTGAGAACACGTTATCAAGAGGTTTCCATGCCGTTTAAAAAAACATCGTTCTGAAGTTAATTTTAAGTAAGGGTAATTTTGTTCTTTGGCAAAGCAATACGGTTTAATTTCGTTGACCGCAATTGCCGGTGTTTACATCTCCGTTGCTGCGTTTTCTGGGTAAGTTAAATTTGTTTCTCTTATAAAAGGTGCGTAGGTATGTATGTCTCACTACCTACATATTAATGTGCAAAATTATTATTTTTTCCTTAACGTTAATGATCGCATGTTGTATGAATAATTAATTTAGTTTATTGACGCAAGTTAACGGATTAGTTAGGAATTGATTTCTTGCGCATTCCTTGAGCTAGTGCTTATCGGGGGTTATAATTGTAACAAATAAAATAAATAAACAAAGCTTGGACTATTTAAATCAAATTAAAATTCAGAATATAATGGATCTACCTACCTACTTAGGATGCATAGCCATTATAAATACTGGAAGTAATCACACACAGCAATGTTTGTAAATAAAGCCCGGACCCGATCCAACATGCAATACAACATTTACAATTTTAAAAGCAGGATGTTCTGGAAAATTTTGTTCTCACCTGGCCTCAAAGACTAAATCCTTCCTTCGCAGTAGTGGTCGGAAGATGTATGCCGTATAAAATGCACCAAATCGTGGCGCATAGCAGTGCGCCCGTGTATGGCAATGAACGTTTCAATACACATTCGCAACAAGTCCCAGTAAACGTCCAAAATCAACTTTTCAACCAAAACTCTCCCCCAACATCTCACAGGGGCTTCAACACACAAATTGTACAGCTTTGTGCAGTATTTGCTCGGTCCAAAATCACCACAAACTTTCACAGTTACTTAACTCCGGAGCGTATTTTACGCATTGTAATAACTGACGCTTATTATTGAGGTGTTATTTGGCTAAAAATTGTCAACGTGTTTTTGTTTACGCGATGCGTGCGGTGTGGTGCAGAGCAGAGCAGTCGTACTATACTATACACACTTAGACGTTGTAGCGTTTGGGTTGGCACGGAGGGGCAACGAAAGCGAGATAACGAAATAGGACGCCGTGGACTGGTTACGTTGACATCGATTCCACTTCGGCTATGTTCGGCTGACGAATGGAGGGAGCTCGGGGCGTCGGAACTTGGCGCGATGGTTCAAACTTTTTTTTTCATTTACTCCGTACAATACATCTGCGGATTAACTGCATGGTCTCGTACTTTGCGCAAGGCATATCTTGATTTGGTTTTAGTTTTAATCTTTTTTTCAGTAGACTGGATATCTCTTTCTATGAATTTCAATTTGGTATTTACCTACCTGCTGCCACAAAATCCGGTTTGAAGGATCAAAATGTCAAAACCAAGAACATGACATCAAAATAGTAGAGAAATACTACGTTTGTGACATAAGCTGATATGAGAAAATTATTTTGAAATCACTTTGTTTTTATAATATATTACACAGTTTTTAAGGAAAACTTATAACGCTTAAACATGCATGATTTAATTAATTATACGTACTAAGTTTCCATATTAATCACTCATGGTTAATTCCTCTATGTAGCGACAGAATAATGTCGTCATAAACAACTCTATGATGAGGGGGTATTCCGGGGTATGCATTACTTAATCAAGTGACGCTCCTAAGGAAGGGATGTAAAAAAATCGCAAAACATTACAGCAACCGGGGAATTACCAGATATGACATGTATTTATTTGTAGGATTTTTTAAAGGAACACATTTTTTTAATTCGTAAATGTATACGGGGAGGGGCAATAATATCGTGATTGTGGGGTAGGGCGCAAAACTAGTCAAGTGAATGTTGGGCAACGCATAATGTAGGGTTTAGACGGAAATTAATCGATTATTATTTGTTAACTTGCTAGCAGGTTAGCCATGTTTCTTATTTACAAATCCAAAAGAAACATTTGAATAAAAAATTGATTTTATTGGATCGTGCATTCGAGAATGAGATATAGGAACCATCAAAAAAGTAGCCAGAAACTTGATATTTGCTCGGCAGTTTTTTTAAAGAAATAGAGTGGCATATTTCCAGTATATAAAAAGTACTCTGTGGTGGCAAACGAGCATCTGATGGTAGGCATATGAAATATCATACTACCAATGGACAACCCCGACTCCAGAGGACTATATGTAACTAGATTGCCACCTAGAGACCTAAGGGCTAAGACAGAATCCTACTAATATTATAAATGCAAGTGAGGACGGAAGGATGGGACGATGTGAGTGTGTATATTTGTTCCTTCTTCACGCTGAAACGTCTTGACGGATTTGGATACAATTTGGAACGGAGATAACTGGTACCCTATTAACACATAGGCTACTTTTTATCCCGGAAAATTGCATAGTTCCCGGGGGATAGCGATAAACTAATTCTTTGCAAACGAAGTCGCGGGCAGCAGCTAGTATCTCATGCGCCAGTGATTTCACCGGCGCTGTCTTACTCTCCACGCCGGAACACAACAACACAAATAAGCACTTCACTTAGCGAAATGGTGGACCGACCTTACATAAGATCCTGCTACTACTCACAACATGAAAAACACATGCCTAGATTCATTGAAAGTCGCTATGACAAGCCATAATATTTACTGAGAAATGGTTCCACGTTGATAGGGTACACATTGCCATTCGATTCTGCGATTCACTCAAAGCCTAACTTCGAACCACGCTTTCCTCATGGACCAATTTCTATTCAGTTTGCTCTTCGAGCATTTGAAGATATCCAATAAACCTAACCTAATTTTATAAACTCTATATAGGTAGTGATTTTTTTATATATATAAGAGGGGGCAAACAAGCAGATGGGAATGTGATGATTTTTATAACCAACCAGTAATTCCTAATGGCACCACTAGTTGAGATAGAGTTGGTCCATTAGGAAACCGCTGTGAAACTTTTCACATTTGGCATTTTATTGTGGACCTAGCTACTTACCACGATGCGCCTACTTAACCGCTTCGTGTTAATAACTCTTATCAACAATACATAAAATATTTAGGTTGGCCCTCATATACTTACCTCATGTCATGATTATGACTTTATCAGCAACTCGCCCTGGCGTCGCACGGGCGGGTGCAACATATGTTGATGTTGGGTGGAGACGCCTAGCTGGGTCAGGCGGGCTGTTTATCCTTTTGCCGATCATAGAGTCCACTTCCCCTTGGTCGGAGCCGCCGGTTACTGTCCCAGCAGCGCTCCCACACAGCAACTCTCCTCGAATCTTATTTTCAAAGGATGCAACGTATACTAACATGGCTGCCACCATTTATCATCACCAATTTACAAAAAATCCATAACAAGGTGGGCACAGTTAATCCAAAAGTTAATCGTTATAATTAGTTAGCTAGTTACTAGTTAGTTTTTTGATGTTAGCTTAAAAGTTAATCCGTTAAGCAGATTGTTAACTTCGTTAATTAACGGATTAACGAGTTAATGCCCACCTATCTAAACTTTCTTTATGAACCACTTTATGTAGGTATTGGTGAAAATCGCATGAAAATCCGTTCAATAGTTTTTGAGTTCATCGCGAACAGACAGATAGACAGACGCGGAGGAGCACTTTGTTTTATAATATGTAAGATTAGGTACCACTTGCTGTAAAAACTTAAATCTTGATCTAGCGTTAAACTCAGTTTAGTAATGTCTACTTAGCTAAATGTATGGAAATTTCAATCTTTAAACCGGAATTCAAATTAGTGACTAGCTATAATAATTCCCGGTTTAATTTTTCCTGCTAGACGGCCTATGAATAGCCCTCTTGACTCAGATCTTAGATTATTAATTTAAGTACTCACTGCATTCTTAATCTTTTTATGATTAATTCTTCATCTCCGTGCAAGCAAGAATTGTATCTACTACCTAATTGAACAGCCTCATTCGTTAACTCCACAAGGACGAGTTAACATGAACAATAACACCGAAATTAGTAAATGAGTCCGCGTGCGAACCAATTCTTTAGTTTGCCAAACAACTTCTTAGAGATCATTTGGCTTGATAAAGATTCGGAGCACAGTGAGCAACGGGATTTTCGGACAATGCTCTTTTTGCAGAAAAGAGATAGTATACTTGCGGATTTTTTGGTTGATTATGTTTACATTTACTCAGAGTAACACAGTATTCGTTATCAGTTTAATTGTCACCACTGCTGCTGTTATTGGTGCTTTGATTTACTTATTTGAACTAGAGACATCTGCAGCACGTACGTATCTAAAATAAGTATTCGTGAATGAATAATATTCCGCCACATGAGCAATCACCATCAACAAATCATATTAGTAGCTTACTTGATGATGTGCACGCCTAAGTGATTCTCATCCCGGTTTATTATTTAAAACACAAAAGATATATTTTGCCTGTAACTGCTTGTAACTAGATATGATTACACTGATGATCTTTGAACTCGACTAATCAGATCAGTTGCCTACACCGCGTAGTCTTAAACGAATTAATTACAATTACCTAAGCGGCTAAGCCCAAGAAAAAGAAAGATATTTTATACTTCTTATGGACCCCTTTACAAGTCAAGGTTAAAGTTATAATCGGATCGTACCAGAAAAAATCCGCACAAAAACGGCAAAAACGCGTAAAGTCCTTTCGCATTACTAAGTAGGTAATCCTAACTGACCACACGAACTCAGTCGCGATTCCAAACAAAGCAATCAATGTCGGACTAGACTTTTTGCATTTATTAATTCCTTTATCAGCTTATTCGCATTTTGCCGAGTGTTATGTTCATTTTGAGTCGCGTCTCGGGCCGTGCTGTATGTATTGTATGGAGCCAGAGCCAGTGCGGTGTACGAAAGTGGAATACAAAGTACGTCAAATAACAGTTCTGGGGGGACCAGTGGGTACTCGTGAAACTTTCATATATCATATGAGATCTCGCGTCCGAAGATGAAGTTGGAATCTTGTTTTCTCGTGGCAGGTATGAGCGGTTTAAATTTTATTAATTTCCAATAAAACTCTTTTTGCCCTACCAAACGCGAAACCAATATTTGGAAATTCAGATGCACCCAATTCACATTTGTTTCATCATTTTTGTAAAAAAAATACGAATAAAAGATATAGCTTGAAATGCGTTTGTTTGTCATTTTAATCTTCGGTCAAGCTCCAATTTTACAAGTACGTATCTACGTCCATACTTACCTAGCCTAGCTTTTATGATCCGGTTTATGTAGTAAGGAAAACATGAACGATTAGAACGAGAAAACATTTGATAGTCAACTCCCTAATAGTTGATATAATGTCATACCATTAGCTTAAATACAATAAAAATGTTTATGTGTTAATTTCCCATCACATTCAATTATTAGTTAATAATATAATTTATAAAGTACAGTATAATAAAGTATAGCAAACGTGTAGTAACGTATGGTGTTGTTGTTGATAAAAGTCTAGCAATACAAAAGGTCCTTACTTACCTTCAAAATAAAATAACAAAAACCACTTTAACATTTCTTTCTTGCGTGCCTTCCTCTTACTTAACTGATTACCCGCATTTTATTAAAATTGTTATAATTACAATTATCTTTATTTGTTTTCGTCAACCAATCAATCTTCATTTTAATAACGGTTCGAATCTGCCGCGTTTTATCTATTCTAATCGCAAACCAAACGCTTTGAAATGCAGGAACAAAACGCGAGATGACAACTACTGTTACTTTGTGACAGTACAAGACCGATAAGAATATAATCTTGCTATATTGAAAAGGTCCTGAAAAGATAACTACTTGTTAAATGCTATTGAACATTTCGATATTTCCGGGTACATAATTGATACCAAAATGTAATGTAGTTTAAAGGAGACGTAAATTTGAAATTTATTACTGAAAATAAGATGATGGTGCTATGAAAAATTATCTATGGGTTAATTTATAAGGGCCGTACTAAACTAACCAGCCGAAGGGACAAGGCGAATCCGCTATTCCACAATTAGGATGACGTGATCTTCCACGGTACATAACTCACTAGGTAGTAGATTTTATCAATTTATTCACTGCTTTGTCTGACGAAACTACGAGATATTTATAACAAAGACACAAAGACGATATTAGTGTCCATAAAAGTAAACAAGTGTTTAAATAAATCGTTTTTCTTTTAGTTATCATAATGGGTGAAGCACAAGAATTGAATCTGGAGTCCTGGATGAACGATCTCCCTGTACAACTCAAAGATACGCCATTCATATATCTTGCAATACCAGGTATTTCTTCTTATTAAGTCTTTTCGTTATTATATTAAATTAAGTAACATTATAATTATGGTTGATACCTATTCCAGTTTTACCTTGACCTGAATATAGTTGGGAAAGTGATTATTTACTAAATCCTGCACTAACAAACTGAATGTTTATTAATAGTTAAACAAAGGTATTGTACCATTTTTGTCCACAAGTATAATTTGTTACAAAATAAAGTAGGTATTTTTAATTTACGTGTGTTTTTCAAAAATAGCATAATGTTGAAATTAAAGCTGTTCATAAATATTTTATTACGTTTTATTCTAGGAAGTCATGATTCAATGACATATGGCATCAATCGGTCAAGTGGGCTGGCCCCTGATGCGGAGCCGATCATGCACAGACTGTACCCTCTGTTCCGAGGTACGATCATACGCTGGACCGTAACGCAGGCCCTAGATACCATGCAGCAACTTCTCATTGGCATTAGGTACAACATTCACGTAACAAAATTAATTATATCACAATGCTTTGACTTGAAATTTTGATATTTTGCACATAAAAACAATAAATATTCAAGATAATTTATAAATCTTGGCAAAATTATTAAGTAAATTGAAACATTAAATTTGGAGTATCTAAAGTATAGACAAATGAACGTTGCGGGCAATGTAAACAAACCTTTTGGCCTTTGGCTGGTATTTCTCCATAAATGATCACACTATAACAGGCAAAAATGACCCTGTTATTTTAGCTTGTCACAATATTTAGGTATTCACTTGTTGTCTTACTATTACTACATTACATATCGAAATATGACTACTTAATAATATTAAATACAAGTAATAATATACCTTCTAAAGTTTGTTTACAATAAATATGCTAGCAGAAAATTGTGATGCATTACATTACATTAAGAATTTAGTACAATGGTTATGTAACTTAACACTGCTCATAATAATTATGACATGCAAAAACTACTTTATAATACACATAATAGCTATAATTATTTGCAATCATAATAGCTGATAATATTTCCATATCTGGCTGTCATACATTTATGTAAAATATCATCTTATTTGTATTGTGACAATAATAGACCTCTTATCATTTGCTATACAAGTTAATAACTATGTATTACATATATTTAACACAGCAATAGCAGCACTGAAGTTGAAAAATGTATATGTCTGTATGGAAGTTGTGGAGATACTCTTGAGCAACATAAATATTGTTAATGACATGATATTAAAACTAGTAAGGCAATTTGTACACTATCCCCAACTCCAGTGACAATTAATTGGCCCCTCTTGCCACTTTATTGATAAAAAGTTATAAACTTCATTAAGGTCACCTTACAGCAAAAAAAAATTGTCAAACCCAGTTTACATGCATACATAACATACATACACCTCTTTCCCATAGAGGTAGGCAGAGACTGCTTTTGTTCCACTCGCTGTGATCCCAATATACCTTTTTGCTTCATCCACATTCATCAATCTCTTCATACTTGCCTACTCAGTTTCGTTTGTAGCCAAGGGGGGGGGGGGGGGATTGGGGGGGTTGAACCCCTCCCCGAAAAGTTCAGATATTAACATTCATAGAATTAAAACAAATTTCTTATATAAGGGTTATTTTATGTACATTTGGTCGTTTTATTTTCTTGAACCCCCCCCCCCCCCCCTCTAAAACCTGGGTACGCCCGCAGGTGATATGGATATGGTCGTGCCTTTGTTTCTCTGGACTTATTAGAGGCTCTGCCCTGCTCTGAGGTATACGATTGTCACAAATTGAACAAAACAAAATTTTACATGCTAAACCCTTAATCTAGTTTTTTTTTAATTACAAATGCTCTTCGTAGAATGTAAAATTAAGCATGTTACAGGTTCTTTGGCGACTCGGAAAGTGGCATTACTAGTTAGTTGCTGATAGCTTTCCAAATTATTTCCAGGTATTTTGACCTGAGACTGGCCACCAAAACCAACTCTGATCAGTTCTACTTCACGCACGGCTTGTATGCTGGAGAGATATCTACGGCCCTGGAGCAAGTCAAGCAGTTCGTTGACACGCACCCCGGAGAGGTAACATTTTATGTTACTTTATAACATTAATTTTGAAAACTATTAACTTTTGATTCTCTGGTACAGAACTATCCAAGCTAAAGGCCTTTATGGACACCGTGGTTGGACTCTGCCGGCCTTGCTAGAAAAGTATTAGTCTCTGCTTTTTAAGTTTGTTCCTGACACATCCCTACTAACAAGTTTTTATTTATGATGAGATTCAAACCTTCACCATTGTGTGAGGATTGCTTGAAGATCGACGACTTGTCCCATATGTTGATAGAATGTGCCCGGAATTCAGACCTAAGAAGCAGAGTTTTAGGGGTTTTAGCTCCATGTATAATGGCCAGGTGAATTGCTGGCTAGCGGAGCCATTATCAGATAAGGCAATTAGTGTTTACCATTTCGTTGATTTGTCCCTCGAATAGAGAATTGTGTGGGCACCCATGAGGCTGACATGATGACCCGGAGTGACCAAAGCCTCGTCAAAAATTAGATAAAAAAATACTTGATTCTGCAGTCTGAACTGAACTAAGGTGAATGCGCGTTATTACTACTAAGTGTGAATTGTATCAAATTACTTTAACGATAACTATAACCGATGATTTTGATGTATACTTGACAGAAAACCTATAAAATTGTGTACCTATCTTTGGTTATGATTAAAGTTATAGTCAAAGTCACTCAACTCGCATTAAGTTAATTTTGGAAATGTGCTCACGAGTAAAGTTTTAATGCTAATATCGACTCCACAGTTTTCTTTAATCTTACCATGCCATGCAAAATCCGAGCCCTAGTAATAAGTATCAACACTATGCTTAAAGACATTGTCAGTACGTTTTTTATACTACATAATAATATTGATCCACTGCAGGGCAAAAGGCCTCTCGATCTTCTAAAAAAGCTCTTGGTCGGGCGCAATGTCATACTCTCTTTTATATCAACCTTTGTTATGTGTCAAAAATGTCTCGCCGTCTCCTTCTCAGTCTAACTTATCCCTGGCCACGGTCTGTAAGTTTTTCGTTTCGTTTTTTTTTTCAGGTAGTAATCCTCGACTGCCAGCACTTCTATGGGTTCACGCCGGGAGACCACCAGCGCCTGATGCGGTATTTGCTTAATCTGTTTGGAGCCAAACTAGTACCAAGACAGCTGGATCTGCGCAGTGTCACTCTCAACTCGCTCAACAGGTTGCGCCAACAGGTTAGTCATTTAAGACACCTCCCTTTCTCTTATAGTCTCGCCATGTAAGTTTAATTAAGGTTAAACTGGAATTTTATTCATAATTACACAAACGGATAACTCACGTAGTTATAAAAGTCGAGTGATGCTCGACATGTTTCGGACTAGTTCGTAGCCCATCCTTTTGGAGCGCTCGCCCCGGCACGGTAGTTTCATGTTGAAAGTGAAATTTTATTGCTTGCGAAGAACAGATATTCGGCTATAGTCAAAATCCTAAATGTCAAGTTACAAAAAGCTTTTATTACTTGACCTGTTTGTTTTTTATTTGGGGCAAATCTTGCCAGTCAAATTTGACCCACTTTTATTAATTCCCCTTTCCACCTATACGCCCACAATCATGCTAAACGTGGCCTTGTTACGTTAGGCTCTGCCTACGCTGTAAAGGATAGAGACGTGATTTATGTATGTATGTATTTATTGATCGGATTGCCTTGAAATTTGGTCCACCTGTGAAGGATGGATGTCAATGCGAGTACGGGCGCTGTCAGCAAAAAAGCTTGTATATATTAAAAAATATTTTTCCCAGATCATCGTAGTATACCGCAACCAATCGGTGTACGCGACCAGCGAGTTCTGGCAGCCGCAGATGCTGCCGTCGCCGTGGCCGCAGCAGGAGCGGACCGAGGGCCTCATCCGGTTCCTGGAGAACATCAAGCGGCATCCCGGCACCGGCTTCGTGCACCAAGCCGTGCTCACGCCGACGTCGTCATTCATTGTGCTTAGGTACAGTACGCGCGCGATCTAGAGTTACGGCTTGATAGTCCGGTATAAAGTATTTCGATAGACTAACAAAATTTTGAGCAAAAGCAGTGTTGGTTACCAATAGTATAGCTTTTCAATATTACATGAACTGTTGATACTATCGAAAATGTTGATTAATCGATTATTACCTTTAGTTCTATAGCATTGGTTTTAAATCAGTATAGATTGTATATATAATTTTCTGTGCATTGCGATGGTATTGATAGTTTATGCGTTATTAGATTGCAATACTCTCCATAGTATTTGATACTATCGATTTTTCGACAACACCAGTATAATCTGAGTGCAGTCGCGGTATGAGGTGTGGCCCCACGCCGTCGACTCACTTCGCCTTGCCCGCCGCCCGCCGCCTCTAATAGTAGATTGTATCACAAGGGAGCAAAATGATATTTTTACGACGAGGGTGCTATTTCGAATCCAGAGCGAAGCGAGCGATTCTAGAGTAGAATCCCGAGCGCAGCGAGCGATTCTAAAGTAGAATCGTGAACGTAGCGGAGGGATTCGGAGTAATTCACCCAAGGAAAAAATATTTTGCTTCTGTGTCACTCTACTTTTCATCTCCCCCTATAAGAAAAAATGTTTTTCCCGCGATTTAGTCGGTAGAAGATTGTGTATCACATTTTGGGCATCATTTTTAACACATTCAGGTGTACAACTTCTACTTTCACTGCTTGATGAACTAATTTTTTGCTTCAAATCACTACATAGTATAAAACAAAGTCGCTTTTTCTGTCCCCAAGTCCGTTTGTATGCTTATATCTTCAAAACTACACAACGGATTTTGATGCGGATTTTTTTAATAGATAGAGTGATTCAAGAGGAAGGTTTATATGTATAATACATGCATAATATACCGTGCGAAGCCGGGGCGGGTCGCTAGTAATTTATAATTACTGAATCAAAGATCGGACGTGGTTTCCGTTTCGTTTTGGTGGACGTTCGCGCCTTTTTACTTTTTTTTAAAATTCAGATAGCACACAACGACGCGTGATTCGACCCAACCTTTGCCTGCCAGTAACTTTATTCATACAATATCAGCGTTCGACCTATTTGGTCGTGTCGCGGAACTCGCGGAACACTAATAAATAATTCATGTTCCAAATTCAAATCTCATTTCTGCCCTCTGTGAAAGTGTAATGGAGAAAAGACCTACTTTGCTCGCACTTATATGCGAACCAATCGTCGATTTTCGAATAGGTGGGATGAAAAGTATTTTTAAATTGTGATAGTGCAAGACACTTTGCAAACGACTGTCTAATAAAAGAGTTTTAGATCATCCAGAATATGAATTCTATTTAATATTGGTAGAATTTCTCATGTTTGTATCACCAAAACATTCCTAATTAAAAAGTGCAGCGTAATTCGATGTCCAACGACAATTTTAAATTCCAGGTGGACGTCTAACATCCGAGCGAAATGCGCCGCTCCGGTGGTCAAAGAGGTGCTCCCGAGGTTGGCGGAGTTCTCCCCGGGCGCGCCGGCCGACCGCGCCGGCCGCACTCCCGTCAACGTGGTCATCGCCGACTTCGTCGACATGGCCGACGCCATCTTCCCGCGCACCATCATCGGCCTCAACGCCAAACTCTTGCGGAACACAGACATAGTCTACCACAACTACGGCTGAGACCGAACGATCTCAAAACTTGTACCTGCTTTAATAAGTTTTATTTTTAAGATCAATTTTTATACTCTACAGTTTTCTGTGATATCCCTAAGTAATAATACCAATCGATTCGCATAGTTTATTTTTGTAAACAATGTCATCGAATATCGAGATTCAGTGATAATCACTTGCTGCCTTATGTTGTACAATAAATTTATTTTACAAAACGTAACTATTTCACACTTTTATCCTTTATAAACTTACATAGAAGTTTTGCCGAACACGTTATTACAAAATTCGTCGAGTTTTATCCTTTTACACAGGTCTTTGAATGACCATTTTTGCGTACGGGATCCGCCCTCGCTTCTGTCGTCAAGCGGTGCGAACAACTTGTCGGATAATTCATCGGATATTTCGATAATTCTGCAAATTTTATCCAATCGAGCCAAATCGTCTAGTGAATAAGTCAGATCGGTGATATTTATTATCTGGGATTTTTTCTCAAGCATTTGGAACGAATTCTCCGAGCCCGACACGCTGGCACTGTCCAACTTGTCATAAATGTCTTGTTTACTTCTGTACGTTTCGTTGTTGCTTATTGTGGTTACAGTATTAACAGGACTGACACACAGCGATGTCATTTCAGACACTATCTTGATTGAATCATGAGAATTACTTCCCTCTTCTTCTTGATTTCTAGAAATATTTTCATTCGCATCTTCACAGTAGTCGCCTACGTGTGATGTAACTGTCTTACTCTCGTTTGTGTTAGTTTTTAATTTAGTATTGTCATTTCCGTTTTCCATTAGGAAAATGTTTCGTCGCTTCAACTTGTCATCGACAATTTCTATTTTGGATAACTCTCTATTTAATAAATCAGCAGTTAATAGTTTAATGTCTTCCAGATCGACGGTATCAATATCATTTATACTACATTTTTTGAAAAATTCTTGAGATTCATCAGCATTGTCGAACTCTACATGTAACTTTGAAGATGTAATCACAGGTTCCGGATTTTCACTCACAATTTGAATCGTTTCTGCGATATGCTTTTCATTAATGTTATCATTATCATCGAAAATACTGCTATTTACATTACTAGTACTACTACCTAGGTTTTCTTCTAAATTACTATCCATATTAGAAACCTGGGTTTTGTTCTTCGTAGAATTTGGTATTTGAATATTATCCCAAGAAATGTCGTTAGTACTTTTAACTGTATTCTTAGATTTAAAAGGAATATTACTCTTTTCACAGGTTTGATATATTTTTTGTAACACAGTAAGACTAAAATTTTCAGTTTTATCACCAATAGGTGAATCTACTTTAGACAAATCTTTGGAAGAATTTTCATTCATCGATGTATTCAGCGACTCTGTTTTACGTGTATCGTTGGATTTAGCACAAATATTGGAGGATTTAATTAGTTCACATATTTCGGCAGTGAGATTGCTTTTTCTTTCTTCATTGTTGGTTTCAAAACTATCTGCAACTGCTTTTTCTTCACTTTCAGTTTTTTCTTTAGATTGATCTTTATTTGCATTAGTAAATGATAGGTAATTTGTATTTCTTTCGTTTTCCGGTACATCCTTTGTGGATTGTCTATTGCCCAAAGAGTTCGAAATTGGATTTTCAGTCTCTTTTGATGGTCTTCTCGTTGATAGAATAGATAAATTAACGTTCGAATGTCCTCTTTCAGTTATCCCTCTAATAGGACTTTTTATTGCTGATCGGAATGAAGATCGGGTGTTTGGAAGTCCTTTTTCATTTATACCCCTTGAAGGACTTTTTACTCTTGTTCCAGATGAATTCACATTCAAATTTTCTTTCCGAGTAGAACCAATGAAAGGATTTTTTAGTGATAGTGATAATCCAGATGAATGTGCTTTTAAATTTTCTTTACCAATTATCTTCTTGGAAGGATGATTGTTCAAATTTTCCATGTCAGTTATAGCTATTGAGGAAATTCTTGATGATCCCTTAGATAAATCGATGTTTGAATTTTGTTTCTCAGTTGTCTCTTTTGAAATATTTACTGTATGATTTTGAAATGAATGTACTTTAAAAGTTTCTTTATCAGTTATCCCTCTTAGACTACTTCTTATTGTAGATCGAGATAAACGACTGTCTAAATTTTCTTTGTTTGTTGCTTCTTCTGGAGGTGAATTTAGAACTTTGTTTGAATTTCCGTTTGCAGTTATTTCTTTTGTAGAACTTCTTATTTTCAACACAGATGGATTTTCCGCTGCCTTCTGTTCATCTGAAGGACTATTTGCCGAAACAGGTTCATATTTTTTAGTACACGGCTGTAACGGGTCTTCAGTGCTGTTCATTATTCTGGACAATTCTTGTTTAACCGAGTCTAAACGTTCTTGCGCCTTAACACGTTCGTGATAAATCTGTTTAATTACTTCGCTGTTTTCTTGTAAGTTAATCTTGTCCTTAACTGAACTGGATTTACCAAATTTATCAATTAAAGACCTGAATGCGTTTGTGTCATCAACCGTGACGCTTCGTTTAAATTTACTAGCTTCAGAAACATATGGCGATAAAGGTCTTTGAAATGGCCGTGAGACTGATCTGGCCTCACAAGAATCGCTAGGGCTTAGCGAAAATTTGGAGATTGACATGGAATCCACAGCTACATGTTTCTTATCTATTTGTTCGCTGTTTGACTTCCAAAATATAGGTCTCACGTACGTCATTTTTGTTAAAGGTGTAGAAATTAATGAGCGTTGTCTCTCCAAGTACAGAATGGTGTCCACAATGCGACAGGCGTATGAAAATTCATTTTCGTACCAGCAAATGATTTTAAAGAAGTTAGGTCTCAGTTGTAGGCTCGAGTCGACATCCACAGTGCAAGAGTGACTGTCCCCGATGAAGTCAGAGGACACAGCTTGTTCTTTAGACACTTGTATTATGTCCTGCAAGGCTGGATCTTTTACTTTTTCTATGCATTCTGTGATCTCCTTCAAAGTGGTGTTTTTATTTAATCTGTGAAACGTTCATTTTTCACCATACTGTTTTATATCAGTCTATACTGCGTCCAAGCTAACGAGTTAATATAGCGTTTTCTCTGTTGCACAATTGTATGCAAATGAAAAGGACAATGAAAAGGTCTGCAGAAAGTATAACGCGTCCGCACCGTACTAGCGATAGATGTTGACTGAAATTTGTATCATCATATCGCTGACCAATCGGGTGCTTTCTGAGTTTTCTAGTACTAACTCGTTATCTTGGACGCAGTATATATGTGATCATGGTCTATACTTGGGAGCAAAGAAATCGAGCGACCACGACCTCAACATCATCGGCATCATCGCAAAAATAGCATGGGTGGCCCGATTACTTTGCTCCCAAGTATATTTAATATGTAGGTACGTCTGGACAAGGATGGTCATACTTTTATTTCGCTTATTACCTCGCGCAGCGTTGAGTCCTGACAGAACTAAAGATTTTTTTATCTACATCCATATTATAACTTCCCTACAATATGTTCAGGAACGATTAGCAAATGGCCTACATTAAGAAACCTGCATCTGTGGTTGTATTATAATCTTTACATTAGAGTATCAATATCGATACTCTAAATACATTCAAACTTCGGACATCTTAAATAACAAAAACTTTATGTCTATTAGCTTAGAATTTAGAAAAAGAAGAAGTACAGAAAATAATGTTACCTACGTAATTAGATGTAAAAAAACGTTTGTTGTAGAAAACTTATGATATGAATGTAGATAAAGTTATGTATCCGACTGTACATAATTAGGCATTAAAACACCCTTCCAATCTTTATGAAGTTCAGCTTAGCTTCGTTTCATAAAACCCCACTCGTGTTTTAATGGCTCTCATTATGCTTCAGCCACATAAATAACTATTATGAAACGGAGTTGAAACGATTAAGGGCGTAACTGAGTGGTAATAATTACCTGATGCAGAGATCGAGTACCGACACGTTGACGATGGGCACCCGGAAGGCGAGCCCGGCCAGCTTGTCCCGCACGGCGGGGATTATCCTGCCCAGGGCCTTGCACGCGCCCGTCGCCGCCGGGATTATGTTCTGATGTATGCTGCGGTGGTCCCGCCAATGCTGGTGACAGGTTAACACGATAACACGTACGGTCGGCCAATTAAGTCTACAGGAGCGTTCAAGTATTACGTAACGCAATCATTGAAGATTTTTGACCCCCCCTCCCCCCTTGTAACGCGTCGTAACGTTTTTCTGTACCCCCCCCCCCCCCTCCTCTAAACGTTACGTAACACTCAAGTGACCATTTTTACCCAAAAGTGGCAAAATTTATGTTGCGCAAAGTACAAGAAAGTCGCTATAATATCCCTGTTATAGTTTTAACCGCCTTTACGGTAATAATACTAAATTAAACAAGAGATGTTTAACCCGCAATACATGCGTAGTTTGTTAACTTGGCAGTTTTAATTCCATATTTTTTTATTTAAAAAAGAAAACGTTACGTAACGTGTTGGAAGAAAGACCCCCTCCCGCCCCTGTAACGCATCGTAACGTTTTACGATACCCCCCCCCCCCCCCCCAAATTGCGTTACGTAATACTTGAACGCCCCCTTCCACTTTTCATCCAACTTCCTATCAGATGAAAATGTCGCTAAAGTCGAACAAGTTGACAGCCAAGTCTTATCGACATTATAATATTGTGACGTGCAAAGGGTTTTTAACCTTAGAGTGATACACATATTTAGGCACATTCCGTGTGCTCTTAGAATGCCATTCGGGTGTCTTCCTGTCTCACTCGCTCTTATGAGTTTGATACTTGAATCGCGGGGTGGGACTACCGTGGGGGCCCAGAGAGACCGAGGGGGACTGAGAGAGCTCCGCAGTCCTACCCCGCGCCCCGCAGCCGCAATGGCGAGGGCTCATTTAAACGGTAGGTCTATAGCGGCGAATTCAGAGGTATAGTCTTGCCAATCATTTATTTTCTCGATGACAGATGTAGTTTGATAGCTATAGTGTTGTGACCTAATACGTGATCAGTAGATACGATATCGATCCAATTTTATTATATATACGAGTAGTTGAGAAGTATTCAGCTATGGAGCCAATAAAACAACCGACTTCAATGCTAATTTATTACTAAGCGTGCAAAATGGCCGAATGACAGTATGTTTGTAATGAATGAACTAAAAAGTACTGGACAAACAAAAAATATTTCACCATTAAAATGCTACATTATTCTTGAGTAACATAGGCTATTTTTTATCCCGGTAAAAAATTACAACGTGTACAAAGTCGCAGGAACACATCTAGTTGAATGTATACAATACCGATACAATATCGATATTTCAATCATAACATCACTATTTGCATTTCCATAGAATGTAACTTTATTAAAACGTTTATTGTTTATCGTACTTTAAAAAGATATTACTGCACATCTGGATTCAATTTGTCTTAGATGCATATTATATGGGACCAAGGAACAAAATTAGGCAGTCGTCATATTTTTTATACCTCGCATTTAAAAGTTAATTTTTGCGTAAAAAGCGCAGTTACATTCTACGGGAGCTGTCATCGAGAAAATAAATGATTGGACAGACTATAGTCACTGTGCTGTGGCCCACCTTGCCGCGTATGCAGAGTCCATCGAGAGGCTTGAGCGACGGCGTCATGGCGTGTATGCTGGTGAGGAAGCCCTCGCCGACGCCGAACTCGTCCTGCAGCAGCTTGATGATCGGCGCCAGGCAGTACAGCGTGCTCGACGTGCAAGACACCACCTTCCCATCTACACACGCCCAGACTAGGGTTACCACAAGTCGAACCGGAACATAGATATGCCTAACTAGCTGTTGCCCGCGCAGAATTAAATATAGCCAATGACATTCACAAATAATGTGGCTTTCTATTGGTAAAAGAATTTTCAAAATCGGTCCAGAAGATCCAGAATTGACCCCCTACAACTTCAAAAACTTTACCTCTGTATAATGTTAGTATACAGGTATAGATGAAAAAATTGTGAAGTTAGAGATCAACTATACGGGTTCCGTTTTTAGGGTTCCGTACCCAAAGGGTAAAAACAGGACTATTCCTAAGATTACGCTGTCCGCCTGTCTGACACCAGGCTGTGTCTCATGAACCGTGATACCTAGACAGTTGAAATTTTCAGAGATGAGGTTACTAAAAACAGAACATTTAAACAATAACTAAAAACAGAATATTTTTTGTCTGTTTGTCTATGTCAGTAACCAACATAAAATTTAGTAGAGTACAAAGTAGACAATAGGCGGTCTTATCGCTTAATAGCGATCTCTACCAGACAACCAATGCGACCTCACACCTCACACTGCATACACTGCTTAAGGGCTCTGCTAACGCTGGATTTTATAATAACCTGCCGAATTTGTACGGAACTCTCAGTGCGCGAGTCCGACGCACACTTGGGTGGTTTTTCCTTTTTAGGTAGGTACACTCGAGGATTATAAGTACCGGGACATGGCAACCCTAGATACCTGGGCCCCTTAGGCCACGCAACTGCAATCCTCTGGTGCTGCGGGTATCCGGGCGATGGTGCAGATTTACATCCCCTTTTGATCCCCTTGCTCATTTTCCACCTCATAAAGAAATGCCAAGAAAAAATGCAGCAACCAAAAAGGCATATTTGTTTGAATTCCTAGTAAAAATTACACTCACTTGACTGAGTCCTAGTTTGCTCTAAGCTATTTCGGAAAACGGGAAGCTTAGGAAACCATAACTCTGAACAACTGACTATCACCTGGATTGATCCTGTCTTGGTTGACGCCCAGGATCAGCATGGGAACGTCAGAACTGGGCGCTGTCACCAGCACACGTCTGACGCCGTCGCTGGCGAGGTGGCCCTGGAAACGAGGAAGACGAGGTTGAAGATGCTTGTTGTATACCTAAGATACATAAGACCACAGTCACACGTCATAATCAGCCTATCGCACTCCACTGCTGGACATAGGCTATTCCCAAGATGCGCCATTGGACCCGCCCGATCTTCGACTTATTTTGCATCCAGTCACTGCCAGCCGCCCTGCGCATCGTCGCTCCATCTGGGGGCTTTGCGTCCACCGAGACGTGGTCTCCACGCCAGAATTCGTCTCCTTAAGTTACCGGTTCTATAAGTAATGTGACCAGCCCATTGCCACTTCAGCTTGCTTAGCTACGTCGGTCACCTTGGTTCTCTGACGGATTGCATTAGTCTCATTAACATTAAAAATAACTGTAAATTTCCATCAAGTACTCTTTCTGGCTATTAGTCTCCTTTATTACAAAGAGACAGGTATGTAAACATCGTTGTGGGTGGCAGGACTCCGTGCAAGGTCCATCTGAGTTGCTACTACCGTCTTACTCGCGAATGCTGCCTCAAGCAGCAGTGCGATGCTGTGTTCCGGCGTGGAACATAAAGTATTTTATCTTAACCCTTTGGCTGGTAACGCATCTGTAATTCTCTAGTGTTGCGTTTGTCAATGGAAGTTGGTGATCACTTACCATCAGGCAATCGACTTGCTCGTTTTCCACACTATTTTATATTATATATTTTATATTATATTATATATATATTTTTTAAATGTGCGAGGCTTCACAGCTGGTCACGCGCGGCTGGGCTGTAAAAAAATTACCACCAACCGATGCTTTCTCCATACTCGTGAACATTCCAGAAGCTTCGATCACGTATTGCACGCCTGCCTTCTGCCACGGGATATCGCACGGCGCTTTTTGATGAAACACCATAATTGAATGATCTGAAAGAACCCAAGGTAAGTACTTCATTTTACAATACACATAGGTTAACAACGACTCAAAACTAAGAAACTTTTGTGTCCCTTCCAATAAGAGCCCGGCTTACAGCGGCGACAATTGTAAGTATATGTCTTGCAGGGTTGATATTTCAGAGTAAAAAATCAGCCCTGCAAGTAGACTCCGGCTTAAGGCGTATCTTTGAGAATTTCTGTATTTCGATATGTCGAGATTGTCGAGTCTAAATTGGTTTCTCGCGGTGAATGCGTTAACTAAAACTAACTTGATACCTTGTTAATCCGCAACCACATGTGCAAGGCAGCTACGTCAGTGCGGTATGCGTGCAGGTTTAGAAGCGCGTTAACATCTCGCATCTTAATTATCGCTCTCACTGCCCCGACGCATAAATTCGTTTTCGTGACTTTCCCCCAGTGCCACTGTGCTGTTATATAATTTTACAGGCGTTAGAACGCACATGTGCGTCTGAGGCACCGGAAGAAGTCTCGGGTTTGGCAGCTAGCAGCGAATGCGTGATACTACATTGTGACCGAAATGATACACATAAGTTATGAGGGCAGCCAAGTGAGCTGAGCCTCTCGGTCTTTCATAATTCATAATACACCCCCTTGCAAAAAAATCGGGCACCTATTGCACAGATTCTTAGACCTTAAAGCTTAGAAAGTAAGCTTTTATGCACATACCACCATCCACCACCACCATCGCTACCACCATCTTACTCGCTAATCCTGCCGCTAAGTAGCAGTGCTTGCACTGCTGTGTTCCGGTGTGGAGAGTAAGACAGCCGGGGAAATTACGGGCACAAGAGGCATTTCATCTTAGTCCTCTAGGTTGGCAACGCATCTGCAATCCCCCCGGGGTTGCGGGTGTCTATGGGCAATGGTGATCACTTACCATCAGGTGACCCACTTGCTCGTTTGCCTTCCTATTCACATAAAAAAAAAAATACAAAAACCATGGGTGCCCGTTTTTTTTGCAAGGGGGTGTAAGTATACCAATATAGCTGTGCAGGTAATACCAAATACATACAATGCAAGCTTGATTTCAGACTTTTACAGATGCATCTCAGTTATCTCAGACTAACACGCTTCACTTACTCTTATCCAATTTTTTAATGTGTCATAGAGGTATCATACCATTAATTTTAATCGCATTGCCCTCATATGAAACGTTTCCATTGTATTTTCCATGTGTGGAGTCAAATTTAATTAAATAACAGATGTATGATAGTTCGATAGCTGGGTCGTTGATTGCTGCGATCTGCAAAAATATTCGAGTTAATTAATGGTTAGTAACAATGAAAAGCTGGCTGTGATGTGACATAACTTGGCTGGGGCAGTAGGTACTGAGCCCCCAGATCAAGCCTACTTTTTGTGAGTTAGTTATATAGGTTCAAATCGGATGTCTGCAGAATATACAGTGGCCTCAAAAAGCATCCTCATAATTCATTTATCAAGGACAGGCGGTGATAATCTTCAAAATCTTACTTCTAAATCAGGATGCTGACAGCAAGTCCTAAATATTACTCTGCCAATACGGCCAAAGCCGTTTATCCCAACGTTTATAACCATTCCTAATAGAATTGCACAAAATAATTTAGCAGAATTTTCAATTTGAATCTTTAATAATATTAAACAGAATAGTAGACGTCATATTTTGAAAATACCGCTTTCAGTAAACAACACTGACATGGCACCACAGAATAATAGATTGGCTTAAAGGACCTAGCATCCAGGCCATAAAATCTTAAAAAAAAAACAGAATAATAGTCCCTATTTGAAAATGGTAATAGTGTTCTACTGAAATAATTGTGTTACCATGTATCTAATCATTAAGGATGCATTAAACCGGTATTTGTCGGTTGTTCTTAAAACTCATCACACACGATAAAACGTAAAAACAAACCAGAAGAATTATTTATTTAGTATCATGTTAAATTATAATTTTGTTTATTTGCATATTTTATACAGCTATGTTTGTTAGAAAAAAAACTCCAAGACTGTTCTTGGCAAGCCTCGTTATCATCAAAGATTAATTAAAGTGTAGACACTATAATCCTCACAATAATTCATATTAGGTTTCATATTCGGTAAATTCAATCTAATTAGATTCCAATTTGTTTTCCTTCATGCTTTTTGATGAGACTGGAATGAGTGACCTTCTATGCAACGTCATTGAATTTGACTGATTTGTTGAATTGTAACATTAAGGAGAGAAGAAGAAGAAATGAGAATGTTTTGACTCCTTGACATAAAGTGCCTACTGATCAGTCTGTAAAAAATTGTATCTCTGTGACTCATTGATCTTCTGGAATCCGCCCCGCCTACAATTCCTCGCAGACGTCCTTCGTCTGACATTTCTAAACTCCATCTTGTGAGCGGCGTACGTGCCCAGTGTCACTTAACTATTTCATCTTGAACTTTATTCCGGTAAGTGTTTAAAATAATTTCCATTCTCTTTTAATTTAGTTGTAATCAAATTAACCCATTACAACTTCAACAAATAAGCTCGTTTATTTCTCAATGTCAGTTAACAACTACCCGTTTACATCATCATTCTGTAACATTGCCTTACTTTTTAAATACGTGTCCAACTTTATACAGACGTGTGTCACCATTCAAGAACTGAATAAGTTGTTTCTTGTTACTAAGTAATAAAGTAATACGTTTAATTAATATCGTATTGTTTGCTAATTCGCCGCTAGTGACTTTGACCTCTACTCGTCCTCCAGGTGCCGGTAACGAACTGGTGATACACTGACACCGGTTTGAACCGTCTTATGTGTTTTTTAATAACATGAATTAAAAAATTACAAGATGTATGTCCCTGAGACCAAGGTCACGGCCGGTCAACTACATTACTATACTGACATTACTATTTATTGTTTGAAAACTGATTGTTACATTGACATTTTAACCTCTGCCTCCTATCTAGATATTATGAAACTTTTATAACTACCTTTAAATACATTAAGTAAACATCTAGTTTCATCACCTCCTTGTCAGATATTATTTGTTATTTTAAGATATAATAATCTATTTCAGTTAAAGAGACATGCAGGGTAGCTATTGATTCATTCTGTCAATAGAAGTACCCCAAGTACAGTCTTAAGTAAGAGAAATTGGTATATTCCCACTAGTTGCATTATTTAAAGAACTTCAGATAATAAAAGTAGTGGGAATTAGTTTTTCCCAATCGGTAGTTCTATTTTTATAAAAAATGAACTAGTGCAAATGGTTTTTGTTTAATCATTTTTAAATCTTAATTAACAAATTTACTTCTCTGGAAAAACTAATTCCCACCAACACTATTATCCGGAAACCTTTTGAACAATGGAACTAGTGGGAATAAAATATCCCACTAGTTCTATCAATAGAACTGTCAATGGAACTACTGGGAATAGACCAATATTTTATATTAATATTTTAGACCAATATTTCACTGCATTAACAGTCCCTAGTGGTTATTACAGGTATTTCATGCTATTCCAGATTTTAATAAAATTTTCCTGTTTACAGCAAACATGTCGAAGATTGGTATCAACGGATTCGGCCGCATTGGTCGCTTGGTGCTCCGCGCGTCCATCGAGAAGGGCGCGTCGGTGGTTGCCATCAACGACCCCTTCATCGGCCTGGACTACATGGTCTACCTGTTCAAATACGACTCCACCCACGGACGTTTCAAGGGAACCATCGAAGCCCAGGACGGTCAACTTGTAGTCAACGGCAACAAAATCGCTGTATTCTCAGAGCGCGACCCCAAAGCCATTCCCTGGGCTAAGGCTGGTGCTGAATATGTTGTAGAGTCCACTGGTGTCTTTACCACCATTGCTGCTGCGTCCGCTCACTTGGAGGGTGGTGCCAAGAAGGTCATCATCTCTGCCCCCAGCGCTGACGCTCCCATGTTCGTCGTCGGCGTTAACCTTGAAGCGTACGACCCATCTGCTAAGGTCATCTCCAACGCGTCTTGCACCACCAACTGCCTGGCTCCCCTGGCCAAGGTCATCAATGACAATTTCGAGATCATTGAAGGTCTGATGACCACTGTCCACGCCACCACCGCCACTCAGAAGACCGTTGACGGTCCCTCCGGCAAGCTGTGGCGTGACGGGCGTGGCGCCCAGCAGAACATCATTCCCGCCTCCACTGGTGCCGCTAAGGCTGTAGGCAAGGTCATTCCCGCTCTTAATGGCAAGCTGACCGGTATGGCATTCCGTGTCCCAGTAGCCAACGTGTCCGTTGTTGACTTGACCGTCCGCCTGGCCAAGCCTGCCAGCTATGACGCTATCAAGCAGAAGGTGAAGGAAGCCGCTGAGGGACCCCTGAAGGGCGTGCTCGGCTACACCGAGGAACAGGTTGTGTCCTCTGACTTCATCGGAGACACTCACTCCTCCATCTTCGACGCCGCCGCCGGCATCTCCCTCAACGACAACTTCGTCAAGCTCATCAGCTGGTATGACAACGAGTATGGTTACTCAAGCCGAGTCATCGATCTCATCAAGTACATCCAGACCAAGGATTAAAATAGCTTTTAGAGACCTATGTTAACATGCCGTTTATCGGCGATTTTGTTTTAAGTTTTAAATGAATGCAGTGTTATTATATCCTAAATTATTATGCTACTTTGAGAGTAGCATTTAAGCATGTGTAATCTATTGTTTGTTTTGTGCATAAAACACGAATATTAATGTATGTAATATCAGTACACTTGAAATTAAAACATTAAAATAGATTAAAAATTTTATTTTTTTTATAACTCTCTAAGATACCTAAATCTTAACATATTAAAGTGTCTAGCAAAGAAAATTGGCATTGCCATAAGCGACATATTGCAGTAACAAAAAGAAACAATTCTCTTAGTAATCATGTGCCAGTAGCTAAGAATGTATGTACTGATTTTCACCCATGACAGAATGGAGAAGGTATGCGTTTAGGTTGTTAGTCTGCAAACGAATGTTCCCATTTACCTTGAGAACGGTTGAACCGATTTAGATGCGGTTTTCTGCATTAAGTTCGTATTGATATGAGTAGTTTGGTCGGGCAGTGCTGGTTATTTTATTACATAGGTACCAAAGAAGTGTATTAGGCATAAACACGTCTTCCTCACACATATGACGACTAACAACACCTAAGATATAATAGAATAGAACTGATAACACTTCATTGTACTATCAAATCAATTGTGGTGATCACTTACCATCAGGTGACCCACTTGCTCGTTTGCCTTCCTATTCATATAAAAAAAAAAAAAAAAAAAAAAAAATGAATGAAGAAATTTTATTTCTTGATTTTTATGTTTTACTTTTTCGGTTTTACCGTTAGAAATTAAATTTCTAAATGTCAGTGAAAATTAGAACACATAGAAAAATCCGAAAAGTAAAGCTATGGCCAGGAATCGAACCCGGATCCTCGTCATTCCGTGACGCGTGCTATACCCCTACACCACCCATAGCAGGTGGTATTTACAATTTAAGTAATCTGTACTGTACTGTAGCCTGTAACTGTAGTCTGTTTTGATATCAAGAAAACACAGTGCTAAAATCTCACTTTCCTCTTGTTCGACAGGTATCTTACTTACTGCGCATTCTCAATTTTACACCTGGTATGTAATGTGCTATTTCGTTTAATTTATTTTCAAAGAACCTCTTAAATACATTCCAATGAAAGCAACTAGATGGCGCTAGTACTAAAAAGATTATTTATTATTATTTGTCTCCCTCAAAAGTTTCAAAGGCTTTGTTTTTTGATTTTGTTTAGTTATAATTTTATAATATCTTCCTTTTTAAATTCAATATTTGATATAAATGCGCACAAATTCCAATTGATCACAATAACATTTTTCATGTTGGTAGTTCTTGTTACTTAGTTGTTTTATTTCGCACGTCATGAACTGAACCGGTATTGGCCGTAATGAATTCACATATCGCATCACTAATAATTATGATGGCCGCACGTCGTCGGTGGGCAGCTGTCACTACACTGACAAATTCAACTGCTTCGTGTAAATTTGTGTGATGAGAGAGTTTCAAATCGTTTTATTTCCAGAATGAATATGGTGTATATCAATAGATAATGGATATTTTTGCTTCCCATTTTAATGTTAACGTAATATATTGTGTATAAGCTAGCTAACAGTGTTGTTTTTGATATAATGGAGGATCTCAATTTGACAGAAACCGAAATGAGATATTTCGGTGATTTGTTTTTATGTTGTGACGAGGAATCAAATGGGAAAATACCAATTTTAAAAGCAACGGAACTATTTAGATCATCAAATGTATCTAACGACGTCCTCAAACAGGTAATATTTGCGATACTTCAGGAGTTTGAAGTGATAATAGAATAATGGTGAAGGAGGTACTATGTGCACTAATTATATGTTACAGATCATGGATATAAGCGTGGCTCCCTGTAACTCGACCTCGCTGAATCATATGAACAGGAAACAGTTTTATTCAGCGTTAAAATTAATAGCAGCTCATCAAACAAATTTGGTATTGAAGCCAGACCTGTTGTCCACGCCTCAGGATCTGCCTCTGCCGAGGTTTACATGGGCGCTCAACTCTGAAGCGAACGCGGACCTCATACAATTATCTAATTCACCTAAAGAACAACATATCCCCAAGAGAGAAAGAAATTTTGGTAATATTGGAGCTTATGAACCTATTAGACTTTCATCTAATTTGTCTGATAGTGATGTGCCTCAGACACTATCTCATGACAACACAGAGGCGCTTAGCACAGACTCTGAGATGGAGTCTGAAACAATGTCACAGAGGTCTGACTCTCATGGGGTAAGTACTCGGAAATACACTAACCTTTCTACACTGGTGTCTGATGTATTTTTATCTTCAAAATGACAACAAAAATAGAATCTTAAATCCTAACACATTGTATCAACAAATCTATGATTTGTGGACACATTAAACTTGTGAAAACAAATACTACTTAAAAGCTTTTACACTTAATTGCATAAAATACAGACCCTGTGTGGTAACATGGGATTAGTTGAAATGTATATCTAGTAATGATTCTAGTGATAAACCCCCATATTCATAAACACTCTATAGGCTTCTGCTAACTTAGCAATCCTTTGTCCTTATCTGTGAAAGGTAAATGTCAAAGTTTCAAATAAGGACAAACGAAACGATTACTAAGTTAGCAGAAGCCTACAGTGTTTATGAATAAGGGGGACAGTATTTAAGACAAGATGAGCAAATTGAAATTCATGCTTTTGTGCTAAGAAGTAAGAAATTAATTTTGATGCTTTTCAGCTTTTTATATTTCATTTGTAAGAAGTAAAACATGGGTTCATGAATTTTATTGTTGTTTTGATGAAATTGTTAAGGAGGATTTAAACCAAACTAGCGATTGCTCATTCTATCAACTTAATAAATAGTATAAATACACAATAGCATACAGCAAAAATAAGGGGTCACTCCATACAAATTTGTATTTTTATTATTTGTATTATTTTTGCTCAACACAATAAATTTGGCAGAGTGGGGATCGAATGAGCGTTCACTCGTTTGATCTAGACCCGCCTTAAGCATTTTCAAGAATACTTGTCAGCTGTTGCAAAGATATCAAACATTGTTTGCACAATTGCCCATTTGTTATTCTTATTTATAAAACTATACAAGTGTAACATTGAATTTCAATATAATTTTTATATTATTCCAGACCTAAAATCTTTTGTGATTATAAAATAACCAATTTGTTTGTTTCATCTAATCAGCTAAGTTTTTGATCCACAAGAAAAAAAATCATAAGTTTTGTTTAACTTTATTTTACAATAGACTGCGCCTGTAACTTAGCATGGTAATGTTTTAGCAAATATATCCATGGGTCTCTTTTTATGTGAGCAAGTGGGAAAGGGATAAATGCCACAAACTCACATCAAATACATAGGTACAAATGAGCATGCTAGGATTTCTGTAGTTAAAAGATGTTATGTCTCAAGGAGATTTTAAATGACTCATAAAACTTAAACATCAGTCTGCATTGTCTATTCACCAACAGTGTCATGTCATTTGTAAATTTATTATCCTGAAGTGACCTTGTCTTTGATGTGGTTAATCCTTAGTTAGCCTATCATTGTTTTGTTCACAAGTTTCCTGCTTTGAAATATTTCTTTTTCGAACTTTACATTTACAAACTATGGTATTATACTGTCATGTTTTACCAAGACTTATGTGATCTTTAATGAAGAAGTTTCCATAAAATTAGAATACTCTGTCTGCAGGTTATACATTGTGTACTATCTCTATTTTTTCATAAATTATAAGATACTGGCTGTTAAATTACATGCTCAAACTATTTAGCCCTTGAAGAAACATTTCCATATGTATGACAACAAAATTGCTCTAACAATTTGTGGAAAGGGGAATCAAAAGAAAAAAAAGAGGCTTTTACCATCTGTGCAGGAAGAGAAGCAACTGATATATTCTATGACCAGCATGGAAGAATTTGTATTTTGTTAAAATGTCATTTGTCTATCAATGATTTCAGCGGAGAGGGAAAACAGGATCACCTTGGAGCACAGCCAGTGAAAGCCCGACACCAACGAACAGTGTGGCCGAGAGGGTACACCCTGTGTGGGAGCACAGTGCTACCGGACGAGGGGTGTGGCCCGTCAACACAGGAGAAGAGCACACCAGGCTACTAGGTAATTTAAATTGTACATTATTAATATTTATGAAAATTATAATTGATGACACAGGGTGTGTTGAAAGTCTAGGAGACAGGCCTTTGCCCAGCAGTGGGACACTATTACAGGCTAGTAAAAAAATGAAAATGTAGTTGTGTGCAGTTGATGATACAGTACCTGGGTATAGATTTATTATAGCGATTTAGAATGGCATGTGCAGTTGTATAGGATGTAGGTTTTATATAGCTGTGCATTGGCTGTTCATCAGACAACCAGTTACTGTACTGATTGATATAGTTATTAGGTACTAATAGTTTTATATGTATACTCATATATATTGTTTTCAGTTTTCATTAGTAACCTTAATTCTCGATGGTATTTAGTCATGTACCAGTTCACGTAATTACTGATAGCACTATCTAATAGTTGACACAGCTCCACTACATCATTGATAAAACATTGTTTACAAACTCCTTTTACTTTTCATACTTAGTAAGAACTCATTAAAATGATATTGATTATACAATACTCGTACTATATGAGTATAATGATACTGCTTGGGATGTGGATTTAAACTAATGTTATTGATCGATTCAATGGAAACATACCCTTATGCTGCCATGGAAGTTTCACATACCCATCAGAAGAGTCGGTTTAAATACTTACCTCTGCTAAATTTTATACCATACATTTAATTGTTGACATACGCTAACGAATGTTTACTTGCATCTAAGTACTACATTCTCAGTGTGTTTATTAAATCTATGTTTTTAGTATAATTAGATTAAAACTTTGAAGGGGTGTTTTGACGGGATAATGTATAAGTAATATTTAAATGAACCGTGTTCTGGATATAGCAGGGCTACATTTTTTTGCCGCATTAAATACATATAGGACTTCCATGCTGGTCTGGGAGCAAAGAAAAAACATAGAATGTACCAGTTGCATATCTTCCCGGGCAGGTGGTATAAGTCCATCGAGGAAAAGGACGAAAATCATAGGAATCATGTTACAGGCGATGCGGCTAGCAACCCATTAATATACCTAGCCCCACAATCTTGCTAAACGTGGCCTGTAGGTCTTGTCACCTTAGGCTCTGTCTACCCCGTAAGGGATAAAGACGTGATTTGTGTATTGTATTGTATTGTAGGACTTTATTGGCTCAACCAGTAAAACTGCAAGACGTGGGACTCATTAGTTCTATATTCCTACGCAAAGAATTAACCCGCCAATTAATAAGATTTACCCATAGATTAAGTATAATCTATTGCTTTGTTTTGACAAAGCTTTATGGCCTGTACAGTTGGACGCACATGGTTGTTTAACTTTATTGTGTGAATTGACCTCACTTGAATCGAGCTAGTTTGCTTCGCTAATTGCTGTTATTAAAGCGCTGTTATGTTCAGTTCTCTAATTTGGTTAGTCGCCGCAGAACTGATATGTTTGACGTATGCCTAAGTACCTACTTAAAACAACGATTTGTATTGTGTATTATCGAATAGAATTATAATAGTGTTTCTATGTCATTCAAACACGTACATTCATTTGATTAATTTTGGGGGAACGACACTCATGGTTTCAGATTTTTCAAAGCTCGAATATATCTGAAATGCTCAGCTCAAAATTAATCCCTACTAATGTTATAAATGCGAAAGTAACTTGAGTGTCTGTAACGCTTTCACGCCTAAACCACTGAACCGAAATGAATGAAATTTCGTACAGAGATAGTTTCAGTCGCAGGGAGGGACATCGAATAGTTTTTATCCCGGAAAAAAGTTCCCGCGGGATACCGATAAGCAAATTCTGCGCAAATGGAGTTGCCGTCAACAGCTAGTTGTCAATAAGTTGACAAGATCAAGAGCTGATTTTATCAAATTCTCAATTTTTCTTCAAAAATCGGTCTGTCTTCCATCTATACGTCCATACGTCTATCGTCTTAGGCCGCTTTTGACCCTTGCCGAGCCAAGCCAGGGTCAGCGTTTACAAACTCATGCGTGTGAATGAAGTGTTTGCTTACAACTTAGAGGAGCTTGTAACCGTTGCAGTCGTGTATCGGTTTTTCTATTTACTCAGATCAATAGGATGGTACGATAAGCGCTTGCAACTAATTACAATTCTGAAGTCTGGTGAACGCTTGTTAAGGCTCGGTAAGCGTGTAAAGGTGCCATTGGCATGTATTAGAAGGTCAATTTTATCGTGTGATCCACCCATATCGCGATCCATACCGATGATAATGATATCGGAAACCAGTTGTTTTGAAATCCATGATCCTATCATACCCGTATCACGATAATATTGACGGTCTAATTCATGACATCGATTACATATGTGCAGGTACAGAAGAAGAGTCGTCGGACCGGCACTCGTCAGAAGAAGAGGGCGAGACGGAAGGAGAGGGCGAAGGGGAGGGGGAGGGGGGCGCCGAGGCCGCCTGGGCCATCAGCGACGCGCAGGCGCAGCACTACGCCGCGCAGTTCGCGCAGCTGCGGCCCGAGCGCGGCCTGCTGTCCGGACACACCGCCAGGTCACTCGCTATGCCTTTTTTAAAGTCTCACTCCCTTATTCATAAACGCTGTATAGGCTTCTGCTAATTTAGCAATCTTCTGTCCTTACCTGTGAAAACGGACGAACGATTGCTAGGTTAGCAGAAACCTACGGAGCGTTTATGAATAAGGGGTCAATCTCGTCGACTAAGCTCGAATGCAAAATTAAAAATAACAGTATTGAATGATCTCTTGCTTGATATTATCCAGAATTCACATGCATAATTATAAGGTTTGCTGACGGATTTGTTACTGTATTTCCAGACTATTCTTCGAAAAATCCAGGCTATCAGTGGCAGATCTCCGCAAGATATGGCAACTCTCCGACATCAACAAGGACGGGATGCTGTCTCTGGAGGAGTTCAGCATCGCCATGCACCTGATAGTGCTGCGGCGGAGCGGCGCGCCGGTGCCGGCCGCGCTGCCGGCCGCGCTCGCCCGCGCCGCGCCCGCCACCGACCTCGTCGACCTCGCCGTCGACATGTTCGGCTCCGGCACCTCCGCCGACTTCAACTTCGCGCCCAAACCGGACCCGGACCCCTACGAGCCCAAACCGAAGCCCGAGGAGCGGCAGCCCTCGCTCTCCCCGCCGAAACCCGACGCGCAACTGAACAACAAAGAATGGACCAAGTTCGTCGACTCGCCGACCTCGAGCGTCTCCAGCCCCGGCCCGAAGCCGGTCAATTTCGACTTCCACAAGTCGGCGCTCGAGCGCGACCCCAAGATATTCCACCCGGTCGCGCTGCGCGTCACCCCCGACGCGGCCGCGGACGGCGAGCGCCGGTCGCCGCGCCGCGACGACTTCGCGCACGCCTTCGAGCCGCCCAGCCCCAAGCGCGGCGAGCCCAACGGCCCGCAGGAGATCAAGTCGATCCAGCGGCCGCAGCCGAAGAAGCCGCCGAAGAGCGCCGGCGCGCTGCCGCCGCCGCCCGCGCGCGAGCACGAGGACGCCGCGCCGCGACGCGACGAGCCCGCGCCCGCGCCGCGCAAGGACGCGCCGCCGCCGCCGCCGCCGCGCCCGCTGCGCCAGCACGCGCGCTCCTCCTCGCTGGACCTCAACCGGCTCAAGAGCGCGCCCGCGCCGCCGCCCGCGCCCCCGCCGCGCACCTCGCCCGCCGGCGAGCCCCCGCGCCGCCTCGCCAGCCAGCGCAGCGAGCCCGAGCCGGCCTTCGCGCCGCGCGACATCGACCCGGACGGCTTCCCGTACGCGCGCGACGACGCGCCCAAGATGCACGGCGCCTTCGAGGTGTACAGGAAGCCGTCGCGCGAGGGCTCGGCGGGCGCGGAGGAGCCCACGGTGCGCGCGCTGCAGGAGCAGAACGCCGTGCTGCACCGCGTGTGCCGCGCGCTGCTGCACGAGCTGGCGGACGTGGCGCGCGAGCGCGAGCAGCTGCGCGCGCGCCTGCTGCCCAAGGACGCGCCCGTCTAGCCGCTCCCGACCCCCTCCCCCCGCACCGCACGAACTCTATCTCGCTTTCGCATTCAACACGAGTCACGTTCGAGGCTGGATCGCTAGAGCTGTGACGTGTTCTGTTCCCTTGTATTCCGCGTGAGTGCCAGAAGAACGGATTTGATGTTCTACCGTTCTCAGTAGTTATCCTGACAGGTGGCAGTGTGGTAAGATTTTTAATCTACGATATGAATAAATTGATTGCTAAATTCTATTATATGACTGTAGTTGACCATTGCGAACGGTGATGGCCTTTCTGAATTGAATGGTTCCATTTACTGCTCTTTGGCGCGCTTCTCGGAATCTGTGTTCGACGGGGATCGCTTTTGGATTGTCTCTGCGGGCCCACGCTTTTCCAAAATACAGTTTTAATAGTAATTTTATATCTTTTTACGTAAAAAACTAAGCTTGGTAATATTTGCTTACTTTTGAGTACATTGCCAGATGACAGGTTACTATATTTTGACAGATGTGATCGTGTCCTGTGCGGTGTCATTTTATTATTGTATCCCTTCATCGTATTGTTTGAATATGTAATCTCATGATGGAAATATGAATATTTTTGCATATTTTATACTTACTGTAAAAAGTCATCTCTTCTAATCGATAGTGTCGAATATCGACCGTTTTAGCCTCATAGGGTCAATCTCAATAAAAAGTTTAATAATTTTACTCCGCTTCGGTTGTTTGTGTGCGGCGTCGATACCTATTTGATGAAATGTCAAGAATCACGTACAGAAATTGGAATTCCACGTCGGTGCATGGTTTAGTTCTGAGATTACCTTTGAATCGAGTTCAAATCTATTCATTTATTTTGATAGAACCGAGAACTTATTAGCTAGGGCGTGTAAGTAGCTTTAAGAGGCTATTGTAAATTGTGAATCGTGCAGCGTCACTATCATCTTTCCATTTATAAATAAGTATCATCGCTAAGTCACAAAAGTAAAGTCAAAATCATGTACTACGTACAATGCTTATTGTGTCCAGTGTAATAGCATTTTTAGCTCTTATATAATTCAAAACATTCTTTGAAAGAACTGCAATGCATGCTTCTGGTAACGACTGGTACAAACGTACAATTTAATTAGGTACATTTAATAATTCGAAATAATGAGCCAAAAAATAAAAGCAGGTCTAACAAATAACGCTTAGCTTAATTTAAGAACAACAATTATTTTGAAACATTCTACTTCCCAACCCAAGACCAACGATTAAGTAGAGTTCGCAAAAGACATCAAAGCGATGTTCTACTTGTGTCAATGTTCTATGTGCAGGCAAGCGAAAAGGTGAAAAACAACTCGCTAACTTGTACATTTTCGAGTTCACAAGCAGTCAGACTGTATATTAATTCGTAGTTTTAAGTAATTTTAGTCAGCGCTTGGATTTGTAACGCGGTTTGTAACGTATGCCGAGTGTATACCTAGCAGTCCAATTTACTTTGTAACACGGTAATAATTGCTAACATTTTATGCTACTGCTAGTGAATCCTGCCAACGTAAAAGCAATGTGTTACATATTTTTACTCATAAATTAGACAAAGCAATAACCAAACTGAAGTAGCGACAGTGCCAAATGAATACCACACGTCGCTTATCGTTTATCTTTCATGGTTGTGCGGCAGTTATTGTTATAATTCGTTCCTTCCGAGCATAGCTTTACATAACGCGTTAATCGTTTATTGACTGGTGCCAGTAACTGACACTATCGAGAATGTGAATTGTCAAAAATTTTAGCATTTACATTTAGTTCGGTTACATTTAATTGTAAGTTTCTTAACAAGAACGGCGAAGTGGTCGCTTGTGTATGTTATAAATATGAACTTCCGCAAACTGATTCGCTATGTTAAAGTCATCGAGTAGCGTTAGTACTGCTTGTATGTATTGCATTCCTTTTTGTATTTACTCTAATTTTCTTATCGTTATTGTATAAAGAATCCATCAGGCAGAGTGTTGTTAAACTGTGAATGTTGTATAAATATGTATTAGTATAGGGAATGTAAAAAGGAAGCTATTAAGGGACGAACGTAATGTTAGGAGGCAGGAGCAGGCCGGCGGGACTGGGCCGGCTACGAGACGTTGTTATAAACAAAGTATATTACAATTTTAGCTTAGTGTACAATTTTATTGAATTTGTGTGGAAGCGACGTGTATCATAAGATTACTCTAAAAATATTTATCATTTATTTAGTGAATATTTTCGCGAGCGGAGCGCGAACCCCGCCTCTCGGTGTAAATATGATTTCTCGTTCCGCGTTTACCTCCTCAAAGTATCTGAAGCTTGATATACCTACCCTACTGAACTACATTTCGGTCCAATTTTGACGTACTGTTCACCATTATATTTACCTATTTATATGTTTCTTAAAGTTTATACAGTAATGCTTAAATATTATTGTAGTAAAATGTGTACAATAAATTTATTTCAAAATTTTATTTGCGTTTCTGTAAACACATGCTCATAAATAGCCGCCCGCGACGAGATGTTATCAGTTACCTTTATCGGAAAAATCGATATATTTCTATCTATATCGGCGAGGTAAATCGGAACACGCACCGCTGCCGGCGGCGAGCGGCGACCGTGATAGCGGTATTAGCAGTGATAACGCGCGACGGCTCGGTCCCGCGGTGTTCGGTCGGCGGACTTCGCGCGGAGTCCCTGTTCCTCAGTGTCCCCTGTTCCTCCCCGCCGTGCGATCCCGCATACCTGCGGCTGCCCCCCCCCCCCCCCCCGCGCTGTAAACGCGCGCGCCGCCCGCACCCACCGCACTCCGCCGTCAGCCGCGGCTCGCGATGCGCATGTCCGCGCTCTCGCCACACTGTGCAGCGCCCGCGCGTAAACATTCCCGATTACGATGAAATCTTTCATCTGATCCGAATCAGCTTTCGACATGAAGTGTTTCGCCGCGATCTTGTTGTCGGTGACTCTCGCGACCGGTGTCGCCTCCGAGGCGTCCGTGCGGACCTGTGAACCGATCAAAGTGGCGATGTGCAAGAACATCGGATACAACCAGACCGGCATGCCGAACCTCGCGCGGCACACGCTGCAGGCGGACGCCGACGTGACGCTGCAGACGTTCAGCCCGCTGGTGCAGTACGGCTGCTCGTCGCAGCTGCAACTGTTCCTGTGCGCCGTGTACGTGCCGATATGCACGGACAAGGTGGCGCTGCCGATAGGCCCGTGTCGCGGGCTTTGCGAGAGCGTGTACGCGCGCTGCTACCCGGTGCTGCGCGGCTTCGGGTTCCCGTGGCCCGCCGAGCTGGACTGCTCGCTGTTCCCCGCGGAGAACAACCACGAGCACATGTGCATGGAGGGCCCGGGCGAGCGCGCGCCGCCGCCGGGCACGCTGCCGGCGGACGCGGGCGCGGGCGCGGCGGCGCGCGGCGCGTGCCGGCGGCTGGCCAAGCCCGGCAGCTGGGTGTGGGTGCGCGGCTCGGGCCGCTGCGCGCAGTTCTGCGACGCCGAGGTGCTGTGGGAGGGCGGCGAGAGACGCGCGGCCGAGGTGTGGCTGGCGACATGGGCGGCGCTGAGCTTCGCGTGCACGCTGGCGGCCGTGGGCGCGCAGCTGGCGTGCGGCGAGCGCGGCGGCGCGGGCGAGCGCGCGCTGGTGCTGGTGGCGCTGTGCCGCTGCGCCGCGGCCGCGGGCTGGGGCGTGCGCGCCGCCGCGGGCCGCGCCGCCGCCGGCTGCGCCAAGGACTCCACCTCGCCCACGAGGATGCTGCTCGCGCACGACGGACTCGCCAACCCTAACTGCGCGGTCGTGTTTCTGCTGCTCTACTACTTTGGACTGGCTGCCTCCGTTTGGTAAGTCTTCTTAATTATTATGTACCCTATTTCCATTTACATATCAAGGCTGACATACAGCGTTGCGGTGATTACTTCAGTCAGTGACCCACCTTTTGGTTTCCCTCTTGATAAAAACTTCGTGCCTAAATGTCGTTTTGTTTGAAACATTGACAACCCTATGGTTTACGAGTCTTAAACCTACTCCAATAGGGTGGACTTATGTCGCGTCGTGCAGGTGATTGAAAATACGATTTGCCGCGGCCAAAAAAATTGCATTTCAGAACAGCTAATTCCTGCGTGTCCCGACACAATAGTGTTTCGGACAATTGACATGGCACCTCGTCGGTACCTGGCCATTGTAGCGCGGGCTTCGGCTCGGGCCCTGCCTGTCCCAACTTATATCACCAATCAATTATGTTTTGTCACTTGTCGTCTGATGTATTTCACGTATTGATGTTTAAGCTCAAGTAACAATGGGTCGTGCTTGCTTTTGACCGAATAGAAATTTCTCTTGTTGATTGGAAACCCAAACGAGTTCCTGACAAAAAATAAAAGTGTTATGGAATTTCTTCTCAGTTTGGGTTGGAATGACTGTGACTAAGTTAGTTAAAACTTTTTACTATTCACCCCATTTGCAATTATTATTATTACTAAGTAGGTAGGTAGGTATACACCTAGTTCAGAGTAGTTGTATACTTTTTTAATAAACTATATCTAACTATACTCAGCGTAACTATTTCGTGTTTTTGGTTACCATAAGAGGATCTAGGTAGTTTAAAAAAAGTCTAATCTTTGCGACGCGATTTGCGACTATGGTAATGAGTTTCGGAATGACTATTGAGCTCAGCATGTCTTTAGGTAAATTCAGCGCGCAACTATCTAGTTAGTTATTAACAAAAACAATAACAATTAGTTCCTCTACCTAGTAACAATTAGTTAGCCAAAGCTAAGCAGTTCATAATTACATAACGGTGCATAATAAGAATACCTACTCATCGTTGTTCGGAGTCGCGAAGCTAACACAATGTAGTATTTGAAAATGAATGGGCAGCGTAGTTTAGTGGAGTGATCTCGCTACCGGGTCGACAGCTCGCCTCGCATTGTTTGCTCGGCAATAAGTCATGCTTTCAAACGGCTAAGAACAAACGGACTGGTATTTGTCTCCTTGTCCTACGGAGCCAGCTTCAAACAAATTTTATTTATATAAGAACCGTTTAACACATTCTTTAACTATCACATTTCACTTGACGGAGATTGCGTTGCGTTCGTCGCACTCGCAACGCAGCAACTTCTGTGTAAAGTTTTCGTCGGTATGTTAATGTAAGAAACATCTGAATAAATCAAACTCGTTCGTCGAAAAGCACTTTTTTCTGTTTCCTAAAAACAAGATCGGCCCATAAAGTAAAACGAATTGGGAAATAAAATAAACGAGGTTCAATAAATCACGCGCTAGGCGACTGCGCCCGCGCCGTTTCGTCGTGGGATGCGATCATTCGTTTACCACCTAACACTTATGTGCTACAATATACATATGCTCGGTATGTGCAGCAGTATGTTGATGATATGCGATCCCTATCATTTTACGAATGATGACGGCCTAGCCGTTAAAAATCTCATAAATCTCTGCTCTTTCTTCTAGTCGTAGTACCTACCTACTTAAAACTAAATTTTGTTTGTCTTTGAAGGAATGTACCAAAACAGATATAAAGATAAACCCGGCTTTAACGGTTTATTGGCACTGTCTTAAAAATCCAAATCCATAAAGTTTAGCACTCTCTAGATGCATACAAAAATAGAACGCGTTAAGACTCGGAAAAAGCGAGATCCTTGTTTCATGCGTTCAGAGTAATAGATAATACGCCTTAACTGTTGTAGTTTAAAACTCAGAACTGAATGCAGCAGTGAGAATCTACCAAGTGGCTTGTAAATCTGATACCCAAGTGGTTTGTCGTAAAAACTTACTGTTCCACATTTACACATAAATTGGTATTGGTTTAAAATTCGTTTTAACTGCGTATTTTTTTGTGTTTTTGTTGCATTGGAGCAAAATAAGACTAATACGTTTATTAATATCATTATACATTACCGAAACTGCAAAACGTATACAAACGTTAGCAAATTCCTTAACCAACTCTATTGTTCTTAACTTTAGAGAATTATTATAAATTTCAAATCTGATTTAGTGTACCGAACCTAAATACTTGCTGACCTAAAGACTCCAAGCAAAAACCGTATCTTTCTCCGCGCGAATCCCTCTGTCATTCCAGAAAGTCACACCATTCCGGCATTCCGGCCTCGAAACAATCGCGCTAAATGAGACATTTCTGAAATCATAACGTGTTTTAAACTTGAGCAGCACTTTTTACATGCCCTCTAATTAATATAGTCATCTGCTAGTTAGTTCCTGTGGGTTTTGCAATTCCGATGTTGATGATTTTATTTTTTTCCGCCGGTCTATAGGCGATTCAGCAAAACGATCTAGTTGTAATAAAATATGTAGGTACTTCAGAATCTACGGATTCACAGATCAGATAGCAGAATAAGACCTGTACATCTGTTACTTTTGTTCTATAATAGGAATTAATGAAAATGTCAAGTAAGCTCAAATGTCAAGAGCTCTAAATGGACTATTATGTTGAACGCAGTTCTTGAGCTATTGTGGGCACATCCACCCTTCAACTTACGAGTACTTGGGGACAATCATCTGACATTCTCGACAAATGGCTTCATTTAAATACCCTCGGACCACTCGATGGATTGACGTCCATTTGTTTAAATAACATGACTGTAGGGTAGGGCCACTCTATATAGTTTGGTAAATCGTTTTCCCCACAATTTGTTTTGGTGCTTAATTGGCAATCTACTATGACTTTAGATTATTTAGACTCCAATCAGATTCCAAATAGAGTATGTCTACATATACATTCGCTAAAGATTAGATCTTAATTAGAGATCCCATCAGCGGATTTCGGTAGCGTCGTAATTAAAAGGATTCTGTGATTAACAACTGGTTCTTTCTTAATAAGTAGCCTTAATTAATTTTGCATCGATCAGCGTCGAGATACTTTTTAGGGTGATTAAACTGCTAAAGGCGAGTGTTACCAGCCCGTATTAAATTCATCAGCGAGGCCTTGCTAGCACCCAATTAATAGTGCGTCGGAGCGTCGCGTCGCGTCCGAGGCAAACACCGTGGAACGTTGTAAACGGACTTTATGGCGGACATTATTAATTTCTTAGAAAGCCAGAATTTTGTTTCAAACCGACTCGTTATGATAATTTTACGTAGATTTATGTGATAGCGGCGTTCTTTCAAGGCAATGATGGCTTTCGGTTTGATATATGGTATTGATAACCATTATGTCCCGTTGAACTGTTTGTGTTTTAGAAATGTGGGTGGAAAACTGTCCTTTTAGAAGCTAAATCTAAATAATAAGGTTCGATAAATTTCTAAATATTTTTTTCGAACAATTATTATATCCAGAACAAAGGGAAGGTTAAGAATGGACCTTAAATTTTAGCACGATTCAGACGTTGAATGCCTCGCGATTGATGTCGATCGCCGATCGGCGAGCAGTTCACAAACAATGCTCGTAACTAGTCACCGGGCCGGTTATAGCATCAATTACAAGCAGTTATCGCGTTTTATTGATACATGAAAGACGCCGGCTCGAATTGTTTACAAGGAACGTGTGGCGGGGTGCTCGGGCCCACTGCCCGGGAAGCCTCTAAACTAGCTCCATTAACATAATAACAGATCGCTGTGCACGGAACTAGTTAGCCGAGCGCACATTGTGGTCGCTGAGTAATGAGAAACGTCAAATTGGTTTTGTGTTCATGCGCCTGCGCCGCCCGCACCGACGCCGAGACTGCGCTCCGTGCATCCACTAAACATTCAAATTCATCTATTAAGAATTAGAGATCTGTATCAGGCTTAAATGTAAAAGGACGTTATTTATGATAATCGCATCTATTTATAATAGGTATCAGTTTAACGTATCCTCGTATTTTAAGGACACATGCTGGTTGGTAGATCGGTACAACGGTCTGTGTACGTGCCTTAATTAACAAATATCGTTGTTGTGTTCGGAATTTATCCCATTCCATTGAATCACGGTAATTCGAGTTTCATTTAGATGAAACGCCACAGATGGTGCAACGGAGGTATCTTTTGTACATTCCGAGTTTCCCAACGGAATGGAAACGTCTCATAGACTATAATTTTTGATGTTGCAATAATAATATTGTACCCAGCTATTATGAAAACCATTTGTCATAAATTTTATTGATTATAGACAGTTACCTTGTGTAATAGAATTCGTGTAAATGTTTTTGATGTTGCCTTTTTGTGTCGAAGTTGGCTCAATTATAACTATTTATAGCTAATAGGTACTATTAGGTACGCTCTGCTGATACTTGCAGTTGTGCCTACGTGTCTGTATTGTAAATATCTATTCGAATACGAATGAGCTTTGCAAAATAATAAGATAATTCTTTTACGACCAGGACATGTGGCGGAAGCTTAACTTTACAAACACGGTGGGTATAATTTCAACCAGCGTCATTATAAAATTAACGAGTATTTCGCTAGCCGCCAACCAGTCAATACGAAGGTGTATAATCATGGTTGTTTCATAATTTCTTGTTTATTTTAAATTTCCTTGCGCTGCCGATGCAATCTCACCACGAGCGCCCCGCCTCGCGGCAAGCGGCATTCTTGTTAATAGGGCTGCCTCTGGGCACGTCTTCGTCTCGATATCGATTTTAGAATATGTATTTGCAAATAAATGTATTTTTCTACCGAAAAAGGGCGTAACCTAACCTAATGTATCCGAAACGAATAGATAACATATTTGATATCTTAAGTTTAAGACACTTACGCTCACAGGCTCATTTATATTAGTGAAAAATTTGCCAGTCTTCCTATTCGTTTTCTTCGTTAGTAACTTAACTAGATACTTGTTCTTAATAATATTCAATTTTATAAACGGTAAACTGTTGCTTGAAAAGGAGCATATTTATGCTACGTTTTATTGAGGAAACAACAACGTGGGCAAAAGCTGGCAGTTTATTCATCTAGATGTCAAAATTCACAAAATCTAGAGCATAATTATTTAACTTCTAGTCTAAGTAAAGTATAACATACTTTATTTCGTATCACGTAGTAACTTATAGACGCAAGACGCGGTATCAGCGTAATTCGTCCCATTCGTTTTTCGTTCATTTCTTATGTACGTCTCATTCTGTGTTCGTCACTCATTCTTTATTCGTCTCGATCGCTATATGTCCCTATCGTTGTAAGTACAATTATGTAACCTGTCTCTTTCTTAACAAGTCTTTTTCGTTTTTCGTCACGGTCTTCCTAGGACTCATTCTTTCTTATTCCCTTTCGATTTTTGTCTCATTCACTTATTCGTCTCATTTTTTTTCATGGATTCGTTATTAGTCACATTCGTGATTAGTCTCATTCATTTTCAGTCTAATTCTAAGTTCGTTACATTCGTTTTGCGTCTCTTCAATTTGTTTATGAATACCGATCCGGAGGACATATGAATAGCAACTAAGACCTACTAGTACGGGACGATTAGCGAACGTGCCCAAAAAAGAACGGAACGAGTTACCATTAAAGACAAAAAAAGAGTGAGACGAATAACGAAAGTGACTAAAGATAAAGTGCGAATGATACCAAAAAAGAGAGACACAAACAAAGACATAGTCCTAGGAAGACCGTGACGAAAAACGAAAAAGACTTGTTAAGAAAGAGACAGGTTACATAATTGTACTTAAAACGATAGGGACATATAGCGATCGAGACGAATAAAGAATGAGTGACGAACACAGAATGAGATGTACATAAGAAATGAACGAAAAACGAATGGGACGAATTACGCTGATACCCAAGACGCAAAGCTATTTGGTCAGTGACTGTCCCGCAATTAATATACGTGTATTTATATACGTGTACACTACCTTTAAAGCCATTCATTAAACCTTAATTAACGTTTAGCTGAGGTGTGGAGAGCGGCATGTTGGAATTAATGAGGTTTGTTTGAATTTAGATTAGCGTCCTACTTTTACCGTTATTAGCAGTATATTTAAGAATATAGTTAGTTTCTTGTACAAACTCATGTATTTAGTTAATTATTTTACATTTCATACCATCGATAACTTTTGTTCATCCTTGCTTCTCAATAGTACATCACTACACAACCGAAGATTCGATCCCACTGCGCTCGCGACGTAATTGGGATGCTAATCAGATGCTGAGCTGTTGCCGTCTCGCTCCGTCTTGGAGGTTGGTAATGCGGCGTCCCTCTCTAGCCAGGACCGAGCGTGGAGGCGGCGGCTCTTCAATCATCTGGCAATAAGCGCAGGAGGGAGACGCACCCCGCGGGCGCTCTCGCACCGATATGTAATCACCGTGGTTTGCGCTGCCAGAATAATTTTTCTCCTTAACAACCGACCCACCCAACCAAGCGAACTGATACCTACTGATGAGATGAATCCGGGACTTGTTTCAAAAATAACAATTTGCAGCTCGCGTCATAGTCTTTTTGCAACATTGTTTCCTGTATTATAAAATTAATTATTGAACCGTCCGCGCTAAGGATATTGCCTTTTTAAGGCTTAACGACCGGCTAATATAAAGTGACCATAAAGTTTGTGTTTTTTTTTTGTTTATTTGCAAACCTGTTTTTGTCTGCTTAGAGATACAATAAGGGTGGTTTAAGGCGGTGTTCAGCTAAAGATCACAAAGGAGCCGAGGCTGAGTATCACGCGGGCATCGGCGCGGGCGCAGCGCTGGCAGCGATCGTATCAGACAATCCTCATTATTGGAACATGCTTTGTTGGACATAAATAGAGGAATCGAGATTGTGAAAGAAATGTATAAAAAGGTTAACAAAAGACTGGCTTACTTGTAGCGTAGCGTTAGCGTAAATTATTTGATAAAACAAAGTAAATAAGTGTTTTGTTTTGTTTAACTATTTAATATCACAATCACAACGAAACTTGACACAAATACAAGAGTAATTGAAACACTTACTATCTCATAAACTTACGTTGGATAGGCATATACCATTTGCGCGGGAAGAGAAGCAACTGGTACATGCTATGTTTTTTCTTTACTCCCCGCATTACTAGACCAGCATGGAAGCTATCACAACCTAATTATTAATAAATAATCAACAAAATTCAATAAAGTAATCGATTTCTTAGCTTGCCACATGTATTTTGTGTTTGCACGTTACGCTTGGCAAAAATTTGGAACTTATAATTATGGTTTTAATAAGAAGTTTTTTTTCGGGAGATTTTTTACTTTGTCGGGAGTCGGGTTCAGATACAAAAATTCGGGAGAATCCCTCCAAATCCTGACCATCTGGCAACCCTAACCCCAACCCAGTTAAATCGCTAAAGCTTGCTGAAGTATCGCTAACTTAAACCTGATGATACATTCTTTACCTAAGTACAGATTTTGTCTCCTTGACCATGATGGCTCAAATCGAAGTTGGAAACGCGGCTTTTAATTTCAGAAAAGGGCTCTCGTATCGTATGGTGACACAGACTCCAGAGCAGATAGACTACAAGCTTGTACCCTTCACCCTTCTCTTTTGGATTAAAAAGTATTTCGTATTTCAAGTTTCGTTTTCAAGAGATAATTGGATGGCATTCACGTTTCTCGTGGCGATGCGCGCGATACGCCGGCCAGCACGAAGCTTCAGAACCCGCGCTTAATCAGATCCATTGTACAGCGCATTGCCGCGGTTATCTTCGCCGGTATTGTTTACCGCTTGTAAGAACGGCACGACATGCCGCGAGTATCGTTTGTCGGTTTTTGGCGGTGTTTAGTAGTGTAAATATCTAGATTGACTGGCCATAGTGGCCATGCTATCTAAACTCTGAGGTTGGCTTTGGCACATGCACATTAGGTAGAAGAAAAAGCAACCTGGTCTGCTAAAGTGCCGTGGCTTTGGCACATGCACATTAGGTAGAAGAAAAAGCAACCTGTTCTGCTAAACTGCCGTTTTTGCCTTTTACTGAACGTCTACCAGGGTCCTTTTTTCGGTAACTCTCTCCTGCGGAAATTTTCCTTCATTTGGCTCTATCCCTGGGTTCCTTGTCCAGGATGTTTTCTTGTCAATGCGCTTTAGATCTGCCTCCACATACACTGTCATTCCACCGCTTTTTGGGTCTTCCTCTGGACCTTTTCTGTTGTTAAGTTCACGTGGCTTTTAGGTATATTTACTGTGAAAACCAACGCATAGTCGTAGTTCACAATGGAAAACAAAACAATTTCAATGTGTGCTGCTCGGTATTGCCGTACCAAGGATATTTAAATTTAAAAATATGTTATCAACTTAAGTCACATAATTATGACACAAGTTTAGCGACGACTTAAAGCCATCTCACATCATCAATGCAAGCGTAGAATAAAACACAGACCCTTCTGTTTGAAGTGACCTCGGCGGGTTCAATTCGCCGTCCGGTGGGTGGGCTCGTTTTCCGAACCACCTCGTTTGTTGGTTTTCGATGATGGATAGCCGTGTAATTAGGAGCGATTATCTCTACGATGAAACTCGATGCTTGACAGGAATTTCGAAATTGACGCTAATTTCTAGGTAGTTGGCTATGGTAATAAGCTGGTTTATTATCGATCGAGATTGACTCGCGGCCGAGTACAGTTTTAATAACGGATCATTATTTTACTTATTTGATACGAGACTGGCGTATTGGTTCTGTTTTATTGTTTATCTTACGGGTTGTTAGGTTGTAGGCATTAAGATCCAAATAGCAAACAAGCAATTAAAATACAATCGTATCAATAAACAAAATCGATGAGAAGTGATTATAATCAAGACAATTGAATATTGCCTTCAGAATGGAATCGTGTCGGCATTCAATGTGCCGAGACTGCTTAGCGTTGAGCACACAGAACCGTACAGTAACGGGGATTAAGAAGGACTTAATAGTCTTAACACTACGTGAAGTACTCGGAGAAAATAGAAAAAATATAGATTGGAGAACTTGATCAAAATAAAACTACATATCAAGTGCATTAAGCGTTCATTGATGATGTAAATATCATGGGTTTTTATGCACTTTATTACAGTAGGTACTTATGTATTTTTTTCACTTGGTTCTCGGTATGTAAAAGCAGTTAAAAAAGTACTTTCATTTAAAGAGGCAGCCTCTCATTTAGCGCCTGCTCTTACAAACGACACGGCGCTTGCGCCGGCTCTTGTCTTAACGTTTAAAAGCTTTCACGGCTCATTTTCACACTCCGAGAACGGCATCCGAACCAATCCAATACGGTAAGTCTACCGTCTATCTCTACCACATTGAGTTTCATGTCTTAATAGCCGTTGCCCGCGACTTTGTTCAAAAGATATCGTTTATCGCCATTCCGCAGGACACATTATGCCGGTGCGGTGTGCTATTTCAGACCATAACCTATATCTCTGCCAAATATCTGTTCAGTCACTCTAGCGTGATTGGATATCAAGCATTCATTCTAACTTTTGGATTTAAATTAAATAGTAGTAAGATTTATACCAGTAAAGTAAACTTTTATATTCATCCTCTTTACGTCGTTCCAGCTGCACTATGTCCGTTTTACAGCAGCCAAGAATATCACGGCGACATTTATACACACATACAAGTACACTTATGTATACATGCAGACCTAGTTCCCGTTTTTTCCGTGCAGCCATAAATTTTCTTCCGATCGCGCAAGGTCAGTTTTGTTCTCAGAAAACGCGAATACTTTTGTATGTGAGTTTGTTCGTTTTTTCCGTGAAATGTTGCGACGTGCACCCAAATATATGGGGGAGCCTTTGTTGGGGGAGCAGGTAGGATTTTTTGCCGGGACTGCACCGTGCCGACGAAAAAAAAATGCACCAACATGGCCATAATTTATGGTCGCCGGCAGTTCTGAGATTTTGAACAGTAGTTTGGGCGCGCGTAACTCATGGGTTTACTGGGATATTGATTTGTTTTGCAGCAGCGGAGTTTTCTTAGCGATGTGTTCTATCAGTAAGAAGAGTAGACTGTCACTTGTTTTGTACCTGAATAACAAATGCATAGAGTCAAAAACACGTTAGTCTTGCCCTAAGTTATGTTTATATCGTGAGAAGAAACTGGAAATATACATCTTTACCTAAAAGTAAAGTACCTAATGGTTTAAATTTAAACCCGATTTGAGTAGGTAATATTTTTTTTATGATTCTTGTTGCATTAAACTACTTAAACAAAAAGTTTTACAATGATGAATGTAAGTAGGTATTTGTGTATTCAGTACGCAAAAGTTTTAAAAGTGTCGCTTTCGTTTAATCACGCACTGTGGCTTCGAATTAAATAATGTAACAGTAACTATACCATGCGCTCGCGCAAAGATGGTCCTAAATAAACAACGATTCCCATTACTGCCGGCTGGACGGTGTATTTATTGATTTATTGATCGTAGGGATAAATTCCGACGGCCTTAACTTAAACACGCATCCCGAAAACGGGCCGGACACAAAATGTTTGGACAGGCGGGCTTACATTACGAAAATATATTTTTATTTTTGCATTTCATTTTATTCATGGGGAAATATGATTCAATTTGCTTTAAATAATTTAATTTATTTTTTGAGCGGTACAATTTAGGGATCTTTAAAAAGCGAGCCTTCCTGTTCCTCAAAGGGCCGGCAACGCACTTGTGATTCCCCAGGTCTTGCAGGTGTCCCTGGGCGACGGTGATTGCTTTCCTTCAGGTGACCCGTCTGCTCGTTTGCCCCCTCTTATAGGTATATAAAAAAAATGAAAAAAACATTAAGTTAAACTTTGCTAATCTAACAGGCTATGAAAATAAAACGTTGTACACTAAGGACGTTCAAACTGTCAACATCGAAGTGAACAGTTGTCAAAATCATAGTACCTATAAAAAATTGAAGTCATGTACAGTCAAGCGTATATGTGCGTTACCAATACGTCAAAAACATCTATACACCTTTATTCTACAATTATTAAGGTCGGTGATACATATATTTGACGTGTTTGGCTGAATCGATATTTATGTCCTCGACTGTTTAAGTAGGTGATTTTTTAGCTACCCTCTATAATCCTTACGTAGGTAATTTAATTCTTAAATCTCCTTACGATAATCAAAGACTACAATCAAAACAGAGTTGCCTCTGTGTTGTGCAAAATATTACTTAAAATTATTTCTGACTACATTATGTACGTACTGAAAACTTGCTAACTACGTGCTAAAAAAACGTACCTACTATGCTATTTTGGCGAGTAGTTTTAAAACTGGATATGTTTAAAATTTGTTTTGATCTAAATTTTATTTATATTGACATGGCTCTACGTCCTACCCTGTTCGACCGCTGGCTCCCCGCTAAGCAGATGCACATGTCGACATTATACCTGCATCCTCCCACAATCTAATAACTTTAGTGTCCCTCTCACTCCTCACTTGTTTTAAATTAGAGGAAACGAGACATGTATATTGCCTCTACAAATTATTTTACAGCTCTGACTTTTTATACCCTATTTGTTACGCTAACGCATTATTTCATTATAGGTTACGTAAAAACAAAATTTTAAAACGAATAAGCAAAGTGTTTGGCCTACTTCTTATCGACATGCATGAAATTTGACTCCACAAAAATTCGCTTAGCAAGAAGTTGACATTTAAAATACACTGTGACATTTCTTAATAACGTTGCAAATTAGTGACCAAAAGGGATCAATTATAGCTATAACAAGTACGTAAATACCAAAAACAGTAGGCAAGTTCTCTATACACTAGGCAGGTTGTCCGTTCGTCACTTTGCTCTGCACTTTGACTTTGTTGTAAGGTTTTCAATTTGGGCAATCGAGAGACCAAATAAATAAATGCTTGTCTACTAGAAAACGTTATCGGTAATTGTTTCTCATAAATAAGACAAGATAAGAACATCTTGTTACTCCCTTTATTCCAATAAGATAAACAGGCTGCACTGTTCTTCAATTCTCAGAAAAAATAAATAATGAAAATTCACTTGAAGAGAGCACAGAGAATACGGAGATGACAGAGACTAACAGTTCATTTTTGAAACCCACTCGTCACCCGTCGATCAAACGAGCCTGTAACAAAGGATACGAAAACCAGTTTATTTACATCGTATAAGAAATGATTCGATTGTATGTTAAACCAGCGCCATAAGGGGCCCATAAAGTTTCCTATAACGAGATCGTTTACGTGGCCGCGCCCGAAGAACGTTTCATGAGGCATACGGCCTTATTAAAATTGATAGACCTGTATTTTTTGATGGTTTTATTTCTGAATAAAGCTAACCGCCATCTAGTCAGACGCATAAGAGCGTGCAGCGAATTTGCTTTTGTTTGTGAGCGTCGTGAGTTAGCGGACTGGAAAGCTTATAAAATAGTAGATTGTTCAACGAGGGACTGAAACTAGCCACCCGAGCTCATCGAGTGAGGGTGGCTATAGTTAGTGTCATTATGGTTGTTTAGTCTCGCGTTAAACGCTCTAATTTTCACTTTGAATGCGAGGAAAAAAATGACGTTCTCTACAAAATGACAATATATATTATAAAAAAGTTTCTTACAATGGAATGGAGTCATTAAAATCGTTCGTTCAATTATGTAATTCGTTAATTCTTCTTCAGTGGATGATGGTGATGAAATTTTTGGTCCGTAATTTATAAAGTAGCACAATTATTTTTTACAACGTATACGCCCAATATGCTTCCACGCTGGGCTGGGAGTAAAGAAAATGACGTGTTTGTGTGTGTGTGTGTGTGTGTGTGTGTGTATGTGTGTGTGTGCGGTTTTTTTTGGAAAGTGAAGCTTTGAATTCTAGCATATTTAGCCAACAGATTCAAAATTAAAGACTATTTTAAAACTAATGGGACCATGCATAATAAAATGAATTCATCCTTAATATTATAATTAAATAGAAGCATATTCGTAATCATGAATTTTTTGCACAGTTATTGTCATTTTGGGGTTATTTCCACGCCCTAAAAATTGTCTATGCTTACACTATAACAAACATCATGATTGGCTGTTTAGGGGTTTCCAAAGTAAATAAAAAAAAAAACTTTAATCCCTAGACTCGAGATTAACAAGGAGCTTTAGTCACGATAATGCAGACTAAAGCACAGTACCTACTAAAGTAACATTTGAAGAGCATGAGAAGTGAAAATATACTTACACTTACGTTAATCAGGTCTTTGAAGAATGAAAATCTGATTTACGAATGCATTACTTAAGTACATTTTTTTCGGAAATAAACATGGAAGGTTTTAATTTCAAACGCAATGCTCATAATTCGTCAAATTTAGCACATATTAGCCTTTCATGGTACATAATATCACTGTCGTAATCAACAAAATGTCACTTTTATAAAAAAAATACTAAGGAGCAAGAAGCGTCGACACATCGCGCCATTGAAGACCGCATCGACATTTTAATGTCCTACGTAAATGTTTAACGAAGTGTCCCACTCATTTGTTTATTTTATTACGCCAATTAATTCCGCCGCCCAATTTAGCGAATTGGTATTTTATCGTGTTGATAAGCCGGCACACTGGACCGGCGCTGTATCCACAAACATACAAATTCTCCGACCATTTTGAATAATTAAGATCGGCGGAGACGTCGCTCGGTTGACCTTTTCGAAATTTACGTTTTTATTTCAACACTTTGTTTTACTGTAAATCTTGATGACACGTCAGTCATTAATGTAATTATTATCTTTTGACACTGTGTGCGATCAGATTGTAAGACAGACTTTATTATTAAAATTAAAATATTCACCCCGATCTTATCTTTTGAATCGGTGCGTGAAGTATTGTCAATGTTGTCATTCCTATTTTTGGCTTTCGTTGAAACTCTATTCCATGATTCAATTACCACGAAAGCTCCAGTGAGACCCAAAGACAAGTCTACGGCTCACATTCGTCACGAACAATTGACTGTAAAACGTAAATCGTGTGCGTCGAACGCGTAAAATTGTATGCCCGCAGCGAATGGCGATGCGCGAACCCGCCGCGCCACTACCGCCTTAACCGTTTTACGACCATTATTAATTACAGCTATCACGAATAACTATATGTTAAAGATCGATAACCAGAAATATTCTTAAAAAATGGTGGGACCTGGCGGATTTTATGATGCGAAAATGGTTAAGTTAAAGATAGGTGTTTAATATTTTATAAAGTTGAGTACACATTTAAACCACGCGTTATTTTAACACTCCATACGCTCGAAACCCGAGGCTGCTATTGCTATTATCCAATAGATATGGAAAATAGACCACGATAGAAGCATATACTTTTATACTAGGTAGGTAGTTCTTTACGAGTGTCTTCAGTTGTCGAGTTTACAGCGGTTGCAGTTTAAAAACAATAGACTTGACAGCGACGTAGAAAAAGTTTATTAATTTTTGAAGTGAAAACTTCTTTAGTGGCGTTGTGCACTTTTTTGGGATGGGTAAAAAATGATAAAATCGCGTCAGGTCACGTGACCGTGATAGAAAATTCGTCAGACGTAACAAGTAATGTCTGGTTGGAAATACGAGGGCAGGCAAAATATAAGAATCTTCCGAATCAGAAGAAAGAGGTTATTGGTAAAAAAGGACGCAAGGCGAAGACACGAAGGCCCCGTTTATTCAAACCCCCGTCGATACCCATCCTATAGTTCCATATCCACTTCAATTACACTACTGGGACAGCACACAGTTCGCTCGAAGCCTGATTATATCACCACTTGAGATGATTTCTCTAGAGATCATTTGATCACTAAGGCCTGCTTTAGACCTACTAGCGACTAGAAATAAACTTAACCGCTGACAATGAACCAGAACAACGCATGAGTAGGTACGTGACTTAAGTTTTCACCGCTGACATAACTCCTTACAGAGCGCTGCCATTATTAGCGGCCAGGGTGATATTATGATATATCATAATTGCTATCGCGAGTTATAACGCTTCAACTATTAACGAGGCGGCGACTTTGAGTCGTGATTTGCAGGCGGCCAGGCGCGCGCGCACTCGGCGGCGCCATCAAAGCGATCGGAGTGCCAGTACCACATATGTACACATTCGATCGAAATTTCATAAGATCTGCACTAATATGCTGCTGGTACCCTACGAGGATAAAAAAATAAATTTGCCAGCCAACGCGTATGCAAAGTCCACTCCTTGAACATTTGAGCTTAATACTGATGAGCCTGATGAAGCAGAAAGCCTATCGAGAAGCATATAGCGTACTTGTACCTGTACGTTTGATAGTGGTAGAGTAAGGAGTAGACATTAGACATTGTGCATGTTAGAAAAAGATTGATGGTAAAAAATTACGTTTAAACAGACAACGTAGTATGCAGTGGAACACATCTGGTAGACTGTAGACAAAGTTGAAGGCAAAACCAACCTTGGGGTAGAGTAAGTAGAGCGACCGCTCTTGGTGCCATGTGATGGGCATGAGGCACCAAAATCAGGTGGCATCGTGACCGAAAGCCATCGCTCTACTCTGATCAAGGGCAGGGCAGGACAAGTTCAGGGGGACTATGGAGCAGCGATTTTGTTCCAAGTTTTTAACCTAAGACAAGACTACTTATTAGTACTCGCCTGTTAACCTACTCTACTTGTCAACTAACCTCTAAACTTAAGTAGCTACACAAGTTACGCCGGGCAATCCAAGCGTCATTTTACGTCCCAATAGTTCATATTTTTTTTATATCCGCTGTGTAACGAGGCGTGGAACGTGACGCGACGTGATTGACAGCTGGCGTGACCGCGGCGACGTTACACACAATAAGCTTGTTAGAAACATCAAATGTTCGAAAATAAATAAAAAATGTAGAATGTTGATCGATAACGTTTAGAGATAGATACTTTGGAATTTATCAAGAATCAACGATTGCTATAAGTAAGAGATACGAAGAAAGTTCTAGTACTTCTAGTTCAGATCCTAATTTACTTATTTGTATTCAGTAACTTTATTTCGGTTCTGGACGCCAGATAACCCAGCCTGAGTCCCAAGCATATCTTTTTAGGTTAACTTTTATCCTGATTCTGAGAAGAGTAGCTTGCCCAGCCGTGGGACATCAATGAGCTGGAGAAAACAAAGATATAATATCCAAATGATAATAAAATAATATATGTACGTTGAAGTAGCAGTTTCCTCGTTTTCAATAGATAGAGCATAACGGAACTACGAACAAGTACTTTTTCTTTCTAGCCAGCTACAAAAGAATACATGTTACTCCTTCGAGCGAGAGTCAAAGCTAGAGCTCCTGCTGTAACTGTGTTTTTGGCCAACTCTTTTTTTATCAAGCTCCAGAAAGCCAAATTGTTCTACACCCGGTATTGTAACTTTTTTTTCAAAATTTTCACGAGACTCAGTCACCTTTGTGACTATGCCACCCGTACATTGTTATTCTCTTGGGCCCAATTGCTCAAACATCTTTTTTTTTCATTACTCAAAAACAATTGAAGCTTTCCTCGTGTGCGTGTTGCTTTCAAACCTCAAACGTTGATCTTGAGTGACGTCCCGCGGTTTGAACCTCAAATCCAAGATGGCGGCTAATCACATGATAAATAAAGCCGATAAAGGGATTCTGTTAGTCACGGCGCTCATAAACAAACTCGGAGTCGTTTTAATTTATGCTAAGGGTTTACGATGAACGGACAGGTGGGAAGTTATAATTATTTAATTAATTTTTTTTAGACTTCCTCTGAATAAACTAGAAATATAAAGTCGACATACCTACCCTAACAAATATACACCAGAAATAGTGCAAGTAACTCGAAGTAGTATCTAAGTATAGTAAAAAGAAGAAGTATACGTTTAAAGTAAAGTTTACGTTTACGTTTACGTGGAATAAAGTAGTCTCTGCCTACCCCTGTGGGAAAGAGGCGTGACGGTATGTGTGTATGTATGTATACGTTTAAAAAGAGTTGTACATCAAAGTAAGTTCTCAGTTATTTTTCTTTCCCGACAGAGTAAAGGTATGTGCCGTAGAAAAATTTAACGTATATTATATCTCTATTCCGCCTGCATATTAACGAGTATAGAGCTTAAAAATAATAGGATCGGCAACGCGTTTTTAGTTTACTTTAGATATTACTTGCTAATTAAGCAAGCTTCGGTCCTTTTTGCTACTGTAAAAAAGTTGTAAACAGATGCTATCGATCGTTAACGTTTATTTCTCATATTTAAAATTTCAGCGCAGAAAAACTGGATTGAGCTTTCATGGCTCTGCCTTTTATTGGTTCGAGGAATCGTTAACTCGCCTTCGTTAATTGTAAACGTGTCTTCTATTATTTTTATAAGTCATTAATTGAGAGAATTACTGTAAATTAAAGTTTTATTAACAATGGAGATAGCCCGGGTTTGGGGGCTAGCGCATGCGCGTTGATGTCTTTTGCACGTCGGCGCAATGTGACCGATAAAATGACACCAAGGCTCAAAAGAAGGGGCTGTTAATGAACTGATGTGATGATTGTTTTTGTATTTATCTATTTTCGATATCGCAGAGACAAAAAAAAAGTTTTTTTTCTTCTATTCAAACCTTTTTCTACGAAACTTTAATCGATTTAGCACACTTACTAAATGTTTTTTAAATCTAAGGCTTGTTTGCCATGAAAGATTTCCATAATTCCTAGGGGTGAAAATATGTAACTTTAGAATAATTTCCATATTCCCACGTACTTTGCATTGCACCACCAAATGGAAACGAAGCTAACTCTAGATACCTACATAATTAATGGCTGGGATGCATATAAATGCAAAGTAAATGCTCTATAATCATAACTGTTACACTAAAAATATTGCCCCATAAAAACGCGCTTGTAACATTCGAAAGGTTTTATAACTCTTCACAATGAAAAACCAATTTAAATAAATTTCAAACGAGAAAAGTTAAAGGCATCGTTAAATCCGAATGAAACTAGACTCTAGTTAGTTAAGTCAAGGTTTAAATTATGAAAACAATTTAAAACCTGCGCCTGAGTCACTCTCGTTAGGCGCGACCCTCATCAGCAACTGTCAAACAACATCCAATATTTATTCACACCAAATTACATCTTATCCAAATAAAAATAGGTTACATAATTCAATAAATAATTGAGGCGTTTACGACAGTTTTCAGTTGGTAGCTCGGTCTTGTTAGTAAGCTTATTGTTGGCTGCGGGCTCTTTTGTCCTTGTCTCGCGCGTGGAGATCTGCGGTAAGATGTTGCTGTTTCTTTCTAGTCGTTAGGGCAAGGTCGGCTCGTTAAAAGCTCTTAACGAGAAGCGAAGGAAAAGCTTATGGTACGTTGTGGTTCTCAAACCGTTGTGTGATAGTTGTTATTATGAGAGGGGACCTTTACATATATTTTTTTTTTTAATTTTCTCTGGGTGTGATTTGATCTTGTGGATTGCCTATTTCTTTAAATTTCAATCGTATTCTTTAGCGTTTTATTTTATTATTTTTAACAAGAACAGATGGTGTACTTACAAAGTTCGAAATTTGAAGTTCCCATTATCTATCAGCGTGAGGGGGGCTGTAACCTACCTAATTGATTGACTTACATTTTCTGATTGCGGAGTAGCAAGGTAATAATTTAGTGTTTTACCTTTTGTTGTAGAAATCCTATAATCGCTAAAACACGAGTCGAATTTTGAAATTTTATCTGTCGCTTAGAAAAGCGACGCAACGCAAACAGTTTTACAATGACTTTAATCTGCCTGGTGCACGTCACGTAAAAGTTTGAGAATCTCCTTGGAGGCTTGTGAGGTATGTCCCGCGCGTGTCCCGTTCACACCTGCGGCGCGCGCGCAACGATATCGGCCCTCTTGCTCGCACACTACTGACACCATTCCGACACGCCACTCAGGATTATCCGACTCGCTTTTACATTAGAAAAGCTTACGTTTACGCATGTTACATGTACAATTTTTATGTAATCGGTAAAATAAAAAAATGATTGAAAAATGTTAAGGATTCAGAGATTCAGGAAGGATTTCAGTATTATTTTGTCTAAAATGGGTTAGAAATTAAGGTACGTACTACCCGATATTTTCAGTAGTCAGTTGTGTTATAATAACAGAGCTTCATTCAGTGTTGTAAATCTTTGTTATTGGTGCCTATAATAAATGGAATTCTAGGACATCGAATTTATTGATAAAAGCACGTATTGACGCAATTTGTTTCAACGTACATTAAACATAAAACCTCTAAAATCCACATTCCCTGCGCAGCGATGGCAACCGTGGCGTACTCGTTACTTCAGCGGAGGCAATGCTCCCGCGCCGGCTCCAACAAAAATAAGAAACGAGAGAAAAAAGTGGTATTTCTGTGGAATAACGACCGGCCGATCGCATCGTTACGATCGATGCTGTCCCTGTATCGATATTAACTTTTAACTACTTAGCTGAGCTGGCAGCCATGTTTTGAAAACACTTAAAAATTTAAGCTGAAAATTTCTATGCATTATTTATGGCCAGACGACCAATGATCACTATTGTTAAAGAAAAAAAAGTATATTCGTAGTATCAAGTAGAAAAAAGAAAGGAATCTTGAAATGGGGACAAAATTGTCACGAAATGGTCCCCAACTCGGGATTATGCATGAGCTTATGACTCGTCCTTGTACAAATGAATAACTTTGTATCTCCGCGGTATATATAGTGAAGTCAAGTCATGCTATAGGTATATGCTAGTTTTCTATTCATCCTTGTATGTTGTGGGAATTGTAACCTTTGTAGGGTCGTATTATGATAGTGTCGTGGGATAGAAATCACAGTCGTGTATTGTTACCGTTATTGTTGTTTGATCTCCAAGGCTTTAAGAAATTTATTTGTTTACGTTTAAGAAGTTAATAGATACAGCATGCTACAAATACCACTACTTTGCTTAGATTAAGAAAAACACCCTTTTAAGTATTTTACTTACCTACTAATCTCTACAATACAATCTTTACATACTCATGATTGTTACAGTAGAAATAAATTACTAGCCGACACCGATTAACGGAACAATCTGTGAGAACGCCGGCACTCAATCCGTCAAACGTTAATCATCGTTCAAGTTTCGAAACCAATTCGAAAACTTACACGACTTTAAAGCAACTTAAATTACAAACAACGTTAAGGCTTCGCGCCCACGAGCACAAACATTACAAACAATCTCGATACCGACTCGAAAGGCTCCGCGTTAACAAGTTTCGAGTTTATCGTATCAAGCGGATGCATCTCCAACAACCGAAACCTTTTCAGAACCGAGCCCAAACGAGACAGAGTCGATATTGTAATGTTCCATTTCTTGCTGACTCCTTTCGAGAAACCTCTTTAAAATAACTTCGAGCCCACAATAGAACTCGGCGTCTTCAATTTGATCGGGAGAATCGATTGTCATTCGGTCGGGTCGTTTGATGCGTAAATCTAGTTATTACGACCAATTTCATAATGCGTTTTGAAAGCTTTTTAAAACACGTCGCTCAAAGTGTCTGACGAGAGTGTTTGTTTAAAGTCGAGGTAAAGTGTTTTTAAAGTTTTATTGGAATTCGTCGTGAACGCAATCAATAAATAGTTTAGTTTTGTCAAGTTTTACGTTGTTTAATGCGTCTGAATGAGATTTACGAATGTGAAATGCGTGATTTATGGTTTAGTTTGCTGTATATATCTATTTGATTCTAAAGGAAAAACCGCTCTCATTAGCATTGTGGTATGTACCTACGTTAAACGTTAAAGTAGCGGGTCCATCAATCTAGCTTGTTGTAAATTATAAGCAGGAGGCAGCCAGCCATTAACGGTGATGAGCGACCAGGGGTTTTGCGGGCGGATTTTAATAATTAAACGCGAACATCCGCTAATACGTCTAATTGTCGATATGAATATTTATATAATTACATAATTTACTTCGTAGTTTATGAGCAAGTCGACAAAATTAATAAGGAAACTAGTTCCTTCCCACTAACAACATTTGTCAGAACAATCAGATCGACCGTGAAACGATGACAGGATATATTATATTGTGAAACTTTCATTTATAATTTTTCAATTTCAAACCTCCAATATATTTGTTATTTTAAAAATAATTAGTATTTATTGTCAAGGCACTAAAATCTAATATTGACCAATTACAAGATCTTTATATGAAACCCACGGAACAAGTAGGTACGAGGTACCAACTGAAAGCGTTGAGACTATTCTTTATTGTGTGACCGCATTTGTCTACGACAATACAACAAATACAACTAACTAAAGGAGATAAATGGCACAGTTTGTATGCACGAAGCTCGCTTCGTTAGCTAGCTGTATTATGTAAATACTGAGCGGTTACAAGCGTTTACAAATGAGGGCAAAAAGTTTTAACAAGCGCTGGTGGAAGGCGTATAATAGCTTTAATGGCTATCTAGATATAATAGAGACCTGTTAGACGAAGTACTTACTAGAAAATTTCTGAGATTGCTCCACAGCTAAAAAAGCCTCGGCTTGATGCAATAGGGAAAATTCATGTTTTTTTTAATGCTTTAATAAAACCTTATAAACATTTAAACAAACTCTAAAATCAATTTTTTCTACTACTTTCTAATCACAACACCACGCTTGTACTCCCAGTTATGTTGCTTACTGTTGTTTAATAACTTTGGAGGCACTGCAATTGAAATTTCCACTCCACTAGCCTCTCTAAGTAACATGTTCAGGTCGTTTGTAGAGAGATGATTGCGCCCTAGCTCTCGGGGAGTGTTGGCAATTTGCCGACATAAAATAAACCAAACCAACCCATACCACTCCCACCGCAACTATCCATAAAAGACGCTGGGAGTTGCTCTAACAAGCAACAAGCTCGACTGGTTTTAGTTCTTGCCAAGCCATGCTTCCTAGTAAAGCAATGGATCAATATTTATTAGTTCAAAGGAAACTATGTGTCTGGTAATTAATCTAGTTAAATGACCGATCGGTAGCGATACTGAACAAATGGTACGTATCGCTATTTATAACTTAGGGCTACAAATACCAGGGGTGGAGGATAGTGATCTTTTAAAAATAAACTTTTTCTTCCTTAATTGGCATCGCTATTTCCGAACATTGTTTTATTGATCCTGCAATAGATTCAGTTTGAAAGCATTAAAAAGACGTACAACGTACATAAATTAATGTGCTGAGAATCGTAGCAAACTTTGTAGGATAGGCAATGTTCGAGTTACAAAGCTACGGTTTTTCAGTAAATCTGCGTCTTACTATAGCATCGCAATAAAAGGTGAAAAACTTACATTAAGTTAACAAGCCTCGTTAGAACTGCATTTTACACATAATTTTAAGGCTTCCAGCAGTCAATTAATTATTTTATCCCAAATTCATCCGTCATCGTTGACTGGCGAGCGCCGGCCGAACTTCCAACCGATATGCCCACACTACACGCAACAAGCAATTTTAAACTTCGACACAACATTAATCTTTCTCGTTACCAGCTTTACTGATAAATCCTCAAACAAGTTTTGTAATAATTTAAAAACAAAAACCGTTGTTTTTACAATGAATGAAAACATCCAAAGGACGTCTTATGTTGTGACCGTATAATTTAGCTCCAACTGTGTCTGGTTAGCCAGGATTGCCATAGAATAGGCATGTGTGCGCTATTAATGTCTTTTAATATAATAATAATAGAATCAGCACATTAATAATAAACACAGATCTCTGTCAGAGCGGTGCAACAGAAATAGCGCATCCTGTTTCGTTCGCTGCGCGTGCGTTACACGCAATGAGTGCTCCTTATACAGGGTGATACAGGGTCGCACACTGGTGGATTGTAATGTTCCTTATTTGAAATTCAGACTTCCATTTATATCTACTTCACCTATAACAAAACAAACGTCTCTTGAGCTCTCTTTATTCTTAGTTCAAAAGCTGAACTGGCATTGCGTTCTTTGAATTTCTATCGTGCTTTTAATCAAACTGGGCGACTGAAGTTGTATTTAACGCCCAGTCGTAACAAATGTAAGCGGTATTTCAGCTTCAAACCAGCCTGTATGTTGTCAAGCGGTCGTCGTACACGATTCAGACGGGTAATCGATTTTACGAGCTCCCGAAATAACTCGCGTCCCTTCGGCATCGGCGCGGGCGCACTCCGCGTCGCTCGCACTTGCTTACTAACAAACTGACAGCCTTTTATCCTTCCACATAACCAGCAGAACCCTAAATGTCATAATGTTTATTTATACCGGGAAACATCAACACATTTTATTACTATAGTGTATTTATGACAGGATACATTGAGTTTAAAAACTGCGCCGATCCCGACGTTGCAGCGGAAGCATTGGCGACTGATAAATCAGTTTGAAATATTGGAGATCGACTTCCTACACACTCAGTGTTTTGCTCGCCTACAGCGGCTACAGGCTACAGGCATGGTAATAAAATATATTCATCTCCATAGATATTTTAAGGGTCGTGCAAGAATAGCAACGGCCGTCTACAGCAATAAATGGTGCGTTCACCTAAATAGTGCAGTGGGAGTTAGGTTTTATTGTTACGATCGTCTCCACGAAAGGGCGCATTCCGACTTCGAGTAGTTGGTGTTCATTTACCTACTTAGATTAGAGCTCATAATTTCTTAAAAAATATTTCCTATTCGCACACTATAAAGAATCAATCAAGCAAGAATCTATCAAACACAGTTTTAATTAGAAATGTCATAATTATCCACGCACAAAGTCGAGAACTAAAAAGGCAGTAACAGTGGTTGTAAATTATATTGAGCCGAACATTACCCGCAGCAGACGAGGTGAATCCTCCGTGAATTATCTCCGTTGTAAAGCTGACCGTGCAAAGGTTGGAGGTGCGGGCTCGGCCGACGGCGCACGTCATGTTGACGTTTACGAGGCCCGACACATTTGAAATAAGAACACGATTGTAATGGCCACGTGTGTGGCCTCGTCAGCCAGTCACATTTAGCGTGAATAAGTTTTAATACCGCATACTTGTAAGACCTATATACCGAAACTGTTTAGATTAGATACCAAAAGGATGGCGTAATCTCAAGCGGTAACTAGACACCAGTTACATAGAAGGCAAGACTAAGAGCTCTTGTATTTATTACTCAGTCAATGAGGCCTTTGTTTATATGTAGTCAAATGTGTTCGAATTCTAATTAGGAATGTAGGTTAAGCGACATTAGACGTGAAGTCTAAAAAGTTGATATTTATAGCATAGGGTAAACGGACTTTAGATAAAAATGCCATTTTCGTTGCACCACATACTTGATTGTATCTAAAATATTCCAGTTCCCAAAGTATTACGAATGCGAAACCGATCACTCCCCACGAGATAACGCTATCGTTTAATGGCCACTTGAGGTTCAACATGTTGCCACATAAAAAGGAAAATAAAAGCGTTTTAAAAGCGTCTGTCTGTTCACGCCTCGACCGTAATAACATTTGCATTTACCGGTCTTATGATTAAACTAATCCGTTTTCGTAATGCTATAGGCAATAGCGTTAGGAACTGTGTAGTCACAGAATATTTAACGTTCCTAGTATAGAGTATGGTATACCGATACGATTGACTAAAGAGAAACAAAGCATTTGCCTTTCAAATTATGGTTACGAATCACACGCTCTCGCCTCCACTCACTACACATAATTGCGCCTCCTTCAAAGAACCAGCACCTAATTATCACAATGCAAATCGTACAAACATTAGTAAAATGTTGGCCAACATGTGTTAGTGGCGGAGGCCGGATCAAACATTCGAGCGGGCGAGCAAACAAGACTGTTTGGACTATCGCCACTTTCGGTTCTGTTCAAATAAGGACCCTTGTTTGTTCAAGTGTACCTTCACGCCACTGCGGAGACCTCAGACCAGTCCCGCCGGGCCCCCGCACGCCCTTTGAGCCCGCCCGATCGTATGCACTTGGCTTAACGATTCTAGTTGTTTAGGGATTTACTTATCCTGGTCTTAACCATCGCGACACCTTTCTTGTTCGTGAGCTGGATTTACCTGTCAGAGGTTTTAACTTTTAACGAGCTAAGTAAGGGGTGACATGGGCTATAATTTACTTGCAGCCAAGTTCAACAATCTCGTTTTACGAGTATCAATTTAAGAGAATGCAGCTGCTCAGGTGCATAAGCCAGAGAGTGCAATTGAACCGGAGAACATAATAAACAGATTTTCAAAAAGCAAATGAAAGTAACTAGATATGTCACTCTTCTATATTTACATTTTTTTTTTAATGTGAGTAGTACTTATAGACGTGTGGATGAAAACTACACACATATTGCAATTTAGTTTAAGCTTGGACATTTAACGTCCATAATTATGTCATGATATTTAACCAGGGCATAGCTAGCAATTTCGTCGATAGGTGTACACCTGCCCTTAAACAGCTGATCGGCTGATCGTTGCCTTCATTTTTAATAGGTACTCGTTTATTGAGTGTTTAATTACCTCGACGAGTGCCGCTGCCGCCGCGGCAATCGGTTGTTTTGTTTTTATCTCTTAATTCCGAAACACGAAAATGTTTCGTGTCGAATTATATTACAGAACAACAAACCTTAACGTGCTGTAAGCGAGATATAAAGTCAGATATATTGATCACTTACGATTACGAAGAACTTAATTACAAAGTAACTTAATACTGTAACAAAGTAACAGAAACGGCCGGTGCATTGGAATTAAGAATGCGGCAAACGCGGATTAAAATAAAATGCGATAACACTATTGTTTAGGGTTAAAAGTAATCTAGATGGATGACAAACAGACTAATACGTATTTTAAAATGACTACGGCCCTTTTTTTAACTTGACAGGCGACAACTGACTGACGATTCGGAATACATTGCTGACTTGAGAAGTTCCGCTTTAAAGTTTTCATCACAGACTAAATAAGAGGAGACTTTGGATACAAAATTTATATGAAAAACAGAAAACCTATGACATATAGGTACGTCAAAATCTTAGGATTTAGTTACAGTTATGGTTAAAGTAAGTTGGCGCAACCAACACTAAGTGTCACCAGTCTGTCACGTTTCTGAATAAGGGTCCTGATTCCTGATACTCAGGTGCGTAACTATAACGTCTGGAGCCCGTGGCAAATTCATCAGATGTGGTTCCTTCCTCAATTGAAGAACTTCATCATCGTCTCTTCTGTGCTCTAGGTCCAGCCGATTAGGGCCCCCGTAGAGCTAGGTGCCCTTGGCATTTTACAAGTTCCGCCGCTGCTGATACTTCTATTCTATTCCCAGACCTTTCAAACTGGCATAAAACTAAACTGTTTCTCCTTTATTCCAGGTGGGTGGTAGTCGCCGGCGCATGGCGAGCCAGCGTGCTGCGTCCAGCGAGCGGCGCGAGCGCGCGCGGCGACCGACACTCGTCGCTGCTGCAGCTGGCCGCGTGGGGCGTGCCCGCCGCGCTCGCCGCCGCCGTGCTCGTCACCAGGGACGTCGACGCCGACGAACTTACTGGTACGTAGTCGCGAGTGTGCACAATCTTATGTTGTTGATCGTACGATGGCCAATTGAGTAGAAAGAAAGAAAGAAAAAAGTTGTCATGACAATCACTAAACAACAAATAGATAAATATATGTTAAAAACAACATAAATAAATCTCCACAATAACAGGGCTTGGACTATTAGTTCCTACGCGACCCCAGTGTGGATTGAGAACGTTACACACCACTGAATTACTTCGCAGTTGTGTGCAGGTTTCACGATGATTTCCTTCACCGAAAAGCTCATGGTGAAATTCAAATGAGATTACGCACATAAATTCCGATAAACTCAGAGGTGCGAGAGCTTGAGAGGCCATAGGTCAAACCAATAGGCTACTACGGCTTATTTAGTAGTAAACACGGACTAGACACGTGACTCCCTATACTAATAATAATACTTACAAGAGACCCGGTCACTTGTGATTGCAAGTCAAACGCAGTGATTACTTCGCGGACGATTTTCTGTTAAACATTCATATACCCCTTTATTTAACTGCTGGTGCGTAGTGCGTGGAGCGTAGTACAAGGCCTGCCGACTCCGAGCTCGCTTGTTGCTTGTCACTCAAGGACGTTGACACTGACGATTTGAACGACGTTGAAATTACATATTTTTAACGGCTGGAATAATAAAGTCCTAGTGCAGTAGGTACAGTAGTAGTAGCTACTTAGACGGCAAATACACGACTTTTCTACACAGAAAACAGCAGTGCCTTTCAAAGGCGCTCGCTCTACGGACGAATAGCACGCAATCTATCGTGGTATTTACGTTTTTACAGCCTTGCTCCTCATTCCCATTTCTCAGGCTGGTCGTTAACTCGGCTGAAAGAGGCAATTGATCACAAGAACTTGTCATAGTACATTGATCATCTTTATCGGGTGTGTAACAGGTCCATTGCGTTAAAAGGACTCGCCATTTACGGCGCGACGTAACTGGTGTTGTGTTGTGCGCATGAATACATATGGAAGTGTGATATTTTCACAGAGATAAGAATAATCGTTTTTGTGAAGTTTTAAGTATTTATATGTGCGTGCGGTATGTACAGTCGTGCAGTCATTTTCAAATTATTGTAACGGAGCGGATAAGTTTCTCAAAAAAATATCCTAAGATTGTTGACGGTAGCTAAATATTTATTTCAAAAATCACATGAAATTTACATCAAATTATTATCCACAACAGGCTTCGTCAAGACATGTTCCATCGTTGACTACAGAGCTATTTTGAGTTCGCCGTTTTGATGGTGACTAAAAGTATGTACTGACTACCTAGGAGTATAAATAATGTTTAGATAAAAATAACTAGTAAGTATGGTGCCTATAACTATGGAACTATAGTCTCGTTAGGTGATATGGGTAAAATAATGAACGGTTTGCCAGTTCAATGCACAATCGACAAAGAAAAACTTAAGATTTCCGATTGAATCGGCCATTGTTTATACTTCCGATAGCGATATGTTCTCTAATACATATCCGTATCGAAACACCACAATGGCGCGAATGGCAATTCCCAGTAATAGTCCTTTATTATTTTGTTTGATCGGCGGCATGCACAAAGCGATTAAATCTGGTACGCGAACGCATGCAGGAGCAGGCATTCATACGATAATGGCATTCAGTGTTTGTATGGCAGTGCCGCCTCATTGTAGTCGACTACTAAGACTCATTAAGACGCCTGCGAGCTAGGGTACAACGGATTACGGGAAAGACCTATTGATAACGATTACGGCAACTCACCCCTTGCCGCATTCAGCGTCTACTTAGGCAGTAACTAAGCAGATCAATATTTACTTTCAAAGTATCAAAAGCTATGCCAAAGCTAACGCTAACAATTCACGTAAGTACTTTTACAAGATGCCGCATTTGATAAAGTAAAACAACCAAAATGTAAATATAAGTACGTAATTCTATAAATAACAAAGCGGCATTTAACTAGAAAAGAAACATAATCAACAAAGCTCTTATCAAATAAGCTAGGGTAGATTAAACCAGGCAGACTAGCTACTTTTCAAGTAGACCGCGTTGATAATGTGCTTAAAAATCTAATTAATAACAAGGGCTTAATGTCTAGATTATACTAAGACTTCAGAGGCGCGGAAACTAAGTTCCTGATAGTACCTGTGTACTTGGACTTTGTTGGTTTTTCCCGGCAGAGATAAGAGTGAGCTACTGGCAGAGATACCTTAATAGCGATTGATAATTGCTGTCATACATTACTTGGGTAGCCAAGCGCACTTGGTCGAGACATTCGACTATAAAGGAAAGAACCTACTTAACTTATAGGAACTTTTAAATATACATCAGAGCAGAAGCAGAATGCATTTAGGTTTAAATTATTGGTGCTAAGTATATGCTTTAAATAACTTTATCTGTATTTTTTCCGCGGCTTTTAGTTATCACACTGGATTTAAGTACTTCGTGTTTTGGAGATGTTGGTGTTGGTACTAAATTATTGTACTGCCGCAGTATACTATAACAATAAATCAGACGTGGAAAGATGCTCGTCCGGCATGGTAAAGTACCTATCTACACCGGGAGCAATAAATTTCAGCATCGACAAAAACTGGCGGATTTACTGCATCATGCAAATAACACGTCCCTCCATTCCTGAATGGAAATTCGTTGGGATTTTATTTAAATAAGCTTATTTTCAAGTTGCTTCGTCGCTGTATACTTTTTTCCTAAGGTCCGCTGCGAGCACGATCTCACACAGCCGGTTTCCGATAATGATCTTTCTTAGTGCAAGTATCGGCTCGTTAGTCTCGATATTTTGTTTTTGTTAACGAGAAACGGGGCGTTACCGGAATTAAAACTTTAGGGCCTGCAATTACAAAAACACGAGTGAAATTGTACTAATTTAGTCCTTGAAGTTCAAGGCTTGAAAACACATTTAACTGCTACGAAAGGTTTGGTGGTCAAATTCCTTTCGACCTTTTTTTCGCTTTAAAAATTTCTTCAAATTTTCATCGTCATAACGATAAAGTGTGAGACTGTGCGCAGAGTGGCGGTCCGAAACACAAGCATACCTATTACAGTTTTAATATGCCACGAGAAGAGTGTTGTGCTTTTATTTTTATTTTACCCACTTCCATCATGTGAACGAAAGAAATGCGCGACCATTATTCGAGCCGTTAAATACGACACCTTTTCTCCTCACACGCTCGTATTTCAATTTAAATCGGCTCTTTTAACCGCTGCCTTATTAATGCAAGCCTTTTTTCTCGCCGTATATTTATGTAGGTGTTCGCTTTGAGAGCTGTTTTACTGGTAATCGGAATGTTATTCAGCGCGATGAAGAGCTTTCGGGAGGAAGATTCCGTATCCGCCAGCCGGCTCCCCAAGCAAGGCGTCAGCATTGTTTGTCTAACGTAGTTTTGTTTTGTTTCCAGGTACTTGTTTTGTGGGAAACCAGTCGAGCAAGTCTTTGTTGGCGCTGGTGATCGTCCCGGAGGCGGTCTGTCTGTTGCTGGGCTGCGTGTTCCTGTCGTCCGGGCTCCGGGCCGTGCTGCGGCGGCCCGCGCCGGTGCCCGCGCCCTCCGCTCTGCTAAATGCGCCACCTCAGACGCACACAGATCAGAGCGTGTTAAGGCTCGGGGCTTTCGCGGCTCTGTATGCGGTACCCACGGCTTGCATACTAGCGACGTGGGTGTATGAGTATGCGTGGCGAGACGAATGGCTGGCGGCTCCCGTGCCGTCTGCTGAGCCTTCGACGCGCGCGCGGCCAGCGTTCTGGGTGTTTCTGTTCCGGATATTCGCGACGCAGATTCTGGGGGTAATGGTGGCGGTGTGGATCGCGACGCCGCGGCTGAAGGCGCTGTGGCGGCGGGTGGCGGGGCCGCGCAAGCCGCCGCCGGCCAAGTGCCCGCCGGGGCCGCCGCCGACGCCGCTGACGCTGCACTGCTACGCGCCGCACGCGCACACGCTCCCGCGACACACGCACAAGTACGCCACCTACCGGCCGCCGCAGCAACACTCGTACCGCAAGCCGCGGCACTATCACTACTCAGCTGGAGAAACGATTCTTTGACCACAGATATTCAAATGTTTGAGACATTATTTTCAGTATTTGAGAGTGCCTTTCAATTGCATTTATTGGTGGTAATTGTAAGTGTAGTGTAGATATAGGTAGGTCTGTAAAATTCATAAGTGCCATTGAAGCTTATATTATTATTTATAAAAACTATGATAAAGACAATGAGCTATTCATTCAACGTCTAACTAATGGATGTTCAGAAAATATAAGAGACCCCTTTTGTACCACGTTCGATTTTGGAAGCGTGAGTGGCTAATGAATAAAGTAAAGGTGTTAAATTCGAAATATGAAACATCTCAAAGGATATACCTCGCATTCCTTTATTAGACAACTAATGTTCTTGTCTTAACTTACATATAGAGTGACGTCAATTATAGACCGACCGCTTAAACGAGTCCTCGCTCGCGCGGGTACAGGGGCGCGGGGTGGGACGACAAAGGGGACCGAGAGCGGCGCGGGCGGGTAGTGCGTCCGCCGCCCGCACAGAGCTCGGTCCCCTTTGCCGCCTACCCCTCGCCCCTGTGCCGCGCGGGCGAAGACTCGTTTAAGCGATCGGTCTATAATGTCTTGGGTATTGATCCAATATAGAGAAACTGTAAATATGTGATGAAAATGTACAGTAAGATAAAATAAAAATATGCCTATTATGTTAAGATTAGAATATAAAAGTAGAAGTGAGAATTTTATACAAATGCTGTAAATATTATTATTGAGGCGTGATTACGACTTTGAATATTGACGGAAACTACGGTAAAGGACATTATGCCGCTCTTTTGTTTCGGAAAGAAGAACCTTTAATCCTGTCTTTACTCCGAACTAAATACCGACTTTACCTGTGTATATAATTTGCGATTTAAAAAGTGGATAGTACTAAGGCGATACTAATACCATAGCGTAATAATAACAACTAGTGCGGTAACTCGGCTCGGCCATCTAGACCGGGCAACTAGTGGTGCGGTACAGGGCAGGGCCAGTTCGACCCCCCATAGTAGTTACCATCAACGCTAATTCGTAAGACCTAGCGTGCACCAGGCAGGCCTCTGTAGATTATGGCAGTTAACATAAGACAAACAAGTGCGCCCACTATTAGGAATTATTACGCATTGGTTATAACGTCAAAACCATTATTTGTTTGCCCTGTTGATTAATTGTCCCAGGCAACTTCTCTAAATTGGTTAATTATTTTAAGTTTTATTAAAAGGTTGTTAACTTTTGCATAATTATTCACTGGGGCACTTACACAGTAACTCCGCCCGTTAGTATTAAAAACTAATACGAAAATGGGAGAAAGAAAAAACCTACAGACTTCTTACTTGTTAGTGACGATTGTAACTGAAATTGGGTATTTAAGACAAGTAAATATTTTAAACTGAGTACAAATAAATAAAATGTACATATCTGTAAATATAAAATTTAAATGAAATGAATTAGTAAGTAAGTACTTTAATTTTATGTGAATAGGTCTGTAGGATTTGTACCTAATAAAAATCTATTACTGCATTTTTGTTTTAGTACACCCCATTAAAATCAGTGCTATAAAATCCATACATACATACATACATGTATCACGTCTTCATCAATTACAGGGTAGACAGAGCCTAAGGTAACAAAACCTTAAAGCCACGTTTAGCATGATTAAGGGCGTATAGGTGGAAAGGGAAATTAAAATAGTGATGGGTTGCTAGCTGCATCGTCTATGACATGATTCCTAAGACTCGTCCATTCCCTCGATGGGCTTTTACCATCTGCGCGGGAAGAGAAGCAACTGGTAAATTCTATGTTTTTTCTTTACTCCCAGACCAGCATGGAATAAATAAAAATAGAATATAAAATCCAACTGACCAATAACCATTAACCTTCCAAAATCTCAGGTTAACTTTTTACGTTAACTAGCTCTTTGTTTCTGAAATAAGGTGCAGTGGGTCGCATAGTGGTAAGAGATCACCACCGCCTATGGACGTCCGAGACATCAAAGGAGCAGATGTGTTGCTATCCAATAGGCTTAGGTTAGGATATTAATATCTCTTGTACCAGTAACACTGCTGTTTCGTAGCTTGCCTCATCCTAAAATATTTTCCATTTTGCCCCTAATTACTGACGTTCGCTGCAGACTTCGTGTGGCCCGAGAATAAAAGATCATAGTTTTGGCTATAAACCTTGCTTAGTTAGCTACTAAAAGCAAAAATTAAATGAGCTATCTCAAAGAGCTCTATATGATGAATTTGGCCTCAGTCGTTACAATTAATACGCCACTGGATCAGAGATCAGACTCAAAAGTATCAGCGCATTGGTATATTAGGAGGTCAGCCAGGTGTAGTTATGTATGCATGTGCAAGGCCCAATTAAATCAATTACAATTATTCCCATTTCATACAAACATACATAAGTCACATATTTATCTCTTACAGGGTAGACAGATTCCAAGGTAACAAGACCTAAAGGCCACGTTTAGCATAAAATTGTGGGCGTATAGGTGGACAGGGGAATCAAAATAGTATGGGTTTCTAGCCGCATCGCCTATAAAATGATTCCTAAGATTTTGCCCATTCCCTTGATGGGCTTTTACCACCTGCACTGGAAGAAAAGCAATTGGTACATTCTATGTTTTTCCTTTGCTTCCAGATCAGCGTGGAAGATTATTCCCATTTCTAATATTATTCTTTTTTTCGTGACATGATGAAAATAATAAATATATTTCCTTAAGTTGGTACATCTTTATTAGTCACATCACAGTCATGCAACAGTGATGTATGCCATCACATCACGTCATTTTGTATCACTTGTTAAGTTATCTGTGGTTTGTTTTGTTTGACGTTTTAATTTGATACACAGATTACTAAGAGATACTACGTAAAATAAATGCTCCAAGCGACGAATTGTACAGCTAGAAATAACTACATTTTTATGATTCTTTATCGATAAACACTGTACTAAATAGTGTTTTAAGATGTCTTCTATGACTCAACTTTGTCGTATAAGTAATTTAGCAATAGGCAGTTATAAAACTGTTCTACAAGCAAGGTGAGTTGAGGTTATGACGCCTTCGACACTAAATCTTATTTTGATATAGTTGGATTCATATTATAGTCGCTCCTGTACACATTTTAAAAAGTATAGACTCTTTATTTCAGAAGTAGTTGGTTGAATCCGATTCAGATATGCAGTTACACAAAAAAATCGGCCGAAGAAAAACTAGGTATAGAGCGTCCCAAGCGGCCTCTCACGCCGTTTTTTAAGTTCATGACGCAGATGAGACCAGCTCTGTTGGCCAAGAACCCTGGCATCACGTCCAAGGAAGCAATCTCTTGGAGCTCGAAACACTGGCAGGAGTTGGATTCAGAGGTATAAATTTTTCAGTATGCGTGAGGGTCGTCAAGGCGATTTTTGCGATTTGGCTTGACATCTCCTCAAGTCGCGTTTTTTTTTTTTTTTTTTTTTTTTTGTTTATATGAATAGGAAGGCAAACGAGCAAGTGGGTCACCTGATGGTAAGTAATCACCACGGCCCATAGACACCTGCAACCCCGGAGGGATTGCAGAATCAACGGACTCCCTTATAGCAGTATCAATGCGTGCATTGTAAACAAATGTGACAAACTATATTTTTCAGACTAAATCACAAATGACAAAAGAATATGAAAAAGATTTAGAAGACTATAAGAAGATTAAAGCTATGTATGAGTCCTCTCTATCTGATGAGCAGAAGGCTGATATACAAAGGGTGAAAGAGGAAATGGCAGCAGCCAAAGAGAAGAGAAAACTTAAGGCTGTAAGTTGGACTTTTTATTGAGTTAGCTATCAAGAAAAAATAAGATGAAATACCTATAAGGCACATTCTATGTCTATCTGTACAATCTTGGAGATGGTTTCTGCAAGTGTTACTAAAATAAATGTAATTTAAGCATTTCAGCAACATTCACTAGTTTTTAAATAATTATGTTATATATAATTTCAGGAATACAAAGAGCTAGGACGTCCGAAGAAACCAATGACTTCCTATTTTCTATTTATTCAGACTAGAAAAGATATATTTAAAGGCAAACAGATGAAAGAATATCAGGAAAAAATTAAATATGATTGGAATAAATTACCTGAAAGTGAAAAAGCTAAATTTGAAAAGCAGGCAATGGAGCTCATGAACAAATACAGGTATATGTGAGCAATATCGTGTGTAGTGGAGCAGTGTAGCAATAGGCAGTAAGATGGACAAAATGCCAGGGCCCTGAACTAAGATATGTGACTTATGCACTTCATTATACTTATTGAGGGTCCCAGATGTTAGTTCATATAGCCACTGAATATTACTTTATATTTAAATGTCATGTCTTTCTCATGGAAACTCAAAAATATATTATTTTATTTACAGAAAAGACTTAGAAGCATGGGAGTTAAAAATGGTGTCATTAGGACGCTCAGATCTGGTGCGTGCCAAACCCGTGCGAGAAAAGAAGGCGGCTAGCACAAAGAAAGCGCAATAGGGACTCGGGTGCTCCGATGACTCAACTGACTCGAATTCACCTCAACACCACCAAAGTGGTATTAAGTTCAAGCATGTTAAGAGTAAGGAAAATAATAGTACAACAAATGAGCCATTAAACTTAGAAGCTAGCATTAAAACAGAAAATGCTCACAGTCAGAGTACTTCTGTTCCCAGTATTAATAAGCCAGAGTCAGAAGAGTTACGGAGCACGGGTGCCACTCAATCGGAACAGATTGGGCCTGAGAAAAATAAAGAGCAAAGTAAGACTATCATAGGTAGCCTCAGGAACTTCTTTAAATTTTAGTTGCTTGGTCTTAGTTATGTTATGTTTCCAACTTTACTTCCTAGTGTAGTATTAAGTTTTTTTTTTAATATTATGCATTATCATATTATTAGTATGTACCTATAAGTTGTTTCACAAATACATTAAGATTATGTTTGTGGTAATAAGTTTTTTTACTTTCCATCCCTAGCTTAAAATGAACTTTTACTTCTCATTTTTACTGTACATCCTCACTCAGATGAAGTAATATTAAGATTCCTACTTGTCTTTTTCAGTCTTCCGGATAATATGTGGGACTCATGCACTGCCATAAAATAAGAACTACTCTTTGTTATACAAACAATTTATTAAAGATGCATTACAAAATATTTGGAATATCTTCTATCGTTTTATAATACTTTCAACCTGGTTTAAGCTGACTGATGCTCATTTACGTAAATTTCTAAATGTCAGTGAAAATTAGAACACAGAAAAATCCGAAAAGTAAAGCTATGGCCGGGAATCGAACCTGGATCCTCGGAAAAAAAATATATATTCTTGATTCATTTGATAATACCTGCTCAATATCGAGTGTGCATGGCAGAATAAATTACCATGCTATTGGCATTCAATCAGCTTAATTCTATGCAAGACCGACCCAAATTCAAAGGTGGGCAATTCGGTATAATACCAACATATGATTTCTAAATTTTAAATAATGGTGATGCCCATGTCCTTGAAAGTTCCCTTCCAGCCCCGCATTACATTGCATGTAATGAAAAGCTATGGATCTAATGAGATATAGTGATCTATCGAGCACGAGCGCGCATTTGAACTGGGCTTGACAATCTGAACTTGCTTATACAGATGGCGTCAGATATTATATTGTTGTGGCCATTCTTAAGTCCATGATATGCTTTGTTACGATTTGGACACTTTAACCGCTACAATATATCTTACGTCGACTGTATGCATCTGCAAAACTGAAGAGATTATAAAATAGCACAACATAAATCATCAATGAAATTTGGTAAAATTCTGCCCGACTAGCATGAGAGCGCACAAGTCGTGTCGCGCGCGAGATTGACTACCCATCTCTTTCGTGACCGAACAGTAAGAAAAAAGACCTGTGAGCTCTCATACTAGACGGGCATATATACCCATGCCGTGGCCACTAAGTGGAATATAATATGTATCATGTACATTACCCATCACAAAGTGTCTTAGTATGATTCTGGTATAAATACAAAAGGATTACAATTATTATCGCTACTCACAAAACCTACTTTAATTTTGAAACAGTTAGTAGTTAGCTAGCAGTTACAATAATCAGAAGAGTTCATAGAGGTGAGGCCAAAGAGCTTAAGGCCAATCTAAATATGGATAACAAATTTTATAACTATAATTCAATGTATGAAAATAGTCTACATTTCTGATTTCAATATTTACAACTCGCTGCATCTATCCAACATCCTAATTTTGCAAATTTGGCATATAAAATATTTTTATATCATGAAGGATTATAATTCAGATAGTCTTGGGACAATACAAATAATGTAATGACTGGTTTAAAACAATAATAATAAATACAATAATTTAAATGCAAAAAGTGAAGATTACAAAAAGCAAATAATTGAGCAAAATGAAATTTACATTAGTAATTACCTGATACTATGTACAAACTTGTCCTAATTAAACTAAAATGGCAATATGTGACTAAAACGCACACTTGTCACAAATTCTCACTTATGTATAAAGGCACAAGCAATCAAAACTATGGAACATCTCTGTTAATGCTGTCTGGCTAATGTTGGATCTGATCAGTCAATATATGCCCACAATTTAACTGTAAAATGATAATAGATCCCTGTTACTATACTTTCAAACAATCCTTCATTGTCATACAAAGTGCTTGCATACAAATCGTTGCAAAAAGATATACACACGCATCTTGGGAGAACATTGTCACACAGCGTGTCACAGACATTATTTTTTCGACCCTATCTACTGATATACCATTTAAAAGGAATAAAGCATTGGCAAAGTTGGAGCTGTTGGGTGCTGGGAACCATATTATCTTTGTGACCACATACACAACTAGGGGCAGGAAAAAGTAAGTCTCATCAAATGTTAACACGGAAATACTATACAATAGTTGCACCAACAGGGACAATAACACTATGTCATACTTGTGTAGAACAAGCTTACTCCATAAAGTGACTTCTGGAATGCTGGCAGCATCAGGCGCAGATGACATGAGAGCTGCCAAATCACTGCTTACTCCGGCCAGACCATCACCAGTGGCGTCCAAGCCGAGTTGTTGAGTGAATGATAACTGCTCCACCAATGGTGTCTCGGCAATGAAGACTCCATTATTAAGCGAGCTGCTAGTTCTAAGACTATTACTATCTCTAAATGAAATGTTACTATCAGAAACTGAAGGACCTTCGTAACTTAACTCGGGAAGCAAGGTTCGAATAGGTGATCCTGTAACAAAACAATGACTGGCATTACTTTCTGAAACATAGCTACAAGGTACATTAATAGCCTTACATCACAAAACAGTACCTTTAGAAAATTCTTCCTCACATTTCCCAGCTATACGTTGAAGTCTGTTATGAGAATTTTCCAATATTTTCCTTTTACGAGCCTCCCTACGGGCTGCTGCTGCATCAGCCATATTCACGTTTTGACAGTTAGTATTAGTAAAATTGTTGCCGCATGTCATGTAACATGTTTTTCCTTCTATAATTTTTGGTTTTAACTAAATATTGAATGAATTATTTTTATAAATTAAATTTATTAATGAAATTATTGTAGACTTAACACTAAAGTTATTTTAATATTAATTACAAAAAAAAGGATTTTTAAATTAAAATTGATGATGATGTTAACACTAGTTGTATCACTTCCGGTCATTCCGTTAATTTATTACGAAGTAGCAATTGTTACTCATATATATATACATATATTTTTTCTTATAACAACTATGAATATTTATTTATGTATTACCAAATATTAATGAGTTTCATTAGTGGCTGTACAGCTTATGAAGTGGATAATATTTGTAACTGACTCCGGAAGTTTGTGTTCTGTCTTCTGAACAGAACAACGCCAAGGATTGTTGTTTGGCGCCTTTGCGAGGCCGGTATTTTCTGAAAAATTGCGTTAGATCGTAGGGCTAAGTCAGAAGTCGATATAGATATTCAAAGTTCCAAAATGGGAGATAAAGGCGATGGAGGTAATTATTCCACTGGTGATTCCGTGCTCTTCAGATCGTTTTAGCTGACAGCTTTCTTTCAATTTGTTGGTTATCAAAAGTGCTTTATGTGAGTGTAATCGGTGTTCGTTCGTAGAAACCTTCGACGATGCGGTCGAGGAGCGGGTTATCAATGAAGAGTACAAGATATGGAAGAAAAATACCCCGTTTTTGTATGATTTGGTGATGACACACGCGCTGGAGTGGCCATCGTTGACCGCGCAGTGGCTGCCCGACGTGACCCGACCAGACGGCAAGGACTACTCCGTTCACAGGTCTGTCAACTGCCCTAACACTTGAAATGCGAGCTACAGGTCCACACTGATACAATAACATCACTTCCTTTGTTCACACTTTCCCCCCTAAACATATTTTCTACAGCTTAGGTTCTAAGTAAATGAAGCAGAATTATGTTAAAAATAACTTTCATTTTTCAGACTAATCTTAGGCACACACACATCTGATGAACAAAACCACCTCCTCATAGCCAGTGTTCAGCTCCCCAATGAAGATGCACAGTTTGATGCAAGCCACTATGATAATGATAAAGGAGGTAAGTTGTGTGGTGTCTCACAGTTATTCTCTTGTATGTGCCCTGCTCAAAAGAAATACCCTGGTTAGGGTTGGCAAACCTGTATTGATCAATAAGTGTGCCATTTATTATGAAAACTATCAAAGAAGATTATTAGCATCCCTGAATTTTTTTAGGTGCCACTGCTGTTATGCCTGCCATTGGTTCTCCATCCCTGCTATATCTAATTCTATATTAACCTTATTACAGCATACCTGCTTTGTAAATAAAAGTAGTGTTTGAGAGTAATAAGTAATATAAGTTGCTGCTACATAAGTTTGATATAAGAAGTTATTACAATTTTTTAAGGTGCATTTAGACACATGGCAACATACCATCAGTTTAAATTGTTTTGGCTTATATTGGACACTTTATTTCAGAATTTGGTGGGTTTGGTTCTGTATCGGGTAAAATTGACATAGAAATAAAGATCAACCATGAGGGGGAGGTGAACCGGGCTCGCTACATGCCCCAAAACCCATGCGTTATTGCTACAAAGACTCCGTCATCTGATGTGCTTGTGTTTGACTACACCAAGCACCCCTCCAAGCCAGAACCTTCCGGGGAATGCCACCCGGACCTTAGGTAATTGTTTATTTTAAAAAGCTTACTTTTGACTACTTTGCGTACTAAAAAGCTTAAAAACTAATCACTCTGTTTTTGTACCTTGTACCCGGTCTAGTTTGTTGTTTGTCTAGTTGACTCTAATAAATTTGCAGAAGTAACCAATACATGTTAATGCATCTTTACCTGATAGGAGAAGCATTAAAGAAACTCAGTTATTTCTTCTGTTTTCAGATTGCGAGGTCATCAAAAAGAAGGCTATGGCTTGTCATGGAACCCTAATCTCAATGGATATCTTTTGTCTGCTAGGTAAGCATGACCAACAACTGTTAAGGAGTTAGGTAATATCCAACATACACACATATAGTAGGTGAAACAAAATTGATAGCTCCCAAGCAACACTTAAAACCATTATTATTACCCAGTTTTTATAGATGCAATAAAATACAATATTTCTATAATACAGAAAAAAACAACACCTTTACAACAAAAAGAAGAGGAATAAATTAAAGGTGGTTTACAGCTTACAGTACCTAAGATGATTAACTCATATTATTAAGCCAATAGTACTTTCAAAAGTAATAAAATGATCATGATTTTTTATCAGTCGTTTTCCTGTTGGTTACTAAGCTACTACTATTTATACTTAATTGAATTCCATACTGATACAAAATATCTCGCAGTGACGACCACACCATCTGCCTGTGGGACATCAACGCGACGCCCAAAGAGGGCCGCGTGATCGAAGCCAAGTCCGTGTTCACGGGGCACACGGCCGTTGTCGAGGATGTGGCATGGCATCTCCTGCACGAGTCGCTGTTCGGCTCCGTAGCGGACGATCAGAAGCTCATGATATGGGACACCAGGTTATTGTAATGAATGTTGTAACATTACATACAATTTTATATTGTTGCAGTAGATTTGTAAACGAATATGCTCATTTATAAGATATTGGTGTTACTTTGAAGATTCCTAATTATTATTCAAGATTAATTTATGGATTTCATAAAATACCAAATTTACTGCATCAATAATTCCATTTGTTTTAACAAATCATCTTAAATGTGATAAAAGTTACTAGAAATTCGGAAGAAAGGTTTTTGATAACTTGAATTGCATTATATTAATAACTTGCTCAGTCTATTGGAAAACATTCACTACTAATAGCTTCAAATTCCCATTTTATGTTTCATTTCATTATCATTAATTGACTAACAAACTGATTGCTAACTGATTGTGGGTGTACTCAGTATAAGTATCTGATCAATGCATTGTGTGTTCAGGTGTAACAACACGTCCAAGCCGTCTCACACTGTGGACGCTCACACGGCCGAAGTCAACTGCCTCAGCTTCAATCCCTACTCCGAGTTCATCCTGGCCACAGGCAGTGCTGACAAGACTGTGAGTTTACTACCACATTTTTCTGAACAGTAAACTGAGGAAGTTTATTGGAAGAAAAAAGAGGTTCTATTTAGAATGCTTCCAAAGTTACTACTATAATTGCTAAGATTGTTCTAAAAATAAAATATATTTTGTTGAACAATTTAAATCACATGCCGTCGTGCCGCCATCTATGCCTAGGCGTGCCGAGCGAGCAAAATTTTCGTTACAAAGCGTGTCTTTAAGAGAGCCTCTGTTTTACACGCATTACGCATCGTGTGTAGGTGGCGCTGTGGGACCTGCGCAACTTGAAACTGAAGCTGCACTCGTTCGAGTCGCACAAGGACGAGATCTTCCAGGTGCAATGGTCGCCGCACAACGAGACTATCTTGGCTAGCAGCGGCACCGACCGCAGGTACACAACTAAAACGACTCATGCCCATTCTTAGGGCGGCATTCTAATCAAATCGAACATGATTTCCGTCATATAAAAAAGCTTGCGTCAAATATTAGACCAATGTAACTATAAAAAACTTCAGTACCCAATTTACTGCCTCGCCTATAGAGACATAATCTGAAATTAACATGGCAGATAATTTAAAAAAAAATTCAAAGTACAATCTTGCTTGTTTCATTTTTTTTTCAATTTCATGTTCTAAAATTATGCGCACTGCAATAAAAACTTCCGTAAAAATTCGTTTTGAATACACTCTTCTACAAAATGTTTAGTTGAATAACGCTTGGGGCTGGTTTCACCTCACCTCTGTTATGGTCCTGATATCTGTTGCCGTCTCTGTTTATTACTATCAAACAGACATTTGGCTTCATAAACAATTTTACGAACTTAGCAGAGTAGTGGTACAGGGTCTTAACCTAATTCTTTGTCGTCAGGCTGCACGTGTGGGACCTGTCTAAGATCGGTGAAGAGCAGTCCGCGGACGACGCCGAAGATGGCCCGCCCGAGCTGCTGTTTATACATGGCGGACACACCGCCAAGATCTCAGACTTCTCCTGGAACCCCAACGAGCCCTGGGTCATTTGTTCCGTGTCCGAAGACAACATTATGCAGGTAAATACCAAGAGCTTGATCTTGTTCTAGACAGCCATTATTATTACACTGTATCACACGTATTTAACTCCATAACCTGCCTATCATAGGCGCAAAGTCTGCGCTCAGATATTTATTTCTTACGTGATTTGTAAGGCACTGTTAAGCCTCTTACTGAATGCGGACTGTTCCCCATTGTGGTGTGATGTATACATTTCCAGATCAGCACGTCGCATACCGTGCTTCGTCTATGTCAGGCAGGCGGGTCTTGTTACGTGTCATTGTAATAGATTGTAATTTACTCTTATAGTAATCAATACAAAGAATTTTACATGATGTCAAACTGGTAATGTTCCTCATATGATACACTCTTATTGTGCAGAGGAGGATACTTTTAGTGATAAATTTAGGTCTCGTTACCTTAGGCTCTGTCTACCCCGTAAGGGATAAAGACGTGATTTGTGTCTATGTATGTATGTAAATTTCATTGAACTGGTTCAATAGACAACGAAAGGCAGCGAAATGTGACGAGAAGCAGCGATTACATTACCACCTAATTGTCCACTGCACAAGTTCAAATTTATTAACTAGTCTTGGCTTTCAGGTGTGGCAGATGGCCGAGAACATTTACAACGACGAAGAGCCCGAGACGCCCGCGTCAGAGCTCGAGTCCGGCGTCAACGTCAACCACGGCTAGATGTCGCGTCACGTCAACGTCAACCACGGCTAGGCGTCACGTCATGTCCCACGCCGTCTGCCCGCCGGTGCGGAAACACGGAACCCTTGTGCAAGCATGTCAGTCATTTCATTTATCTTAACCTTTTCAACGTCAAAATCGTCTGATGTTGATAATGATAATATGTCAAATAAAAAACGGTTGAGCTTTAAATTTACTTAGCCTCCATTGGAATGAAACGTCTAACCAAGTGGGATGCATATTGATTGCTCAACTCGGCATAGCAATGAGGTCAGGTGAAGTCGATTCTCAGGTATGCCACACCCATCTTGATATGTAACTTTTGACAGAAAATGACACTAGCTCACCTGCTGAATAAATACCTAACCTTTAACCCGTGGATTTGCCGACTTGGAATGGTTCATGTTATTAATATCGTCACGGTATAGTGAGATTATGGAAACAAGGTTAATTTACATTGTATGCTCTCACGGATATATCGGTCATTGAGAAGGTTAATTACAAACAATAGAAGCACTGTCCTGAGTTTACACGTCAGCGCCTCGCGGTGACTTCATTGGTCATCTGAGACTTCACCTATCTCACTGATTCACTGGATCGACCCATTGAGCGCCCCTTTCATTTTATTTTGCGTAGAAAAATTGGATTTAATTTATCGACCTATTATTTTACTTGCACATGGGTTGCTAAGGACGCTCGACGGGTTAATCAGATGAATAAAACGAAAACATGGCATCCCGTGATCCTGCCTGTGCAACAGGTTCGAGAAAGTTGTACCTTTTTTAATGAATGCTGGAATAAAAATTATTTATAAATGCACATGAATTGGTCAAAGATAAATGTTGGTTGTAATTATTGTAAAATCAAAACTGTTAAGGAAATATAGCGAGAGCAAACTTACATTTTTGTAGTGTTCAAATTGGATTCATTCGTTTTTGTCTGGCTGTAGTATTTCAACTTTATTCCATTGTTTTGCTGATTGTAGTAGTTACGTACCGACAGAGTAAAGAGTTGCCTTAGGGCCCTTACACACTAGCGATTAGTCTCGTGTGTGAGGGCCCTTAGATTGTCCACTGCTCGAACCGGCATGTACTGGCTTTTACTCGCCGCTGCTAGAATAATTTGGTTTACACCGGGTTGGAGAGAGGGCAACCGTAGACAACTTTGTGTCTGTATTGTAGATTACTTGCCTATGTTACGTTTCCGGCTCACAAATGTTGTAGAAAATGTAATCGGATTTAGTATAGCTAGTTAATATTAACTACGGTATTGATGTATGTACGTCGGGTTGTGTTTACATGACAGAATCGTCGATACTTGTTCCCTCAACTTTATCCTAATATTCCTAATACAAAACCCGGTCACCTCAGTCTTCTCTTCATAAAGCAGTCTTGACTGCATTTTTAAATATTTATTATATTGAAGAAATACTGCCTTTTTATTCTTGATTATCGTGCTAGTTCAGACCCTTTTAATAATAACTAAAATATGCATATGTATAAGGTAGATTGGGCCAGTAAAGGGGGTTAATCTTTATTTGCGTACTCTGAACGAACCCATGGGCATATTCAAACTTTTATTCGATTCGAATGCATGGAAACTCGACGTTGTGCTAAAAATATTTTTCAAATGGAAAAGGGTCTAATTCTACCGTGGTGAATCTCGTTCAAATTTTTTCTGCTAATTCTTACCTGTTTAGAGCACTTAATTTGATGTCGAAAGTTACTTCATTGTTTACTTTTTTAAATCGGCCCAGTTTTATGAGGGTGACGCGAATAATAACTGGATTTATTTGTATACTAAAACTAAATAACTATTAGATTTTTAACACAAAAATAATTTATGGTTTATAAACAAATATCTAAGTCCAACCGTTATTCGTGACCGCTTCGTACGCTGGATAGTCTAATGACTAAGCCATAATGTGAGTGAATTTGTTGATCAAATCCTCTCTTCAAAACTCTATAGCCCCGCAGTGGTGTTTTATTTATTCGTTTATCCGTTAGTCACAATCACAAGGACATTCTGGTTCCAGAATTGACTGTATATTTCTCAGGTGACGCGACTGAATGAGGGTTATTTTATAATGTTAATGCAGTAATGGATAATAATTTTAAGTCCCACTATTATTACGAATAAAGTAAGTGATATGTACATGTAGTTTTTTTCATTGCGCTTTCCTACATTTACAAAGTTATCACATGACATAATATTATGTTCTTAGGTATGTTAAACACCGTAAAAATGCGATAACTTAATTTTTAAAATATGTATTTACAAAAATATGTTTATGAAGTTTAAAAAACCACTTCTTATTTTTGAATTACAGTAAAACAATCTTACAACCTATAATCTACAATAGAGAAGAAATTATATCTTTATTAATTAAATTTCAATCTTATCGGAGAACAGTTTGGGCAGCTCCTGCCAGCACTCGTAGTATTTGGCGTCTAGTTTCTGGCACGTCTCGGCGCCCCACTTGGTGATGGCCATGCTGAGAGATGATTCGAACATGAAAGCCTGTCAAAAAAGTTGAGATGACATAAATAAAATAAATAACGCCTTCACCTTACAAATGTAGATATACCAAATTTTAAGTCATTTCGAGCAATGGGAAGTGGGTCAAATTTGGCTTTGGAGAAGTACTTATCTCTTTAGTAACTAGAAAGAAAGAAAGAAGATATTTATTCCTTTTTGCAAGACACACAAATAAAAGAGAATATACACAATTTTATAGAAAATAATCAAGACAATAAAAATAGATCATGAGCGTTGTGTGTGTCTTCGCAAAAGTGAAACGGTCGCTGGCTCAGCATTACGCTGAGGCGTTAGACTGATTTTCAGCCAGAACCAACTAAAACATCCTTTTTTGATTCGGGGAATAACAATGTGCAATATTTAAAAATATTAAAATTGTAGAGTAATAATTGAAGGTTAGGCATGGCTAGCGAGTAAGATGGTGGTTATTGCTTACCTGAGTGCCAAGGGCGATCTTCTGCGGCTTCAGCTCGGCATTCGAGGCCGCGTTGAAGCACTGCGCGTCAGGGCCGTGCGGCGTCATCATGGAGTGGAGGGACGCGCCGCCCGGACGGAACCCGCCCTCCTTCGCCTCGTAGGCGCCGAGGATCAGACCCATGAACTCGCTCATGCAGTTCCCTGACAACATATTTAATTACTCCACGGTCTTTACTAAGTAACTAGAATACTTTAATTACATTATTTCAAGTCTTGAGCCTCAAAGGAACCTTCCATGGCATAAAATTCTGAGGATTTTTCGCTGCACGCTTTCAATTCATATTCTGAGTAGATGAGTTCAATTTTGAATTTGGAAGTACATTATGTACCCATACCATTCAGTTGTGATCATCTTTTGTTTTCATAATTTGTATTTGGAATTCAGTACAATTTTTACCACTTTTCAATGGTATTATCTTTTTTTAAAATCGAGGCCTTAGCTCTAGATAGCAAGCTCTAGCGTAAAATGCTACACGCCCCGAGCGTAAGAGTAGGAAAGAGTCGCGTGCTTCATTTAGCTTTAAAACGTATACTAGCTATCTTATGGTCACAGATAGTTGAAATTAGTACTGGTCACTGACTGTGGTAGTAGGGCGGTCGGAAGGTGTCCTCCTGCACGGACCAGCGCGGCGGGAATATCACGAAGTCCGCGATGGCAACACCGGGCTTAGTCGACGGACACGTCAGCACCGTGAAGATTGAAGGGTCCTGCGCAAAGTACTATATAAATAACGCTGGCCGCTTCGACTATTTGTAGATTCACCCATCAGTTATTTAAATTTCAGAATACGGGCCTCTATACTTTGAAATTTGATTTTCGAACTTCTTTTCCTGCCGTTACGCTCCCTCGTATAGTCAGTAATTTGAGAGTGAGAAGGACGTTATGATACGAATTTCGAAAATCGATTTTCAAAGTAGCCACCCTGGATCTAGACGCCTAGCGTGGCGAGTGAACGACCAAGGCCTTAGGTTTTATCTACTTTTCTTTTAGTTTTTACATACCTACATAACATCAACATAAATCACGTCTTTATCCCTTACGGGGTTGACAGGGCCTAGGTAAGAAGACCTTAAGGCCTCGTTTAGCATGATTAGCGTTTAGTTTTTATCATGTAGATATTATTAATTTGATGATGGGGTAAAGCGTTCCCAATTTAGTAAGCACTTTTATTATTTTAGAACATAAGCTATCATGATTCATGGTCATGATGTGAAGTGCCATTTAAGGCTGGATGATATCTGTTATAAATGAAACACGTTTCAGATCCCAAGTAAGATATCCATGTGAAATCAAATTCAACCGCTAATGCATACGTCTTTGAGACCTACTCATTTCTAACTAAAGCAGTAGTAAAATGCAACTTACACAATGATCGAACGAGACAGAGTTGATGACCATGAAGTTGGCAAGATTGTATTTGTAAGGGACGTAGTTTCCATGCCACGCCACCACGTCGAACGGCGAGTGGCGCTGCTGCGCCGCGAACAACGCGCCTTGATACTTGCTCACTATTGTGAAATCTGCACGGGGCACCGACAAATATAAATAAACATACGATACCTAGAAGCCTAAAACTGAATGTGAAAAGGAATGTTAGGTAGCATATTTATTTTTAAAGGTATATTCTGATCAAAACTCAAAACAAGACGAACCTAACTACATGATCCTTTAATCTAGCCTCTGAAATCGTAGGTTCGTTATGTTTACTTTCAAAGCGTAACATCTTCCAAGCACTCTAGGTACCTACACTGCCGAATTATTAGTAACTTGAGTGGCAAATAACTCGTTCCATTAAAAAAATGTACGTTAAATACACAATACATACCAATGTTATCTTCGTCGTGGTATTTAGCGACTGGTGTGAGAAAGTCTCGCGGGTTGGCGAGCCCATTGGCACCGATAGGCCCCAGGTCCGGCAGCTTGAAGTGCCCGTCGAACACCTCCAGAATATACCCCCTGAGAACATAAAGTTGCCCAATGAATTAAAACGTCACTCCTTGTCGGTCCCTCGTTTAATGCTCCCCTCAATCAAAGGTTAACTGGTAGGTCCCTTCATAGGTCCCTTTATATAGGGATAAGTTCGCATTTGCGCATAGGTATATTACTTAATGTTATTAAGCCGTGGTAGCCTAGTGGTTTGACCTGTGGCCTCTGAAGCAGAGCGTCGTGGGTTCAATTCCCGGGCGCGCACCTCTTGAGTGTTTCGGAATTTATGTGCGAAAATTACATTTGAAATTTGCCATGAGCTTTTCGGTGAAGGAAAACATCGTGAGGAAACCTTCCACACATCTGCGAAGAAATTCAATGGTGTGTGTTAAGTTCCCAATCCGCACTGGGCGCGCCTGGGAACTATAGCCCAAACCCTCCAATACACGGAGGAGGCCTATGCCACGAGGCACGCCGAATTACGCGACAATTTGATAATAATAAAAAAAACAAAACACAATAACAACAAAAATTAAATTTGTAGCGAATTCGGAATAAAAAAAGGCTATAATAATATTAATGTTATATTTATTTTATTGTGATTTGTATCTGTTCCTTTACACTTGGACAATAAAGCATTTACTTACTTAAAACGTTGATATTCTGCGACGTGTAGGTACAAGATATCTGGCCTTATACTCCGAAATTCGATTTTCGAACTTCGTGTCATACCGTCCCTTTCACTCTCAAATTAATGACTATTAGTGTGAGCGGAACGGAACGAAACGAACTTCGAAAATCGAATTTCGGAGTAGCCCCTCTGTTCTACTGTCACGATTGCAAAACAGATTATTTTCACGCAGTTTCTAAGCATCTACCAACCGCTTCAACATAGAGCAACTTTCAAAACAGACAGCGCTATCACCACCACCAAACTTAAGCACATCAGCATGAGCGTTTGTCGCTCAAACGGTTGACATATAGTCTTAATTCCTAATCTAAGACCGTTTTAATAAGGATCCGCTATTGTATACAGTTTTCCATAAATTGGGACATAAAGTCCATCAGCGGTCCTCGCACAACTGCGCTGAAAACACTTCCCAAAGTAACAGAATTATTTTGCCAGCAACCTTTAGAGCGGCTGATCTTAAGTAGAGATGTGTTTCGAATCTTCTGCGCATTAAAGGAAGATTTCCTAGAAATTATCTGTTCAGTACCTAGATGGTCCATCGACGGCGACTGCGAATCTCATGCCTTGTTGTATGACGGCGATCTCGTTCGGAGCCACCGCCATTACACCAAACTCTGTGGTGATCGTGAGGGTGCCTTGTTGAGGAACTGGAAGAAAGATCCGGTTTTAAATATGTAAGCCCGACAGTGTTACGATGTTACGAGAAGAGGGAAGGTTTTGGGGGACCTGTTATGCGATGAATAGGTAAATTACTTAAGACCATACTAGACGGAAAGGTTGGAGGGAAGCAGAAGAGACGAAGAACTTTCATGGACCAGCTTAAAGAGAAAATAGAAATCGTGTCGTATCGGAATGTCAAAGAAAAGGCCCTGCAAATTGCTCCACCGACAAGAGTCCACCTCGTGAGTTTAAGAAGTGTGTGCCACTACAAAGTTCAACTCTTGTTTAAGCTATGTCTTATTTATCAGTCTGTCAGTAGGTCACTTTACCTTTTATTTCTTAAATAGGTAGGTAATTACACTAGCCTAGCTCATGCCCACAGCTTTGGCCTTGACAAAGAATAAACAACGTAGGTAAATTTCGGATCGTCGGCTCGAATCTTCGTGATCCCACGGCGCCTTCCTAAACCCGGCAAGCGTTGGCTTAGAATGCGGTGACAGCCAATATCAACCTAGTGGATTGGTACCCTACCTATTCTATCTACTTTGTCTGAGATGAAGCCAGATATACGGACAAAGTCATACCGATGAGGAAGTCTCCATCGCTGCTATAAAAAGCGCTGTTGTCCATAGACTTGTTGCACAGATACACATGGATGGCGAGCCCATGGCGGGCGCGGGCGTCGCCGGCGCCGCAGACCGTGTGCAGTCCTCCCACGAAGTCCACTGGGGTCGCGGGCAGGTCGAAAGGCAGCCAGCGAGACTGAGGAAACAATTATGAACTATAATGTAATAGATGCTGCCTGTGGTCACAGTTCACAGCCTGCGAAACAGCTTCTTTGGTGCGACAGGCCGCCGTCACTTAGCTTGAATGATAGTCACTTTATTGCGATAGGGTTCTACTGTGGTACGCGTATACGTTTCTCTTACTTTACATATTATAGCAAAAGCTCACTTACTTACCGCTTCCATATACGTCTAAATTTACAATACAATACAGTACAATAACTCTTTATTGAACACCACATATAACAACCAAAACAGAAAAAAGCTATACAGAATATTACAAGGTATCTAACAATAGGCGACCTTATAGCTACAGAGCGATCTCTACCACCTACTTACCTAGTGCACTGTATCTTAAAATTACTCCGGCATACTTCAGTAGGTGGGAGGTTTAAGCGAGAAAAAATAACAGACAGACAGAGTTACTTTCGCAATTGTGATATTAGTAGGTAGGTATTCTTAAATCGAGATAAATGAACAGTAAAGTGATACCTGATTTGGGTCAGGTTCCTGTTCGTCCCAGTTGTGTGTCAGATACTTGGCAGCATCCAGCCTTTTAAAAGGTTTGTGGACCACAGAGGGACGAATCCTGAAATAACCCATTTAAGATGTTACGCTCGAACTCTAGCATAGCTCCAACGTAGACTCCTTCCTCTGAGGTAAGTAGATAAGAATAAGAATAACTTTATTTCATCACAGAAGTGTGTGTATGTGTGTGTGTGTGTGTGTAGATGTAGATACAGTAACTAGTGATTATTATTAATAGGTACCCAATTCTCGTTAATAATGAATTCGTGGAATCAACCTGTTCGTATCCTTTTTAATGGCTTGAAGGTTAAAAAGTGAGCGAAATCTTTTAAACTACTTACGCAACGGATAGATGATTCAAAAAGACTGAACTTATAGTTCGAACACGTGCGAAGCTGGGGCGGCTATTTTATATTTACCTGTAGAACCAGGTGCGTCGGTTGTCATGCCGCGGCGCCGTGAAGGCGGTCCCCGAGAGCTGTTCCGCGTAGAGCCCGTACGGGCAGCGTTGCGGCGTGTTGCGGCCGGCGGGCAGCGCGCCCGGCCGCCGCGGGTCCTCCGACGACAGCTCCGAGCCGAAGCCCGACAGATACTAGCAACACAACTTAGTAGTACTCGGGTAATTTTCGGGTTAATATTCGGGTAATTCCGGAAATCGGATAGGACTCTTATTACATCGAAATATGACTGATTTTATTGATTTTCGGAATTACCCGAATATACCTTACAGCTTATTTTAAATAAGAACTTAAATACATACATACCAAAATCACGTCTTCACCCTTACGGGGTAGACAGGGCCTAAGGTAACAAGACCTAAAGGTCACGTTTAGCATAATAAAATTGTGGGAATTAAAATAAAATAGTGATGGGTTGCTAGCCGCATCGCCTTAATTCAAACTCGATTCATTTTTAATTTCTTGTAATGAAAATGCTGACAAAACACTCATACGTTTAGGGAATGTAAGCCACATAAAAACTAACTGATGTGTAGTTGATAGAGATAACACATTAAATAGCAATTAATGCCTTATCTAAAACGTTAGTCAATAAAAACAATGTATCTTTCACTTCACTGTGCGACCTTGCAATAAGAAAACAAACAAGTTTGAAAGAAAGTATTTGAAACAAATAACTAAGAGTATCACAAAGTATCTTATAATCTTACCTTTAATTCTGACATTTGTAGCTAGCTTGGTGATCCTGGCGGCGCGCACCGAGGTCCACAACGAAGTATCGAGGTGTTGACTAGAAGGCTGGTTTATAATTTCTACGAGTATGCTAATGCGGCCGGTTTGTTGGTACCACAGATAACTGGTGCCACGGGGAGTAATCTTGAAAACGGTGCGTATTATCATGCTTTGTAAACAATCGGGTACATGGCAGTATCAAAGAATGTGAGCGAGATTAAGGAGAAATGTTAATTGTCTTTTTTTTGTTTGGTATGGGATAATGATCGTATTTATTAAGTAAAACAAAAGTTACAAGTGAATAATATAAAAATACATACAAGAATAATGGCCACCAGAAGAATAGTCATGTGAAAAAGAAAGATCTCGTAGGAGATGCGCGCGCCAGGAACTTCCACAGCCATAGCGAAAGGAACCAGTTGAGCGGACCACTGTGACAACTTAATCTTCTCTCCTCTGAAGACATGCAAGACGTACCCGAATAACATGCCGATGAAGTAGGGCGGTGACCGCACCAGTGTTAGTGTTATAATATAGCATGTACTCTTCAACGTTCCCCGTGGCTACCCAGCCTAATCTTTTCAGAATCCCTGTTCCGGATCTTCTATATACTTCACCACACTGCGGGGTAGATTCAGTTCGCGTTGAGCGCATGCGTGTCAGCGGATCTTCTCGCATTCATTTGTACGGATATTGAAAACAACATCAACGCGTCAAGAGAACGCGTCACCATGCCGAAACTTTAGTCTTTAGTATGGTTCAGTACCTTCTCCTTTTTGTATTTACAAAAAAATAAGAGTAGGTACACTTGAAACTGCGATAAAATTGAACTACACCTTAGGACCAATTTGTACACTGCCTTGAGTGATGAGTAAAATCACCAATCATCGTATTTTATTCCCATTAAACATTTTGTAATTTTTTAGCTGAATAATTCGTTCATAAAAACATTGGGAATAACTTTTCTTCCATGCTGGTCAGGCGGTAAATAAAAAACAGAATTTACCAGTTGCTTCTCTTCCCGCGCAGATGGTAAAAGCCCATCGAGGGAATGGGCGATGCGGCTAGCAACCCATCCCTATTTTGATTTCCCTTTCCAGCTATACGCCCTTAATCATGCTAAATGTGGCTCTAAGGTTTTGTTACCTTAGGCTCTGTCTACCTCTTAACGGATAAAGACGTGATATATGCATGTATGTATTTTTTAAGTCGGATCCCGGATGGTCCCTGCTATATGTAGTGCTATACCACATAGGCAAGCCTACGTGCCTTCAATCACGCTTATCGCTAATATCAAAGAAACAGTTGAATATATTGCACCACGTTGGGTTAATATGGTGTAAGAATGCTACATTGATATATTTATATTCGCTACACCTATAAATATCTACATTATTATGTAAGGTCACGATCAATTCCCAATTGTAGTAGGATTAGGTAAACCAATAGACCTAGCACACAAGCAACAGCTTTATTTCATAAAATGTTTTAGAAAAATCAAAACAATCACGTTATTCGATACAATGTAAATTTATTTATATCCCATCCTCACAAACAAGTCGTGGAGGCTGTTTGTAACTGGTTCCTTGAATCATGCGACATTTACAATTTGATGAGGTAGGTGTGCGAGTTACGTATATTGATAGACATGGGCCCGCTCTATAAAGTCTGTAAGAGAGGAAAGTAAACAATATCACGCATGTTTTAAATCTTATTATTTTTTAACGAAGTCTCGGTTAAAGGCGTAAAAAAAACGGATACTTCGCACTAACTAATTAATACAAACGTGTCCATTTTGTAGAAGTGTTCAAAGGGACTATTTATAGTGTTCTTGTAATTTTTTAGATAAATTGAAACGGTCCAAACGTACGGCGTAGCCTGGTTTTAGTATCTTTTTCAAGAAAATTAAAAAAATTCTATGAATGTTAGTATAGGTAAATACTGAACGCTTTAGATACATTCTGCGCTTCAGTACACATAGTACGCAGTGCTCAAAAATATCTAGGTATAAAACAAGAAGATTCACAAGACATCCTGCAAAAAACTATGCTACCTTCAATGTAAACTAAAGAGTCAGCGTCTAATGATCACAAATCATGCACAGTGACTGACTTAGCCTAATTGAAGTTGTAGTCCTTTTAGGGACACACCTCGTCAGTTCAGGGCTGGTCAGTCAGGCGACCAGACAAACGCACTTGTTAGGTCTGTTCAAAGAAGTTGATCAAGATTGTGTGACGACTATTTTAACATTTTTACAAACTATGTCTTTTAAAAAGGTCAGGTCAGGAGTACCCGAAATCGACGAGCATGTATGAAGAGATTGATGACTGTGGATGAAGCGAAAGAAATATGTCAGGATCGTAGCAAGTGGAATAAAGTAGTCTCTGCCTACCCCTGTGGGAAAGAGGCGTGACGGTATGTATGTATGTATGTCTTTTAAATAACACAAGATGCACAATGGAACACATGATTATGCGAAAGTTTAAAATTGGCTACGTATTTAAAGTATGATCACATAAAGAAGGGTTTACACGATACCTTCGCACCCTGCAACCGAATCCAGTTTACGTTGCGCTGCTACGATCGTATTTATACGTCTCTTTTCTATTAGTCAGCCAGAAAAGGAAACTTTCAGCGACTAACAGATTTCGTTCCAAAGTCAATTTTATCTTAATGTTTCTTCTTCTATTGCTGTGTGCGTGAAACTGTTGTAAGTACATTAAAAAAAATATTTATTGATTTACGGTCCATTCCACGTCTAAATTATGTTTTATAGTAGAGATGTTTTTCGTAAGCGTCAAATAAAACATGATTTACTTCCGCAAAGATTTATTTATTTCGTTTATATGAACAATAATGTTAAGCAATTCGAATGTTCTTGTATTCGAGTACATTTTATGACATTATAATGGGACTATACTACAATGGGAAAAGGGACGACTCTTCAACCGCTAAGTACACATTTCAAATTAAAAACAAATCAATTCATCAAGGCAAGAATAGCCATATTTAAGTTGTTGAAGAATCATTTTGATAGTGATTGAATATATGAGGGCAAATTTTACCGAAACCACACCACACTCTCATTAGTATTTCCATGATTACTACACTACTTCCCATACAGCATGATTTTATTAATATAATAATTATTGTTCGTATTAATACTTTATAGCTACCAATTATGTGCGACTTTTGTTACTAGTGGTTACTCATATACAGTTCAGTTAAGAGAAAATCCCTGTCTCATTCGTTATAACAGGGAGGAAAGATAGTCCGAGTAAAACCCTAGCACAAGTATAGTCGCGTGCGCACCATCGACACATGAACTGAGGATATTGTCACCATTTTAATTCATTTAATTTTGTAAATAAACAAAGTACAACGGACTAAAACATTGCGTGCTAATACAGCTAATAAATAACATTTAATTCAATGATCATACATTTCATTACAATAATAAGCTAAAACATCGACTACAAATATTATTATGCAACAATAAACTTAATAGTGAACAACACAAATCACAGAGATGTAAGTCAAAAGCGCATAAATACCATACAAGCGCTCCACTTTGATTATAATAAAATTGATAATTATTTAATTATACAAAAATAGGCCGATAAAAACCAAAAATGTTTACACCCTGTATCTAAACTTAAAGTAAACAAAAACTAACTATAATCATAAAGTAACCTAAAATAGCATAAAAATATAATCTTGATAAAAAAAATAAACTTAGAAACGGTTTTCGATAAAAAATGATTATAACATCTATGGATTCACTAGAGCCTACCCTAACATATATTAATATCACACGGCCGTACAGTGGCCTTATACACATACGTAATGATATCATACATTGATATATTTGGTAACAATATGAATAGCAAAAGACAACCACTGGGAAAATTGTTCTAAGCGTAAAGGCTGAGCCCAAAAATACAAAATCAAACCAACAGTATCTCACAAACGAGTCAAAAGTAATTTTATAGCCAAGTCTTACAAAACGAAACCGTTAAAAATAGCTTTAAAAATAATAAAGCTACAAAAGGTTCGATATTTTTTTGTTCACGTACAAAATCTACTTTAGCCAGCATCACGCCAAGCAGCCTTATTCTGTAAAACTTGCAAGAGTAATCGATATTTCGTACCGCAACGTCGGTAAAGAACGCATATTGAACGCGTTAGTTCAAAGTTTCAACTCCGAATACGGACGCACAACGAAAATGTCAAGTTCCAAGTTTCAGAATAGCGCGTTTTCACTAAACTCTGCCAAAGCCAACTACAACACCTCCAACTTATGAAAATATTTAATTTTAAACGATACATATTGATAAGTTAAATAAAATTTCAGTTGGGATTTTTGGAAGATATGCAATTATCATTTTTAATATCATAAATAGATCAAGCGCGTAAATATCATCATAAAATACTACATATACATTTGTTAAAAGTCCGAAAACGTACGTCAATAAGTAATCTCATTTTCTAATGAATACTTCGCATTACAAGGAATGGACTAATTGAATATTTATTTTTAATATCGCGTATAATGCCTTATTCTACTAATATTTAAAAGTAATGAGTTATATTAAGAGTATTTACTACGCTGATAGGTTTTTATATAATCGTGTGGGAAAGCATATTTGCTCAAAAAGGTACTATTTATATTGTGCTTTCAAATAGCTTCTGTTTTACAGAAAAACATTTCCAATAATCTATCTTGCGACAAGTTATTTCATTTTGATATTCAAAGCAACAATTAATTAATTAATATATATTAAAAAAGCAAAGAATGTCGGACTGTTCTGTCATTGGCAGCAAAACACTTCAATATTGGTTAGGTATGGTCACGTCCATTTATTTTGGACCCATTTTGCAAAAAATCCTTTAAATTAACTTACAAGATGACAGTTATTCCAACTGAAGTGGGTCCTAAATTAAAGTACGTGACTGTACGCTGAAGTATCATCACTTTTATTGCACGTCGTCTAATTGTGGCGTGCGTAAATATGTCAAAGTGACCTAGTTTGTAATCTAGTAACAAATGAATAACTTGACGCAAATCTTGAACATACTGTAAACAGACCGAAGCATATGAAATCATTAATTTGACTATATGTATAATATATGTATATACCAGTTGTAGTAAACTACATATGAATTATAAGTCTGTACTAATATTTATTATGCCCGATTACAATCGTAACAAATTTACATAGGTACAGTTTTTTTTACGTTAGCTAATTTGAGATTTGTGCTCCAGAGAACTTTTTACTTGAAGTTAGTTATTCAATTATTTTTCGCCATTTTGTAAATTGCCTATCAAATGCCAAAATACCATTGAATTATGGGCAAATAACTTATTCGATAAGCAATATCCTTTCTTCTGAGTAAGTACCTATCTTATTCCAATAGTTTAGTTTAACATAGTCTTCCAATATTAACCAATGTTTCCTAATAAAATGGAAAATCTGGCGAATGCAATAATATACTCGTATTTAAGCAAAGTTTCCATTCCAATCCTTAGCCAATAGAAACCTATGAACATAATAACCTATGTACAATACAAGGTTTCATTGATACATTAAATTTATATAAGCAGCGATGTCTCGATTAATCCACTCCAGCTGTGACAGTACGCAAGGCACAGTGTTGCAGAGAGACTGCGAATAATATAGTGTTTCAAAAGGGAATAGTCTTTATTTACGTTTCTGTGAAAAGAGAATGCAATCTCGACGCTAATTTTACTTAAATTATTTAAGAGCGTTTTCCAAAGAAAAAGTCCACATGTACATTTCGGGTTTTTCTTACTCAGAATCGTTTACCCTATAGATTCTCACACAAGAAAAAAATGTGTTCCAGATTTTACTATGAATTTCCATTCCTATTCGTCACGTTCCTTACATACCTATATGAAAAAAAGGAACGAACTGTCTGGAATTGTGGAAAAATGATCATGTGAATTTTTTTTTGGCGATCGCTCTTAAACTACATCTACAGTTTAAACGCGTCGGTTGTTGATTTACAGACAGCACGATCAAATAGTTTACATGCATTGCGACATTGCAATGAATTGCGTGATTGAAGCAGTCCAGAAATGTACCGCTTGCTTCTCATTCCGCACAGATGGTAAAAGTCCATCGAGGGAACGGGCGAAGATCTTAGGAATCATGTTATAGGCGATGCGGCTAGCAACCCATCACCATTTTGATTCACTTATCCACACAATCATGCTAAACGTTGCTATTAGGTATTGTTACCTTAGGCTCTGTCTTCCCAAGGGATAAATACGTGATGTATGTGTGTGGTCGTAATAAGCCGGCTTTATATTTGTAGCGAGCGCCCATGCAAACTATTTGAGCGGAAGCACCGTAAACACCTATGTAATATTCAAATTTACATCTTAGTCGTGTCGATAGAATTGCACGAAAGCTACGATATAAGAATTATTAAATGTCTATTCAAGTCGGCTATCAATCTGTTCATTAATATCTACCTAGAGTTCATTTACAAGTGCGGTTGTCCGCCGTTCCTACGTTACCTTACTGTATCTACTGCTGAGGCAGCATGTGTTTCCATTCGGCCTCGAACTTGGAGTGCGCGGTGCTGCAAGCAGACTTCGAAGCTTCCACTACGCTCAGTGGGAACGGCTCGCTCTGTGAAATTACAAAAAATATTAGAATGAGCACACAATAGTTCAAAACATCTGGGTAAATTACAGACTTTATTATTATTATTATTTTATTTACCATCAAATGAATCAAGAATTTACACTTATTGTTTTTTTATGTATTCTTTTACGGTTTTACCGTTAGAAATTTAATTTCTAAACGTGAAAATTAGAACAGAAAAATCCAAAAAGTAAAGCTATGGCCGGGAAACGAACCCGGATCCTCGTCATTCCGTGACGCGTGTTTTACCCCTGCACCACCCATAGCAATTTTTTTTAATATACTTTTATTTTACTAAATCTTTTCGTTCCATTTTTAAGAAAAGCACTATACTTGCTTCGACCGTAATAGCCATCCTGGATTCGTACTTACATACATACATACCGTCACGCCTCTTTCCCACAGGGGTAGGCAGAGACTACTTTATTCCACTTGCTACGATCCTGACATATTTCTTTCGCTTCATCCACAGTCATCAATCTCTTCATACATGCTCGTCGATTTCGGGTACTCCTGACCTGACCTTTTTCCAAAACGTCTCCTATTTGGTCTCGGAACGTCCGTCTAGGCCTTCCCCTCCCAACGCAACCATTCGTACTCCCCATATAGATCTGTTTAGTTAGTCTACTTTCATCCATCCGCTCTACATGCCCAAACCAACTAAGCATACTTTTTTCTATCCTAGTCACTATATCCTCTTTCACACCAGCACGTTCCCTTATCAGACTGTTCCTTATTCTATCTTTCAGTGATACACCTTCCATACTTCTTAACGCTCTCATTTCTACTGCATTTATTCTACTTTCATGCTTCTTTTGCCATACCCAAGTCTCGCTACCGTACATTAATGTTGGAACAAGCACCCCTCTGTGAACAGCCAGACGCGCCTTCTTCGACACCTTCTCACTGCTCACAAAGGCGCGCAGCGCCCCATTTACCATGTTTCCTGCATTCACTCTTCTTTCAATATCACTTTCACACTTCCCGTCTTTCGTAAACGCCGAACCCAGATATACAAACTCTTTTACCTGTTCGACTTTCTTACCCGCAATCACAATCTCACATTCAGTCATACTATCGTCTTTTTCAAACACCATAACTTTCGTCTTGCTTACATGTTAATGTACATGGTAATGTAATTCATACCTTTCGTTTCCAATGCACCACATAAAATGTTAGTCATCATCTGCAACTCCTCCTCCGACGATGCCAACAACACTTGGTCGTCGGCGTATAGGAGGCATTTGATGGTTAACCCACTCATTCTTAGTCCACAGTCATTCCCTTTCAAATCACTCAGGCATGTATCCATGAATGGGTTGAACAGCCACGGTGACGCAACACATCCTTGTCTAACACCTTTCTCAATGCTAAACCATTCAGTGTACGCCCCGTTTATCCTCACACAAGCACTAGAATCCTCATAGAGAGATTTTAGTGCTCGTATCAGATTACTGTTCACCCCATGCATGGATAATGCTGACCACAACTCATTCCTCATCACTCTGTCATAAGCCTTCTCCAAGTCCACGAATAAACAGTATATTTTCTGGCCCTTGGCCATATACTTTTCGGTTATACACCGCAAGGAGAAGACTTGATCCGTGCATCCCATTCCCTTTCTAAAACCCGCTTGTACATCCCATATTTTCTCATCGGTCTCTTTCATAACTCTTTCAATCAGTACCTTTGCATACAGTTTGCCGACGACGGCTTATTCCGCGGTAGTTTTTGCAGTCCAGTTGTGACCCCTTTCCTTTGTACAGCGGCACAATCACGGCCTTGCACCAATCCTCCGGTACCCGACCGTTCGTCCAACACAAGTTGAAAAGGTGGCACAACTGACTGGCTACCACGCCTTCACCGGCTCTCAGCATTTCGACCGACACTCTATCATATCCCGCAGACTTTCCTAACTTCATTATTTTCATGGCGTTCACAATTTCATCCATGCCTATCTCATTTTCCTGACTACTTTCATTCATCTCTCCGGCATGAGCCGGTACGTGCCCTGATTCTTCTGCTCTTTCAAACAAGCTTTCAAAATATTCCTTCCATCTTTTTAACACACATTCTTCTCCTTTTATAACACTTCCATTAAGGCTTCTGATTTTACTCAGCTCCGAGGCAGTGTTTTTGCCCCGGGCTGTCTTTATAGACTTCCAGAACATTTTAATATTTGTCCGGAAGTCATCAGAAAGTCTCCTATCAAAATTATCTTTACGTTCTTCCCTCTTTCTGTCACAAGTCTGTTTTACTAATCCTTTCACTCTTTTGTATTCATCTTTCGCTTTACATACATCTTCATCCGTCACCTTTTGCATTCTTCGATTAGCTTTTTTCGCTAACCAATCCAACCATGCCTTCTTCTTTTCTCGTACCACCTGTTGTACTTCACCATCCATCCATACGTTCCTTTTCTTTCTCCCTTTTCCCCTTTTGCACACCCCACACACCTCAGTAGCAACATTCACAACTCCTTCCTTAAATGCCGTCCACACTTTTTCTATCTCACATACTTCATCTAAGTTGCAAAGTCGATCCTTTAACACATCCTGGTACTTTTCTCTTACATTCTCGTCTTGCAGATTCTCCACTTTTATTCGCTCAAGGACACTAGTGGTTTCTTTGACCCGGTGCCGCCATCGTTTAAACAGACCACTAATACGGCATATCACCAGGTGGTGGTCTGTGTGGATGCCGACTCCGCGGTATGCACGAGTGTCCCTGACTTTATTTCTCAATCTTTCATCCACTATCACAAAATCAATCATACTCTTCGCACTTCCTTCCTCCCTCGTGTACATATGGATCTTTTTGTGTGCAAACATTGTGTTTGTCACGCAAAGATTCCACTCCAAACACACCTCAAGCACACTTTTCCCGTTTTCATTCACTCGTTCATCACCAAACGCACCAAGAACTCTTTCATATCCGTCGCGCTTTTTACCTACCCATCCGTTAAAATCACCTAGCATGATGATCCTCTCATTCTCTTTGCATTTACTCGTAATATCTCTCACACTATCCCAGAACTCTTCCCGTTCAGCTTTGTCTTTTATAGACCCACTCGATCCCACATCCGTCGGTGCATATACACCGAGAATGAAGATACGAGTGAGTCCAACTTTCAGCCTCACCCACACAAGCCTGGGACTCACACACTCAGCCACTCTTGCGGAAAGTATGACACCAACTCCCTGGCGGCCTTTATTGGCGCCAGACCAATATGCCACATAGGTTCCATGTTTGGTGGTGTCACATCCTTTCCGCTTGGTTTCATTCACACACAAAACATCAATATGCCTAGCATCCATTCGTACTTGCCCAGGATAAAAAAGCCGTAAACCCGTACTTGTCCAGGATGGCTTAGTTACTGGTCTCTGTAGTAGGTAATGTAGTATTACGCACTGGTGTGGGGGGACTTTAAACCGGGTACTGACCGTGAGGCTGCAGAAGGCGCGCTCGACGGCGGCGATGAACCGCTCGAGCTCCGCGCCGCTGGCCAGCACGAGCGCCAGCCCCGACCCGCGCTCGCGCGCCTCGCACACGCTCCACTCCTGCGCAGCACAAACAAACAGTTCTTACCATCCGTCTCACTTTAACACCAGTGGATAGAGCTGAAGACCTTGTAAAGTTTATTGGATAAAAGCTTTGTGTCTTAATAAAAAGTTATATGATTATTCTGAAAAAGTAAATAGGGGAAAGCATTTTTAGCCAAGCTAAAACACCGACCCTTCAATTTATGTAATGTGTTTCCGCCGAAAGCTGGTTTTATTGATAGTATTTAAGTTTATTTGGGTGGACCACCTATTTCTTGGTAATATTCTGTCCCATCAGCAAGGGGACAAAAGTAATACAGTTTGTTAGAAGAAATGTTGTGTCTCATTATACTAACATGCTTAATAGATGACCAATTATGGAAGAGGCAGAGGCAAAAATACATTTTTGGCTAATTTTAAACTTGTGAACTTATGTATTGAAGTGTGAGCGAGGAGAACGTAACCATAGCAACGAGTGACAAGAAAAAGTTGATTCACCTATTTCGAATAATTAAGATGCATGGACGCACGTTGACGACTGTTGGGTATCCAGCGGGGCGGCGAGGGGCGCGGCGCGGTGAGGTGGGGCGCGCGCCGGGCGGGGTTAGCTCCCGTGCGTCAGGAAGAGTTGGCGTTAACATAATGTTTCTTCAGAATCTTACCAAACAGCACCAATTCTCGTCCGTGTCCGGTATCTTGAACGCGGTCAAATTCTTGATCGAGCCGCAAGCAAGTATCTCGACGTCCGATCGCATCTCTTCCATGTATTCTATAAAGATAAATGACGTCCATAAAACCACACAAAATCGATTACCAAACTTCATCTCAAAGTTTCCAAAGATTCAATACGAATGAAGGAGAATGAAGGGATAATAATGAATGCAGTTGCAAAAAGGCGGACGGAGCACGACGTGTTCTTGATATTTGAGTTTATTTTTGTATTTATTTATAAACTAGCTGCTGCCCGCGACTTCGTTCGTGCAAACTTATATATAGCCAATAACACTTACAAATGATGTGGCTCATATACAGTACCTCTGAGCAGCGCGTCCGAGCCGCGGTCCCGCAGGTAGGCGGCGGCGCCGGGCACGAAGCTGAGGTCGAGCGTGTCGCGCACGCTCACCACCTCGCGCGGCGTCACGAGCACGGTGCACGCGGCCGGCGCGCCGCCGCGCTCCGACAGACTCGCGCCGTCCTTCTCTTCCAAAGCCTAGGGACAACGAAAGAGAGAGAAGGTAGCTACATCAAAAATTTTGTGCCCTTGAATAAATATAATAGCGGCTACAGACTCATGCGATAAGTCTTGCCAAGAAATTACGCGAGAACCGAAAATAAAATAAATAAATAAATAAATATCTTGGGACAAATTACACCAATTGACCCAGCCCCAAACTAAGCAAAGCTTGTACTATGGGTACCAGGCAACGGATAAACATACTTATATAATGTAGATAAATACATACTTAAATACATACAACATCCATGACTCGGGCATTCATCATACAACTGTCTGCCCCTACCGGGATACGAACCCAGGACCTCTAGCTTCATAGTCAGGGTCACTAACCACTGGGCTATCCGGTCGTCAAAGGCATCTATACTCAAGCGACCTTCTCATTCGCATTCTCGATTGCTATCCGGAATGGATGACAGTACCGTATCAATGCCGCGGTCCCATTGAGACCGAACAAGAATGTGATACCGTTCTCTTTTCTCGCCCGAGAAACCCTTTGAAGCGGGCAAAAATACCGACACCGATCGGAGAACAGGCGAGCGCGAGAACTAGACGGCGAGAAAGCGATCACATTCACGCTTCTCGGGTGTTCTCGGCGTGAGTTTGCAGGCGCTATAAGAGGGGAGTGTCGGGTGTCGGGTGGGTACCTGCGCGGCGTGCAGCAGCAGCGACTGCAGCCAGCTGGAGGCGGCGTGGTCGTCGGGCGCGGCCAGCAGCAGGCGCGCGCCGGAGCCGAGCGCGATCTCGAAGCAGTGCGGCCGCCGCGAGCCGTCCACGTGCCTGCGCACGCCCACCACCGACTTCAGCGCGATGGCGTTCGGCAAAGGAGTCGTGCCGTCCGGCGAATGCGGGCCCCATTGGAGAACGCCAGCCCTGCATCAAATTAACTTCGAAATTAATTAACATTTTTTTTTTCTGTTTTGGTTGTTATATGTGGTGTTCAATAAAGAGTTATTGTATTGTATTGTAACTTTGAATACATACATAAATCACGTCTTTATCCCTTACGGGGTAAACAAAGCATAGGGTAACGATGCCCATAAACCATGCTAAGCGTAATAATTGTAGGCGTAAAAGTGGAACGTGGAATCAAAATAGTGATGGGTTGCTAGCCGCGTCGCCTACAACGCAACATGATTCCTACGATTTTCGCCATTACCAAGAATAAGTACAAAACAGTATTTGTAAAATATCTGATCACGCTCTTAAATGATGACGGAGTAAGAAGCACACCACTGTCTAGTAGTGAAAGGTGGTTTACCGCAGCAGGAAGTAGCAGGGCTCGAAGCGGCGGCTGCGGTCGGTGCGGCACATGAGGTAGCCCTCCAGCGGCGGCGCGAAGGCCCCCGGGGCCTCCATCAGCCTGTCCCCGGCGTCTCCGGAGCACGCGCGACCGTAGTACAAAATTTCGTCCAGCTGATGAAAAAAAACTGAGATGAGTGCAAAAAAAATACAGTTTCGGTTAAGTTAAGAGGCTCATGTGGGTCTACATGAGCCTCTTCTACCTTAGCTCTACCTTAAATCTACCTTATCTCAAAATAAACGTTTTATATTACTCTTACTCTTACAATCCCCATCTTTACGGTAGGTAGTATATTGTAAATCTATGGGGCTGCCACTCCCAAAAATATATCTCGTTTTTTTTTCTACATCACAAAAAAAGGAAATTTTACAGGAAATCGCTTTTTAAAAATGAATAACTGTTACCTATGGAACCATAACAATCTATTCTGCTGTTACATATTTTAAAAAGTATTCTTCTAATGCTGAAAAAAAAACACTGATACACTTATTACTTAGTAACCCAAATAATAATCATACTTTAATAATAACACATAGAAATATGATATCACGCTCGACTTTCATTTTGAGAAACTGAACTCACTTTTATCGCTGTCCAAGGTGTCTTTAATTATAATCCGTAGTTATCAATTGTAAATGTCAATGAATTTAAAACTGTCTTTGGTGAGTAAAGAGCAGGCCGTTTACCTGCTTGATAACATCCCAGAAAGGCCAATAACTAAGTACACGTAGGTTATCGCGTATTATTGTAATTGATACAATACGCGTATTATTCTAATTATGCCATTGAAAAACATAATAATAGGTATTTCTTGAATAGGCATTTTCTAGTGGAAATGTTTGTACGTCATTTCATATCCGTTGAATGTTTAAGTGTACACAGTAAATAAGTTTTATCCGATTTCATTTACTTTTTAAAGCAGTTAGGGCATAGTTATGACGTTAGCCTGTCTATACTGCTTTAAAAAAAAAAAAGACCTTTCTTCCCATTGTCAATAATAGAAAACTAGATTCAATATTCATTTCATCCCGTAAAATTGCGTTGTTCCCACGGGATAGAGATAAACGAATTCTTTACTAACCTTATCGTGATGCCGTTGCCTAGCAACAGCAGCAGCTAGCTGCTTACAGCTCAACGGTATAATGGCTGGAGGCCGTTGAACCCGCAGCGGCGACGTCCGCGCGCTCCACTCCAGAGAACTGACGAGCCGGGCTCCGAGGGACGCCTCGCCTGTCACCACGGAACAGGCTATGTTGCCTGATACGTCGATGACCTGCACATATTGAGCTTCTGGGCCCACCTGGCAATACAAATGATTGAAATTAGTATCACAATATGAAACTGAACTAGCTTTTAGGTACAGTCGAGGGCATAAATGATACAGCCATTATGTCAAATGTATGTGTCACCGACCTTATTATTTGTGTCAAAGGGGTGTAACGATGTTTTTGACGTTTTGGTAACTTACATATATTTATGCCCTTGACTGTACCCGCGGCTTCGCTTTCTGAAGCATCAGATCTGGTGGTCGAAATAGCGGGATTTTACTTAATATTTTAAGTACTAAAATGTCTTTGGCTTCTAGATACGCGTTGCCACATTATGGAATTTCTCCCCGTTTAGTGGTTATCCACGATTTTCGAAATCCCCCATTTTCGAATTTACCCCAATGCACCTTTATACTAATTTTACAAAAAAAGTAACATGTTAATATTATGCAAGTAATACAAAGCACTTTAGATTCAGAGTGACATATGGGTATTTCCTGAATGTTAAGTACCTATATTACTGCTATGCCTAATATGTTCGACTACATATTTGAAATAGTATTTAAAACATAATGAATAGTACAATACCTTGTTTGGTAAATTGAACTCTAATAAACATTGCCTGCTGATGCGTAAGCTTCATAATAGACCACTAAGTATGTCACACACTTACATAATTATATCGTATGCATGTATAGTAACTAAAATCTAACCTACCTTAACCTTCTACAGTCAAGGGCAAAGATATATATGCAAGTAATGTGAAAGAAAATAAGTAATCATATAAAGTTAAAAAGATATATACTCATTCAAATGGGAATTAATATGCAAACTACACTGGCAACATAAATATGTACCTGGCAAGTCCAAAAACTTGTATACAATCAAAATTCCATTATTAGTATCCTGCAAATAATGCAAAATATTATAGTCATACTTATGTAATTAAATATAGATTCAGTAATTGCCACAAAAATATGTATACAAAATGTAATCTGCGAATATCAACTTTACGGCCTAGTCACACGAAACAAATTTGTAAAGTATGTTTTGACAATTCACGAAAACAGTACAGACTTGTCATTGCATATGTTTGTCGCATGTTTTGACCTGTCACCACGACGTTATCAATCGGCATGTTTAATAGATTTTACAGATTCAGATTTCGTTGATTTTGATTGAAGATGAAAACGCTAGGTAAATTCAGGGACAACTCAAGAAGGCTTGTGTTATGGGTATCTACTAGTTACGAGTAGATGACGATATACATACCCATATAAATAAATACATACTTAAATATATAGAACATAGAATGTACGTATGTATGTAGGTATGTGTGAATGTATGTATGTATAAGAAAAACATAGAATGTACCAGTTGCTTCTCGTCCCGCGTAGATGGTAAAAGTCCATCGAGGGAATGGGCGAAATTCTTTGGAATCATGTTATAGGCGATGCGGCTAGCAACCCATCACTATTTTGATTAATTTTTCCACCTACACGCCTACAATCATGCTAAACGTGGCCTTAAGGTTTTGTTTCCTCAGGCTCTGTCTACCCCGTAAGGGATAAAGACGTGATATATGTATATCGTATGTATGTATGTATGTAGAACATCCATGACCCAAGCACAAATATTCAAGTTGATCACACAAACATTACCCTGGCCGGGTCTCGACCCCGGGACCTTCGACTCAGAAAGCGGTTGCTTCACCACTGAGCCATCCGTGTCGTCAATATCAAATCATACAGTAATTGGCGATTTACGCTATTTTCAATTTTTTTTTTACTTCATCACCATCATCATCATCATCATTTCAGCCATTACAAGTCCACTTTTTTACTTAATAAAAGGCAAAGTATACTTAAAATAACTGTATAATAAAGAAAACCACTCCTTAAACTTAAGACAAAGTGATTAGAGAGTAATATTTTCTATAGTACGTTATTATTAACATGTTTAATATTTCTTACCGTGATGCCTAATTCGTCAGCAGAGCTATATCAAGCACGGATATACCTTCCTCGCATAAGGCAACAATCCTATGTTTTAAATGATCGCTTAAACGATACATTTTCTCCTTCAAAATTAATGAAAAGCCGCCAGATAAACCATAAGAAACGGTAAGTCAAATGGAATTAAAAAATCCAAAAGTGACACATGACACATGCACATACATATGCACAAATCACGTCTTTATCCCTTACGGGGTAGACAGAGTCTATGGTAACAGGTACCTACAACCTACAGGCCACATTTAGCAAGATTGTGGGCACATGACATGATTTAAAATAAATAGAGTAATGATCAGTTAAAGAGTTTGGAATAGCAGTTGTTGTATACGACTTGAAGCTTCAAGTGGTTGGCTGATTACATTAAGATTACAGAGTTCGATGTTACGCAAATACGTTCATAAGCTCCTGACAATAGAGTTGTGTTAATAGAATTTTGGATTGTTTACATATTTTTGGTTATCATATTAGATACATAATTAATGGTTAAATAGTGTATACATATTTTTGAACTTTACGGTGTTTCTAAGTTTATGGCCTAATACATGAGGACATAATATTGCAAATGTTGTATACATAGTTATCTCTCAAATCATGTATACTAATTTATGTACTTTTGTATGTTGCCAAATTTATGACCATTTAGATGACCATGCTTTTTGACACTCAGTGGTGTTTACATATCTTTGCCCTTGACTGTACATGCCGTAACAGCTTGTTCTTCGTACATAACCAAGTTACATTACCAGCACTGGTAAAACCAACGTTGGATGATTAATTTTGATTAATTTTGGTTTAGGTGCGGCGGGGTGGCCATTGGGCACACCTAAGCCGCGAACATGTTTGTTTTACTTTAGAAATAGTCTTTATTTTACCTTAGAATGTCCTAGTTACGTAATTTGGTTATGTACGAAGAACAAGGGGCCGTAACTAGGGTCAGTTATCAATCTAGCATAGCGCAAATGAGGATCAGTACTAATAATGTTGCGCGATTTATTATTATTTATGGTCTTTAGAAGAGCAACCGCAAAGGGGTCTGTGGTAGGAGTGTTGAGGGTCCATGGGACATGTTTGAATGTTTGTAAGTCCAATTTTGAAAGAGATTCATGTCTCTTGTACATAAATACATACATCTTTACATACATAAATCATATTAGCATCATTGTGGGCGTATAGGTGGAAAGGTGAATCAAAATAGCGATGGATTGCTAGCGCATCGCCTATAAAATCGATAGGGTTTCACCATCTGCGCGGGAAGAGAAGCAACTGGTACATTCTACGTTTTTCATTACTCCCAGATCAGTGTGGAAGAAATGAAATTTCTTGTTTAGTAAATAAATAGGGTGACAACACCAGTAATGGACAAGAACCCAAAGAGATAGTATTTATTTTATAACCATTTTATCTTCAAATTATAAATGAAGTGTCCAATACTGGTGGTTGTCAGCTTAAAGTGTCCAAACACTGGTGCCATTACCGTAAGGTCTTATTCGAATAACTTACAGCAATAGCGTCAAGTTCATTGTGCGGCAGACGGCAAAGGATGTCGTACTCGTTGCCGCCGAGAGTCAAACCCGCGACGTATAAAGCATAGTCCGTAATGAACACCAGAAGTGGGGTCCAAGAGCCATCCTCCATGTTGTAGGGAGACTGTACTTTCATCATCTGGAAGAAGTGATGAATGGACCTTAAGTAATTGTTGGCCATTCTAACTACTAAGTAGTTAGGCTATACAATTTTCAAAGTTACTAGAAATCAAAGAAAGTGGGTTATATTTGGATAAGTAAATGTAGAAAGCGGTTTAATGTTTATGGAAAGTAAAATGCTGAATAAAATTGTAATTTGATAATAAATGGAGTTTCATGCAAAATTATGTCTTTACCCAGTTTATTATTGCCATGGAAAGCAATTTCTTATACGTGCTGTTTTTTTTAATTATAAACATTACATGATTAAGTTGAGTAAGCATTTAATAATGCAATAGAGCTGTTTAGCATTAAACAAACCAATTAAATCAACTCACCCTGTTCAAAGTTTCATTGGGATATGAAAATATCTGCAGTCTCAGCTTCTCATTGCATTCAATGGCGACGTTATCTTCAAAGCTGTCAAAGTATGATGGTTCTTCGGCCGTGAGCAGTCGTACAGAGAGCCTTTTGTTCTCAATCATTTCTTTGTCTACAAGCCGTGACATTCGCGCCGCGGAAATGTGGAAAGTTTCCGACACATCCTCAAACGGATATATGATGGAAGGGAATCCTCTCTCCATACGTAACTTATTATGAAAGAATTTGTTATTCCGTATTTTCTGTTCCAGGTCCTTTCGTTGACACACATTTTTCAAGTATCGGTTGAGTAGTGCTGATTTGTCAGACTGAAGTTTTTGATTGGAGGGGCTGTCGAAAAATTCATCATTGAAATCTTCACCACCTTTAAGGGTAGAATTGTCAGTGTTAGAACAATTGTCGCTGTTCACTTGTGGTTGTTCATCATTCTCCTTTTGTACTGTTGTTGATGCTGATTTCCGATTGTACCTGTTCACATTTTGTCTCTTAGGAGAAGATAAATGCTTGGGAATACCATTCTTTTGTTCAGTTTCATCTTGTACATTCTTGTTAAAATGCCTCTTTGGTGTGGACGTTCTGCTAGAAGAGTCTGTTTCAGTCAACTTTGGATTCAATTCAACTTTGGTTGTGTTAGTTATTAGTTCTTTGACAGGTGTGCTTTCAGGAATAGGGACAAAAGTTTCTTTGGGAGCATCAAATGCAGTTTGGAATGTGTCATGGACATAGCTGTAAGAAACCCCTTTATGTTCATAAACAGTGCTTTCACAATTCACAACATATTTGTTTAATGGTGGGAATGCATCTGCCTTATTAGAAGTTTTCTTGTCAAATTGAGTTTTCATATTAAGTGTAAGTTTGTGACGTGGGGAACCCTCTTTTGGTGTCCTGTCTCCAGTGATGCTCTTTGTTGATGACACCATGTCCTTAGGCCCTGGTTCCAGTGGGGTTCCATTCAGATTAATCTCCACAAAGTCATCTTCATCATCAATTTGGAAACCCGAGTCTAAACTCTTAGATAGTTTCTTGTTCTGATTTACATCACAAGGCAAGGCTTCTACTACATTGGTCAACTCAATACTGTTTTCAGGCAAGCCTTTCTCTGGTGTAAAATTGAAAGTATTGTAAAAACTTTTCAGTGAATCAATAATATTGTTAGCATCTAACAGATTCAATACTTTCATATTTTGCTTCCTTTCTTCAACCACATTGGTAGTGATGTAGCGTTTCTTTTTCAAAACAGATTTAACTGTGTTTGGGCTTTGTGACACTTCTAAGGGTATCTTGGCTCGGTTGTGGGGCTGGTCTATATCAGCCTCTGAAAAGTATGTCTTCCTCATGAAGGCTACATGGGCATTGTTTTCAAATCCATCGCAGGAATATGATTTTTGAGCCTTGTCACACTTCCTATGTAATAGAGTAGCTTCTGTTTTATTAGAATGGGAGGAGGATGAGTCACTGGATGAAGTTTCTGAATCGCAGCTAAAATTAGAATCAGAGCTGTTTGAGTCACATCCATACAGTTTGCCTCTGGGTCTAACCTCATTATTATTGTCTTTGTCCTTGTTGTCATTTTCTTGAGTTTTATGGTTATAATTTTGGCAATACTCAAACACACCACTTCTGTCACTCTTGGAGTCTCCATAAGCCAAAAGATCAGACATAGTTTGCTGTGCAACATCTGCAGCATATTTAGGGGTTCTGTCGCCCGAGGCACACCATGAAAACCTATCAGTCATAATATTATTCTTTTGCCTAAATCTATCACAGTAAGAGCTGTCTGGTTCATAAGAGATAAAACCTCGTTCAATGTGAATATTGTCAGTTTTAGTATTATTCAAAATGTCTTCATGAAATGAAACTCGTTTCTTTTGAGAGCTAGCACCGTTTTGTGACTTCTTTCTACATTTTCTCCTATAGACAATATCTTCTGACAGAGATTTCTTTGGCTCATTGGGTCTAACGGCTGGTTTTTCTATGTTTTCAGAACATACCTTTTCACTTTCCAAAGCTTTCAACACCACATCTGGTAAATTTTCATACACAGGGGATTTCTTGTTAGCTTCCACAAGTAGCTCAGGAACCATGTCGTCAGATGCTGGCGCGTTCTGGTTGTCGATATCGCTACGAGTCATGACGCTGCTAGTGGTGCTTCTTATCATGTCCTGAGAGCAAGACGGCGCAGCATCGTAAAGGCTGTCACACGCCAATTCTTCGGCTCCCACCAAGCTGTGAGACATTAACGCCTGGCTGGTCACCTCTGAAGCTTCACTGTCCAAACACAAAACACCAGAATCACCAGGCGTATCGGCTAAACTACTCGTAGTACTCGACACCAAATGCAAATTGCCTTGTAAACACAGCTCTGTAGGCTTCCCCGCTCCGTCCTCCACGCTCTCCATCTTCACGTAATGTTGTGTATCTCCCCCGCCACTCAATGCCGCTGTCGCAACAACAGTGTCGTCAGTTCTGTGACGACGTTTGGTTTTATCGATCTCATTGCTCCTTAACTCCACAGCCTTGTCGACCGACATCGTCGATTCTGGTGTTTTGCTATAGATATAACAATGTTTTAATTTAGGAAACCTTTATAGCGCGGGTTTTCAGTCAATAATTGTACACATTCCGATTTTATGTGTAAAATTCGCGCAAAAAACCACACCAAACACATAATGACGAACACAACGCAGCCATTTTTATATTTTGACGTTTTAGTTTTTTTTATAATTTAATTTGACATTTTGTAGTGTTGGACCACTGAACTTTTTTTGGTTAACGGTTTTTACTATCATTAATTTTAAATTAATAAACACACTTGTATTAAACAAGAATCATATGCTTTTGTTTTATATCAGAAGGTAAAGTTAAACAAGATGAATCAGATAATTTACAAATAAGAAAAACTCAAGAAGTTTTTTTTTGTCTAGGGTAACACAGACAAAAACTGTCATAAATTTAAAAATGCGCTGCTTCAGCTGCTTGTTTTTGTAGGTTAGAGGTGATCAAGAAGTTGTTGAATTTCTAGTTTTACATATGTAATTCTATTAATAACGGCTATGGAGGGATTGCAAAGGACTCTTTTACTTGCATTAATTGCGAGTTTGTGTGTACATACTTGTGAAAGTGCGAAAATAAACACACCAAGGGTGCTCTTGCCTTGGTTTGAAAATTTGACTGTAAATTTCACGTTTGAGATCATAGAAGGTGGCTGTTATACATGGTAAGTCATTGTAGAATTCATCTTTAGCGATGATTTATGAAGGTTAGTTAAACAATAGTTTTCTTATAGGAGTTTATCTCGCGATGACATCATCGACTTGGAGCCGATATATGAAGACTCCTGGGGGCATTGTTCGCGCTCCGCAAAGGTTTCCGTGTCCAAAACATGCGTACCGCCTGGCTCCGTGATTATTCTTGCCGAAGAAGTGAACAGCGGCGAAGTAAGTGCTCTCTGTTTATTATGGCGGGAAAACGCTTTTGTTGCTTTCATAACAAAACAGTTTCTGTTGTTTTTTATTTTCACATCAATTTAATGAATCGAATCGTAGTATCAAATTGTTCTAGCCTACAGGATATCATTTATTCTTCACACAATGCTAAGTAACTAAATGAAGAAAGTTTGTTTAATAGGATACAAAATGGAATTAAAACAAATTAAAAACTAAAAAAAACAACTAAAAGTAACTAAATTAATGTTCATTACAGATACTTCGTGGTGATGTTAGCATTGATAAAATTAGTACACTCAAAGTGATCAGTACAACATGGAAATTGTATTTAGAAGAGGCTCCAGAAGCTTTTGAAGTTGTTGCTTATGATCTACAAGGTAAGCAATAGTAAATATGTAAATGACATTGTAAAAGCGACTTATCAAGGCTGTTAATGTTTGAGTTAATTGAGCTGAGCTTTGTTAATAATATATCTACACATTTATTTGTGTTTTTGAAAGCCCAAGATGTAATTTCCATTTTTTTGTTCCAGGCAATAAGTTCTCAACACTAGAAGGTGTGACTTTCACATGGAGTATTGCCAACCTTGGTAGTAATATTGGAGAGGACCCACTAGTAACGTAAGCAATACAAACTGAACCAAATATCAAAGGGTTGTTTCTTAAAGGGCTTAGGCCTCTTGTTTTATCAGTCAGCTTCATAAATGGAATTATTATATTTTTTGTTTGTTATTATTATAATTTCTGTTTCATTCACAAAACCTGTCTGTGTAGATCTGTAGCCAACCTCCCATGTGACGAATGGTTGCTTTAGAATTCCTAAATATTGTAATGCACCTTAATATTTTTTATATCTTAAGATACTCATAATAATTGGCGAATTTATTCTACTGAGTATGACAATACAATTGGTGATGTCATAAAACTCTTTGCAGAAGGACAGAGTTTTAATTGCGTTAACCCTCTGCCTCCCAAAGCTTTTAACACATTCACTGTCACCAATGCATATACGCGTTTTTGTGACTTTCGCCCAGTGCCGCTGTCATAATTTTACGGGCATTTGAACGCACATGTGCGTTGGTGGCACCTGAAAAAGTCTGAGGTTTGGTAGCTGGCAGCAAATGTGTTATGGTGTATTAAAAAAAAAATGATAAAAAAATCCATAAAAATATGTATTCAGTCTAAAAGTGAGTGGAAAACTTTCGACGAAAATTCAAAACACGGTGTGTTCCGGTGTGGAGAGTAAGACAGCTGGTGAAACTACTGGCACAAGAGGTATTCCTAGCCCTCCTGACCCACTTGCTTGTTTGGCTTCCTTGTCAAATAAAGAAAATTAAGTTGATTGACTCTTTGTCTGCTCTCTTTTTATTCATTTGTTTGGAGTTCAATCACTAAATATGTTTTCTAGGCTAGTAAGATGGCGCGACACAGACTATGAAGCTCCCCGCAGTACAGCTGAGCTGGAAAGTCTTGGTGCCCGTTCATACTCTGTGCTGCTCTATGGTCAGGCAATGGGAGAATGCCTCGTTACTGTCTGCCTAAAGACTATTTGCACGGACTTCAAGCTGAATGTAGTGGCTAGCGTGGTTCTTACGCCTGCCACGGCGACCATAGCTCCGGGGGACACTCTGCGTTATAAGTATGTCTTAAATTTGTATGCTCTTTGTCTAACACAGGCAATACCACATCACCATTGATTGATGATTGATTACATCATCATTTCCGTTTTGTTTATTTCTACATAATCCTTACTAAATATTATAATAATGCGAAAGTAACTCAGTTTGTCTGTCTGTCTGTTACACTTTCACGCCTAAACCCCTGAACCGATTGTAATGTAATTTGGTATAGAGATAATTTGAGTTCCGGGGAAGGACATAGAATAGTTTTTATCCCGGAAAATCTCATAGTTCCCGCGTGATAGCGATAATCGAATTCTGCGGGGACGGATTTGCGGGCAACAGCTAGTATTTGACAAACTTTTCCAGAGTCGTGAGAGCGCGCGCCGGTCGCCTCACCGTCCAAGACATCGCAGACACCCTTTACTACATGAAAGTGCCTTCCACCGACGTCGCCCGCCTAGAAGACACAATAAGTCTCGTGAGAGGAACCGAAATAGGCACAACCAACATCCACCTTATGTCCGGAGCTACAGAAGTCGCTACAGCTATCCTGACAGTCGCGGAACCTCATAGCATAAGAGTCTCTATACGGCCTGCGAGTTTGGTGATACAATCTGAATCGTTCGTAATACACACTCTTGTGTTGGATGTGAACGGGCATCCGTTGACAGCGGGTGATGAGATGCTGGTGAGACTGACTGTGGAGGGTGAAGCTAATGTCGATTTGGTGCGGTCTACTGAGAACGGGACCATTACGGATGCAATTGCACAGAACGCGGGCCATTTTACTGTGACTGCGAGGCTGTATTCCATTGCTGGAAGGACCATTTCTAAGAGGGTATGATTTTTTTCTTTTTATGAAATATTATTGCCAGCCCTTGATAGACAGAATACCACGCTGTCTTCTGGACGAACGGAAGGAGTAGCGAGTACGTGGTGATCGCGATGTGAACATGTTTTGAAAATGAAATGAAAATGAAAAATATTTTATTTCAGTAACTTAAATTAGAACAGCAGTATCTGTGCTGGCGCCTCTTTTTGAGTATACGAGATACTCGTGCTAAGAGAACACCGCTCTTCCACGTATTGTATCTTACGATTTAAATAAAAGGTCTTATTGCCCACTAAAGCCTTGGTTAACATGGCATGTTTACTTAATGTTTAAATGTTTAAAATTTAACTATGGCTGTTCTTATGAATTGGTTATTCTCCAGGTTGAAGGTACGGCGTCGGCATTTGCCGTGGAACCCTTGGCTGTGGTGCCTCCAGAACTTTATGTGGCGTGGACAGATAGTATTCAGTAAGTAACAGTTTTTTAGTTTCTATCCCTTGATCATTATTATAATGTGTTCTAATATTTTGAGACATCATTTCGACAGTATAATGTCTCCAAAGTCATTTGGTAAACCTTTTGTTATGCATTAGCTTTTTGAAAATGTTGATTAACCTATACAATCGCAACATATAAGCTACTCGATTCGTTTTTTTAATTACTATATAATTATGGTTTGCCAAATGATGACTTTGTGAATTGCTAAAAATGGTGGATGTTAAAATTATTGGATCACTAATACAAAAATTGCAGGCTCAATACAAAAACGGAAGTTAAGTTGCAGTTATCTTAAGTTGTCAGTTTTCTAAATTGACGTCTCTTTCTGTTTCGTAGTAATAAATAGAGAAGACACTTAAGAAAACCGGAACTTTACAGTGTGGTGAAACAGGCCCTTAGGCACTCTGTTCGTACAGAACCATAAATATATAATACAGTTTATTTTGACGTTTAGAAAGCGTCGCACCAATAGCAATATGAAACTTATTTTTTCTAGAGACATTACACTGGAGCACCGCGGAGGCGGCGACGAGCCGGTCCTGTGGTCGGAGATAGAAACAACGGCGACTAGTGCTTTCTCACTCACACGTAAAGGCGTCGTCACCATTCGAGGCACCGGCGAGCTCGATGTGCGCGTGCAGCTGGAGAAGTATTCTCATGTGCGCGCCTTTGGCAAGTGAGTATAATGTAGTAAGTTAGTACAAATTATTAACGTCGGGCAAGTATACATAAAAGAAAAGAAGATGGAAGGAGGTTTATTGTGTTTTGTCAGTATTGCAACACTTGTGTATTTATCAGGAGAAAGCTGAAGAATCAAGGGAAATAATACTTTTAATTTACACTAAGCTGTGTGTTGTTTCTTTTAATGGGTAAGATGTTAGAATGAAACAATAATAAGTGATGGTCGCTCGCTCTCAGACGCTTGTGTAAACGTCGCCATAAAACTGTCGTAATATTACATTCTTCACCAACTCGACAATTGGCATTGTTCATTTTTTTTAGTATGCTCCAATTCGAAAACCATTTCGAGGAAAACCATCAATTATCCGATTTATCTTGTCCGATTTCAAAAATACTTTATGATTGCAGATATTTTTATAAAAGTACTTTGAACCTTTGTTTGACCGAACGACCGGGTTTTTAGACAGAATCCAGCATCGAATGTTTGCCACAAAATTGAAAAAAAAAGTTTGGCTACGGCAACTGTCACGTGTCACTGTCAAATCTACAAAACCATAGACAAAGCCGTTTTTTTTATAGCCAGCCGAACGAAGGCGATTGGGATTCTGTCTAAATTCACGAATTATCAAACAGCGAAAAAATATATATTATTAATTAACAAAGCTACGTAAAAGCATAATATTCAAATTAGTTGCTTGAAATAGTCCATTTTATCAAATAAAGGTGTTAAAAGCACAGCTTAAAAAAAATGAACAATGCCAATTCTCGGTGACCATTGTCAATTCGAAATGCAACGCGTAGTCAATATGAAGCCAATCGGCGTAGATTCCCGTCGAGTTTGTAACAAAAGAGGCCTGCTGTCCAACTTTCTGATGTATTTGTGACGTTTGCTTTGTTACACAGGGTGTTGTCGGCTTCCCCGGAGCTGATACAAGTGTCGAGCTCGGGCCACGCGCGCGTAGGCAAGCCGCATCAACTGCACATCGCGTTAACCGCCACGCATCCAACTACTGGAGAATATTATAACTTCCATAAGTGAGTATCTGATTGGGATGGATTAGATGATCTATTATCGTGTAATCCACGCATATCGCGATCCATATCACGAAATATTGATGCGTATCGCAGCGAATCCGGTTGTTTTGAAATCCGCGATCCTATATTTACATACTGCCCCTAAATAATTTTTGCTTTAGGGCCGCGACACTGACTAAAACGCGTTTATGGCCCGTATAAAAAAAGGTTGTGTACCACTGGTCTAAGCCATCCCAATTTAATGAGAATGCTGTAAGCGAAATCAATAATTAAATTTTCGGTTCTAGTATGCCATTGGGAACACAATTGCATTTATCGTTTTTTTTTCTGTTCATTTGCTTAGATCATTCTAGAAGTAGTAGGGTAGAAAGATATGTATGCGCTAAACGTCCGCGCGTTACTACATGGCTTCAATACAGTTCCAATGTCATTATTTTCCATTAATTCCATCCATTGATGACTTTTGTCGACCATCAATCGGAAACAATACACTTCTGTTCAACCATAGTCCACACAATGCTAAGGCTAAGTATTTTCTAATGCACGCCATTCCTTCCGATCTTGTGCCTCTCGCATCCAATTTCTCCCAGCCACATTGACACGGTCAAGGTTATGAATAACGCCCATGCGAGAGTATCTTAAAGTATTACAAGGATTCAATGTTTGTGTTAATTTACAGGTGTAACTGCGCGTCCTTCTCAGTGTCCTTACTTGAAGGTCCGGAGCCGCAAAATGTCACTGCCGCTCCGTGGGTGCAGCCTATAGGTAAGTTTATCTTTTGTTTTCTCATTGGAGTCACACTACTGTTTAAAAACAATTATGACTATTAAAAAATTCTCATGCCTGGCAACATTTTCATTTGTCTAACCCGTTCGGTTGATTTTGACGTCTACAGATTTTAATTTTTATACAGCGCTAGCTTGTCTTCGCGCTCTAGGTAAACTATAGATATTGTTATGTTTATGTACCGAATGTCTAGGCCGAGTACTCTATGTGTATTAAACGCAGCGCCGGCAGCTTGACTGACTAAAGTGGCGAGCCAGTAGTTTGGATCCCGATCCACCTACACCCGGGTACTCATCTCTGAGTTGTGCATTTCTAAAAAAAATGACACGGATATATGTCGTAATGAGAAGGAAGAACATAAAAAATGTATAAAAGATTCCGGACATCTTTTCTCTGCTACAGGGTTGGAAAGAGCTCGTGATTCTGAGTGGAAACAGCATATAATTCGTATATAGTAAAAAATCGAAGGGGAGGCATTTATTTTCAGAATTGCTCAGCTGTAACCGTAGCTGTTGTACGTTACAGTTACAGATCGCAGATGAGTGCCTGGCTTACTAGGTCGAGCACTATCTTGCCCGTACTCGGTACGTGCAATCTATGTTTACACGTCATTCATGAATGTGAAATGACATGTTTTGTTTCAGACGGCGCGTGCTGTGTGATAGAGTGCGCGTGGGGCGCGCGCGGCGTGTCGATGTTGCGTGTGTCGCGCGGCCGCGCGGGCGACACGGCGCGCGTGGCGGTGCGCGCCGCGCCGCGACTCGTGTGGCCGCCGCACGCCGCCGCGCTCGTCGGCTCAGACCTGCCCGTACGTATATTGAAAAAAAATTTACAAACGCAGCAACGATTTCTATGTTCTGAATGGCCGATCATAGAACTAAAAAAAAAAATAGACTTATTTTTAATGTCTGTCATTGAGCGACGGTCAAAACAAGAAATATCTTACGCGTGACATGCAGGTAGTTAAAGCGCTTATGTGTGTAGTGTGTAGGTCTGTAGGTGATACTCACATTCATTTCCAAAAAGACGCAAGGCCTTTTGTGGACAATTCTGTTCTTTAAAAAAAGCATTATAAAATCCTTGGCTGACACATGATAGCCTGAATCGTGTAATAAGAGGCCTCGCCTGTGCTCGACCTTCTAATTCATACTCATCCGACAATCGGTTACGTGCCGTTCTCTGCATAATAAACTGCTATATGGAGTGACTGAGCATTGACTACTGTTACTTTGCCGTCAGGTATATCTTGTAGACATTGAGACCGGCAATATTATCGTGTGATCCCCGCATATTGCGATCTATATCACGAAATATTGATGCACATATCTGCGAATCAAGTTGTTTTGAAATCCACGATCCTATATTGACATACCAGTATGACGACAATATTGATCGTCTAATCCAGGCCATCGTGTGGTTTGCAGGTGTTGGCCGAGGGCGAGGCGCTGGAGCCCCGCTCGAGCGAGCCGCGCGTGGCGGAGCTGGCGGCGCGCGCCGGCCCGCCGCCGCACCGCCATCCTGACCTGCAACTGTTCACCTTCACCTGCCGGAGGGTACGAAGCACTTTTTTTAATAATGACCCTGCCCACTAAGGGATTCCCCTGCAAATTAAAAAGCCATAAAAATAAGTTTGTTCGATATCCACGGCAAGTAGGTAGGTACCCTAAAAGTTTGGAAAGGATTTTTATATGAATAATACACCTTTAAATAAAGTAGTAAAGCCTCAATTCGGAAATAACAACGCAACAGCGTGTCTGATTAACTGACCACGACTGATAAAGCGTATGTTTAGACTTTGTTTCGCCTCTCGCACCCCACATCGGTGGCGTATGGGAAGCAGGTTTTCAATCATTAAAATTACAGCGTCCTACATCAAACGCGTTTAATTATGATACAATGGGCGCAAAGTACTTTCAAGAACCTGCAATAATTTCCTAAATCGAACGTCATTTTGAGGGCGATTCATGAAATACGTAATTTATCGCATCACTAGGTACACTGTTGACAGTTCGGCGTCATCGATTGAGGATCTGAAACTTAAAGTTGATTGGTTGGTGTAGTTCGCAATTAACCTTCCCATAGCCGTCTTTCATTTCATAACACCCACGCGGGATAGTCCTATTCTTAAACCTGATAGTAAATTAGTTAATTGTTTGTAGAAAGGTGATTCCCGTCTGGAGCTGATAGCGAGCGCGGACGAGGAGCGGGAGTCAGCGGAGTTCGAGGCGGCCTGCGCGCCGCACGTGTCTCGGATAAGGCTGGAGCCCGCGGACGCGCCTACCAACTGCTCCGGCGGACCCAGGTAACAATAAGGTCTTATGGGAAAGCTTCCATGCTAGTCTGGGAGCGAGGAAAGAACATAGAATATACCAGTGGCTTCTATTCCCACAATTCCCGCGCAGATGGTAATATTCTTCTAGGGAATGGGCGAAAATCTTCGGAATTATCACTATTTTGATTCCTTTTTCCACCTATAAGCCCACAAACATGCTAAACGTGGCTTTTGGGTCTTGTACCTTCGGCTCTGGGTACCCCGTAAGGCATAAAGACATAATTTATGTATGTATGTACGGGAATGCTTCGAACAGTCTGGACAGATGGAAACGTCGTGGTTCTGTTGGAATAAAAGTCGACTTCAATCTGACTGCCTCAAGCGGTCCACGCAAGGCGAGTCGAGCAGCTCTCTGCTGCCGACAGCTCGACAAAACACGACCACATGCCGACTGCATTTTTAGCTTCGATTTGCAAACGAACAGCTTGAGCGGTCCCGTGTATTGGCAATATCAATATCAAACATATTACAAGTAGATCGCTCAATAGCGACCTCTTGAAGCTATCGGCTCTGACTACTTAAAGCAGTTCGTCTATCGTTCTCTGACAGTGCTGATTCTTGTAGACAGTTTCACGGAAGTCTAAGCCAATGATACACTAGGGGACAAAAATGTCCTGCAACACGTGTCACCAGCGACGTCAGATGAAGTGGCGTGACGTTGCCGGAGTTTGCTCGGTATGTTTGGCAACATCGCGCGACACTTGTTCGACCATGTCGTGGGACATTTTGTCACCTAGTGTATCCCTCGGCTTTAGGCGAATGGCGTTAATAGGAACTTTGTATCAAGATGTTTTTTTTTTAGAATTTGGCTCCGCCCCGGTTACGAAGTGACAGTAAAAGTGACTCTCCTCGACGCGATTGGTCGAGAGTTGTTGGACGAGCGTGGGCCGCGCGTTTCGTGGGAGACTGACCCCAAACACCCGGGCATAGAGTTCAGGGCTGTCGACAGACTGTTCATCGAGACGCATCCGGAATATGCGCCTGTGCCTGTGCCGTATAAGTATTATCAGGTTAGTGCTCTTAATATTATGAAAGGAAAAGTCTTTACTGACTGACCTGACAAGTAGAAAAGGTTTCTTTTTTTTAATAATTTGCTTTTAGCAATATTTGAGGAGTTCATCATCATGTCCAGCCTATATACGTGTCACACTGCTGGGCACAGGCCTCCTCTCACAATGAGAGGGCTTGAGCTTTAGTTTCCACTCCGGCCCGGTGCGGATTGGAAACTTTACACACTATTGAATTTCTTCGTAGGTGAAAAGGCTCACAGTCTCAAATGTAATTTGAAGAGTTAGTGTAATGAAATGCAAAAAAAAAATTGTTTTGTTTACACTGTCCACCATTTGTATCTAAATTTATTAGAACTTGTTTTAGTTAAACGTGTATTTTTAGCTCGTGGTAGCAGACGAGCAAGCCGTCGGTTGGAGTGGATCTCTCAAAGCTAGCATCCCTGAAGCCACGGCTAGCATCCAGGCTAGGGTCGTGGCGCCCCTGAAGTGTGAACCTTTGAAGGTTAGAATATTTAATCTCGACTTAACATTTCATTAATCATCATTTCTTCTCCATATCACAGGAATACAGGTATGGAGCAGGCAGATATCTAGTTGATTTGATGAATGACATTGGGGTGTTGAATTACGCGGCGTGACGACATGCCTACTTCCTTTTAGATACGGGAAGTAGATGTATTTGTACTATCCAATTACTCTATTTCCTCTTGGCCAAAGGACGCTGTTGATATAGCGACAATCCATGACATTCTGTTGGCCCGCAAGAGGCGACACTGATTAAATTTCATCCTAATGCGAATTGCTAAAGAATTTTATTCGCTCTCTTTGTCTTTGTTTCCGGGCAGGTGCAACTTAGGGCTATTCAAGCCTAGATCGTATTCCCTGTACCCTATTAGCCTATTGGTTATAACTGAACCAGTGAGTTACGCTGGCCTCATCTACATTTTCTACCAAGTTAATTGCTATTCAGTTTCGTGCAAAAATACCTTGCATTGTGTATCTTTAAAAGTATGCATACATCAGGAATTTAAAGACGCTCTTTAGGCGCCTGTTAACTTAGCAATTGTTTGTCCTTATCTCTGAAAGGTAAATGTCAAAGTGACAGATAAGGACAAACGATTGCTAAGTTAGCAGAAGACTACAGAGCGTTTATGATTAAGGGGGTATTTTCCTAAGTTTATTTTAAGGCTTTGGTTTCCCTTTTCTTGCACTCTCTGAATATAAAGCTTATTTCCGTAGGTCAACTTAGCATGGGAGAGCGAGACCGTGTCGAACATAGCAACTGTGACAGGCGGAAGCGGCCGGTACACCGTAGAGGCGCCCAAGGGCTCGTCCGGGACGGCGGACGGCGGCAAACTCTCGGCCGTCGTGCCGGGCCCCGGCAGCTACGACCTGGTGGTCGCTGATCAGTGCGTCAGCGGCGACCGCCAACATGTTGAGGTGGGTTTGATTACCAGGCTGTTCCTGGTTTGGTTACAAGCACGTCGAATCACTGGAATAAGGAACCTCTGGTTCCTAATGAAAGAATTGTGATCATTCAACGGATACAATCACAATATATGAGTGGTAGGTATGTATGTAAACTCTTTATTGTGCAAAATAAACAAAATAAATACAATTGTCAAACACTGAGATAGATGCACAAAGGCGGACTTATCCCTTTAAGGGTTCTCTTCCAGTCAACATTTGAGTGGATGAAAGGAGTATTATATTAGGGATGGACGAGTGAGTTTAAAAATTGCAAACACTGAGAGCCACAGTACATAACTTTACCGAATATAATACATAAACTCCTAAAACCTACCAGTTAATAAATTACTTTATACTACCTATAAAATATACTACATAAAATAAATAAATAAAGAGCGCAATAAACAAAGGAGTATTTACCATTAATTTAAGAAGACGGTGTGAGCCACATCTTCTTCAAACCTTCCTTGAACGACACTATGGAGGGAGTGGTATTAGTACAATTTAACAGAAAATGGAACAAATAACGAATCATATGCAGAGCCGTAGGCGGGCAGGAGTCGTCTGGCACATGGCAGCTAGCGCCACGTCAGGCCGTCTACTTGCCAGCCACGTATTGAATGTATTCAATGTTTTTTTACGTATTCCTCAGGTCCAAATAGAAGAAGTGCTAAGCGTGGAAGTGTCAACGTCGCGTGCTGTTTGCGTGGGTGCCTGCGTGCCCATCTCGGCTGTAGTCAGGGGTGTGTCACACTCGCGCCTGACCGCCGGCCGCGCACCAGAATGGAGACTCAGTGGACACTTCACTGTCAAAGATGGACTTTTGTGCGGAGTGAAAGAAGGCGCGGGGAAAGTCAGAGCTGCGTTTGGAGGCGTGTCTAGTGCTGATGTTGAAGTGAGAATTATTTTATTAGCGTTTATTTTTACGTGTATTTGTATATCTTACTCGCTAATCCAGCCGCTAAGTAGCAGTGCTTGCACTGCTGTGTTCCGGTGCGGAGAGTAAGACAGCCGGGGAAATTACGGGCACAAGAGGCATTTCATCTTAATCCTCTAGGTTGGCAACGCATCTGCAATCCCTCCGGGGTTGCGGGTGTCTATGGGCAGCGGTGATCACTTACCATCAGGTGACCCACTTGCTCGTTTGCCTTCCTATTCACATAAAAAAAAAAAAAAAAAAAATATGTTGACTATGGCTTACTCTTTACTGCTGTACGGTTTTTCAATTGGTACTGGACGATTATTTTAAGTGCTTGATGATTTTTCTATTAATAGTAATATCCATCCTTAGCTACAGAAAAAAGTTTCAGATTTGGTTTTTGACCATTTTACTCTTGTTGGTCCTATGATGGCAGTACACGTCCACATCATAAATAAAAAAAAATGGCTGCTTGAATCTGTGGTGCGCAATGAGCTCTCTCGGAGGCTAAAAGAAGCAACGACTTAGTGGCGCCGTCTGTAAATAATCGGTGTTACCTATTACCATGCATGACCATTAATTTCGCTTATAGAATCCGTAGTGTTATTGATTTTGAGTAGAAATAACCCAAAAGTTATTTTAAAATTTATATTAAAAATGACTTATTTCATGCTACAGGTGTTAGTGTTCCCGCCGCTAAGCATAGTGCCGGAGAGGGCTCGCCTGCCTCCTGGAGGGCGCCTGCAGCTGCGCCACGCCGGAGGCCCGCCGCCGCACCTCGCCGCCTTACAGTACAAATTGATCACCCACGCCGCTTCGGTTGAGGTATGTTGTAACATACGGAGATATTTTTCTCAAACATTGTCGTAAATGTCGTCAATGTATTCTAAGTAACAAACACAGATTCGGGAAAAATGTGGGTGAGTGTGTATTTTTTTTTATTATTTTGTCATTTTGAATTTAAATTCAAAAGGTAATTACCATTTTTAAATTGTCAATAAACCGGCATGTTTTTAAGCTTATTGGCAACTAGGCGGCAGTGTATTTTTTTCACCGTGAGAGCTGAAAATTCGATCAATGTACGATTGAAAAGGCAAAAATTAAGTTTGCGATTTTTTTTTTAATCCCATGTAGCCTCACAAAAATAGTAATGCCTATCTGAAAATACAAGTACTCAAGAATATTGAGCAAAAATAAAAAATTGAAAAAGTTAGCTTAAAATGGTGCTATGATCAAAGAACAAGGGTGTTCATTTTCGAAAAAAACCGAAAAGTCCGAATATCTCGGAAACCGTGCAACTTTTACTAAACCTATTTTAGCTTTATTATAACGTCCTAAGTGCCCTCTATCCATAGTTCAAGGATTATCCACTCATTACCTAACACCCTGTATATAACGTGTTGCACATTTATTTGTTGGTGACAGGTCAGTCAGTCAGGCCTGGTGCTGGGACAGGTGGCGGGTGCGGCGCGCGTGCGTCTCGCGGCGCTGGACATCGCTGACGTGGAGCTGGCCAGCGCTGAGGCAGACCTCGAGGTGAGAGTTGAGACGGATGATGATGATGTGATCATTCAAACATAGGGACAAGGCAACCGTATTCGCCATCTCTTTCTGCCCTCATCCTATATCATTTGGCAGTGCTAGTCGAGGTCTGATTTATCCATTTACTATCTGATATTGCAATCGTCAGGTGATCCCTATAACCGGTCTGCGCGTGCGCGCGGCGACGCAGACGCTGCTGGTGGGCGCGCCCGCGCCGCTGTGGCTGGAGGCGGCCGGGCTGGGCGCGGCGGCGCTGGCGGCCCTGCAGCCCGCGCCGCGCGTCGCCTGGGCGCTCAGAGACCCTCGCGCCGCTCGGCTACACGTCTCGCATGTCGACGGTGAGTGCATGAGGCCCGCTGTGGCTGGAGGCGGCCGGGCTGGGCGCGGCGGCGCTGGCGGCCCTGCAGCCCGCGCCGCGCGTCGCCTGGGCGCTCAGAGACCCTCGCGCCGCTCGGCTACACGTCTCGCATGTCGACGGTGAGTGCATGAGGCCCGCTGTGGCTGGAGGCGGCCGGGCTGGGCGCGGCGGCGCTGGCGGCCCTGCAGCCCGCGCCGCGCGTCGCCTGGGCGCTCAGAGACCCTCGCGCCGCTCGGCTACACGTCTCGCATGTCGACGGTGAGTGCATGAGGCCCGCTGTGGCTGGAGGCGGCCGGGCTGGGCGCGGCGGCGCTGGCGGCCCTGCAGCCCGCGCCGCGCGTCGCCTGGGCGCTCAGAGACCCTCGCGCCGCTCGGCTACACGTCTCGCATGTCGACGGTGAGTGCATGAGGCCCGCTGTGGCTGGAGGCGGCCGGGCTGGGCGCGGCGGCGCTGGCGGCCCTGCAGCCCGCGCCGCGCGTCGCCTGGGCGCTCAGAGACCCTCGCGCCGCTCGGCTACACGTCTCGCATGTCGACGGTGAGTGCATGAGGCCCGCTGTGGCTGGAGGCGGCCGGGCTGGGCGCGGCGGCGCTGGCGGCCCTGCAGCCCGCGCCGCGCGTCGCCTGGGCGCTCAGAGACCCTCGCGCCGCTCGGCTACACGTCTCGCATGTCGACGGTGAGTGCATGAGGCCCGCTGTGGCTGGAGGCGGCCGGGCTGGGCGCGGCGGCGCTGGCGGCCCTGCAGCCCGCGCCGCGCGTCGCCTGGGCGCTCAGAGACCCTCGCGCCGCTCGGCTACACGTCTCGCATGCCGACGGTGAGTGCATGAGGCCCGCTGTGGCTGGAGGCGGCCGGGCTGGGCGCGGCGGCGCTGGCGGCCCTGCAGCCCGCGCCGCGCGTCGCCTGGGCGCTCAGAGACCCTCGCGCCGCTCGGCTACACGTCTCGCATGTCGACGGTGAGTGCATGAGGCCCGCTGTGGCTGGAGGCGGCCGGGCTGGGCGCGGCGGCGCTGGCGGCCCTGCAGCCCGCGCCGCGCGTCGCCTGGGCGCTCAGAGACCCTCGCGCCGCTCGGCTACACGTCTCGCATGTCGACGGTGAGTGCATGAGGCCCGCTGTGGCTGGAGGCGGCCGGGCTGGGCGCGGCGGCGCTGGCGGCCCTGCAGCCCGCGCCGCGCGTCGCCTGGGCGCTCAGAGACCCTCGCGCCGCTCGGCTACACGTCTCGCATGTCGACGGTGAGTGCATGAGGCCCAACCACCAAACATTACGATGTAAAAACCTTTGCAGGAGTGTTCACTCGAACTAACTCGAACACCTACTAAAATATTTCAAATCAATTCTACACTTAATAAATAAAATGACAATTGTTTACAGATAAACTGGAGAGAAGTGTTGCCGAGGGTTTGTCAGTGAGGGTGATCCCGCTCAAACCCGGCGTCATCACGATCGACGTCAGAGTCCGGAATATGGGACAGGTAATACGGTTTCTTCTCAAAAGTTACACGTGATCTCATGGCTCAACAGCCTATTCACACAAGACTTATTCCAGGTAGCCGAGACGCGGTCCTGGGATAGTACCATAGAGATCCTCGCCGTGGCCGACATCCGCGTGTCCGTGCACGGCCACCCGAGCCCCGTCGTGGCGGCGGGCGAGCGGCTCTCCGTGGCCGTGGGCGCCACTATACGCCTCAAGGCGCTGCCCCGGGGCACCTGGCAGGCCTTCGGTGACGGCTCCTTCGAGGTCACGCCCAACGGGGACCTGAAGGCCTTGAGCCCGGGGTACGGCGTCGTCGTGGCGCAACACAAGGACGAGCGGAACAACATCTACAGGGAGTCGGTAAGTTAGCGGTGAATAGAGCACGACAATGCGATGGCCTATAGTCTCGTTTGGTGAGACATTGCTGATTCATAACTGTCGTCCGATTTTAGACACATTTTGACTAAGTGTACGACCTGAGTGCACGCTCGAGCGGAGCGTGCGGCATTCATATCTAACACAAGCAAATGTATGTGAGCATCCCGAGCGCACGCTATTTGGATAGAGTTCTTTGCCGCTGTCCGTCCCGCTAGACTCTCCGCTAGACGATCGCAACTCAGGCCTTACGGTAAATTTTGTGCAGGTGGTCCACGTGGAAGTGGCGGTGCCCGCGTACTGCACGGCAGAGCCGAGCGTCGGCGACGACAGCGCGCTGCGGCTCGTGCTGCGGACGGCGCTGGGCCGCGCGCTGCTGGCGCCCGCCGCCAACGCCAGCGCCGCGCCGCTGCCCGCGCACGCCCGCCGGCTGCCTGACAGGCAAGTGTGTGCAGGCGCCGCAGTACTGCGCGGCAGAGCCGAGCGTCGGCGACGACAGCGCGCTGCGGCTCGTGCTGCGGACGGCGCTGGGCCGCGCGCTGCTGGCGCCCGCCGCCAACGCCAGCGCCGCGCCGCTGCCCGCGCACGCCCGCCGGCTGCCTGACAGGCAAGTGTGTGCAGGCGCCGCAGTACTGCGCGGCAGAGCCGAGCGTCGGCGACGACAGCGCGCTGCGGCTCGTGCTGCGGACGGCGCTGGGCCGCGCGCTGCTGGCGCCCGCCGCCAACGCCAGCGCCGCGCCGCTGCCCGCGCACGCCCGCCGGCTGCCTGACAGGCAAGTGTGTGCAGGCGCCGCAGTACTGCGCGGCAGAGCCGAGCGTCGGCGACGACAGCGCGCTGCGGCTCGTGCTGCGGACGGCGCTGGGCCGCGCGCTGCTGGCGCCCGCCGCCAACGCCAGCGCCGCGCCGCTGCCCGCGCACGCCCGCCGGCTGCCTGACAGGCAAGTGTGTGCAGGCGCCGCAGTACTGCGCGGCAGAGCCGAGCGTCGGCGACGACAGCGCGCTGCGGCTCGTGCTGCGGACGGCGCTGGGCCGCGCGCTGCTGGCGCCCGCCGCCAACGCCAGCGCCGCGCCGCTGCCCGCGCACGCCCGCCGGCTGCCTGACAGGCAAGTGTGTGCAGGCGCCGCAGTACTGCGCGGCAGAGCCGAGCGTCGGCGACGACAGCGCGCTGCGGCTCGTGCTGCGGACGGCGCTGGGCCGCGCGCTGCTGGCGCCCGCCGCCAACGCCAGCGCCGCGCCGCTGCCCGCGCACGCCCGCCGGCTGCCTGACAGGCAAGTGTGTGCAGGCGCCGCAGTACTGCGCGGCAGAGCCGAGCGTCGGCGACGACAGCGCGCTGCGGCTCGTGCTGCGGACGGCGCTGGGCCGCGCGCTGCTGGCGCCCGCCGCCAACGCCAGCGCCGCGCCGCTGCCCGCGCACGCCCGCCGGCTGCCTGACAGGCAAGTGTGTGCAGGCGCCGCAGTACTGCGCGGCAGAGCCGAGCGTCGGCGACGACAGCGCGCTGCGGCTCGTGCTGCGGACGGCGCTGGGCCGCGCGCTGCTGGCGCCCGCCGCCAACGCCAGCGCCGCGCCGCTGCCCGCGCACGCCCGCCGGCTGCCTGACAGGCAAGTGTGTGCAGGCGCCGCAGTACTGCGCGGCAGAGCCGAGCGTCGGCGACGACAGCGCGCTGCGGCTCGTGCTGCGGACGGCGCTGGGCCGCGCGCTGCTGGCGCCCGCCGCCAACGCCAGCGCCGCGCCGCTGCCCGCGCACGCCCGCCGGCTGCCTGACAGGCAAGTGTGTGCAGGCGCCGCGCGTGTCGCAGTACTGCACACAGGATAATTAATAATAATAACATCGTTTGATCCTATTATAAAACTCACTTTGTTCGTTTAATGAATCTGCACTCGTATTTTAATGCCCTTCATTATGATACAGTTACATGAACTACTATTGTAACTAATAATCATAATTCCATTACAGTGTAATGGGTCCGGAGCTGTTGATAACGGGCTTGGACGCTGTGGGCGCGTTCATGACGTTCCACGGCACGGCGAGCGGGGTCACGGTGAAGGATGAGGTGTGGGTCACGGGTTCCGACGCGAACGCTGACAGAATCGCCGGTACGTTTCACAAACTTTTTCCTAAGTCTGCCTTTAGCTGCCGTTGTCGCTTATACGTGACCATTGTACAAAAGCCATCAGTCATCACAAAAGTATGTCTCATGCATCATTCTGTCAAACGTTATTCATACAGTAACGTTTCGTACCACTGGCAAGCCCAAGTTTTCTACTTTTACTTGTTTATTTTTCGTACTAAAAACAGTATATAATTACATACAAACTTTTTTTTAATTCTAAGTATTTCACGTTTGAGTTAAATCTGGAAATCAGTGGTCCGATTTCTGAAAGCACTTATGAGAAAATGCTTCTCGAAAGTGGTAAAAAATTGTGCTAAATTTTAAATTCAAGTGGATTCGAAGAAAATTACAGCTCTAAGTAATCTAACCAAGTAGTCCAAAATTTATTTTTAGCCTTAATTTTGTAGCAATACGCAGATTTATATCACGTTCGAGTGATGTTTCTTCCGATCTAGTGGTCGAATTGTCTTAAAATTTTTTGTTCAATGTTCTTCATCCAAGTTTGCAAGCTGTACAGCTCACATTGACGTTGGACGGTTGCATTGTGCAGTGACGGGGGCATGGGGCGTGTGCCTGGACGGCGTGGGCTGGGCGGCGCCGGCGGGCGTGGGCGTGTACGCGGGCGCGGGCGCGTCGCTGGCCGTCATGGCGCGCGCCGACGCCGCCAAGCACGCGCTGCGCCGCGACCGCCCCGCCGCCGCGCGCACGCTCATACAGCTACCCGTCGACAAGGTACGGATGCTTTGCGGGGATAACCTCAACTTTGTACAGTCTGGCCCCTTATTCATAACTCTGTAGGTCTTCCATGCTGGTCTGGGAGCAAAGAAAAAACATAGAATATACCAGTTGCTTCTCTACCCGCGCACATGGTAAAAGGCCATCGAGGGAATGGGCGAAAATCGTAGGAATCATGTTATAAGCGATGAGGCTAGCAACCCATCACTATTTTGATTCCCCTTTCCATCCATACGCCCACAATCTTGCTAAATGTGGCCTGTAAGTATCTGTTACCTAAGGCTCTGTCTATCCCGTAAGGGATAAAGACGTGATTTTTATGTGTGTGTGTGTGTGTGTGTGTGTGTGTGTGTGTGTAGGTTTCTGCTAACTTAGCAATCTTCTGTGCTTATCTGTCGCTTTGGCATTTACCTTTCACAGATAATGACAAACGATTGCTAAGTTAGCATGGGCCTATAGAGCGTTTATGAATAAGAGGGTAAGTCACTAGTATGGCGTTCATGTATAGACCATGAAGTCACTATAAGATAAAAGTGGAACAGGAGAGAACAGAAGAGGATCCAACGAAAAAAGAAAAACTCTAAAACTAACTAATTAAAGAAATACAAAGCGATTATATTACAAAACTAATCCTAAACTAGGTGACAGTCGCTCGATGTTAGACCCGAAAGTGAGGTCTTCGATCGATTTGGCTGTATGACATTGTTGTTTAATATTCCATAGTTTCTTTGACTTTTAGAAAAGTTGAAAACAGATGAAAAACAGTCCAACAATACGATTTATGGTCAGAAAATCGCGCCTGCAATGTAATTCCACCGTCAACAAGGCCCTTCGTGTTCTGTTACTTAGAATACAATGAAGACATTTACGACAATGTTTGAGAAAATATATACATACATACATACTTCTAGGTACTAAACTTACCATGTCACCATGCGTGCTGTCACGATGTGACAATAAGTACATTTGTTTCTTATTATCAACAATGAATTCATATCTACAGATGGAGTTCCTGCAGGGCGAATGGCCACCATCAATGGTGCCTCTGTCCGTGGAGGCGGTAGGTCTGACGGCCGGTCCGCTGCTTTGCTCCGAGGAACAGAAGTTCGCGCTAGAGGGCGTGCCGGTAGAGCTGCCTTACTCGTGCAGAACCAAGCCGCCGCACTCCGCAAAACCTATCATGGACATACTTAATGGTAAGACGGGGCTTTCCATGCTGGTCTGGGAGTAAAGAAAAAACATGGAATATACCAGTTGCTTCTCTTCTCGCGCAGATGGTAAAAGCCCATCGGGAGAATTTTAGGAATCATGTTTAGGCGATGTGGTTAGCAACCTATCATTACTTTGATTCCCCTTTCCATCTATACGCCCGCCGTAGCCTTTAGGTCTTGTTGCCTTGGGCTCTGTCGACCCCGTAAGGGAAAAAGATGTGATTTACAGATTGATAGGCCTTGAAATAGTGTTGATTCTTGTGTTTTGGATCTGTGTTTGCTAGAAAAGTTATTTTTATTTATGGATCGGTCGGCCAAATAAGTGGTCTATCACTTTTCATCCAACGTCCTATCAAATGAAAATGTTGCTAGAGTCGAACTTTCAAGTTGACCGCCTGTCTTATCGACATTATATTGTATGGTGTGCAAAGGATTTTCAATTTTAGGGTGGCAGACCACCATATTTGGCTAATGGTACAGTGTGCTAAACGAGGAATTTGCCTGTGGCCAATTTCTCAATCAACCAATTAGTAGTTGGGATTTAACCAATATGGCTAGTTTAAACTTGTAAAATTTTAATTTGTAGCTCCGAGAAACGGGCAGTGACTGTAAGTAACGTACTTACTGGACACTGAATATACTGCTGCTCAAAGAATTTGGAGCACGAAACACTAAGAGCCCCTTTAATTTCAGGTCAACTAGGCTGCTCAGTCATCCCCGCGGGCCCTATCACGGAATCCTCCGAAATCGAGCTGTGCGCCGAATGGGGTGTATTCCGTACATGCACTCGAGTCTTGCTCCTGCCACCGATCCGTTTATCGAGCACCAAAGTATCACTACTCAATCCGCCAGCTATATTCACAGTGTATGGTAACTCGCACGCGTTGAAATCTGTCCGTTTGACTCCGTCGCCGGCTTTGAAGTTGGAACAGAAGACTTTAGGTGAAGAGTTGAGTGTGATTGTGAACAGTGAGTCTTCTGTGTGCGGGTTGGGGTGGGTTAATGTTGTGTCGCGATTGACGGCGCAGGATTTGAGAGTGGAGGTGGAGAGGGAGTGTGAAGTGGCGTGCGGGACGCTTCTGGGCGCATTATTTGCGCTAATCCGCCCGTATGTGCCCACTATAATGGCGCTGGCTGCCGTCGCTGCTGCGTATATGTTCGGTGAGTTTTTTGACTATAACATAGTGTCATTATACAGTAGTATAGGTGAAAAACTTAAGAAAATTACTCGTTGTATGTAGTAGTGTATAGAACTGATACGGGAGTCATTTTTCTAATTTGGAACGTCAATTTGTCTATTCGCACACATTACTCACACAGATTTGCTTAAACCAGGTATTCGCGTGAAGCTTTAGCTCTGGCAATTGAAATTTGCTGGATGTCACTGAATTCCCGTAGGAGCATTCAGATATTGCACAGCATTTCCTAAAAATACCATTGTCTAACTGCCTAAAATACCGTCATACCTTCTAAATGAAACAGTTGACATTACGAGATTTTATTTGCGTAACTCCCGATCCTGTGGAAATATTTAAATGTCCAATAGCTGTGTAGTGTTGCGTCAAATCGTCTCGCTCGTCTGAGAAGTACAATACCAATGCAATTGCAGACCTGCACTTACAAAGAAGCGGAAGTCATACTCCTCTTTTGCTTCTGGGTGTAAATTTCAGTGCCTTACGTTTTTCGACATACCAAGCGGCTACACTTGATTTAAATCCTAATCTATAAATTTTAATTGCATTGTCATTCAACATACACATGGATACCAAATTTCACAACAATCTGACCACCGGGAGTGGGTGACAAATCACTGGCAAGATTTGACCCTAACATTGCTATAAAAATAGCAATACTAGCACGAGAGCGCGCGAGATAGATTACACGTCTTCTGCTTACTGTTCGTCTAGAAAGAGACAGGTAGTCTATCTAGCTGCGCTGGTTAGTAAAAAGCTTGTAACAATGTTGTTCGTCTCCGCAGTCCAACAGCGTCTCCACCAGAAGTCAATGCTGCGTCAGCCGTCGCCTTCAGAGACGGTCCTGCCCCCGGAATCCCCGCCCCCCTTCCCGCGGCGCAGCTGGTCGCGCAGCCCGTATGCTGCCCCCGCGCCGGTCTACGGCGACGCCTCGCCGCCGGACCAGAGCTTCTCGCCCAACAACTCCCGCCTTACACGCTCCATGTGGACGAGTTAGGTGTAACTGTAACTAATTTACGGCTGTACTGAAGCCGGAAGCGAACTGTACTAGAACGTTTGTTTTTGGAAGCTAATGCGTGTTGAGCTGATTATGAATAGCATTCGCTATCCAATATACCTGAGGCTGCACAATCGTATTTGCCATCTCTTTCTGTTAAAGGGAAGGCTGAGGATAAAAAGAGATGGCGAATGCGGTCGCGCATTAGACAATAAGGCCTCTGATTAAATGGCCATTGAGGTGTTTGTAAAATGTTGAATTTGTATGTAAAAGATTGATCAGAATTCTGAAAAAATTGGGTATGGAAAAGGTTTTTTTTAGACGAGTATTATCAATTCCTTAAAAGTATCTGTTTTTAAAATAATCCATTTGAAATGACGGTTCTGTGGCTTATGTTGTATTCGTCTTTGTGCCAAGATGAGGTTTCATAAATCAAATTCAGAATTCTTGCCCGAAAATTTCTTGATCTATTTACATGGTGGAGGTGAATTCTTGCGTACTTTAATATCAATGACTTTAAAATCGCTTACGCGCCCGATAAATTTGTCGCTGACTTTTATAAAAAGTATTTATTGGTTACATCAATCATATCTCTGCACGTCTGGGATAAATGACCACCTGATAATTCGTGTCCACCATTTCTTCCCTATACAGAACGCGAATTATCAGGTTGTACGTTCCAGACTGAGAATACCGATGCCGTACATGTTTGAATCGGAATACCAACCTAATGTAAATATGTAGTAACTATGTTAAGCTGCAAAAGAAATTTTGCATTTTGTAAATATGTTGAGTATTTTGTATAGTTTTCTAGATGTGACTATCAAAATTGGTGTAAAGAATTTTTTTATTCTCATATTTTGTTACTTGTCTTCAATTTATTATAAGTTTTCGACAGGCATTTTGACAGAAATCACTGTACACTGGCAAAAAAGCTCTAACATTGATTGTACAGTGACAGGGGTTAATTTGACCTGCTAGGGTGACTTTATGAAATAGTTTGATGACTGACTCATCAATTTTTATTTGAATTTGCTACTATTAATAGATGTCTTCGTCCATCTTCTTTTCGTCAACATTTCAAATTCTACCTCGTTTTGTCCATATAGATTTTATAGCATTTTTAAACATATCAAAGCAAATCTTTTTAAAGTCACCCCTATAGCTGGTAATGATTTTTTAGTTCTGTACTTATTAATAAAAACAAAAAATTGACGGTCTATAAAAGTATAGACTCATTCGCTTGTATTTATGTAGCATAATTCCTTTTGCTGACTTGCTTGGTATTGTAATTATTTTTACGTATTATGATTTTGAGACTTTTATTTAAACTACAGCTTGGCAATAGCTCCATAAAATTTTGTTGTCAAGCAATTTACATAAAATGCGATAATTAAGAAGAAACTGTGACCTTATTTCAATTTAGCTTCCAGGCGGCGGGGGGAGCTTTTTCACCCATTTGTTGTCAACATGCCATTGGCGAGGCGGTTTGCTTCATCCTTCCTAATGCGAACTGCTAGGGAATGGAATTCGCTCCCATCGTCTGTATTTCCGGACAGATACAACCTTGGGCTCTTCAAGGCTAGAGTGAATATGCTATTACTGAACCAGTGAGTTACACCTTTGGCCTCATCTGCACCTTCCACCAAGTGAGATTGAGGTCAATCACTGGTCAATTCGTAATAAAAAAAAAAAAAAGCTAGCTTCCTGACTCCGCATTGTTTTTGCCAATGATTTTGCCAAGCTGTAAATTCTTAATATTCAGTTTAATTTCTTGTTCACGATTTCGTGAAGCCATTCCGTTCTATTTACACATTAACGATAAAGAAAGTACAGGAGTTTCAATAGATTTCTCATGTACTGGGTGACTTGCAAGATGTAGTTTAAACAAAGTAACAGAAAAATTAACAAAAAATATTTACCTTGCTACATGGTGTAAGGGATAATTAAGTTTGTGGGATTTAGATATATGCTTTATGTGACAGTAGTGGAGGGAGGGATTGCATGAAAAACATATATATTTCGCACAGGCTTGGTTATCTTGCACGTGAGTAGTGGAGTAGCAAGGTAAATATTTTTTGTTCGTTGAAATGGACCTCGGCAAAGTAACGCCTGATTCAAAAAAAATATTTAAAAAAGTAACATAACACCTTGCCTGATAAAAGTTACTTTGTGAAAACTGCTGATCTTGCAATGTGACTTATTAAGAAGAGACAATTTTTGATTTGATTATAGTTTAGTCAGCGTCATATAGTTTGAAGCATCCAAGTCGGCCAAATAGTTCGATACACCATAAAAATAGTATGGTGTGTCTAACTTTTGGGTCACCCCTAGATGTTGAATACTATATGACGCTGACTGTACCACCAAAAAAAAAAACTTCAGTATAATAAAATACTGTTATTACCTTATTAGTAAAATAGAGTTGGATAGTCATATTTGGAGCTAGTTAGAACAATTGTTTGTAGCACTGTACTTAACTCTTCCTTTCTTCCTTAATTCGTGTTTTGTCGATGGTTCAAAAACATACTAATTACATTTTTTTTGTCAGTGAAATTGCAACTTTAGGACCTTTGGTCTATCCTCTGAATGACATCAGCTTTTTCGCTGTAATTAGTATGATTGTGAACTAAACCATCTAAGTGCTATTTTTTAAAACTTCTGTTATGTCCAACAGAATAAAGCTGAATTGTTACATATTTTTACTGAAACAAATTTTCCTTGTTTTGCAATGTCGTTTGGAAAAGAAAGGTACAAACATTTTGAGATACAATACAATGATACCTAAGGAGTTTGAAAAGGTTGGTTGTTTCATTAGTTAGTAATTTTATTAGTGTAAGGTGAAGACAGACACACATTTTTTGTATTGTTAAAAAAAAAAACTAAAAATGCCAAAGGAACCTGACTTTTTCGTATTATTTTGTGATATACATTTTGGTAATAAAATGTGTCAAAAATTTGTGTTTGTTACCTATACTGGGTATAGGGGTGAGATTCTCATAATTCTCATAGGTTGTAATGCTGCTTGAGTAAGGAATAAAGTATTTTTGAAAATCTGTGTTTACTCTGCCTCACACATTATAGCTTATTCTTGTCCTGTGGGAACTATGCAACTTCTCGAGAGAAAATATCCTTCTTGAATCCTTCATTGTTCAAAATTATCTTGCCAAATTTCAGCTAGATCATCGAAAAAAGATAATAAATAAACAAAGGCAGATTTACTTAGCACCCCATACATGTGTATTGCAGAATCAAATTTAGTTGAACAATCGTTTTACATAATCATACGCGGATGAAGTCGCGGGCAGAAGCTAGTAGGATTATAAACCCATAGTCCTGGACATAATCATAGAGATGACAGTGCCGGCTCCTAGGTAACCTCCGTACCAGGAGTGTGCTGAAGCAGCCATGCTCCCCGCCGCTATCCCAAGCCTGGTGAAGCCGAGGATTGAAGCAGCCCATGGTGCTCCAGTCAACAAGAAGATACCCCCAACGGCATTGACAACAATCATGGAGACGAAACTCCCCATTGTAGCTGTGAAATGAAGGATAGATGTGTTGACTAGCTTTGCTGCTTTCAATTTCAAGGGATTTTATATGTATACTTAGAATTTCTAAGTTAGAATATATTTCTAATGGGTCATCATCATCTTCAGCCTATATACGGCCCACTGCTGGGCATAGGCCTCCTGTCTAGATGAGAGGGCTTGGGCTATATAGTGCCCACGCGAGCCCAGTGCGGTGCGGATTAGGAACTCCACACTCACCATTGAGTTCCATCGCAAATGTGTGCAGGTTTAAAATTGCTCACGATGTTTTCCTTCACCGAAAAGCTCATGGTAAAAATGTAAAAAACCACTAGGCTTCTAACGGGTAAACCTTGAAAATAAGTACAAAAGTCGAGAAGTAAATTTTTTGATTCATTAATAGTGTAGGTACTTAAAACTTAGTCGGTACCTACTAGTGTGATAAATACTTATTTCATTCTCATTTGCAACTACTAGAATTAAGTGACTATGGAAAGAAGCATGATCTGTATCTGAATAGATTGGATTTCCGACTTTAATCTTAGAAGGAAGATAAGTACTTACCTCTCGTTTTGGCGTGGTTTTAGACGGTTTTAGCTATGCTATCCTATCACGTAACTCAACTGAACTCAGTTCACAGCGTAATAGCGTATTTGTTAGGGACTTTAGGCGATACGATCTGGCTCCGTTGCATTAAAAATAATCTAATCTGATACGTCTATTTTTCAAAGGAATTCGTTTTGCACTTTGTAGACAAAACAAACGAGAACGACGCACTGCATTCAAAGTTCGTATCATACTGTCCCTCTCAGTCTCAAATTAATGACTATTAATTTGAGCGGAACAGCATGAATAGAACTTTGAAATTCGATTTTTGGAGTATAATAAATAATAAGGCCAGCTATCCATAAAAACGGGAATATCCAGTCAATAGACAATTTCTTTTATTTTTAAAAATGTTGCCTTGGAAAAAATATGATTCTTACCAATATTTAGGGGTACCTATACGATTTATTATTTAAACCTGGCTTTTTATTGAAGCCAAATATAAAACTTAAGTATGTATGTAGTAAAACCAATTTAACTATTTTTAGAAGAATAAAGTTGGAAGTAAAAATAAATTTCATGTTAGTTTGGTAAGCATATTTATTTTAATAAGCATGGGTATTTTAAGCAATACTTAAATCATCCAACATTGCTAATAAATCTTCCTGTGGAGATTTTGGTATTTCTGGAATAAAACTTAGGTCCATATTTTTACTACTGACTTTAGTGGTAGTTATCGTTTCGAATTGGGTATTTCTGTTTATTTCAAGAGTTTTCTTCTTGGACTCCTTATTGCAGAATTCAATTGGCAATTGTAACTCAACCATTGCATGAACGGGAGACATAATTTCTACTGGGCCCAAAAGGCAATTAATTTCATGAGAGTCAGCACATTGGCTTTCATATTCTTCTGTAGAACTTTTCTTATGGTCATATTTATAAATATTTTCACCTAAATTACTAATTATATTTGGTGATATAGTTGAGGGTAAATTGAATGTTCCGTCTTTTCTTTGGAGACCTAGTCTAAGCAAAACAGATATTTTGGTGTGATATTCAGAAAACCAAAGGATCAGAGTATTATTCAGGCACTTATAGTCGTCTTCAGTGAATCGCTGAGCCAGTACTTCAAATTTCCTCATGGTGTGTTCCACAATACATTTGGGGAAATTCTTTGGCATTATTGTGGCTACACCTTTTAAATGTCGTAGGGTAATGTCAAAAATGTTTTGATTAGTGGCTACCGCCAATTGCCACTTGTAGATCATAGTCATAAGGTCCCATAGTTTGCTCATGGAATAATCATCCAATTTCATAATCGATGTAGCAGAGATATCTTGCAGAAGCTGCTTGACGACCGCGTGTGTGGCTACCGGCTGAGGTATAAATAGCTCTTCTAAAAGTGTCGGGTGTAGCAGCACAGTGACGACTTCGGTGAGTACTGTAACGAAATCGTCAAATAATTATTCACAATAATTCCCGTATTGTAATCGACACATCAGCTAATGTACACAATTTATTTGTTACAGTTTTACTAGCTAACCTCTTTCGGATTTTTCCGCCGGGATCACCTGAGCTTTTAATCTTTGCTCAATAACATAGATCATCTCACAGCCCAAGTTTACTACGATACAAGGGGTGGCAAAGTGAGACATCTCTGTTGAATTGAATTGGTCCACTTGAAAACACTAAAGATCGATATTAGCTTGTCAAAATGAGTATTGATACTTGTTATGAAGGTGCAATTGGTCAATTAACTGCTGCAGGTAGAATAAAATCTGTTTCTCAGGATCTACTATCTTGTAAAACAAACGATGATAGAGTTCAGCTAGTTTATACAGTTCTAAGCAGCTTAAATGGTTTTCCTGAGGTACTGGATATTAGCAAGTCCACTGATTTGTCTACACACTACCGTAACCATGGAAATGAGTGTTTCAAGACAAATAAGAACTTCAAAGCCTGGCAATACTACAATTTGTCCCTTCTTCATGCTCCTTTAGAATCAGATGATTATGCACTGGCCTTATCTAATAGATCAGCAGTATTTTTCTTAATGAAAAAATATAGGGAGAGTTTAAATGATGTCAATCAGGTGTTATCACTAAACTACCCTGAAAAACTAAAAGATAAACTAACTAAAAGGCAAAAATCTTGTGAGCAGCTTCTTCAACAAGAGTCTAAAACAGATGTGTCTGATGAAATAGACAAGATTTTGAAACAAAAGAGTGATAAAGACGATACTTATCTATGTGCTAGTAATAAACTCCATGTAGCCTATAGTGCGGACATGGGGCGGCATGTTGTTGCCCGAGAAGACATTAAAGTTGGTGAAATCTTGGTGGAAGAGGAGCCATACCTAGTTCTATTGCAAAAATCTCAAATCTTGTTTAGTTGCAGTTACTGTCTTTCCAGAGAAATGAATTTGTTGCCATGTGAGAAATGCTGCTTCACATTATACTGCAGTAAGCAGTGTGAAGAACTGGCATGGAAAGAATATCATTCTATAGAATGTGCACTAATGGGTAGTTTGGTTGACTTAGAATTCACTAAGCTGGAACTGCTAGCATTAAGAATCACAATCAAGGCACGCAGTGACCATTCGGATTGGGATAGTCTTTTTAAAACAGTTGAAGAAGCAGAGTCAAATTTAAATTCAGAAAATAGAGGTTGCATTCTAAAAAACGACAAGTGGATATATGATTCCAAGCACTATACATCAATTCATACACTTGCTTCAAATGTGGAAAAGCGTTCAGTTGCAGATATATTCCAGAAAGCTGTGACTGCTGCTGTGTTTTTGAAGTTTTTGAAGGATAAGACAGATTTTCTCCCTGATGATGAAAATAAACGTAGACGTGTTGGCGGAATGCTGCTTTTGCATATAATGACAAGTCCTACCAACATGCATGGACTGAGTACAGCTATGGAGAATGCTCAAGGCGACTTCGTAGAGGAAGTAAGTCTGGCCAGTGCTCCGTATGCCTATCACAGCCTCGTTAATCACTCTTGTGCCCCCAACGTGGTGAGGTTCAGCAAAACTGGCTCTGGAAAGATGAGCATGTTCGCATTGAGACCAATTAAGAAAGGAATGCAAATCTTTGACAATTATGGGTAAGTTACCTTACATGATATCTTTATTTTTAAAGTTGAAATTGGGTCAGTAATAAAACCGTGCTTTTAAAAATGAAGGTAGGTATCAGTGATTAATGTTATATGGACTGGACATTTCGAACAGAATAACATACATTTTAGCGGCATTTCGTGAAACTATTTGCCACCGGGTTTTCTTAGATTAATAAGAACCTGCTGATTACGATTTTGCCAGGTGTTATCCCCTCTCTCTCCCTCTTCCCCCTTTTTAACTCAAAACGTGTCCCAATCTGTGGTTTTTTTAATTTTTGTTCTGAAACAATTAATGATAGAAGAAAACTTTCAATGGAAGAAATAAACACATACACAAATCACATCTTACGGGGTAGACAGAGCCTAAGGTAACAAGACCTAAAGGCAATGTTTAACAACACTGTGGGTGTATAGGTGGAAAGTGGAATCTAAGGTTGCTAGCCGCATCGTCTATGATTCCTAAGAACTTCGCCCATTCCCTAGATGGCCTTTTAACCATCTGCGCGGGAAGAGAAGCAACTGGTACATTCTATGTTTTTTCTTTATTCGCAGACCAGCATGGAAGAAATAAACTACATTAAATTATCTACAACTTTCGTGTGTAAACCATTTCAGGAGCATAACTTAAGAAAAAATTACTGCCCAAACTACCCACATCTTGGACTTTTTTATGATCAATATGTAAAATAATAATTATTAACACTTAAACCCCAAATCACGAGTTAATAATAATTTATTTGCTAAATTGGTGTTATTAAACCACTTTAGTCTTGCGCCATCTTTAAAATGTAACAAAATTGCTGAAATAATTATGTGCACCTGTGAACAAATACTCGTAACTACGACGATAAATAAGGTATTGTTTTGTAGGTAAATCCATGGATATGAATTCGGTCTTTGGTTATTTTATCATAACGGCGATCGTTTTTCGATAAATTGAGCACAAATTAAAAAAAAAAAAAAACAAAATATGGGTAGTTTGGGCAGACATTTTTTCTTAAGTTATTATGCTCCTGAAATGGTTTATATACGAAAGTTGTAGATAATTTAATCGGTCGGAAGGATCATCATCATCATCATCATCAGCCCGTAATGGATAAAGACGTGATTTATGTATGTTTGGATGTATGTGTAAATAATGAGTGAGTGTGTTATAATTATGAGGTGTGTGTCAGTTTTGATCTCTGAAGTTAAAATGACAATTTTGTAAACTCCAACTACCTCTTCTGGTATTCAATATTGTAGACCACAAAGATGCTTGATTTTAGGTAAAGTGAAAAAATTATTAATGCTCAAAACAGGGCTGAATAGTGGACGGTCTAGCTAGAATTTCGACGCTGGGGTTCGGTTCGGTTGGGCGGTGTATGAGTGAGTTGCTTTGTTATAGTCTGGTACCTACCATTACAATGTTTACTTTCATCTTATTTATTTGGAACTCACTGAAAAGTATATCGTAATATACTAGTCAGCGTTACAATGTTTTACGACCACGTTGCGACAAATGATTCGAACGTTTTTTTCGTAGTGCTACATTCGTGGAAGATAAAATATGCCTATCATAGACGAGTATAATAGTAATAGATCGGCAATTCAAGAGAAAGAGCAACATGATATACTTACGTTTGTTTTCTTACACGCTGCGAGTCTGAGAGGCCCCGAGGAGTAGTGTGTTTTTTTGACTCACGCCAAAAGCTGTAAAATTTTCTCGTTATTTCAGCACCGATTTGAGTTTTTTTTGTTAATTATCGAGGGAGCTTTACAAACGACAATGCTGTGTTTGGTACAATAATTTTACTAACCCCGACGCAGAAAGATGTGTCTCTCTGTGGCATCGTAGCTCTCAAAGGGATGAACCGATTTCGATGCGCTTTATTTCATTAGAAAGCCAGTTTCCTTGCCTTTTAGTGATGTTTGATAAAAATCGGTTCAGCATCAGTTTGAAGAGTATCAGCTCTTTTTCAAAATGATGTGAAGCATTTTTGACATAAAATTGAATTGTTTGAGAAAGCGACTTTGTTTTATACTATGTAGTGATGATTAATTAATGAATGCGTGGGGGTTTTCAATTGTTTTTATATTATGTTATCGCAGCTATGTAACCACGTATTTTATTACTTACAGACTTCACCATGCGCTTCAAGATCGTCAGCAACGACAAGCGGCGCTCAAATCACAATACAAATTTACATGCTCTTGCGAAGCATGTGTCAACAACTGGCCTACATATTTTGATATGAAAAGGTTTTCAAGGACGACCCTACCTAAGAAACTGCTAGATCGGGCAAAAATTCTCTTATGTCCTTCTGCAATATTGAAGCTTCAGAAAGGAGATATGAATACTGCGTTTGGTTTATTTAAGTCTCTTTGCGTGTTGGCTGAAGATTTGGAACCTTTTGCTCCTGTTGAAGCCCTGGCAAACTGCCAGGAAGCCTTGAAACAGTGCCTTGTTATATTCCAAGGATTAGTGCCTTATGGATACAGCGAGATTGTTGACTGGAAAGTAAAACCATACAAGCATACTGCTATAAGTAGGATTTTGCAAATAAATAATTTTTGAAAATATTTATATAGTATGTAGGTATTGAAATGAAACTAGATCTGGTGCTAACACTAAAATAGTAGATTTGTAGGGTAAGTAAAATGTTATACTTCTAAGTGTTTATTAAAGAAATGTTATATGTTATGTAAGAGTAAGAAACAAATTTTTGATATGGAAAAAACTGTTTAATCGATAAAATATATGTAATAAGTATTAACAAATGAATACTAATGAATACAAAAATACTACTAAATTATATACTCAATACTCCTAAGCAATGTTATTAAAAGTTGAGTTAAATTGTTATACCATTAATAAATGTTTCGGATTTTATTAATTATTTAAATGTAAAAATCCGTATTTATTTATTACTCTTAAGAGTGTTTATTCACTTGCTCATGCTTGGCTCGTGCTCATGTCACGCTCGGATCTGCCATGATTGATGTAACTTTATTTATTTGTGGCAAAGGAGTTGTAGCATCACGACATTCTGGACAAAATAAATATCGATTTAGTCGTTTAATCTGGTTTAAACTTGATGTTTGAGAATTTGACACTACTAGTACATTAAATCGAGATTTAACTTTTCCCAGCAAGACGGCCTTCCAGTTTTAAATCACTCTAGGAGTGGGTACTTAATTGAAATATACAGAAAAGTAGAATCGCTATACTCCTTCCATAACTGCTTGATCGGAGAGAGGGGCTATTCGACGGCATCTGGCTGTCTATCTTCGAGTTCGTATTCTTGAAATTCTCGACTGCTTTGTCCTCGTTTAGCAATTTAATCCGACCCGTCAATCCCGGGCTTATAGTTGGATGTCTCTCAAGGTACGCATAAATGCATGTCAATTCGTTATAATTACAGACTTCCTGCGGCAAATCTACGAATATGCTATAGTCATCCCCGCCTTCGGCGAGGAAAGAGGGCATCATAACTTTGTACTCGTAAATATCTTTTATGGCTGATAACTTGGCTCCACACGCGGAGCAGACCGCGGAGGCTTCGACGATTCGGGCTCCGGGTGGTTTTGATAAGTCATAAACAACGGTCATCCCTGAAAATTGTAAGAATTGTCCAACGCTGTCGATTGGACGCCATAGGGCAACTGAATTTTCCAGCGCCATCCTCAAGACAGACCCGTTCATGGTCACTATAGTCATAGTGTCCGTAAATGGCAGGACGCTCATCCACTCTCCTTTTGTAAGATTGAATGGTTTATCTGGGCTGTCTATTGACGTTCTAATTCTGCCGCTCTGGCATATCGCAATGGTAACTTCTGGGTATTGGTCTGCTGAACAACTTAATAGTATATCTGTGATGAAATTTCCCACGTTACACTCCCTTAGACGGCACTCCCCATTCAATAAAACGTTTGAGACTCCTACAACTTCGCTACTGATATAATCTATGTCTTTTCTATAAGTTTCAACTATGTCTGAAAGCTCTGGGTCCCTTGGTATGCTGTTATCTAATAATATGGGTTGTCCATCAAATTCAATGACTTCACCTTTCTGATCAAAAGTCAAGTGCAAGCTTCCCATGTATTTCGTGTAAGCGTAAGCCTGCACGACTAATACTTTCCTACCCGAAGGATCGTTCACCACGACTGGGTAAGGCCCTTGTGGTATTTCTGGTTTTTCAGTACTTTCTCCATTCCATAGGAAAGTGTTCGAGTGGCCTCCAACCACTAAGTCAAGTCCTGCCACGTTTTTAGCAATTTCCAAGTCTTTTATGTATCCGGAATGTCCTAACGCTATTAGAATATCGATCCCACTATTTTTTAATAATTCAGCTTCTCTTCTTATGGCTGGAATTTCGTCTTCATATTTTATTTTGTTTCTCGGAGCGAGAAATGCGGTGTCTGGTGTCAAGTATCCTATTATTCCGATTTTAATACCGTTTTTGACTAGTATCACAGAGTTATGTAAATTTTTTATCTCCTTTAACTGCGGTACCTCGTCCAGGACAAGGTTGGCCGCTACTACTGGCGTGGATATATTCCTAACGAAAGGAACCAGTCCATCCACAAACTCGTCGAGCTCGTGGTTTCCGAGAGACTGCAAATAAAAAAATATTATTGAACATGATTGTCGGTTAATAATTAACAAACGCAACTTTTTAATAAACACCCACCTCAATTTGGACTCGAGGCATGAGAAATATTTCTGTTTCTAATTAAGAATAAAATAATAGAAATTAAATTGCAGATCCATTTATTTATTCACAATCAATTTGTTACTTATTATTATAAATGCAGTAGGTACGCGAAAAGATGAAAAATATACGACAGTGCAGTGGTGACGCCATCCTTGGCACAGCATAGCCTTACGCTTTCTTACTGAGTGGGTGACAGGCGGGAGAGTAAGTCTGTGCTTTGTGACAGTCTAAGTTGGTAGGTACGCGTACTTTTAGAGTAAAATACAGGCTAGTAATGTCATCGAGCTGTAAGTACGCGAACTTAGTCGCCCGTTTGTCTGTCTTAAGAAATTTTCGTCTTGGCGTCAGATTCATACTTCCAAAAGAAAAGAACAATTGACTTTCTATAAAAGTACCTATCTACCTAATTTTAAAGAACACTGTTATTTAAGGCATGTGTTTAACAAGTGCAAAGTTTTGCATAATACAAAGTGCGTTTCGTTGTATACAAAGGCAAACTTCATTGCTTTGAGAGATCTCTGCTAGGCAACTTCATCTGCTCGCGTACCTACTCCAAAGTAAGTCATTTGAGCTCTTCTAATTTTAATCAGTCCAGTTCAATACTTCAAGTTTTAATTGAGTTTCAATGAAACTGTTTGTCTCCAATAATACTTACCGGTAACTTTTATTTTGATAAATTTTGTACGTTGTGTTTAGTTTGTACTTAATTACAATATTTTCACAGTAATATAGATTGAGAAAAAGATTTTCATATTAGGACGGCTAGGATTAAAATACTCATATTCCAAAGCATCTAGCTGTTAACCAACATTCACACGAAAAGAAAATATAAGCAGCCTTTTAGATCTAGAGTTAATTAAATTCATCTGTTAGCATTTTCCTTGAGTCACAGAGCCACTGAGAAACAATGCAACATGGGTACCTACACATAATAATGCAGCAGTAGGCATATGTACATACAATATTTCAGAATTTACTAAAACAATTATTATTGTCAATGACCACTGTAGACGTTAGAAACAATGTTTGTTTAGATTATACTCCCTAATTTGCTAGTACCAGCGGAGGAAACCGAAAGTACAGTGACATGCCGATAAACTGCTTGGGTACCGCAACCTGACCAAATAATATAAAACGTAGAGACGAAGTTCTACGAACGACCAAGCGAGGCTGTTCTATAGTTGCTATACCTCGCCGTTTAAATAAATTTACACGCACACGAGTGCAATCAAATGTCAACTTTGCTGATTATACATACTTATGCATAGTTTAAACCGACCTCACTTTGCCTTTCGTAGAACTCGGTTTTTAATTTGTATTTGGTCTGAGGTAAAACGAATGTTTTTCAGTGAAACCGTGGCTTAGGAATCGTTGTTGCATTGACTTGACGTGCATTACCTAATACTAAGTAGGTAGTTTCTCTATTTTCAATTATACCATTCCAAAATATTCCATTTGTCTGGTCATGTCATAATCAAAAAACCCGCTAAGTGTGAGTTGGAACCGCGCACCGAGGGTGCCGTACAAATTCGGCTAGTGAATATTAATAAAAATCCAGTGTTAGCAGAGCCCTGTTCCTAAGAAAAATGTAGGCAGTGTGAGGTCATTTTATATTGGCTACCTACATAGAGGCAGATAAAAAAAAGATTTGTGCTTTAAGCGCTTCCTGAGAAAAAGGGTCTTGACGGACGGTCGGACAACTAAGTGGTCCTATAAGGGTGTTACCATACCAAACTATCGATCATAGATCGATGGTAGAATGGAACAGTCGACGTCGATCGATAGTTTGTTTCTACGAGAGCTATCTATCGATCGACGTCGACTGCTCCATTCTACCATCGATCTATTGGTGTGGCCACCCTAAGGATTCCGTTTTTGTCGAATGAGGTACGGAACTCTAAAAACACTGGACATAGGAACATATTATGAACGTTCTATTGCATACTTAATATCAGTAAACCTTACAAGCTAGTCATAGGAACTAGTGTCAGACTTATTGCGAAGGTAAAGATCAAACTTAGAGGTACTGATAAACTTTGAGATGAGTCCTTGTGATAATCATCAATGGTTAAAATTCTTCCTTCAACTTGAGGGAAGATAGGACTTCGGTGTCTAACGTAATATTCTACACTCTGCAACTCGCTATAATATAAAGTTACTTTCGGCTCTGTAGTAAGCATGGAATACCCGTCGCCCCCATTTGCGAGAAATGAAGGCATAATAACTTTGTATAATTGTGTTTCATTCAGTTTGAAGAACTGTGGTATTTGACAATCCGAGCATCTCACGTATGCTTCAATTACCCTGGATCTTGGCTGCTTTTTTAAATTGTAAACTACTTTTACCCCGGAATACTGTAGGTATTCTCCTGGTGGAGCCAGCGGGTCAAGTTTAGCAACAGAGTGTTCAAGCATTTGTAAAAGAATGCTGCCATTCATAGTAACTGTCACCAAACTACCTTTAAATGGCATAACTGTTAGCAAGTCTCCCATAGTAATGTTTGCTGGCATTTGCGTGTATGATATAGACGATCTTATGCCTCCTCCTTGTATAACAGCAATGGGAGCGTCTGTCCAGTATTGTCCTTTGTATAGAACCGCGTAATGGTTTACCATAGCGTCGGTTATCAAATTTCCTAAATTGCATTCGTTAAATTTACAAGTTTCCCCATCAAGTAAGACAGATGTGTTGCCTACAACCTTATCTGCCACATTGAGAACATCATCCCTGTATCTTTCTATTATTTTAACTACTTCTTGGTCTTGAGGGATTGAGTAATTTAGAAGAATCGGTTCGCCAGTTATTTGGTTGATTTCTCCGTTTGAATCGAAACGAATCAGTAAGTTACCAAAATATTTTGTATACGCGTAAGCTTGAACCACGGCTACCGTACGGCCTGAAGCTTGCTTGACATAGGTTGGATAAGGCCCTTGAGGTTTCTCTGAATCTGGGGTAGTTCCGTTCCAAAGGAACGTGTTAGTGTGCCCACCAATTACTAAATCTATCCCATCTACTTCCTTTGCTATTTCAAGGTCTTTAACAAAACCTGAATGGCCAAGTGCTATAATGATGCGTATTTTATTCTCTTGTAAATTTTTGACTTCTTCTCTAATAGCCACAACTTCATCAATGTACTCGACGTTGTTTGGAACTGCTAACGTTTTGGTATCTGGAGTTAGGTATCCGATTATTCCTATTTTGACTCCGTCGACGTCTATGACGGTGGATTTCTTAAGATTGATTTCCCTTGCCAGTTCTGGTACTTCAGTGAGGATGAGATTAGCGGCAACAACTGGACATGCCAAATTTTCAATAAACGGTGTTAGTCCACTCACGCCGTTGTCGAATTCGTGATTTCCAAGAGACTGTAACAAAAAATACGTGATTATTGTGTGATTGTAAGATGCTGTTAAATAATGTTAGATAGATGCGTATTACCTGTTACCCTTTGTATTCAGTGTCAATTTAAAACTACCAAAATACGAATGTGAAACTACTTAGTAACGTTGAAACCTAAGTAAACACAAAGGAAACTGACATTAATGTCTAACTAAACAAGCGGTTTCAAAGTAACTTTTTATTAAAAAAAAAACAGAACATTTATCCCCTTATTCATAAACGCTAGTTAAGCCCATATTAACTTAACACTCGCTTGTCCGTATCTGTCACTTTGTCAATTCTCTTCGCCTGATACAAACAAAACATTCATTTTGCTATCAGAAGTGCGTTACCTTTTATGAGCAAGGGGATTAGTATCTAACAAATAGGTATATACTTATTACAGTTATTACAACCTTTGAGGTAGGTACATCTTTCTACTTATTTGTTTGATCTTGATTGCACAAATTAAAACCAAAATGTACAAAAAGCGGTTGCTTTGATCAAATTATTCTCTACCAGTTTACTTTTACATGAAGTAGAGTTTAATCTACTTACAGGTTAATTACGTATCGTTTGACGTGCCTAAAAAATAACGCCAGAGCGATATTACTGGACTAGTAGAAACAACCAAACTGATATTAAAATGCCAATGGACGATGAAATAACTGAAGCAGAATTTGCTATATTAAGTATTATTAGGCGACCCTCTGTTGCTGTGTATACTGGGCTAATTTTCGCGATGTATTCAGAAGTCGCATTTAACTCATCATAATTCAAAGGGGATGCTGGTCTTCCATCAAACATTGAAAACCCATCGCCTCCCAATGATAAGAAAGATGGCATCAGAATATTGTACGTTTCAGATTTGTTCAAAGCGGAATACATTGGCGTAGAACAGTTCCCGCATCGTACATATATTTTAACAACTCTTTTTCCTGGTGGATATTTGAAATCATATTCTACTCTTATACCAGAAACTTGCAAGAATTGACCTGGTGCACGAATAGTGTTATATTTTGCAACAGAGTGCTCAAACATCTTCCAAATAATAGTACCGTTAACGGATACCTTAGCCATATTTCCGTCAAATGGCATTACAGTTAGTAAATCACCTGTCGTTACCACAGCCGGTGAATCTATGTGTGCTATAGAGGATCTTATACCACCACCCTGAATAATAGCGATCGGTGCATCAGTCCAGCCATCCCCCTCATATAATGATGCATATTTATGGACCATAGCATCGGTAATGAGATTACCTAAATTGCACTCTCTCAATCGACAAGTATGTCCATCTAATACAACTGAGGTGTTGCCAACCGCCACTTCGGATATCTTCATTACTTCACCTCGGTAGCGGTCAACTATTGCTAACACATCAGGCTCTTGCGGTACTGAAGCGTTTAAAAGTATTGGATTACCATCATAAGATACAATTTCGCCATCAGAATTGAAAACTAAATGTAACTTTCCTAAATATTTTGTATAGGCATAAGCTTGTACTGCAGGAACTAATCGCCCTGAACGTTGTTTCACCAACGTCGGATAAGGCCCTTGAGGCGTTTCCGTGTCCGGAGTGGTTCCATTCCACAGAAAAGTGTTGGTATGGCCACCTATAACTAAATCAATACCATCAACTTCCTTTGCTATTTCTAAGTCTTTTGTGAAACCTGAATGCCCTAACGCAATTAATATGGTGACATTTTCTGCCTTGAGTCTAGCTACTTCTTGTTTAATTGCAATTGTTTCCTCGATGTACTCTACATCGTTTCTTATGGCTAGAACTTTGGTGTCGGGTGTGAGGTAGCCTATGACCCCGACTTTAGTCCCGTTTATGTTGAAAATAACGGATTTCATTAAGTTTTCTTCAGCCTGCAGCGTGGGCTCGTTGGTGAGGATGAGGTTGGCAGCCAGCACGGGACAGGTCAAGTTGGCGATGAACGGCGTGAGCCCAGAAACGCCGTTATCCAATTCGTGGTTTCCGAGGGACTGGAAAATCAAAACATTTTATTAGTAGGTTCGATGAAAGTTAAAGCCAAACCTGCTGGCATGCATTATCATAAAATAATGTATTAGGTATTTCATTTCTTAAATAGCCTTCCCGATAGTTCAGTCTCAAGACAAAAAATGCAGCAGTTGTTGCAGAAAAGTTAAACCCATGACTGCAGGTAAATAGGCGATTTAACATGTATTTTGTTAGTATTTTTTACAATATATTCTTACCTTTTTTGTTAGTAGGTACAAGCCGTGACATGAACAAACAAAGCAGTAAGGTAAGGTTCCTAGATTTCATTTTTAAGTCATGCTTATGTAGTTAAAATGTTCTCCTTTACAAATGTTATTAGCTTTACACACGAGCTGTGTGTTTAATTAATATGATTTTTTCAGGCGAATTGAAAAGGCGAGTTTCATGCTGGCTGCCACTTAATAGGTATTTAGCTGTATCGTTTCTTTTTCAATTCAATTATTAATTAACATCATGCAATAGGTAGCCAATTTTAAAGAAAAATAATATAATTTATAAGATTCATGCTTAGAATACTCAACATTTAAATAAACTTACTTTCAAAAACAAAGTGCCAACAGCACTTTTATAAATGAGTAGGTATATCCTAATAAAAAATTACCTACTTAAAGCATTAATGATGGCTTTCTTGCCAAGCTCAGCAGTCTACATATCTGCCCCTAAGTTATGCTTAGGAATAAGTTCAGAGAAATGTTAAAGACTAACCTACGTTATGTTACGTTTTTTCGTCACCGAGTATACCTAATGATCGGATTGGAATCTCATGAAGAAAACGACAGGTCACCTTTGCATAAGTTTTATTAGCGTATATATTAGTGCACCATAGAATAAGAAGCAGATATCGCTGCCAAGAAGGTCATCGTACAAGTAGAAGTAAGAGAGACTGTTGAATCTTGCAATGAGTCTACATTCAGAAGATTGATTCGTCCAGAGACTTCAGGGTACACAGGGCTACGCAAGCGTATAAATTCAGCGGTACACGTCAACTCATCATAATCAAAGTCTACCCTTGGCTGACCTCTTAACATTTCAAAGCCGTATTCACCATTTGCTAAAGCTGCGGGCATCAATATTGGGTAATCCCGCCAGCTATCAATGACGAAGAAAGTAGGCAAGTAACAGTTATGGCAGCGAACGACCGCACTGACCACTCGAGAGCCCGGTTCCCGAGCTAAATCGTAGACAATACGCACACCAGAGAAATGCAAGAATTGGCCGGTAGGATTCCGTATGCTGTAATCGGCAACGGCATATTCAAGTATTTGGTTCAACACTGTACCACTTACGGTCACAAGCGCAACATTACTTTCAGTAGGTAGAGCCGCCATGAGATCTCCTCTGGTCACAGCGGCCGGTCTGTTCGATGGCGCTATTGAATCAGCTATAGCTCCGCTGTGAATCATCGCGATAGGGGCGTCAGTCCAACGTTCTCCTTCGAAGTTCAGGGCATTATAGTAAACCATAGCATCCGCTATCAAGTTTCCTAGATTGCACTCTTCAGTCACGCACGAGTCGCCATCCAACACGACTGCTGTATTACCAACAACTTCAGTGGACCTTGCTGCGATATCGTTAGAGAACTTTCGGATAATTGCAACTGATTCTGGGTCTTGTGGAATGGACTCATCTAAGAGAATTGGGTTTATCTGTACATTATCCACATTACCGTTCACATCGAATTTAATGCTCAACTGTCCGAGATATTTGTCATAAGCTACTGACTGGTAAACGGGAACCTCTTTACCGGATTGCTGACGCTGGGTTGCAGCATTGTTAATAACTGGTAATTCATCAGTCACAGATTTTCCATTCCAAAGATATTGGTTCTTGTAACCATTAATGACCAAATCAACGCCTTCAATTTCTTTGGCAATTTCTTGATCCATGTTTGTCTTGGAATGACCTAAAGCAATTACAATTTTGGCACCTTGAGCTTTGAGATTGTTAACTTCCTCTCTGACTGCTAAGAGCTCATTTATGTATTCAACATTTTTGTTCTCAATTATGTCATTGTTAGGCGTCAGATAACCAACTATGCCAACTTTGACTCCGTTTACATCAAAGATTGAAGATTTCGGTAATTTCTCATTTCCGTTGTTTAGGAAAACGTTGCTTGTTAAGATATTTGTTTGGATTGCATTGAGGAAGGGGGAGAGTTGGTCCGATCCAGTTTCAATGTCGTTGATGCCCAGTGACTGAAAATCAAAATGTTAGTGTGTTAGTAACATGCAAGGTGAAAAAATAAAATTAGTATTAGGTATTATAGTAATAGTTTAAAGTCAGAAAATTGTGAGTAACTAAGAAGAAATCTAATTTCTTAGTGATGGAATAAGTTTTGATGTTTGGAGTTTAGTTAGGACGTTAAATTTCTATTCAAGTTTACGTCATAATTTAACCATCACAAACCATATCGATGGTCTAGTTCACAATCATACTAGTTACGGGGAAACAGATTTAACTAGGACGATACAGTATAAATAAACCATAAAGTTGCAATTTCATTGACAAAAAAAACTAGAACATCGATATACCACATGAAATGCAAGCATGTATGTAAAGGTATAATACATGTTAGGAATAGGAAGTAGCAGAGAGTGTGTCATTTGCAGTTACAGGATATGAGGCTACGCATGCATACAAGATACCTACATGGTAAATAGTAGATCATTAGACGTCGACAAGAGTAAATAAAATGATAAGGTTAGTATCTCAGGTTGAGTTATTAGAAAGAAGTGTGTGTTAAGTCTCAAATAAATAAGTAAGTACATTTATTTATAAATCTTACACTTGTAACGGAAATTCCAAACATCCTGTGATAAAAATATTGACTTACGCTAAAACTCTTTCCTCAGAAGTTAGAACTACCGGAGTAGATAGTTAATTACCATCTTAATTAGGCGGGTGCGTACATAAATTAAATTAAAAGGTTTTTGCGGGTAATACCTACCTAATAGGAAGGGAAAATAAGGAAATTATTGCAATGCTACACATTAAATTTTCTTACATACACATACACATACACAAATCACGTCTATATCCCTTACGGGGTAGACAGAGCCTAAGGTAACAAGACCTACAGGCCACATTTAGCAAGACACTGAGGGCGTAGAGGTGGAAAGTAGAATCAAAATAGTGATGGGTTGCTATCCGCATCGCCTATAATATGATTCCTATGATTTTCGCCCATTCCCTCAATGGGTTTTTACCATTTGCGCGGGAAGAGAAGCAACTGGTACATTCTATGTTTTTTCTTTAAATTTTCTTGTCTTAATAAAATGACGTTCGTTATTAAAATTGTTATCGTATGTCCACCCACGGCACAAACAGCTATTTTCCTAGTTAGTTGTTAAGTGAAAACTCATTGTTAGATTGCTTTGACCTATTGGTTAAAAGATGTACCTATAACTAAAGCAATTACTGCGTGTATTTTTGTGTTAAGTGTTGCTCTTTTTACCCATTCTAAACATGGAGGAATAACATAAGTGAACACTAGCCAAGATTGCACACCATGCACTGAAACGCAAATGCAGCAAATTGAAAACTAATCTACAGTACCCGAAACAGCTGTGCGTACGCCTTAGTATAAAATCGATTTACAAACATTCCAACATTAGCGATTTGTCGGAGAAATCATCACGATATTTTTCAACAAAATCGTCAAATGCTCTCCTCTAAATACGGATTGTTACATTGATGGTGTTTTAAAAACAGCAACTCGCTAGACGGATTTAGTGCAACCAAATTATACGGGGACCAAATATTCTGCGAACGATGCTCAAAGTTAAATTAAATGCGGAACTATGTGTACCGGCGCTGTGTGTTTTATGTAGCTTTGAGGCTAGGGATGGGCTGTCTATGGTAAATGACACGAATTTTTCTTCTACATTATAATAGTCTTACTCAAATATCGAATTAGACAAATTAGGTACCCTGTGTGCCGAAAAGAGGTCCATGGATCATCTTTTCACACTGCAGTATTTAATTGAATAATTTGATCTCCCTTGTTTTTATAACGGCTTGTTGCGCGTAAGACGAATTTGAAACAGTTTCACACTTGACAATTATATAGCGTTACACATTTATATACAGTACATTATACTGATGGACAAGAATAACGGGTAACTTAACATACAAAGTTGTTAAAAGCGATCTGTTATATTTGTTCGTTTGTGTAGATCAAAACTAATACCAAGTCTATCGCCCTCTGTTACTACGCACAAGTTTTTTTCTCGAACCGGGGGCGAATGAAAATTTTAATTTTATAAAACTACTCGCTTCTGCCCGCGACTTCGTCTGCGTAGAATTACACAAAAACCTTCCTCTTGAACCACTCTATCTATTAATAAAACCGCATCAAAATCCGTTGCGTAGTTTTAAAGATCTAAGCATACATAGGGACCGACAGAAGTGGAAAGCGACTTTATTTTATACTATGTAGTGGTGTACCTAGCAAGTAATTTACCCACCGCCCATCTCTAGCTGTGACGCAACAAGTTGACTATGTATTGATTTTTCCTATAATTCCACGAACGCACGGATCTGCCAAACCTTATTATGCTCGGGCTGGGAACAAAACATCGGAGGCAAACGATGTTAAATAAAATATAAACCTATTTTCAGTATTGGAATCATTTAGGTTTTGACCACGTCTTTTGTAACAAGAAAAATACCAATACTTTTGTCTATCAATGACTAAAGAAATCCAAGTTATAAATAAACATGAAGATACAAAAGTTTTCTTTACTGTTGCGGCCAAAAGGTTTCAATCATACTCGTAATCTCTCCCGTTCTGCTTGTTTACTGAAATAGCCTTCCCTTTATTCGGTTTAAATAAAAATTCTGCTCCACTTTTTCCGATTACATCCTGAGGCTACAAGCCTGTATAGCTTTATATAGCCTGTGTAGGTTTCGACATTAACAGAGATTGTGTCGATTCAGACAATAAGGTTATTCATTGAAATATAGAACAAAGATTTAATAGGTATTTGTTACAAAAGTTTGTCACCAAATAAAAGCGTACGATTGAGGTGTTCTAAAAAATAATTGAAGCAGGTAATAATTTTGAAAAATATGCACGTTTAAACATAATGACACATGAACGTCACGAGAACAAATCACGATAAAGAGTCACATTAACACGGCGCAATGTCACAAACAATTGAGCGACAAAATAGCCCCATCCTTTCGCAGCTAAATACACAATTACGTCACACCACAAAGAAACATACAATATTTTATACATCACTTATTTAGATTACAAGTGACCTTACTCGGAATTTGATGCTATTAAATTAAGAAAAAGCAGTCATCATCATCATAAATTTTCATTTTGAAAATGAAATCTAAATGCCTTGTTCGAGTAAGTTCTCTTTAATAACGAGTGTCTTACACTAGTTATAATTTTGTTATAAGTTACTCGAGTAAAGCAAATGAAAAGATTTTATCGGTTTAAGCATATTTATTGTACACAATTAAAGAGTATGTACAATTGCAGTCTACTCTACGGGCTTGCCAAGCGTTGACAATTTCTTAGGATGCAGTTAGTAGCTTGAACTACAAGGACTTTACAAAACTCTACTTCTTGTACTCAAGTAGGTACAACTTTCTCACTCAACAAAGTTATAAGGTAATCTATATATGTATATCTAGCAAGATAGAAAGTAATCAAGTTAACTAATAGCTTTCTAAAAAATATTACATAGGTAACTTTGTATCCCAAGTAAGTCAAAAGCAGGAATGTTATCCTAATTTAGATCGCGTGTTGAGTCCTGTGTTTTAACCAACGATTGTCTAGCCGATAGAGCGCACCTTAACCTTTTCATTTGCTTCTAATTCAGTCAGGGTGTTTAAGTTCCTGCTTTTTAACTTTTTTTGCAAAATGTAGTGGCAAACGAGAAGGTGTGCCAGTGCTACCACCCATGGACATCCACAATACCAGAGAAATGCAGGTGCAGTGACGGTCTGGACAGACACCTTAAGATATAAGAAGATAAGATAGATAGGAACTTGCTATACCAATAATTTCACCGGTTGCTTTATTCTTTACTGCACTTTTTAGCAGCAGCGAGTAACATATTGTAGCGATCCAGACGGACCTTGCGTCATACTTGCAAAAAGGGGTTTTTCGGGATAATGTAAAAAAGAATCATCTGTGCCGTGCCTGGCTTAGATAAGACAAAAATATCTCTTCGCGTGGGTGTCATAAAAGGCGACTGCGGAACTTGATACGGGAGTTGGCAACAGAGTTCTTATTTGCCAACTACAACCTCCCGGCTCTAGCGTTGCCGTATGCAAGGCAAGGGGAAACTAGCGCACTGTTTTTCCAAAAAAGTCATCGCAAAAGTGCAGACTCAACGACGACCGCGAGCACTCTCTCAAGAGTGTAGCGACTTGAGAGATATAGAAAGGCAACTTACAACGGCGTCTGGTTTAAGAGCGTTGATAAACTCGGCAGCGATCTTCCACTTGTATATGGTGAACCAGGCTGTCCCTGTGTACGTGTCTCCTGCGTTGAGGTAGAGAACAGGTGGTCCTTCACCGCTCGCTGCCTTCCTTCTCGCCTCCTTAACTCTGGAATTTGAAGTAAATTAATGTTATTTTCGTGTTGCTGGCCTGGACATTTGGCTGCTGTCTTTATCCCTTACAGGGTAGACAGAGCCAAAGGTAACAAGACCCCAAGGCAAGGGCCACGCTTAGCATGATTGTGGGCGCATAGGTGGAAGTGGAAAGGGGAATCAGAATAGTGATGGGTTGCAAGTCGCATCGCCTATGACATGATTCCTAAGATTTCCACCCTTTCCCTCGATGGGCTTTTACCATCTGTGCGGGAAGAGAAGCAGCTGGTACATTTGGTTTATATGTAGGTTTGTTTAAACAAAGCATCTTGGAAAAAGCCACGGAGACTGTCTGTAATTAAAGTATAGGACTTACCATTTGTCTGTGCGATGAGCACAATGTATTGGTTTTACGTAGGCCGAGGCCGACAGAAAAATACTTTTGACAAAGTTATAAATACTTAAAGCGGCTCGAAATTTTGTTCCAAATATTTATAGAACGCCTAATATAGGCACTGGGTTTGACGCCATCGGGACAATAGTAGGCAGATAAACAATGCGGAACATTTTAAAATAGCAATCACGAAATGGCAGATTAGACTGCAATTAAAATACGATAGTTTCATTTAAATCCCTCTGCTGCGGATTAGCTGAATCGTATGATATATATATTTGTGATGTAGAGGATTAGTACTCGCTTCCCGTTGCGTTGTTTCAGTCGTGTTTTTACGAATTTACCTAGCGATGTGAGTTATCTACATTCATAATTATATTACAACAGATTTAATGTAAAATCTGTGGGTCGCTTTATATTCTTATTATGCTTTTATACAATGCTAGCTTCTGCCCGCGACTTCGTCTGCGTAGAATTATACATAAAAACCTTCCTCTTGAATCACTTTATCTATTTAAAAAAACCGCATCATAATCCGTTGTGTAGTTTTGAAGATTTACGCATACATAGGGACATAGGGACATAGGGATATAGGGACAGAGAAAGCGACTTTGTTTTATACTATGTAGTGATTTTCGTACAGTTTAATAATTTTCAAATATTTTGAGACATCGATTCTGACTTTGCTATATCAACAAACTTTCGATGGTCTGATAGTATTATTTTGATTATAAAATTATCAATGTGCAAAACGTATGGGTGCACTTCGATGGAAGAAGAGCGGCGTGGTAGGTAACATGCAGCATCCGATCATGATCTACGTCTCGCCCCGATCCCCTGGCAATGTGCCAATTGACGTGGATTTCAACTTATGTTATTGGTCAATTCTGTATGTCATCGCTTTCCGTTATTAGGCTAAAGATCAAAGGTTTATCGAAATTAGTTATAATCAATACTTATCGATGATCGGCTCAAGTTCTCGGGACAGTAATAAGATTCCTAAAGTAACTCAAAGGTGAAGGGTGAATGGGCATTTACTAGGCAAGCGTGTCCCACCTTAGATCACATTTATGCTTACCATCATACGTGATTGTGATCAAGCGCATAACTATTTTGCATAAAAAAACTTACACATAGGCAACTCTAGGGAACCCTCCGTAGCACTTCCCGGCGGCCCTGTCTGCCGTGGTACAGGTGCCACTCAGCTGCGAGGTCTGTTCGAAACGCGCGTGCATGTCATTGTTATGAAGGATGAGAAGCTCGAAGTTCGGGGGGATGGCTCCGCTCTCAGGCGTCTTGATAATTGTACTGGATGAGAGCACCGCTGCTCCCAGCACGATGGTTACCGTTAGAATGTTCTGGAATGGAGAAAAATTACAATTTGAAATGGGAAGTGGGATCCTAATAGGTTAGATGCCATTGTCTAGCACAAACAGCTCGCGATCGTGTTCACTAAGGAAGTATTTGAAGTGGATTACGCCAGTCTACCTGTCTTGCGAGTCATAAAAACGTCCAAGCAGATTTTTGGTTAAAGTTGTTTTTTACCGTATTTATAAGTATGCCATCCGCTTTGATATCGTATCATACCGTCCAAGTATACTCATGAGCAAAAATAAAGTGTCACATTTGATACAATTTTCTTTGGGAAGTGACCCGTTTCTGCTCGCCAGTGTATGTCGGTACAAAACTTTATTGTCGGCAAGCAACCTCTTTCAAAGGTGTCTGGCAGGTAGACGGCCTGACGTGGCGCTAGCTGCCATGTGTCAGACGACTCCTGCCCGCCCACGGCTCTGTATATGATTCGTTATTTATTCTATTTTATGTTAAATTGTACTAATTGTACATAAATTGTGTTTGTATGCGTTGAATGATCTCAAGTCTTTCATTAGAAACCAGAGGTTCCTTATTTTATATTAATGTTTAAGCAGGCTAGGTCAATGTGTTATACTAATATTTATAACCTAACGCAACCTCTTTAGTTATTATGGGTACTGGCTTTTGCCCGCGACTTCGTCCGCGCAGAATCAAAATTTCTCATCGAAAATGTACAAAAACGCAGCCAAATGCGAGTCGTACTTTAGCACGAGGGATTTCGTACTACATAACTACCTCGACAAAATGAACCAGTTTCTTGCATGGACACCCACTTCCATTATTTTTAGCCCATCTTTTTGTTCTGTGGGAAATTCGAAAAATCTATTCTTATATACACTTATAACACGTCTACTAAATACAAAGTATAGCGTGGAAAAATACCGTGGGAAAATTGGAAAATTGCCTTTGTAGTGCACCTCTTTGACCATCAATATGTCTGCCAAATACCAAGAAACTATATAAGCAAGTCAGTTACTTTTTTGCTTATCCCACGGGAATTTCGCAAAATCCTGTAATCGGTTTTCAGATATCATAATTACCTACTGGTATGCCAAATTTAAAGATTCTAGTAATAATAGTTATGGAGATAAGAATATTTCAAAGTAATAATATAAATCCCTTTTTTCTCCCTATCCCGTGGGAATTTCGAAATAAATTTTCAGCAGTTATGATTCTCTACTTGTGTGCTAAATTTTAAGGCTCTAGTAATTATAGTTATTGAGATAGGCTCCCTTTTCAGTGGACTTATAAACCCCATTCTATACCATATCCCGTGGGAATTTTGAAAAATCCCTCCTTAGTACACCTCTATGATACTAAAGCATTATTTATCTGCGTTGCGACTCTAGGCAGCTGCGACCTTAGACATGTTTATCGCTATCCCGCGGGAACTATGCAATTTTTCGGGATAAAAGTAGCCTAGAACCTAGCCGGTGATTTTCTCAACAGACTGGTAAGGTTTGCATCAAAATCCGTTCAGCCGTTTTCACGTGATGCGCTCGCAAATACAGACAAACAGATAAACAGACCAAAATTATAAGTATCCCCAGACATTTTTTTTTAATATCTTCCATGTAGGTACAGACTTTCGACCCTCTTCAGCTTTATTATCCTGCTAATATATTATAAACGCGAAAGTTTGTAAGTAATATATTACGTATTTCAGTACTTAGTATATTAATATATATTCTAAATTGCACCACCTGCTCAGATCTGTTCTGTTCTCCAGTCCATTATGATTGCCTGGTAGAGATCGCTCTGTAGCGATAAGGCCGCCTATTGTTACCTTGTAATATTCTGTATACCTTTTTTCTGTTTTGGTTGTTATATGTGGTGTTCAATAAAGAGTTATTGTATTGTATTGTATTGTACGGATATGGATGTTTCTTACTCTTTCAAAATTAAATAAAATAAAATTTGGAACGGAGATAGCTGATACCCTAGACTAGATTAATACATAGGCTATTTTTTATCCCGGAAAACTGCATAGTTCCCGCGAGATAGCGATAAACTAATTTTTTGCAGACGAAGTCGCTGGCAGCAACTAGTATGTATATATAGATTATATGTATAGATAACATTGATCAAGGACGATGGTTTGCGTATAATGACCAGTGCATGCTATTTAGTATTCATTTTCTTAGTCAGTATCGGTTAGGACCTTCAATTGGACTCGGCGTGACTGCATCTTAATATTGGTGTCATTTGTAAATCTTCATAAGTACTTTGAATGAATTTTATGCATGAAGGCGTATAATGAGTGAGTTGTAGTGGTACTTGTGGTAGACGGTAATATACAGATTTAATGCCAAGGACATTGGAATCAGATTGTGGACAAAAAATATATTTACATTTTTTACTTAAAATACATGTCACGCGTCACGCTACTTATGCCACTTTTATTTAATTCGTTATGGGTATCAGATACGGCTTTGGACCCCAGCACGAGTCAGAAAAGTCTCTTGTTTATTTATTTGACTTGGCTAAATGGGAACTTTTTAATTATTACTTGTCTTCATATTGTAGAACTGGTTTCAACTAAAACCCAGCGCTGAATTAAAAACACAGTTTCCGAATGCAGGTAACCTTATGTTATAAAACTTTAACTGGAACCCTTTTAGTCATTGTTGACTAACGTTTTATCTGTTTATTCACTAAGTGAATATTTATTTCAGTCATAAACATTTTATATAGGTTTGTATGGTCGCGTACTATCCACATTTTATAGTACAGGAAGCCAAAAGTCATTGAACAAATTTGCCAATTGGGTATTTTCCGGTAGTCATTACGATCCCCATCAGCGATAGAGTTTGCGTTGATCCCAAACCAATTTGGCCAGGGCCGCGGCAATTGACTCCAGATGCCTCGTTTTGCTCAAAACGGCTTGCTCTTGTTCCCAAATAAGCAATTTTCTACACGAGCATATGATAAGGAAAATTGAAGTGTGAAATGTAAATAGGAACGGATTTTCTTTTACACTGGGGTGCTGGCAAAAAATGGTGTGAATTTTTTGGCGTGTTCCAAGATTTGATCCACATCGTATCCGTCATATACAAGAGCGTTATTACAAACTCTTTAATCCTGCCTGTAGAGAGCTTCGAAATTATTACCTTACTTTATTCAACTTCAATGGAATGCATTTAAAAAAGTTACCGGTTTATCATGGAATTATGCAACGCAAGACGTCGTTCGCGCCAAAAAGTCCAACAAGTCCATTGAACTCCCTAATTGGCCTCCAGAGTGCTACCTGCGCTTCTGAGAAACGGTAACCATCGGTAATGGGATAAAAAGTGACTTTCGGGACCGACTAACGGGTGTGGTCAGAAAGCCATTGTGCCTCTAACTTCATACACAGGGCGCGCCGGAATGGTGTTTGAATGTTAAAAGTTTCGGACAAGATCAACTTCAGAAGTATGAAAAGATTAAGGACTACGCGTGAGTTTAGTTTCCGCTTCGTTGAAGTTACGATGAGTTTTGCACCTGGCGTGTTTTACTAAGTACTAACATGTCTGATACCACATCTCTACATACTATATGCTGTGCAATTTAGAATACTTTTTTTGGGACGACTGGGTTTTGTGGATATCGTCAGGATTTACGAAAGACGTTAATTTTATTGGAATTGGTTATAGCTAGGTAAATTAAATACGAAAAATGAAAACCTTGTCTTTCTTCCTGAGGAATACTTAATATCGTTAATTTGTAGAGTTGCTCGGAATGATTTTCCTAACTCTTTGATATTCGTGATTAAAATATTTATTTACTAATTAGATTGTTAGTTTTAGATAGGAACCGCGAAAATTTGACAGTCGACTGATTCAGCGCGGATTGGTAAACGTTCATAATATTTATTTCAAATACAAGAAGTTGATAACTTAATTATCATAATTCGTTGCGTATAATGCTAATCTACATCTTTATCAGGTTAATAGTCATAAAATTTATCGCAAGGTTGATTATGACAATGGCTGTTTAGGTTTCACAACAGAAACGAGGCAAATAATATGAACACACCTTTTATTTAGGACGGTTCATTTGTCTTTACATATTTGTGCGTATAATTTTGCTAGTTACAAACGTTTTAATAATGTTTAATTAAAATGAATTACAGTATTCAATGAATTATACTAGTTAATTGGTATCTACACTACAAGACGTGACTGTAACAGAGTGACATTCCGAGTAATTTTAGATCTACTGCATCTCTATTTCGAACTAAGTTACAATTGTTTCTTTTAACAACTCTCCTGCGACAGGGAATAGGTACCTATACGATCATTGATATCCACATGAACGTCTGAAGATAGACTTTAAAACAGCTTAAAATAAGCTTGATGAAAATACATATTTCTTTATGAATTCCAAATTAGAATATAATGTAAAAGTATTAAAAAAAATAGTCGGTTGATAATTAAGAGTGTGTTATGTATTAAAATCATATGGCGATGATCATTACAATATAGGCATGCCTTTTCCAAGGCACAGTTCCTGATTCTATGTATCTATCTTCAATTTTTATACATATTTTTGGCACGTTTAGTGCGTATGGTAATTAAGATTATCACAACGCACGGCACGGCCCTGTGCGCCTTATTATTTATTATTCTTTAATCTTAACTCCATCGCTGGATTAATTATATTTGACGATGATTGACAGTATCGCCAATACCTACTGCATATAAGGCGATCGTTTGTGTCGTTACTGTGCTGATTTTTATCTGAAACCGTACTTTTGTCACCACGTAGGGACACGATGGTTTTAAAATAATAAAATGGTTTACAATCTTCCGCTTGTGGACTATGAATAATGAATTGAGATCTGCCGATAGCGGGTTCCATAAAATGACACCGTGACCAAAACTGTAGATCAGAAATAGCTCTGACTCTATAGCATTTTCCGGTAGATTTTAGTTGGATTATCATGACCATTCCATTTTTTTATATATCACTTCCAACTTGCTGCAATTTCATGCGTTTGCTAATGTTTAAACTATAGATCATCACAACGATTCTGCAATAGAGAGGTAGCAAATAGACAGGGTGACAGAGTCTATCGCATATCTGTTGGATAGATAAATACCTAGTATAGGTGTGCAGGAGACCAAGTACAAAACAATCTAAAATAAAACAACAATCCAAATATTAGTAAATAAATATGTTTTCTTGAGAACTTTTTATGATGCAACTATTATTTGATTGTTGTGGTGTTGAACACCTTCGATGAATTTAAATAGATGCGCAAACAGCACTTGTTAACGGATGAACGGATGTCCGTGTGTCAACCATTTAGGTGCGTTTGACGTGTTTAATTAATTTCATAATTATTCACTGATTGAATTTTCGATTTACCGCTCTTTTAGTAAGTAGGTAGGCATCATTGATAAATTAATTTGGCTAGAATTTTAAACGTACACTCTTATGTCCTTTGAAACGTACTCGATCCGAACGTTTCGTGTTTTTTGCAAGTGTCGTTGATGTATGGTCTTGTTGATGTTAATACCTAAAGTGTTGGAAGTTTGAATGATGGCAAACGGGCAAACTGGTATTGAACTCTCTTTACCTTCATTACAAAATATGACTTAGGTACATTTAAATTCAATTTCAGATGTCAAATAGGCTTATGCCTATCTTTTCATGCCCAACGACGTTATTGCTATATAGACCATAACGCAACGCTGTTGGCCTTTTGGACAGCTTGCCCCGAGGTAGCGTCTTCGGAGACGTCTTCCATTTAAGATGCCTGTCCTTAATGCTTATTTCTTCGTGGTGTAATATATAGTTACATTTTTGCTTGTTTGGTTTCTGTCCAAGTGTGATGCTTGTTATTTTTTAATAATACACATAACTAACTGGTAGCTAAACAACTCTCACGTTGCGGCCACGTATATAACTTGTTTTTTTTGACGTCAGAGGTGTAAAGGCGATATTCTAGGAAATACTAGGTTCTAGAAACTGTCGTGACTAGAAACTAGGTCACAGTACACCGGTTAAGATCAATCGATGGACGGGGTGACGACACGAGCTTCTTTCTTGTCATACATCCTTCGACGTATCTTGTTTTTGTTTATTATGGGCAGGTTGTTTGTAACATCATTTCCATTTGAATCGTGACCTACTGTAGCACGTTTATAAAAAAATATAATGATTTTCCTTATCAAGCGACGCTATTATGTTATTATGTATAACATCCATACCTACACGGTGAAAAGGTTCGACATTGATTTGCATGGAAATGAAGGTTTATGGACAGCAAAATGTATTTTTATTGTTGTAAAATATTAACAAATCGACCAATTATCCTAGTTTATACTTTTCTTTAGATCTTAACTATATCACTCTTTTCATGATGTGTACACATAGTTTTGAATTGTAAATGATGCTTAGTGTTACTTATTTACACTACTGTACCACATGTTTGCAATTTGTTTTGTGTGCCAAAGTTAATTAAATAAATAAATAAAATAAATTACTTTAAAGTAGGTACCTTCGTATCTTACGTGACGTGTAATATGTACCTACCAACAACTAATTTAGCTATAGGATTTGCACGATTGATGCACGAAACACCGGCATGAACCGTGATTATTTGCGTTTGGCATATTTAACGTTTTTTTTTACTTTTTACGTATAACGATTCCAACTCATGGTTAAATTCGATTCAGTAAAGTCCAAAAACGATGATTAAAATTAGTCTTTTACAAACAATAAAGTAAAAAAAGAATAATTACAGAATTGAGTCGTCACTTATAGTAAAAAGTTCTCAACTTTCGGAAACACTGGGAGAAATTAACACAGAGTTAAAATAAAAACTACGTGCCAGCAGAATTGCTAATTTGACTGAGACACACTGTTGCGCATCTCAGGTTTTTGGGCTGAGAACACGCGAGTAGGCCAAGGATAAAGGTCAGTAGCACGTAGCATAACAGGTAGAGGAATTTTGTCACAATGCCTTAGGTCCCTCTACTGCAGGGGTTCCGTAACTTGTTTATTATGCGCCCCCTTTTTAGGAAATACAATCCGTGCCCGCCTAGGCCTGACAGATAATTTTAGGTTAGGCACTATCAGAATATAAAGACGGAAAAAACATTGTTCAAACATCAAAACATTTTTTAATGTCTTACCTCCTTATTCATAAACGCTCTGTAGGCTTCTGCTAACTTAGCAATCGTTTGTCCTTATCCTCACTTTGACATTTTACCTTTCACAGATAAGGACAAACGATTGCTAAGTTAGCAGAGGCCTATAGAGCGTTTATGAATAAGGGGGTTAGGACTTACTGCGTACTTAGAGCGCAAAGGCGGGTAACGTGTAAATAAGCTCTTTGATCGGACTAGAGGCCCACGCTCCCCTTGCAGCGGGGCTACTCAGAAACTCGATTTTCGAAGTTCGTGTCGTACCGTCCCTCTCGTTCCTAAATTAATGACTATTAGTGTGAGCGGAACGGCACCATTACGAACTTAGAACATCGAATTTCGCTGTATGAGGTCAGGGCCTTACCATGACGTCTTAGTGCGATTCAATTTCGAACCAAAGTTGGATCACCAAAACGTAAAGTTGAATCGGAATTGTAATGAAATGCTTGGTCTTTCCAAATGCGCTGGTAGTTTCAAAAAGACATCTAAAAGAGCCCTTGGTGGCCAATTTGCAAAAATAAATTTTCATTTTCGTTTTCAATGAGACGTCATGTTAAGGCGCCTGGGGGTTATCAAAACGTCTTAATGCGATTCAATTCCGAGTCAGTTCAGGTTTTAGCTGTCATTTTTAGTATGGATCTGACAGCGAGCGAACCTTTTTTTTTTTTTAACGTAGTGAAAACTCATTTACGAGTACCCCCGAGTGGTTATGTGGGGCTCTCTCCCCCGTCCTCTTTCCCTGCGGAAAGGGGAGGGGGACAGCGAGTGAACCTAAACTGAGTCGGAATTAAATCGCATTAAGACGTCATGGTAGGTATCATGGTGGTTTCTGCGCCCCACTGTGAAAATCCCTGCTCTACTTGACACAACAAACCAAAACCACCGGGAAAGCTTTCACGCGTCGGCAATTTGACACTTAAACGGAAACGTCGAGACGTTTTCTGCGACAAGGTTGCACGGAGGGCTTAGTATACTTTACTTGTAGAACAAAATGGTTACTTTCTACAACTAAAAAGAAACAATGTATCTCTGTCTCTATTTAACGTGTCAAAAACATTATTTCGGACGGTACTTACACTTGTAATTTTCTCGCCCGCTGATTTCCTTACCTTTGGCCACTGACGCAAATAAGACGGTGTTAAAGCTTTATGGGGTAAAGGTTTAGGTGACATCTTTATGTCTGCATGTTTGTGGTTTTGTGCATCGGTCTGTGACATTTCAACTCACGATCGGGTGAACTGATTTGGACGCTGCTGAATTCTTATATAAGTTAAATCGAAATCGATAGATCTGTTTTCATAGAATACCGTTCAACACACCGTGAACAAATAAAATAACTTTTAGCGCTACGGAGTTCGGGGTTTTTCCTCGACGCCCGAGTATTCTTGACATAAACCTCACTGAGCTCAACGGCTGTTCCAGAATAGCCAACGCCCAAGTAAAGCATAACTTTATCCCTTTCTAACCATCCCAGTGCGATAAGGATGGATATTTATCTCTTCCATAACTAGCTAGCTAATCCTTCTGACGTAATAACAGCGCCTTCATCTGATTAATTAACGGCACATTTATTCCAAGAACAAGGCATTCTAAAAAGTTATACTGTTTGTACTTATTACAGTTTGTTGACATAACGACTGTTATCTGTTTTTCAGGCTTTATCAGTTACGCAATTAGCTGGAGTTTGCCTGAAGTTGCTTCTTCCACGGTGTCAGAGGCTTTGTTATGCAAATAAGTTAGAATAGATACAGCCTGTTGACAGGATGTTGCGAACGAAGTGACCGTAAAGAAATTAATTGAAACAGGCTTTACTTTTTGGAAGTCCATATCTGCAAACTATTAAATTTAAAACCACTGCTACTTACTACCAAAACTACTAACCAACCACTACTAAAATAAGTAGCCCATTTGTGCAACGTAGGTAATTGGTTTAACGAGGTGGACGGATTACCTGTTGGCTTATTATGTAACTCGCTCGCAATCGCCATCGTGTTCATTTTGACAGTTCTTGTATGAATGTGACAGCTAGCTGATTCCGATGCCAATTGTCAGCCCATACATGAACTGTCAAAATGAACACGATGGCGATTGCGAGCGAGTTAGACAATAAGCCTACGGGTGAAAGTCGGTGGATGCGAGCCGCTTCCAAATGAGGCAATTAGAGGTCTATGGGGGAGGCCTATGTCCAACAGTGGACGTCCTATGATGATTATGATGAATTGGTTTTAATCAATAAAATTAATTTTATTTCTCTTATAATGTTGGCATACAAAAACAATTTCGGGTGCAATTGACAAATTATACACCTATCACCTACCATAAACCACTCTGTCAACTGGGGACAATATGAAAAGCTGTCCAGGAGTTTTTGAGTTTATTATAAACAAACAGACAGACAGACAGACCTTTGTTTTATAGTACCTATGTAATAATGAATATTTTAAAATACGCAACGTCTAAACCTAGATTTTGTTTTGTCTGACAAATTGTAATTTGTAAACGTTCACTATATGTATATTAAAAGTCAATCTTTCGTTTGTACTGCTCTTAAGTAAATGTTCTTAAGTAAGAAGCGAATCTTCACTCCACACAAATCATATTTATCCCTTGAGTAAAACAGTGCCAACTACAACACCTCAAAAGTGTCTGCCAGGCATCATTCCCATATGATTTCTCGTATTATTTGATTTCTATAAATTTTGGGCCGTACACATATATTTTTCTGCTACTGATGCTACATACATTTGACATTAAATGTATAATTAAATTAATAATTCATCTGTAACTTGAAATCAAAATATTTAATAGGTATCCCAAGAAAAACCCAAGCACTGCAGTGCTCTGGTGTGGTGACTCTACATTTTATGTCTCGTTTATAAGGAGCGTGATCAAATTAAAAGTTTTTATCAAAGTGAAGCCGAGGTAGTCAGCTCCTTAACAAAAGTTTTTACGTACGCTATAAACATTCCTAGGAAACCAATCTTCACTTTAAAGAAGCATCTTTTTTGTCCCGTTAAGTATATTTCTTCAGAAAGGCCATCATTAAAACCTTTACTCTTCGTTGTTGTTCTAAACGTACCAGCAGTGGCGTGGCGTCGATAGAACTCGATTTCCACCGGCTTGCCTATTTTAAGGCAGTTGGGCATTTTGTTGTGCAGAATTAGAGAAAAAGGCTAGTTAAATTCCCTTCGGTTTGCATTCTAATATCCTTGACGCCACGCCGCCGCGCCCCTGTGTAATGAGAATAAAAACTTTTTACTAACTCACTTTTTTTTGCTTTTCGAGCTTCAGGACTTTATTTTTCAACTAGACCCTAAATCTACCACTTGGAAAAATTTAATGTGGTCAATTCTGTCATAATATACGTGATTTTAGCGAAACTTTAACCATTTACGCGTGGCTAGCAACGGAAACTCTCAAAAGGAATAATTTCCCCCGTTTTCGCAACATTTTTCATTATTCTGTTCCTACTGGTCGTAGCGTAATGGTAAATAGCTTACAGCCTTTCTCGATACCTAAATGGGCTACCTAACACTAAAATGATTTTAAAAATCAGGCCAGTAGCTCCTGAGATTAACGCGGTCAACCAAACAAACAAACTCCTTCGCTTTATACTTTACGCAGTTTATTTTTATTTTCTTTATAAGGAACAGACACAGACAGAATTATAAAAAAACTATTAGGAACGTAATGCAATAAACATGGCCTCTATCCTAAACCAATTCCCACAAAGAGTTTGTGCAGTTGCATGATCGCGAGCAGAAAAAAAATCTGAGGTAATTAACATTAATCGTGAATCATTCAATAATGTTTACGTACCTATGTTTCTTCTTAGTGGTTGGTTTCTTATGACACTACAACAATATCAAGTAGAGGAAAGCATTTTGCGATTTGAATTCAGCATTTACTGCGAATCAAAGCTTCCGTTGAAAAGAAACATGAAACCGTCCGTATTAATTGTCATCGTAAAAACTCTGACCGTGAAGTTGATCACTCAATGGATTAAAGTCGAGGTTATGGATCATAGTGCTAAGAATATTTCAATCACGGAATATCCAAATAATTTAGGGTAAAATGCGGAGAATATTTGCATGCTTGCCAGTAATGTTACGTAGAGCCGAGACGATGTTACTTTAATCTCGCAGTGGTAGCATCACGGGCAGAGAAAATTGCCTGTTAAGAGAAATAGCACATGTGGGTCATAATCACAACGAATTTTCTAGGTAGGAAGCCTAAGGCTGACAAGCACTAAACGGAGAGATATCCTTGTTTGTGTTACGTAAGGTAAGATTCCAACCTAATTTTTCATCTTTTGTCAACAAAATAAAAATTATCCATACTAATATTATAAAGAGATAATGTTTGTTGATCGATTATGAAAATTCTTTTACCAATAGAAAGCAACATTATTTGTGAGTGTCATAGGCTATATTTTATTCTGCGCGGACGAAGTCACGAGCCACAACAAGTTTCATGAATAAAACAAAATGTACCTAGTACCAAATACATGATAACGCATTTGCAGTTATGGTTTGTAATTTTCCGCGACAAAAATTGTTTTTGTGACTATAAGTAAAGTTGTTGATCATACTAGGTTAAATCAATGAAGCTCATTTAAAAAAAAAAGCGTGCTGTGAACAAAAGTTTAATTCGCAGTTGAAATTTTTGGATGATTCAGATGATTTGAAAACAGGATTTAACAGAAAATGTTGCCAGAGATTAGAGGCTGTAAAATGTTAGTTTACTAATCCCTTTAATAACTGTTATCGCGATTAAGGTACTAACGTTCTATTTGTCGCGAGCATTCATTAAATCTCAGAGAACTTGAATTTTTTAGCTTTCATAAAACGAATTACTATAATGGTGTAGTACTTCTTTGTCTTTTATAATTTTTTGGGCTATAGTTGATAGAATATGGATTTTAAACGGGCGTAAAGAACTTTGTAAGCTTCTTTAGATGGCGCTGTATGACTTTCAGGGGTATTTATTATTTGTGCTTTGGTAACACCAACGTTTCCTTTTACTTAGCAATATTTCTTGGATATTCTTTCTGGTCTACAAAGCAAAAAATTACAAAGTAACAATTCGTAGACAGTTTTTTGTACCTACCGCTAAGAAAAGGAGATACAAAATAAAAGAAAATAACCTTAAACTACCTATATTCAATCTACCTATCATATTATGTAACACCCGTGTACCTAAATGAACGTAACTTAAAATGTACATGAAAAACAAAAGTTATTTTATTTCCGACAAGGTTTGAGTTGATCTCTAGATCTCTGTTATGTTCACGAAAATGAAAATGTATTTTTGCAAATTGGCCGCCAAGGGCTCTTTTACATGTGTCTTTTTGAAACTGCCAGCGCATTTGGAAATACCATCATTGCCAAGAAGAATGCGCCGCAAGAAACTTGTCAGAAAGTCATTTTTCTAAATTAAAATACAGTAAGAATACTTAAATTAATTACATTTATAAAAGGGATGTATAAGGTCACCGAGCCTTAAATTATATTAATCTATAGTAGAGATGTATAAAATCTCTACTAGTCAAAACAACAAAAAAAATTAAGTTCAGTGGAGGTGTAAAACGCCTCCACCGTCAAATATATTAATTGAAGATATCTCGAATGTCGAAGAGAAAAAAAAAATAAAACAAAATTATGAACGGACAATGAATCTACTGGCGTCTATGAAATCATGGCTTAGGTACTTGGAGATAAAAACATCGAATTAAAATTGTCAGGTTAGTACTGCACACTTATTTATTTAAGGGCTTCTGTTTAATAACACCTGCCGTTATTATAGTTTTACGTCGGCTGATCAAATTATTCTCTTTATTATTAACTGTATGATAAGCTAAAAAGTATGGTACTTGTCTGCTCATTCTAGAGTGAATATTATCCTAGGAATAGAGAGTGTTTAAAGGGAACATGAATACTATCAAATAAAATCGTGTACTGAAAAATTTAACAACTAATCGATACAAGATAAACGTGAGATTATTTAAATTTATCTCTGATAAAATAGTTGATTAAAACGATATTTGAATAATCGTCACTTGTAAAGACGTGATATATGTATGTATGTATGTATGTATGTATTGGATAGGTATTTTGAAGAATTGCATATTATTATAAATTTAATGAATGGTATCCGATAGGTACTGCTTTCATTTGAAGGTGTGAACAAAGACTCATGCAGAGTTGGTGTGTCACAGTTTTTCACCAAATATCGTTACCATCAGGTTCATTGATCTTCTTGTTGTAATAGTACGTGTCTTGTATTTTACAGGATCTACAATGGAGATTGTTCTGACGAACTTTTTAACATTGCCCCAGGTACCAATTTCATCAATGTATAGTTGATAATTAAGTAAATGACCTGTTGTATGTAGCAGTGTACAGAACTGTTATGTGGCTTAAGTCATCTCTCTAATTTGGAACGTCAATTTGTCTATTCACACTATTGACGACCGGATAGCCTAGTGGTTAGTGACCCTGACTATGAAGCTAGAGGTCCTGGGTTCGAATCCCGGTAGGGGCAGATAGTTGTATGATGAATACGAATGTTTGTGCCCGAGTCATGGATGTTGTATGTATTTAAGTATGTATTTATTCTACATTATATAAGTATGTTTATCCCTTGCCCGGTACCCATAGCACAAGCTTTGCTTAGTTTGGGGCTGGGTCAATTGGTGTAATTTGTCCCAAGATATTATTATTACATTATTTACACATGCATAAGTTTTTTACCTAAGTATACTTGATGAAATGCTAACTTCCATCGACCATCTCGAAGAAGGTTTTCCCGTCTTGCTACACCATAAATTCCTTTAAGAGGCGGTAGTACCACATTTTTCGAAGCTGGCCACGTGCCAATTGTCTCGAAGGTAGGTACTAAAGTATGAGCGGCGGTGATCAACTAACATTAGGTGAATCTTTTGCCCATTCGTCGGCTTTTATATAAAAAAAACCGGTCAAGTGCGAGTCGGACTCGCGCACCGAGGGTTCCGTATCATTATCTATAAATATCTAAAACCAGTGTAAGCAGAGCCCTGTTCCAAAGCAAAATGTACGCAGTGTGGGGTTACTTTATATTGGTCACTGCTATATACAGACATACATACACATTTACGGTTTTCGCAATTATTCTTTAATCTGTGCTATAAGACCTACCTTCATACCAAATTTCAAGATTCTGCGTTCACGGGAACTACCTTGTAGGTTTTGATTCCCTTGAGAGTTGAAAATTTGCGGAAATTTGCGGCATAAACGGCTGTATCTTTTGATTGCGTTGGCTTAGAAGTTTGATTTTTTCACGGCTTCAAGGGACAGTAGACCTGAGTAATTGATATAAATTTCAGCTTCATACCTCCACGCGTTACTGAGAAAAAGGGTCTTGACAGACGGACGGACGGACAGACGGACAACAAAGTGATCCTATAAGGGTTCCGTTTTTTCCTTTTGAGGTACGGAACCCTAAAAATATATAAGTTTTAAAAATTTCTTACTGAAAATTCTAGGAAACTTTAAACTGTTACAAATACCATATCGGTTTTGATCGAAACTAAAATATAATATAAAATTCGGTTTCTAATCAATTCCGAATGATTTCTCGAACTCATTTGATCCCTACATGTTTTTGCGCAGCACAGTTTCGGCGGAATACTAACACAACATCCTAAAATCCTTACTACCCCTACCTATAGGCGGACTCAAACAGTTTTGTGTCTTCTTGATTTGCTTGATCAGTAATTTCCGCTCAGCGTGAATTTAAACGAAAGAGGATTCAGATGTTCTGATAAAATATGCTATAGCTACGTATTTAGGTAATACTGAAGAATCTGAAGATTCAGTAATACAACTTTTACAACTCTTCCCTTTATTCATGTTTCCTTGAGATTCGTTTATTTTATATGTTACGTTTGCTTATGTCTGACGCAGATCAGAAAAAGGATTTCTTACGAATGAGGGGGGTTTGTCATTAATCCTATTTCATTTCTTCTACTAGCTGCTGCTGTCTCGTACTTTACCGTGATAATATAGCCCTTGTTGACAGTGTTGCAGTCTATTAGTGTTTTTTTATCTAAGTTTCAATTAAGGAAATGACATCACACGAAAATACTGCAGCTCAAATGAATATTGCGACTAGTTGACAAGATTTGTTAGAGCTGTTTTTCTTTTACTAAACACAGACACTGGTAGAAATATTCACTCAATGTACGTTACTACGGTCACTCTGACAACACAGGTACGAAATAAAAAATATTAGTCAATTGGCATTGTTCATTTTTTTTAGTATGCTCCAATTCGAAAACCATTTCGAGGAAAACCATCAATCATCCGATTTATCTTGTCCGATTTCAAAAATACTTTATGATTGCAGATATTTTTGTAAAAGTACTTTGAACCTTTGTTTGACCGAACGACCGGGTTTTTAGACAGAGTCCAGCATCGAATGTTTGCCACAAAAGTGAGAAAAAAAGTTTGGCTACGGCAACTGTCACGTGTCACTGTCAAATCTAACAAAACCATAGACAAAGCCGTTTTTTTTATAGCCAGCCGAACGAAGGCGATTGGGATTCTGTCTAAATTCACGAATTATCAAACAGCGAAAAAATATTTATTATTAATTAACAAAGCTACGTAAAAGCATAATATTCAAATTAGTTGCTTGAAATAGTCCATTTTATCAAATAAAGGTGTTAAAAGCACAGCTTAAAAAAAATGAACAATGCCAATTCCCCATGCAAGTGTTTTTTAGCAATTAAATCCTTCGTGTGAAATTCCACATGCACTTGGCCCCTTTTCTATCAGTTTTACCACTTTGTGATGGTACTGAGGTCTACAACCAACAACTCTACAGCAAATACCATTAATACTTAATAAAAATGTTTTCCTCAATCTATAGCCAAAGGATCTTCGCGGAAAACCTTGGATTTTTTGCGGTTATTAACGGTATAAATTATTAGTGATGCAATTTAATGGAATGGCAATGTAGTACCTATTATAAACGTTGTGCAGGTGTTTCTAACTAAGACTGTCACAAATACAACCACTTGCTGAGCTACTCGTGTTGCAATAAAACCTAAAAACACTCAGCTGACACAATTTTTGCATAAAAGATAAAATGTCCGCGTGTGCAAGCTACGTTCGCATTTCTGCGATAATTCAGCGAAACACGCAGTTCGTTTTCCACTTCCAAAATTCACAGACAGGACACAAATTCAAAGTTTGTTCATTGCATTTGTTACCCAAACTCAGCAGTTTTTCCTAAGTTTAATCTTAATCATCAAACGCGTGTATTTTCTTTTACCATTTTTTTATTCCATAAATATAGCCACAAATTTCACGGAGAGTATTCGTATTTATCGCAACGATACACCACAGAAGCCAATTCACATTGATCACGGGGCACTCACCATGATTAAAGTTAACACGCGATCGCGTCTTGGGCACGCATGCGCCTCACTCAGCGTTCAGCACGCAACTGCGCGCGTTTCGATCAAGCTGCGCGAGCGCATCTCCATTGATAATGATAACGCATTTCCCGCCGAACCGTGGCTTATCCACTACGCTATTTCCACCAAAGAATATGTTAAACTACCTTTGTCAGACTCTCTACTTGAAAAGAGGTACTTGCTAAATATTTCCACCCTAAATTGTTGCCATATTCAACATTTTCAATAGTGCCAGTTAGTTGCGAGCCTGACAACCTACTTTTTTTTTCAATTATTGTATCTGAGATCGTTTATTTTCATAGCTGAATGATGATTTGTCATTTTCACGTCTAATGTATGTAGTTAGGTAAGTAATCAGCTGTGTTAAGGGCATAGAATATGATAGTTTTAACAAACTCACAAATATAACTACTTACATACAAGTGACAATCCCATCCAGCCACAAGTCAGTGACAAGCCCATCGAGGGAATGGGCTAAAATAATAGGAATCATGTTATAGGCGATGAGGCTAGCAACCCATCACTATTTTGATTCCATTTTCCACCTATACGCCCATAATCTTGCAAAATGTGGCCTATAGGTACCTGTTACCTTAGGCTTGTCTACCCCGTAAGGGATAAAGGCGTGATTTGTGTATGTGTATGTATGTATGTACATACAAGTGACACTCGCAAGAAGTAGAACAATCAGTGAAGTGGCGTCAAAAGATACCACAAATAGAAATAGTATCAAAACACGAAAGAGCTTGCAGCTCTATGAAAGAAAGAAAATATATCCTCTGGATATTTTTAAAGTACGATTTTGATGACTACTTGTATGTATTGTCATCTAATCTTGCATACCATGCGTAAATGATCTGATGTAGGTTTATGTAGGTAATAGTTTTTTCTGGTAATTAAATCAATAACGTTGTACCAAATCAAACAAATTTTAGTTGCATCGTTTGCATTAATAAATACTTCGTTACAGGTTTGTATTTTGTGCAAGCTCATACGTTATTCATGTCATACACAGCTACATTAAAATTAAAAGAGTAATCGAAGCGAAATTCATAAATTGGTAATACATAATACTGTTGTGGTTTATTTTACGTACGAATTTTGCGCCATAAAACGTGCATTCGGCTCTGTTTTAATAAATCCCTTTGCAACTCTGAAAATGAATTGCATACCGGTAAATGACTAGTTGATTACGAAGAGCGGCCCGTTTTTAATTAGGTACAGTTCTGCCAGGAACGGTCATTATTACAAAATTTTTATTGACCTCCAAATAAAACATTTATTTGCGTTGATGACAAAATCGAACTCTGTAAAGATTCTGAAAGGATTATTACTACAAAACACACCTTTTGAGTAGGCCATCCTCAATGATAAAATAAAAACTACTAATATTAGTTAATAAAGAATCCGGTGACTGGCTTCGTTCACACCCCTCAGCCAATACCTTCCTGGAGCCCAAAACCTTGCGCATAGCGGTTGGGGTGAGACTGGGCGTTGCCCTGTGTTTACCTCACTGTTGCCCCTGTGGTCTGCCCCGTGGCCCCGTGGACACCACGGACTTTCGTGCCAAAGGGGCGCGGGCCGCTTTTCACGTCAATGCTGCGCTCAACGACATTATCCACCGGTCACTTGCCACCCCGAACGTTCCAGCAATTTTGGAGCCTAGGCCGGACGGAATCTCGAACGAACGTTGGAGGATGGGTCGGGTTCTGGTTTGGGACGCGACTTGTGTCGACAACCCAGCCCCTTCACACCTCCATTTTTAGTATAACGTGTAGTGACGTTATTTATATTAGCTTTAGCTTATGATGAAATAAATAATTGCAATGAGTGGCATCGCGGCACTCATGCAATCGTGGAAACGGCAAGCGCGACGGCCGACGGTTCGCTCGCCCTTCACGATAAATGTAATCAACTCCAAAAAATTCTCGCTTACGTTGGAAAACCAATTCCACGTATGGATCATGCCATCGAATTACTTTCTGGTATTTTTCAATAAATGGTTTTATCCTTTATTAAAGCACTGGCGGATATTTCTTTGTCCTATCCTATAGCCTAATTGCAATGGATGTATTTCCGCGAATAATAACAGATGGAAAGCTACTCTTTCGAATTTTAATTAAAGTAGTATTGATTTTAGATTATGAAACATGTTCGGTAGCACAAACTACGTGCATTCTGCGAATCTAGAGAGTTAATACGTACATCTCAAAGTAATGCATGGCTTGAGGCACTTTCATACCGGAAAATCGAATAATTGGAAGCAAAATAATAAATGAATGGGCGAAAATCTTGGGAATCATGTTATAGGCGATGCGGATAGCAACCCATCGCTATATTGATTCCCCCTTCCACCTGTACGTCCACAATCATGCTAAACGTGGCCTTTAGGTCTTGTGACCTTAGGCTCTGTCTACCCCGTAAGGGATAAAGACGTGATATATTTATTTATGTATCCTCTTAAACACCGACTAGCACGCGTGTTTCAAGAACTAATTTAAATATTAAATGACGGCATTTGGTTACTTTGTCCGTACTTGAATTAAGACATTGTTCTCCAAGGACAAACTTTTGAGATTCAAACTCGGAACTAAGTAATACTTAGTTTGCAAAACAATCCAACTCGTCCTAGACTTGATATAAATCCCCGTGGATTAAAGTTGCAACTAGGTTTTAGTTGTAGCTAAGTCTTGATGGATTGGAGACATTTAATCCCTCAGTAAGCTTAGCTGGTCTCCAGAAACAGTATTGATCAACAACAGTTAGGTGTAACACATATTGTTTGCTATTAATAACCGTCCGGGACTTAACCACGCCATTGCCTTAACTTAACTTAAAATCTGCTTTTATAAAAAATACAAAAATATATCTTCAGACCACGTGCACTAGTAGTGGACACTGCCAATTTTTGGGTTAAGCCCTGGTGCTTGATTTCACAAGATACTATTAAAAAAATAAATAAATATTAGGGAACAATTCACACAAATTGACTTAGTCCCAAAGTAAGCGCTATTAAGGCTTGTATTACGGGTACTAGACAACGATATATATACTTATTCGCTACCATTATGTAACGGTGTGTTCACGTGCATGCATTATGTGCGAGGTTTCACCGCTAAGATCGGCTATATAAGCCATCTTCGGGCACGCGAGCGTCATACTGCCTAGGAGTCGAAGTGGTCGCCATGGCCGAAATCGGTCAGAAGGATCATCATCATTATCATACATACTTATATAGAGAAATACATACATCAATAGATAGAAACATCCATGACTCTGGAACAAATATTCGTTTTCATCACACAAATATGCCCTTACCAGGATTCGAACCCGGGACGCTTGCTTCGCAGGCAGGGTCACTACCAACTTTTCAGGACGGGGGCCACGAGGAGACAACCTCTATAAAAAATGCAAGCGGCACCAGCGGGGGAGGGCGGTATTTCCCAAACCTGCATTGCACAGGTGCCACGAAGAGGGAACCCCATTCCGGGGTCTCCTGCCCCATCTCCCGTAACGCCTCACATACGACTAAATAGGGAATCCCTGTGGTTTTGAGTGGCTATGCCTGCGTCGCGGGAGAGCCCCACATACCCCCGGTAAACCCGTACTAGGCGGGTGCATAAAGCGCATTTTCCACACCATAAAAAAGGGTCACTACCTCACTACCAACTAAACCAACCACGTCGTGATGCACATACATATAAACCTCTTGTCACGGTAGAATTTTATTATTTCGCTTTTTCAATATTGGCTTTAGTAGCAATGCCTAATTTTCTTGTATTATAAATTGCTCTCCAACTAGAATATTGAAATATCTAAGTGTGCTCGAGGTAGTGGTCTATTACAGAATTCCGAGCTCACGTTGTTCCTGCTGTCCAAACATTTGACTAACGCGTAGTGAGTTTGGACACATTTCTAAGTCAACGGTCTCCGAAACAATTTTATGAACACGTTCCTAATTGTACCATTTCAACTAAACTCTGTTTAAAGTAGACGTATCAATTATTGGTTGCAGTATAAAATGTACCTATGTGTATTTTAATAATTTCTTCCATGCTGGTCTGGGAGTAAATAAAAAAGATAGAATGTCTCAGTTGCTTTTCTTCCCACGCTGATGGTAAAAGCCTGTCGGGAGAATAGGCGAAAATCTTAGGAATCATGTTATAGGCGATGCGGCTAGCAACCCATCACTATTTTGATTCCCCTTTCCACCTATACGCCCACAATCATGCTAAACGTGGCCTTTAGGTCTTGTTACCTTAGGTATAATAATATTATATATATTTAGATACTAGCTGTTGCCCGCGGCTTCGCTCCAGTACCAGTTTCTTTTCCAAATATTGTTACATAAAAACCTTCTCTTAACAATAACAAACACAACAAAAAAGAATTAGCGAAATCGGTCCAGCCGTTTACGCGTGATGCCGAGACCAAGGGAAATAGGGATTAATTTATACATATATATATATAGATTTGCATATACAGGGTGGTCCAAACACTGACGTCCAAAAAAAAAATTTAGATGCCTCACATCCGGGGCTATCCGAATATACCCCATGTATGTTGGCCGATTTTTTGTAGTTTTCGAGTAATTAATTTTTAAAGATTTTTTCAAGAATTTTCGGGTTGAGCAGTTTATCATCATGTAACTTTTTTTGGTTACGTTTTTTTGAGTGTTTTTTTTTTATAACGTTATCCTCACAAACTGCACTTTCACACGTAAAATAATCAGCTTCCCAACCTTGAGCCAAGTTACAATAAAATTGACCGAAAGTGAAAGTTTTACCTTTGAGCAAATCGAAGTTTTATTTTGTAAAAAAAAAAAAAAAAAATCTCAGGATTCAAAGACCACAAGTAATTTTAAAAACTTCGCCAGTCTCTAAACTTGCAGAATAATACAAAAAAAGTGACACTTAATAGGGCATAATTTGCTGGATTCGACTTTCAAACGTACGAAGGTAGAATGTTCGTGGATCAAATAAAACAATACAATTGAATTTAAACACGTTATTTATAAAAAAAAAATCAAATGTTCTGCCGTCAACTTCGATACTTAGCGTACATCTCCTTAAAAAAATCGTTCCTAGTCTCCGGAATGCATCTCTATTTTCTTGTATTGTCCTTTTGCTTTCTTACTTACTATTATTTTTTGTTACTTTTAATGATAATTTCCATTTTATCCAAAAAATAATAGTAAAAAATATGGATAAATTAGATAAGTGTCAAAGGAATCACGTCTTTTATTGTGAAATAACTAATAGTTACTTCTGCTCTCGTTCCGATTTAATTCTGAATTTTTCTCGCTTAAAATTAGAAGAAAGCAAAAGGACAATACAAGAAAATAGAGATGCATTCCGGAGACTAGGAACGATTTTTTAAGGAGATGTACGCTAAGTATCAAAGTTGACGGCAGAACATTTGTTTTTTTTTTTATAAATAACGTGTTTAAATTCAATTGTATTGTTTTATTTGATCCACGAACATTCTACCTTCGTACGTTTGAAAGTCGAATCCAGCAAATTATGCCCTATTAAGTGTCACTTTTTTTGTATTATTCTGCAAGTTTAGAGACTGGCGAAGTTTTTAAAATTACTTGTGGTCTTTGAATCCTGAGATTTTTAATTATTTTTTTTTTACAAAATAAAACTTCGATTTGCTCAAAGGTAAAACTTTCACTTTCGGTCAATTTTATTGTAACTTGGCTCAAGGTTGGGAAGCTGATTATTTTACGTGTGAAAGTGCAGTTTGTGAGGATAACGTTATAAAAAAAAAACACTCAAAAAAACGTAACCAAAAAAAGTTACATGATGATAAACTGCTCAACCCGAAAATTCTTGAAAAAATCTTTAAAAATTAATTACTCGAAAACTACAAAAAATCGGCCAACATACATGGGGTATATTCGGATAGCCCCGGATGTGAGGCATCTAAATTTTTTTTTTGGACGTCAGTGTTTGGACCACCCTGTATATTTGAACACGCGCATTTAATATGGTCAGATCATGTTCTTTTCTAAATTGGTTGTTATTATTAAACATTGATTGATGTCGAAATAAGAAGGTCTCTATACCAAAATGCTACATTTTTTGTACCAACTCTTCAACATGCTAAGTCATGTTTGCTCTGCATAGTTCGTCCTCTATTTATCTCCTTTTTAGAGTTCTGTACCTTAAAAGCAAAAATGGAACCCCAATAGAATCACCTCGCTGTTTGTCTGTGGAGACTATTCTTGTTAGCTACTGGCTGGTTCGCTGCCTATTTTAGTTTTGATACGGATCAATGTATGTAGCTTCAGTCAGTCTGCCTTGTGCTGCCACTGTGTGCGAGATACTGTCATATACTTTCGCCTTTAAATAATTAAATATTAGTTAATACGTTAAGAAGGTGTTTCCATCATCCTCCATTTACTTTATATACAGTGCATAACCAGTAGCTATTATATTTTGAGAAACGGGTAAAAGCATTGATTAATACCAAATAAGTCTATCGTCTATGGTTTCTTAGAGATGCAGGAGAATTAAGTTAAGCCCCTAAAGCATTTACTTGCTTACTGTAATTTTGTGTTCGTCGAGTACAAACAGTTGGTGTCACAAACCAGAAAAATTAATCCAACCACCTGATGTACATCCCATTTTTAAGACACAGTGTATTCTGGTGCTCCGTGTATTTGTACGGAACCCGTCGTGCAGGGTTTGATTAGCACTTTGCCGGTTTTTTTTCCAATTGCCATGGCATTGGGCTTCAAGATCGACGGCCGTGTTTGTATCGGTTACTTAGACTACAATAATTGGATGATACGGAGCGTGAATCGAAGTTTTTGTGCAGGTCGTAATGGCGTAGTTAGTTATAGTTAGCATCTTGACCAAAGAGGAAAAATTTGATTACGTATCAGTTGTTAAAGGCAAGAATAAAGGCAACGTTTGTCTCGTTTCTTTTAACCCAAGTCAAAGGCAAAAAGCTTACAATAAATTGTGCAATAGTCTCATGTAATCCACACATGACTTATTTATCTAAACAAATTAAATATTCTAGGATGCGTATGATGCTGACCAAAGTTTCGGTGGGCAGGTGGTTGGTTGGCTTCCGTAGTTACTCGTGAACTATTGCGGGCAAGTTCGATAATTATAACGACAGCCGAACCGAACCGAAGGAGTTGAAACCGCATAATATAAACTTGGGTGGATTTTTTAACGTTGTAATTCCGAAAAAAAATCGTGAAAAAGACGGACTCGCGAGGGTTGGACAAGTTATCTAAGACGACTTAAATTATTTAATAACACTAAACATAAAGAGTTAGAGTTGAGATCATAAGGGTTATTTTTTAAGTAGTTGTAGAAATTGAAGTGCAATTTCTAAGTAATTCTGTCTCATTGAGTGATGAAATAAAATTGGACTTCGCATTAACGCTAAAAGTAGACCGATCACATCCAAGATTTTTTGTGGCCATCAGTCGCGTTGTCAATTAGAGATATAGTGGGCTAGTGGGAATTTATTTTCGACCAGCGCGGGGGTCTGAACACTAGTTCAGCGAGAACAAACTAGAAACGTGTAGCAAGGATAGCTGAAAAATGGAATACTGAGTAAATCACCCTGTCCATCAAAATTGTTTGTCGTTTACCTACCTTATTAGAAATAGAAATGTTAATTAATTTCTGCATCTATCCAAAAAACAGTTAACATCAACGATAATTTTCTAGCAATATGCAGATTTTTTGCTACGAATAGCATTTTTACGGGTATGATTTCAAAAATCGGTTCCGTGGACGAATAAGAACCAATGAGTGGAGTTAATGAACATAAGTTCTTTACTGTCTTGACAAGAAGCCTTACTACTCCTTGCTGTTAACTGCAATGTAGAGGAATGCTGTCCTGCTTAAACCTTTCATTTCGTTAAAGAATCATAAAAATAAGTTATTAATCGAGGTATCACGAGAAGAAAGATCTTATAAACGAAAAATGTTCGCAAACATAATAATAAACGCTAAAACGGGAAGAAGCTTTTGTAATAGTCCTTTTTTGTAGGATCTTCCAGTCTCCATTTAAAGAATCTTTGTTGATCTCGATTGGCTTACTGAAACCTTAAGCTGTTGACAAGGTTTTCCAAATGTAAAGCTAGACATTATAGTACATACAGATAATTATAGCAGTGAACCAGTCGGTATGTACGTTTGCATTCAAAGCTGCTCTGTTCAAACACAAGCAGATAACGCTGTTTGCAGAGCAGTGTTATGTACAAAGGCGGGCGTATCTCCCCAAGGAACATCTTCCGGTTAACTTTGGAGTATCACTGAGCTTCCATCCAATGAGAAATGGGCGTAGTGAGGCGTGAATTGCCGAGGTCGCAGGTTCAAGTCCTGTGAGACGGGAAATATTGTTTGAGTTTGTTATCTAGGCTAAGTATTCCATAAATGTAAAAGTTATGATTGACTTAAACAAACGCCCGGCCCTAGTTTGACCTAGACAGCTGAATTGTTCGCAATAGGGTTCATAATCTAAGCAACCACTAAAGGGATTTAAAGAAAGTCGACTCCTAAACGGGAAAATTTGGCGTTGACCGAATCCTGCGCAGACGAAGTCGCGGAAAACAGATGCATTTAGGTATAAAGCTTAGGATAAACCCAAATTATCGATTCGCAGACGCTGCAGCGTTTTTGTTTATGATTATTTTATTTCACAGATCTATACGAGTATACTTATCTGAGAAAAAACACGCTTAATTTTCCTGTTACAGAACATTATTAGTAACAAAAAATCAATTCACTTAACCTACGGAAAACATTTACTCAGCGATCAAAAAGTGCATTAGAAATGTTCTTTATTTTTTTGATCTACTCATTTAATTGCCGCCAAAAGAAAACTTGTAGGTATCATAATGGGGCCGAAGTTACTTAGTATCAAGCTAATATTACTCTTGAAGGGCTTTATATAACATCCAGTATTTATCCGCTTATAACCGGATTATTATTCGTAACTCCGACTTACAACTTGATTAGGTAAGTAGAGAGGAAAATCGTTTCGGATTATTATGTGTCTTGCGTGATTCGCTAAACGAACTTCTTTTGCGGATTCAGCGTTGGGCTCGATAGTAGACCACCATAACATGACTTGTTCATTCGCGGGCATTATGTATAGGTCAGGTGTCTCGACGTTGGCTGTGTTTTGACTTGGAGATTATCTAACGTTGAGACATTGGGGGTGAGTTGTGTTGCATCAAGTACTTTAACAATAACATCGGGGTGCGAGTCGGGTTACTCCACGTGCGGTCAAGAACTGCGGTTTGTTTTTGGATCCATCCGGGGGAAAGAGCAGTGCTTGGTCTAGTGCACCCTGGGCATCGGTTAATGTTTTCCTGGCAGTTTCTGAGGGGTATCATTGACCGTTGGCTAAGAGCCCGACAGGGGGAGGGGGTCTTTGACCATTACCGTACAACATTGCCGACATTTTGTCACACTATTTTTTAATTATATTCTTGTTACTCTGACATTGGCGAAGTTGTCGTCGTTATAACGACTTGATACGCCACAAATAAGAAGAAGAACAATAACATCATTATAACCGACGATTTTGATATGTATTATATCGTAGCTTTCAGTCAAATATATTACTGTAAAACACTGGCTGTATCACATCCAGTGTTGCATTCAAATTTAAATGACCTGGTCAGTGAAAACATTGTTTAGACCTCTGGAAAGTCACGCCTGATGATGCCACCTAGTATCACCTAGGGACGCCGCCGGTAACAAAGGCGTCGCCAGCTGATGATTAGGCATATATTTGACAGAAAACCTATGAAATATGTCAAAACGTCAAATGTAAACGATTAAAGTTTAACGATAGAACGATTTAAACGATAACTATTACCGATGATTTTCACGCACCTACACTTGTAAGAATATCTATGAAATATTATGTCAAAACCTGTGGTTGTGGTTAAAGCTACACTTACACGTACACTTACAGTTAGGTGGACACTATTCGAAATTAGAATTTCTAGTTTCCATGGATGTAGGTGCCTATTGCATTGTACGGAATCAATACAGCAAAATTTCTCGGAAAATGGGCAATGCGGGCACTGTGTATGTAATAGCTATTGGCAGATACCTGTTTATATGTGTACTGTGCTTTGGTGATGAAGCTTCTTAAATTACTTCCGGCAGTTTTGGCTGTTGCTTTAATGACAATGGGTGAGAGCTAGTGCAATGCAAGTCCTTAAAGACTGTGCACGGATCGCTCCCATCATCTTACGCGCCATCCTGCAGTAGTGCTACAAAGCAGTCGTGTTTCCGCTTCTGTTTTCTGACTTAAACTCAAACTCGAACTATTTGTTGCGTATAAATGTTGTGACAATGTATACAGTTTCAAACATTTATCCCCATATTCATAATGCTAACTTGGAAAACGTTTGTCCTTATCTGTCACTTTGATATTTACCTTTCACAGATATGGACAAACGATTGCTAAGTACCGTACATCAAAGCCACCGAACAACGGTTGAATAAATAACGACACTGTCTTCTTCAACCTCTACATTGGCGGAATCAGCGACAGTATCGATGGCGCTATTTCTTTTTAAAAATTAAATTGAATCGATTGCTAAGTGAGCAGAACCCTATAGAGCGTTTATGAAAAAGAGGGTTACTCTGTAACTCTCACTACAGTATAAAATTAAGTCGCTTCCCACTGTCTGTCCCTATGTATGCTTAGATATTTAAAACTACGCAACGGATTTTGATGCGGTTCTTTTTAATAGATAGAGTGATTCAAGAGGAAGGTTTATATGTATAATTATACGCAGACGAAGTCGCGGGCAGAAGCTTGTTTATTATAAAATAATATTAAAACTAAAACTTATAATATAACTACTATACTAAAACTTAATCTTAATAAGTGACGACATTGACGAAATTACTGGAATATGAGGTATCTTATTTGCTGGCAAAGTGGTTGGTTATTTGCAACAGCCCATAATATAATCAACCATTAGTATTATTGTATGTAATAGTTCCGAAATAAAAAAGTTAGTTTCTGATCTCGGCGATCGTTCACCCGACACTTTAGCGATTGACGCGCCATAAATAAACCGCTTCTAATCGAGTCGCATACTAAATACAACTATACATAAGCTGTCTCGTCTCGGCTAGAATGGCTAGCACAAGTGTATTCGACTCGATTTCATGTTGGTTGTTTTATAACCAGTCTAATATGGGGTTTAGGGACGGTTCTAAGATAGTAAAGCGGGCTGAATTGCCGCCACGCCGGCTGGCCGTCTAGGAAATAGATTCTCGGTTATAGAATTCCAACACAATTCTCAATCTATGTCCCATCCTGCCGCATTAGATTTGCTATACAATCCCAACATGATCTCCAATTTTGATTACCGAGCAACGGCTTCGCCATGGAGGGGGGGGGGGGGGGGGGGGGAGGTAGAAGGGGGCTTCTGCCCCAACACCCTAGCTAGAGAATCAAAAAATGTAGTTTATATTTTTCTACAATGTTGACGTTCAAGTGCTGCCACTGTTTGACTTAACGATAGACGCTGAATTCTACTAGCCCTCCTCCCCTAATCATCAGCTGGCGACGCCTTTGTTACCGGCGGCGTCCCTAGGTGTTACTAGGTGGCATCAGGCGATACTTTCCAAAGGTCTATATAGATGTTAACAGCTGGACGTACTTGTTTTATTTTTTTGTACTACGCATACTAATTTTTAATAATGAATTGAATCAGGCGTTACATTGCAGAGGTCCATATTTAATTTTATCGCTGAGTAACAAGGTCGGTAATGGTTTTTTGTTAATAACTTGTTCGTAACTTGGTGCAAGTCACACTACGCATAACTTTAACCATAACCGAGGACTTTGACGTAGGTATTGCGGGATTCATCAGGTTTAAAGCCACCCATTTGCTGGAAAAAATAGTTTTCAGCTTATCAACGTGACGATAGATCGAATCTAAGCAATTTTTTCACTGACCAGGTCATTTAAATTTGAATGCAACACTCTGGATGTGATACAGCCAGTGTTTTACAGTAATATCCTACTAATTTTGTATAATATTATAAATGCGAAAGTTTATGAGGAAGGATGGATGGATGGATGTGACGATGTGAGTGTGTATGTTTATTCCTTCTTCACGCTGAAACGACTGGACGGATTTGGATAGATTTTGGAACGGAGATAGCTGGTACCTAGATGAACACATAGGCTACTTTTTATCCCGGAAAATTGCATAGTTCCCGCGGGATAGCGATAAACATGTCAAAGACCGTAGCTGCCTAATGTAAGTCTAATTCTAAAATTCGAAGCTAGTTTTAAATAATGAATTGAATCAGGCGTTACATAGCAGTCTAAATTAAGTTGATTGCTGGGTAACAAGATCGGTGGTTTTTTGTTCATAAATTTTATTATTTAGGTACCTACGCAAAAAGTGTATGTTTTTAGGCATCATTATTTCGTCGCCCACGCTGTAGAATTCGTTTGCACGGCTTCAAGATAATAATATACATGTTTCTATCAGTGATACTTTTGGGAATAAGGATCTTCTACCGTACCGTCTTGTTACAGACTTATCACTCTCGATCGTCTCTCATGGGTTCATACGCGTTTGTAGTTGACGGACGGGTACCAGACCTTGGAGGCTTTGCAATACGTTCCCACTGACAACCTTGAGTACGAAACCCATAACACTTCGTCGTTGGAGGGGCGGGGGAAGGGGCAAGACCGTATATGCGTTACACTGTACACGTGCGTCTAAAACGAGCTCATATGCACAGAAAAGCCAGTGTGGAACTGCCCTAACTCAGACTAGATTAACAGGATCGTAGCTTAACGAAATTATTTCAACATTGCCTGTAGGTGCTAGGAGGCAACAGCCAACGGGCAAGTGGGTCCCTCGATGGTCAGTAATTTAGGTACACCTAAGTGGGAATACTAAAAATCTACACTAATATTATGAAGAGGAAAGATTTTATTATTTGTTTGAATTGAATAGGCTCCGAAACAACTGGACCGATTTGAAAAATACTTTCAGCATTAGAATCCTACATCTTTAATGAACATTGACCTAAGTATATTTAATTCTGCGCGGAGGAAGTCGCGGGCAACAGAAGATAACATATTAGTATATAGGGTAATCACGACAGGTTGTCTGTCCTCCATGAAAGTATTTTGGCGTTTGGCATTTCCTTTTAACCTCTTAACGCCTACCCATTAATTATAGCAATAACCCCTGCAGGAACAAAGCGCACGAAAATAGATCAGGAAACTGTTAGATTTCGTCGACCCGTGTCAGGTTCAGGTGTTTATTTAACGTATAATGGCATTAATGAAACTTTTAGAACAGATGAATACTTTTAAAACATTAATACGGGTTGGAATCCTTTATTGAAACAGGCGTTACCTTGCTATGCCGCTGGGTAAGTACTTAAGTACCGTTGGAGCAAACGTATCCTAGAGTGGAGACCACGTTTGGGAAAACGTAGTGTGGGACGCCTTCCGACGCGTTGGACGGATGAACTTAGGAGGACAGCTGGCAGTGGCTGGATGAGGGAAGCCCAGGATCGCGTAAGTTGGCGCAATATGAAGTAGGCCAACGTCCAGCAGTGGACGGACAATAGCTGTAGATAAGTACTTAAGTAGCGGAGTAGCAAGCTAATAGTAGGTACTGTAGTTACTGTAGCGGCCGCGAAGTAGGGGATTGCCGGCCCTAGAAGGCCTGTTAGGAGACTTAGATATCTAGATTATGATACTGATTATTAAATTAAGACTAGAAGATTGGATGTGTAATTAAGTCACTTTCATCATGAAACTACCGTGAGACTCAATCATAATTGTATGATTAAACGAACTTACCTGAAGTGAAGTTCTATCATAATTATACGTAGCTCCTTGTCCGAGACGATTTACAATGTAGTAACGCTGATTGTACAGCGCACAGGTCACTATTTTTAAAGCTAAAAAAAAAAACAAAATAACCTCTCTTTTGTTTGACAGATGTGACAATGTCATTTCGTTTGAAGATGTATGGTATGAACACAGTTCGACAGAAAGTAACCTTATCGATAGAAATGAAAAATATCTTTTTACAGCTTAGCCCTCCTTCCACAATCTTAATAAAAACAATAATAGTGATGTACTAAACATCATAGTATACTAGATTACCATAACTATCGTTACTTAAGTGATGATAAATTACTGCGCTAAGGCATGTGATGTGACATCACAGAAAGTTGATGTATCTCTGATAACAGCTTTTTATATTGTCGAGCAAATGTCGTAAAACAGGAAAGAGAAAAGGGGGGCGTGGGGGGCAGAGCCCCCCACATGGGGGGTTCGGGGGCGCAGCCCCCGCCATAACAAAACACCACACAGACATTAAAAGAACTGGATTCTTAGGTTATAGGTTAGGTTAGGTTATCTTGTAATCCTAACTCGAAAATAGGAGCCCCGTGAAACGAAGCTCCGTCGACTCTTTCTTGATTACTATGTTATGTTAGGTATAAATGCTATACCTAATCATCTTTATTTCTCACTATAGCATCATTAACCACTCCACTTCTAGATTTTAAATGTTCGATCAAGATATTATAAAAGATGATAATTTTATCTTGTTTACATCTTATAATTTTTTATTAAGTAAAGGGCAAATATCTGTTCAGTACAGCAATAGAGTTTTTTCACCTGAATATAAATCCCTTAAGAGTCATATAATTGAACTCTACTCAAAAAATATTGATTAGAAACTTTTTTAGAATTCGTTATCGAAAGACGTTACTTTGCTGACGTCTATTTCCTTGATAAAACCGAATAACAGGGTAAATACCCTTTTGTCTTTACTTCACTTTTAGAATACTTATTGATTCCCGATATAGGTCAACGTAAGTTCATACAGAAAATATAAAATAATGTTAATAATCAACCAGTTCCCGGTATACTACTGTGGTAACTGAGTCTGTGGTAACATTACATCGACTGCTGATATGATAATAGGCTAACTCGCCCCAAATAAGCCATGCTGACAATGACCTTTCTGCAGCCCAGTTTTTGCTGGTGGGATATTCACTTTCCCTTCCTGGGGAATACTAATAGGAATATTTCAACAAATGTTAGTGATAACGATTAGAAACTCAGAACGGTAAGAGAACAAATAAATAAAAAACAAAGTAATAATCATGAAACCAGATTCCTTAAGGTTATATTTACTGCCACAGAGAATGATAGGTATCAGTAAAAATAAAAAACAAGTTAGCCCAGTGAAGTGTGAAGGCATTAATCTTCAGGCCCAGTCCTTAATTTCAATTAGATTTAGAAGCAAACAGATCCAGAGTGAGAACTCCCTTCAAAATTTTTATACGAGCCTAATGAGTGCTCCCATTCAATGATGACTATTTCATATCATAATGGTCTTCTGCATTGAAGTTGTTCTTCAATCTTGTACAACTGAGCCAAGTTTAGTATAGTTTGCTTCAAGTTTTTATATATGTTCTATGTTCTCCAATAATGAAATAATATTTCTGGGGAAACGATTGGGTTAATTAGGATCACATGAAAGGACGTTCAATCAAGCCTTCGTTCAATTGTTAGCAGTCGCAGTAACAGAAGTGGACCAGTATGTATTGTATCATATTAATATTATATTATATGAAGCAATTGTTGAATGATTATTTCTTGTGTCCTATCCTTAACTAAATTATAGCTCTTCCATCTCCACTTCTCCAGGCTGAATAATCATGTTCAACTGTTGGGCACAGGCCTCCCTTCAGTACGGGAGGGCTTGGACAATGTGTCCTGCGCAACTATATTTGCCTCAAACTATGTACGAAACGGCCGTCTACCCGCAACTTGTGGTAGCTCTAAGGCCTGCAAGGGCAATTTCTTGGTCCATTTGATCTGTGGGTCCTATTTTATAAATTACCTGTCCCATCGCTATGTGATGGGCTAAGGCCTGTATTACCCAAAAAAGGTTGATTGATAATTTTTCGGACCTGCAGTGATGGGTCATATATAACATTACATTATTACCTGTCCAGCCGCTGTGTGCTGGCTCTAAGGTATGTTTATGTATGCCTGTCCATCCACTATGTGATGGCGCTAATAATAATTATAATAATAAATTTCTTTATTCGGATAACTGGGACCAAAAATTTGTAAGTAACATAATTGCTTATTGCTAATGTTAATAAGTAAAAAAGACAGGCTAAGGCATGTGCACTCGTAAATAGATGATTGATAACTTTTGAATCATGGTATATTTGCTGTCATAGCTCCAATCTTGTATCAATAACAGGCTACTGTCTATCCTCAGTGTGATAGCTCTGAACCCTGTATATCAACCAATTGTTGGTTCATAATTCTTTGTCTATTCTCAGAGTAATAGCTTTTAATCGATTCTGATTTATATAACTACTCAAATCTCAGCTTAAAAACTAATATCTATGCCACTCCTGCCTGTCTTTGAATGGCCTTATTTGTTCCCTTTTTGATATTGCTGATATCGATTACTCGAATGACTTTCCTTGAGGTCCATTAATATCACACACACACACACACACACACACAATTCACGTCTTTATCCCCTACGGGGTAGACAGAGCCTAAGGTACCAAGACCTACAGGCCACGTTTAGCAAGATTGTGAGTGTATAGGTGGAAAATGGAATCAAAATAGTGATGGGTTGCTAGCCGCATCGCCTATAACCTGATTCCTATTTTCGCCCATTCCCCTGATGGGCTTTTAACATCTGCGCGGGAAGAGAAGCAACTGGTACATTCTATGTATTTTCTTTGCTCCCAGACCAGCATGGAAGTATAGAAAAAATATGCATATTTAGTGAATTCCCCTGAAGTCCATTAAAATCAATAATATTTAAATAAGCAGAGTATTTTTGTAATGCACTAGCAATTAATGTTTTCAGTTGACACCATTGTCAAAATTCCATTTTTGCTAATCTATTCTTAATAGCAGTCTACACCTCCTTCAACATGTATAGAACAAATATATGCAGCTTTCAAATGTTATAAATTTATGCCCAATAGTGTTCCTTTTTGCTGACTATACCAACTTTCTTGTTACTGTACCTGCATTTTCAACCAGGGTCATTACTCATACAAAATTTCAAATCAAACGGATTAACCGTTGAAGAATTCTCTCCTGCGGAGACGGTCTGACCCCACTATCCATATCTCACTACCAGATTGTTGTATTTTCAACTGACTTACACAACAATGCAAAATTTCAGCTCAGCTGGTTGAAGATATGTGCTCAAAATTGAGTTGCAAGATTCCAGCCATACAAACATACACTGCAAATTAAGAAGGATATAACTCTCTATGTTTATATGTTATATTTTCTGCTGCCTAGAAATGTATTCCTTGACAAAATACTCTGGATTGGTCTAAAATATGTCAAAATGTACTTGTCAATAGTTTTGCACCACCAAACAATATCAAATGTATTTTTTGTGGCAGCATCATTTCACATCAAAATTGTTGTTATCTTACAATAATGCTAAATCTTTTTCTCTTCCCAGTGACTTGTAATAAAATTTTCTTAGTAGTAGTACTTAGCGGTGATTTTATTTTCTTTTTTAGAACGCTAACTACAAGACACCAATGATATAGCCTCCTGTTCTCTTGGAAAGTCACTACCCACGTATTGGATAGGTTTTTGTAAAATACAAGGAAATAACATTCATAAGAAAGCACAGATCTGAGAAAAAAAACGTTTAGTCGGATACCAATTTCACTATGACTTGATGTCCAGGTAGACCCATTTTAAGGTACCCGGCTATGATGCCAGTAATCTGAACAGGGTAACCACTTCCAAAGAATCTGGATGTGTATACCCAAATCGAGGATATTATAAATGTGTACCTATATATATATGTGTATGTGGCTTGGTACCAACAGTACAAGCTTTGCTAAATTTGGGGCATGAAGTCAATTTAATTGACCTGTATTGTGCCCTGATATTAATTTTATTATTTATTCAATTATTTCATACATGTAGGTAAATAATAAGTATGTTTTACTTACTATTCAAGTTAATTTTTTACTTATTGATCTCTAGAAATTCACTTACAGTTCTGATTATTTATTACTTTATTTATCAATAAAATGTTACACATTACCGTCTGAAACAGTGCTCTGTATGTATCTCCGGATTCATTAGCAGTACCGTAGCACTGATGACATCTTTTAAGGATTGAATATTATATTTAAGTACATATTTTAGTTCAACTACTTATACTTAGGAACATTATGTAACTTCTCCAGTATGTCTTCATCCTGTGTTATTGCATCTTTACTGAATCTTCATCCAAGTGCCCACAATGAGGGCTGAGTTGAATGTCTTTATTCTTGATTGTATCTTCTTAATTCTTCTTAAATTCACATTAACAAGAGTTGATTTACGACCCGAAATCAGAACGTCGGTCACGGAACGAATAAAATAAACAAGTTTTCCGCACCAGAATGTATATTTTAACCGCATAAACGTAAAATACAAAACGTAGACGTTGAATTTGAACCTACCTTGCTGTAGTCAGTGATAGGGTAATAATAAAATAGTAAATTGCGACGCAATTTCGTACCGCCTATTAGCGAAAGCACATTACCTCAATACCTGTTCAATGAGAACTCTCTAGGTACTTGTACTTATTCTATTTGAATAATAATGCCGCATACATACCTCACGAATTATCCAAACAAACCTTAGGTATTCAAAAATCTACAGGAATGTATGAAGTTTTCAACCATCCTTAATCCCGCTGATTTAACACCAAACATCACTGTAAACCCGTAATTATGTTGAATATAGATAATATAGTGAACTATCATTAAAACTGCTGTATTTATATTATTAATGAGAGATTATAAAGCGACCTTGGCGCGCACTCAAAGCGTAATGACATTGTCACATCTGTCAAACAAAAGAGAGGTTATTTTGTTTTTTTTTTTAGCTTTAAAAATAGTGACCTGTGCGCTGTACAATCAGCGTTACTACATTGTAAATCGTCTCGGACAAGGAGAGGAGTATAATTACACATTTAAACGGATAACTTACGTATAAAAAGTTCGGTGTGTTCTTTTCGCGAGCGCTCCAGGAAGAAGGACTACGAAATAGTCCGAAACATGTCGAGCATCACTCGACTTTTTATACGTGAGTTATCCGTTTATGTGTAATTGTGTAATTAAGTACTAAGAGGACCATGTGACTCATACTTGTAAGAAATTACTTACGGACGGACTTAGGATAGTTTTTATACAGCGTAACTTAATAAATAACAGCATAGTTCCAGCGGGATAGACATAAGCGAATTCTGCGCGGACGGAGTCGCGGGCAACAGCTAGTAAATAATAAGAAAGTACATACATACATAAATACATATATCACGTCTTTATCCCTTACTTACGGGGTAGACAGAGCCTAAGGTAACAAAACTTAGCCACGTTTAGTATTTAGCGTTTAGCATGATTAAGGGCGTATAGGTGGAAAGGGAAATCAAAATAGTGATGGGTTGCTAACCGTATTGTTTACAACATGATTCCTAAGACTTTCACCCATTCCCTCGATGGGATTTTACCATTTGCGCGGGGGGAGAAGCAACTGGTACATGTACCTACATTCTATGTTTTTCTTTACTCCCAGACCAGCACGGAATAACATACTTACTTATTATTTATTTCCCAATGTTGAAGTAATTGTTGTAAAAATTGTAAAAATTAATTAGCTAATTAAAAAAAAACGTTTCTTTGAGGAAACTTTACCTATAGTCGTGACTGGTGTTGCATCGTGCAAAACTGATTATAGCGTGCGTCACCGACTACTTACTTACCTACAACACAGACCTAGCTGTTTGATAAATATTTAACCTAACTATTGTACATCTAGACAGATATTATTATTTTAATAACAAGTTAAATAGGAGATAGTCTTTGAAAGTTTGGTTTGATTTTTTTCCGACTTGCCCTTGTTTTTTATTCTTAAGACTAGTCCACCGATGACTTTCTAGGAAATTAGCATTGTTTCTTAACCACGAGACCACGACATAGAGAAGTGATCTAGGTATTGCGTAACTTATAGAAAATCTCAATGTTTTTTAATGTTAGTTAGTATGTGGTGTTTTAATTAAATAATCATTGTATTGTATTGTTTTGTGTGCGCGTCGTTTTAAACTGGGTTTATTTTACCGATGAAAAAGGCAAACCGAATTAAATCGCTACTCGATGTTACGAATCTAACCACGTTTTTTGGCCAATCATTGAATTTAATTATTCTTAAATCACAACGGGTAAATTGGATTGTTTGCTTCCTAAATTAACTGCTGTGTTGTTGGTACTTCGCTAACGTTATGTCACAACTGAGCTAAAATCAGAATCTCGAAGGTTGTCAGTTTATTTAATTCCAGTGCAAAACGGAAATTTCAATTTAACATCGCCGGGGTTGGAATTTGAACGGCTTCCGGGCCTTCGTCGTCGGAGCCCCGCGCTACGATTTGCTTGGCATTTATTTTTCTTTTACACAAAATTAATAACTGAACACTTCATTCGATTAAATACTAATGCTACTAAATGGTATTCTCTTGGTTGAATTTACATAATTGAGTATTTGAATTTAAGAAAAAAATATCGTTTTTTTTATTTTTTAAAACTGTGATATCTAATTTAAAGAATTCTTAAAATATATAAGACAATTTCGTCCGGATAAATTAAGAACCAGCAAATTAAACAAATGTGTTGCTCTGAAAAGACAAAGTTTTATTTTGACTTAAGTTTACATTTTTACGGTATGTATAATCACACTATATTTCAATACTATACCTGAAAAGACAAAGAAACGACATTTAAAGTATTTTAATTAGTTTGCCGATTCCCTGTATACGCTATTTCTTATAATATTATTACTTTTCACTTAATATTCTCTCCATCTTGAAATAACCCAAAACATTGACGTTTTGTAGTTCCATAGACAGGTGGCGCTCTTTTCTAAGTTGCCAGCACATTACTCCTGTTTAACCGACTGTCAAAGGAGGCGCGTTTAGTTCAACGGGAGAAAGAAGAAATGTAATTTCTTTACATCTTCCCCCGCAAAAGAGAATTTTTTTACCAAAAGTTTTCCTGAAGCAATGCTCATCCTTGAGTATTACCTCCGAATTTTTCTACTATGGTGCTGGAATGAGTTTTGTAATATGAAAGAGATTTGACTCTAATTTTCTATGCCCTGTATCAACTTTATATATTGAATTTGAAATTTTTTTTTCAATCGTATAGGGGCCAATCCTTATTTCATCTAATTTTCTTCTATTTAGCTTGTGTCCATTTTTTACATATACTTTATCACCTAAATTGAAGTTATGGTCCATTCTGTTTTTATCAGTTACTATTTTATTGTAATTATGTGACTTAATTGAATTTTCAAGTGCTGTTTTCCGGTCTTTAATCCAGTTATCTATTATTCTCTCTTGTTTTAATTTATTTGGCACGAATGACACATCTGTCCCATCCAGCAGGTATCTTGGCGCAAAACCAGTGACAGTATGATCCGTATCGTTGTACTTGTTTATGCAGTCATGGGCAATTGTGGTCCATGCTTTTCTTCTTCCATTTTCATTTATTTTACATCTGATTTTATTTACGAGAGTTTGATTCAATCTTTCATTTAATCCATTTGAAAATGGTGCATTTACTGCGGTGAAAACCAGCAGTATTGACTTTCCGTTTAAAAAAGTTTTCAGTTCCTTTGAATTTATTCCTGGATATTGGTCTGTGAGTATCATGCCAATCTCGTTGTGGTTTGTCACCTTGTTGATTAGGTTAATGAAGTCTTTAGCATTTTGTGTCTTTGATGTTACTATATATGCATATCGAGTGAAATGATCCACCAGAAGGTGTAAATATCTTTTTGTGGATCTAGAGCCTCCAAAGCCCCCAATCGTATCTATAGAAACAATTTCGAAAGGTTTTGTTGCGGGTCCTAAATGTGACATTAAACCATACTTGACTTGTCCTCTCATTTTATTCCTTATACATGTCTCACATATTTTACATATATTATTTATATTTTTTGTTAAATTCTTTGCTGTATATACTTTTCCAATTTTCTTTTGCATCTGTCTTGTACCAATGTGGCACATATTTTCATGTATTTGTTTTATAAGTTTCAAACTGTATTCTTCCGATATTACAATTTTTTCTCGGTTTTTTAATTTTTTATAATATATGTTGTTTGTATGTATGAATTTATTTTTACTTTTTTGTAATTCTTCATTTTTTTCTTGATCTGTGATAATATCTTGTAACTTTATGAAATTTACTATTTTTAACTGTTCGTCTATGTCATGATTTGCGTCCAATACTGGGTTCCTGCTTAAGCAGTCAGCTTCTAAATTTTCTTTCCCTGGAGCATATTTTATTTTAAAATCATATTGTGACATGTAATACATTAATTCCCCTAATTCTTCATCTGTTCTCGATTTAATATGCATGTTTTCCAAAGGTTTGTGATCCGAAAATACTGTGAATGATTTGCCTATTAGCCAGTATTGCCAGTACCGTATCGCTTCTTTAATGGCTAACGCTTCTAAATATATTGCTTTTTTTTTCTTTTGAGTCATTTAATTTTTTTGAAAAATAAGCTACCGGCTTCTCATTCCCATTAGCTTGTATTTGTTTTAATATTGCTCCAACATCCTGTAATGAGGCGTCTGTATAAATATGTATTGGCAGATCTTGGTCAAAAATTTCCAAGACAGGTTGTGAGCATAGTAGTTTTTTTATCTCTTCAAAGGAGTTTTGACAGTCCACAGACCATGTGAATTTTTGATTTTTTCTCAATAAATGATGTGATGGTTCTAAAATGATTGATATCTTTGGTATAAACTCATGATAAAAATTTACTTTCCCCAGGAATTGCCTGATATTCTTTTGAGTTTTTGGTATTGGAAAGTTCTGTATTGAAATTAAATTGTCTCTCAAAGGTCGAACCGTATTATTCTGTATAATATGTCCAAGATATTTAACCGGCTCCGAAGCAAACATACATTTTGTGAATTTGAGTCTGAAACCTTCTTGCTTTAACGCCTCTAGTAGTTGTGTTAAATGGTTAATGTGTTCAATATATGATTTAGAAAAAACCAATATGTCATCTATATAATTAACTGTAAAATCAGTTAGATGATATTTTCTTAGTATGTTACTTAAGATTCTTTGAAATATTACTGGAATATGCCACGAAAAAGGAGAGGCTCCTATTAGAGGTTAATAAACAAATTGATATACAGACTATGATAAACCTTATTGTGATGGGCTTAAAAACACTTTTTAATTAATTATAAGCAATAAAAAATTGATGAAATTTGAAATATGACCACTTGACTGGGAACGGGTCATGATTGGTCGCCATGGCTGTGACTTCACAATGTTAAAGCACTTTCTTTCACGACAGTCCTGGGTTAGCGGCTGATATACGTAAATTGTCCAAAAATATCCGAAATTTAGTACAAATAAATATCAGTTGAAGTTTTTATGAAATAAGGTGGCAAACAAGCACGTGTATTACCTGATAATAAGTAAATGTTTGTTTTAGTTACACCTATGTGTAGATCAAAGGCTTACCTGATAATGTTTCTGATGTGGATTGGATTGATTTTACTGGAATAGATTAAAGTAAAAAAACTGTATCACCTGTATGCCGCTACGAGTGGGAACTAACTTTGTGACGTTACACGCGGCTCGGCTTTGTTCGAGAACTGTCGGTGTGTTTTCGGTGCGGTACTCGACGATCAATTTTCAATTCGGTGTAACTTTTTAATTATAGCGAATAAAAAAAACTAAAGATACGTTTCTTACAGAACTTATAATGTTTTTTCCATTTATGACAAAAAAATGATTCAAAAAGTCAATCTCGCGTATTTTGAAAATGTGAGTTTTAGCATAATTTTTTTGTACTTGTTAGTCATATTTATTCACTTAGTCATGTCTACTACCTACAGTATATTATAAGCAATATATCGGCGATTTATTTCCGGAGTTCATAAGGCTTTATGTTTAGTCACTAACTTGATAAATATTTCACGTCTTGGCTGTATTTGGGTGACACTAAGCCGCACATTTTGATGACAATTATAGTTCGTGTGATTCGTATTCAGGGCCAGTCGCAGTTGAAGATTGTACCTAATAAGTAGGTTGAATACCTACAATAGTGCGAAGGCGTGTACACACAATATGCATTCACTGTAGTTTTATAAAGGTTATTCAAAGGGCAAGGGAAAGAGCAACGCTCGGATTACCTATGCTTGTAAGATTTAGAATGCAGACAGGTCAGTATAAAGGAACGCCATAAGTAGCCATCGCCGGAGAAGCTTGCTCGTAGAACTTATGGTATGGACCGCGTGCTGGAAAGCAAATGGTGGGAAGGCCTCCCGCAAGGTGGACGGATTTGGATAAACGCACGTCTTCTTTAAAGTAATTACAGATTATAATGGCGGCGCTCAAGAGACAAAAAAACTTGAGCCGTTCGCTATCAAATATCAAACGGAATCAGGCGTGTTGATACCGGTTGTGCGTTAATGTTAAAAACAAGACACCTGACTTCGCACATGCCTAGATTCGGAAGGGTCTAGTTATGATTGCCTCTCGGGCGCATCGACTCATATTTTACTATTGAATAAGCTCCTTGAAGGTCGGTGTATTAGGTACAACGTACAACATCATTCTTGAATTAGCTATTCAAGATCTAGTGCACGCGCAGTTATCGTCAGATCTTTACGAGTCAAGCCGATAGATATTATCAGTAAGGTTTACGACATTCGGCTGTTATCAAATACTTTTGCCCCTGAAGCTGATACGAACACAGATGACGACAGATGCATTCTTTGCCACAAAAGTTTTTTTTTGCTATTCGACAGGAAACTGGTCACCACTGTCTATATAGAAAATGTAACACAAGCGCGATTGCAGGTGCGTTGGCAGCTTAAAGTTAAGATAAAACGCTTCTTGTGCCACTCATTTCCCCGGCTGTCTTTGTCAAAACCGGAACGCATGAAGGGCATTCAATATTATAATTAAATATAGGTAACTGTGGAATAGAATGATGAAGGCCATTTTTAGCGGAGAGGTGAATGCGGAAGTGCACATGTGTTCCTCTGCGGAAGCGGAGATTTACAGAGGCGGTAGCGGATATTTAAGTTAAGACAACAAAATCTGTCTATTGGTAATCAGATTATAATTGACAAATAATAATTTCTGGGTTTCCTAAGGTTGTATATTTGGTAAATTAAATTGGCTTCACAGTACAGGTGGCTTATGGCTGTACAGGTTAGCTTATGTTGAAACATAAGCTAACCTTAAGACGTGCCTAAAATGATCGTTTTCTATGAACTGAAATGTCCAACAATGGTCCAAGTTTTTCTTCTACCAAATAATGTTTGAGAAAGAAAATTTTTAGTAAGTATTTGCTGCAAATGAATAACACGTTATACAAGTATAAGCCCACGGTCGTGAGGAATAATCAAAACCAGTCTTGAATTAGTAAGCTAAAGTTAGGATTAGCGCCTTTTTTTTAAGAATCTGACATTTTGTGTTCTTTGCTGGCATTCAATTCAAAACCGGAGTCTTATTTTTAGAGACGTATTTTTATTATTCTAATTTAATTGAGGTAGGCGTCTATACGGTATCCAACTAAATATTAAACTTACGTAATACCTAGGCAAAACGCCACTAAAACTGTAAATGAAGAAGAAAGTGTTCGCGGCAAAAGTCGCGCAGTATAATTATGCATGCTAGCAAATCAGTGTCACAATATCATTATCTCATTACTACTTTGCCTGTGTGTAGTTGTGGGACGTGTATTTTTAATACGATAATAGGTACTATAAAATGGCCTACTTACTGATACGTACTTGGTAATCTCGGGACGGGAGTCGGAATACCCACTAACATAAATTTATAAGACCAGGCTAACATTGGGGTCAAAAAACTTGTAATAAACATTCTTATCAACAAGGGTTCAAGTCCGGTCAGTAGACTGGGAAATGAAATTACTAGTTTTGAACGTTGACCTGCTTACTATTACACTTAGTCGTACCTATATGGCTGCAACGGTCGCTATTGCATTTGACAAGCCCTAGGAATGTCAGGTGCGGTCACAGCATGAAATATAAGGTAAATTACCTAGTATAAGTATTAGTGGCGAGGCGTCAAGTATATCAGAAGGCAAGGCGAAGGGAATTTAACTAGCATTTTCCTCTAATTCTGCGCAATAAAGTGCCCAGCTGCCTTAAAATAGGCAAGCCAGTTGGAATCGAGTTCTATGCACGCCATGCCACTGATATGTAAGAAGATTCAATTCCTAACACAAACGGCATCGGCATTTGGACATGAGAACGTGCAAAGGCCCACTTGATGATTCTCTGTTTATCGTTTTCGCACGCGGAACGTGTAGTATTATGGTTGTTTAGGCAAAAGTACATCAATGAGGGTAAGAAATGTAGCTCACTAAATGTCGCTTGAGCATGGTTGGCGATTTACACATTACTTACTTTACAGTTTTTATTTACTTTACTTTTATTTACAGTAATTTAGTCTGCGTGTAAGGCATCGCGGTGCCCTCAGGTGGCGTTTATGGGAACTAACATTGGAACATGACTTTGTAATCTTATAATAATATTAAATATAAGGTCGTCTCACTACATCATGTAGGACTATAACAGAAACTAGATGGACGGCTTTTTTTTCTTCTTGCAATAAATTTCAAATTAATGCCACGACGCCTTCGTCGTAACAAAGGTGCGGTACGTTATTTTGCAAATGTAAGTAAGTAAGTAAATGCTTTATTGTACAAATATAAAGAAACAGATACAATTCACAAAAAAAACATTAATATATGCACAAAGGCGAACTTACCCCTATAAGGGATCTCTAGCAGTTAACCTTTGTGTAGATGAGAGGAGCATTAATCGAGGGACCGACAAAATGTAAGTTTAAAATTCCACACACACCATCCATTCATCCATCCATTCCATGTACACACGGTCATTTAGTATTTTTTACTAAAATGTTAGGTATAAAATGATTTAATAAACCTATTTCTCGAAATGGTTTTGGAATTTGTAAGAAAGTTATCAATGCCAATTACCCATAAACGTTGCGGTTTTAATGAAACACTCCTGTAAAAGATTTCTCCTTGTAATATTGTATTAAAAGTTGGGTCACCCCTATGATGCCGGTACACTTTGAACAATGACGTATTTGTCAACCACATTAAGAAAATCCTGGAAACACTTTACAGGGTTGCTTATTCAAAGTAACCCAATCATTTCCTAATTTATGCTGGATTTGTTTTGAAACACATTTTATACGAACTATTATCAAGTCACGCCTGATATTTTTGCAATAATAAACGAGTTTAGCCTCCACTTGAAGTATGTTTAGCGAGGAATACGCGGCGACTTGTCTGGTAACTAAGGCCTCGCGCGCACTAAGCAGCCTGGCTGCGCAACCAGGCTGCCTAGTGCGTGGGAGGCCTATTCCGCCAAGAAATAGATGACATAGGCCCCCACGCACTGCCGCGGCCGCGGGGGGCCTTAGACGCTGTATTTGTTCAATACGAGTACCTAATACTCGTACGCAATACAATACATCGGAAGCGATACACAATATTTGATACTTATAGCTAGCAGATAGGTACGCACGATGGCGTCCGGTTCGTGTCCTTGCGATTAAAATTGCTTTCACTAAGAATGTGTACCTAGTAATGTATGTTAATGTATTTCGTTTTATTAATTTGGACACGTTATCGGTTTTGGTGACAGTTAGGTGTCGGGTTGACAACACCCTTGGACGGACAACGGCCTTAAGATCATAGCCCCAAGTATTTGTTATACGTAATATGAACTATGAGGTATTTTCAGCAGTATTTTTATCAGAAAGTAACAGATAAGATATGAAGATTTTTTAAAATTTAGTTGTTTGCGTTTCTTGTTATCTGTAGCAGTATTCTTTTCTTGTACTGAGGTCACGTCAATCGAGACAGGAATACATCGATATACATAGGACCCCTAGAGAAACATCATCATCATCGTTATCTCCAGCCTATGTACGTCCCACTGCTGGGCACAGGCCTCCTCTCAGAATGAGAGGCCTTGGGCTGTAGTTCCCACGTGGGCCCAGTGCGGTTTGGGAACTTCACACAGAAACAAGACATGAGAAAAACGGTAAGTCTTGTCTATTAGGCATCACAAAAAACTCGGAAGCCGATGTTAATAAGGGGTGCTCCTGTCGACGTTAAGGATATATGCCAAAAATTGGATTTTTAATGCTACAATTGTTTCGTAAAGGCCTAGATTAAGCCTAACTGAGAAGAAACGTCAAGAAACTCAGTCAGGTAGTGGTCGGATGGAGATAACTTATCCGGAACGTGTCGGTATTGGTTAGGCCGCTGGCATCCCTTAACGTCAGGAACAAAGAGGTTAATGCTAGAGGCTCTATTAGTCAAGACAGATCGATTTAGTTAGCTCCTTAGTAGCCCACTCAGTAATGCTAAGGTCCGGCTTAGACACAATACCTTCGCTTGACTGTAGAAAACCTCGACAAAGATAACCCTCGATCCATTCAGTTTATGACTGCCGAAAGCTACTCCCTTCGTCGCTTAATCTGACAAGAAGCTGCAATTCTAAATTATTAATTGAATTAGTGTTTGCCGAGGTCAAAATTCTTGTACTACTCGTAAATGTAAAACCAATTAATTACATTACTACTTCGGTATCACAAAACAAAAATTAAATATACGAATAATAAGTCTATCTGCAGTTATATTGACAATGTAATTTAATTAATAATTATTCATTTTATTAAGTAATTAAATAATCTTTATGCGTTTATTGCACAGATGAAGATACGTATGTAAGTATATTTATGACCTCTCGACTGGTACAGTTGCATTGTCAATTATTATCAGAGAGGGGAAAAAACTTAAAAAAAACTACTTTCTAGTTTTTGCTTAAACATTTATTTCCGCTAACTCGTAATGACTAGTGAATTAAATTCCATAATAATGATACAACTTGAACTATCTTGAATAAAAGACATGGCGAAGCCTCGCTTATTCGTAAAAGGACTTCTAATTACTTGGTTACAATAAAGAAACTATATAAATGAAAAGCAGAATATCATAAACATTCCACGTGTGCCAGACAGATTTGATTAACTTCGTATGCATCCCATCAATTAGGGCAATTATTCGAGATCATAACTAACCCATAACACGCTATTGTTTGACATCAATATCTATTCAAGGCAAGCATGGCTACCATTCAGCTACTCCATGGATATCACGTGCACGACTATCGCAATCAGAAAACAAACATGTATTTGACCCATAGTATTTTTATCAACCACCATGGATATCGCTTCACCATTAATAAAAATATAAACATCTATTTGACCCATGGCATTGTTATCGTTCAGGATAATAAGACCCACATACATGCCATAACATATATTATTATAATGTCGAAATAAAAACATCGTTGGATTGAGTTCAATTAAATAATAACAATAATTAAATAATTGACTTTATGACCAATCTCAAAATTTCAAGATCTGAATAGAACACTAGCCATGGCCAATCTACATTAACCAAGGACGATAAGACCAGGAAAAAAATCAGAACTCAAATAGGTAATAATAAGTTTCAGAACAAAAACAGAATGGGCAATTTTGCGTATCGGCGGCCACTCACGTTCACATTAAGTAGTGTTTTATTTCTAAAAGGCTATGGCCTAAATTTGTTTCCTGAATAAATAACATATTTATGGTTAGTACTTCGCTTTAGATCGCTAGATTATCATTATACGTTGAGAGTGCCCCTCTTAATTATTAAACATTTATGCCACTAATTGAGATAAGTATGAAAAAGAAAATCGTCTTTTATTCGGGAAAAATCTAGTTACTGTAGTATAACTTGCACCGAGACTTGTAGATCTATACAACATCGTTACATATTAAAATTATCCCTGACCCTCATAGACCAAGTTCCATGCATATTTGCACATGCTCCTTGGTTTCGTTTGTACTTACTTATTACATTGAGATTTGCACAATAAATTAATTATTTTGTTTACAAATTAATATAACATTCAAATAAACAATCAAATTTACTAAGATTCCCTAAAATGGTTGCAACATGAATACAATCCAATGAACCGCCATAAACTATTCTATTAAAGTTGGCATTTTTATGGAAGCACGGAAGGTTGTCAGCGTAGCGTTCATTGAGTGCAAAAAAGAGGACAACTGAGCACGAACGAACGAATCACCATGACCGAAATACGAGATGCAAAAACACCATCTATATCAACAGTCGCTACTATTGATAGCCTCCGTTCCAAAAGCCACAGACATGTTTAAAATGTACACTAACATAACTACTGTTTAAACCACGCGCATTAAACTTTTATTTGTATCTTCTAACACTAATGTCCTTCGTTCGGTTCGATCGCAAACGCGGGACAATCCCCGTGCTGAATTCCACATCATATAAAACACAACTATGATATAATAATGAACACCATGCAGTAAATAATACTTAAAATCTTCATATCCTTCGAGAAGTTCGCCATCTTCGAAGACCTTAACTCTCTGCTAAGGTACTGGCCAGTTTTCCAGCATTATACATGGTGCTATATAAGTGAAAGAACAAATATAGCAGTAGTCCCACGCAGATTATGAAGAAAACTATGCAGAAACACACGACACACTCCGATAGGTACACCCTGAATCTGTCCGTTCTGCTCATATGGGGCCCGGGAAGATCCACACTTTCGTAAGACCACATCTTCGCACTAGACTCGTTCAGATTTGATCACTTATCTCGTTAAATTTTCACCGCACGTTCGTTATCACCTTATCAAGTTTTAAATTAACGTCAGTGTATTTGCTTTCCGCATTATGTTCTGTTAGACACATTATTTATCCCGTCACGATTTAGCGGTGCGTTGTTTTTAAATAATGTGGCCGGTGCGCGGGCGGCTGTCCGCGACGGTAGATTGTGTACGTTTGTGATATTTGCTCGGCCGGGCGCGCTGTACCCGTATTCTAAAGTATAATAACTTACATTCACTCGTGCAGTGTGCGTATTACTTCATTGATAACGCATTGTTCTGCTTTACTGCTTTATTGACACAGCCGTTTATTGCAGTTAATTTGGCGTTAAATTGCTTTCAGATTAGATTCCGAATCTGTATTGTTTTACGTTCTAACGTTATCTTCAAGTATTGTTGTTTTATGAAAGTAAATGTTTAATTAGAAATTAAAAGTAAGCCTATCAGGGTTACGATGACGTATTAATGCGATTTGATTCCAATTCAGTTTAGATTCGCTCGTTGTCAGATCCATACTAAAACTCCATGCTAAAACCTGGACCGAGTCTTAATTGAATCGCATTTAGACCTCATGGTATAAGGCCCCTGTATTATAAGATATTTCGTATCAAACAAACTCCTTAAACAACATCAACTCGGTCGCAATTTGTCTTTTTCATTACAATCATCACGTTTGTTAAAATAAATCCATACCATTATTTTTTTTTTACAAAGTAACCCCAGTCCCACCCAACCCTTGCTAAAAGGGTAAAGGCAGTGCGACCATGCGGCACGCAAATGAATTGGCTGCCTAATACCGATCGATCCCCTCGCCATGCGCGCTCGCACGCGCATGGGGCCCAATTTTCGAAAGCATATCAGCACCATTTTTGAGAGGTATTTTCACACAATTATGATGAACTTCAAAACTTCTTTAATCGGTAAATAAATAGAATGACGTCACCATACCTTATAGCACCGATGTATAGATACCTACATGTTTTTTATTCTGCTAGTGCTACAGAGTAAGTGAATGCCAGTGCTGCTACTTTATTTCTAAGGGAGGGTGCTGTACCCAAACAAGAAAATTACATTGAGCGGCATAAAATTTGGCCCTCACATGCTGTGCTGTGCCTCCAGTGAATATTAATACAACTTCCGTTGAAGCGATATTGCGTTTCTTACACCATTCGATTCAGAGAAAATAAATTACCTATTTTTTGGTTTACTGGACATGTGCCTAGCTCTTAAAACAACAGAGGTAATTTGTGACAATTGATACATCTCGCTTAATTTTCGTGTTTTATTCATGTTTTAATGATTCAAGATCAAATATATGTCAATTAATTGCGCAATTTCACTCTTAAAACTAGTGTATAAGTACATAGTAAAAAAGTACCTATCACTAGTCTAACTCAAATATATGTCTTATTACCTATTTGTGTGGGAAAATACTACTCGTAACAAACCAATAAGCACGTTATTTTCAGCAACAAAATGTATGTGTTTAATGTATTCATAAAATAACTGAATTTCAAGAAATTTAAATACAAAAACTTTGATTCAACAAGTGATTTAAGTGCATTATAATGATTTAATGGATTGTTGTATGAATATAACATTACCCATTTAGCCTCGTTTTTTGTGTATTTAAATACATCTGGACCATACATAATCACTCACTTTTAAGTTAGTTAAAATTTTTCGTGGCACCTAATTCATCTGATCGAAATTATCGATTATCTCATAGATTATTAGATTTTTTAAAATTAAAGTATCTAAAGAAAGATTGATTATTTTGACTTATTTTTCATCAGGTTTCAATTCGTTTTTATGCCTTCTACGCTGAAGGGTATTTTTTTTGAAAGTAAAATCGCTCTCCTTTAAAGTTGCACTTTTTGAGTTGTGCTTAACTTTGTATTCACTGTAGGCACAGTGTATGCCAATGTACACCACAGCCATGTATTTTGTATGGAGACTAAGTATATATAATATTCTTTTGAACCGGTACACGCTTGGATTTGTCATAGAGTGGGTATTATTATTTATTACGTCTGCTAAACACAATGCAAAGACATACAAAACGTAAGTGACCTTTTGGCATTTTAAAAATAACCCTTTTAAAAAATAATATTAAGTATTGAAAGGTCATTTATATGTATAGGTAGTTTTTATTTGCATGTTCAAATTTACGGAGAAATTATGCATGCTGGTGGTTTTCATATTTGTACAGTTACTGATATACCTACGAAGTTAAATAATGGTATACAACAGTCCGGTATCACGTTCATGACAAAAGAAATGAAGAGAATCATTTTACACAAAGCAGGTATTTCACTAGCGTCATACACAGCTAGAGCTGCATCAGTAGTTAATTAAAATTGTTAATTAAACGAGATTTTCCATTTTTTATAAAGTAGGAAGCCGACCGCTTTTCAATTTCCATTAGTTGGGAAAGACAAGTAAAAGGTTATTACTTGGCCGTTGGTTATCCTGGCGTTGTTAATTTTTTCACTGTAGCTTCTAACCAAATATTCTAAAGTAAAGATGTGCGAACAACAAAGTGAGGTCGGGTAAAACTACGCCTTGCCTTGCCCCGTTCGCTAGCGCGTAGCTCAACCAGTTTGTTGGTAGAGTTTAGTTCCACGTGTGTGCACACACGACGAGGCGTAGTTTTTCCGACGGTGGGAAATTTCAAATCAAGTAGATAATTTGTGGGGCGCTTATCGATTTTCCAGTGTGCCGTTTGCAGTAAAAGTGCTCTATTTCATTGTAATATCTGTGGCTCTAGTGAAAAGGGGTACAAGTCCGATGAGTGACTATTAACGTAGTATGCGTCTTTATTATTGCTTACACGGCGTAATCTTTTTATTTAATACTCTAGGATTATCGTTAAGCCTTCCACATGATATAATATCAGCCAGTACCTTCCTGTAAACATGTAGAAAATAATATTATTATGCATTTGTATCAATGTGCGTGGCCACTCCGAACCGACTGAAATAAAACCTTTCCATTTTCAGTTTTGGCTGTGAAAATAAAGCGGGTTGAATTTCGAGTACACATAACGAACGGAGAACTAATTGGGCACATTCGCAGAATGTATCTGTACAATTCATGGAATTTATAAAAATGTAACTTGTTGTGCTCAAAATTAGTGCGTATGAGTAAAGAGGAGACTGTTTTTAAGCAGTTGACGACAGGATAGCCTAGAGGTTAGAGAATCGGACTATGAAGTTTGGAGGTCTGATTAGATGTTTGTAATAATTATTATGTTTATCTGTTGCCTAGATATGCTTTGCTTAGTTTGAGACAAGTTATATTTTATTCATTTATTTAAGCATTTCAGCCGAATACAAAGTGACCTTTCCTGGTAACGGACAAAGTGTTATCGGAGAAAGACCCAAGTCTTGTTTGACACACGATTTAATTCGGGCTGGAGATCGCATTGAACATTCCATTTGTATGAATACGTAAGGATCCTTTTTTTAATATGCAATTCATCAAAATCCGTTTCAAAGTTTTTGCGTCAAAATCATACATCGAACAATCTTCACAAACTTTCACATTTATATATTAGTAAGGTACATCTCTGAGTATAATTCACACAGACTGCATTTATCTGCACCCTCATATCATTTTGTGACTACGTCTAATTTTACAACGTAGAAACCGTATTCGTTACTCTCACGAGCTCCGGGCTCTTTCTTTGATACCGATTTCATTTCGTGCTCTAAACAAATTAAGCCCCACCACGCCACATGTTGGGTTGGGGTAAATCGGTCAAATGGGCCAGACGGCTCCCAGATGCACCCCCATTCATACCGTGCACACTGCAAAAGGAACCTTGAAACTCCAACTTTAGAGTAAACTGTACCCTGCCAGGTTGTGTAAAGAAAAAAAAATGTTGTGAATGGTGGCAGGGTCTCTGCTGTGGCATTTGGTCGACGGTTCGCGTAGTATAGAAAGCTCGGGAGTGTGTCGGTGTGTTTTTTCTTGATACTAAAGGTGTAACGGCAGGTTTGCGCAAGATTTCACCGCGAAGGGGCACGGACGCAAGGTGGGCACATTTTTTTTTCTTCAACTTCAGTGTGTGTGTAAAAACAAGTGAGTGAGCAGATGAATGGCTCCAATGACAGCTGAGCGCCTGCGTTATTTTTCTGCATCATCTGTATTTTCTGTTACATATTATGTGATATCATATAATGTGTTTCTGAGATTAACTAATCCAAGTGATAAATTATCATTGAGGCGTTTATACAAGCTCAGATAAACGCATACGATTGATAATTTGCTTTCTATGAAAAACAAATGAATGTATGAATGTTTAAGCCTGGGAATCTATATATATAATACGCGAGGCCGATTTTTGTACAAGCCATCAGATCTACAGTTATGGTCCGATTTTGATAAATTATATGTCATTAGATTTGTCTCATGCTGGAGAGTTGCAAACTGCTCTTCGTTTTTAGATTTTTTTTACGAAAAACCACTAAAAATGATTTTTAATGAACTACTGTGCGCTACCTGACCAGCCAGTATAATGTGACCCGTGTCATGTGTTTTGGCGTGAGATGACACAACAAAAATAACATGTATTGGACTGAAACATGTTGTAAGTTGTTCAGCATGAGAAAATATCTGTTTTGAGTCGACCAGATTTTATCCGCAACACTTACGTATTAAGATAATAAAATTATACAAAATACAAAAAATATTTTACGATTTATTTGTTTACAATGAATGACTTGCGTCAACTTTTAATTTCTTTTTTATTGGGCTCTATTATGTCAAAATTGATTTGCCATGTTTGTTTATTTCAAAAAGTATTTAATGCTTCAAAGTTTGATATACAAATACAGGAGGTTCTAATAATAACATGGACTTGGGGACATGGATCGAAAACGAAATGGAAATGGCATGAGTTTTGGCAACAGCAGTTAGGTATCTTAGTCACGGATGAGAAAAAAAAGTGGAATTGACAAAAATGTCTCGATTTCTAGGAATCCGTTTATTCCGCAACTAACGTTTGACAACCTGATTCACTTCACTTTTAAATATTTGGAATGAAGTTAAAGTCACATTAATTAAATCTTCTACCGAAATATACGTACATACGCGCATAACTTCCAAACGACTGCGCCGAATTGGATAATTCTTTTGTAGTTGTGTTTGTTACTGTTCGGACAGTTCGTATAAAATAAAATTTCAAAAAAAAATGCAGCGGGGGCGAAGCCCCGGGCAACAGCTAGTAATACTATAATAGGCGCCTTCAGAGAAAAGTACGCTATTTTATTATTGTATTACTAGGTGCCCGCGGCTTCGTTGCCTTATCCCGATGCTTCCAATCCAACAATTTATCGTTATGGTGAACCTATCTATTGGTGAAACTTACCTATTGTTTAAAACGCATGAAAATCCGTTCAGTATTTTTTGAGTTTACGAACTCTGTTTTATAATAATTATGTAGGTATTGATATTCTGATAGTGATCATCGTACTTCTAGGTAAATATTTTGTATTTGTACATTTAACAAATTTCAAATCAATCCAATCGCTGGAAGGTTCGACTCGCAAAAATTGAAGCAAGCGTAAAACGAAGTTAAAAAAAACTTCTAAAACGCATGTGAGTACACGTTAAAAGTATGTAAGCAGTTTATTTGTTCCGTTAGAATGGATTAAAATGCCACCGACTCTTATATTTCTTATCATTCGCTTAAGTGTTTGTTTTCAGCTAACCGATTCCAGTCCTAGGCCGCCACAGAACCTTGCCATAAAGACATTTACGCCATTCAATAAGTATTGTATACTTTAGACAAATAAAAGTGTTTATTATGTTAAGGTTCTATTGTAGTCCGCGAATCAAATTGGTTGGCTGTACATAAATACTTAAAAAGAAATGGTGTTCTAGAAAAAAAAATAACTTTTCTAAATGGCTAACATATTATGACAGTTTTCTATGAACTGACATTTATGTTGGAAATCATAGGATTTAATTGATAGGAATTTTGGGTACTAGGCAACGGATAGTAAATATACTTACGAACTTAGAGTATACATTACAGTGGTATAGAGCGCGCGTATTGCACAAATTGCTTAGTGCGCATCGTAGACAAATGAGCTATAGATACTCCTAGTATAGGAGTATGACAAATGACGAGTGTATGACAAATAGAGATGGGGTATCGATTACGTGCCGATCGATAATTAATGTAAATAAATATGTTTGTTAAGTACATTTAATTCATACTATAAATGGAGAAATGTATGTATAAATATGAAATTTTATTGTGTTTGCCAAATTATTTTCAATTTAGCAGTTTAGACATGATATGGTTACATTACATATTTTACGTTTACGCTTTTATTCTTTCGCAATCAAAATATTATATGGTATAGTACAAAACACACACCAAATTATTTATAGTAAATAATTATTAGATTTTAAGTATTAAATTTAGCTACATAAATATGTTATAATACATAGTTCTTTTAGCAAAGATTATATCGTTTACGGCGTTGGTCCCGTCAGATCACTAAAATCACGCGACGGGAGTGTGGTGCGCAGACGAGTCTGTGCCTGCCCGCCTCCCACGTCTGCTTCACCCCCGTGATGCCGGATTTGTTTTCATAAAAATAAGCATAATGATCGACTTACAAATGGAATGTGATACTGGATTTCATTTTGTGTGTTTCCTAGTATCGTTTTTGCAAGATCGAACCGCACATTTCACCATTTTTATACGTAAATATTAAAAAAAAACCCTAGAGAAACGCACTTTTGCTAGCATTCAAGCACGACTAGACGACTACTAGCGCTCGCGGCGGGAACGTCATTTTGTTCTCACTCATGCGTACTGTTCCCAATTCGTTGATCTTACTCTATACCACTGTAATGTATACTCTAAGCTTACAAAGATAAACAAATCGTATCGAATTCTTCATACAAGTGCCTGCCCCTATTGGAATCGAGCCCCGAACATTTAGCTGCAAAGTCAGGATCAATAACCACTAGGATATTCAGTCGGAAGTCGATCGAAAGTTTGTTAAAATGCTTTCACAATAGTTTTCGTGTGAAAATACATCTTCAAAAGCATCCTTTGGTTACGTAAAATAAGAAAATTACTTTTCACAACTCTCATTCAGGAAAATAAACTGTGCTCCTCCCCTATCGAGAGGGATCAAAGTGTAACTTTTCTGTTCAAGGTTTTTCTAAGTGTTTTCTTGGAAATTATTTTTTTTGAAGTTGATAATTGTAAAACCACGCCGTTTTCTATGCTGGTAGCTCTTGAGCAAAAATATTTTCATCTTGGGCGTTAACACTTGAATTCCTCATTACGCTCTGGATTCTAATTTAGAGTCCCTGGCTACGCTCAGGATTCAATTTTAAAATCCTTCGCTATTCTGGATTCAATGTAGCGCCCTCGCCGTAAATAAATCATTTTCCTCCCTCGTGACACAAATAACTATTTTTAACTTTGGAAAAGACCACAGCTTCAATTGTTTTGTAACAATTTCAACTTGATACCTGATATAAAGAGTTAAGAGACAAACAGACAGACGGGTAACGAAGTGATCTTATACAGGTTATTTTATCCTTTTGAGGTACCTAATACATATATCCTGAAAATACATTTAAAAGAGCCCTTTTTGCTTAACTTATAGTACCCTAAACTTTAATACGACCTATGAACTGTTAAATAGGTCGTGTCTATTCGCAAATACCAAGTTCTGTCGCAGTTAAACTTTGCAGAGCTTTTATTGCGCATTCCGAAAATAGATGGGACTGAAATTAAAATCATTTCAGCTACAGAAGAATGCTGCAGTTGAATGAAGCTTGCCTGCCGTCTTGCCGAATTAGCACTAGACTTGATTTTCGTGTTGAGTTGCATTTCATTGGGGATAAAACTTTGAATGGGCACTGAGCTCCATGAACGACATTTTTGTTTATCTTGCTGTCTCACTCATTCTTATGGGATACGATTTGAGCTCACGGACTGTATCAACCCTAATTGGCATAAAACTTTGGTGCAGTGTACTTTCTCTGTCTGTCTTATTGTACTGACATAAACTCCCGACCAGAGGCAAACGGCCAATTTGCATAAGAAGTATCATGCACGTTTTTGCTCGCCAGTATATATAGTAGTCATTATCACGATCCGTATCTAATCTCTGTCGTGTAATTTTTCAAATTTTTATAGAAGCTTTTGCCCAAGGGCGGATCCAGCTTTGGTGCCAGGAGGGGGTCACATAGTCGTGGTCAAGTTAAGAACTTATAATTTAATTTTGATAACAATAGTCCTGGAACTAGATAACAAGTCCTGGAACCAGCTCAGGGGGGGGTCATGACCCCCATGACCCCCCCCCTGGATCCGCCCTTGCTTTTGCCGGTGGTTTTGTTTTATTTAATTGTCATCGGATCTATATGTTACAACTGAGAGTATAACCAGCGCGTTGAAAATAAATTCATTGATGAAAGCTTGATGTCTGAAAATAAATTAAAACCTTTTTTGTGTTCGGCTAAAAATAGGCCATGAATTTAAAAGGCTGCCTTCGTCGAATCTGATGGTGTAGGCTGTCATTATTTTGGTCTGACGCCAACTCGCCGTTCGGGTTCATATTTCGAAATATGTTTTCTCATTTAATTATTTCCCCAAAATTTCGTTAGTTTCAGCGGAAAATAGATTTCAGGGAAATCATTTTGGGCTCGTGAAAATTGGTGCGCTGCGAGCGCAGTGATGCGATCCCGCGGTCATACAAATATATGTACATGTAAGCATAGTCAACCAACATAGTGCTTCATCATTTTTTATGACATACCTACTACATCATAAAAAAAACAATGAGGGCGGCTGCCGAATTAACTTATAATCTGTAATAGTGACTTGTAATGTAACCGAAAATAGTATTTGACACTAGTAAGTGTGAGTTGTATTAAGTTATTCTTCTGCTTATATGTAGCTGCCCCAATTTACCAACCCGACAATTATCAGTGACAAGTGACAATTCTATTTAAATTACAATCTCCACGATTGTCGACTGATATTTGAAGCTAAAAAAATTAACGAACTTATTAATCCCTCATTCTCGTATGCGCTTGCATAAGCTTATATAGCGCGAATTTAATTTTCAAAAAAGATTATTTAGCCTTTTACAATCAAAAAAGAACTATTTGTATAGACGATTATATAAATCATAGATTATCGACATGGCGCTGGCTTAATTAAAAGGCGTAGCCATAATAAAACATAGATTACATGGCTGTATACATATTGCCATTGCTATGTACCTCGTTTGGATTAGCTATGAAGGATTGAGATTTTTTTTTTAATTACTTTCAACCCAAGGGTCGCGATGAGTCACTTTCAACCCGCTATCCAGATAATCAATGACCTACTTTCAGAGCATGAGAAATGAAAATATAATTCCCCGTTAATTAACCCTCATTAGTAAATATTTGTTTTCTTTCGTTAAGTATAGAATAATTTATAAGTTCCCGTTTTGGCGTGTAACATGTTACCATGAATATCCATTTAGTAAAATTCCTCAGCAACGTTATGCCTATGCCTCCACAATATGCACCAACATACATGGCTAAGAACAGTTAGGCCATTGTGTGCACTTAGTGTTCTAGACAATAATCCTCAATGCGTGAATGCGTATAGGATAGGTAGGTAGTAGGTACCTAATCTAGTAAGCCAGGGCCTGATTAGACGCCAAACCTGCTAATCCTGTTTAATTCAGCTTGAGGGATGCATTATAGCATGCATGTAGATACATAAGTAGGTCATTTTAAACCTATAATGATATCTCAGCAATTTAAATCAGTAATATATATGTATCAAGAGATTATTTAATGGAAATCATGTTTTTTTTTCTGATAAGTTGATGACTTGTTCAGAATTATAATCATAATTATTGTCAAATCAGTTAAGTAAGCGCCCAAGTAACGATCACATTTGCCTGACAAATTTATTGGTCAAATTTCACGTTTTCACCAAACAATAGCTTAAATCTGTGTCTCAACGTCTTAGGTAGCGTCTCCACTTGCGCGGCCTCGGTCCGAGGCAGCCGCTCGACCCAAGGCTGCCTCTAGTGGATAAGCACCTTACGCTCAAATAAATTTGGTAACGTGCCCGTTCACGTTTTAACTTGTTTGTCAAGACACAGCTGCACACTGACAAATAAATTGTCAAAGACTTGGAATTTTATTTTTCATATATTGTAAAATTTTGATACAATAAACTTTTTCTTGACATTTTTTTAATTTCAATTTTGATTGACGCTTCAAAGAGCGCTTTATGCAAAAGAAAACTGCTAAGGCATTAATTAACGTATTGTCAAATCTAATTGAACTACGTAGGGTGTAGGTATAATGTAAAAGTGGATTTTTTAAGTTTTTCTTTAAGTTCTTTGTTTAGAAAGCCTCTTTTTGTCCATGAAGGTTAAATGTACCTAATGTTTTAGTGACACATAATTGCAGATCAAAATTATATTTAATTGCCGCACTTACCTTTATAAGTATCTCTGCTGATTTAGTTTAAATACTGTGTACAAAATTACAGTCATCGCGGCGCGGCGCACTGTTTGAAAGAGACGGCTGTATTTTTGATGCCGCCATACCTACCATTAGAACCTTGCCTCACCTGGTCGCCATGGCGACGTCGCCAGCTACGTATCTTATCCAAATGAGACGTCGCCAAAGCGTCGCCAAGTGAGCAATGTTTGGTTAAAGTTTGGTTATGGTAGCCGGCGACGTCGCCGTAGCATTCTGGTGAGGCAGGACTCAGAGTGTACGATCCGTACGTCCTAAAGCAGGACGTACAAATGCGAAAAAGAACATCGCGACTACCCTTGAAAAATATTCTTTGTTTTTACAGAATGATCCCAGATTTCACATCTGCAGTAACGCCGGCGGAAGACCAGAAGCCCCCATTGACAGCCCATGAGCTCCACAAAGCGCTATTGAAGATGCTATCAAGGGAAAAGGGCGATATCGATGAGCAAGTCCACAAAATGCTCATCGAGTACGCTTACAGAGGGAGTGACATCAGCTATAGTGCTCAAAATGAAAGTACACGCCGATAATTGACAAGGTTTTTTTTATAAGCAGCACAACTAATTCTTAATAGAACGAATTCCAGCTATTAAGCACGGTAGCTCAATCAATATCCGAAGTATCTTTACGGGGACTGAATCTATTTTTAATCGACTTCATTATTGTAAAACACGGATAAGCCGTGTTTTAGAGTTCTTTCCGCCAGTAGAAGTAACATACCTACGATCGTGCAAAATTTCACAATATTATAATTTCACAATATTATAATTTCACAATATCGTACTGTGTTTCAAAATAATTGGAGTTACCTAACTCGCTCCTGAAACATGGTGAAAAGGTATATCAGTGTTTCACGCGTACATAGTATTGACGAATACACTGTTCGTTCCACAAACAAAAATAAATGCATAGAACGTCAGCATGTACCTTACAATGTAGAGTCTTAGTTGAGAATGTGCTACTATTTATGTGTGCGAAGAGATCGCTAAAAAGTTACAAAACGCGTCTAAGTAACATTCCGGTATAAACTAAAGACTTCTATAATTTCACATTCATGGTTAAAATAAGCAAGGTAGTCTTTTTTCCATGGTCACATCGCATCGCTCGCACAAACTGATAGTTAAGTCATAAGTAGACTTGTTAGGTGGCCTCAAACACACAGCATACACTGACACTGACAGCATAATGTGTTGCATTATTACGTCCGAAGGTCGATGGATAATGTTACGATTTAACCCATTGTGATGTGTTCTATTTTTTTTGTAAAAAAATAATTACTCAATTAATTTATGATGACTCTTGTATTGCATTGCTAAAGTCTATATTGTTTGTTACTAGAGCACGGCAATAAAGAGTAGAAAGCGAATGCAAAAGAAACAAAAAGAAACTTACAGAATTCTTGCCATTTTTATATACTTTTTGTTAAAAAGGTGAACAAAGAACGTGGCACCCTCATTTAATTTGTACTCCTTATTCTGTTATATACTCTATGTAGTATTTAATTAAAAATAAATATTATTTATGTTCTTCCTCAAATGAAATGGTATTAGCCAAAGTATTTCTAGTCTAGATTAATAATTATTTACCTACTCATAGATATTAATTATGTAGTTGAGAGCTAGAGCTTTTTTGTGCTTCAATTTTTGATACTTATTAATTTAATTAGCTGCCTAATTTTATAAAAATACAGTACTACCTATGTGGACATTTATAACTACCATTTGGTACAGCTCTACGTTATAATATTAGTGGAGTGGAGTGTAGAAATAAATAAATTATTTACACATTAATATGAATATTCATTTAATAAACAATTAAACCATGTTTTTACCTTTACATATATCTTGAAAGCAATTAAAACGGTCATAGTCTAGTGACGCTCGCTATGAATCGAAATCTATTTCTTTGTTAATTAAATTATGAAAAGCGCAAATGTGATAATTGACCAAAAAATAGCTCGTAACAAATGTCTAACTTATAATTCATTGATATGAACAAATATGTTAGAATTGATGTTAGAATGGGAAAAAAACGCAGTATAATTATAATGGGATGATTTATTCCATACACAATAGAGATTTGCTTAACAATTATAATTCGTAATATTTGACTAGATAGTGACTAGATTAGCCCATTGGGCCACCTGTTGCTCCTGCGATTCGCAACTTTTCACCTTACGTCATCCATCTTAAATACTAACCCGAGCCCGGTACAAGAAGGAATGTAGAACTTGGTCAAAACACCACAAACAATCACTCAAAATAAACACAGTGTCTATCGAGGAACAGTTGGTCTTGGTCAGGAGGAATGGATTAGTTTTTGGTGGGCTCCGGGCCCAGCAACACTCAGGCGACAGCCATCTCGCCGATACCGCGCAGCAGGCGCGAGCGCAGCCGCGCGAACACCGGGTGCTCGATGGGGATGCCGCGCCCGTGCAGGAACCGCAGCGTCTCCTGAGCGCACACCAGAAATCCTAGCTGCTCCGGATCCATGTCAACGGGCACAGAATCCAACAGCGGGTCTTCGTTCTCGTCTCCGAACTGCTCGTCCTCTGGCCCCGACGACGGCTCCCGACGCTGCGTGTCGTCTAACTCCACCGAACAAATACGCCCGAAAAGTCGCTTCAACGCTTGTCGCTTCTCAGCGCTCTCCGAATCATGCAGTAATGGCTCGCTGCGGGAGCGCTTGCGGCGCCGCTGCCTCTTCACACGTAAATCTGCCTCCGTTTCGTCAGTGTCGCGTTTGCGTTTGCCAGTCATTATCGCAGCTAGCCTGCCGGCGTCAGGATGCAGACTGCGAATGAGCCGTGCACAGGGAATTGAAGGGCCTCGACGCAATTACACGGGCGTCGTCCTTCCCTTTTCGCCGGCGGAGCAGGAGGCGCGCGCGAGCGAGACGGCGACGGCAGCTGCACCGGGAACAGCTGGGCGACCAGTTGCAGGGTGCGGGGCACGCACGCTTTGTTTGATAAAGTTTATTCGGTGGAATAAAACTGTTAGCCGCGATTGCGCGAGGCAGCGGGGCGCGGGGCGGGGCGGGACAGGACCGGCCGGGCCGGCAGCTGCGTGGCATCTGCCGCCCCGCCATCAGGTGAATTCCCCATGTTTCGTCTCAAGGCGCCGCTTCTATCGACTTAGCTCGGTGTAAACAAAGCTACCTGCCTTCCTAACCTGTGTAACTAAACCCTACAAATTGATGAAACAGACAGGGCCGGGCTCTCGTAGTCTAACGTCGAATACGATACCCGATACCTTTGTTTAATTAACAAAGCAGTTAAGCATGTATAATAGTACGAACGTGAATTTCGACGGACTTTGATTTGATTTTACAACGTGTAAGTCGTATAGACTGTATGTAGAGAATAAAAAGCAAAGTAAGCTTTAAAGCGTTGAACGTCAAAGTAGCGGTAGCAAAGAAGTTGGCTTTGTTCCATTGACAAAGTTATTACCTGATTAAAGTTTATACCCCGCGTTGTGGGCCATGCGGAAAAAGGAAACTAAATAAAACCCATCCGCGCTCATCGTTTCACGAACATTTCAGGCCACTATGTACAAAGGTAAACTAAGTACATAAAATGTAAAAATCAATAGTGCCCGGCTTATGTACTGCTATATACCAGGAAACGAACTGTCGAACATAGTGAACTACAGGCGTAATCTGTGTATGTATTGGAGTCTGTGTTGTTTTAAAACGGGGACGATGTTTTGCTAACCTGAAATCGGATTTTTATTTGCTGAAATACATTGGAATATTTACTACCATGGAAAAAAAAAAAAAAAAAAAAAAAAAAATAAACTAACTTTTAGATAAAAACAAAAAACAACCAATCATGATCATCGATAACAATACCTACTACAAATTTTAGCCTTCGTAATATTTAGTGTGCGTAAAAAGCTAAAAGGCACAGAAACATTTTCAGCCGCAAATAAAAATTCTGAAAAAGCTGCAGGGGTGTTCAGTCAATTTAATTTAAACACCTTATGAAGTTATTCCTGATGAATTTTGAGACACAGTGTATAAGAAGGTAGGTATTGTTCGTTCGTTGCCTGATAAAGCTTCGCTTAGTTGGCACTAGACCTAGGTCAATTGTGTCGAGTTGTTCTGTGATACTTAAGTAGTTTAAGTAGCAGTTTAAAGTTCAGCAGTAAACTAATTACAATTTTGCTTTAGTAACCATGATTTATTATTTACTTATGCTATTAAGCTGCATAAGGCAGGATTGCATGAAGATTCCCGTAGGCGTATCTTAGTAAAAATAATACTTGTAATTGCAAAAATGCCAGCATCCTATTTCTCGTTTTATGACCACAGCCTAATCTTTAAAAAAAAACTGTTGTAATGAATTCACTCTTATTCAAAGGATTCACTCGTATTAAACAATCAGGCACCTTATAATAAAATGGAAAACTTATAAAAAATACATGCCGTAGAAAATAACTTTTCGCTCCAAATCAGCACTTTTCCGAACGAATAGTCAATGGCTCCTTAGTAAAAGGGCCCGTTGGTAAGCCTAAAAACGATTAAACTTCGGCTAAAGACATAAGTAGGTAAGCCTAATTACATATTTATTAAATGAATGATGCCATTGGGTTCCTTCAGGCTTACAGCGTGTAAGAAAATAGGTATCGTGTATCGTACACAAGATCGTGCGATTGAAAGACCCCATTGTTGCAGCATATGCCAGAAACGACTTGTGTATAGAAAGACTTTGCTGACACATATGCGAGTACGACATCCTAAAGCAAGCGAACAAATCTTGCCCTGTCTTATACCTATCATCGCTCTCTTATGCTGCTGATCTATTACTACGAGTATACAGTTTACCTATTTTAAGTATAATTCTTTTTGTTAACATGCGTCGGCAGTTGTCAAATTTTTCGGTCTTGCCTTTGTTACGAGTATTTCAGCGCCAATCTTTACTAAAGTATTTGGTATACATATATGTATATTATATCTACAGTAGCGACTGACGACAGAGATATTATAGTAAGGATTTAAACCGGATACCTATCAAAAAAAAAAAAATTGGAATTCCAATCACGCTACGCCAGACAAAGTACGATTTTGAGAATTGAAGCTCATCGATGCATATAAAATAATGTCACATACATAATACCTACACTGTCGCAGTGATTTGTTTGACTGCAAGATGGGATGACAGATGGATATGTAGTAATGTATATCGTTGAAAATGTGTGTATTTTGAACTTTTTTTTTTAATATAGATCCTTTTTGGCAGCCGGGCTCAATGGCGCTAGCCCATTGTCACGCGCCGAAGCACTAAAAATGTAATCTATCATTGTAATTTTAAAAATTGGTGGTACGGTAATGTAAACATGTGCTAATATTTACTAAACTCTGTCTTCAAGTTTTATTTTAGATACCTACATTTATTGGAGACCAAATTTCAAGCCGATCGGGGCACGAATAAAATTAGACTAGTAAGATTTGTTTACATCGTTGTTGTTATTCGTGTAGCTAATAAAGGGGTATTACCAAATTGGCTATGTTCATGATAGTTATGAAATGGAACTATTACAATCATTATTCGGTTGCTTGCTTAGCTCGTAGAACTCGCAACTTACCAATACGTAACAAATGGGCATACAGGCTGTGATACATCGCGCAGAAGTACAGACATCGTAGCATAGATGGCGCTTATATCAATCCTCGCTAAGAACTTAAGTTTCATGTTTGTTGAAAATGCAACATAAGAACATATCCCTTTACATTTCTATTTCCTTGCAAGCCAGTGAATACGTTTTTATTTTAATAATATTAGTAAGTTTTTTTGATGGTGGTAGGGCCTTGTGCAAGGTCCGTCCGGATCGCTACCACCATCTTACTCGCTAATCCCGCCGCTAAGTAGCAGTGCAGGCACTGCTGTGTTCCGGTGTGGAGAGTGAGACAGCCGGGGAAATTACGGGCACAAGAGGCATTTCATTTTAGTCCTCTAGGTTGGCAACGCATCTGCTATCCCTCCGGGGTTGCGGGTGTCTATGGGCAGTGGTGATCACTTACCATCAGGTGACCCACTTGCTCGTTTGCCTTCCGATAAAAAAAAAGTTACGGGGTAGACAGAGCCTATGGTAACAAGACCTAAAGGTCACGTTTAGCATGAATGTGGGCGTATAGGTGAAAGGGGAATCAAAATAGTCATGGGTTTCTAGCCGCATCGCCTAACATGATTCCTGATTTTCGCTCATTATCTCGGTGGGTTTTTACCATCTGCGCGGGAAGAATATCAATACAATACAATACAAATACTCTTTATTGAATGCCACAAATCAGTACAAAAGAGTAAAGAAACAAAGAACAAGGTAGACAATATCGCTTAATAGCGATCTCTACCAGACAACCAATAAAAGAAAGAAATATGTCGGAGACAGTTTAAGTAGGTGGCGGAAACAAATAGACAGTAGAAGGAAGGATAATAAAAACAACAATACTAACATAAATATAATACATAGCTAAGTAAATAAAATAAAATAATTCATACATACACACATAACGTACTTATACAAAATATAAATTAGAATGTAATAACGAAAAATAAATAAATAATAATCATCACTATCACTACATACTCGTAGTATAAAACAAAGTCGATTCCGCTGTCTGTCCGTCCCTATGTATGCTTAGATCTTTAATACTACGCAACGGATTTGGATGCGGTTTTTTTTAATAGATAGAGTGAATTGATTCAAGAGGAAGGTTTATATGTATTATTCTACGCAGACGAAGTCGCGTGCAGAAGCTAGTTATTGCATATTTTTAAGAAGACCATATAACAGAGAAGGATTTGATCAGAAGCAGAAAAAGAAAAGAGAGGGAGTGGATTCGATTTGCGATAAATAGTGAGATTTGAGTTGGTGTTTAAAAAAAAGTAGAGTTTTAGCTCGTCTTAGGTCTACAGGAAGGGAATTCCAGAGACGGATAGAGGTCACAGTAAAGGAGTCATGATAGAACTAAGAAGGAGAAGCAAGAACAGCAAGGAGGTAATTTTGCGCAGACCGGCGAGAAGTCAGGAATTTAAAACGCTCTTGAAGATAACGGGGAGTTGCAGGATTAAAAAGAATGCTGTACAAAAGAGAAAGAATATGAGTTACGGCGAAAAGGGACTGGGAGCCACTTGAGACGTGTTCGATAATGGGAGTCGTGGTCACATTAAGCAATTGGTACATTCTATGTTTTTTTTTCTTCCATGCTGGTCTGGGAGCAAAGAAAAAACATAGAATTTACCAGTTGCTTCTCTACCCGCGCATATGATCAAAGCCCATCGAGGGAATGGGCGAAAATCATAGGAATCATGTTATAGGCGATGAGGCTAGCAACCCATCACTATTTTGATTTAATTTTTCAAATATACGCCCACAATCTTGCTAAATGTGGCCTGTAGGTATCTGTTACCTTAGGCTCTGTTTACCCCGTAAGGGATAATAAATACGTGTATGTATGTTTTTTTCTTTGCTCCCAGACCAGCATGGCGCGCCTCGTAACACAATAAAATACACGATAATTCTCTATCTCTTGGGAATTTGGAAAATTTCTTCTTATTTCGTACCTACTATCTAAGTAACGCTACATACGGAATATTCAGTCTAAATTTCAGCTTTCTAGTTTAGTTTGGCTGTGGATAGATCAGTTCACGATTTCACAAGTACCTATTGATAGATAGAATAATCTAAGTCGGCGGTTAGCTTCGTATTTTAAAAGCTATCGTTTAATCAACAGGTTAATTTATTTTTACTGGGTTTTCCGGACTTTTCCGTTTAAATTCGTATTTTTCTTCATCGGATAAAGAACAGATATTCGCTTGACTGACACCAATTGATACGGGCCGTGATTCTGTGAACCTTTCTTTGTTCAATTATCCCAAATATCGGTCTCGTTCAAAAAGTGGAAATTGGATCACCGTAACCATTTCAAAAACAGGTGGTGGGCTATGCATAAACAGCAATGTCTTTTATACCTACAGCAATGTTTCTGAACAGCAGAAAAAAATAACCAGGAGAAATACTAACTTCAAACTTAATCCTCGAAACAAGAGTAGGTAGATATATCAAAAGAAGTAAAAAAGCTATGTCGAAACACGGCAACTTAGACCAAGTAAAAATTCAGACGGAGTTCTGATAACGCCAAAGCGAGGCTGGTTTAAACTGTGCCTTTCCCCGTGCGCGAGGGCGTCTCAATCAGTTTGACCGACAAAATTTGGTTGCACTTGTGCAAGTAAAAACAAAATAAAATGAATCGACAAAAATTATATTCATACCTAAGTCGGGAACGATCCGACTAAGAAAATTTCTAATTGGATGTAGATTTGGCACAAAATTTATGCGTTAAGCTATGTGGAGTCCGATTATAAACATCGAAGGGAAATGAACAATCAGGTCATACCAAGAGGGCATCATACAAAGCATTTTGAGATAATAAACAACCTCTTGTTTCTTTTGGTAACTATTTCTTTTAATAGAGAAACATAGCATATTAAATAAAAATAAAAATGGTATGTAATAATTACGATACATGCATGTATTTTTCATTTTAAAGAAAAATAAGCGACGTGCGGAACGTCATTGGGCGCCCAGCTAGAGCCCTGCCGAACATTGCCGAAAGTGTAAATCATTATGTCGGTCATTATAACCGGACATAATTAGTTTATATCGGACATTATAAAGAATTTTATATGAAAACCAAACTTCTTTGTCTAATTACGTCATATTAGGCGGTTAGTATTGACCTATATTGATAGGCGTAGTCATAGGTATTAAACGCGTTCTACTATGCTAGCTTTCCAGCAACTTGTCAGACGGTGTCACAGCACATTACTATTTATTAGTGGGTTTTCTAGTTGTTTGAAAATACAACGAAAAGGTTCGAGAAAAGGTAGCAAGTGCCCCGCCTTCTTCTTTTGTTCGTCTTGGCGAGGGCACTAGCGTGCACCCAGATTAGGCACTTTAGTATGTAACTTTCCGTACTATTATAAATCATATGTCAGTGTTAGTCTTCTACCAGTACGGTACCTAATTTAAAACCTTGTATTTACCCGGATAATTGATCTTTGTCACGAGGTCGGAATAAATCTAAAAACAGAAATAAAATTTTCCTTTCCTTTGCATAGCTTTATTATTTAAATGCGTCAATTTTACTGAGAAATTGAAACGTGTTGCTATGTGCAATATTTAATACTTGGAATATTGGAAATGCTGCATCCTAACCTAGCTTCTCCTATAACTATGTAGGTTCGTTCATGGAATCCAGCGTATTACATTTCAGACTCTGTATGACTGACGAAAATGTTGTGAGTGGTTTTTGACTTTGTCAAAGTAAAATGGCACTAAAATTATATATTATTTTATTGAATCAAGTTGAAAATGTATTTAGTGTATTTTTTGATAATGATCCCGTAGAGGGATCGAAACACGTCAGTGTCTCTGTGTTGTAAAGGGATAATTAAGTTTGTGGGATTTATACGTGTTTTATGTGGCAGTAGTAGGTGTGGGAGTAGTGGGGGTATATTTCGCGCAGGCTTGGTTATCTCGCACGTGAGTAGCAAGGCAAATATTTTTTGTTCACAAAAAGGCACTATCACTGTGACTTAACTAAGTAACTTTACTGAATTTTGATGATGATATATTTTTATACTTAGTTTAGCTGTAAAGGTTCCGAACGGACGGCGACTTACCTTTTAGAACAACGAAAATATGCGTGCATGTAGAATAGACGCATGCCACAATTAACTCCTGAACAAAGCAAACTGTTTGAATTTTAGGAACAGAAAGGAAAAATAATTGTTTAAAAATAGGCGGTTGTCTTCATAAATAGCCGTCATCGGATTTCGTTATTTCAACGAGCAAAAAGCCATTGAAATTCGAGCCGCTCTCGAAACTGCGGAAAACTGTTTCGTGTCAAAAACCTTTATTAGGCATCTACTAAGCGATATAGAATTGATTCGTAGACTGTTTTCATGCTATTGGGAAACGGGTTGACACGATTTGATCAAATGGTAGTTAAGTATATGTAAAGTATGGAATTATAGAGACGGCTTGTATTGCATACAACAACCCATTTAAATCTTTTTAATAGCTACTTGTGCTGATACATACATACATACATACATTCATACAAACATACATAAATCACGTCTTTATCCCTTACGGGGTAGACAGAGACAAATGTAACAAGACCTAAAGGCAGGTTTAGCACGATTGTCGGCGTAGGTGGAAAGGGGAATCAAAATAGCGATGGGTTACATGATTCCTATGATTTTCGCCCATTCCCTCGATGAGCTTTTACCATCTGCGCGGGAAGAGAAGCAACAGGTACATTCTACGTTTTTCTTTACTCCCAGACCAGCATGGAATAATGTTTGCTGATGACCTTGTCAAATTATGTTTTGGATAAAGAAGTAAAGAAAGAAAGCAGTTACACGTGACAAATGTAGTATTTGACAGTCGCCATGCTCCAGGTCGGTCGACATCCCAAGAGTGATGTAGTAAAATCAAAACTTAAGAGACAAATTGTCACAAAATGGGAAAATTCAGCTTGAGTGTCGTGGGTTTTCCGTTGCAGAGTGGTAGCTAAATCCAAATAAACGTTCAGTAAGCGAACTTTAAAAGAAATACATTATTTAGTATGGGAAACTGTCATCAATAAGCACCATCTACACTAAAGCCTATATATATAATGTCCTACTGCTGGGCACAGGCTTCCTTTCAGAATGGGCTGGGCTGTAGCTTCGGCACAGGCCCGAATGCAGATGGCTAACATCACACACACTATTAAACTATTTCACACCTGTGCGCCGTGTGAAGCTTTTCTAACTATAATTTCTGTCACCAAAAGGCTCATGTTAAAACCTAACTGTCACTGACTCATCGATCAACGCACAACCCGAACTGATTAACGGATTGAGCTGAAATTTGGCACGCAGATAGTTATTTATTATGATTATGACGTGGTTCAAAGAGTTCTACAAAATATTAATTCTGCGTGGACGAAGTAAACAGCCAGTCTTCAATAAAATGTATATTATCTTCTCCGAATCACCTGTAATTACACCTAGTATTCGCGTAGCATCTATATCACATATTTTATGGAATAAAGGCCTAGGCCTATGACATCAACGTTGCGGTGCGTGAACGTGAACTGGGTTCACTTTGGTTGTTATTTTCAGATAATAACTCAAACTGAATATTTGACCAAAATAATTGGACAGGCAGCTATTTTGGGCAAAGAATTCCCTCGCGATTCAACGCGGCAATGCTGCCAGCCTTCTGGGTACAATGAGCAGTGACAGTGACCTGGGAGGGGTGTTTTATTTGTAGTTTAAGTTATAGGTTTAGGTTAATTTTGTACATAGCATTTGGTTAATTGTAAAGATTTTATGTAATTTTTGTTTAATCAAATTTACAATTAAAGTTTACATACTTGCTTGTTCGGTCAGGTTCATACTGAAAAACGACGATTATGAAACTCACTGAAACGATTTAAAAAAAAAGATTCACGTTGCCAAAATGAAAAGAGTTGGAACTGATTAGCCAAAACGCGTAAAATAGTATATGACCATAAAAGAATCTAATTTCTTATTTTTTGCCCATCGAGGGAATGGGCATAGGGATCATGTTATAGGCGATGCGACTAGCAACCCATCACTATTTTGATTCCTCTTTCCACCTATACGACCACACTCATGCTAAACGTGTCTTTTATTTAGGTCGTGTTGCCTTAGGCTCTGTCTACACTGTTAGGGATAAAGACGTGATTTGCGAGTGTGTATTTTTTATTTCTAAACTGCCCTTTTAAGGATCGTAGAGCATAGACTTCGTCCAATCTTATTGTGTAGGTATGTCATTGGACTCGTGTTCAGGACTTGTCAAATAAAAGTACAGGAGTAGAAAAAATACCTTTAAACTTTGTCATTAATTGCAAATCCATATAATCAAGCAGTACTGACTAAGAGCTGGTTGAATGTCACTTACAATACTTCATTTCCCCAGCCGTGTCTTCATCGGTACTAACTTTAATTTTACGACGAGAATCCCGCAGCTGCTCGAATTTCCCTTGTGACACTCCTTCATTACTAGTCTAACGCTTTTTAATATCTCCTATTAAAACTTACGTAACGCACGGACAAGCTATCCGTGTTTATTTTCTTACCGAAAACAAGCATGGTGGAAAGTGACGTAAACACATTTCGGGCTGTACCGCGTAGGCTCTGGCGCGACAGGGAATTGCGTAAACCCGACAATTTAGGAAATGGGAATTAAGATAATGCGGGATGAAGAAATTAATTGTTTTAGCCAAGGCTTTTGGTTTGTAATTTGTCGTGTGGGTGTTTTTTTGCGAAAAAAAGCTTTTTTTACCCATTTCTAACATTATGTACAGACCTATGTACTGTACGGCCACAAAATAACTTGTTTTATAACATAACTTGTTATAACAGACCTTATATTGATTATAACTTGACTTCAAAATGTGTCAAGTTGGAATGTCATGCCCATTGTTAAATGTTTGCTACTTCACGATGTTATATAGAATAAATATAAATAAGTAAAAGTAAAAAATATGTAGGTACGGGAGAAGTTAAAAGAATTGACTTAGCCCTAAATTAAACAAAGCTTGTCCTACGTGTGCAAGACGTTTATAAATAATATGTAAATATTTACATATTACATAAACACTCAAAATTCGTCAACTAACATTCATATTTTTCATAACACAACACTTATATTATTTTCAACTAAGGAAACTATAGGTCTATTTTCACTCATTGTCATAGTTATTTTATGTGCCTATACGACTGTTTGTTCCCAATAAATAATAACAAAAAAATAACACTAAATATTTACTCGTACCTCGACCGGGGATTAAACCTGGGACTTCAAGCGTCGTAGTCAGGTTTCTAACTAGGTAGAGTCATTCGGGGTAACAGCACGCGGTGGGTAAAAGTACGCGGTGGTCCGATCTCCGACAGGGGTGGGGGGGCCGAGGTCTGTGTTTGTAAAACAGAGTGGCGCTACTGTCGCCGTTTAGGAGCCACACGCCGCGCCGACGCAATCTTAGTACTGGTCGCGACACGTCGCCGAATATTTGTAGCACGCTTATTTCGTTTAATTTTTGTGCCACGGAAAAGTGTGCTGTAGTTAAATGGATAGCTCTGTGCCAGTAAGTATACTATATTTCTATTGTTCATTTAATGTAGTTTTTATGTAAGTTTATCATATTCGGAAAAAGTATTTAACGTGTGTGTTGTGACTGATTATTTGGTATATTTGCCGATTGGGGTAAGAGTACGAGATTAATAGTACGCACGCGTACTTACCCCCGTTGCGTACTTATACCCCAAATGAAATAAAAATATCAAAAAAATTTCAATCTTTCAGAATACACCAAAATGCCGAGAAATTACATAAGGAAGGCCCCTGAGCGGACCCTCATCTCAGATGACCAAATAATGAAGGCGAAAAACATCGGGTCAAGAGTACGCATTGGAAAAGTTTTCAGTTAAGCCTATGTAGGGCTAAAACTAATTAATCTTGATGGAAAATTTTCTTAAATAGTGAAAATTTATTGAACATTCTACAGATTTAATATCATAACATGCCAATTATACAATTCTTTATAGGTCTGGGAGGCCATCAAAAAAAAAAATGCGTGCTCTTGACCCGAATGACTGCGTACGTTTACCCCGCGTGCGTAACTTTACCCTAAGACTTGCGTAATTTTACCCACACATCGGGTCAAGATTACGCATTGGAAAAGTTTTCAGTTAAGCCTATGTAGGGCTAAAACTAATTAATCTTGATGGAAATTTTTCTTAAATAGTGAAAATTTATTCAATATTCTACAGATTTAATATCATAACATGCCAATTATATACTTCTTTATAGGTCTGGGAGGCCATCAAAAAAAAAGTGCGTGCTCTTGACCCGAATGACTCTACTACATTATACCTATACGTAGGGTATCCTCCTTGTTCATGAAATATTAGGCTTTCTTCCTTATATAATCGGACTAGCTCCTGCCCACGACTTCGTCTGCGTAGAATTATACATATAAGCCTTCCTCTTGAATCATTCTATCTATTAAAAAACCGCAACAAAATCCGTTGCCTAGTTTTAAAGATCTAAGCATACAGGGACAGACAGCGGAAAGCGACTTTGTTTTCTACTATGTAGCGATGAACTGTGCCATAACTCTTATCCTGGTATAGATTGGGATGTTAACTCACATCAACACAATCATTGTTTCCCAAATGCGGTTTCCTACGGACAACCATTAACTGAGAAAAGTTATATAGTACCCGCGTACTTATGCGGGTCTGAGTCGAATAGCTTCCGCTTAAGAATCGGTTAGGCCAATCATGGCCAAACCGATCGGCAATTGCGCCTAGAGACAACACAACCCTTAATCAAAGCCCGTATCTCGTAGTGATTTGCGTTAAATCAACGTATAAACGCAAAACACAAACCTCATTAAATTACGAACGAAAAGCAATCACGAATAAAAGTGCCACGTCAGTGCGATTTATATAGCAATTCGTTTAAAATCAAAATACTTATTTCACAAAATCCCAACTTCAATACCCAACAAGTGACAACAAGACGTTTGTTTCAAGCCCTATTACGTATCTAGACGTGGAAGCGATATGTGAGGTTTTTCTCTTAAAGAGATGACAGATGTTACATTCTTAGACGTATGGTTGCGGAGTAGCAAGACAGTTTATTGTAATTTTTACTGTAAGGTGGTGGGACTTTTGAAACTAATATAAAATAATGTTCATTCTTTCTTTTACAGTTGGTTTTAGTTTATGGATCTTTGCAAAATATGTATTTAGTAGTATGTAGATTTGTATAATGATTATAATAACAATTTGAGGGGTACACGAGCATGCCATACGGAAGCCGGTCTTCGTATTTGTATCTAACTACGAATTTCTTCAAATAAGTCCTTTCACGTCGCCATTTTGCGCATCCTCAAGATATCCCATCCCAAGTTGTAAACTCGGTAAACCCGTTTAAAGCACATGCCTTCATGCTCCAGTGTAACTTGATATGTCGGTCATGAGATTTTCAACTTTATTTCTGTGAAATAGAGACATGCGGCAGGTTGTAACGTTTTACCTAACATAGTTATGAGACATCGCACGACTTGCCGTCATATACCGGGAAAATTTATCTGGTCCTTACTTTGCTTTGGTTGATAGACGGACGACTTTTTGGCTTTTTATTTACTAGATACAATGGTATTTAAAAAAAAACGGACGGGTTGCACTCCGGGAGCACCGGCAGAAGCAAAAACTAAAATACCAAAAGGTGCAGCACAACACACTTCAAAAAGAAAGATAAAAAACAAATAAAATAACTTTTTCTCCACGAGATATGAACCGCGGTCACCAGAGTGAACGAACTGTTATTCCACACCTTATACCACTAGGCCAATAGCTTACGAGTGAGTGACGAAATCAACGTACGTATTATTGTGACCCAGCAACACTCCCTCCGTCTTACCTGGCGCGAGTTTAACATTTTTTACCCATCACAAAAAGTGTTCAACGCCGCTAAAGAAGTTATCACTTCAAAAACAAATTTCTAGGTTAACCCTATACCTCCAGGTTTTGATTTTAAGTATTTTTTATAAAGATACACACGGTTTGTCATATGATCCCGATAGGCCTTATTAACCGACGAGAAAAACGGTGTATGTTCTCAATTCGACGCGTATATCTTTTTTTGATAAATTAATTCGTCTTATCTTTATGTTCCATGGACACGTTTAGTCTTTACTAGATGCGACTAAAAATCGCAACAAAGTCGTTCGTCTAAACTTCATCCCTGCTAAGCAACTTAATTTACGTTTCTGAAGGGCATCCCGCCGATACAGTGATCAATTAACGTTTCCGTGTAACGAGTTCTGAATTAATTAATGTACCTATTGAGTAGGTATATGTCTATGCAAAGATCTATTCATTTTAATTGAGAGCTGATCAAATGATTGTTTATCTTAATTGTAGACATGATCAGCAGTAATTAAGGGGATGATTTAAGCACTGTTCGAATCAATACGTCTATCGTTTGTTAACAGTCGCGCAATTTCGAACTTAAACCAGATTATTTTGATGCGATAGACTTAAAATAAACTTTACTTTATTCTGTACAAACGAAGTTCAAGGAAACGATTCTAAGTTAGAGACGTAAATTAAATGGAATTAGCTCGTAAAATCTGTACAGATTTAGCCATTAAATTGCTGAAGCACTTACTTTGTTTCTTGATCGACCCAGGCCCGCAAATCATCTTAAATTTTAGCAATTTTTTTACGTTGTAACTACATAACATTTGAAAGAGATAATACAAACAACGACAAATTCGTTACATTCACTGACCATGCCATTCATTTTATTCAAACTTTAGAAAGATTCTGTATGACGCAGAGTTCAATGCAGGTCCTTAAGCGGTCCGTCCTCAATATCAAAAAAGTTTTTTTTTCTAGAGGTACTTTTATGAGGTGCATTCTGCAGGGCATTATTATTATGCACGAGGGGAAAATAAAATCTTACCACCTTATTCATAAACGCTCTATAGGCTTCTGCTAGCTTAGCAATCGTTTTTCCTTATCTGTGAATGGTAGGTAAATGTCAAAGTGACAGATAAGGACACGATTGCTAAGTTAGCAGGAGCCTACAGAAATTTTATGAATAAGGGGGTTAATCTTTGCCAAAAATGTTGTTATATATTGAAGCAAAAATTAAAATACCCTTAACTTGAAAAATTTATATTGCAGGCACCTTATTTTACCCATAGCTAAGCAGATCTGACATTCCAAGACTGCTTTTTGTCATTAGGCGTTCGAAAATCGATATTAAATTCAGAACACGCCCAGCAGACGTTTTTTTTAATATTCGCTGAGGCACTGGAAATATCAGCCATTCAGCCTATTGTGAAGAAACCATTGAGACGCTGGGACGTTCAGTGAATTTTTAACTAATGAAGTTTGTCTACCTCACGAGTTTTAAATTACGTTATCTCGATAGACAAAAGGGAAAAGGAAATTAGCTGCAGTTCTTTCAGGTGTGAGGAATTTATTATTCTTTCTTTTTTATCTGCGGCCTACGTTTTTGCCGCATACTACCTAAATATTATTTGAGTTTTAATAAGATTATATAAATCGAGAATTTTACTTCCCGATTTTTGTTCATTATTTTTACGACTTTTTCTGTTAGTTTTTTTAACTAAATTATTCTTCGTTCTTTTCTCCAATCCATTATGGTTGCCTGGTAGAGATCGCTCTGTAGCGATAAGGTCGCCTATTGTTACCTTGTAATATTCTGTATACCTGTTTTTCTGTCTTGGTTGTTATATGTGGTGTTTAATAAAGAGTTATTGTATTGTCCTTAAAAGCTTGCCTTATATAAACTGGTCAAGAAACAAAAAAAGCAAAAGATTTTGTAACGTGTGTAAATTTTTACCTGTGACCCTTTCAAGCAATTATTAGAACGACTTCCCAATGTACTTCCATCTAAATTAACCACATCTTAAGTGGGCTTTCATGAATATTCCTACAAAATGTATACGAAATCGGACCCTGGTCCCATACAATTATCCTATGCGACGTTCATGCATACCGCCCATTATGTGTGACCTTCCACAGACAAGCAGTAATTTAACGCAATTTCCAAAGGATTATGACTTTGGTTTGCAAATGGCTGGAATAATTTGAATCCGTCCGTTATTGGAGGCCTTTTATCGACGTACGAAGTTACCTTTACCAGTTACGTCAGTAATGCGGCAGGTTACGTGTTTTGATTACTCTTAGTAAGCCGGGTTTTAGCACTAGGTATAAAAGGTGTCTTTTAATGATTATGAAATATTCCAGTAGATGTGGTTGGGTCAGTTGGATTGAAAACTTCAGTAAAAATGTTCATCGTAATTTTTTGGTTTCTAATTAAATCACTTTGACGCTGTACACTTTGAATATCGGCAAAACTACGGTTCTGTTTAAAAATCTTCTGAAGTGTTTCCGATTAATTTCCGACTGTTTGTATTTATTACGATTGTTTATTCTTCCTGATTTTTTTTTCACTTGGGCTAGACAGCGTACCTACATGAAATATTATATAATTATTTTTAATTTCACAATATACAGAAACTGAACAAAACTGAACGCAGTTGGGAAATACGAGTACGTACGCATATTAAATTTATTAAGAGAAATCAGGGCTTTACAATGTTACTAGTCAGAATAACAAGATACTCAACTTCAATGCAGTTATTGACCAAGTTGCCTGGATTTTGCCCCATCGTCGAAGATTAAAAAAAGATCAAAATACGCCCCCAATGTCATTAATAAGGCGTCATTCTTCGAATTTGTAAAGGATCTTTTTGTAAGGTCTGGAAACGTTTTCAATGGCTGCAGCGTAACGAGCGGCAGTTAATCCTGGCTGGTCGAAGGGTCCAAATAATTATGCCCTTAAAGTACCTCCATCAATTGTTTCCGAACAAACTTTGTTCGTTTAACGTTCTTGATGTTCATATCGATCCGCACGTTCCAATTCTTTTCGACTGAGTACCTAAAAAAAGGAGGTATTTTTGTTTAACTGTTTTGGACTTGGTAATTTTGTTTAGTTTTGTTCATTATGAACATTCTTCAGATCTGATAAAAGCGTCCGTTAGTCTATGAAGTCGCAAATTTTTATCTTTACATAATATAATACGAAGTCACTACCCGCCTTCTATGCATACGCTTACATCTTTAAAACTGCGCGATGGATTTTGATGCAGTTTTCGTCAATAGATAGGTTTTAAAAACTACGTAGCAAGTTTTTTATTGATTTGCTTTTATTTGTTAAAATACATTTATAATAAAATTGTCAGCGCCGTCTTCGTTATCATTGCTTCCGCAAAGCCAGGACGGGACGGTAGTTTAACAATAAATAATTCCATTATTCATTCACTTTGTGTTCTCAAATTCTTGTGCTCTTGTTAACTCCTGTTTGTCAAAGGCCACGAAACTGCTATATTCAGATAACAATGATTACACGTCACTATCACTATCTTTACCACTATCTACACGTATACTCGAAAGGACCCGAAAGCAATGGAAACATCCACGCAAAAACCGAATTGCCGAACGAAACCGATTATCATAGGCGGGTGAGCATCCCATCAGGAGCATGCTCCGGTGAGCGGTGAGGGAAACTTTGACTCGACACGTAATTACAGGAACATATATTACAGGAATCTACGGAATCGGAATAAAATGAGCATCGGACATTGACGGGATTGGTTGCGGTTCAAGTGTCTACTGACATTAACGAGCTATTCTCTGATCGGCAGCGTTTCTTCACTGTAGGTGTAAAAAGTCATGTGAGATATTGGGAAAATAATAACAAGTGATAGCGAAGCACCTGAAGGCTTATTGTCTAACTCGCTCGCAATCGCGATCGTGTTCATTTTGACAGTTCTTGTATGAATGTGACAGCTAGCTGATTCCGATGCCAATTTTCAGCCCATGCAGGAACTGTCAAAATGAACACGATGGCGATTGCGAGCGAATTAGGTAATAAGCCTACTGGTTACTGAGCCTCTATAGACTCTTGCAGCTATATCACTTCAGAAAAATGACTTATCCAAATGTCATTTTACGAAAAAATGATACCATATGATTTCACTAGTGCTAGACTAAGGTCACGTACTTGTAGTGAATGATCTGATTATAGAACGAACGAAATATTTTTTTAATGTCATATTCTTAGTTTAGTAGTGCGTTATAAGGTTCAAGTTTCATATTAATGAACAAAAACGACTTCTCCACTCCGCAATGCAACCAGACTCAAAACTATACTTCACAGTTCACTCTGCTAGGCTGTGGAATCGGTTGCCGACCTCCATCAGGCAGTCTGCCTCCAGGGAGGGCTTGAGAAAGATGTGGCTGACACCATTTCCTTAGATGTTGTATATGTGTACTCTTATTGTATTTTGTATGTATATGCATACATACAAAATGTAATAATGTGTAGTGATATTTAGTAGTTTATTTTATGATTTGTTTATTGTATTTAGATATGGACGCTCTATTGTGGCTTTCACTATCTGGAATTTTAAACTTACACTTTGTCGGTCCCACGTTTAATGCTCCTCTCATCTACTCAAAGGTTAACTGGTAGAGATCCCTTATAGAAATAAGTTCGCCTTTGTGCGTAATATTAATGTTATTTTTATTTTTTTTGTGAGTTGTATCTCTTTCTTTATATTTGTACAATAAAGCATTTACTCATGAATCATGAGTAGCGGAGTAGCGAGCTAAATATTTTTTGTTTATTGATTCTTTACTGGAAAATAACTGTCAACAAAATATCTACTAGTATATTTTGTGGTACTTACTCGTAAGTTCGTATCAGTGTTGATTGACTCCAATGAAAAAGCTCCTTGATCCCCTGGGATGGAGTTCTAGACTTTCTTCATCTTCGACTGGTCTTGATTAGACATCTTTTAGTTACAGTTCTGGATAAAAAAGCTAGATATGTGAAACAGTAAAAGGCTTACAACTTTTTGAGAAAAGGTGAAGTGAAAACAGTTGGCAACTATTTAAGTGTCGGTTACGTACACACACAAATCACGTCTTTATCCCTTACGGGGTAGATAACATGATCCCTAATTACACATAAACGGATAACTCACGTATAAAAAGTCGAGTGACGCTCGACATGTTTCAGACTATTTCGTAGTCCTTCTTCCTGGAGCGCTCGCCCCGGCGGCAGCGAAACGAACACTGCGCAAACAAATAATAAAATAAATAGTCCGAAACATGTCGAGCATCACTCGACTTTTTATACGTGAGTTATCCGTTTATGTGTAATTATGATTGAGTCTCACGGTAGTTTCATGTTAACATGATTGTTATGATTTCGCCCATTCCCTAGATCGGCTTTTACCATCTGCGCGGAAAGCGAAGCTACTGGTACATTCTATGTTTTTCTTTGCTCCCAGACCAGCACAGAAGTGTTGGATATGACACCTAATTCAATACAGTAAGTAAACATTTTTATTTCCCTTTCCACCTATACGCCCTTAATCATGCTAAACGTGGCCTTTAGGTTTTGTTACCTTAGGCTCTGTCTTCCCAGCAAGGGATAAAGACGTGATACATGTATGTATGTATGAATGTAGTGTCCTCTTCAATAAAACAATTTCTTCCAACGAAATATGCTTTTATTTGAACCTAAAATCAAGTATAACAGTCTACAAATAATTTTAAAAGTAAGCGATCTCTCAAGTTTCATCAACGTCTTAGACTCTCCTTCTCTTTCGTTCGGCCTTCCCTTGCATTCCTTCGTTCGTTCCATTCATGTACACCCGCATCACTCCTTCCGTCAGTCTGTCATTCTGTAAACACATTCATTCCTACAAGTATGTATGTACACATTTTACCCCAATAGAGCAACACACGTAAAGATTTGTATTTCAATCTCAATAACAGTAACCGATATACGTTTCTTTGGGACTGCACGGCATTTTGGAGCGAGATTGAATCTCGAACGTGCCCCATTTAGATGTGTCAGTGGCATGACACTGACGGTAACGTAAGTCTTATTATAGTTAGTTACGTGATTCCAATTTGGAAGAGGCATGGATATGTTTTTTCTCAAAAATGTCCGGTAAAGTCGTCATTGTTAACTACATATCAGAACAGGAAGTTAATTGTTGCCGGTCAGTCCAAAATTAAAAAAAAAAAAACATTACTGCCGCGCTAAACTCGACAGTAATGTTGCATACAAATTCCATTACTGTCTAGTTATTAACTTTTTAAAAATGCAAATCACCATTATAAAAGAAAGGCACAAGACTTAAAACATCAAATTAAAAAAAAAGCTAGTACGACAACGTGTTTATCTGTGTCTGAAATAGCTTTAGGTGTTCTGGGTAGAAAAATACACTCTTCAAATGCCATTGATAGAAAAAGGCGGCAAAGCAAAACAATTTTCACTATTTTTATTTTCATTTATTTTTGTTGTTGTTATATTTTCGATTTTTGAGAAAAGCACTATACTTGCCTCGGCCAGAATAGCATTGCTGGCTTCGTATTATTAAACGGACTCGCAAGCTCGTCCGTTCAAACCAATACTCAGCCAGCAATTGCCTACTTCCTGGCCTAGACAGTAATGTACTATTGAACCGGGTAGGTATACAATGGTAATGTACGGCAGCCTTCCTTACCTTCCATGCTGGTTTGGGAGTAAAGAAAAAACAGAATTTACCAGTCGCTTCTCTTCCCGCGCAAATGATAAAAGCCCATCGAGGGAATGGGCGAGTCCTTCCATGTTTCTTAATGCTCTCATTTCTACAGCATTTGTTCTACTTTCATGCTTCTTTTGCCATACCCAACTATCGCTGCCGTACATACATACATAATATCACGTCTTTATCCCTTACGGGCTAGACTGGGCCTAAGGTAACAAAACCTTAAGGCCACGTTTAAGGGATTAATATTAAGGGTGTATAGGTGGAAAGGGAAATTAAAATAGTGATGGGTTGCTAGCCGCATCGCCTATAACATGATTCCTACGATTTGCGCCCATTCCCTTGATGCGCTTTTACCATCAGCGCGGGAAGAGAAGCAACTGGTACATTCTATGTTTAGTCTTTACTCCCACACCAGCACGGAATCTTTGTTTATGCACAAAGATGTTACTTGATACTCAAAGCATCAAGTAATAATCACAAACAAAGACCGTCTTAGCTCGTTTAAGAGCCGAAAAAGAGGACTGAAGGGTTCTTTGTCTGTGTTTGAAACAAAGGGATCATACTTGAAGGTTTCAGCGTGTCAGCCTAATAAAGATTATCCCAGATGTATATATATATATATAGGTACTATATTTAGAACGCAGCATTTTACGCAACTTTTACGTAACGCTTCCTGAGTGGCCTGTGCCCAGCAGGGAGACTTAAATAGGTTGGAGGTTAGAATTGTGTAACGCTTAGATAAGTGTAGGTTAGGTTAGCTAATTAACGCCGTCATAGTAAGATTTTTACTTGTTTACTAACGTATTGCTATGCAAGAATCGCAAACGAAACTAGTTTAAACGAAAAGTACTTCATAGCTATTAAAAATTATAATAATGTAATTTTTTACGTTATTTTATCTGTTTATAATTTTCATTTTAATGGTTCAATTGGTAACCGTTTGAAAGTACAATACAATACAATACAATAAGTCTTTATTGAACACCACATATAACAACCAAGACAGAAAAAAGGTATACATAAGTAATAAGGTAATATACGGCCTTATCGCTACAGAGCGATATCTACCAGGCAACCATAATGGACTGGAGAAAAGAAGATCTGAGCAGTTGGTGCAAAGTATCATCTATAGTCAATTAATGTGTCTAGGTGTTCGCTTTTAATAACAACAATTCTATTTATAAGTATGCAAACTTAAAGATGGCATAATTTAAAATAAACAAATGCGAAATGGAATTGAAGTCTTGCGGCAAACATCGTTAAAGGAATTAGTATTCCGGGCATTCGTGGTCGGTAATTGTTCGGAGCAGTCAACTAGCCGGCGAGAATTAATCAAAATCAGTAAAACTATTTAATAAGTGGTTGGACACAAATTGACGTCCATTCTGAAGTTGTAACGGTATCCCGCAGCGTTTCAGCTAGCGGTAATAAAACTTGACTTGCAACGACTAAAGGATAGTTAAGCTTGTTAAGTGGCTTAAAACTTTGAGCTGATTGGAACTTTAGAGCAGCTTTAATTTAATAAGTAAATGTTCCTGTTCCTTGCTTTTATATTTTAATACGCTGCTAATAGATTCGCATCGCATGATCATCAGGCAAGACACATTTTGATGAGAGTAGAATAGAATAGAATAGAATAGAATTTTATTACCACAAATAGAGTATACATACATTCATATAAAGTAAATCAAACTTAAAACGTACGAGTACGGTAATCCTACTAATATTATAAACTAGCTTCCGCCCGCGACTTCGTCTGCGTAGAATTATACATATAAACCTTCCTCTTGAATCATTCTATCTATTAAAAAAAACCGCATCAAAATCCGTTGCGTAGTTTTAAAGGTTTTTTAGGTATGATCCATATGTTTTTCGCTTATTTCCTCAATGAGCTTTTACCATCTGCACGGGAAGAGAAGCAACTGGTACATTCTATTCTTTGCTCCCATACCAGCATCAGTACAAATTTTGTAGTTGTTCCGAGAAGTTGAACTTGAAAAGAGCTGGGATCGAGAGCAGCAGTTGTCCGAAGTTTGAATTGCATTTATGATATTTATATTTCCCTAACTTACCTTAATGTTGCTTTACGTTACCTGAAATGAAGTAGACAATTTCTAAGACCCAAAGAAAACTTTATTCAACAAATAATGTGGTTTTGACGTCACTATTCCGCACGCTCGGGCGATCGCGACTGGGTATTATAAGACTAAGTTCTCGCTTTAATTACTACGAATACCTACTTTGTTACTGTCGGAGTTAATGGGATTTAATTTTCAAAGGGTATTATGAATTAAAAGAGAAGAAAAAGCAAAAATAAGTGTTGCTTGTTAGTTTTATTTATGCGAAGGTTTGTGTTCTATGTTGGCCGTGACGTACCTGGTTAGTAGGGTAGTAACACACTTCATGCACCCTCTCCCAGTAAGTATGTCCACGAATGGACTCGTGTGGTTTTTAGGGGGTATACTCACCATGAGAGAGCCCCACATACCCTCGTATTTATAAAAGTGAGAATCCGTTAAAAAATGTTGTCCGAGTCTGACAAAGGGAAATGCCAAAATGAAATTAAGATTGTTAATTACCTGACTAAACTGCGTTGAAATATAGAAAGCTCAAAGTAATATTATTTAATGTGTAGTTGGATTATCCAACCATTTAAATTTTAGGAAATGCGTACAAATAGTTCACGAGTTATTTGGAAGCAGCTTTCCTAAAGCTCATTTAGCAAAGCTCCTGCAGTAGCTGAACAATGCTTTTTGTTTTTGTGGAAATAATTTGGGAAACTCGGTTTACTACGAAAAATCTCTAGGATTAAATTTAGAGAATGGGAACGGAAAATAACTTCTTGTCTAGTTTAATTGTAGTGTTCACACAGTTTGACTTCAATGGCGCAAAACTGGCCGCTTATAGAAAGCACAAAATTTAAAATTCGAAAGTAATGTTTTTTGTCCTCTCACTTGCGCAAGAGTCATTTTATTTTAAACTGATAGAGAACCCTTAAACAGGTACGGCTTTAGTAAACTATTGTCTTATTGTACTTTGTATGTATTGTAAGTATTACTTACTTATCTTTTACAATGACGACTTGTTGTTAGACACTCCTATCGGCCTAGGGTTAATGTTTATTTAGTTTTTCAAGAGCAAATCAAACGATTGTTTTTATAACAAATAATGTAACTGGGTTCAATGAACTTCAACTTCACAATAATTAATAGCATAAACAAAATGAGTACTTCCACTGATGCCTTCACAAAAGTTTTATCGTTACCCAACATTCGTTCACGAAATAAATAAACAGTCCCATACTCCATACCTATTGTCATTTTCATGAAACAATAAAGGGATAATATCGTGCACTGCAAAACAGAGTAACCGACTGTAAGCCATTTTGTCGGCGCTTTTTGGCACAGTTTCAAGCTTTTTTTAAACAGCGGCGTCGTTTTTGTATTCGGTTTTTTTATCAAAAAATATATTCTGTGCGATTGTATTTTATTTCAAAGTTTATCTCTAACATTGTGTACGCGAATATGAGATGTCGATAAATAAGAAAGTTGTTGACGTGAATGTGGGCGAGCTAAATACAAGTAGACTGACGGGGGTGATTTTGAACTTCGGGGTGACTTTAAAAAGTAAGTAGTTTTGTGTTCAGAACTATATGAACATTACAACATTCCTATGTTTTGTTATGTTTATTTTATGTATGTCTATCTGCAAATACATTGGATGTCATTATTTTCGTCCCTAGCCTTCTATTCAAAATTCTAAAACGAATAAATATGTGTTCTATAAACACACAATATTTTATTTAATGGGACCGTACGCGTAATCCAATAGTATTGCGTCGGAATCAGTTTCATGATGAACTCCCCCTTTTTTATTCGCGTTTACTGCTCCCAATCGATGTATTCATCGATCCACTTTTCGTCTACAAGTGTAACACTCACCGCATGTGGACAATATTGACTTAATAGCAATTTTAAATCAAAGTAACCTCAACATGAGGATTTTTTCGTATAAATGATGAAATGAAATGAAAATATAATATGGAGTACTATCGAATCTCTAATAAAGCACAAGCACCGGTAATGCTATCTACAATACGTACATTTTATCGTGAATTTCTCGAGCGAAAACTGGAGGTCATGTACCGAATATGTGACATAATAGCGCGACATCCTTCCCTCGGCTTCCGATTTCGACACACAATAGATAGTCCCTGGCAGCTATATCCCACTTGATAGATTGTAACAATATGACTTGTTTTATTTTACCTTGAGGAAAGCTTTAGTTACTGCGTACCTCCATTAGACCTACGAATTGGTGTCACAAAGTCAGGTTAACGATGTTTCATTAATTACTATTTAAAACATCCTAATCGCAGATAAGGAAGTTATACAGCTCTTTGCAAAGTAAATTCACATTTAACATTTCTAGTAGGTTCTTATCGTTTATATTATGTAGGTAGGTATTTAATGGAGGTTGAGTTGATCCTATTTAATTACTAGCTTCTGCCCGTGACGTCGTCTACGTAGAATTATACGTATTAAGGAGCGACTTGAAGGAAGGAAGGAAGATGTCGTAGGCGTCACGTTTTCTCACCGTTTTTTCATACGTTTTGTTGCGTATAGGGGCCGTCAACGTCTTTTACGCACCGGTGTGGTCGCACCTTAAACCTTCCTCTGGAGTCACTCTATCTAGTTGCGTAGTTTTAAAGATCTAAGCATACATAGGGACAGACAGACAGCGGAAAGAGACTTCTTTTATACTATGTGGTGACTTAAAACGCTATGGAACGATAAAAAGTTTCTGCTTGGAGACAGTTTTGACACTTAATATTTATGATCATTTTTTCTTTTCATGAACATTTCATTAAGATACCAAACAATCTTGGTATATCTTAAAGTAAAGTCGTTTTTCTTAGAACCTGACCGGACAAGCCTCGAAAGTAGAAAGTTACTTTGAAGGTAACAAGAGGAAGCTGCTTTATAAAGATAAGGCGTCCTGTGGAAGAACGTTCACCTTGAATTGTATCGTGAATTGCTCGCTTCCCGTCTCATTCTCCGTGACTGCCTCGCATCAAACATTGTAGCAGGTTTAAGGAATTGAATTTGAAACAAATGTAAAATCCGCGCTGGCTTATGTCGCAAGTCAATCCATTTTTGTAGGAGATTCCTTTTTAGACTAATTTTAGATTTCTGTATAACGGTTTTACAAGTAGGTAGTAAAAATTGTAAAATGTGACATCTTTGGTGGTTAAAACGATAGTAGCAGCATGCAGCTTAATGAAAGGATTGTGACTATTACCATACCAGCGGCGTGCATGAATACTAGAGTAAGTTTTTTTCTTTACCAAATAAATGCATACCTACATACCAGTGGCGTGGCGTCAAGTATACCAGAAGGCAAGCCCAAGGGCATTAAACTAGCCTTTTCCTCTAATTCTGCACAATAAAAGTGCTCAACTGTCTTAAAATAGGCAAGCCGGTGGGAATCGAGCTCTATGGACGCCACGCCACTGCTACAAATCACGTGTTATCCCTTACGGGGTAGTCAGAGCCAGAGGTAACAAGACCTAAAGGCACGTGTAGCAAGATGGTGGGCGTACAGGGGGAAAGGGGAATTAAAATAGTGATGGGTTGCTAGCCACATCGCCTATCACATGATTCCTAAGATTTTCGCCGATAAAGTGTTTGCATACATACATAATAATGAAGATACGCAATCAGGGCAAAAAGTGAGAAAACAAGGAAACGGGTTTCAAGCTTGTCCATACTCGTATCTCGTCTTATATTATTGCCTCATTCAAAATCAACGTTGAAATCATGATAACTAACCTACCTACGTAAATTAAACTACAACTACAACAAAGAATTGAACAAACGTTGCTGTAACTTTCGAACTTTCAATGTCATAATTTAGATGAGTTTACCGCTGCTCACTGCGGTGCAACTACGCTACAAGGTAAGTTTGTATATGCAAATTCAAACGGCTTCGCCACGCATAAAATCGAAATATACTCGAAGACAATTTGCCATATTTTAAATTCCATAAAATTATTCTCATCAGAAATGGAATTGGTTTTCAGTTTATTATTACTTTATTGCTCGGTTTACCCCGTAAGGGATAAATACGTGATTTATGTATGTATGTACTTACTTTATTGTAAAGAAATTAAATAAAAAACAAACGCAATTGACAAAAATATTTAAAGGCAAATTTTCGCTTTGGAATCTTTACCAGTCAACCTGGAGTGGATGAGAGGAGCGTTTAATCATGGACAGGCACAGAGTGAGTGTATCTAAATATAGTTACAAATAGTGATAAAATTGGCCGTAAATTAAATTAAGGATTATACACAAATCCATAGAAAAGAAGACGTACAACATTATACACATAAATATATTTGCAATTATTACTTTTTGGAATGTTGGTTACTTAAATTGCTAATTTTAAACCGACGAAAACAAAGAACGCGCATGATATATGTATTTACATATCTGACCATATCAACATTTTTACAACGAAGGCTAGATTTTCATAGTTCTAATTTAAGTTCCAATTAAAATTGACAAAAACAATCCTAAAAATAAATAATTGGGGTTATTTTACCCAACGAAAAGTTCTGTTCGCTGGGGTTATGCTTATTTAATTTAAGGAATTGGAGTTATTAAGTTTATCAAATATGTCAAATAGGTATTAGGAAGTTCAATAGAAATACCTCTACATAGGTTTTAAAGAAGGTTGACACGAAAAACGTATCGATCGCGTTTGCGTAAACATCTCAATTAATATAGCCCCATTTATTCCGTTTCGCTACAATTTTAGTACATTGTGTAGTCTTTTTTTATATAAATTATCGCGTAATTCGGCGTGCCTCATGGCATAGGCCTCCTCAATTTATTGGAGGGTTTGGGCTATAGTTCCCACGCGGGCCAAGTGGGGATTGGGAATTTCACACACACCATTGAATTGCTTCGCAGACTTGTGCAGGTTTCCTCCTTCACCGAAAAGCTCAAGGAAAATTTCAAATGTGATTTCGCACATAAATTCCGAAAAACTCAGAGGTGCGAACCCAGGATTCTAACCCAGGATCCTCTGCTTGAGAGGCCACAGGGCCACTAGGCTACCACGGCTTTTTTACTATGGGGTTACTATGGGATAATTGACAGGGCCGCTAGCGGAACGAAACGGCAACAATCCTCATAGTATTAGACACTTTAATGCAAACGTGAACGAGACGTATTTTGCTATCGAAAACTTACACTAAGCATAGGTACAGCTGTAGAAAGAGCAAAAAACTTTCTTACTCAACGTTTAACAGCGTTTAGTATTATTTCCAGTTGCTTTCGCGATACGTAATGAAGCAGCTTCGTTATTGCTTTGCTACTAATATAAATGTCGCGGAAAATGTTCAAGAAAACCTGTGTTCGTTTTGAAGTGAAAGGTACCCCGTCGCGTATTCCGGATAAGTTTAGAAACATGCATCTTAGTTCATTGATGTGCCTCCTAAGTGTCTGTGGACTGTGTTCGGCATTTTTCTTATTAAAAGGTAATTTTCAGCTAATACCTACCAAGTTTAAGTATGCATTGATTTTTAGCAAAATAACTAAAAAACATAAACACAGCTTTGGTAAGTTCGTTTTTAGTTTTTTTTTTGTGTTTGAGATTTGTTACGAAAAAGGTACCTGCATAGGTAATATTGCGTTCTTTTTGCCGATTCGACAAAGCGTTCAAATGTTGCAAAAAACCCGCTGTGAGCACAAATAAAATGATCAAAACATATTACTACAAAACTGGCTTTGACAGAAATTACTTACTGCTGTTAGCGACGTATAGGTACCTTAATCAAAGCGAACCAACTAATTACCAAGCTAAGTCTAACCACAATTATGATCTTGCGCTGAAGCCCTGCGTAACTTGCCTCAGTAGCATACCCTTACAAACATAAACATCCGTTGTTCATCTAGAACTTTCAAAATCAAGGCCAGGCATGCGTTACTGTACTCGCAGTGTTCTCTCGCGGAGAAACCCGTTCAAGTGTTTCTAACTAAGTAATTGGATCTCAACAGGAGTCAGCCAATTACAATTCTTGCTGCCGACGGTACCTACTGTAAACATTGTTTTCAATGCTTGTTATGATTTCCTCTTGACGTAGGTATTCAATTATTACAAGCTGGCAGTAGTGTCTGTTGTGAATTATTATGCGAGAAATGAGTAATCGCGAGCGTACAATTTTCGTATATGGCTGTATAAGTACATAGTCATCTGAAGAAGTGTATTCAAAGACGTATATGACAAAGAAAAGTTACAAATTAAATGAGAGCACATCTTTTTATGTAGGCATTTTTGACGTATAGTGCTAGTAAACAAAAACATACCGGTAATAGCATGGCAAAATTTTCATATGTTAACTTTGTAACTACTTTTTGTTTCGGCGCTCTTTTGTTATAAAAGCGCAGTATAATGCCTGTGAGATACGTAGCGGTAAATTATTGGTTAATTTTCAAAGAGAATTAAAATATCAAAGAGTTTTCTTGAACGACGTATTCGGTTTAAAGGAGTTCGGTAGCTATTAGTAAAAATGTCACGCGCAGAATGACTTAAACCACCCGTTCCGGGGTCGAATTGATTTATAGTTTTATTATTATTATGTTATGTTATTGCACATATATGTATTTTATAACCGATTGTAGAATGTGTAAGTTAAGTAGGTATAATAGTCGCGTTGATTTTGCACTTTCCCGAGATAAGAAGTAATATGCAATTTATTGTTCTAATCAATCAGAGATACAAATCATAAGAAAAGGTTTCCCGCCTACAGTAATATCGTTAGTTTTTCGTTTTTCCATTGGAATGTTTTAGCAGTTGGGTTTTGTTTTACAGTAATTTAGTTTTTATAAGTACACTGTAAAACACGCCTACTTTAACTGTTTTAAATTGCACAAAGGTACAATGTATTTGAATTTTCTGTACCTACAATTTTATTTCCCGGAGAAAATTCGATCTCACTATGTCTTGCGTGGTGCTATTTGATACTGTAAGGTTTATTCAGTTGTGTTTTTAACTTCATTTTATAATCTGTTACAGAAAAAGGCGAGTCCATTATTCTTTGTGTTAAAATCTGCCCATTGTACTGTCGTAAGACACCCGGAAATAACAGAAGGACTGATTATGGTAACGTAAACGTACTAGATACTTTTTAAAAGAGATTTACCTAGACAAATGTCCCTCAACAATTTTCATAATTTAAACCATTTATACAATTTAAAAACAATTTATTAAGATCACAATTTAATCGTTAATAATATGATTAATATTTTTAAAATCACGTCCGATTTCGTTATAATTATCTTTCACTGTAAAGCTCAAAGTCGGTTGAGGTTAATACAACATTTAATTTTGTTTGTTCAGAATTATCGTTAAGTATTGAAATTTTTAGATGCGTCATCTAACGTGTACTTAGATGATGACTACGGCGTCGCTACGACGTCCGATTACGACGACACTGATGTGAAGCCACAACGCTTCATACTCTGCAAGCCAACGACTTCTACTTCTACGACTCCGTCTTCGACTTCTTCCAAGACTACATCTACGACTTCTACGACTACGTCTTCTACGACTACGACTACTACGACTACGACTACTTCCAAAACACCGATCTTCCTCGGTTCGAATGGCTGGCCTGCATGGTCTGGCCCGCCTGGGCCTCCTGGACCACCGGGGCCACCCGGACCTCCCGGACATCGAATAAACGAAAACGGTACACCCAGTTTAAAATCTTAGTTTTATGTCAGTTTTTTAACTTACTTAGTTTACATTTTTTTTTATCGTAGTTCTAGCCCAAGCCAATTCTGAGAAGCCTAGCAGCGGGACGTATGTGAGATGGACATGATGATGATGATGATCCGAAAGAGTTTCAAAGTGATTGTACTTATTTAGTTACGTTGTTATCATTTTGCAGATTCATCGTCCAAATCTATTTTGGATTACGGCAGCGGCACGTACTACAATGAAAATGACACATCATCCGACTACGAAGTTCAGAACCCAAATCGTATATTAGTGCCTTGTTATTGGCCACAGGGTGGGGTTGTTAAAGAGTCCGGAGTTATACGTAGGAAACGCGACCATGATGGTAATATTTTAGCATTGCCTTTAAGAAACTTTACACTTTGTTAAGTAACAAGCGCAGGTGAGAAGTGATTAGTTAATGTTAAGGGATTAAACACATTGCTCAGACCCAGCGTCTAACTTTACTTCTCACGCGCACTTCGCACTCACGTTTGCCACTTAACAGCATGACCGTTTACACTTGTTTTTACTAATCACTTTACACCTGCATTCCTTACCCGCAGTGGCTACTTTACTAAGTGTAAAGCAGCCTTTAGGTACTTTGATTGCGATTGTCTAATATGTAGTTAATCGAATTACAAAGTACATGTACACCCCCGTAAGTATTGTATTATGTATGTATAAAGTAATGCATTAGAAATAAATGAAGTTTGGTTTATGTATTGTGATAGGTGTGATCATAAACAAATTACGTTAGATTAAATCGGCGCTGAAATTACTGAGATTACTTCAAGTTTTAAGTTTTAAATACAATAATTCACCCCCGCCTAGCTCACCTCACCCCCTCTCACACCAATCAAACGTAATTTTTGGACACTTGAAATTTGAAACTTGACGTCATTTATGAGCGGTATATTGCTACATTCTATCTATGAATATATATATATATTCAGGGACTTATTGATACTCTTTTTTTTAGATGTAATTTACGTCGACGATACACCTACTGATGAGTACTTCGATCACTACTCGTGGCTTTACTACCCGTCTCACTACGACCCCCACTCCCCTCGCCAATACAAGCGTTACAAACACGAACCGCCAACAACCCTCGCGCCAACTACCACGATGAAACCAATGCCTACGACTACAGGAGAGCCTACATACATCTGCGCTGTGTGCAAGAAAAAATGTGGCGTTTAAAAATAAGTTATTTTGATTTTATTGTAAGTTACTTTTAAATGTTTGTTTTGCTCGCGTTAGAAGCACCTAAAATTTCCTAGTTAGTATTGTTACCTTTAATATGACTGAGGTGAATTAATAAATTTATTTATTTATTAAAAATAGTTACTCAGTGTTTTTTACCTTTATTACTCGCCAACTCGATTTTAATGCCTCTGAAAATGTTACCAGCCCTGGATATTCAATTGAAACATTTATAAGTAAGGTTAACGTAGAAAAGTCAGACTCTAACGAGGTTTGAATACTTAACCTCTTGTTTTGTGATTCGGCTACTCAAATTAGCTGTATTAAAATTTAGCAATTAACATAACAGCAAAATAATATGCAAGCTTTTCTGAAATTCCCTTGAGATACGAATAATGAGGATTTTTACGCAACTAGCTCACAAAAACATGTTATTTTAGGACAATATAAACGCTTTGATGGATTTTTGTAATTTCCACAGAATTAGGAACTGACTAACTGTGACTAGTGCCAAATAAACTTAATCGTAGTGTGTGCATTTGCGACCTGATCACATGCAATTACATTGTCTAAGTACGAGTATATAGTTCGCGGTAAACACAACGCAGTACAAAACTAGCAAAAGCAACATAGGCTTCAGTTAATTACTAAGTTTATTTGAGGGATGCCCTTATTTGGTGAATGTTGCTAAGTTTCTTGACAAATGAGAGCCGCCATAGTTAGAAGCGGGTAAGTACCCGAAGTTTTGAAACTTTTCCAACTCTTGATCGTGATTGAAATTCAAACCGCATCCAACTTGAAGGCGAAGGCGAGGAGAATTCGTAATTTGAGTGTACAGATGATTTTTGTTTCATTTTTAAACGGTACTTCGTTTTGCTTCTACATAGTAAATAGCATTTTTTACTTTATCTAACACATGCACGTGCTCTAACCAAGAAAGCTTTAATACTTGTTTAAATAAAAAAATCGGTTTAAAATACCAAATAGATTAGTGTCAATGAAATAGTAGATTGATAAACAAGGGTTGAAATTAAGACCCATTTCACCTGAGATATTTCTGGCGCTCTCACTCCGTTCGAGCCATCAATAGCACGAGGATGAAATGATTAATTTCAGCCGAGTTGAACACTACTTTTCATTTCGAATATGAAGAAAGGAAATGAAAATGTGCCCAACTGCCTTAAAATAGGCAAGCCGGAATCGAGTTCTATGGACGCCACGCCACTGGTACTTATAAAGATTACAATAATAAGAACCCTCAGAAGGTAAAAAACTTTGAAATAACATTGGGCGTACGTGTCGTAACCCTCGGTGCGCGAGTGCCACTCGTACTTGGTCGGTTTTGTTAGAAGCAATAGGCAAGAAAGCCGTAAGTATTATGCTGCATATTTTAGTCCAACAATGAACAGATGCTTGCGCGAAATAGTTCTCGCTTCCAAGCGAAAGTTACATTCTTGTATCGTAAGATTCTGTTGTTATTGTCCTGATGCCAACTTTCATCGTGATTTGTGGCTTATTGTTGTAACTTTATATTTCCAACGCATTGTCTAGAAATTGTTACAATGTTATAAATTAAGGAGGTCAAGCCACCGGGCATACTCTATGCGCTCGGTAGTTACAAATGGTTAAAATAGTAAAGAAAGCAAGCGCCATTTGAATTATTTACGATCTTTTTTTTTTTTATGTGTATAGGAAGGCAAACGAGTAGGTGGGTCACCTGATGGTAAGTGATCACCACTGCCCATAGACACCCGCAACCCCGGAGGGATTGCAGATGCGTTGCCAACCTAGAGGACTAAGATGAAACGCCTCTTGTGCCCGTAATTTCCCCGGCTGTCCTACTCTCCACACCGGAACACAGCAGTGAAAGCACTGCTACTTAGCGGCAGGATTAGCGAGTAAGATGGTGGTAGCAATCCGGACGGACCTTGCACAAGGCCCTACCACCCGCAAAACTACCATCTGCATGGTATGGTACTATTTTTTTCATAAAGCATGTAGACACTTAATAACTATTCTTTGTATTGCATTATAGTTGTCATATATACTAATCCCTACTAATCCTTACTAATATTATAAATGAGAAAGTAACTCTGTCTGTCTGACTGTCTGTTACCTTTCAACGCCTAAATCTCTGAATCGAATTAGTTGAAATTTGCTATACAGATAGTTACCGTACCGTGGAAGGACATAGAATAGTTTTTATCCCGGAAAACAGCAGATCCCGTGGGATAGCTATACGCGAATTCTGCGCAGACGGAGTGGCGGGCAAGAGCTAGTATTATAAATGCGAAAGTAACTCTGTCTGCGTGTGTTACCTTTTCACGCTTACACCGCTGCACCGATTTTAATGAAGTTTGGTACAGAGATAGCTTCAGTCCCTGGGAAGGATATAGGATTGTTTTTATCCAGGAAAAATGCATAGTTCCCGCGGGATAGCGATAAGCGAATTCTGCGTAGACGGAGTCGCGGGCAACAGCTAGTATTATAATGCGGCAGTGTGCCTGCCTGTCTGTAAGTCTATCTATTACACATCTCTTCACGCGTAAGCTGCTAAACCGATTTGGTTGGAATTTAGTACATATAGAGGTAGAGGGTACCTATTATAGAGGGCACTATGTTTCTTTAACCGACTTCAAAAAAAGGAGGAGGTTCTCAATTCGTCTGTACTTTTTTTATGTTTGTTACCTCATAATTTTGATTCCGCATTTTATATTATAGGTGGTCACAGTGATGCATCTTTTGAATCTTAATGGATACACATTTGAAAGTTCACAGTGTAAGTAATGGTAGAGCCTTGAGCCGTTCGACCTGCTGCCAAGCGGCAGTGCTTGCGCTGCTGTGTTCCGGTGCCGCCGATAAAGTTACTAGCACCTATTATCTTTCATTCTTAGCGTTTGTCTACCACCTGCATGCAACGCGTCATGCACTTTTTTAAACATGTTGACGCTGACAACACGGAACGCCTGATAACAGGGAAAGTTGAGGCTAAAAGACATGGAGGCCGAAGCCCAAGGTGTTCGCCTGATCAGATCTCAGAAGAAATCACTCTGTCGCACTCCACCAGGCAGCTGATCGTAACAGACTGAAAGTGGCAGCTGACAGGCTGAAACGGAGTCACGATCGTCGGCAACGAGGGAGCGATTGAGAAGAAGAAGAATTCTATCTTAACCCTGGCTGGCAACGCATCTGCAATCTTCTAATGTTTCGGGGTTCTAAGAAAGAGTCTTGACAGATGGAGTCCTTTCGAGACCGTGGACGTCGAAGCATGTCCGAAACGTCGAATGTAATATAATTTACGTGACTAAATCCCGACTACGAATGCTAAAAAAAGTTATTAATAAGTTAACAGCTCTCACTTGAACTAACCTGTTGACACTGGTTTAACTTCATGTTAGGTAACGCTGTGAATATTTAATTGACTTGCTTTATATTTGCGCATAATCACCGCATTGCGAGAAAACTGAATTGAGCGTTATACAACAATTTTGTTGGTGGTTTGACCTATTATGGCCTCTTAAGCAGCCCTCTGCGCGTGGGTTCAAGATCCAAACCTATGAGATTTCGATATTTCCTGAAATTTGGTGATGGAAAAACAACGTGATGAGATCTCTATACCAACACAGTCATCTACGAAGAGTAATTTAATGGTTCGTTCCCAATCCGCCTGGTGCGGTGTAGAAACTAAGAAGCTCTTTTATTCTGAGAGGACGTTTATACCCCGCAATGGGACATAAAATAGGCTGGATGCTGTGATAAGGTCGCCTGATCCTCATCTTGAGAAGCGATACACCAAACGTCTGGGTTACCACGTGTTGTTTTCTTCTAACTTTTCAGTAAAATTTATCTGATCCGATTAGATATCCCAATTTTTTACATTCTCATATCCCAAAGTGGCCCGATAAGGCTGGGGCTTGCTTCGTAAATAAATTGATCATAAATGTATTTAGAGACCCGCATTATCGTCTGCTCGCTTTATGTCCTTTTTACGCCCGGGTAATCCATGCGACGTATTCGCCGCGTAATTTGCGAAGATCCCTCATTTTACTGCCCGTTGCTATGACAACGGCGTTGTTTCACTACAAATAAGTGAGGCTAAATGAGCTAGCGCGACATTATTGGGCGAGGTTTTTTTTTTATATTTCAAGATTCTGGCCAGTATAACCAGCGTTCAATTTCAATTTCAATTCAAAGTAAACATAATGATAAAAATACCGAAACAAACATATTTACAAGTTAAAAGTTGATACGAAAAAACCTATTCAAAGTTGGAACGAATGTCGTAATCGTAACCATTTGCATTTAGCGTCAACACTTATTTCACCAACAGCAACATCATCACACTCAGTATTAGTTTTTTTTAGCTAAGTTACGGCTTCCGTACCTATGAGGTTTGATTACATTTAGAAATGTCTTTTTTTCAATAATGATATTATGGCTTTGTCCATTAGGAGGAATATATGGAGCAAAAGACAGTTTTAAAGCATGTTAAATATTGTATACCTAATTGTATACCGAATTAAATATTCAATTCAATCAAGATCAATTAGGTACTCTTATATATGCACCTATAATCTGCGTTCGATGTTTATTGAAACAAATTATCAACAAAATGTAACCAGACATTTTTCTTTTCATAATTATTAATGGAAACGGAAGATTAATGAGATGTACCTACCTTTATTCTCTATAATTTTTAAGCTCCGAATTTACGAGCGACTTTGCTTGAAATAGCTGGCGACATCACGCGACAGGGTGTCCTATGATACGCCGTTAAAATGTGAAATAAATCTACTATGTCCTTTTAGTATACTCAAAAATCCACCCTAAAAAATAAACAAACGTACCTATAATGTTACATAACTTGTTGCTGAGCTTGAAACGGTTGCTAAGGAGTTTAATAAAGTAGATGTATACATGTATTACATAGTAGTAGTAGCAGATTGCATATTGGTCTTCTCGGCTAATTTCGGCTTCGTGGAGCGTTGTCTCGCTCTAACTTGATGCGAATTGTCTCTTTCCAAAGACCGAAGTGCTATTTTTATGGCTGGGTGTAAGTCAGGATCTAAGTAGGTACCTAAGCTAGGAAAAGTTAGCGTCTAAGCTACAAAAGGTCAAATAGTTAAGAGCCTGGGTTCCTAACCTGGGGGTAATTACAATTACCCCCTCGGGGGTAAATCGGTTTTTCGCGGGGTCATGAGCTGGTTGGTTGGATGATTTTCTTGCTAACGAATAAGCTCGTCTGTGGGGAGTAAAATCCGTGACCCTAGTTAGGTCATAAGGGTGACGGAACTGAAAAGGTTAGGAACCACTGGTTTAGAGGCTATAAAACGGGCATATAGGTGACTTACGAAACTTTCCGTACTAAAATAAAAGTGGGTTTTCATTATGAAATTTCGCTCTGTATCTCGCTGAGATTTCAAAAAGGGCTATTTAAGAGCAAATAAAGAGTCTTATCCTTATTTCTTGTTCGAGATTATGAGATTTCGAGGAAAAGGGTATTTTCCTAAATATATATTTGCTTGATCGTTTCTTTTTGTTTACTCGCTACTTACTGCTTTTGATTATTGACGACCTTGTACATTGTTATTCAAAAATACGTAAATAAGCTCAAAGCTATGATAACTCACTGGTGTAGTTGCCACAAAATAATCCTTAACGAATATAAATCTTTCGTAGTTAGATTTTTAGAATAAAAGCAGTATCTAAAAATATCATCTGCCTCTGATTGGCATTAGGCGCATAAACATTACTTAGCCTTAGTCTGCGACTCCGTTCGCATTAAAAAGATGAAGAAGAACAAATAATAAAAAAAAAATCGTCGTAAGAACGCTTTAATCCTCGGACTTCAACGAAAAATAATTGGTTCTATTTTCGTGGCTTTACCCTTAACTACTAGTATTTAATAAAAAGTAATAAAGTAAATTCATCTTATTATCTTTAAACTACCTATTACTGGATATCGAAGTAATTTCACCAGCTGGCCTACTCTCCTACCTACTTTTACTCCGCGTTAACGTATTTGTTAGAATTACTAAGCCAGCAGCCCTTGCAACATGATCGAATATCTTCTTATGATGCAATCAATCATCGGACTGACTTCTCATAAGGGGAACGTGAGAAGGAATCTGATTTAAGAAACTAAATACCTAGCTCTAAGCAGTTAATATCTTTTCTTATCGCAAAAAGCCGGATGATAATACAACAATCTAGTAGTAGAATTCTGGTGGTAGACAGATGACAGTGGACGTACGCAATGCAAGCAAAGTCAGTCAAATATTTAATAAAACAAACTTTCAAACAGAAACTTCTAGGCTTGCGTCTACTTCGCACTAACAGGCGAGTGTTATTCCAAGTGCCCATTTACTTACTGGACAGAGAACCTCCTTGACACCCCCTTGAGACAAATGATGTGGACACATATCTTGCCTTGCCAAAATTCAGTTGCGAAGCGCGACAACGATTTGTTGCCATTATTTACTTACCTCTGTTTACACATCGTTAGTTTGAGGCTTTATGTGGATCGTGGAACCTCTGTCTATAAAGTCTTGTAACTAAAGTGGGTCTCCCTAATTGGTGTAGCATTCATTGTTCTATTATGAAAACGCAACATACTTGGCATACGTTAGGTACGCATAACCTTGATTGAAGTAGCTTAGTAATTAGATCGCACAATACAGTCATACTTAAGTAATCAGGACATTGATGAAAATGAATACGCATGACGCATGACGTTGCCAAGGGTAACTTTATTTTCAATAACAACATAATATTGACACAATTTGGATTGAACAACGATGTGATAGACCGAGAACAAGAATAGTTTCCCGTTTCCTGGGCTTTGGGCAACTAGCATTTCAAGAATACGTGAAACTAATATACTAAGTAATTTAATTATAGATTTCGTAGAAGCAGCAAAGGCCTGAGGTACACGTAATACGAAGAATTTCTAATAAACCGATTTTAACTAACAAAGCTGCGCTGCTTAGCCGTTCACCGTAAAAGGATATCCTTGGACTGAATGGCTTTCCAGCTCTAATAACATTGAATAGTTTTCTATTTTGAAAATATTTTTCTTACAAATTTCCCGTCATAATTTTTCTTAATAGGTGCGGTATTCATTGCGCCATTTATTAAAAAGATCCCAATTAATTAAGGCATTCAAAGAAGGTAATTCACAGCTAAGTAGTTAGACAGAACCTTTTAGGCTGAATGGGTTAGGCATGGCAGTTAACAGTAACGAGTATGCTTATTTATAAATAAAACCATGTGATTCTAACTCTAACACAACACATATCCGGAATAACTTGACATTCCCTTTTTATATGATCATACGTAGAATTTGAAACAAGGTTGACTTTCCTGTTCTCTTGTAATCATCATCTTCGTACCTTTGTATTCTTTAAACGTCTTAAAAGTTCTTAACAGAGTAATTTGTTATCTTAATAATTTAAATTGTATCTTTATATATTTATTTTTGTTTCCATTTTCCACCTATGCGCTCACAATCTTGCTGAACGTGGCCTGTAGGTCTTGCCACCTTGGGCTCTGTCTACCCTGTAAGGGATGGAGACGTGATTTGTGTGTGTGTGTATGTGTATGTGTTTATATTATTTTTATATATTACATATTTTTATGTTGTAGTGGTTACGTACATAAAATATTACATGTTATGATTTTGTTTTGAGAACAATGGCTTCCTGCCTACATTTTCGGCATATTTTTCCTGACTATTTATTTTATTTCAACTCCGTAATTTTATTTTTTAAATTTGGCATTAGAATATTTTTTTAAAGTATCAAACTAAAGCTGTAAGTTCCTTAAAAATATTATATCCAGAGGAAACAATGAGTCACGATAAAGGAATGAACGATCTATTAAAAAATAATTATACTGCCAGGATTAAGCTGTCGTCCAGTCGATGTAATATCTAATACGGTTAGTATGTAATACGGCTAGTTTACGTCCTGCGGGAATATTGCATTTTTCCCGGGATATAAAGTAACAAACAAAGACAGCCGATTTGTATGGAGATGAAGCTTTCGCAAACGCTTTATTAATTAATGTTCTATTGTTTTTGTATGGCCTGCCATTCAAATTCCTGTGAAAAAATAAAGAGAGAGTTCATCAACTTTTATAGCGTTTAAATTATTTTTTTGTCACGTGTAACAGTTTCTACACATCACAAAAACCACAAGAAAAACACAAGAACCATGGTATAACAAAACGTTTCATCATCAACGTCAAAGGAAAAGCGTTTATAATTTAGAATAATCTGTCCGATGACATATCACTTGCGTTGGTCACTTAGATTGATTAGCTCTTAATTTTACTTCTATGAAGTGTGTAAATAACCAGCCGATTAATTGTTGATAATGATTCGCCTAAAATTTAGCCCGCTTTAAATTTAATGAACAAAGCCTCAGACAATATTCAGGGCGTTTCTAACGTTATTTATTAATTTGGGTACGTCCTCCGAAGCTTGGAAATAATCTAGGCCAAAAATATGCGTGGGGTTGAGGCGATAAAAAGGTAACAAAGGCTTTGTTTGTGTAATGCAATAAATATTCTTTTAACCAGCAATTTTTTATTTATCCAACGTACCCACTATCTTTATATTATTAGCATTTTTAAAATGAAGGCTCACAGTTAAATACCTACTGTAATACAAGTTTAATGAAAGTTATGAACAATTAAGAGTATCGTATAATAAAAAAAAGATATCGGTACCTATGTGTGTGTATGTATAGAAAAAAATTAACCATTAATTTCGAAGGGGTTTATCGTTTTTGCATTTCTTTTAATTTATACTATTTACTTTTGTTGCTTAAGCTTAAGTACTTATACGTAATATTTTTATTACAATCTTTTATTTAACTTGCAATGTATGTATGTATTTAAGTATGTTTCTCCGGGTCGAATCTTGCAACTGAATTTGGAGCAGATATTATCTTCAACCGATTGAGCTGAATTTTTGTACACCTATGTAAGTCAGGTGACAATACAATAATCTGTTAGTGGAGTTCTGGTGCCCAGCCAGTATTTTTTCTTTGTATTTGTATAGCTCCATGTCTCTCGAAATAAGCGTTCATAATAATAATGGTTAAATTACTAATTCTTCCTGTAAAATATCAAAACCCTATCTTTCACGTTTCACTCAAACTTTGGCTAGAGTGAAGCAAAGTAAGATGTCATGTCGAACATAGAACAATATATTCCGCTGAATGATTTAACGCATTCACTGCCACAGACTCAAATATGCATTTTCAAGACATTCACTCAGTGCCGCTGTCATAATTTTACAGGCATTTGAACCCACAATGTGCATCTGAGGCAACTGAAAAAGTCTCGGGTTCCTCAACTGGCAGCGAATGGCTCACCAATGAGTTGAAAACTAAGGTTCAGCTTCCATGCAGTTCAGCAGTTTTAAGCAGTCTCTCCATGTGTAGTCAACACGAGTCAGCTTACAGATCGTTGTTTCTTCTTGCCTACAGGTCCTTGAAAGGTTTCTACACACCACAGATATAATCCACCGACACTAGCCGTAACATGAGCACACATTGCCTTACACACTCGAGACCGTCTTGTACTAATTGGTAGCCCCGGGCACTTTAGGATAGTTACCTATTCAATTGTCACCTCATTTTTATAGTCAGTTTGGGAGAGACATCGTTCTTGGGGCTCGGACAAGTTTGTTCATGCCCTGTTTGGTTGGAAGTCGTTAACCCAGAGCCGAAATGTAATGCGAACAAAAAACGGTGAAATGGACCATACATACATTGAAATGGCCCTCCGCAAAGTAACGCCTGGTTCAATAAATTATTGTAATGTGAGTTGCTGGGTTTTTCTTGCAAGTTTAAAGACACTTCCAAGAATTGTATACCATTACTAGCTGTTGCCCGCAACTTCGTCTGCATAGAATTCGTTTATCGCTATCCCGCAGAAATTACGCAATCCGTTCTTAGAGGATGCCTACGTCATAGTAGCTTTATGCATGCAAAGTCTCAGCCCGATCGGTTTAAAATTGTCAAAGTTTCATACAAACTTTCATCCTCTATTTTATCCCCTTGGGGGTAGAATTGATCAAAATCCTTTCTTAGCGGATGCCTACGTCATAACATCTACCTGCCTGCCAAATTTCAGCCCGATCCGTCTAGTGGTTTGGGCTGTACGTTGATAGATCACTATGTCAGTCAGTCAGTCAGGCACCTTTGAGTTATATATATTTAGAAGAAGAAGATAGTTACATTGCGATGTTTGACAGATCGGTCGGCAACCCGGAATGTAACGAAACTTGCATGCAATTCTTGCATGTGTCTAAATGGGTCTTTAGAGGGCCCCGTGGGGAAGTGGAATCTGTACATACTAAACGCCAACAGACCAGCTGCAGACCTGACGTCATACATCGGTTCACTCATTGGATTATTTCAGTTGGTCGACTTTGGTGTGTCGGGTCCTTAAGGCCGATGTTATCCCTTTCCGACATTACAACTATTTTGACAGACGTAACGCAAAGTTACGGTTAATTGAAACCTGTTGGCATGTAACATGGGTTGCTAAATAATTTGTTAGTGCAGTAAATAATTTAAATTTTGTATCACTGTACATTTATAGGTGTACTTAAATAGAACTAATAGCCATTGGCTGTCTTACTTATTTTGATTTCAAACTGTTGCGTTTTGCACATGGTGTAGAGTTTGCGCGTAACAATTGCATTGAAATGTAATAAAATGGATCTATTACATCTACAAGAATAACGTATAAATACATACATACATAAATCACGTCTTTATCCCTTACGGGGTAGACAGAGCCAACAACGTTAAATTCGTTATTATATTATGTAAAATCCCCTAACAGGTCAGATTTAGGCTAAAAATTCTCTTTTTCACCTGTGCAGATTTTAGTGCAGAGCTTAGGCTTGTACTTAATTTACCTCCTAGGATAGTTATAAACAAGAAATTACTAACGAAGGCTGAATATATTTTTTCGTTCTTAAGAACATAAGGGACATTCAGAATGGGTTTGAAACAAGGGGATTAGGTTACCTTAGGCTCCGTCTACCCCGTAAAGAATAAAGACGTGGTTTATTAGTAAACTAGCTTTTGCCCGCGACTTCGTCCGCGCAGAATCAAAATTTGACCCCTAAGCCGCGAACATACATACATACATACACAAATCACGTCTTTATCCCTTACGGGGTAGACAGAGCCTAAGTTAACAGATACCTACAGGCCACAAGCCACGAACATGTTTGTTTTAATTTAGAAATAGACTTTATTTTACCTTAGAATGTCCTGGTAATGTAAAATAGTTATGTATAGGGAACACGCGGATCTTTACTTTACAAGGGAAAATCTCTGATTAGGTATTTCAATCATCAGTAATTACCTACTAAAATCTTTAACAATTCAGTTACTTACAAAATGTTAATTTTGTTATTTAGGTAAGAGTAATTCTAGTGCCTTTCTATCTGATGGATTTTGAATGTAATCCCATCTTGCCTTTGAATAAATAAAGAGCTTTGTTCTGTATTGATGCTACAAAAAAACTAAATAACTACGTTTTTTATCTTCAAATAAACCTATACGCCAACAATCTTGCTAAATGTGGTCTGTAGGTACCTGTTACCTTAGGCTCTGTCTACCCCGTAAGGGATAAAGACGTGATTCGTGTATGTATGTATGTGTGTATGTTTATCTTTAAAGAAAATTTTCAACAATTTCAGTCAAAGCACCTATTTAAGTTATTAATATTTAATACTGGTGTCATTTTCTGACAAACGACTACCGTTATCTCCCTAATTCTACCGAGCATCCGGCCTCAAAAGTATAAAAAGGTTCGTTACGCGAACCATTATTACATATTTTCTTCTGCGAAAATGAAGACAATTGTTTTATTCTTTGTTCTGCTCGCGTTCGCAGCTGTAACTGGTAAGTGACATTTTTATGAGTTTCCGTAAGTTATTGTGTGAGAGGGGCGCTAATAGCCTCATTTATAATGACAACAATAAAATTACCTCTGATTTTCGATATTAGCTCATAAATAAGCTACGTTTTACCGATTTGATGTTAAATTGTTCCGATAGATGTCGTTGCCTCGAGCTTAAGCACAATTTCAAAAATGTTTGCCTTAACTCATCAGTGCAATCATAAAACTTCACAGTTCACATGAAAGTATTAAATTTCTCATTCATCCCGTTACCCCCCCCCCCCCCCCCATTTACCAAATTAGCTGAAATATTAGTTTTGATACAAACTAATAAAAAGTACCAGAATAAATAATGTACAAGTTAAACAATTTTGATGAATTTAGTATTAAGTTCACACACCCACGGTCATGCTAAACGTGGTCTTTAGTTCTTGTTACCTTAGGCTCTGTCTACCCCGTATCGGATAAAGACGTGATTTATGTATGTAGTATTAAGTCTATAGATAAGACCTAAGCAAAATCCCAGGAAATAGCATTTTAGTTAAGGTTAATTTGTTATTCAGCATGGAAATGCACCCTTTTTCGCTGTTAATTTCACTGCAGCTAAAAAACACCGAGCACAATATTTTTAACGAGATAACGAGAACGGATATTTGGTACTTGCGGCGGTTTACTTTACCTATTGTATAACCCACGCATTTTTGTTCCTTTTTTCGGGTCCCAAAGCAACGGAGGCGAAAAGATACCACCCACGCGTGGGCTTAGGATATTTTATGTTGGCACTAACATTGCCCTCGAGAGCGTTACTGTGCTCGTACAAACAGAGATGTAATTCGAAAAGCTTCATCAACGAGATCGGAAATTTAAGTGTTTATTTCACCTTGATCTGTGTTCACCTGTAAATAGGGGTTGAAATGAGGTCGAAGTGAGAAATAACACATAATTTCAGGGCAAAGTGTTCGCAATCTTTTTGATAGTACGCGACGCGACGGGTCATTATATTACGTAATCATGGTTTTAAAACCTACATTAGACCTATCCAACAATAACATTTTTTTTACGTCATCAGGTGATAAACACAACAATTTAATTCGGTCTTATTCCGATTCAAAGCCGAAGCTTAAACGAGCTACAATAAAGTTCTTGACTCTCTCAAGTTTTACTGGTTCCTCTAAAATTCTAAATTTAGCCGAGCCTAGACGATAAATGACAGCACACTAACAATTATTCTGCAAATTGTGTTCACATAATTATAATTAACAACTGGCAAGAAATTATTAGAGCAAAGAAATAATTCGGTCAAAGGATTCACCTGTATTATGCCAGGCGTAACTTTTAATTGGCGGCACTTTCTCACGTACGTTAACGGGTTTCATTACTGAAATAAAATAAACAACATGATGAATAAAGCAAGAAAAAACTTTAACATGTCGCAGTCAATGATTTGTGCAGACACAAGGGCAGATAATATTTTTGCTATTTGCTACTCCGCGGTCAAGAAATAAGGAGGCGCGGAGTAGCATAGTTGGTACTTAGTTGGTGGGTTTATTTATGGTAATAAACTTTAGCAAAGCAGCACCTGATGCAATTAATACTTTATACGGAATTTTGCACTAATAACAGGAAACCTGAGTACGTTGTCTGACGAACTTAGTTATTAGAAGGGTATTCAATACTGCTACTTATTGAAAACATTTTGCGTCGTACGAGCCCCATCCGCGTATTTCATCCAAGATTCTAATTTCTTACTTGCACCACTCATATAAAAGCGAAAGGTTTAAAGAGATCGTCTCTTTTTAGGTAACTGACACATTGTAAACACACGGCTTCGTCGCCAGTTCCTTATACTTTGAACTTGACGGAAAAAACATTTACCAAATATAGTATATTTCAATGGTTTTTTTTTCTGGGTCTGTCTTTTTTTTTTTTTTTTTTTTTTTTTTATAAAAGAGGGGGCAAACGAGCAGACGGGTCACCTGATGGAAAGCAATCACCGTCGCCCAGGGACACCTGCAAGACCCGGGGGATCACAAGTGCGTTGCCAGCCCTTTGAGGAACAGGAAGACTCGCTTTTTAAAGATCCCTAAATTGTACCGCTCAGGGAATGCTGCAGCAGGAAGTTGGTTCCAGATCTTTACCGTGCGAGGAAAGAAATTGCGTTTAAAACGCACGGTGCTTGACTGCCAACCATCAAGATGTTGCGGATGGAAGGACAGACGGTGCCGCGAAGTACGGTAGTGAAATTTAGCAGCAGGCAGCAATCCGAAGAGTTCATCGGAGCACTCCCCATGATAGATACGGTACAGTATGCAGAGGGATGCTACATCCCTCCGCACAGCCAAAGAATCGAGCCTACCGGAAAGTGCCTGGTTATCGACAAATCGAGCAGCTCTGCGTTGGATGCGGTCAAATGGAAGGATTTGGTACTTAGGTGCCCCAGCCCAGAGATGAGAACAGTACTCCATATGCGGCCTAACCTGCGCCTTGTAGAGTTGAAGGCGATAGGCTGGCGAGAAGTACTGTCCCGCTCTATTGAGCACCCCCAATTTTCTAGAAGCTAATTTAGCTTTGCCTTCCAAATGACCACGGAACTGAACATCACTCGAAATGTCGACACCCAGGACCCCGATAGACAACTTGGCATCAAGGGGGGTACCTTCGAAACAAGGCGAAACAATCTGTCTGTGCATCTTGTTAACGATAATTGGAAAAGTATTAATTGATTTTTCATTACTTTTTCATAATTAGTTAGGTACACTAACCTAAGTCTGGAGCCATATATAAACTTGTTGTATTAAAATCAGACGTCGGGAAAAAATGAAAACTCAACAGCCACAAGCTCTAAGCAATACTTGAAAATGGAAATATTTAGTACCTCCTTCATCCGTTTCTGGTATTTGTGTGGGAGTCTGTATGTTTTTAGTAGAATGTTGAAGTTATTACCATAACCTAAGAGACCTAATACGTACCTATAGCGTTAAAATTACATCTAATTTTCGGCCACATCATGTACAGCAACAGCGTAGAACATTGAAGACAAGTGTTTTCAATTTGATTTGATTTTAGAGCTAGCGGCGCGCCCTGGCTTTGCACGGGTGCTATGTTGATACTGACACGGCACTACCACAGTTATTGTCATATTTCAACTAATTTACAAAACAAAACCTTCCCCATAAATCACTCCATCTATTAGTGAAAACTGCATACAAATTCAATTTGTCCAGTAGTTTTTGAGTTTATCGCGAACAGATAGACAGGCGCGGCGCATGGCCTTGTTTTATAATTATGTAGTGATAAAAAAAATTAAGTTCACTTAAATATCGAATGTTTCCATAATCGCCTCCCGCAACTCTTCTCTTACTTACTTGATTTTCGTTTAGCTTGAAGCGTAATGCAAAAACTATCCCTTGTATATTCAAATATCAAGAGTAAAGTTTCGACAATCTCTGAAAATTCGATAATTAAATCTAAATCTGTAAATTACATTATCCAGATAGTTTGAGTAACGTCTGACGTAGTACTAAGATTTAGCAAAATCAGCTATCAAATAATATTCGACGTTGTTTATTAAATATTTGAGTGTTCGACTTATCTATAAATTGATTAAAATTGGTTAAGTTACAATAGAAAGCCAAATGACAAACAGGAATTAATGTTTAACATCGAAATGCTGATTAAGAATAATAGATATGTGTGTAATGGTTTCAACCTTGAAATGGCGAAATCATTGACAGTTTTCAATAAAAAAATATTAGTATGGCTGTCCAAAGGGGGAATGCAGCCAGCGTCTGTAGAACTATGCCACGGGGGCCCCTCCTATTTTAATTATTTTATTTTAAGATTAGTTTTAGTTTTTAATTCGTTTTTAATTTAATGGTTTAATTTGTTTTAATTCCCCTTGTACATGAAATAAAAAAAATTGTTCACAAAAGTGTGGATAAAATATATCCTATAAATCGGCTTTAAAAAAACTTTCCAGTCAATTTACCCTAAAAAATGCTAAGCTTAAAATACAGATTTTTTTAAAGCCAAACGTGATATTTAAAAGACCGCAATAAAATCGCTGTTCAAGTAACGTGGTTTACGTGACTCAAATACGAAGTTGCTACCAGATTATTTACTAATAATATATTATGTTCCACCAACTAATAACGGAGGCGTTGCTGATATCTTTGATGGTTAGTTAGTGGATCACGTATTTGATTATTGCTTGTGTTACAAACTTCTGAATAACATCGGTTGAGAAGTTTTGTGAGTTTACTCGTTTGCCGAAAAATAAAAATAAATGAATACATACATACGAACATACATGTATCAAGTCTTTATCCCTTACGGGGTAGACAGAGCCTAAGGTAAAAAAACCTTAAGGCTACGTTTAGCATGATTAAGGGTGTAAAGGTGGAAAGGGAAATCAAAATAGTGATGCTAGCCGCATCGCGTATAACATGATTCCTAACACTTTCCCCCATACCCTCGATGGGCTTTTAAGTTTTACCATCTGCGCGGGAAGAGAAGCAACTGGTAAATTCTATGTTTTTTCTTGAAAAATGAAAGAATCTTGGTTAATAAGTTGTAACTTCGAATTAAGACATGTAATGACAGTAATGACGGTTTCAAAAATCGACGGTTTTGATACATCATGCATCACTGCATATAATAGAACAAACTGCTCCGCCGTGTCTGCCTGTTCGCGATAAACTCATAAAGTATAGAAATAATTTTCATGCAGTTTTCTTCAATAGTTAGAGATCACTCAGAGACTATAGGTTAATCTTATAATACATATGATTATCGTAGATACGCCTACGATATTTACACTAATATTATAAATGCGAAAGTGTGACAGTTATACCAATGTTACCACCGAACCGATTTATTTGGAATTTGGTATATTTAGTTTCAGTCCCGGAGAAGGACCAAGGAAAGTATTTATCTTGGAAAATCTCATAATTCCACAGAGATTATTTATCCTGTTTATTAAACAAATGTGTTAAGTACTTTTAGTAGTAATTGTGTCGTACAGACACATCATCCAAACAGATGACGCTTAGCGACAAAAGTTCGCATAGTAACAAAAGGTCACGTGACAGTTAGTAACGGGTAGAAAAATTCGGAGACTACCCACCTGCTATGGGTGGTGTAGGGGTAGGTATAGCACGCGTCACGGAATGACGAGGATCCGGGTTCGATTCCCGGCCATAGCTTTACTTTTCGGATTTTTCTGTGTTCTAATTTTCACTGACATTTAGAAATTTAAGTGGTTTTTTAACCCATCTTCATTTGATTGAAAATGTAATACTCGTGCCGCCACGTGTGGTAACTTAATTACAATTCTAATTCGTTGAAGGGAACGATTTAACATTTTGTGCCTCAGTGCCTGCCAGGGTCTCCTGAGACCACTGCGCTAGTTATTATTAGTTGGTTTATGGTAATTACAAAATGCTTGGTTAAGTATCAAAGAGGGATTAAAGCTGCTTATAATTACGTAAAACAAGTAAAGTGGAAAGGCTGGGAGAACTTATAATTGTTTTTTTTTATACTAGCAGGTAAATACGGCAGTATGTACACACAGCAAAGCTATTCAGTAAGCAGGATAGATACGGCTCGAGCGTGCGTAGGTGCTTACCTGATTATATTGCCGTGTGTACGTATAATTAATGCTTAATAACAAATGCCTACGCTGGTCTGGGAACAAAGAAAAAACTAGAAAGTACCAGCGGCTTTTGTTCCCGCGTAGATCATATAAAAGCAAATCGAGGGAATGGGCGAAATTTGGAATAATTATAGGTGATGCGGCTAGCAACCCGTCACTATTTTGATTCTTTTTTCCACCTATTCGCTTACAATCATGCTCGACCTGACCTTTATGCCTTGTAATCCTAGGCTCTGTCTACTCCGTAAGGAATAAAAACGTGATTAATGTGTATGTATGTATGTAAACTCTTTATTGTGCAAAATTAACAAGACAAATACAATTCTAATGTGTATCTACAGTTCGTAAACTCTTAGAATGCCATTCAGGTTTGTCTTGCTGTCTAATTCACTCTTATGGGTTTGATACTTAAATCGGCCGATGTTACCCGAAACCCGAATGGCATTCTTACCCCCTTATTCATAAACGCTCTGTAGGCTTCTACTAACTTAGCGATCGTTTGTCCTTATCTGTCACTTTGACATTTACCTTTCATAGATAAGGACAAGAGATTGCTAAGTTAGCAGAAGCCTATAGAGCGTTTATGAATAAGGAGGTAAGTGTTCACGGGCAGTAGGTACCTATGTAGGTATATAAAAAATTAAGTTTATTGAATCTGGCGCTATTTTGCGTAGGCCCACTAACTTATACGATACCTGCCTTCCGTCCGCAGCTTCGCCCGCGACAAATTAATTTTCCCGTAGGAATAGGTATTTTCCCGCGGTAAAAAGTAGCCTATGTCACTCAGTGATAGTGTAGTTTTCTAACGGCAAAAGAATTTTTAAAATCGGTCCAGTAGTTTCGGAGCCTATTCAATGCAAACAAACAAACAATAAAATTTTCCTCTTTATAATAGTAGTATAGATATAGACTATCGTCACGGAGTAGCAAAGTGGTGAAAATAAATGAAATTCTAAAACTTTTTTCTGGTTTTGTTTAATCTTCTTAAGCGAAGGTATTTCGTATCAGCTTTGTTACTCATCAATATTTAATGGATGGGCTGGGTAAAGGGCCTTGCGTAATCAAAAACCAATGTTCGACATCATTGGACAATGTTTAGATGGGAGGGATAAAAATGCTTGAATCGTAGCTAGTCTACGAGGCTGAAAAAAATACTTGCTGCCCAAACTTTTATTTTTGTAGCAAAGGAAATTTTCCGAGTAAATTAAGTTTTTCATATTTTTTCTACTTAAATAAACTGCGCACCCGAATCATTAGGTATATCCATTTGGGCGCTACGACATAGACAAACAAACACACAGGTTAAACTAATTATAATCCTCTGTTTGGCTTCAGCGACTTTAAATAAATAATAGTCACAAAATACCTATTTACACTGTCTAGCAAAAATAACGCGACACTTCACTTCTCATAAAAAGTTCTAGATCGTGAGTATGTAAAATACCTAACTTATGCTTCTAAGTTTCAGTGCACACGTTAAGTCTTTCCTTCAATCAAACACTCTCTCTCCGTCGTATGTCATCTTTCTCTTTAATAACCTCAAAACCTCGTACGTTCCGTTTCCCACATCTAAACTGTTATTTTACTAATTACTTTGTAACCTGGCGGATAATGCACAGCAAAAGTTATAGGCAAGTATTTCCTGCCTTAAAATCATAATTTGCCTCAAATTGCAAGTTAATTTCCTTTGTCGCCTTAGCCTTTGTTTGTGTATGACGATGTCGTGTAAAATTAAATTCTCGACTATAAGAGCCTGTTTCATCACTCGCTCTTAAGTTTCTGATGAACTAAGAGGCAATTCAGTGTACCGTCTCTGTTTATTCCTATAAAATAAACAGAGATGGCATCATACACATCTAATACTTTAGATATCAAAGACACAACAGAGAATGGTGAACCCTTAGCATGAGGGCAAATTTTATTACATCAATGAACGTCTACAGAGTGCCGACTGGATAACCTGTTTAATTTCGGGAGAAATAGCGAAAAATATTTTGTTTCGCCAGAAAATTTAATATTATTTATGTCTTTTGTTGTAAAGACGAGCCCGGGAATTTAGATTATATTGAAAAAAATCTAGATTCCATAAATATTTTACACAATCACCCACACTCTTGCTAAACGTGGCCTGTAGGTCTTGCCACCTTAGGCTCTGTCTACCCCGTAAGGGATAAAGACTTGATTTGTGTATGTGTATGTATGTAATATTATAAATGCGAAAGTAACTCTGTCTGTTACGCTTCCACGCCTTTTTTTTTTTAACGTGTGGAAAATGCGCCTTATGCATCTCCGCGCTCGGGGCAGCACGAACGGAGGTATGACGGGCTCTCCAACTCGCCGCTGCCTTCCCTATGGAAGGAGGGGAGTGGCCTACCGTCTAAAAACACACACGTTCCCTCCAGGCCTTGAACTGCGGGCGTTGCGGGCGCACTACGGTGACCACCGCAACACGCTTCCACGCCTAAACCATCCTAAGCTTTATCTTTAGCTTCCAGTAAGTGAGATTGAAGTCAAACGTACGCTTAACATATGTAAAAAAAACAGTGGTTCAGTGGAATTTTAATGGAATTCGGTACATAGATAATAGGGAAGGACATGAGATAGTTTTTATCCCGGAAAATCGCATAGATCCCGCGGGAGAACGATAAACGAATTATGTGCAGACAGAGTTGCGGGCAACAGCTAGTTTAGGTACAATAAATAAATAAAATACTGAAACATCTCGTGGAACAATTTAAACCATTGAACTAGTCTCAAACTGAACAAGGCTATAATGGGTATAATGAATATTAGTTGTAAATGTTTCAAGGTTGAAAATAAAAATGGACATGTTTTCTACGGGGTGTAGATCATAAGTACCTAGGATCATAAGTACCTAGGAGCTACAGATATTTTGATGCATTTGCATGATTGAAGAAATTCAACAGATTGATTCTGACTGTTGACATTCCCCGGCCAACCGTTTCTTGCGGAACCTCTTGCTACGCACATTTAAACTCTGGAATCAGCTAGCGGCACTAATTTTTCTTCTCTTAAAAAGCCGGTGACGCTCATAATAATATGTTATGTGTGTATGGGCCTCAGGTGACCCGCATGTTCGTTTGCACCTGTCAAATAAAAAAAATGAGGGTGGTGGATGTTATTACGTGCCGAGAGTTATTATTTCGGTTTTTTAGCCTGTTTCTTGTTTATCACTGATTTAATTCGAACGCGAGACCCTTAGCTCTTGATTTGATTTAATTTAATTTGATTTAATTTAATTTGAGCTAATTTAGCTTCATACTCAGAGGCACTAGTGATTAAGCTATACGGACATAAAAGCAGCTGATATAACAGTTACATAAGTAGGTATATTTGGAAATTAAGTTCGCAATATTTCATTAGTATAAACCTGCAACCCACCTGCAAATATGTATGTATGACGTCAATTCAATATTTATATGTATAGTTGATCGTCGTTTAATCGACATACGAATTAATGCAGACTCAGGCTAGCCGCGGTATTTTAGTAAATACACACTCGTATTAATTGTATTTCAGTCCACGCTATACCAAAATAAGGTTACTTTGTTCCCTGGGGTGACATTAATGAATTATAATTTAGTTTTACTTTCAAATTAAAATTTTAAAGGCGCCACTCCTGACGAGGCTCTGTAGAACGATGTACAGTTGTACTTAGGTACACAAATACATATACTGAGAATATAAAAATATATTGATCTTGATGTACAGAAGGCGCGTCTGGCTGTCCACAGAGGGGTGCTCGTTCCAACATTAATGTACGGTAGCGAAACTTGGGTATGGCAAAAGAAGCATGAAAGTAGAATAAATGCAGTAGAAATGAGAGCGTTAAGGAGTATGGAAGGTGTATCACTGAAAGATAGAATCAGGAACAGTGTGATAAAGGTGTGAAAGAGGATATAGTGACTAGGATAGAAAAAAGTATGCTTAGTTGGTTTGGGCATGTAGAGCGGATGGATGAAAGTAGACTAACTAAACAGATCTATATGGGGAGTGTGAATGGTTACGTTGGGAGGGGAAGGCCTAGACGGACGTTCCAAGACCAAATAGGAGACGTTTTGGAAAAAGGTCAGGTCAGGAGTACCCGAAACCGACGAGCATGTATGAAGAGATTGATGACTGTGGATGAAGCGAAAGAAATATGTCAGGATCGTAGCAAGTGGAATAAAGTAGTCTCTGCCTACCCCTCTGGGAGAGAGGCGTGACGGTATGTATGTATGTATGTATGTATGATATACAGTCTTGCTTGATGGTATCTAAACAATGGTTACAGACGCTTACGACACTGAAATTAGCGCTTGTTCCCCGTACTTAACTATTTTACATTACCAGGAAATTCTAAGGTAAAACAAAGACTATTTCTAAATTACAAGAAACATGTCCGCGGCTTAGGGTTGGCCCAAGGGGCCACCCCCGCCGCACCTAAATCTAAATTAATCCAAATTAATCATCCTACAATGGTTTCACTAGTGCCGGTTAGGCACGGGGAACAAGCTGAAATTGGATGTAAAGGCTTGAATAATAGGTATCTACTTTTTAATTTTCCTTGCAGCCAAGCACAGCAAGAAACAAAAAGTCCAGGAAAACGATGATGAAGCCGTCACAACCAATGATTGGCCAAAACCAGAAACATTGGGGGAGTACTCGGTCCCAGAGGCGTACGACGGACCAGCAACGAGCGGGGGGCAAGGACCTGGGGAGCAGGACCCTGGGGTGCAGGGCCCGGGTGGTAACGGTGATGTAAGTGCGTACTATGAAAAAACCGGTCAAGTGCAAGTCGGACTCGTCCTAAAAGACTTTTATTTACGTTACTTCCACGTTTGGGCCACATAAACGTATGTGTACGTCAACTTCAGTTCAATAGATTCTAAGCAAATTCCGAAAGACGGACAACCTATATATGGTAATAGATACGTTATGGCTTACAAAAACACAACTAATATTGTACACTGTACTGGATGCTCTGACCTTTTTTATACCATAGAGTGGTCTATTTCTGAAATGAATCTTAACAATTTATTTTTATTTAGCTTTATTGTATGCTAAAACAACTAGATTACGCGACGATTTAATAATAAAACAACAACAACAACAACAAAAAAAAAATGAAATTGTGGCGAATTCGGAATAAAAAGGCTATATTATTATTATTATTATAAAACAACTAGATGAAAGAAAGAAAAAGAAAATTAAGAGCGAATCAGGTTAACTATCCAGGAAGAAAATTTAATAAGATATACTTAGAAGATTCTCGCACGGATTCTATCCCACTCTAGATAAGAATTGGAGTCTAAAGTAATCTAGACAAAGCCTCTCTTGTTCGCGCGCCGAATAAAGGCTCAGGCTGATATGGTTTTTCAGTCCAATGAGCATCGCTCGTGTGCTAACCATCTCAAATATTTTCTAATCAAATTCGTCTCGATCACTTTTCGAGTATTTACTATTATTATATCCTCTGTGTGACCCATTCATAGGCATTGCGTTGGAATTGAAGCTATCGGTATCGTATCGAGTGCACTTCGGTAAATCTCGTTTGGTCATCCGCTGAAAGCGATCCAATCTCAGCGGATACGATGCCGTATGGGATGTCATTATTGAATTAGCTATAAGTAGGTTTACATGTCATGTACTCGTAAGCCCAATCTAGAATCTTAGGAATCATGTTGTAGGCGATGCGGCTAGCAACACATCACTATTTTTATTCCTTTTCCAAACCTTAATTTTCAGACAATGGATTTAATGAAACGTTTATTGGTATATTTTGATTCCCTTTTCCACCTAACGCCCACAATCATGCTAAACGTGGCCTTTATGTATTGTAAGGGATAAATACGTGATTTATGTATGTATGTATGTTTATTGGTGAACGACAAATTTAATTTTTGAGTGGTTTTTCACGGGCGTTTCCAAAGTCAAACGCAAACACCCTACCTGGAATCAGCGTATGATCATAGTATTTACGGCAATTTCCTTTTCAGTTGCAGTCAGGAAAGTCGCATGTGAGATCCAGCCGCCGTCACAATTAGCGGGCGCCGGCGTCGCGTTACTCGTCCTGTACAAACACTGATAATTAGAGTAAATAGTGCCTAAACCAGCCTTTCATTTTGCGCCCAGTCATCGTTTTCCTCGACAAATATTATCAATGCTAGTTACCCGTCACCCGTTATAGTATAAACCAGGGATGTAACGGAGGTAGTTTTATCGGAACCGAAGGCGGAGCCGGAGTTTTTAAATTTGCTTTATCGGAGTCGGAGTCGGAGTCGGAATCGGAGTCGGAGGCAGGGTCAGATAATTGACGATAGAGTGCACGTAGTGGGAGTCGGGGGGATTCCCCGCGCGACATGTATGAACCTGTTCATAACAGTCGACACAGGCCGCCGCCGCCGCTATGTTATGCTTCGACCTCCGATTAAAACCTTCGATTTAAAAGTGTCGGAGCCGAAGTCGGAACCGAAGGTGTAATAATTATCGGAAGTTCCGACTTAACGGAACCGGAGTCGAAGCTCCGTAACATCCCTGGTATAAACAACTGTGGTTGGGGAATATACTGCCGTAATGTTGCAAAAGATATTATAAACGACGTTATAAAGTTTTTTACGTAAGCAAGTATCGCTGGCTTAGCGACCTGAGGTGAACTTTGTACTTTGTCACCAGAAGGTTGTTTTACTAGCGTTTTTACCGCTAAAAATATCCTGTCGCAAAAACTGAAGAAATCAGCCACAAAGAGCGTAAGGAATATAAAATGATACAGCGTGATCGTGATGCAATATCACCACATAGTACAAAACATAGTTTCTTTCCGCTGTCTGTCTGTCTCTATGTTTGCTTAGATCTTTAAAACTACGCAACGGACTTTGATGCGGTTTTATTTAATAGATAGTGATTTAAGAGGAAGGTTTATTATGTATAATTGTAAGCAGACGAAGTTGCGGGCAGAAGCTAGTCAATTTATATAAAAATTAAGCCTGCTGTCGCCTACTAGGTACACGATAGAGGGCTAAGTCAGTCACCTGCATTTCATAAAGTTATAATATTAATGTGAGGTAGGTAATTCGACTTAGAGGTAGGGTAATTTTGACAAAATACACACAGGGTGTCAATGGAATACAGCGTTTAATTAAATCAAATGATAAAAAAGTTTTTTTTAAAGTCAATCATAATTAACAGACCGTAATTACTTTTGAAAATTTTGTCAAGCAGGAATGTAATGCAAATATTTACATAACGTCAGAGCTTGTTTCATCAAAATATCAGTGTCAGCTTTATTGCTTCGTTGCCGATACATTGCGTGCTGAATTGTTTTGAATGGTTTATTGAACCAGAGTTATGTATATACTTATTGGGTCCTATAACTAACCACTGTTAAAGTAAATGCCGGCGTATCCCACCTTGTATAAAACACGAAGGTGTTCATTCGGTTCTGACCCACACCTTTTGAGACGAAAACGCGAAAAGCTAAACTATGTGGGTACGTGTGCACACTGTGTAGCTTTGCTTCGGTCGAGTACCTGACCTTTAGAATTTCAAGTATATCATGTTGACGGTACTTATATTTTAATAGTGGACATCTCAGAAAATATGCAGAATTATTATTCTCAAATGAACTAGGGTTGACGATACTTCAAAGCTACTTTCCATATTTTATTCAGCAGTGAAGTTTAAAGTCTGTTGCTAAAGGGAGTATGAAATTTATGTACGATAACATGCAGGCATCACAAGTATATTATTATGCAGCTTGCAAAAATACAAGAGCCAATTTTCAATGCCAGATTCCCTATTGTTAGGTAACCTTGTTTCGAGGAGCAAGTAGATTTAAGGTCATTTGGTAATTTTATCTGTGGTGGATGACCAAAAATTTTTGTGTACGGAAGAGGTAATTTTAGATTATTTATGAGACATTCATCACTTTTCGATCCAATGTTTGCTTGTATAATTTAAAAATAGTACCTATATGTACAATACCGAAAACTAGGGCAGGACTACATTGATAGTTTTCAAATTGGTATAAAATCGATATTGTCCACATTCGGTGAATGTTTGGAATTTTAAAGTCACCCTGCAAAACAAAGTCACCCCGGTTTACGGTAAATATTTGTGCATATTGCTATAGGCATTTCTGAATACAGGTATTTTATACTCTGGTATGTAAGATTTTTTTTTGCTTGATAAGGCGTCAGCGATCCTCCCTCAATAAATGACCATGGACCATGACTTATTTTGTTTACTCTGAACACGTGACACTCGGCCTAAAAGCAAACCCTTTAAAAATAAAACGAATAATACCGGCATTTCATTACGATGTGCATCGCCCGGTGTCAAAATAATTGGACACATATAGCAATTGGTTACTAGGAACATGTTCGGTTCACAGAACCAAAGCGCTGATAATACTCTTCACACACCACTGCATTTTGAGGTTGCATGGTAGCTTATAGCTTATCAGTTTATTAAACTTTGTGCGAAATGTGAATGGTTAATGGCTGCCAGCTTTTGATTTAATTTTACGAATAGTACATAGTTGAAGCTCAAATGTACCTGTTCAAAATTAATGTGACTGATTGAATGAAACATGAAAGGCTGTTAATGGCCACTGACGAATTAGAGCTATTTTCAAACAAGCGGTGCTCGTAGGATATTGGGTGAAATAAGCTCAACGAATACATTAGGTTATGCCAAATAGAGAACCTTTTGCATATAAAAAGTATCTACAAGATAAAACCATAATTCGCTTTTTTTTCCTATTTATATTATGGCAAGATGAATGCAGAGTTCAGATTTGTTTATGGGCATAAGTTGGTAATTAAAACTAAAATAGTAAGGGTTCTTTGCTAGCAGGTACTACCGACGCAGCAAAGTGAAGTTTCATATATACAATGTACTTTGTAGTACATACTGAACCATAAGCCAATTCTAGTTTGATTGTATTTTAATTTGTTAGTCAAATATTATTATAAATATTATGTCGAACTACAATGCAAATCAAACCAAATTACCTAGCAAAAGTTATCAAGCACTCACAGTCCAAATTTTGTTTAGTTCGGGCATACGTGATTTTTTGTAGAATATTCTCCACAATTCATTGAAATGCTTACATTACAAACTGTGAGGAAAACAATATAAATCTTGCATGAAATAATATGAAAAAAATACAATTTTTAATTTGAAAACGAATTATAAAGAAGGTCGCCAGTGTTTGCGGCACAAACCTAGTTTATTATCTTTATATGAAGACCAAGTGCTGGTAAAGCAATAAAACGTTTCGCGCGTACTTTTAACGACTTTAAACTCTTTTGAAATACCATTTCTGTGAAACTGTTATCTACGCGCTGCAACTGGACTTGCACTGTAACTCCAGACATTCATCATAGGAAGCGCTAATGGATGTCGTAAAACATTGCTCCTTTGAAATAGGACTTGCCTGTTAGGCTTAGAGCCGACTGCCTGGCTAAGGGTGCGAGCGCATGTGCAGCATCTACCGTCATTTTCACCTTCCATGTGGGTTTCCTTCCATGCTGTTCGGAAGCAAAAAAATAACAATGTACCATATACTTCTCTTCCCGCGCGGTTGGTAAAATACCATATAAGGAACGGGAGAAAATAATCATGTTATAGGCGATGCGGCTAGCTACCCATCTGGTGATGGCGGGCTACCCATCACCATTTTGATTCCCTTTTCCTTGTCTTTAGGTATTGTTACTTTAGGCTCTGCAGCTCTGTCTACACCGTAAGGGACAAAGACGTGATTATTGTAGGTATGTATGTACGGGAGTGAATTTATATTTTACATAATTGGTCAATTCAGCTCTATACAATATCTACCAACTGTTCTGTCCTAACCTACACTGCGCGCTTAAATCAAAACATTGGTTTAAAAAAATCATCAAAACAACTAACTACTCCAAGTATACATTTCACTTTAAAATATAGGCGAATTTTAAACATACCCAACTTAGGTGTCGTAGTGAAAAAGGGGTTAAGTCTGAAATAAATGACAACTTATTTTCTTTTCTAGTGTAAAACTCGTTAGGTCTGAAATAGCTATGTAAAAAATTCAGAATACCCCCTTTTCACTAGGACCACAGCTTTATCCACAAACGAAGTAAAAAATTCAACCGTACCGAATAAAGTAATTAAAACCGACGGTTCGTTTGTAACGTTTTACGGCGTTCATGTTATATTATCTGTTTTATCACAGTGGTGAAATTGTAAATAAAATCTTACATTGCATTATTTAAATACGCGGTTTATACCGTTACAAGTATTATTAAAAATTAGCTTCTGCCCGCAACTTAGTCCAGACTTAAGAACTGATGTTGATAGTATATTCTGCAATAATTAAAAACGTCGCGACTCTAGGCAGCTACGACCTATGACATGTTTATCGCAATTCCGCGGAAACTATGCGATTTTCCGGGATAAAAAGTAGCCTATGTGCTAATCTGGGGTACCAGCTATCGCCGTTCCAAGTGTTGTCCAAATCCATCCAGTCATTTCAGCGTGAAGAAGGAATAATATAAGCAGGATAAATTGAGGAAAAAAAAAATTCTTTAACATTTGAAGTACCTTTCCTGTTCTTTTTATTACTACGTTTCTTCTATAAAACCTGTAGATCATACTGTCACAATTAGTCTATTTTGACAGATATTTCATAGGTTTTCTGTCAAATATACCTACTTACGTCAAAATCGTCGGTTACGGTTAAAGTTATTGTTACAGGAACTTGGTTCAACTCACATTTAGATCATTAGAGCTCCGATTCTACGCTCCTTCAGGACGATAGTGACCTAATTCAAAATTTACGAGTTTTAAATTATTGTCAAAGAACTACCCTTTGAGACAATCTTGACCCACTATTCACTAAAACACAGCCTTTTCTCAGTTAGAAAAGGGTAATCTTTCTTCACCTCGGCTTAGTTTCAATACAGACACGATTACTATTGCGCCGTCAATGTCGTGAGCGAGTTTAAAATTACAGTGACCTAAAGCGTTACATCTCTATGGGATGGAATTTATTTAACAGCAAAAAAGTATGGCACAATTTGTGACTTATTTGGATTTGAGTCATTATTTGACATAAGTTTTAGAACTCTAAAGTCCTATTCAAAATTGAGTCTATTAAAAAAACTAGGTTTCAATCAATCAAATACTCAAATCTCGCTCTTTTCAGAAAAAAATACAAAAAAATATTTTTTTTTGAAAAACATACTTTTTTATTTTTTAACATTATGCTCGACAAAATAACCTATGATATAAAAATTACGAAATCCACTAGGCGTCAAATAGAAGCCGTATATCTATACATATAAAATTCAAAGTCCTGACTGACTGACTGACTGACTTAACTATATATCAACGCACAGCCCAAACCACTAGACTTAGAGACTTGAAATTTTGCACATAGATACCTTATACAATGTAGGCATCCACTAAGGAAGGATTTTTGGAAATTCCCACGGGATAAGGAAAAAACGGGAATTATATATTCGACTCCGAGTGACGCTATCTCAGTAACTATAATAACTAGACTCTTCAAATTTAATACAAAAGTAGGTGATTACAAAACGAAGAAACTAATTTTAGGATTATTGGAAATTCCAACGGGATAAGGAAAAAAACGGGATTTATATATTCAGTTTAACGAAATCCTGTGAACTATAATTACTAGACTCTTCAAATTTGGCATAGAAGTAGGTGATTATAATAGTAAAATAATGTTTAAATGATTTTTGGAAATTCCCTTGGGATAAGGAAAAAAACGGGATTTATGTATTCAGCTCTACAGGATCGATTTTTTCGTTTTACTGGTCGTATAAAACTGAAATTTGGTCTTCAAGTTCCCTTGGGGAGTGTAGGGGAGCACTAAAAAAAGGATTTCCCGAAATTCCCACGGGAACGGGAAAAACGAGACTTTTCGTTTTACTGGTTGCAGAAAGCTGAAATTCGGCATGTAGGTTGCTTCGGGAGTGCAGAGGAGCATTAAGAGAGTACTTTCCAAAATTCCCACGGGAACGGGAAAAATATTTGTTTACAAAGAAATACTGCGGTAGGCATAATATGGCTAGAATCTTGAAATTTGGCACACATATACCTTGAGTATCCTAGAGGTGCACTATGAAGGTATTTTTCAAAATTCCCACGGGTTAGGGAAATACGGGATTTTTCGTTTTACTGGTCGTAGAAAGATGAAATTTAGCATTTAGCTTCCTTAGGGAGTGTAAGGGAGCATTAACAAAGGATTTCCTAACATTTTTACGGGAACGGAAAAAACCGGGATTTTACGTTTTACCTACTGGACATAAAAAGTTGAAATTTGTCACGTAGGTTTATTCGGGAGTGTAGGGGAACACTAAAACGGGAAAAAACGGGATTTTACGTTACCAGACGAAACAGCGGAAGAAAGAGACTTAACATTTATAACGTGTGTTTCTTTAAAGGCTTTAAGTGTACTCCGAAAGCACTCCCCAAAATTTTCACGGGAACGGGAAAAAACTTATTTTTTCGTTTTACATCTTAGCGCGTACGAAGTCGCTATATTTGGGGTAGGTATATTTTAGGACAGCTCTATAGGTTAGGTTAGGTTTGTTTTATAAAAATCCTGCAATATTTACAGTTTCAGAAAAAAATTAAGGCAGCGGGGCAATGCGGGGGCTGGCTTGCATGCGTGCATGCTTGCGTGCTTACTTGCATGCATGCTTGCTTGCACGCTTGCTTGCATGCTTGCTTGCCTGCTTGCATGCCTGCTTGCATGCCTGCTTGCATGCCTGCTTGCATGCCTACTTGCATGCCTGCTTGCATGTCTGCTTGCATACTTACATGCTTGCAGGTTTGGTTGCTCGCTTGCTCATGGTTCACGCGTGCGAAGCCGCGGGCAAAAGCTAGTTGCCTTATATTTGCCAAACTCGCTAACTTTCTGAACTTTAAATTGACGTTTCCCAAAGACTAGTAATTTTGTATTAGGTCACTATCGTCTCGTCGTCGTCGATTAGTTACTGAAAGTGTCTGACAGAAAAAGTTACCACTCGACCGAGCTAAGTTTGCACCTCGCTGGAATGCGTCGCCCCGCCGGCTTCCGCGCTCTTTTGCGTCTGTATGGTTAGAATCCTTGTCGCCGATACGCGACTTACGAATTTTCGTCTCCTATTTCTTGAATTTGAAATTTTTGAACTGTCCTTTTCAAGAAGCGGGTGCAAACTTAGCTCGGTCGTGTTGTTAGCAGCGTTTCAATATTTTCCCCGAGGCGACACCAGATCATAGCTGAAAAGTTAATAGAAATGTAGGCTTAACTCAATCGGGGTCGCCGGTCAACGTGCTTGCCTGCATCCGCCCTGGAATTAAAATGTCATGTTGAGCCTACACCGTCTCTTAATTAACGGCTCCAAAATGTCAACCATACGAAGCATAATGTAATAGTATGTATAATACGATTTATAGGTCACACGTTACTATAGCCTTCAGTACAGTGTTTGATCAAAAAAAACTTTTGTGCGAAAACTTATACTTGAGGTTCAGGGCCTGATTTTTGAAAGCATATCACTCGAAAGTACCACTCAAAAGCAAAAGTGGTTAAAATCTGCTTATTATCTTCAAAACTACAGCTAGAATCAAATTTGTAACTAGTTCACAAGATTAACGAGAGCTGTAATTTTCTTCTAAGCTTTTTCATCACTTTCAAACACGGATCGGAAACCGATTTTTGAAATTAACCAAAATGGATTGTACGTGGTTTACGGTTTGGCCGGTTTTCGCACCAATTCGGGTTTTTTTGAGCAAAATTAACCGGTTAACTTATTTCAACCGGCGTGACTCAGCGCGTGCGGTACGGTGGAGGCGGCGTTGCTTTGAGTAAAACCGGTTTCGTATCGGTGAGCGCGAGCTCCAAAATGTCGTTATTCGTATTAACCGGTCACTGGAATTGTTTTAATACTTTTAATTTAGTTCACTCCGATAACCAGTTAATCCAATGAACGTAATTAAACCGGTTATCTGAACAACATTAACCGTTATTTTAAAATCGGTTCCGATCCCTGCTTTCGAGTGGTATTTTCACACATGATGCTTTCAAAAATCGGCTCCCTGAGCATTTATCGCAAGTTTTTCTGTCGCACTAAATGTTTCGAACGCGTTTGCGTTTAGGAATGAAATACTATGTTATTCTTTGTTGCTGTTAAGTGCCGCTAGGGGCGCTTCGCGAATGCGTTCAAGGCGTTTTTATTATGTTAAAACTGTCACTAAAAGCGCAGACCTTCTAACGTGTGCCATTTATTCGTTTGTTACAGTACGATTGTTCTCCAACTGCATTATCTAGACTACACTGAGAGAAAATTATTGTCAATCTAACAGGAAAACTTTAACGGCACACAACCCACATTGGAACTTTGCTAATGAGTCTACGTTTTTATTGTGGCCACTTTTCCCTATTTAACATTGTCAGTTTAACAAAAACTAACCGTTTTGTTGAATACACAAACTTTATATTGCTAACGACAACGTTGTCAATTCCACAACAACTTCGTTTTGTTATTATCATATATTGTTCATGTATTGTTGTCACTCTGACAACATAAATGTTGTATTTTTGACAGAGCAGAGCTCTGTCAATCTAACAGGAAAACTTTAACGGCACACAACCCACATCGGAACTTTGCAAATGAGTTCATGTATTGTTGTCACTCTGATAAACAGAATGTTGTCATTTTGACAACAAAGCTGTGTCACTGTAGCAACATGTTCGGCCGAACGTTGTGAGGCCTACATTTATTGTTGTCACTCTGACAAACAGAATGTTGTCATTTTGACAACAAAGCTATGTCACTGTAGCAACATGTTAGGCCGAACGTTGTGAGGCCTACATTTATTGTTGTCACTCTGACAAACAGAATGTTGCCATTTTGACAACAAAGCTATGTCACTGTAGCAACATGTTAGGCCGAACGTTGTGAGGCCTACATTTATTGTTGTCACTCTGACAAACAGAATGTTGTCATTTTGACAACAAAGCTATGTCACTGTAGCAACATGTTAGGCCGAACGTTGTGAGGCCTACATTTATTGTTGTCACTCTGACAAACAGAATGTTGTCATTTTGACAACAAAGCTGTGTCACTGTAGCAATATGTTCGGCCGAACGTTGTGAGACCTACATGTATTGTTGTCACTCTGACAACAGCAATGTTGTTGTTTTGACAGCAAAGCTGTGTCACTGTAGCAACATGTTCGCCCGAACTTTGTGAGACCTACATTTATTGTTGTCACTCTGACAAACAGAATGTTGTCATTTTGACAGCAAAGCTGTGTCACTGTAGCAATATGTTCGGCCTAACGTTGTGAGACCTACATGTATTGTTGTCACTCTGACAACAGCAATGTTGTCGTTTTGACAGCAAAGCTGTGTCACTGTAGCAATATGTTCGGCCGAACATTGTGAGAACTACATCCATTGTTGTCACTCTGACAACAGAAATGTTGTCGTTTTGACAGCAAAGCTGTGTCACTGTAGCAATATGTTCGGCCGAACATTGTGAGAACTACATCCATTGTTGTCACTCTGACAACAGAAATGTTGTCTCTGTGACAGCAGAGCTGTGTCACAAAGACCACATTTCTGTTGTCAGAGTGACAACGATAGATGTATGTCTCACAATGTGTCGAACACTTTGACTGAACTTTGTTAGACGAGCAAGGTACTTATTAACATGCCAACACTGTAAAGTTGTAAAGAAAGTATGAAAGATGATTTTTAAACGTTTGATTTTTTAGGTACTATCAAATGAATCAAGAAATTTTTATTTCTTGATTTTTATGTTTTACTTTTACGGTTTTACCGTTAGAAATTTAATTTCGAAAATTCTAATTTAATAATTTAATTAATTATTAATTATTTTATTAATTAGTTTTTATTTAATTTAATAATTTAATTTCTAGTTTAATTTAGAAATTTAGTTTGATTTTTTACTTTAACACAAAATGCAATGTAATTATTTCATGTTTCTTAATAATATTATCCTTATATATTACACTTTTGGTAAGGTAGAAAATCAAATGTACATCTGTCAATCACAAGTTGAGGTAGGTACCCAAACAAAGTGTGAATACCGATAAGAAAGCGACATAAATATAAGTTATGAGTTAGTGATTTCTGGCCGTGGGTATACATTATTGACCATGTTTGATAGGGGTACACATAAACTTGTTTATTGGAAAAACAAAAATTCTATGTTTTCAGAGTTGGAAGCTAAAATCGAGTAACTACGTGGTGTTATTAAGGCCATGAATGAATAAAATAAGAGGACTGGCAATGCCTATACATATCGCGTTCATCTAAAATTTTGGCTATTGCTAGATGGCTTTACTAACGCAGTAGGTCTCAGTTTCATCCATTTTGTTCGGCGCTTACACCTCTGGTTCTGGCTTTGCAGCGCCATCTGTTGAACGGAAGTGATTGTTTTAACCAGAGGCCTAACCGCTGAACAAAATAGATGGAACTGAGACCTCCTGCATTGGTGACGCCATATTAGAAGACGCTAGAGCAATAGCCTGAATTTTGGTAGAACTCTTTTTTTTTTATTCATTCATAACACAGTAAGTCAATTAATTCGCCGTAATTAATAAGTACCTTGCCCTCTATCTATGCTAGGAGGGATAACATATTATAGAATAAAACTTTAACTTGAACAATCATGTGTATTTATTCTAATAATAGTAATTTAACACTGTACTACAGGGTTACTAAAAATAATTTTGTCGCAACCCCTTTAAAAGAGGTTTTAACTATCTGGTTAATTTCAACTAACTTAACTCCGTCTAAGGGTCACTGTTTTCAACAACGACAGGCGTGATATTGTTCTTTTATACTAAGCTTAGTTTTAAAGAACAATATCAGACCTTGCAATAACCAGATAGTTGCAATTACAATTACCTTAATCTAAAACTAAACTTAAAGCTAGCATTTTTATTTACCAACAAGGACGATAAAATCAAGAGGACTGCCAATGTCGCGTTCTTTTGTAATAATAAGCCTGCTGCAGCTAGTTTCAATATAGAGAGGTCTCTGTACAGTCAGCATCAAGTATATCGTAGTTGCACGTTGCACGCGACACAAAATACATGGTGTGCCGAAGTATTTGAACACTTTGGCCATTACTACATATTACGTATTTAATGCTGACTGTACCATTCATTTCGTATGACACAAACCTTTGGCTAACACAATAGCGCCATCTATGAACCGAAAGAAAAAACGAATATAGATGCCTATTATTGTGTTAGCCAAAGTGAGATCTAAGTGGCATACGAAATGAATAGTACAGTTGACCTCTCAATGGTGAATCTAGCTACACCAGGCTTATCATTTTATAGGAACGCAACATTGTATGGCGACTGGCAGTCCTCATGGTTTTATCGTTATTGGTGTTTTTTTATTTTATGGTTATATTTACATTTTTATTACGGCACCGATCTACCTCATTTAGCGTGATTAAATGTTTTAACTGATTGCAAAAGCTACAAAGAACATTTCCTTTATTAATAAAAATTGTTGCAAAAAATTAAAAACCACTGAGGACGTCACATGTAATACCGCCCAGGAATATCTTTAATTACCTTACTAGGTATATACTTAATTAAGTACCTACACAAAACTATTAAATTAATCAGCTATTAGAATTACAATGGTTTACGTAAAATAACATATTTCAAACCACCATGGTTCATATTGATGAGATTGCAAGGAAAATGATACTGCATAGTATCATAATCAAGATACAAGTGTACAATTTCGGGAGGAGCATCTTGAACACAGTATGCAAAATAATGATCATCAAAACCTATCGAATGCAAAGGTAACACCTTAAAAACTATGCGGTGTTCATTGTACACATAGATATTTATTATTGTGGCGAAATGGATGTTGTCTGGTTCTATGCATGAGACTACAACTGATTCTTTACGAAAACGTGTAGACGATATTGAGACCCAAGACACCGACTTTATAGTATCAACAGTTTCCCAGCCAAATTTCTGTGCAAGTACTGAAGCTACCTGTAATGTTACTTTAGCAGTGGCTCCAAAACTTATATGACTTTTTAACTTTTTATTTAAAAAAACGTCATTCAATATCAATTGATGTCGCTTCGCGATGGAGAAAGTCATATTTATTCTATTAGATGAAGACTTCGATGCTAACTTATTCGGACGATGCTTTGCTTCAAAACGCATGGATGAAAGATACCGTAGAGGCCCAAATTTAAGCATCGCTTTATGATAGTGAATTAAATTGTGAAACTTTGGCTTGACATTCTGATTAAATAATGTGGTATACATTTCACAAATTGTCGAAACCAAATGTTGCAAGTATGTCGTTCTTTCTGGGAGAAATGCTGAACACATAACCACATCTAAAAGTAGCATTAGTTGGACATAAAGTGCCCAATATTTATCGTCCCGAGGAACCAGATCCCCAAACATGATTCCAAAGTACCTACATAGGGTTGATACTTCTGAAGCGCTTAAACGTAAGTTCCCTTTACGTAAATGTTCTATAGACAACGATACAGGTACGTCTGCTCTATCAGGACCGTATTCAAATGACGCTAGTTTGTTATTTAACAGTTGTATAGAAAAGTACTTAAATTTGTCTACGAAAGCAACAATTATTTCAGACATTATATATTTCATTACGCCTTCGTTCAAATCATGCATTACATCTACTCCTACTTGACCAAATAAGTCAAAATTTTCAACACGTAGCCATATACATTCCTCTTTAATTCCAGTATGTGAAACGTTATTTAATCTCAAGTCCTCCCTGTAATTTTCTATGTTTCTTAAAAGTAAACTATCCTCTTGAAATAGTCTTGTCATATTATTTTTGTTTACTTTGCAATTCCTGCATGGAAAATTACAAGAAAAACTTTCAGCGAATCCAGTGACACTATGAAGACCCAAGTTATCACCAAGAATAAGACCCAACTCAAAATAAATTGTGCCTTTAAAATGTGGAAGGTTAAATGCAATCCCTTGTGTCGCCAGAAAATTTAATTCGTCAATTAAAGGTTGAAAAATTATTCTGTTTCCGAATTCCACCCTATCTGAAGAATGATATAACAACGCAAGAAATATACTAGTCAGCTGAGACTGATAGTGCTTCGGCAAACAAGGTAGTGAAACATAGGCAGCGCCTAGTTTGTGAATCGAGCTATGACTCCCCAAAGCATTCAGCGGTTCAAAATCGTCGATTTGTAAAAAAATAGGCATTACCAATTTATCGCCATGTCGTTCCCGCCTCGTTTGCCAAAGGGAACCATGCAAAAAGTGTTCAATGGTTTCACTCGAAACATGGGCTAGTAAATCATTCATATAGTGTAATGTTTCGAGTAATACATTTGGAAGCGAAAAAAATTTTTGCAAAACAAGTCTTAGAGGGATGAAATGAGCCTTAGATTCAATGGATTTGTATAACCTTAAGCCGCCGCATACGACAAAGTCATATCTACTACCTACTGTATATGAACTAGGTTCGATGTAAGACCCACAATTTTTAAAATATTTTAGCCTCAAGTGATAACTATCAAGTTTGGTTAAAGAGGAATCAATGTTTCTTTCTATCAAAACATTACTGCTTTGGTCTAAAACAGGAAGAATTGAGTTATGAAATATACTCTTAATGCCTTTAAACACAGTATCAGCAACATTTTGTGGCACCTGAGGATTAGCATAAAGAGTAGACATTAGCTGCGCCAAGCTTATATCCAAAGGGATCGATTTATCTGTACTGCTTGAAGCATTAGGTTCGTGTAAAATTATTTTGTCTTGGGGAGGATTCTGTATAACTTCCTCATTGGGAATTAAGGTATCGCCTATGATTTCATCATAATTTTGTACAGTATTAGGCAGAGCTGAATGAGATTTTAGGTAGTGCCTTCTATAAGAACTAAAAATTTGAAATGTCCTAAAACAGTTTGTATTCGCACAAGAAAACGTTGTGACTTCTCTATGATAAAATGCCATGTGCTTTTTCAACCGAATAAAAGAATGAAAAGAATTGTTGCATATCATGCAAGAAATCATATTGCTTTTTAAACAAAAACCCTAGACGAAACGACAAGCAATCTGCTTTAACTTACAACATTTAGTTCAGACAATAGTTCTCTTAAAGGAACCCCTTCAACATCAAACTTTGACTGCATTTGAAACATAGCGCGTTGGATGAACATCCAACATGGTCCAGCTACCTTGGGGTAAGCACAGTCTAATGCCCAATATAGATTATATGTGACCTTTATCGCCTCAAAAATCGTAGGCACTTGGTATCTAAGCCCACCAGCAGTAGTTACAATTTCGAATGTGTGTACGTTTTCCCATGTTGGTCCCACCGCAAGGATATACGGCTGGTTTGGAATACCTTTTGAAAGGTTAAATGCCTCTCTTTGAGCGCAATATGTTGAAATATCAGACGCTGCTGCAACGCGTGCCAAGAAACCACTCCTAGTTTCTTCCCTAGTCAGCCTCCACAATTTCTTTTTAGGTACGGTGACGGTGTGCATCTGTCGGAGCAGGGCAACAATCCCAAGTAATGCGGCTAAGCTGGCTTGTTCTTCACCAGCTGCAAAATAAACACAAAAACATAAACTTTGTTGTCCTGAAATCCTAAGGGGTTCGCTGATAGTAATAATGACAGTAAAATGATGCCAAGCTCACTTAGTAAAATATTACAAAAAATGCAATAATATAAGTGAAAGAAACCAAGGTCAAGTGAAAGTCGAGCTCACGCATTGTACGATACATTTATGTTGTGTATTTATCTTTTATCCAGCCATATTAGGGTTCAACTCCAGACCCCTAGCTTCTTAGGCAGGGTCATTATTGACTAGGTTAAACAATGTTTAAATATTAGTTAGTTTTGACCAAAAATTTACTCACCAGAAGCTAATTCCAGCAGCTCAAACGTTGTTTGGTCAGATTTGCTCGATTCTCCACGATCAGCGAGTAATTTTAGTAATTTCAGTTTGACTAGGGGAAAATTCTCCACATATGTGATGTTAGCCGACGAATATACGGCCTCGAAATCAGCAGTCAACTGTGAAATAATAGCAATGTTCAGTTGCTTATCTATACTAATATTATAAAGAGGAAAGATTTGTACCTATTTTTGTATGTATGTTTGTATGTTTGTAATGAATAGGCTCAAAAAGTACTGGGCCGATCTGGATGAAATTTGGAACATAGATAGATTATAGTCTGGAATAACACATAGGCTACTTTTTATCCCGGAAAATTGCGTGATTCCCGCGGGATAGCGATAAACGAATTCTACGCAGACGAAGTTGCGGGCAACTGCTAGTTTAGTTATACATGATTATCAACTTATTAAAGTAAAATTTTGGCAACTCACCAATTTGTGGCCTTCAGGCAATTTCAACCCCGGAAAAGTATTGAAATATTCTACATACGAAGTTTCTTTCAGGATCTTAGCCCGCAGATTAAAAGTGGCTTGCCATTTGGTCATTAATATCTCTGGAGGAGAAGACGAACCTCTAAGCCAATCTAAGGATTCTTTAGAGTCGCTGGTCGTTTTATCTTGAAATTTATCTGGTAATGGCCTTAGCCTCTTGTTGGTAGCTTTGCAGGAATCAGTACTGCAGCCACTGTCACTATCAGCCCTGCGCTTTTTTGACGTGCTTTCCAAAGTTAAAGTTCTTCGATGAGTTATAAGCCTATTATGTATGAGGCCGCTCGCTTGAATTATTTTTCCCTCAACAATGTGATAAGGGACGTAATATAAACTTTTGGATTCTCCTTTGAATAGTGTTGTGATTTCTTCCGTCCACTTTTGCCATACGTCTTTTCTTATGGTTTGGTTCAATTTTTGTAACAATTGGAGCTCTGCTTCAACAATTAAGCTAACAATATAGCTGCGGTCACGTGATGTCAATGGTTGGCCTTTTTTAGATTTTTCAATCAATACTTTCCCTCTTACGTGTTGAGATAAGAGATTATATAGTGCGGGTGGGGATTGACTGACTTCTTCTGAAGTTCCCGAACATGTATCAATATCCTTGAAAAAATCCAATCCACATTCTTCCAGTGTAAATGAAAAGTCCTGAAACAAGTTTTTTACGAAATCAGTCTGCACAATTATTTTGTAAAATAACACACACACACACAAATCACGTCTTCATCCCTTACGGGGTAGACAGAGCCTAAGGTAACAGGTACCTATAGGCCACATTCAGCAAGATTATGGGCGTATAGGTGGAAAATTGAATCAAAATAGTGATGGGTTGCTAGCCTCATCGCCTATAACATGATTCCTATTATAATCGCCCATTCCCTCGATGGACTTTTACCATCTGCGCGGGTAGAGAAGCAACTGGTACATTCTATGTTTTTTCTTTGCTCCCAGACCAGCGTGGAAGACAAAAAAAAAATTGTAAAATAAATTTAGATATAATAAGTTTCTGGCAAAAAATACATTTTTTGATACAAGCTTTTATTGCGGACCGTGTCCCTGGGCGATGGTGATTACTTTCCAACAGGTGACCCGTCTGCTCGTTTGCCCCCTCTTATATAAAAAAAAAATCAAGTCAATCAGACCAACCGTTGAAGAGTTCCCTCCTGCGGAGACGGTCCTGGATGGACCACCAGAATTCTACGACCAGATTATTGTATGTAACTTACATGAGTATGCAAAATTTCAGCTAAATCGGATGAAGATATCTGCTTCAAAATTGAGTCGCAAGATTCCACCCGGACAAACATACACACATATGTTGCAAGTTAATATAAAGCTTGTAAAAACTAACATAATAATCTCTAGTGTATATAAAAGGCAACAGTTACTGACTGTTCTATCAACATACAGCATAAACCACTGAACGGATTGCACTGAAATTTGGCACACAGATTAGATAGTTATTATGTAAGCAAATCTCAATAACTGCAAACCAATTTTGATACCACTCAACCAATTTTGATAAGACATGTCTAAGAACCATCCCTAGAAAACCGGCTTTCAAGTAAAAAAAACTGCATTCAAAATCAGTTGACCCGTTTAAGAGCTAAGGTGCCACTGACAGACACACATAGCAGTCAAACTTATAACACCTCTTTTTTGCGTCTGGGGTTGAAAATTTAGGTATTCAGGTTATTTTATGCAGCCTAAACCCAGCAGAAAGCTACTTTACGGGCATAAGAATTGGACATGCGGATTCTTACCCTTGCTAAAGATCTCTCCCGATTTTCCACTGAAGCAGACTGCGACAGTACAAGAGTAGTTTGTGCAGGTACATGTTGTACCGCTGGGTCTTGAATAGGTGATTGTTGTACCGTTGTATCTTGAACAGATGAATGTTGTTGTACCAGTGCGGCTTGTACAGGCGAGTCATCGAAAGGTGTACCCTGCAAAAATGTAGGTAAATCTAATGTTTGCTGGATATTAAGAGCCTAAACACTCCCAGGACCCCTCACAACCCTCATGACACAAAACAAATTAATCTGCCAAATGTTTTTTTTAAGTCTATTATTTCGAATTACATACCTCGAAAGTTCCTCCTGGTCCTAAAATCAAAATACTCTGCCTTTCTGGCAAAGCTACAGATACTGGACTACAGGTACTGGACCTTGGAGAAAATAGTCCATTAGGATCCTGAAAAATTATTTACTCATATAAATTATTTCTATTCAAGTATTACATAAGAGCTCATAGTTTGTAGAACAAATCAGAACTGAACAGCTGTTGAGGCAGCAAAAGTCTTGAGTTGTGATGATGTGAGATGAGATGCGATGTGTTAGAGGGGCTCCGATGAGGTGCTTGCCTATTCGGGAACAAATTGACAATTCTTAACACACAAATAAATGCCCTTATCGGGATTCAAACCCAGGGCCTCCAGCTTCGAAAGCAGTTATTACCAACTACAGCCAAAAACAAAGTACTTATTATTAAGTACCTGGTCAACCGGACTGACAAAACAACTAAACTGAACTACTGCTACTACAAAAAATCTACTTATAATAAGCAAACTAGTGGTATTAAGTACTAGGTGTCAATATAAATATAATAAATTACATTGTGTATATATATATATATATATATATAATACTATATACCTACTTAAACTTTGTAGGCTGGATGGACCGACTGAACAAAAACAATGACAATTATGTTATGCTTCAATAAGGCCTGATTAAAGGAGAGTTATTCCCATATTTGCACCCATTTCATTTGCTTCACTCTATGTATTTCATATACATACCTATTTATAATTTTCAGGTTAGGTAAGTATATTTTTAACCGACTTCAAAAAAAGGAGGAGGTTCTCAATTCATCTGTATTTTTTTTTTAATGTGAAAATTCGGTCCTTTTTATACCAAGTTGGGACTTTTACATTTGTTTGAGCGAGATGGGGCCTGTTGAGATGGGACAGTGGAGAGAAACGGAAAAAAAATCATGCAATAAATGAAACTATGAAGCACTTCTAACTACAAAAAAAAAAAGACAAACATGATGCAGTTTAATTTTCTCAAGGGAAGCCCTCAGTTTTATTTTGTCTGCAAGTTTTTTTGTGAGCTCAGACAATTCTGCATCACTAGCTTGCAGTAAAATATCAAGCGTCAGTTCTTCCTCTGAAAGCAAGACAAAGTTTCAATTCCCAAGGAAATAACTTATTCATTTGAAATCCTCTAGATTTACTTGATGACCCAAAATTCAACTTTTGTTGAATACCTATACCAGTTCAGTTGAGTACGCCAATATCAATTTAACAAGTTACGGTTGAAGATATTTATTTACTCACAAGAATACAATATTCATTTACTGTGCATATAGGTGGATACATGTGCAAAAGTGTTAGCATGCTACATTACTATTTTGTTTATGTTATGCAAAAAGAAACAGCAGTAGGTATCTAACAGACCTCGTGTCACCACGCCGCACTACGAGAGGATAATAATATTCTTGGTAAACAAGTAGGTACCTACTCTTTGTCCATAAGACAACCGAAAAAAGTCGTCAGAACGCCAAAATAATAAAATAATGATAAAACAAGAGCAATAGAGATGGAAATGTAGATGATTTTTGAATTTCTACGTACATAGTACTTATAAGCCAAGGTGGTCGATGAGAGCGCCATAACCACGCTATAACGCTACTTATCTAGGTATACTCCGTTCATTATGCTTTCATCATAGAAGTCAACACAATTTTAAAATTGTTTCTTTGTTTTATTTAATACTAGCGACCCGCCCCGGCTTCGCACGGTATATTATGCATGTATTAAACATATAAACCTTCCTCTTGAATCACTCTATCTATTAAAAAAACCCGCATCAAAATCCGTTGTGTAGTTTTTAAGATATAAGCATACAAACGGACTTGGGGACAGAAAAAGCGACTTTGTTTTATACTATGTAGTGAAGTGATGATATAGCCAGCCTGTGCCAGCAAAATATAGGTAGTATTAGTATATTTTACATATATTTGAGTTTTAGCCGTGCGTGCGTAAGTTTAAATAAATCCCCTTCTTTCCCTCCGTCCACCTACAGTTTGTCCACCTGATTTTCTCTAGGTATTTTGCCCTTGGGGCAACTGAAGATACCTGACTAACCTAACGTAGGTATTTTTGTATTTAAATAATAATCAGTGATTCGAAATAATGGCAGCATTTTTTCCGGGTGGACCAAAATAGGTGGACGGTGGGTAAGTCCCTAGTAAATCATGTCCTGACCCGATATAAATGAAAACTTACCCATCATACGCTGCATCAAATGATCCAGCCCGGCACTCTTAAGGAATGTATTAAGATCATCCATTTTTTTATCAGTCTTGTACCTACTGCTGCAGTGAAGCACAACTAGGCGCGGCCGTGTTGAAAGACAAATTAAACTAACTGAAACAGAAACATACAAGTTGTGACAATTCGACAAAGTTATATTGTGGTCACCACAGTACAACTTTGTCGAATGTAATAAGTGCACTTTGTGAGATGTGAATGAAGATTCGTATGACCACAGACCACAGTACAACTTTGTCGAATGCTTTAAGTTCAGTTTGCTGATAAGCGCGCAGCGTGATTTGTATATATTATTGTTTTGGGGTATTTTATAATGGAATTCTCCTTACTTCTCTTAGGAAGAACCGGATTAACAGACGTAGTAACAAAGCACGGGCCGGAAACTGCGCGAGCGCCGCGGCGCATCCAGTAAAGTAGGTATAATCAAGCTCGATAGACGCGCCCGGGACAACTACCTCAACGGCTCAACCTCAACCAATGCGCGCGGCGCGCTGCGATGCGGCTGCGGTGGGGCCAAAACAACCAGGGTTGCCAGACTATTTCAGAATTTCCCCAGTTAATAACAACCCCAAAACGATACTAATTCGTATGATTTTCAACAATGGAAAGTAAATATGAAAACAGGGGTATTTTACGCAATTTAAAATGAAAACCTTACTATGAAGCTTGAGGTCCCGCCCCGGCGCTTTATTTGGAACATAACGTTAATATTTTATAGCATAGGTATTTGAATTTGAGAAAAGGCGTTTAATTGACGTCGACCTTTACTTACCGTTCTTATACACTGATACAGGTCCCGGTTCTATTTTCAATTGTACGGAAAGAACTTGTATTATTAAGTAGTAAGTAATTATTAATACTTACATATTGATGAATGAACATTTTACCACTGTTGTTCATCGTTGTATCCATCAACAACAGAAAAATGTTATTCTGCGTCCCATCTATAATCCATTTTGTTTAGGTACTTAAATAAAGGTAAACAATCTTGAAAATATGTATTTTAATCAACAAATACATTGTCCCGTAAGGGGAAAGAAGGCTGGACGCCTAAAACGGAGACAAATAAAAAGAGTTAAATAAAGAACAATAAATTAATTCAATTTATATAAATAAAAAATTTAAATTACAATTCATTTAACCAGCAATTTAAATTATTAATATTATTATTAATATTAATCCAGCAATATTAATATTAATAATAAGTAATTTCTTCCATGCTGGTCTGGGAGCAAAGAAAAAACATAGAATGTACCAGTTGCTTCTCTACCCGCGCAGATGGTAAAAGCCCATCGAGGGAAAGGGCGAAAATAATAGGAGTCATGTTATAGGCGATGAGGCTAGCAACCCATCACTATTTTGATTCCATTTTCAACCTATACGCCCGCAATCTTGCTAAATGTGGCCTGTAGGTACCTGTTACTTTAGGCTCCGTCTACCCCGTAAGGGATAAGGACGTGATTTGTGTGTGTGTGTGTGCGTGTAATTTAAAACGCTAATTTCATTTTAATTAATAAAATGAAATAGCTATTACATAAGTACTTAATTTAATAATATAAAATCCATTAATTCAAAATTCAATAATTTAATCAATATAATTAGCATAATTAATTCTATTTAATGAAATAAAATAATTATTCACATAATCCCTCTAATAAGATAATTGTTCTCAAAATTTTTATTTCTAATTATTATTTAAAATATTAGATTTCAGTCACTTTTTACCGCTTCTAGATTTAAGGTAGATTTAATTATTGGAAGGTAGTAATAACTTATTAGATTTAAGTAGGTCTAGCCGTTAATTTTAGAGTCCTAAAGATTTAGCGCGTGAGACTGGCTCATGGAGCCCTTCCCCCGGTAGGGTGTTGGTGAGCGGTGCTCTTCACCTGGTAGGGTGTTCCTAGAACGCGTCCAATGGGCCTTGTTAGCACAGACCCAAACCTAGCCCTGGACTGCAGAAGTGTCACGCGCGCGCAAGAGGGTAGGCAATTACAAGCTAGCAATCGTGAAATGATAGGTGATGCAGTCCAGGTACAATAGAAGCAAGCGATGCAGTGAGAATCCGAGGCTAAGCGTATCTACCTAATTAAAATACAGGCAAAATCATTTAGCGTAGAAGGAACCTCTTATTATAAATAATAATTTTTTTTATAAAATTATTTCTTCAAAATCATCTTAAAAAGACAGTTTCGATCTAGCAAGACAATGGTGCCTAGAAAAAATAGTGCATGACTATGCAATAATGCATAGATAGTCTAGATTGTTCCACACAGACAAAGGAAGGTCGGCTAAGGTGACCGCTAAATTTATTTCTACCGCTTCTACAAAAATGGTCGAATAGTTAAGCTAATAAGCATGAAACTACAGCTAATAATGATTTGTGCAATACTTACCCGAAGTTGGGACGAAACAGCTCACTTTTGAGATAATTTTACATATTTTTTAATTAAATTAAAATTACTCCGGGTTCGGCAGCGATTGCTCCGCTCCGAGAACAGGTTTTAGAGTCACATTGTGACTGTGACGCGGCCTGTACGTCGTAAGGCCAGTGGCTGAGTGTGCGGCGGCAGCCGCCGCTCGGACATCCTCGCGCAGTCGGTATAGTTCGGCTTGCGCCGGCGACCGGTCCCTATTATAGCAAGACATTATTTGCGCGTACGCTCCGTGAGTTTGTTTGTTGAAATATTTATTTTATTTCATTAGTGTAAGTTCATTTTTATTTAGATTAATTATACAAAGATGATTATTAAGCAAATAAAGCTTTAGTTATATGGTGGTAATTTGACGTATTTTTAAGTAGATATTAAGTATTTTATAGGTAGTACTTTTGATCTAAGCTTAAAGAGTTAACGTATACGTTAAAACATTTCTAAAATAAGTTATGGTTAATAGCAAAACTAATTCATTATGACACCTCATTCCCCAAAACTTCCCCAACAAGTTATTTTCCCTCCAAAATTGCGAAAAAAAAACCCCCAAACTTTCAATCTGGCAACGCTGTACACATCGCAGCGTCATGATGCGAGTCTTGTTCGGTGTTCCCTTCTCTAAACAAAATAATGTTGTCGAAATCTTTACGTTGAATTTTGTCAAGTTACAAGTACAACACAAAAGTAAATAAATTGCTTAATGTAATAGATAGATTACATTAAGTTGATCAAAGCCCATTATCTAATACGGTCTTTACTCTAACGTTCAACTGTGTTAAAACGAGACAGCATGATATGGTCACAGCTGATTATCACAGAAGAAACTACTGACGCTATCAACTGTTTAAGGGTTTTAGATAATGCTTACCCAAGTAAATATTTTGAAATTATGTATGAAGTATGTAGATAATAATTAAAAATTCGTTAAGGCCCAGTACCTACCTACCACAATGGCGTATGCTTTAATAATGTACAAATAATTTATTTACACATATTCTATAAACTATACATTAGAAAGTAATAACAAATAAAAATAGAAGACTAATAAATTAATAACTATGAAAAAAATTCAAGTCAGTCTGTCAGTCGGAGTGCGGTAGGGCAGCACCATCATCAGAGCCAAACAGCTTTGCTGCTGGCTTCCATTTATGGCGGGTGCCTCGGATGCACATGCTAGTCGCTCTAGATATGGTAATGTTATACATCATATATTTTTTAGCTTTATCATTCTCTTGTTTTAGAAGTTACAAGGACACACACACACACACACATTTCACCACTTTCAGTTTCGAAAAAAATGATATAAGAAACCTCAATACCATTTTTGAAGACTTATCCAAATACCCATTTTGAGTTTCAGTTCTAAGTATGGAAACCCCCAAAATGTATTGTTTTTTTTCTATTTTTGTGTGAAAATCTTAATGCGGGTCACAGAATACAACATCTACTTACCTACCAAGTTTCAACAGTAGTCTTATGGTTTCGGAAAAAAGTGGCTGTGCCATACGGACGGACAGACAGACAGACAGACATGACGAATCTATAAGGGTTCTGTTTTTGCCATTTGGCTACGGAACCCTAAAAACACGCTTTAGTAGCAAACCGAACTAAAAAGTAGTAAATATTTTGTTTTTTTAAAAGCGTGGGGTGCTTGATATTAAATGTTTAAATTAGTAATATGCACGCCATGCTTTTTTAAAAATTAAAAATGTTTAACTAATTTTCAGTTCGGTGTGCTATTAAAGCGTGTTTTGAAAAAAACGAACGAAGACGTTTTGAAAGGGGTGAAAATTACGTTCAAAGATTAGGTTACATAGGTACAACATACAGGTCAAACTAATAAAAGCGTTTTAAAAATATCTGAAATTATTATACACGTAAATAGAATTTATTTCGAAATTAGATTAGGTACGGCAAAATAAACCGATATGTATTTAAATGCTAGGTTCAGGTTTCCAAAAATATTTAAAAGATACATAATGTGTATAAAAAAGTTTTACACACTATCTATCTATAGGTACCTATCGTTACATATCGAAGGAAGGGGCTCATTGTGAGCATTTCGTAAACCTATTTAAATTTTAAGATAAATAGTTTTAAGTAATTTAAGAAAATAGCCAAAAATGTACCCCCTATAGATTACAGGAAAACTTTTAAGAAATCGATGGTATCAAAAGTAATGTCTATGTATAATGTATATAACCCCACTGCCCCCACACTGCGTACATTTTGCTAAGAAGTAGGGCTCTGTGCTAACACTAGATAATTCAAAACGATCAGAAAAGCGGAATAAATAGGTATGCGAGACTCGATTACCGTGATAGAAGAACTATTTACATAATCTAAGTCCGACTCGCACTTGTCCGGGTTTTTGCAAGCTTTTAAGTGCTCTAAAATTTATGAAATTTGTACAATGTTTTACGTTGATGAACTCTCAAAGTATTGCTGTTATTGTAACAATACGATTTTATGAATATTTATTTGACAAAAGAGAAGTTGTATGCGGTATTGCCAACACAAAATTAATGTTGTCAGATTTGATTACGTGAAACTTAATTCGTATAACGTTGTAGCTACGTAAACGAACTCTCAAAGTATTGCTGTTATTGTAACAATACAGTTTAGTTGATATTAATTTGACAAAAGTAAAGTTGTGGTCAGTGTTGCCACCAAAAGATTAGTGTTGTCAAATTTACTACGCTGAACTTTGTGAAATTTGTACAATGTTAAACGTTACCAAACTCTCAAAGTATTTTTGTCATTGTAACAATACAGTTTAGTTGATATTTAATGTGACAAGAGCAAAGGTGTGTGCGGTGTTGCCACCACAAAATTAATATTGTCAAATTTATTACGTTAAACTTTGTGCAATTTGTACAATGTTAAACGTTAACGAACTCAAAAAGTATTTTTGTTATTGTAACAATAGAGTTTAGTTGATATTAATTTGACAAAAGCAAAGTTGTGTGCGGTGTTGCCACCGCAAAATTAATGTTGTCAAATTTATTACGTTGAACTTTGTGCAATTTGTACAATATTAAGCGTTAACGAACTCACAAAGTATTTTTGTTATTGCAACAATACAGTTTAGTTGATATTAATTTGACAAAAGCAAAGTTGCGTGCGTTGTTGCCACCAAAAAATTAATGTTGTCAGATTCACTACGTTGGCCTTTGTGATATTTGTACAACGTTAAACGTTAACGAACTCTCAAAGTATTGTTGTTATTGCAACAATACAGTTTACTTGATATTAATTTGACAAAAGCAAAGTTGCGTGCGTCGTTACCACCACAAAATTAATGTTGTCAAATTTACTGCGTTGGCCTTTGTGATATTTGTACAACGTTAAACGTTAACGAACTCTCAAAGTATTGTTGTTATTGTAACAATACAGTTTAGTTGATATTAATTTGACAAAAGCAAAGTTGCGTGCGTTGTGGCCACCACAAAATTAATGTTGTCAGATTTACTACGTTAGCCTTTGTGATATTTGTACAACGTTAAAGGTTAACGAACTCTCAAAGTATTGCTGTCATTGTAACAATAAAATTTAATCATTTTCAATTTGACAAAATTCAAGTTGTGTACTGCACAATAATTAGTCGCACAATAAAAAGATTGTGTCTGTACGTAAATTAACTTAAATGCGGCATTAAAGTTTTTTGTCACCCAGACAATAAAAAATGTACAACGCTAATATTGTGCTTTGTGAAGCATTATTTTTCTCAGTGTAGAAACAAAACAGTGACACAGCAAATTGCGGTCATTGTGTGCGGTCGTCAAACCGGTATTCTCAAATATCAGTCTACGTGGGTAGTCATTTCTTCCATGCTGGTCTGGGAGTGAAGAAAAACATAGAATTTACCAATTCCTTCTCTTCCCGCGCTGATGGTAAAAGCCCATCGAGGGAATGGGCGAAAGTCTTTGGAATCATGACGTTATAGGATAGCCGATGCGGCTGGCAACCCATCACTATTTTGATTTCCCTCTCCACCTATACCTACGCTATTAAGATCATGCTAAACGTGGCCTTAAGATTTTGTTACCTTAGGCTCTGTCTATCCCGTAAGGGATAAAAACGTGATTTATGTATGTATGTATGTCCCATAGCTGACACATTTTCAGCTTTAGCTCAGTTTATTTATTCTGTTAGCCAGTCAATACATAATTATAATCCCACATGCTAAAATTATTCACTAATTCAAATTCATACTTCATTAGAATTTATTCATTCAGAATGATGTCAGTGATAAAATGCAAATTTTGATTAAACATAAATAGTACGTAATCATAACAGCACAAACATTATAAAATGTTGTGCAATCGGTCAAATTATAATTACATTTTTAGGTAATTTTTTTAGTGGAGAAATTCGGGAAGAAGCACTTCATTACCCTTATGGGCAGATAGGTGGAAAAGGAAATCAAAATAGTCATGGGCTAATATTCCTAAGATTTTCACCCTTTCACTCGATGGGCTTTACCGCCATGCTTACTTTTTTACTTTTTTATTCTACTGACTGTTTTGCCAAAATGTTAAATTTTTATTTCCTCTATCAAACATCACCACAGTTACGCGGTCTGCGAGATTGGGTGCCGCCTCCCTGTGACGTTGACGTTGCAGTTTAATTAATACGTCACACATAGACCGCACGTTTTATGCTAAAGAAAACGAATACATGTCTTTTATGCGACTTTATAATTAATAATGTTTAACTAAACTTGCCGTTCTGTCATCTCAATAATAAAAAAAACTCAAAAAAAACAAAAATGTGTATTTGGTTTTTTACATTTTTGTAGTTTACGTCATATAGGTTTGAACCTTTCTTTAAGCACGAGAAATGTACGAACACGCAAACCCTCTGACTAATAATGAATATAAATATTTATTATTAGTTAGAGGGTGTTCGTCTTCGTGTGCGAGTGTGTCGTTGGATTTTGATTGCTTTTATGACAGAATAATGAAGAAAATAATGGGTATCCTTTATGAAGTTACATAAAAAAAATTACATTTATCTATACATACGCGCATAAAAGTAACAGTATAAATTTAAATCGCAGTTGTTAGGTTGAAATCGTTGACAACTTCACATCTTTACGCAAGTTTCATTCTGCTTCCTCCGTGCCAGCAGTAGTAGGAGTAGAGGGCGTTGTTGATAGAGTCCCTGACGTGTCCAATGTACTCAGCAAAGTGGACGAAATTGGTGACAAAGCAGGCGTCGTAGCGGCAAAACATGTTGAGACAAAACCGTTGCAGATTACGCAAAACAGCACCTGTGAATAAAAAAAAGACAAAAGTTTACCAAACAAAATCGAAAAACGGTTCTTCAGATATATACAGGGTGTCTAAAAAAAGGACGCCACTAAACTTTTCTTCAGTAAAAGTTGCACGGTTTTCAAATATACTAAATATTGCCAATTTAAAACTATTATATTTTTACCCTTGTGACATTGTTTGTCATTACTTAGCTAGAAGTCTGCGGTAATTACACATAAACGGATAACTCACGTATAAAAAGTCGAAGGAAGAAGAACTACGAAATAGTCCGAAACATGTCGAGCATCACTCGACTTTTTATACGTGAGTTATCCGTTTATGTGTAATTATAAGTGAGTCTCACGGTAGTTTCATGTTGAAAGTAGAAGTCTGTGGTATTAGAAAAACATGATAAAGTTTCCAATATTATGCGTATATACGGAATCTAAGGTGCGCACTTTCCCTGTTTCTAATGATTTACATTACTTAATGGACAAGTACCTAAAACAAAAAGAAAAATCAAAATCACATTCAATACTAAAGATCGCAAAACCTAACAAAAATTGCCAAGTTGAATGTTTTTTTATGCGAACGCCGAACATCATAACTAACCCATTTATTCAAACCATTCAATTTTATAGCTCCTATGAAGGGTTGTTTTCACGCTCTTTTGAGTTGGTTATTCAACAGCAAAATAATAGCGAATAAGGAAAATATTATGAGAATCCGAGTCTCCATTTGCTTAACTTCTTCAAAACCCTGGCACAATGCCGAGGCATGGACCGAACCCATATTTTATCTGAAGGACCACTTTGCGTTACATAGGCGTCCTTAGGATACTTCATACTGGCAAGAACCTTAGTAGATTATATAATATATTTACCTCCTTATTATTAAACGCTTGACAAACTTCATGTTAACTTAACATTCGCTTATCTCTCGGTCACTAACGCATTTACTTCTCTTCCAGAAAATGTACGTTTTGCTTTAACAACTTTGAAACTTTTTATGAATAATGGTCTTAGTTTTCTAGAAGTAATAAATTTGGTAGAAAAGTTTGTATCTCTATTGTAATATCAGATTCAGTAAGGTATTATGATGAAGAATACAGACGAAAGTCATCACATTTCACAAAATTGGCATTATCATTGTTGCTGCCATTTATTTAGTGTCTAGTTTATTTAGAGCGAAAAAAAACTTGCACTAAAATTTATTTTTATTTTCTGTAGACAAAGACAGGTAGGTTACTTGCACCTACAAATAATCCATTTTTGTAAAGAAAATTTACTTTACGTCGCCAGCTATGTGTAATTTTTTTAACATAAAGTTATTTTGCTCTTCATAAAACTACACTCAACATTTTTTAACGAGGTTATTACCTACTAATTTCAATATCCCTTCTTTGCACAAGGGAAAATGAGTGTTGGCATTTCTTGTAATAATTTGCTTTGTATTAGACACAAACCTTATGTCGCGTGCTATTGCAAAATCGGATAAACGACGGAGCAGCAATCCTGAAATCTGAAACAATAGATAATAGATTTGTGTTAAAAAAAAAAACCTTTTTTGCTGACTTTACTTGTCATTTAAACGACCACTGGAAATTATAGAAAAATGTTTTGCGGATTTAAAAAAAAACGACTAAATGATTAGGTACCTAGTTTTTATAAATACTCATTAATAATAGCAAGTATGTAAATTAACTAAAATAAATGAAAAAATATGGACCAATGAGGTCTGAAATAAACGATTTAAAAAAAGAGTGATACAAATGTTTTTCCTTGTGTGATCTATACAAACAATTTTTGAAAATATTACAACACAGAATGTTATGTTCATGTGTTCATGTTCACCATAGTGTTGTATATAGTGTTGGACGAGTAAGCGACCACTGAATTGGATGAAGATTTACTTAAAAAGGGGCGAACAAAAACACCTAACAGTACCCGTGGATCAGATAATCCCAGTACACTTATACCTATTCTTTCGGGTCATTCAACTAACAGGTCATAACCTTTGATACCTGTGTCATAATCGTAAAAATCGCAGACCAGTACACTACACTATAATAAAGTTGTAACACCCGTCTGTATAGTAAAAAATATAATATAATGTGAAGTTAGTCGTCTAGACCCAAACGATGAAAATATCGTCTTCGGTCAAACATATCTTCAAAACCAGCCCAAGATTTCAGAATAAAAATAAATTAAACAAACAGCCTGTATATCAACAATGTAATAGTGCTCAAATATGTAGGTTCAAATATATCGGAAAACGGTTTCATGCAGGGCCCAGGGGCATAAGCCCTTCAATTTACAAGTATTATTCATTATTTGGGCATTCGTTTGTGATTTGATGATTATGTGACAAAGATGTCTGCCAAGCAAATGCTTTATTTTGGGTCACACTCAAGTTTACTCTGAAAACGCCCACAATCATGCTAAACGTGGCCTTTAGGTCTTGTTACCTTAAGCTCTGTCTACCCCATAAGGGATAAAGACGTGATTTGTGTATGTATGTAAGTATTGAAAAAATAATAACTAACACGCCATTCTATTTACTTGTCACCGGTCATATAAATAATGTACGTAAAAAATATCAGGATGTCAAAGTAAAGGCCCTGAAAAAGGACCACATGGAAATTGCTCCACCGACAAGAGTAGCCCTTGAGTTTAAGAAGATGTTAAACTGTTTTATTTTTCGACTGCACGCGATGACTAAAGGAGACTACTTCAGGCAGAGAGAAATATACAGAGTCACATTCAGTACATAACACCCTTAATTCCAGTCGTTGGGTTAAAAATAGTGACAAGTAGGACAACTCGGTGTTCTGTAAAACAATAGCGTACGTGCGTATTGTCCGGACTCGCCCTTTGTTTTCATACGGCGTGTTACTTCAATTAATCACGAAGCGACGGAGAAAAAGAGACGCAGTGCAGGGATTTTGCGAATGCGGAATCTTAGATATTCATATTCATATATATTTATATTCATTTATTCATAAACAATACAGACATTGTGTTTGAAATATCATTACAAATTAAATTAGTTTTCATCACATACATATAAATTAAAAAAAACTAACAAGTATCTTCTCACATTAGGTACATTAAATATTATCATGTCATATTATTAAATTAAATTAAATTGAGTCATATATCCCGCATAAATATCTCATCAATACTGTAAAAGCACCCTCGCAATAAAAAAGCCCTCAACTTTCTACGAAAAACCCTATGATTGGAGATGGTCTTTAGGTCACCAGGTTATTCAAAATTTTAACAGCTTGATGTTTGGCACTATGCTGTGCTACTTTTAGCTTCGGTAAAACACGTTGTTTTACGTTCTTTGTTCGGGTTTGCAGGCGCAACTCTTGCTCTTCAGAGGACTTCTGCAGATGCGGTTGCGGATGTTTCCAGGTTATCCGATAGCGGTTAATTTAACACCTGCCTAGTTTTTTATGCCTAATAACTAAATTTTGGTGTGGATAAATCTTACTAATAATTTGAAACGCGGACAGTTCGTAAGTTGTTGATCAGTATTGTTACTCTTTCAGGCTACAACGGCTGGACGGATTTGTATGGTACGGTAGCGATACACAAATAGTTGGATCTGTGTAATTACATAATACGTCTTATTATAAAATCGCGGGATTGGGATTTTGGCATGTTGAATCTCAAAATAACTACCGCTAAGTTTAGAAACATTATTACTAAATGGAGAGTCAATGTATCTATCTTTTCGGGGTCTAGCTAGCAATCCGTTTCCAGAACAAATTTGCGTCCATTATTGCTGGTGCAGTTTGTCGCAGAAAGTTTACGGTTGCGGATGCGTATATAATATATTCGCTACATCCCTAGGGCAGTATTCCCAGGATTTGTAATGGGATAAACTTTTACGCTTTGCGTGTTTCTTTGAGTCACGTTCTGGCAGGCGATTGAAAAGTAGCAGTTGTTTATTAGGAAAACAAATGAAGGGCAATGCAACAAAGAATAAAAGGATTATTACAGCCAACTTTATTAGTTTTTGTTTTTAATTTTTATCCGTAAAACTTCGTGTAAATATATTATCCTCATTGATTTTCATCGTTACTTTAACTTGTTCATGTATCTAGAACATGAGAAAAAATATTTAACAAAGGCTATGATCTATGACTATGATCGTATTTCACTAAAATGACGATAGTATAATAAGTATTGAAATAAAAATACAATCAAATAGGGCTTGATGAAATGGAGGAGGTTATGATATTGAGTATTTTTGTCATGTTTTATCTTCAATGAATACAATATTTTATTTTGACATTTTTACATTTCTTTTGTTTTCCATCTTTAATTCAAATAATTAAAATTCAGACACACAAGTTTTTATTTAAATCTGCTAACAGCGCTTTTAATGGGGTAAGTAGATCCTAAATAAGTAAATAGATACCTACTCCATTTTTTAATATTACACAACAAGTTTTAGATAAAAATAATTACCTACCTAATCGGTTTCTAGTCTTCTTTTAAAAAAACATTGCTATATGTTTTTTCCACTCACTACTTACCTTCATTTTCCCTCGAACAGTCAGTCAGAGTGCAAAAAACGCAGGAAAGCAGTACAAGTCGCAGTAACGCCATGTCTCTGTATAATGGCTCGCAATCTCACGGGCGTTCCGCTTTAAGCATTATTTACACGGTGCGAGAAATATCGCCCGAGTTCCATTACATTGCGCGGCCGAAGAACCGAGGATTCATAAGCGATGGATCCGCCACGGCAATGAAACGCAACCGCACGATATTAGTAGCATCCTCTTGGTGAATCATTACGCACTTGCGAAACAATGGGCGCCGTAGGCAATGTAAGGACATGCTTCATTTTTTATTTAGAATGAATTTTGTTGAACGTGGAGAATGACGGTGGATATTCGATTTCTTTACGATCATTTCTAGTAGTCATGCAAATGAGATTTATTACTCCGTAGTTTGCTAAAACACAGAGTAAATAAAAAAAAAATATCGTACCTATGTATAGTCAAGTTGGATAATTGTAATTTGGTGGATAATAACATCAGATAGCCGTACTAAAACTCATCCCCTTTCAGCCTTATTCCTAAGGCGAAATCCGAATATATGAATTATCTAAATAATTTAAATTTCATTATGTAATTTAGATTCTACCTCTTCTATTTGAAAGCTAAAAGTCAAAGATTTTTGTTTAATACCAGGTATCCTGTTTTTTGAAACTAAATATCAAATGATACAAAAATATTAGGTAAGTACAATGGATTTTCCATTCTCTTTCTAAAGCGCTTGTAATATAAGTTTCGTATCTTTTAGTAGACCGGGGCGAGCTCAAGTTTCTATTCCTTCTGTATAAACCGCTCCGAAGTTGACACCTTACGTCGCTTTGATACTAAATTCTTATTGCGCCTTATTCGATACGGCCTGGATGATCTCAGATTCATACGAAAACCAGATTTTAGATCTCACTCTTATACTTCGCAGACAGTGTGCAGGTGAAGGATGCAGTATAGAAGGCAATATAGTTAGATTACGGCTACTATGTGTAGAATAGAGATTCTAAGCTACATTCTACATAGGAAATGTCTGTCAAATCACACACATTCCGTGGCATTGCCTTTGCGGTTGGCTGCGGCGCTCTAAAGCGGCCTGACAGTGGTTTCCTATTCGGCCTAAGCAATAACTGACAGGTTATTATTGTGTTGCACTATTTTGCAAAATATAACTTCCCTACTTATATAGGTTCGTGACTTACTTGTAGAATGTGAAAATCGATGTGTAAAATTCCTGCCTTTTCTTCGTGAACCCACTAACGAATCGTTTTAAAGTCTAAATGGATACCTACTATCTTTCTAATTTTGTAACAGATTGTCCTTTCGACATTTAATGTCTGCTGCTTAAATTGCATGAAAATTCTCAACTTTTCTTTCTGACTTTTAGTCCATATAATTATGTATTTACATTGAACCTATAACAATCAGACTAATCTTAGTTGGCTACAAAAGTCGATGCAGGCAGAAACTGAAAATTTCGGCAATAGATTCATTATCTCTAAATGAAAAGGTTTCACTCAAATCTAGGGATTTAAAAGATCAGAAGTCTAAAATTTTTCACATAAAGGCGTTCATTTAAACTGATTACGAAACAAACGAAATAGATTCTGACCAAAATGAGAAACTGCAGAGTTCTAAGGCACATACATTTTTTTCATAAAAGTAGGAGGTTTCGCATGAATATGCAATTTACCGTGCTAATAAAAACTGGGTCCCCATAAAATACAAGTGGCAGTCGATCCATATAAATCAACCCAACCATTAATACTAATGTGTAGGTATAAATAGCATTGGACACTGTACATCATGTTGAAGCTCCTACATTATTGTTATCTTTCTGTGTTACATTTTTACTACCCGCTGTAAATTAGATAGCTGATACATAACTCGGCTGGTTAAAGATGAACTGTGGTTTGTAACGGCTCGTGTTAGTAGAGAGGGTCTTGGTATGGTGGTATTGTTTGCTGAGGGATGATAGGGACGGGCTTATTGCATAACAGTTGTCACGCATTTCGGTGATTGCGCTCGAGTCGTTTTGTTTTACGGGTGAAGTTGTTTCGACGCGTGAGCGTAATGTTATGGCGTTTACAATCCTTTCTGTCGTAGACTATCTTAAGAAGTAGTCAAAGAGATAGATAACTAGGGTACTTATAGTACGAAGTTATAAAATATTTGATTTTTTCACGCATACCTATTGTTGTTTGAAGAAAGTTTAATTATGGATCAAAGTAAAAAGCGCTAAAGCAAGGCAATTTTAATTAAAGATTAAGTATGATTAGCTAATTCAAAATTTCAGATTTTAAAAGAACTACCTACAATTCATTACACATAATTTTCAAAAACCTATCTCGTGAGGTTTAAACTACGTGCCATGTAATTTCATTTTTCGGTGACAAAAATATTTATTTTTCTACTTACATAAAAACTTAATTAGGTTTTATGATAATAAATATCTTCAGTGAAGAATTATCCAACTGGTGCCGAAAACTGTATCAAAAACGGGTGCATTTAGAAGACATTAGCGGATATATTCGTACAGACAGACTTGAAAGACATACGCTTTGTATGTAGAGATTTTGTATTTTCAACCTTTGACTCGTTTATGATGATGCAATAGCGAAATTTAATTTAATTTCAAAGTTGTGTTGTTTGTCGAGAACACGTTGTGAATAAATAAATTCTTAATTTTCCAAAGGAATTGCATTGTAGAATGGAAATCTTGAGCTGATTTCGAGTATACTCAGCTACGTGGGTTACCTTAACGAACTCAATTCAGTTCTGTACAAAGACTCGTATTTTGTAGAAAAGGTCCGATAAAGTGAAACGATTAACATATTTACAGAAAAGGTCCTACGAAGGAAATTCTAGATTCGTTTCGGTAATATTTTCACTTGATTGATATTTGGAAAATGTGACGTTTAAGCTAGATTTTTACATGAATGTTTTTTTTTGATATTTAACGAATAGGCTTATTCACAAAATAACAATTTTTACTTAATTAAAACAAATGCCCTTGGCAGTAAATGACTCGTCAACACTACATGAATGCACGAGGAAGGCGGCCACCAGAGAGAAGTGGCGGCGTGTTGTGAAGCTTGCCACCAATACCTGAAGTGATGACCACGACCACTCTGTCAAGAGTGATACCGACAAGGATGAGAAAACAAATGCCCTTATACAAAACTAACATCATTGCAAAAAACCTATTATGTTTTTCTATTGAGTTGACTTAAGGGGTTGATTTTTGCAGCTCCAAGGGGCCGCAAATATCTGGTATTAATTTTAACTTTATAACTCTTGTGTTCCTGAGAAAAAGGTTCCTGAAAGTCTGACGGGCGAATGGACGGACAACGAAGTGATCCTATAAGGTTTCGGTCTTTTCCCTTTTGAGATATGGAACCCTAAAAATCGTACTCGCATAAAAAATAAAAATGGCGTCGCAAACGCTTTCTGTCGATATTTAGGTACCTAAATGTAGGTACGTAAATGTTGAGTTCTCACCAAATTTCAAACTTGTATAACTTTGACTAGAGTGCACATGCGTTGCCACCGTAAAGGGCCAATTAGAATTCCTCTTGTGCGAGTAATTTCCCCGGGACTACGTAACCTCCACGGCGGAACACAAGTTTGCGGTTTTATTCCATAGTGCATTCCGTTCGGAAGTGGAACGTAAGCTATTAACTTAGGACTTCATAAAACTTCCTAAGCGCTAAGCTAAGAAAATGAGCCGGAAAGTACATTGTGTATGTATCATCTCCAGGCTATACGTCCCAACGCTGGGCACAAGCCTCCTTCTTAGAAACCTTCTTTTCTCTTCTTAGCTTGGGCTATAGTTCCCAGGCGGGTCCAGTGCGGATTAGGAGTTTCACACGCCATTGAATTTGTTTCTTCTCCTCTTCTTCTTCTTCTTCAACCTTGATCTACCCAATTTGTTTCTTAGGTGTGTACAAAAGTATCCTCACGCTGTATTTCCTCACTGAAAAGCCCATGATAAATTTTGACGACGTGGTTGGCTTAGTTGGTAGTGACCTCTGCGAAGCAAGCGTCCCGGTTTCGAATCCTGGTAAGGGCATATATTTGTGTGATGAGCACGAATATTTGTTCCTGAGTCATGGATGTTTCTATTTAAGTATGTATTTCTCTATATAAGTATGTATGTATCGTTGTCTAGTACCCATATCACAAGCCTTACTAGCGCTTACTTTGGGACTAGGTCAATTTGTGTGAATTTTTCCCTAATATTTATTTATTATAAATGTAATTTCGCACGTAAATTCCGAAAAACAGAGGTGCGAGCCCGGGATTCGAACCCACGGCTCTCTGCTTGAGAGACCATAGGCAGAACCGCTAGGCTACCACGCCTTTTTATATCCATACTATGGGATTATTACTTAATACATCGTTTACCAGCCTAAATGTTATAGCCAGTGGTTTATAAAAAGGGAAGGCCATAAACATCATTATTCGCATACAAATTGCCGTAGACATTATTGCCTTTTTATGATCCGCTTTGGCGTGGACTAGTTCAAGGAACATTATGATATTGGTGTTTAATGCTATAACGAGGAAATTATCCCGTTTTGTAAGATCTAGTGCCATTGTGATAGGTAAGTACGCCCAAAGCCTAAACCGTTGGTCAGATTGCGAGTCCAGGTTAGTTGCTTGCGGTCAGTTAGGTAGGTACTTGAATTATCTCAGCGCAGTGAAGCGAATTAGCTGATTTGGTAATTGGGAGATGCACGCAGATAGATAACATTAGTTTATATTAGGAATAATTTACAGTAGATATAGGTATTATGTGTTCAATCTTTGCACGCTAGCAGCAACCTTTGTCAGTCTTTTTTGTTTCTGCTATCAACTTTAGCCTGTTCATATTTTTTGTTTCTGTCTAAAATGGTTGCCTGGACGAGATTGATTTTCTAATGACATGAACGAAAAGAACACAAATGTTTGATTTGCAGCATCTTTTTAAAAGAAAAACAAAAAATTTGTGACACAAAGATAAATTAAAGTGGCTTGTTTTTTTTCTACTACAAGGAAGGCAAACGAGCAAGCGGGTCACCTGACGGTAACTAACACCTCCACCCATGGACACCCGCAATACTAGAGGATTGCAGATGCGTTGCCATCCTAGAGGGCTAGGATAGAACACCTCTTATCCCAGTAATTTCACTGGTTGTCTTACTCTCCACGCCGGAACACAGCAGTGCAAGCACTGCTGCTTAGCGCCGGGATAAACGCGTAAGAGGGTGGTAGCGATCCGGATAGACCTTACACAAGGTCCTACACCCACAATTGTAAAGTTAGGATTAGGATAACGTTGCAACGCGTTGACTTTAAGTCCGTATCGCTACAGAGTGCCTGATATTCGATGAAGAGCAGCCATTCCTCCGACGACACGAGACAAGTAACACAATAACGTGAACGAAAGGCGTGTACCTGTACAACATGAATCTTAATTGAAAGGTAGTTCATATCCTAGGTTTTTCCATCTTCCTTCATCACGTCATGTAGTACTAACCTCGTGTAAATCTCTCTTTGTACGGCCAGCTTAAGCGAGCTAAGCTTTTTTGGCATTCGAGTAGGTAGTTTGTATAACTGTCTTACTGTCAATAAAACCTTATATCATTATCTACTTTTTTGGTGCAATCAGAAGTTTGCTTCCATGCTGGTCTGAGAGTAAAGAAAAAACATAGAATGTACCAGTTGCTTCTCCTCCCGCGTAGATGATAAAAGCCCATCGAGGGAATGGACATAGGAATCCCATCACTATTTTGATTCCCCTTTCCACCTATAGCCCACAATCATGCTAAATTTGGCCTGTAGGTCTTGTTACCTAAAGTTCTGCCTACCCCGTAAGGGATAAAGACGTGATTTATGTATTTGTATGTATCAAGAGTTGTCTTTTTTTTTCTTAGGTGGAGCGGAAGCATTTGATTTTCAGAGTCATTACTTTCAACATTAGGTATTTTATTTCTCTGGGTGTGGAATTATGACCTGCTCAAAAGTTCCGTGGGTTTTGTAAGGCTTTGTAGGCCCCTTACTTAATTGGACGAGTCACAATAAATTTCAACAAGCTTCGGCTGTCTCTTGTAAAGCTGTACCCGAAACTTGGCAGCTTGACACTTTTGAAGGAGATATAATTTGTCACGGTATCACAAAGGGTGATAACGGTGTCTGGAATAAAGGTTACGAGTATGCTCAAATTAGCATATTGGGTTGTATACGATAAGCCAGTTACAAAACTTCGGGAGGTTCACGAACCAGGTAGGGAGTGCAAGTGTCAGGATATTTTAACAAGTTTCTGTGTGAAATGAAACTACATTAAATGGTGCGACACTGTTGTTACGAGGAGGATATTTTTACATGCAACACAACATAGTTGTACAACTAGAATACGTAAAACTCCGCCCAAAGCGTGAAATCCCTCTATCTGTTCTACGGACCACTAAACATTAAAATTCGTGCAGAAATTCACAGTTTTCGCGCAATCAACAGGAACTAGTTACCCTCACAGCCTTCCAAGACGAGATGACTGGGCCTTGTTGTGAGCACTTTGTCTTATAATTGTTATTGACCAGCTTCCGTGGGTTATGTACACACAAATTGATTGTCTCGGCCATATTATCGTATTGGATAGGCATTGCGCTCAAGGATTATGTTGTGGCAAACACATTGATTGCGTGGGTTTCCTAATCTTGCTTGTGAGTTAGGGGATCGATGGGATGAACTAAGATATATGTACTCAGTGGCAAAAGTTGTGATCTCTTGCATTATAATAAATGCTTAAGAATATGTTATCTATATAGATTATATATGTATAACATTACTTGTTTTTAAATTTAGTTTTAAGTTTTGCTACGCCCGTGTAGCGTCCTTGTTTGTACTGGCTAGAATAATATGAACGTCTTGTAAATATGTTGGTTGCAATAAATGATTGATTGATTGAAAAAGTTTGGCCCTCGCAATGTATGCAATGTTGGTAATTTTGGGACAAATTTTGTACCTTCGAGTAAATTTTTATTATAGTGATAAAATGATAAAAGCAAAATTTAAATAGCCGAAAGGACGTATTTTGTTTTCTTTTTTTTTTCAGTGACTACAAATAAATTACTGGCATATGGCTTATTCCGTCTCAGCTGACGTGGTATGCAATCCTTTGATGTTGCGGGTATCCTTATGTCTTACTCACTTACCACAGGTGATTCATTGCTTCTTTGGCACCCTGTGTCATAAAAAAACTGCGCTTCTTGTCGCATGACAACATAGCCTCAATCAATAGATTATATAGGTGTGTATTCAATGAAATTTCTTAGTGTCCCATAGATACCTAACACCCAATACACCTATTTTACCTAGTCTCAGCGACGAAAAAGTACCTAGGTACTTGTGTGTAAATGTGATGGATATCTAAATTTCTAAATGTCAGTGAAAATTAGAACACACAGAAAAATCCGAAAAGTAAAGCTATGGCCGGGAATCGAACCCGGGTCCTCGTCATTCCGTGACGCGTGCTATACCCCTACACCACCCATAGCAGGTGGGTAGTCTCCGAATTTTTCTACCTGTTACTAACTGTCACGTGACCTTTTTGTTACTATGCGAATTTTTGTCGCTAAGCATCATCTGTTTGAATTATGTGTCTGTACGACACAATTACATATATTGATGGATATCTACTTTTCATTTTATTGCAACAGAAAATTGCCGTTGCACGAAGCATGCAAAAATCTAAAACGTTCAGCAACGCGTTTCGAGACAATGGCATTGCGACCAAAACTTTGATCAAAGGAGGTAATTGGATTTAATTAATAAGAGAGTCGAACAGTAACGTAAGCTGATACTTTCGCCGTTTTATGGCACGTAAAAGTTGCCAGTATTTTTACGGGAAATCTAATTGCCTGGAAGAAACACGTCTGGTATAATGGAAGTTCAAGGATGTTTAAGGAATTGAAGTCTACCTACCTACCTAATCTACCGTAAAATCGAACCTACTTAGTGACTTTGGAATCAGTTTTTAGGGTCCTGATCAGCAAAAGAAAAAACGAAGGCCTTATTTGATCACTCATATGTCTGCCTAAACATTTTACAGGTAAACATAGTTTGTAGGTATCTGTCTACATTATTTTGTTTCATGAAAATTCGATATTAGGACGAAAACATTGCCATTGAAATTGAATAGATACCTAATAATTCGTCATTTTCCCAAAAAAGATGTCCACGCGAGCGAAGTCACGGATGCCAGATAGTCTTATTTTTCAATATTGTGAAATTAATAAAAGAAACAAGATTACCAAACCTAAATTTAAAATTGAATATTTGCTTAATCAAATGAAGTTAAAAATTCGCGCTCAATGATATTTCGTTCTTTGCGGATTTCCAAGAATCTTCTTTTTATTTAAGCTAACCCTAAACTAGGCCAGTAGTTACAAAACGAACATTAGATTATTGTCAAAACTAGTTTAAAAACATGTCAAACAAAAACCAGAGTCATTGTCTGCGGTATAACCCCTCTGATTTCAATTACAAATGCGAGCAACAGGTGGTTAATATTTCCTAAGTGGCTATGTTGGGCTCAGTAGCCGCTTATTTATGTTTAAAAAGGATAATTTTGTATTCAAATAGGTAAATTGTTTTTTCAAGTCGGTAAGATGATATTGTTTGTTATAAATGTACAGGTATAAAAATGAATCGCTGAATGTGTCTACGCACATTAAAGGAAAGGAAGGAACTAAGGGTTCTGAACGACTGAACTAAATTGGATATTTTTTGTTGTTACATGCATTATTGTCAGGATAAATTCGGAAAGAAGGAAATTAAAAAAAAAAAAAAAAGATTTGTTATAAATTGATTCGTAAGGTTTATTTTTATATTGTACTAAAGTTTGACTCGGGATGAGTTGATTTATAACTTGTTGCATCAATAATAAATAATGCTAGAGTACCTATATATTCTTCAAGTCCCTAGGGCCGTAAACATTAATATTTTTCCGCCAACGAAGCTCAATAAAATAATGCCACAATAAAGCTGTAGAATGAGGAAGAAATGGTTAAAAAACGAACAAACTTTTGCCCCCAATTGGGAACAGTAAGCTTTAATGGTGATGACGATGATGATGAGAAATATTACCATAAAAACTGCGTGTTCAGTGTAATTTATGTTACAGTTAGCCCTTTCGTGCTGTCGTCGTATAAGATTGGTATCGATTTGAACGCGTTCCAGTAAAATATATCACATCTTCGGCTGTTATATAATTTTTTACGGGTTTCCCGTTCAAAAATTATTTTGCTATTTCTTTCAAATTAATCTAATTCATTTGTGTGTCTATCGTAATCTACTTGCGATCATTGCGCAATAATTAATGTGTTCAAACAGTAATTTGTGTTATAATAATTTATTTGTCAACTTCATTTCAAAGCAAATCATTTGAACAATACATGCAAGGTCAAAAGCTAATCAAAATTGTTTTTTTACCCGATCGTCGAGTGGCTGAGGACAAGTTAATTTATGAATACAATCAAAGTAGGTACCTATTCAATTCTGTTCGAAATTTAATTTCGCTTTTGGAGTAAAGTTCACTCCAACTTTTGTTTTTGTTTTAATCAGCCGTTTTCCGAATGGTGGGACCAAATGAAAATAATGTTATGCCCAGTGAGTTATTTACCCTGAATTTACAAGAGGAACCATTGCAAATGAATGTAATTAAAATAAATGACAAGCGCTGTAAATCAAGGCGTAACTTTTTTGGCAAACATCCCAAAGCATTTGTTTAAATTATGACGCTTGTTAACTTTGTGTCTAAGGTTCTGAGCCCTAAAACTTATTATCGTTTTTTGTTTTAAGGTTCTGTACCTCAAAAAGAAAAACGGAACCCTTTCACTTTGTTGTCCGTCTGTCCGAAAAGACCCTTTTTCTCAGGAAGGCGTAGAACGCGTAAATTTAAATTTAATACCAAAATACCTAGGTCTGCGATCCCATAAAGCTGTGAAAAAATAAACTCTTTAATTCGACTCAAAGATTAGGAAATATGTTTCTATAGAAATTTAGCTCTTATAGTACCACTAGTGAAACAACACTATTTTTTTAAATTGTCTATTTAAGTGACCAATACAAATGACCTCACACTGCCTACGCTTTGCTTAGAAGCAGGGTTCTATTAACACAGAACTTTATGTTCACTTTGTTCCATATTGCGAAAAACTAGCGCTAGTATGGTGTAAGTGACAAATCGCTAATGTGTTGCTAAAACAGAAAATAAAAATCCCTAACGCATTTAACTCTTCAAACCACTATACTTACTGTTTCTAACTACTGAAAATTATTTAAAAAAACATTTCAAAATAGGGGTTCTTAAACTGGAGTACCGCGGTTTGATAACGAGGCGTGCCATTGCCAAGTGGTCTAATTAAGTAACTGTTACATTTTTCTAGAAGCAAATTTTGTAATTCCCAATAAATTCTCGACTTCCGATAATTTTCAAGTTTATCGGAACTCTTGTGCCTGAAATAAAATCGAATTTCCTAAGCTCTGTTACAGCCCGGCGACCAATACGCGCGATCGGTGGGATAGCGAGCGCTTTCTCTATGCATTGCGTGTTTAGCTAGGTATCCACTATACGTCGTGCGTCTCGGCCGCGCATTGAACAGAGAAACGCTTACAGCGCCGTCGTAGTAGGTAGTGTAGTCGTGGCCAGCCCGTAAGACAAGGGAACTCGATTTTACTACCGTTAGTATAGCAAAGTTTTAGATGAAAAATTACAATACAGAAATTTAACTTAAATATTTGAAACGCTTTGAAAATTAGTGGAATGTAATTGCTGTAGGCATTAATCAACAAAGTTTGACCACATAATTGAGGATTTCCTTTGTTATGCCTTCCTATAAAGTACCTATTTAAAACTAGGAATCATAACGCGTGCTTTGATCTTGATTCGTGCGGATTCGGAAGTGATGGCTGCGCTCATGCAAGCATAACTTGGCCCGTTCTCTCGTTGGTAATATACAGAGTCATGTGTCTGGTTGACTGGTCAACGTGCGACCATCATCGTTAGAACCCTGACTCTGTATAATGCTTGCCAGAGAACGGATCAAGTTATGACTGCCATGCGCAGCGATGACTTCTTGGGCGAGTTTCTTTTAGTTAAGACTAGCTTCTGCCCGCGACTTCGATTGCGTAGAATTATACATAAAAACCTTCCTCTTGAATCACTCTATCTATTTAAAAAAACCGCATCAAAATCCGTTGTGTAGTTTTGAAGATATAAGCATACATAGGGACATAGGCACAGAGAAAGCGACTTTGTTTTATACTATGTAGTGATGACGATGATAGTGAATCGCAATCCAGGAAGTTTCCTTAAGAATAAGAATTCAACAAAAACCTCATGGTAAATGTTTACAAAAGATAATAACAGTGGGGTTCTACCTCATTTATCCCGCATTACGGTCTTGCCATAGTTTTTCTCCCCCTGCCCTTAGTTAGCCCATTTATTCTCGGTCCCAAATAAGTGTAACAATGTGGCATTGAAATGGTCTTTATCCCACCACATAACAGTTATCCCGGCGTCGTTACGTTGTCTTAATACTACCCTCATATTTTCAGACGCCTACTAAACCAAGTTTACATAGTTTCTTGTTTTTAGGCTGTGCGTACACAAGAGATGGGTCAGAGCGAGGATGGAGTGTGCGAGGGGGTGCGAGTCGGGTTACCTCCACGTGTGGTCAAGAGCTGCGGTTCGTTTTTGGATTCGTCCGGGGAGAAGAGCAGTGCTTGGTCCAGTGCACCGGCATCGGCTAATGATTTCCTGGCAGTTTCTGAGGGATATCAATTGACCGTGCTACCGTACAACGTTGCCGACATTTTGTCACAAGATTTTTGAATTATATTTTGTTACTTTGACATTGGCGAAGTTGTCGTCGCTATAATGACTTGATACGCCACAAATATGAATAAGAAGAAGAGTGTGCGAGGAAAAACACCACGAATAGGAATGCAGTGCTGCATGACTGTGCTCGTATCAACAAGCAGCACTGCCTTAGGGAATTAAAAAAAAAACAATTGAGAAACTTTTGAATGTCAAACAGCAGTCTTGAAAGGCATCAGGCACAAAACACTTCTAATTGAAGACGAAAACGCGAGCTTTTGCCTTTGTCAAAAAAATATAACTACCTTTACCTAACTTGTGTTTTAGTCCGGTTACCTACTATTCCAATGCAACCGTCTTAGTGTACTCTAGCTCACCTGTCTGTTCTTGTGTGCGTATAAGTGTGCGAGTATTTGTGTGGGTGTGTGTGTATTGGTGTATTTGTGGTACATACTCTGTATACGGATATTTGTGCAGTTATTGTAATCTAATCTTTTGGTTATGACTGATGATGATGATTTAGTATGCGGAGATGCCAATAAAACAAAAAGTAACTAAAGCAACTATCGAATATCATTAAACACCGCGCATTAATCGAGTAACCATACATAATTTTGCGGGATTTTTTTTGTTTTGCGGGTGGTAGGGCCTTGTGCAAGGTCCGTCCGGATCGCTACCACCATCTTACTCGCTAATCCTGCCGCTAAGTAGCAGTGCTTGCACTGCTGTGTTCCGGTGTGGAGAGTAAGACAGCCGGGGAAATTACGGGCACAAGAGGCATTTCATCTTAGTCCTCTAGGTTGGCAACGCATCTGCAATCCCCCCGGGGTTGCCGGTGTCTATGGGCAGTGGTGATCACTTACCATCAGGTGACCCACTTGCTCGTTTGCCTTCCTATTCACATAAAAAAAAAAAAAAAAAAAAATTAAAAAAATGCCAAAAATGCCTTACATCATTCTGGAAAAAGCTGATACTATTCAAACTGCTGGATCGATTTTTACCAAACATAGCCACGAACCACCTCAAGGAAATCGGATTTAGAATGAAAAAAAACCGCATAGAAACCAGTCCATCTGATTGACAGTTACGATACCACAGATATACCTACACACACACACAGAGAGATATGGACGTCAAACTTATAACATCCATCTTTTTGCGTCGGGGGTTAAAACAAATTGCATAATACATACATACATACCTACATAAATCACGTCTTTCTCCCTTACGGGGTAGACAGAGCCTAAGGTGACAAGACCGAAAGGCCACGCTTAGCATGATTGTGGGCGTATAGATGGAAAGGGGAATCAAAATAGTGATGGGTAGCTAGCCGCATCACCTTTATGTTTCCTATGCCCATTCCCTCGATGGGCTTTTACCATCTGCGCGGGAGGAGAAGCAACTGGTACATTCTATGTTTTTTCTTTACTCCCAGACCAGCATGGAAGCAAAAAAATTGCATCACCTATATGATTCCTATGCCCATTCCCTCGATGGGCTTTTACCATCTGCGCGGGAGGAGAAGCAACTGGTACATTCTATGTTTTTTCTTTACTCCCAGACCGGCATGGAAGCAAATAAAATCGCATAACACGGTAAAAATATTTTGACTAGACTAAGGCTAGAACTAAATCTAGGTAGCTAGGCTGCATCCAACTAATCCAATTAAGCTTGAAGACTATCAATCATTAGTGCATGTCATTAGAATCGTTAATCGCATTAGTTGGCCCACCATTACATGACATGACGTATGGGACAATTAATTTATCACTAGCTTCTGTAATCAGCGCCCTGTTTATTTATATTCGTTATGTTGGCAATCCTAATTGAGCGTGCACATTAATTTGACATTTTAAATATTATACTTCGTCATTCAGAATCGGCTTTCCAAATTATTTTGTGGCCAGTGTCGGTTGTACGAGTATAAGCTGAGTCTTGCTTTTATTTAATAATGCATATAAAAAAACTAGCCGCCGCCATTGCGTCTACACTGCAACGCTTCCCGGAAATATAGAACAAACAACGCAATAAAATTATCCTCGATATTTTCATGACGTGCTTTCTTTGGACAATATTACTGTCAATGCAAGATAATATTTACCGCAAAATTCACACGCTTTTTTTTCAGTTTCAGTTTACACTTTCCGACTATGCAAAATAAAACCTTTATCATGTTTTGTGAGCAACAATGGGCTGCCCTCATTTCACGCCTGGCACATCAGAAAAGATGCATTCACAATAAAAGGCTTTCAGACAGCTTTTCTTGCTTCGGATTATCGCGGTCCCGAACCATGCGCATAATGTTCTCGTTCCGTCAGTGCCGTTCGACTCCAGTCCATTCAGTGAGACTCGCCCGCGAGGCCGCCTCCATGAGTACGCGCCAAAATGAAAACTTTTAACGCAGAACGAATTTGAATTTCGAACATTCCCTTCGAATTATTGCAGCCATTTGTAATATTACCAGCCAGTTATAAATTTCAAAAATAGTTTGCATTACTTTTGGCTGTATTTTTAAAAGCCGGCGTTTTTGTTAGTATAATTTAAACGTAGTTGCTATATATTCAGTGGGATAAAAAAGAAGATTTAAATAGTATTTGGATCTCGGTTATATTAACTCTAACTTTGAGTCAATGTTATTGTTGGACGAAAGTGTGTAATGTTGTTTTATGGATACAGCGATGTGGAAATTTTTATTGCCATCTGCTGAGTGACGCTGGTGTCGGTAAGTATATATATTTCAGCCAGCTCATTAATTAGATAAATTACTTCATGCAATGTTACCTGATTAATGTAAAGCAGGACAAATAATGCAACTATTCTTAAAAGTAGCAGTGTTAGTGTACCATAATTGAAAAGCTCGCAACTGCTCTTCAAAAACGTTGATAAAAATGACGTAAACTATACAGAACTCAAACAAAATAATTGTTTGTTTGATAATGTTTTATCTTTATCACGGTCAACGAGTTTGCTACTGCAATTGTAACAATATAGTTGTTTTAGCGTCGGTTGATTTTAGTATCGAAATCAAGTGGCGTTATCGCGACGATGTTTGGCCGAAGGTTACTTTTGTTAATCCTTTGGAATTTTTAACAATGAAAGCCGTGGTGGCCCAGTTTTTTGACTTATGACATCACCAGCAGAGCATTATGGCTTTAAACTCAGACATCTCTGAGATTTTGATACGTACGTGCCAAATTATACTTAAAGTTTTCGTTGAAGGTAAAAGTTCAGGAGTGTGTTTGAATTTCTCAATACATTACGGATTCGTAAATGCTCACATGGCTTCAATTCAGAGAGAAAGTTTGAGCTCAACAGAGGAACGTATAGTATAAAAAAGAAAACAAACTTAACTATAAATAAATTTAGTAATTAAGTTGGAAGCAAAGATCACTTACAGGTGGTTCCATTAGCATATTTTACGAAATTTATTAATTATAGAAAATCTTAACAAAATTTGAAAGATAAAAAGAAAAAAAGAAGACATTTATTCCTTTTTGCAAGACACACAAATATAAGAGAATATAGACAATTTTGTAGAAATAAAACAAGAAAAAAAACACAGAACATGAAAAATTGAACTTCAGCGTTGTGTTAGATGTTATTGAGATACGAAATTATGAAGCAACATTATTATAGCATAATTGTTAAAGCCATGATAGCCTACTGGTTTCACCAGTAGCCTCTCTAGCAGAAGGTCGTGGGTTCGAATCCCGGGCCTCTGAACTTTCCGGAATTTATGTGCGGCCATTACATTTGAAATTTACCTTGAATTTCTCGGAGAAGGAAAACATCGTGAGAAAACCTGCACACATCTGCGAAGCCATTCAATGGTGTGTGTGAAGTTCCCAATCCGTACTAGGCCCGCGTGGGAACTATAGCCCAAGCCCTCTCATTCTGAGAGGAGTCCTGTGCCCAGCAGTGGGAGGTATATAGGCTGGAGATGATCAGGATAATAATGATTATTATAGTATTAAAAAACCTGCAAAATGTTGTATTTACTTACCTAATATTATCAGGAAAATGAAGCAAATTGCAACCTCGAATGAAACTTAGCAGGTTTCTTTTAATATCTTGATATAATCTCCGCATAAAGGTATCCATTCATTGATACTTACCTACCTTTCTACCCAATAAAGCATCCAATCTTTGTATTAATAACCTTATAAGAAGAATAAAACCATAGCTCCCTTTGACTTAGAAGGAACAGGAATTCATCCCAATATTGATAACCACTCTGACGTCGTTTACTTAAGAACAAAGTTCTAATCTGATTTTAATGTTTAGTCCGTGTTCATATATGTCAGCCGAAACTTATACCTAAAGATTAAAGGTACAGGAGTCAAGAGTGAAGTTAGCAGATATTTGGAACTTTGTTTGCGATCTATCTTTAGGGTTTAATAACTTCATTTGTGAGGAAAGTAGCTGAAGCATGTCTTCGCACAAACATTTTTTACATCACGCGTCGACGCTCATAAGTAAGTAAAGTAAGTAAGTAAATGCTTTATTGTACAAATATAAAGAAACAGATACAATTCACAAAAAAAGTAATCAGTAATCAAGTAGCACGTAACAAGTAATCATAATTGCAGAATATGAAAAACAAGTGAAGGAAAAAAACTTGGGCTTGCAGTGGTACAAAACGCCACCATTGGGTATGGGTAACGTTTTCTGTCCTGCTGTTATTAACTGCAACCCAGAATGGCGCAATGACACTTTGATGTTTTATTTTAGTATACTTCTGTACAACCGACACGTAATAGGTATGCAACAGTGGTCCAGTGGTGAACTGAGCGAATACTAGCTTTTAGCAGAATTATGCGCTCGGCACACTCTGTTGCTACTTCAACTGTTTTTTCCGTTCAATATAATATTAAATTTTATACTATATCGGCTATATAAGCCATCGTCGAACGCATGAGCCTCATACTAGCTAGGCGTCGAAGTGGTCGCCATGGCCGAAATCGGTCGGAAGGATCATCATCATATTTTATACTATACCAAAACAAAGCGATCGCATAAGCGCGAAGGTCGTTCACTCGCTGAAAGAGGTGATTACCATACCAGACTACCAAGGGGTAGTAACTCTGTAGCTAGGGTCTGTTTTGATAACCATAAAGAAAACGTAATAACTTTTACAACTCGAAAATTAATTAAACTACCGCCAATTCTTCTATCAAGCTACATGACATATTTAGTATTTGTACGCAGAAGGTTTTTTCTCTAATTAATGCCAAATAATTTATCACTGACTGCGCCAAAGTAAATTGCAGGGCAATAAATAAGAACACCGCGATGTTAGAATGATTCCGCGAGACAAATCGAGCGCTTGCTGGGTTAGCTTACCTAGAGATTGATGAGAGCTTAGGTGCGTGATTATTGGAGCGGTTCAAAGATTTCTATATGTACTAACTACAGATAAGTATAGGGTGAGGAGCAAAAATAACGATCCACTTTTCAAACAACTTTGTCTAGGAAGCGACCTGACATTTTGGCTCCTCAGTAGATGTTATTGATAAATAAAAATGCACAAAAAACAAAAAAGTAAATGTTTTTTGTTAATTGAAATAACCTCCGCAAAGTAACGCCTAATTCAATAAAATCCTAATAATATCATAAATGCGAAAGTTTGTGAAGATAGGATGTGACGATGTGAGTGTGTATATACAAACATATGTTTGTGGCTTCTTCACGCTGAAACGACTTGACGGATTTGGATAAAATTTGGAACGGAGATAATGTAAGTAAGTAAGTAAGTAAGTAAATGCTTTATTGTACAAATATAAAGATACAATTTACAAAAAAAATAAAAATAACATTAATACATGCACAAAGGCGAACTTATCCCTATAAGGGATCTCTACCAGTTAACCTTTGAGTAGATGAGAGGAGCATTAAACGAGGGACCGACAAAATGAGAGTTTAAAATTCCAGATAGTGAAAGCCACAATAGAGCGTACATATCTAAGTACAATAAACAAAACATAAAATACTACTAAATATCATTACACACATGCATACATACAAAATACAATAAGAGTACACACACAATATCTAAGAAGATGGTGTGAGCCACATCTTCCTCAAGCCTTCCTTGAACGACGCCACGGAGGCAGACTGCCTAATGGAGGTCGGTAACCGATTCCACAGCCCAGCAGAGTGAACTGTGAAGGATTTGGAGTAAGTTTTGGAAGATGAAGGAGGACAGGCCAAAAGAAGATTAGCATTCGACCGTAGCCGATGCTGGCTACCGGCAGCCAAATAGCTGAATCGCTCGAAAAGGTACATAGGAGCAGAAGGATTGAAAAGAATGTTGAAAAGTAATGACAGAACATGGATATTCCTGCGATCTCTGACAGGTAACCACTCAAGCTGAGTGCGGAAGTGAGACACGTGGTCATACTTACGGAGTCCAAAAATGTATCGAATACATACATTTTGAAGACGATCAAGTCTGTCAAGTAGCCCCTCAGTGAGATCCAGATAGGCAATATCGCCGTAATCAAGAAGTGGGAGCAAAAGAGATTGAGCTAGTGATATTTTTGTTTGGATAGGCAGAAAGTTCTGCAAACGCCTGAGCGAGTGAAACGAGGCAAAAAGTTTCCGACTAACCTCGGAAACTTGTGCCGTCCAGGAAAGCGTCTGGTCCATGATGATCCCCAGATTTCTGACGGTAGGCGAGAAAGGAATAACTGTACCATCAAAATACAAGTTTGGAACTACCAGGTCAGATATCTGAGAAATAAAATATGGACTACCAATAACGATTGCCTGCGTCTTCTTGGCATTCACCATGAGTCCAAAGCTCGCAGCCCAGTCACGAATGGCGATGAGATCTGAATTAATGCGATCAATCAACAGAGGAAAATCGTCAAGATCAGCCGCAGAATATATTTGCAAATCGTCAGCATACAAGTGGTACGAAGAATTCAAAGAAGAGGTAATACCATTAATAAAAATAGAAAAAAGGAGAGGGGAAAGTACACCCCCCTGCGGAACACCAGCGGTAAGGTCGCACCAGCTTGAGAAAGCGTCTTCAACCTTGACTCGCTGTTGCCTCTCACAGAGGTAGGAACGGAACCACGATAATGCAGTTGAGGATACGTTTAGAGAGTTGAGGATACCAAGAAGTATATCGAAATCGACGGTATTAAATGCACTACTGAAATCCAGTAGAACAAGAACCGTTAGTTTTCTGTTCTCAATATTGAGACGAATATCGTCTGTGACCTTAACGAGAGCCGTGACAGTGCTATGCCCAGGACGGAAACCAGATTGGAAAGGATTTAGAAGATTGTGTTCATTGAGATGAGAGGAAAGACGCCGATTTACGAAATGTTCCACAATTTTTGATAAAACTGGGAGAATTGAAATAGGGCGATGCTCAGAAAAGGAATTGGGATTCGGCGTCTTAGGAAGAGGTATTACATGAGCACGTTTCCACATCGATGGAAAACAGCCTGAAGAGAATGAAAAATTTATGATGTGGGATAGAGTCGGAGCTATAATCTCCGCCCCCAGCACAAGCATGTCCAAGCTCAAGTCGTCCTCACCAACGGCCTTCGTCCTAATAGATTTAAGAATATTGAGAACATCATGCGGAGTAATGCTACAGATATCAAAAGGGGGGACGTCGGGGTGCTGAATACTGGCAAGAAATGACAAAGTGCGCTGTTTTGTTAAAGGGTCCAGTTGAACTGGTGAAGTGCTGAAATGTTTATTGAGGCCATTGAGGTCAGTCAAGGTAGAAGTATTTTGCTGAGATTTGCCCACCCCAAGAGACTTAAGGAACCTCCATAATGCAGAAGGAGGACAGTTATCAATCGACTGGTATATATACCGCCGCTTCGCACTCCTGCACACCTTATTGCAGTGATTTCGCAGTGATACATAATTTTGACGATTTTCCTCAGACGAGTCGTTCCGTAATTTAATGCGAGCTCTGTTTCTCCTCGCCATCAATCCCCTGATCTCCTCCGTGAGCCACGGCGCCGGGTTGTGCTTAACGCGAGTAGGCCTCAATGGAGCGTGCCTATCAAAGACCGCAAGCAATGCGCCATTAAAAGCCTCCAGCTCAAGATCCACGTCAGGAATACTCTGTATGGCGTGCCAATCGACACCGCTCAGGTCGCTATGAAAGGCTTGCAGGTCCACGTCACGGAGGCTCCTTCGCAGCACAATTTTGTGCTTACGTTTTGGAGGACGAATTCTAAAGGAGGCGTATACCAAATCATGGTTGGAGAAGCCTGCAGCATTAAATTGGCCATGACAGGCAACACTACTAGATGAGGAGGTGATCATTAGATCCAGAAGTGAGGGGGGACCGGTATGCGGGAAATGTGTAGGATTCAGTGGTAAAATATGAAGATTAAAGGAACTTATAAGAGATTGAAATTTTTGGGAACGGTGGTCATTCTTCAACAAACACGTGTTAAAGTCACCCATAAGAATTACATGCTCAAATTGCGGACAAAGATCAACCAAAGTCCTCTCGAAGGATTCAAAATAATTTAAATTAGACGAAGGACTATAGTACACTCCGAGAAGAACTTTAGTATGATGGAGGGAAACATCCAAGAACAAATATTCAGGAGAAGGGGCGTAAACAGACGGGAAAGGAGACTGTGTGGCTACTTGACAAGCAATTTCGTTCCGCAAATAAATGGCAACCCCGCCACCGCGCACAGTGCGGGACCCGCCATTTTGAGACCCAGTTCTGTCATTACGGATCAAGCGATATCCAGGTAACGAGTAAAGGGAAGAGTTAAGAGACGGTTTCAGCCAAGTCTCAGAAATGAGAATGGCGTGAATATTTTTGCCTGAAAAGGCGGTGAGTAAGTCTGAAAAATGTGCAGGAATACTCTGTGCATTAATATGTGCAACATTAAAGGTTTTAGTGGAAGAAGAAAAAGTGCTGTGCAATCGATCACCGAGATCCGGCATATCTGCTATATCGCTCGTGGAGCCATATAAACTAGAGGAAGATAATGAAAAAAATTCACTTTCATGACTAACGTCAAAAACGTCAGACATGTAGGTAATAAGATACAAATAAATATAAATGTGTAAACTACAGCTAAACTTATATAATACAAAACCTGCTACAGGCGAATACTCCTTGCATCGCTCGCCAGCAGCTGGTAACTTGATAATTATACTCTAACAACGACCGTTAATAACCAAATAGAATAATAAATAATTAAAATAGGGACAACGCCACATCAAAGACAAACAATGTACAAGTACATCGCGTTCCCCCGCGCAGTCGCAACGAAACGCAAGCGCAACGTCAATCGTGACAGCTGACAGTTAACGTCCGACTAAGCTGTCAAATGCCAAACAATAACACCTCAAACGAAGCGCTCACGTCTTTTACTTAATATTACAAAAAAAAAAAACCGTTTGTACCGCAATGTGTTACAAGTGCGCAGGTAACAACGAATTACCCACCCAAGAAAAATAAAAATAAAAACCCGAACTTTAAGTTGTGGCATGTCTAACAAGAAAGAGAAGCAACGAAAAGTCATGAGCAAACACTACTTCCGCAACCTGGACGGGCTCTTCTGCCGCTGGGCACGAGTACGCGTCGCAGGCGTGTAGTGGTATAGCACGCGTCACGGAATGACGAGGATCCGGGTTCGATTCCCGGCCATAGCATTACTTTTCGGATTTTTCTATGTGTTCTGATTTTCACAGACATTTAGAAATTACTAGACAACTTTTTATTCCGGAAAATTGCATATTTTCCGCGGGATAGCGATAAACTTGTCAAAGGTCGTAGCTGCCTAGAGCCACAATGTAAAATGATTGCACACTATCAACATGAGTTTTTAAGTCTAATTCTACACGAACGAAGTCGTGGGCATAAGCTAGTAATGAATAAAAATCAGATGCCTCGTCTGAAGACCTATCGAAATTGCTGTCAAAAATCGTTGAACATGCAAGGGGTGATTTCGATTAATGTCAATTGCTGTATATTTGTGTTTTACTTATACATAAAGTCACTTAAATACATAACTTAAAGTTACATAAAGTTACTTATACGTAAAGCCGTGGTAGCCTAGTGGTTTAACCTGTGGCCTCTCAAGCAGAGCGTCGTGGGTTCAAATCCCGGGCGCGCACCTCTGAGTTTTTCGGAATTTATGTGCGAAAATTACATTTAAAATTTGCCATGAGCTTTTCGGTGAAGGAAAACATCGTGAGGAAACCTTGCACACATCTGCGAAGAAATTCAATGGTGTGTGTTAAGTTTCCAATCCGCACTGGGCGCGCGTGGGAACTATAGCCCAAACCCTCCAATACACGGAGGAGGCCTATGCCATGAGGCACGCCGAATTACGCGACAATTTAATAATAAAAACAACAACAACAAAAATGAAATTGTAGCGAATTCGGAATAAAAAAAAGCTATTATTATTATTATTATACATAAAGTTTTGAGCGATCTAATCGTTTTCAGAAAATCTTGCGACGAGTTGATGAATGCGGCTTTGAGTGGCATAGGCCTAGTCAAGATTTGATTTAGGTAGAAGGATATTAGACTTGAAAGTTAAAGCGGAGAAGGTGGCGTGAAGGACATACTTTAGAGGGGGAGCGGTGCAGCTAAGAGAATAAATACTTTAGTGTCTAGGTTTTATTATGTCACTGTACCTAACATGCCCAAGAGCTCTTAAAGACAGACATATGAAGTTTTTGATGCTTAATGATCAATAATTTGTGACTGCATATTTTGAAAGCGCGTTCGGAAAAAGACTGCACTGTATTCGCTGGGTCCAGTTATTTCTTCCTAAAACGCCCAAATGTACGTTTAATCCTTGTAACAGACTAACATAAAACCAAGGATCCTGTTGGAATGTGGCCAAGGTTAGTGAAATGAATCTCTTTTTTCTGAATTGTGTTTTCGTGCGAAATTGTTGCTGGTCAAAGACGCAAGAACCGTTGTAACATACATAAAATGCATACGCACATATACATACATAATATTAACCACGTTATTCTTCTTTAGGTACGGGGTAGGCAGAGCCTAGGGTACGTTAGCAAAATGGGGAAAGAAGAATCAAAATAGTGATGTACCGCTAGCCGCATCGCCAATAACATGATTCCTAAGGTTTTCACCCATCGCCTCGATGGGCTGGTACCATCTGCGCGGGAAGAGAAGCAACTGTTTTTCTTTCTATGGTTTCTAGGTACTTATGTACGAGTATGTTAGTCTAGGTGCTGAAAAATATTTGAACACGCGCTCGCACGATTGCCAAAACAGTCGCGTTCAGAAAAATTTGAGCACCTAGAAAGCCAGGATGTATCTATACTGGCGGCTGTACATTTCCAAGGAGACTTGGGTTACTTAGCCGATTTGTAATGCTCGTATTAATAGGTAGTTTTGTCGACAAAGTTCAGGCATTGTTCTTACATGATAGCGATGTTGATAATTTAGCCGTGGGAGTTAGGAACATGGTATAATAACATTATGCGTTATTGATGTTACGCTTCTTGCTAAGAAATATAACAAATGTTTTGTTTATAGAACAAACCGTGGCTATTACTAGTAATTTTGTGTCTTTAAATTAATACTGTTTTACGACATTTTGTTTATTGCATTTTCGAGTTTTATAGGTAGATAAGATTAGTACATCATAAATTGTACATTGTGACGTTAGGAGAATCTATCCATTTTGCTTCAATAATTAATATAGGATGACCATGTATCCAGTTGTTATTGGTTTTAACAATATCATAATCATAATTGATTAAATAGTGAGATAATCGGGTAAGACCTCACCTATTAAATTAAATTTGGATTGGGTGTCAATATTTTTCAACTCCTGATCACCGAATAAAAATCATCGTGTATATGTGGGCATATCCATGGACCTATCTGTTCCGCAATAACACGTGCGAGATGCCTATGTTAATTCAAAACCCTTTAAGTTAAGATATATGCCACAAAATCGCGGGAAAAAACCAGTATCATCAATTTAGTTAATGTCGCAATCATGAGTCATATCTCTGGCCATGCCAGGCTTTTATTCATTCTTATATGAATTAGTCCCTACTTCTAATAACTGAGTTACATTTATGTGTTTACCGATAACATTTTCTGAATTAGTGAGATTTATTTGCAATAAAAGCGACACTAAAAATAATTACATCTCTTACATGTTACCAATATTACATTATGCGGTCAGAACTCCTGGTATTGATGTTCCGTATGTTTTCTTATCATGTAATGGATCTTTTGTAATCTTTGAGGCTTTGCTCTCGATAAAAGTATAACGTTTACAGTTTTCGCATGGATGTCGCGTCTGGTCGTGATGTTTTCGAGTTCACGTTACTTGACAAGTATACTTTTCACGTTCTGTGATGTTACAAAAACTGACCTTTCTAAAGTACTCGTAGTTTTTGTGCTAAAAGATAATAAATATCGTATTTTCACACTCAAACGTTCAAGAGGTCCCTGATTTCAACCGTTGTTTCTTCTTCGTCACTAGAATCGCCGAATACATTCCTGAACTAGGAACCAATTATGCTGCGACGATATTATTATGTGCCTAAAGGTTTTTGTCGTGAATTGAGGCTTGCCTTTAGATTATGAGATTTAATTTGATTTTACCTGAAGGCGTTTCTACAATAATTTCAGATTATTTGACGCCTTGATCACGAGGTAATTTTTAATTAAAGCGCTCCAAACTGACTCCGAAGTTTCGCGAGGAATTAGAAATAAGTTCTTCCTGCAAAACCATAGTGCCGTACAAAGTTTAACTTTTCCAAGTCCTGAAAACTCGGAAATTTCCGACCAGCAATGCTCTTGTTTTCGAAACTCAAGTTGTTGATTGGAAGTGACATATCCCGGATTACTGCTGCCTAATCTTTGTTTATATACGGATCCGTAAATATCCTTATATTACTTTTGCTTTGTCAATAAGATTATATCCGTGTTGGTAAACAATATCATAATAGTTGGGCCTAATTATGAGGAGGGGAAGCGGTTCCGGCGAAGACAGTAAGTCAATTAGCCTTTGGATAAATTAATATTTGGCGTGGCTTTTTTAGTCATACTTACAAACGATTTCTGTGAATGTTTTCGTCTTCTGCTCTTAAAAGTTTAGAGCTTTTCTGCTACAAACTAAAGTAATCCGAGAGTGGTGCGAAATGGTCAGTTTATGAAATGGTCAGAGGTTGTAATCAATAGGACTTTTTTCAAACTGTCAATTGAGAGATCATCCACATTCCGATCACTTTATTTAACAACGTTTGAATCACAAAGTAGTTTAATGCTGTCAAAAGTTAAAAATGTACACAAAATAAGATTTGATCATGTCACCAGAGTAGGTAGAAACTTTATGGACAAAAGCAGACTTGGTTGGTAAGTAAACTTATAACGTAATTAAGTGGCGACACCGGAGCTCAGGTGTTCGGCTCTTGTGAGGGCAACCACATTAATAATGATTCAATTCGACAGCTATTGGGGTTAAACGCACTTTACACATTTATCAAGGTCTAAGCACATTTATTATCATTACTCCGCGAACTATTGATATTAACGTGCCTTGGTTCTAGAGAGACATTGAGTCAGTATTTCATAATTGAAGTTGAAATTTGTTTAGACAAATGAAGTACCTAATGTAATTGAAACTGAGTCTCTAACAATATTTAATTAAGAATGTTGCCAGGATGCCTATTATTTATTTATCTAGGGTTATTGGCGAAAGAGACAATGTCTCGCATTAAGTATCGTTAAAAAAATACAAGTAGCTATAAATTTACACAATTTTACAACGCTAAATTCTGAAGCTAATTACGAGTACACCCGACGTTTCCTTGTTGTTTGTGTGTATCTCTCGCTTCAGTCCATAAGCGCATCTCTGTCAGCTTATTGAGTTCACTAAACCGTAAGTATTGGGCTTTAAGTACGAACAAATTCGGCCTAATGGAAACCGCCCCAGAATTCGTCCAAACTGCGGACCCTCAATAATGATTTCGTAATCCAAATACGAAATTAGCCCTGTTTGAACTTATTCAACCGATTCCGATTTGGTTTAATAATTTACTTGGCAAAATGACTCGAATCAGGCGGAAGAGATAATCTGGTACAAGTTAAGAGTGGAAACGGAAGTCAGACAAATATTACTGAAATTAGACGATAACTCATCATTGCGCAATATAATAATGCGTCGTTACATTTACCTAAAGTATCTAACTCGATTAGAATTTAACTTGTTAAAAAAATATTAATATATTTGTCATAGGCGATGTGGCTAACAACACATCACCATTTTGACTCCCCTTTCCACCTATATGCCCACAATTATGCTAAACGTGGCCTTTAGGTGTTGTTACTATAAGCTCTATCTAGCCCGTAAGGGACATGGATGTGATATGTGTATGTGTATAATAATAGTGTATAAAAATAGAGTTTTGTGTTAAAATAAATTTAGTTTTAATTGTAAATCAATTCGTACCAAAATGCAAACCTTTACCATTGAGCATTTCTACGGTGCCTCAAGGTACAACGTTGGGTCTACAACTTCATATTACCTACTCAAATGTTTCGGTCCAAAAGCCAATCAGCACTGTTTCTACTATAGAAACAAAGCTTCTACAAGTTGTTAGTTCTTCATTTGTATATTAACCTCATATGCAACAAACTGATACGTAACTAACTACCTGGCTAGTGTAGTTCAGGTCTAAATAGTCATTACTATGCAGGACCTAGGCCGTCTTTGTTAAAGTAAGCGTTGTTAAGATGCGCTAAGCGTCGCGATAAGAAGCAGAATTCAGACTTGAATAATTTAGTTAAGTATTTCTGTTGATTGAGATAGATCGAGAAATAAATGATAACTTCTATAATTAAGTACTTTATGGTGAATTAGTACCTAATCCTATAAAAGCCACTGTGGTGCAAGTTGAATTAGATATTAACTGGTTAGCCAGTTACACGGGTATAGGAAAAACATCTTGATTATATAAGTAGGTAGTTCAAAATAAATGATTATCCTACAGCCAGGCAACTATAGAGACAGCGATTTCGCAAAGGAAAAATGTACCGTAGTATATTACAAGATGGTTGTTTTAATATGACCATACAAACTCAGGTTAACATAACAATACACTTCCAATTTAAATCACCCAAGGTTTACTCGGCCAGCAATAGACCGACGTCGTAACGATTTTACATTGAGGAATTAATTAATAGAGTGGAAATGTCATGTAATTTGTTTGAACAAAAAATACTAATCTCTGCAGCGACCGCTGTACTGTGATTTTCCAACACAGAGTCCACTACAGTCAATGAGCAGGCAAATATAACATAAAAAATCCGGTCCAATAGAGTTTCATCGGTAAAGCGAAAATATAAGTAAATATGTATTTCTCTACTATTTAAAGGAAAAAAACTCGTGAAAAACCAGTTCTAGCACAGCGATAAGCGACAGATTAGATAACTAACGTGTTACTCTATTGGTTAATTCCTGTATGAGATTTTTAAACAAACCATAACCTTAAATTCCAGCTCAAGATAAAATTGATTTAGGATCGCAATAAACGCGTTCGCGTTACAATAATCAAGCTACAAAGGCCTCTACTGTTAATTACAAACTTTAATTAATTTGTTATGGCGCGCTGTTATTATGTTACGCGGATGTATTTGTTACCTTTTATTATTATGAAAACCTATGGATAAGACAGTAATAAGTTCTTATTTAATTATTGTGTAGCATCATTTTTTCTTTTGTGTACCTAACTAAAACTTTTACTAATACCTTTGTATGGACTATGTCTGAAATAAAATATCAATATTTATTTTCAACTTAAGGGACACGAGTCACTCATGTACCTACTACTTTTTGTAGTCGATGTCTGATTTATTTAGAAACAATCCTTGTATCTTTTTCAACAACTATATTTGTATCTTATTGTAATTAATCATGCTAAGCGTGGCCTTTGGGTCTTGTTACCCGCTCTGTCTACCCCGTAAGGGATAAAGACGTGATTTTTGTATGTATGTAATTTAATACGTAATTCTATTTTTTTTATATGAATAGGAAGGCAAACGAGCAAGTGGGTCACCTGATGGTAAGTGATCACCACTGCCCATAGACACCCGCAACCCCGGAGGGATTGCAGATGCGTTGCCAACCTAGAGGACTAAGATACAATGCCTCTTGTGCCCGTAATTTCCTCGGCTGTCTTACTCTCCACACCGGAACACAGCAGTGCAAGCACTGCTACTTAGCGGCAGGATTAGCGAGTAAGATGGTGGTAGCGATCCGGACGGACCTTGCACAAGGCCCTACCACCCGCGAAATTATATATTTTTTGGTTATTTATAAAAAATGGCAGAAACGGAACACGAATTCCATTTGTTTATCCACGATCTAGTTCGGAGTGCGAAATAAGATTAGAGAGATCCGATATGGTTTTTTCTAGAAAGAAATAGAATCAAATCTTTGATAGCTTATACTCGTATCTCGATTGTTTCTATAGTTATTTGAATAAAGCTTTTCATGAAAGTCATAAAATTGTCATACCAAGCTTGTATCTAAGCACGTAATTCTTTATTAATAAAATGTGAGTAAAATTGCATAAGCATTGTCTTTTAACTGCACATTAATTAATGTTTCATTGTTATCTTTAAGTCTATCATGTCCCATTGTTCGTTTTTTGCACACTTACTTTGTCATATTTATGTGTCTGACATCGATGTTTGCCATATTTAAAATAATGCTTCAGGCATTCACGAATATTCATGTACAGCACGTGATTATGAATACAAAATCTTTAGCAAAATGACATCTGCACCATTATTCAAATTAAGATACCTACTTGTATATCGTGCGGCGTTTTAGCGTCGTAGTAAACAACCCCGAAGTGTCATGTCAAGGCAATAATTTCGGTTTCAAAACGTAAACATAACGAATTTGTATGTAAAGATTCTTTCTTTTTTGGTGTTTAAGTAAATAATTCGATAAACACATCGAGAAAAATAACACAATAAATAACATAGAATAGTTTATTTATGATAAACGCGCCCAATAAATGAAATACATAAATACGTTAATCAAAGTCATCCCGGCTTTGATTCACGGGGTGACTTTAAAAAGTAGTTATAATGAAGAAATCATTATTTTATTTGCATTTATTGCTTCCAATCGACGTCTTCATCGATCGCTTTTGTGACTACATGTCAAACATGCACCGCATATGGACAATATCGATTTTATGGCAATTTAAAACCGATCAAAGTAGCTCCAATATTATCATAGTCACCCCGGTTGACGGTAGGTACCTAACGAACGAGTTATTTATACACAGCATCAAAGATAAATGTACTATCTCGATGAAACTTCAATGTAGACAGTTAAGAGGTTATTTAAAAGTTTAATTTACAATTATGCGAAGTTAAAGTCAATCAAGAACAGCTCAAATAACTTCGATTTCTTTAATGTTCGAATAACAAAAGTTTGACAACAATAATGGCTCGTAAAACTCCAGATTCTTCGGTAGACGGATCGAAACAGTGAAAAACATACGATTTTCGTCTTAATCTTCCGGATAGACCAATAAATCTGAAATCACCTACATAATTCAATCTCACGCTGCTATTTTTTCATCTTTATTGCAAGTACCTATGTATACTCATTTATACTGATATATACACATGTTACTTTGGACGTCTACATTGTCAAAGGTGGGTTGATTCGGGACATGCTATGTAAAGATAACTAAGTGAAAATTGACGTTTTCCATGAAAGCTACCTGCATTTGTTTGGCAACCAATATAATAAGTACACATGTCACATGAAGCAGCAACGTATAGCCGGTAAGTTTGTAGAGGTAAATCCATTTGCTAGTTAAAAGAAATATAGTTCAGAAATGCTTTCCTAAGTTAGTTGGACAATAATATTTATGTGTAACCTCCTGATAGAAAGGTCACGTGATAGGGTCAAACCGTGTTGTCCAAATCGGCTTCAAACCCTTTATAAATAACAACTTCGTTCTGTATCGTCTTTTTTCCCGTTTTCCGGCCTTTTGGTCGGATCCGTATAAAACCTATATTGCTGAGAGGTTTCCGACAAACTCCTGAATAATAATTAAATTCCGAAAGATTTATTTCGTGGCAAACATTCCTTTGTGGATACGTCGTCTTAGGGTCGGACAAAATGCCTTCAGACGCCTACGGTCGGGCCCACGGTACCACTTATTTTCTTGTTTGTATTTTTATGAATGGGTTTTTATATTTAAGTATAATATATATATATATTTTTTATTTATTACGAACTGACCAGTGATTGGCCTCAATCTCACTTGGTGGAAGGTGCGGATGAGGCCAAAGGTGTAACTCCCTGGTTCAGTAATAGCCTATTCACTCTAGCCTTGAAGTGCCCTAGGTTAAAAAAAAAGAAAAAAAAAGAAAAAAAAAATTAATTAATTAATTATTAAAAGTTTATTCAACTCAATTTCTTTGGCCGTTACTACTCATTGCCTGACCAAGTGATGGTAACGTCTGATTGCTTCATTTGTTAATTTGACGACGTTACGATGATTAACGATGGCGATTTATGAATGAAAGCGCGATCAAAACATAAAATAAGACTGATACTGCACACGTCACACAAAATGTCATAAGGCATTGCAATCCGCGGCCTGTCCAAACCTGTCCTTCAGGATCCCGGTAAAGCTTTTAGTGATGCATTACTGTTTTGATAAGGGAAAAGCTTTTGAAATTAATCGAATATTGCAGAAGCTACCGGCTACAAATCACCCAGGAAGATACTCGTACTCGTTGATATATCGTGATAGGTTTCATACATATGTACAAACATACCCGTCACGTCTTTATTACTTACGGGGTAGTCAGAGCGTAAGGTAACAAGACTTAAAGGCCACGTTTAGCATGATTGTGGCCGTATAGGTGGAAAGGGGAAACAAAATGGTCATGGGTGGCTAGCCGCATCGCCTAGGACATGATTTCTAAGATTTTTGCCCATTCCCTCGATGGGCTTTTACCATCTGCGCGTGAAGCAACTGGCACATTATTTGTTTTTTCTTTACTGGTTTGGGTCAGCATGGAAGAATAGGTTTTATCAATGTAATATTATGGTGAATAGCTTGCCGGAAATTAAACATAGGATTTCAATTCAATTATATTAATGGATGACGGAATTTTCACTCGAGTTTCTATGGGATCTTTAATTGTGTTATTTGACCTGGTAACGATCTTAAATTCATTTTGGGCGCCTGCGGCGAGTTATGACGTATATTTTTCTACACTCCATTATATCGTTTCCCGGTTCAGTTTGAGTACTACGAGTTTAAGTTTACATTTATTGTTTGATATATTGCGTGAGGTCGGCCTACGTAAATCAAATGAAGCTAACACAATGGCGGCCAGACGGAGAAAATATTTACAGCCTCTAAAAATAGCTTTACTGCAAAAATCACGTAAAGTTCTATTGTGTGTGAGATTCGTCAGGAGTTTTATACTTTATCCCTCAATACAAGGTCGCTTACATACTTAATACGAAATCAGATCTGAATACTGGTTTTAGGAGTAGATAATATTTGTAACTTTATGTTTTGGGATGTTTCGGTTTAGGTACAGGCTGTGTTTGTTGCTTACCGTACTTTTATCGATCTAGCTAGTTAGAATACTGCTACTACTACTACTACTACTACGACTACTAGTACTACTACTTCTACTACTACGACTACTAGTACTACTACTTCTACTGCTACGACGACGACTACTACTACTACTACCACTACTACTACTACTACTAATAACACCAGTCATTGCAAAAGCTAGCTGGAAAGAAGCATTCCCTAAAGTGGGATGAAAACTTTAAGACATGCCCGAACCAAAATTGCTGAAAGCAAATTTTTTATTGCTATGAAAATATTTTCAGGAGTTTCACTACAAACATTAGAAACATAATTGCCTACGTCAAGCTCATTGACACATTTTAAAAATCACAGGGAGTCTTCGTTCTAGAACATCGATATTGCGTGCGCTGGACACGGAATGAGCTCACCGGCGGAGAATTCCCATCGGACCGTATCATGGGGTTTTGTTGAACACGTTCGCAGTCCGTTATAGACTACGAATTACCTGACGTCAAACAGTACCGTCATAAAACAGAATTCGGTTTTGCGCAAATTCGAAGTGTCAATGCGTATTAAAGTGAGGTATCTACGCGAAATATCGTAGATAATTTGAAAGCAATGGTTGTAGGACAACGTTAGAACACTGCTGTGTGGCCCATTTTACACCGTATCGTTACAGTTTTTAGATGTGTGTGTGAACATTTATCTCTTTCTCTCTCCCTCTCTCTCTCTCTCGTAATTCAATTAGATCGCCTTTCACTCAATTTTGGTATGTACATAAAGTTATTTATGTTCTTGCTTATTTTGAACGCATGTGTAGAAGGTTCTTGTGGCGAGGAACGTGATAGGTACACCTTGATCGATCACTTGCGGTCCAACTCCAATCACTTGGATAAACTCAGATTGCTTAAATAAACTAACTTTGTTTAAATTACTCTTCGTTCAAAGTGTGGGGATGGGTCCAGCAGGTAAAATATCTTGATATTGGGTACCCTTTTGATAGTTTTCCTCTGAAGATGTAAAAATAAATGCAGTCTGATAATAGATCAACATCAAGCGAGTGCAAACCACGAGCGAAGCGTCCCCATTTCAGCTTTAGCAAAAATGGTTTTCTATTTCTGCTGTATGTTCTTCTCCGCTGGACAAATTTGTCGATCGATCTCATAATGTATTCGATTTTGAAAAAGAATCTAAAATGTGGACCTATGAGGGTTGAAAAAAATCGCGTGGTTTACATCTCGTAGAGGTCCTTGTTAACATTTCACCTTTTTTATATTTTCCGTTGTGGAAATTATGTATGCATTTTTACCTAAATTCAGTTATCTATTCTTAATTTTATTTATCAGTATAATTTTCCGTTTGCAATGCTTTCAACGCTGTGTCTATAGCGCCCGTTTCAAGTGCTTCAGTGACGTACGCCGTGGATCATCCACTGTTCAATATGTTTGTTTGCAGTTATATCTAGGTATGGCATCTATCTATGTACGGTCGGTTCCCTAACATATTGTAGCTGCTTTTTCATACTTACTGAATACAAAACTACTTATATATGGATACTTAGGAAACCGACTGTATACATTACAAGCTGACACATACCACGCGTATTGTATTTGTAGAGTCAGGTGATTACGTCTCAACATGAGATACAAGTTAAGAAATAAGTAAGTAATTATACGACGCATTTTACATAACTTTATTTAACGTAATTTTTTGGTCACATTTTTTTATTGACGCATAGATCTTATAATATTCAAGGTATGGCTATTGATATCTCAATATCGAGCGCGAAGAGTGATGGTTTAAAAATAGTGAAATCAATCACATTTGGCGCGAGCTCAGAACTGATTGATACATAAAAGTAATATTCGATTTGGATCAGGTGTAAAGTTTACTTCCTCTTACTGTACCTCTACACTTTACGTAATCTGAAAGAAAAATATTTTAGTTATAGCTGTAGAAACTATGTAAACTGCGGTAGAAAAAAAAAACAAAGTATTTAGATTGATGTAATTTGAGATAGTTTATTTAAACTTCAGGGTAAATTGAAACGTTTGTTTCGCTAGACTGCATCGTGGACACTAGAAATTTGCATTTAGCACACAGTCCTTTAATTGCTTGATTGCTCTATGGCATGGAATGTTTCTGTAATCTAAAACGTAGTAATGAGAGACTTGACTGTACCAAAAAATATTATATTAATGTTTGTTTAATTAAGTAGTTTACGAAAGCCGAAAAATTATTGCCTGTAACATTCTACTTGGTAAGGGGACAAAATTTTCGACTACGGCAAAGCCCAAATTCATATTAAAAAGTTTTATCAATTTTCGCTATCGTAGGTACCTTTTTTAAAGATTCACCCTTAACGAGAGTTTACTAAATATCCTCATCCTCAACCACCCCTTTTTATGCTTTCAGGGATTTAAAAACAATACGAACGGTAAAAGGAATAGCTCTGAGTACAGCGACATGCGTTATGAATAAAACCTGTTCTTTTGTATAATGTATTTGGTCACAACAATCATTTCTTTACACAAAGACTTGGGACTAGCCTGCCGGAGTAAAAGTTTTAGAATTCAAAATAATCTACCTGATTACATGTCTCTTCTTGTTATTTACCATAGTGTTTTAGTCTATTCTTCGCTCAAGTATCATGTCCCAATCTGAATTAAGCTTTTTCTGCAATTCCGAGTCAGTCACAAAACAATTTCATATACACAGATACGATATACATAGACACAGATATGACTACAACTAGTTCCAGATGTGCGACCACTAAAGCCCCGTGACATGCCCAATTAGCTCTATTAATTCTTTATGCTAAGGCAACAACAGCCAGTCAATTACCAAGCAATTTGGCAATGTTCCAATAATTCTACCAATAAGAATGCCAATATATCCGCAAGATACTCCCCCTTTTCATTAAGTCCCTTTCGTCTTAAGGGTGGGTAAGTGACGTTCGGGAATGCCGGGCCGAGACAATGAGGAAGATAAATTACATCAAAGGTTACGATATGGAATATTTTCAGGTTTAATTAATGCAAACAGTTTTAAAGCCTTTTTCGCATTGGAAATGCACGTTCGGTTAATAATGCTAATTCTGGTGCATTGCCGTTTCGGTGAAATATGTTTCGCCTAATGTTACTTTCCTAATAATATGTCGCTTATTTATAAAATGTATTTTTAGCACATTTTCGTGGAGGTAAATTTCAGATTTTATATGGTCAGATTATCATTTTTTGAGAGCATTTTAGTTTGTCAGGTTAATTAAGACGAACATCAAGTAAAAAAACGTTTTCCTTTGACCGATATTTTATGGGAGTACAACAAAAACGGATCACGACACCTACCGAAAGCAGAATGAATGAATATTTTGACGAAATGATAAAAGTCAGAATGAAACATGACCAGGTCAACATGTTTGCCAACAGCGAAAGTACGAAAATATGTTTTTCCGAACGATTGCTTGTCCAATAATAATATGACTTAAATAGTTTGGAACGCGATACTTAGAGGAAAATTTTCGCCAATACGTCAATCATCCATATAAAAACTTTTTATGATCCATTTTTTTGAGCCATGGGCAGTGGTGATCACTTACCATCAGGTGACCCACTTGCTCGTTTTCCTTCCTATTCATATAAAAAAAAAAAAAAAAATTCATGATGGCTTGCTAAAATAATGAGGTGTAAAGAGAAAGGATTTTTTTAATTAATGCGTCTAGTATTTACTAGAGAAGCTGAGCAAACCATTCAAAAATACATGAACTCTTTACTTTTTTTCGGTGTATAATAAAATTGACTGTTAGCGATACGGCGCGTGTTGATTGTTTTTAAACGAAAAAGGTTACCAATATTAATAAAATGAAATCAGGAACGTATAAATAGCCGTGTTAATTATTCTGATATTTTTCATAGCACAATGATATACTTTGCGCATGTAAAATTTATCAATTGTGAATTGGGAACAGATTGTTTCAGTGTGTCGTGAATTTTACTTTAAAATGTTTCGACTACTATACGAGGGATATACGCGTGCGAAGAAATTTAAGCCAACGAACCAATCTATCGTTAAGTAACATCTGAGAACCCCAAATTCGAAAATAAGTCATACGCAAATATTCATTTGCATATTGAGACATACCGGTAAATGATATCAAGTTCAATCACCATGCTCCCGATGAAAATCTAAATGGAAAATTATTATCGGGTCGAGAGATTTTGCCTTTCAGTTATGTTTAAGTAACCCATATCCTAAGGTAAATATTTGACCCGAGATGCCACAGCGTTAATAATCTTTTGGGGTAAATATCGTCTTTCTGCGTCGACACTCAGTTTTTCCTTTTTTTTAGGGTTTCGTAACAAATATGGCCAAACAGAACGCTTGTACAGTTATACTTCACCTGTCTGTCTGTCCGCATGCCATTACGTATTGTGCCTGGAAACTAAAGGGTTATGTGACCGGAATTTAGAAGGTACCTTTAAAAAATAATACACGTAGGCATTAAGATAGATCTTCAAAAATTATTAATAGGTATTTTAGTAACTTTATGGATACAAAGAATGGGAGATGCAATCACCAATTTGTTTATTTATTTTTACTTATTATTGAAGGCTTCGGAAAATATAGAAGAAATCAGAATAAAACTGCGTAATGAGCACTTTCGAAGATGATTGGTTTGAACACGACTAATAATTTCAAAAAAAATCTAATAACCCTCCTTATGCCAAGGAACGTATTAGTATCTAAGGTAGTAAAGTGACCGTCATATGTTTTCCTCTCCCAGATGCGCTCTTTAGGTTGACTTGATTTCGTCCACGGAACCTTTCGTCTTACGTGGCACAACACACACTTGTCAGGTTTTCTTTTTCTGAAGGATTTTATCATGATAAAATTCTCGGGAAGATTTTTCACCTCGACTACTGCGCCAGAGTAAGGTATTGTATTAGCCTTTTACCGCCATTCAGGCGCCGATGGAAAGGAGTATGAGGTTCATTATTTTCTTTGAATAGGTACGTTCATGAATTCCTTTCAGATTTCTTGTGAAAAATTCTAGTGACATATTTTATACATTCTTGACATCAGACAGAGTTCATTTGGAAGACTTACCTCTATTATGTGGCTATTGTGCTTGATGGAATGACGGATTTAAGAGAGGCCCGAATAAAAACTAATGGAACATGTTTTCAGACTTTTATTTAACTCGCAACGTAGGCATTGTACTTTTATGTCAAATGTCATAAGTCAAATTTGAGTCATTTTCAGTAGTTAAATGATTTGAAATTCGGTAGATATTACGTATGTACCTACTTAGAATGCAGAATGGCTGAAATACGATTACATACTCAAAAAGATGTTATAGCCAGTAAAATGCCTATATATATTAAATATTTTGTAACTTGATCTATTCTATAATTGAAAGCTGACGTTTAAATGTAAATATAAATTATTTTGCTAGTCGTTTCCAAGATAGTCAAGTTTCTAGACGCTGGGGCAAATTGAACTCTCTTTTTACTTTTTTTCAACAAATTGCCATTGCATGCATAAGTTCTGCACAAAAATAATGACATGCATCAGTTTTTGTTATAAAAACCTTTTCAATATTAATAAGCAAAAAACTTGCTCCTCTGTATTATTTTTTGTTTAATCTTCTTGCATCGGCATCACTATCATTACATAGTATAAAACAAAGTCACTTTCCCCTGTCTGGCCCTATGTATGATTAGATCTAGACTACGCAAGCGACTTTGATGCGATTTTTTTTTAATAGATACAGTCATTTAAGAGGAAGGAAGCATGTATAACTCTACGCAGACGAAGTCGCGGGCAGAAGCTAGTAACTAATAAAATCCTATAAAAAGTTCTAAAGATAAGTAGTATCTGGTAATTCTTAATCACTATAACTTTATCTTACATTAATATTAGTTCGTCTTTATCTATCACGTTGACATCCGCGTACGCAGACACAGACAAAACATAATTTAGCTAAATAACCTGTAAGTTTTTTATGAATAAGGGGCTATAAAAGTCTTGAACAGATATATGAGCGATTAGGTATTGCACCAGGTTTCAGAATAGCTGTTAAATGTCATCTAAACAGTTTGCTTTAATTTTTCAAGCATAGAAACCTATTTATTATGATGAGAGACTCTGCTTAGCTTTCCCGGGAAGATGTTAACTGAAAATAGGTAGCTATTCACGGCTGTTTTCCCATAACAACAGTAAATGTTACAAATTCGGCTGCTTACTGACATATCACTTAGGTACCTACACGCTTTTGCTTTTAGACCGTTCGATTAGTTCAGCTGAAAAGAAGTGACTTGTAATACCGTAGTTACTGTAAAATACAGGTATTTATGAAAGTAAGCTGTCTGATAAAATCATAATGAACAACTTGCATGTTTACTATCTAGATGGTAGACTACAATTTCAGGTCTTTTTAAAAAAAATGGCAATATTACTGAAATGTAAGGAAGATTAAGAAATTGTGATTAGTATTTTTAATTATGCGCATACATTCGTTTGCGTGAAATTTGGCTAATTCATTATTGCCATCTAGCCGTGATTGACTAGGTTGACTTAGAGGTGGCATACATTTTAGGCAATCTTAAACTTTTCGTATCAGTAGAATAAATCGCAGTATATAGTCTCCAAAATGCAAGAAAAAATCAACGATAAGCACTGAAAATATTCCAAAGTATAAAGAAGAAAATGATTCGTAACTTTGTTATAACGACGCCTTAAAAGTTAGCAAACTGCTTCAACATGTAAAGTTTTCCTTCGTGTAGGAAGCAATATAAACTCGTGGAAGAAGCAAATACTTCACTGCCTTTTCATTACAAAGAAACCTTCTATATCGGCCTCTAATAGAGCAAGCCATTAAGCTATTGTGAGTAAGACGCGCCCTCGCAGTGGCAAGAGTAGGAAATACTTAAGCTATTGCACGCGGTGCCTGGTTTTCTGGGTCAAAAGTGGCTGTATGATGGAAACAAGGAAGCTGACTTTGGGTGCGTCCAATTTAGCGCCTCAGAATGTACGTAAACCCAGAATTCCGTATCCTTCGTTTAACTTGTATTCAGTACATAAATTATCAGGACGCGCATTGCTGGGATGCGCAATCCCGGCCCTATATTCTGGGATGTGTATGGGTCGCACTGGTGACAGTTACGTACGGAAACAAAACTATCAATAACTGTAGCAGTAGCAGTAGTAAGGTACATTTCTAAACAATACTGAAACCTAGAACACAGAAGAATCTGAAAAGTAAAGCTATGGCCGGGAATCGAACCCAGATCCTCATCATTCCGTGATGCGTGCTTTTACCCGTACAGAACCTATAGCAGGCGGGAAGGTAGGTTCGATTTCCGGCTATAGTTTTACTTTTGAATTTTTATATGAATGTGTTCTATTCAGTATTGTTTAGAAATATATTTTCTAATGGGTAAACCGTAAAAATAAATAGAAAAATCGAGAAGTAAAAATTCTTGATTCATTGATAGTAAATAGTAAGGTACGTTCATAATAATCATTTTTGATAAGTCATCATCATCACAGCCAAAAGACGCCCACTGCTGGCCTTGACCTTAAACGATTAGTTTGGTCATTTGTGCTGCTCTCAGCCAATGGCTTCTCGCGATCTTGTCCATCTTGCATCTTGTGAGTACTACGACTTTGTCAATGGAAAAATTTCAACTGTGTATGCTGCTGTAGGTATCGTTCTCTGTGGGATACTTTTTTGCCACAGATGACAGAGTAATCAATGAACTGATAATTCTGTTTCGTGCAGAAGGTTCCGATGTTTTATCTACTTACTTCCGAAACATTTTTTTTGAAAAACGTGACAATGTAAATCGCCGCGTTCTTTTTTCGTTGATAAACGACGCGGAACTCAGCTCGGGCTCTGCTATTTTTAGGATTTTATTTTACGTATACTGTCTGCATAGCGTGTTCTTGATTATAAATTCATATCGCTTTGACATAACGACGACTTGCTTTTTGCATCAGCGCCTCAGCTGAACGTTTCATTATTTTCCTATCCTTTCGTGAGCTCGCGCGGCATAGAAATAAATGCAATTTGTCTTGCTGCACAAAACTATCACACCAAAAAGGTAACGTCAAGTAAAGCATTAGTGTTTCGAGTTTTGAATCACTCCAGATTACTTTGGTCATTACGGGAATCTAAAATCGATTCAGGGTATTCCGACTAGTTTAGGTTCGGGAATTGATTGATTACCCTGTATATGAAACCATGTAGTTTGATGTTCTCACAAGTAATCGTCTGCGGTAGTTTACACAGTTCGAGAAGATTTGTTTTATTACATTGTTGATGAGTTGGGTAGAGTTAGTTTCAGGTGCTTACGTTGTAGTTGCTGTAAACAATATTTGAATTAACTAGACCATGAAAGGTATGTAAAGTTACCACTCCGCACCGAGCCGCGTGGGGACTCTAGTCCCAGCTCTCTCTTTGTGAGAAGAAGCCTGTGCCCAGCCTGATACATATATAACAATATCAAAGGTAATACATGTATTGTGTTAAGTGCAAGCCGAAGAAGGGAGAATGCTAAGAATATGAATATTATATCACCTCAAAAAATACATTGAAGTTTTATTTTGATTCTCGTGCAGTGACGCGCTATAACTGTTTGTGGTTCTTTAAATCTTTTAATAGTTTTTTTAGTACCACCGCAAAACGTTCTCCCGATGTTTTGAACGACCACATCTAGTTCCTGGTGTTTTTATGAGCCCATTCCTAATAAAATTTCAAGAGCAAATTGGTATTTCGAGGTCAATGGAAACTGCCAATGAATAATTGACGTCTTTTTTTGATGACTTAGGTATACCATTTGGTACGCATATAAAGTTGGAATTCACTATGGTAGGGTTCAGCGTAGGTCTTACTGCTCGGTAATCACTCATTATACTTAGTGTAAGTCAAAAACTATGAGAACTATTAGTTGCCGTTTCGTTCCGCTAGTGGCGCTGCTAATTTACCTGCTGCTAAGTAATTGAGATATTAACACGAACGCGTTCGAGACGTTTTTCGTGTCTACAAGTTAAACTAGAACTATTTAAACTCACTCGTCGGTCCCTAGTGGAAAAGGTGACTGGAAGAGATCCCTTAAAGGGATAAGTTCGCCTTTGTGCATGTATCTCAGTGTTTGCCAATTATATTTGTTTTGAGTTTTTAATGCACAATAAATAGTTTATTTATATACAGAGAGGACCAGAATGAGAGTGCTTGGGCTGTACTCTCCACGCAGACCCAGTGCGAATTAGGAACACTGATGTGTTCAGTTTTCACTAGTATTTAACTGTTTTCCTTCACTGAAAAGCTCTTGGTACCTAAATTTAAAATTTGAACTCTTATATATCCCGTGAACCTAGAGTTGCGAGCCCATGACGTTGCGGCCTAGTGGTTTAATCTATGGCTTGTCATACGTAGGATCGTTAGTTCTAAGCCAAAACAGTGATTAAATCAAATGCTTATTGCTCAGTCACAACCACTGTTATAATTTTAAATCTAAAACTAATAATAGAGCTTTAGACAATGAGGGGGCTTCATCCCCTGTAGTTGCTAAGGATATTATAGATAAGTTATCTGTGGCCTTTCTGTGGCTGGTGATGAACATTGTGGAAGAGTCACACCTAACAACAATATTCAGTAGAAAAATGCTGCCTCGATAGAGTTCCACAGAAAATTTTATGGAGCTGTTGCTACACAAAATCCTATCAAAGTTTCCTTGACGTGCTGGAGCGTAATCTGTCACGTTGAAAATATTTTTCTCCGTCTTGGCTGTTGCGAACTGTAATATCCTAGTAAAACTAGATATTTCAATCGATTAGCTATGTTTCGTGTGACAAGTACGAAATTGTTAATGAAGCTGCAAGTTCTAATACGAGGCAATACGTACATACACAAATCATTTAGCAAGATTGTGGGCGTATAGGTGGAAAATCGAATCAAAATAGTGATCGCTTATGACATGATTCTTAAGATTTTCGCCCATTCCCTGGATGGGCCTGGATTACCATCTGCTCGGGAAGAGAAGCAACTGGCACATTCTATGTTTTTTCTTTGCTCACAGATCGGCATAGAAGTTCAATACAAGGCAATACTATCATGAAAACATTGGAAGTGTTTAAGTAGGGATCATCTACATTATGTCCTGTTGGTGCAATCGGTAACATTCTTATGTGTTATTAGTTAAGTCTAATGTGTAAATTAGTGAAACGGTGTTCTCTGTGTAACGCGTAAATGCTTTCTTCTCAGCTGATTGTGACTTCGGATTAGTAATAATTGAGACATCTTTTTCGTACGTAGGCACCTACTTGTATCTTTAAATGAACTTTAGACAATAAGTCACGAACGGTCGTTCCACTTTAAAGTTAAATTTCGATTAAAAGTTATTGTATTCAATTATAAAATGTTGAATTGAAATTAAATAACCACGTTATCAAATACATTAACCAAAGACCGGCAAAATCGCTCTCGTCGAATTAATATTCCGAAACTTAGGTTTCTTTTTATTGATCTTAACAATTTCAATTCAGCAAGTTCTTTGTTAGTTTAGGATAATTTTCTACTACAACGCTTAAATAAACTCTGAACGTGTTTAGTTTTGAATTTTGCTTTGGTGAAAAGTAATTTAAAGTTACTTATAAACATGTTGACGCGATAAGAACTTAATATGTTAACATCTTACACATACATACACAAATCACGTGTTTTATCTGTTACGGGCCTAAAGTAAGACCTAAAGGCCACGTTTAGTATGATTGTAGGCGTATAGGTGGAAAGGGAAGTCAAAATAGTGATGGGTTGCTACCCACATCGCCTATAACATGATTCCTAAGATTTTCGCCCATTCCCTCGATGGGCTGAAACATCTGGTATATTCTATGTTTTTTCTTTAATCCCATACCAGCATGGAACACAGGACCACCAGCTTCCTAGTCAGGGTTACGAACCACTAGGCTATCCGGCCGTCAAATCGATTAATGCATCCATGTATGACCACATTATTATGTTTTCCGCATTTAATAAAAATCCTGAAAAAACATTACACGTGTCCAGTCAAACTATGCCAACCGCCTGCTGAAGTATTTCGAATTAAATTTCAATACATACATACATACATAAATCACGTCTTTATCTCTTACGGTGTAGACAGAGCCTTTTTTTTAAGGTGTGGAAAATGCGCCTTAGGTATGCATTCGCCCGGTACGGGTTTACCGGGGGTATGTGGGGCTCTCCCGCGACGGCAGGCATACCCACTAAAAACCACACGGATTACCTATTCAGTCGGATGTGAGGCGTTACGGGAGCACTCGGTGTCACCGCGACGCCCCACGACCACCCCGGGATGGGGTTCCCTCTTCGCGGCACCTGTTCGGGTAGACAGAGCCTAAGGTAATAAGACCTAAAGGTCACATTTAGCATGATTGTGGGCGAATCAAAATAGTGAGGGGTTGCTAGCCGCATCGCCTATAACATGATTCCTCAGATTCTCGCGTATTTCCTCGATGGGCTTTTAACATCTGCGCTGGAAGAGAAGCAAGTGGTACATTTTATGTTTTTTCTTTAGTGTATATTGTATAGACTGTTAGTCCTACTTAAAAAAAGAATGTCGTCATCGTTTTCAGCAAGATTGATTTTACTTTACAAAAGTGTTCTTAAAATTTTGGAGCGTGAATGTTACCGCGCCGCGATTAAAACGCTTCCTGGCTTTACCCTAACATAAACTTCCTAACCAACGAACGACAACCCTATCACAGCAAAAATATTTCTATATTCAGTCTTGAAGTTGTGTAATAAATTGTGTAACGTGTGTGTTGACCGACACGTAAACGTTGAAAGTCCGGCCGTTTTATTGTGGCACTCAGCCTTACGGCCGCATCTGTTTTGAATAGACTGAACTGTAGCGGGATAGGACCGGAACCGTAGTGCTACGTTTGCGTTGGCTACTCAACGGATTTATTCGATAATAATAAAATCTTGTCGAATAATGTACTGTAATAATAAGAGTACATGCCTTGACTTGGCTCACGAGGTTACCGCCATGTGGCCTGTTGATTCCACGATCACTGTCCCGATAGCAAACGGTTTAATAGCGAAGAGCCTTGACCATCACCTTAAAAGGCTCTCGCTAGGTGGTTGGTTCAAGGGCCAGATACAGAAGGCGGTACTCCTGGACACGGCTGGGATAGTCAGGAGGTTCCTTTCTCTGTCGCCCAGACCACCGGTAGCTTAGGCCTCGCCTCGCTGCGCGCGGCACCCTAGGTTAGGTTTTTATATTTTGTATTAATATTGTTTTATTACTTTTTATATGAATATTGTAAAAACCTAACTTGAGATAAAAATAAATATAGAGTACATGCTATATTGTAGCATTAACACTTTGGTGCGGTCACCGCCCTTCTTCATCGGCATGACATGTTATTAGGGTACGTCTTGGATGTCTTCAGAGAAGAGAAGATTAAGTCGTCACAGTGGTGTGCTCAACTGGTTCCTTTCGCTATGACTGTGGAAGTTTCTGGCGCGGATCTCTTACGGAGTCTTACTTTTTCACATGACTATTTAGGAAGTAGTGTCCGCTGCCACCACCATTTCCATTCATTTCAACATGCTTACACTGTTTACTTCGCTCGCGAGGGACCTCGTGTACGCCATTGTGTGTTTATTAAATTCTATATAATGTTAATAAATTCAACAGTGTAATAATAAAGCTATTTGACAACCCATTTGAAGAGGCAGTACAACGTGGTACACCTGCCACTGAATTTTTTTTTTACTCTTTTTTGTCGTGCTGAATTTAAATGTTACAAAAGAAACACTAAATAAAATAATAATAATATCTAATTGAAAAACACTAGATTATTATTCAGACTAATAAAAAGTAGGCATCCCCCTTGTAACACCTACCTCTATTTACGAATCAGTTAACTTTTTATAAAACATTAAATTCTACGGTTTGACTAACGAATCCGACTAATTTCGTTCTCTTCGAGCAAAAAACAGTTTGAAAACAAGTTGGTCATTGTAAGGTAAGAAAAGAAAACTACGGTAAGTCGAATCAGAAAAAGTTAAGACCATGTGTCACATTGACTTGTAAGTGACAATAGTCTTTAATGTTTTAAGAAGTTCGATTGCCATTGACGATTACGGTGGTCAGGGAATTTTTTGATCGCGTATACAAACACGCCCCTCGTTTTGAGTTGTATGTCGTATTCGTGTTATGACTCCCTTTGGGTCTCCTGCACACGGCATTGCTTATCGCTGTCATAATGTAACCATACAATAATTACATTAACTGTGAGTTGACCTGAAAATATTTCATAAAAAACGACTTGTGAAAAAAAAATAGAGCATTTCAAAAATCGATTACAAACCCTTTAATATTAAAACTTGTCGTCATAAAGATTTTTTTATACGTACACAAATCACGTCTTTATCCCTTACAGGGTAGACAGAGCCTAAGGTAACAAGACCTACAGGCCATGTTTGACAAGACACTGTGGGCATAAAGGCGAAAAGTGGAATCAAAATAGTGACGGGTCGCTAGCTGCATCGCCTATAACATGATTTCTATGATTTTCGCCCATTCCTTCCAAGGTTTTGTAATTGTAAAAATCGGAATGTGTTAAATTGTGAATAGGATTCATGTTAAGTAGAGTAGATCTATTATTTAATATTCTTACTGTAGTTAGTTAAAACGGGTTTAAATACATGGAATTCAAACGTTTAAATAAATACGTATAATTTTAAATAATGTCTTCGTCGGGGAATAGTGCGATTCCCGCGGGGATTAGTTTACACTTAACTTTAGATTGAATAAACCCACAGAAATTAATTAAAACATGAGTTTTATTGTAAAAATAATCCCTACCAATACAACGCTGAAGTACAGACAAGAATCCAACTCTTAAATAGTGATGATGAGCTGAGTAATACAATTATTTTTGTATCGTATTAGGTTGAAACTTAAACAATAACTGTATGCCGTTGACAGCCCACGAATTATGATTAAATTCCTCCAATTTTGTAAAGTGTCATTTTAGTTGTGACGTATATAATTAAAATAGGGACTTCGTTTGGTTCGGACGATATTTTATCACTCCCACGTCTCACTTCAATTATTTATAGTATGGAAAATTAACACACACGACCTTTGAAAAAAAGATTGTCAAAACTTAAGTGGCTAGCTACCAAGTTTTAACGAAAGTTTGATTATACTGAATGTACTAATGATCTAGAGACGGGCATGCATTTCATCTCGATATGTTGCACAAGTTCCGGTGCAAAGTGGAGTGGAAGTCATGTCTTAGGTCGTCGTTGCCTAGCTACCAGTTTTTATTGCGAAGACTTAGCTTACAACATTATTTTTAACCGTAACCGATGATTTTAACATAATATTTTCTGACAAAAATGGACGGTTACGTCTCACGCTTAGTAACAGTTACGATGCCACTTCTGTCGCATTCAGATGTCACATGAATGAACATAAAACTCTAAATTAAAATCGGTTGTTATTTCTTGCTTTGACTAAAACTTTATTTTATTTCCCAATTCAATTCCATCTCAGAAAAATTGCAACTGGTCGGTGTTTTATCATATAGGTATCTACAACTAAGTAACTACTTACAAATATACACACGTTACATAATTATTATGCTTCTCACTTTGTGCTCCTTGGGCTATTTCTGTTTTAATTCGATACTGGCTTACTCCTGGCGCTTATTGTATGTATACCTATGTTTGGTGTTGTCGCAGCAGTTCCTATTAGGTCTTCCTCCCCGCTTGCTGATGCGAAGCTCAATTCATGGGCTCTATAGAAAACCAGCGTTGCTACACTTGATGTGTAGCGACACATGCTGAGTAATATTAAGTTTATAGTACCTAATATTATTCTAAGGTGTTGGGACTTTTGGAACTAAAATAAAATATTTTCTTTCTTTCTTTATATCTTCCAATTCTTGACTCCACTTATCCACTATGTGCAAAGCCTTAGCGGCAGAGCGACGCATCGTAAACCGTTATTTTACTAGCAGACCCACGACTTGGTTTGCATATGCCATTATATTAGACCTTTCAGACTTCGTTAGAATGTCTTTTATTTTTTTGACGGGTCAATAGACATTTTCCCTTAAGATCGGGGCTGGGTTTTAGAGCTCATAAAAGAAAAGATTGATTGTTTTGTAGTTTCGCGTAAATATACTCAATATTTATTCATAAAAAGTTACATTAATTTGTAAGAAAAAATAGAGAACAAAGAGAGATGATGAGATGGCTTGTGATAATATTGAGACCAAAAATATCAACACCCGTTTTAATTATGCTGACACATGATACACAAGTTCGGAGTAAACTTAACAAATGCGTTGTTTTCTGAACCTTTTAGCGTTCTAATTAATTGCTATGGTATTATCGCGTGTCGAGGTACGTTGTTTATCTTTCCACCGTCTGTGAGTACGAGTGAGGGGTACTTGATACACACTCTGTCCCGTAAGCAGTATGACAAACTTAAGGGGGACGGACGTATGTGGGCAGGTCATCTACCAAATATAGAAAAATATGTTTACTAAAAATATGAACAACATTTTATTCCCCAAGAGAAGAAGCTTAAAAATCAATATGTCTCGAAACCGGTGAGACTTTTTATTCAGGTCATTTTTCTTTATTTGATAAAAGGCCTCCCACCTATACCTCCCTCAGAATATTAAAGAATATTGTTCAGACAGATTTTCATGATTATAACGAAGTCCGTCATTGGTTACTGGAATAAAACCTTTCGAAATATACGTACGTATAAAACACAGATAATTAGATAAAACTGGATTTGACCTGGCTGACCTTTTTACATTTTGTTTTAACTTTATTTTACTTGTGAATTAACTTTCAATTTAATTTTGTATTGACTTAGTATTTATTGATTGTAATTGGATGTAAATTTGTATTCAATTAATTATGGTCTTGTTCTGGAATAAATAAGTCATTCTCAATTCATTTCGTAAATAGTTCCACGTGAGAAAAAACGAAAGTGAGTTAATTGAGGTACATAATAATAATTCAAGGTATTATTATCTTCTTATATTAAAGCCGGTAAACGGTCATGCGGTTCATGTAATGTTAAGTGATCATCACCGTTGACTGACACCTATAGTATCACTGCCGGTGCATTGCCGGTCTTGGAAAAAGTGGTACGCTCTAAAAGTGGTAGTGGCTCTCTCCAGAGTGGTCACTATATTTTTAGATTCACAAGTTAAATTTCGTAATACATACATACATAAATCACGGCTTTATCCCTTACGGGGTAATGTTATGTGAAATTTCATAATGTTATGTAAAAATTACTTCTGCTTACGTCACTTCAAATTATCATGAATATGAACCCGTGGTCAGGACGACACGGTTTTATAATTAAATATAGAGTTACGAAAGTATGTGGGTGGGACAAGAAAAATATCTTAAGATGCTAGGTACCCTTACTGACGTAATGGAATTGTTCGGTGAGTCATTGGTTTAAGTTTTCATGTTTTCAGGAATTTTGTTGCTTCGTCATACTCAAGTGTTATCGTTGTACCAAAATAGAATGATTGACGTGTTTTCATACTTGAAACAAAATTGCGAATAAATACCTATTATGCTGTTGTTACATAAAAAATTAAGATCAGCGTTTGGTCAGATGACTTTTGATATTTTGGTAAACTGGGAAACGTAGCGAAAATACAGTGACCTTTATGTTAGGCAGTGTGGGAGGACATGGCCTGACTGGATTGATTGAATGGAAAATATAACATCACACACGATACAATACAATACAATAACTCTTTATTGCACACCACATATAACAACCAAAACAGAAAAAGGTATACAGAATAATACAAGGTAACAATAGGCGGCCTTATCGCTACAGAGCGATCTCTACCAGGCAACTATAATCGACTGAAGGAAATAACAGATCTGAGCAGGTGGTGCAATTTAGAATTTAGATTAATACACTAAGTAGTGAAAATACATAATACATTATACATGAAACATACATTTATAATAAATGAAGATATAAATAGACGCATACACACCTATCTAAAAAAGCCAGCTACAAGATTCATGCACAAGGTGACAGATAGTTTTAAATATGGGTAAAGATTTAGCGTGCCTTATGATTATACGCAAGGGGTTCCACAACAGTAAAGCCTGAACAGTATAAGAATAGACATAAAAATAGGAATTGGAAAGAGGTACAGTAAGGAGAAAAATTTGAAAATTTTCGATTGGTACCTTTCGTACTTTACCTTTAATTTAAGGAATATAATGATTTTGGATTATGTAACACATGAAATGTTTTTTGAATAGAAATCAAATAGAGCGGTTTAACGAGGGAAGAAAAGTGCTTTTTTGTCTTTTATTTATACTCAGTAGAGTCAGCAGCGAGGCTCATAGTGAAGGTGGTTTGTAATTTCTGTTTACACAGAGCTAAGCAGAGCTGTTTTTAATTGCCGCGTAGTCGGAATGATGACAATAATGAGATTTATCAACGCATTTTCAGGAACGTTTTAACAATCATAAATATTTGTTATCACCTAAATTAATAATCTATTTGCCGTTACATATAGGTTATGGATATCACACTAAACGAGAAATAATAGTTTTATCATGAAGGTTACGAACGAATCGATGGTAATAGTTCCAAACTTGGCAAAGCGTAATATATTGCGTTGTGTGAATGTGTTCTATATCTCCATTTATTATAAATGTTTCATTTATAATGTATTATGCATGTTCACTACTTATTATATTAAAATATATTCTAAATTGCTGTTCAGGCTTTACTATTATGGAATTCCTTGGGAGCATAAGGCGCGCTAAATCTTTCCCCATATTTAACACTATTGAAGGGGCACTATCTGTCATATAGTGCATGAATCTTGTAGCTGGCTTTTTTAGGTATATGTGTATGTGTATATTTATATCTCCATTTAATATAAATGTGTGCTTCATGTATAATGTATTATGTATTATCACTACTTAGTATATTAATATATATTCTAAATTGCACCATCTGCTGACATCCAGCCCCAGTTCATTATGGTTGCCTGGTAGAGATCGCTTTGTAGCGATAAGGCCGCCTATTGTTTACCTTGTAATATTCTGTATACCTTTTTTCTGTTTTGGTTGTTATATGTGGTATATGTCATAGCCAGTACCAGTAGCTTCTCTTCCCGCGCAGATGGTAAAACCCCATTGAGGGAATGGGCGAAAATAGGAATCATGTTATGGAAGATGCGGCTAGCACCCATCACTATTTTGATTCCATTTTTTGCCATCTATGCGCCCACAATCTTGCTAAACGTGACCTAGGTCTTGCCACCTTAGGCTCTGTCTACTCCGTAAGGGATAAAGAGTTGGTATGTGTATGCATGTCATAGCCAGTAGAGATCACCGGTAACGAGAGACGATATCACATACTCACAGTACGTGGCAACAAAATAGAAACTTGTCTTATATAATATTACGTAAATTAAACAACAATTTGGATGACATCCGCGTGCGTAATATTAGAATTACTTCCACTTGATTTGGCATGTTATAGAGTCACTGAGTATCCAGAGTGAATACGTAATGAATGGGGACTGCTTTGCTTAATCTATTGGAAGATGTTGCAAATAATTCGATATTCATATTTGCTTACTAGTACGGGGCCATTCAAGTATTACGTAAGCAGATTTTTTACAATTATTTACCCCCCCTACCCCTTGTCAGCAAAAGTAAGCAAACCTCTTACCTCCCCCTCCCATACTTATGTTTTTTATATGTTTTTTATTGATTCGTGAGCAGCAGTTCGAATCGAAGCTGCTGACGTAATCACCATATCGACCCCCCCCCCGCTCCCATGTCATCAAAAATAAGCAAAGCAAAGACCCCCCGCCCCCCTCAAGCGCTTACGTAATACTTGAACGCCCCCTACTAACTGTATTTACTTCTTTGGGTAATGTGTACAAATTCTTGTAAGTACTTTGTTGTGCAGAAGCAAAGACACAAACATAGTTAGATATAATTGTATGTGTAGGCGAAGTTATCCTCACAAAATAATCTCTACGTGCTAAAATTTGAGTGGATGGGCGAAGCATTAATTAAGAATCTGTTTTTCGTTCGTTCGATCGTTTAACTTGTCAAGAGTTTTTTTCTTTTCAAAAAACAAATGGGGTGATTCAGCCTATCATAAGGACAGGGTTTTTTTATATGATAGGAGGCCAACGAGCAAGGGGGTCACCTGATGGAAAGTAATCACCGCTGCCCATAGACACTCATAACATAGGGCGTTAAAAGAGTGTTGCCGGCCCTTAGGCCTTAAGCCCGGATGGCAAAATATAAATAGCAAAAGTGTTAATAGTTAAGTACAAATCGTAGGTACCTAATATTGCCTCGTAGGTACCTAATTTAACTTAAACTTAAACTAGGTACTAAGCTAACGTAACCTTCTTAGTAAAAAGTTTACATTGTCATGTAAATAATTAGCAATTTTTGCCAAACTCAGTCTACAACTCTTGCACTTTTCACCTTATCAATGAAGAAATATATCTTAAACACGATACTTTTTAAAAGCATGACCAGTATACGTTAAGCCGTATCTTTACTCCTATTATGAATTCTGTTAAGAACACATTTGTTTAAAAGGTCCGCCCGCAGTTATACAATATTCATGTTTTACTTGTTAGCCATATTTTTCTTGTTTGATTATGCTAAAAGTCATTTGAAGGGTCAAAGAGCATGTAATGGAAAATTTTGTTATTCCTTCCCAAAACAGAAATGTTAGGCCTTGTGAGTTTTAACGTTTCACGAGTATAATCATAGCCATAGCTTTGCTTTTCGGATTTTTCTACGTGTGTTCTAATTTTACTTCCATGCTGGTCTGGGAGCAAAGGAAAAACATAGAATGTACTAGCTGCCTCTCGTCCCGCGCAGATGGTAAAAGCCCATCGAGGGAATGGGCGAGTCTTAGGAATCATGTTATAGGCGATGCGGCTAGCAACCCATCACTATTTTGATTCCCCTTTCCACCTATACGCCTACAATCATGCTAAACGTGGCCCTTAGGTCTTGTTACTTTAGGCTCTGTCTACCCCGTAAGGGATAAAGACGTGATTTGTGTATGTGTATGTGTAAGAAATTTAGAATTTCATTGTTAAAACAAAATGTAAATAAACGTCCTACGTATTACGAGTACAGTTCTATTACGTCAGATAAATAAGACAATTAAGCGTTTGGGAATTTCGAAGCCGACGACCCTGTCATTACACGCGGCCCCGCCGAAATGGGAATACAATTCTTGGCGGGATTTTCGCAAAACGGCTGACTTTTTGAAGCTGCCTGTCTATTAATTTTCTCTTGCACGCTGAGCATCGAAAAAGGCTTAAAATTTTTCACTACGCCACAGTGGTGTCCAATCACGACGAACTCAAACTAAATTGAAATCTTTAGTACCTTAATTGATAGAAAGAAATTTTCCATTTTCAGATGCTGATTTTGCTGATCCGTTCTAATCTCAAAAGTGATTTTTTTTATTACTTAATCTTTTAGCATTTTGATCTAAACGCTTTATTTTGAACAAGGAACAGTGCAGCGGTGTTACGTTAGGGTAATATTTTATATAAAATCTTTATGTTTGGCTGGCTTGGGGAAGTTTTAAAGTGACATAAGACAATAGAATATGAGTTAGCATTGGCTTAGCAAGTGCTTATGATTTTTGTTATCCTATAATCCAAGCGAAAGTACCTACCATTAACTTAATGTGGTAGACAATTGTCTTAAGACACTTTGAAACACTGCTATTCTGTTTCCGTTTTTTCTGATGATGGCTACCGGGGAGAAAACATTAGCAATTTTGAAAGTTATAAAAAAGTTGATATTCCACAAAAATTTCTTATTAAGTACAATAAACTGGCTTTCATTGGATGGTTTCGTCGTAATTACGGACTTTACTTTTACTTTCATTTTGTTGGTCTACTTCAATTTAAATAAAGTTAGTTAAAGTTAGTTAGGCATAATTTTAAGATTCTTCGTATGACGAGTTTTATGTAATCTGTTTTAAATCTAGTTTGTTTATTAGTTTCCAACAGCCTATTACCCACGAATTTTGGCCAGTCTGCATAATTGATTAACTAACTAGCTGTTACCCGCGGCTTCGCCCCCGTGCCATTTTTGTTTCAAAATATTGTTACATAAAAACCTTCCCTTGACAATAACAAACACAACAAAAAAAGAATCAGCGAGATCGGTCCAGCCGTTCACGCGTGTTGCCGTGACCAAGGGAAATAGGGATTCATTTTTATATATATAAAGATAAAAAAATAACAGTAAGAATAACTGTCGAAGGAATTGAACAAAAATTGTAGAATAACAGTATATTTTATTTGTTATTATTATCTAAGTATATTTTTCAGTAAAATCTCAACTTCAAGCGGGTACTGCCGTCGTGGTAGATTTAATTTATACTGTACAGTCACTTGAAGAGCGAAGGTGAAGTTGTAGCACTTTCCTGCGCCGTGCTCAGTTCAAGTTGAGTTTATAAAAGTTTCGTAGACCCGTAACATTTAATTGGGCACTATGTCTATTATCAATTCCAACGGAGTAGTTGTCATTATTAGTCCAAAACATTTTACTTAAGCTCTGAAAACAAAATAAATTTTCAATGAATTAAATAATAAAAACTCTTCGTCTTACTTGTCGGTCACGTCACCGTCAGAATCTGACGCGAGTGTAACATTTTTTACCCATCCCGAAAGTGCTCAAAGCCGCTAAAGAAGTTTTCACTTAAAAAATTCACGGATCAAGCCTCATCGTAATTTTAGAGTCAAATAATACAAAAAGGTATTCTTAGAAATTGTCAAATATAGTGTACATTGCCAAATAAGAGTAAACGCAAAATGTGCAGTTACGTAGCACCGCAATTATACCAAGTGGCTGAATAGATAAATAAGACGACCGGATGGCCCAGTAGTTAGAGACCCTGACTATGAAGCTAGAGGTCCCGGGTTCGAATCCCGGTAGGGGCAGACAGTTGTATGATGAATACGAATGTTTGTGCCCGAGTCATGGATGTTGTATGTATTTAAGTATGTATTTATCTACACTATATAAGTATGTTTGTCCGTTGCCTGGTACCCATAGTACAAGCTTTGCTTAGTTTGGGGCTGGGTCAATTGGTGTAATTTGTCCCAAGATATTTATTATTATTATTATTTATTATTTATCATGTTCAACAAGAAACCGCTTTTTAATTTGCCTATATTTATAAAATGCAAATAGCGGTACGTAAATTTAAACATAAATAATTGTGAAACGTTTACAACATGACAGTTTACCATTCATGATAATTTCAAATTATCATAAATGTTTACTGTGGTACAAACAAAACAATAACACGAAAAGGAAAACATTGTCATATAGGTAAACATCTCAAGAGTTGAGTCATTGTTTTACAAAAAGTTTCATGTATTTATGGCGTAACTATACTTCCAGGGTACTTTGATTTGTTAGCTGCAACTAAATACACGAATTTATTCAATTTCATATTAAGCACTCGTTTACGTATAGGTATTTCAGTGATCGAGTTGACTTATAATAAGTGTTGTACCTATCTAGTTTGAATGACTATATAACTAGCTCTAGCAATTTTTGTATTGCAAAGATTTTACCTAAGCAAACACGTGGAATGTATCGCCTTTTTTGCTTTGTAACTTGGCTGACACACTGCCGTGTGTCTGATGTGTCATAAGTTTAAGTCGATTAAAAAGATGTATGAGACAAAGATATTTTATTTGTTAAAACTAGCTGATGCCCGCGGCATCGTCTGCAAAGGGGTTATTAAGTAAGTAAGTAAATGCTTTATTGTACAAAATATAAAGAAGCAGAGACAAATCACAAAAAAAGCTTAAATATATGCACAAAGGCGAACTTATCCCTATAAGGGATCTCAACCAGTTAACCTTTATTTATCGCTGTCCCGCGGAAAATACGCAATTTTCGAGGATAAATGTACTATCCTATGTGTTATTCCAGACTATTATTTGACTATTATTATTATTTCAGACTATTATAGATTCGACGTGAAAGAGTAGGTAAGGGCATTTTCAAAAAAAGTGTACTTGCCCATGACTTTTTTTTTCCAAAATGAAGACATCCATTTTTGTAAAGAAAAAAAAGTGTTCTTTGGTTTTTTTATCAGTTAGACTCTGACACTGACATTATTTTCATACGATTAATATGGGTTGTCAATCGTCACAAAACTATCACTGAAAAGTTGTATAGGAAATTAAGGTAAAACTGTTGGAAAAAGGGTACACGTGTTTTTGAAATTGCCCGTAACAAGCATCCATAACATCCGTACTCACAAACTTTCTGTGTAATATTAGTAGGATTGGCAAAGTATTCCGTTCGCTAGCATTTGGTAAGAGTACTTATTCATGACGCAAGTGACGCTAGCGGTGACGTTAATTGTTAGCTAGGTGATCGTTTTCGTCACAGGGCTTTTTGCATTACTTTATTATAGTACGATACTCCTTTATGATTAATTTTGAGGTTAGAATTGACTCTTTTTTTTAAGCAGTTCAATGGTAGGTATGCCTGAAATTAACAAGCCCTCGCATTCTAAGATATATTTTGGCTTGGCAGTGGAAATTTCCGCTCGCGTAGCGGGCGGTAAATAAATATCTACTTACGGCCCGGGGTGACGTAAAAAAAATTAAGAACGGGTTGCTGAGTTTAGAGGGAAAAGCAGAAGGAGCAATTGGGACGAACCTCGCACAAGTTATTACCAACCGCGTAAATATGGATTCACTAGGGTAACAAGATAATACAAGGAATGCTTGGATTACTTCCATGCTGGTCTGGGAGCAAAGAAAAAACATGGAATGTACCAGTTGCTTCTTTTCCCGCGCAAATGGTAAAACCCATCGAGGGAATGGGCGAAAATCATAGGAATCATGTTATAGGCGATGCGGCTAGCAACCCATCACTATTTTGATACCACTTTCCACCTCTACGCCCTCAGTGTCTTGCTAAACGTGGCCTGTAGGTCTTGTTACCTTAGGCTCTGTCTACCCCGTAAGGGATAAAGACGTGATTTGTGTATGTATGTATGTGTATGCTTGGAGACACATCGAAAGTCGTGAACCAAAATAACTTCCATTTCGACTTGAAGAATTGCTACCCATTATCACTTTCTCGAGTACAATGACAAATGCTCGATAAAATATGATCCATTTTTCTTGCGCGAAGCGTCAAAGATGATTCACGGGACGTCTGATATGGAGTGTTTTTACAAACGTCCCGAAATCATATAAAATACAGAAGCAGCCTTTTTTGCGATAACTTGATTTCTAGTAATGGATGTTGCCTGGATGATAAAAAAAATGCCTTTTTACAGAAGACTCGTCACAAAGCGGATACTTTCTCTCGGTTATTCAGAGTTCGTCATCTTTTTGACTTACTTACGTAAAAGTTTCGATTTGTTGATTTATTTTTCTGTATCTCGAGGTCTATCTTTTGTTGTATAGGCACATACTTGGTTGGTCTCTCAATTACATACATACACAGACACAAATCACGTCTTTGTCCCTTACGGGGAAGACAGAGCCTATGGTAACAGGTACCTACACGCCACATTTAGCAAGATTGTGGGCGTATAGGTGGAAAATGGAATCAGAATAGTGATGGGTTGCTAGCATCATCGCATACAACATGATTTCTATGACTTTCGCCCATTCCCTCAATGTGCTCTTACCAACTGCGCGGGTAGAGAAGCAACTGGTGCATTCTATGTTTTTTCTTTGCTCCCGGACCAGCATGGAAGAAATCTCTCTTTCAATTGACTGTGGATAGTAAATAACTCCTAATATTAGGTCCATTACATAAGTATATATCTATTAAGAAGCCCAGTAAGGTTTCTAAATGTCAGTGAAAATTAGAACACATAGAAAAATCCGAAAGGTAAAGCTATGGCCGGGAATCGAACCCGGATCCTCGTCATTCCGTGACGCGTGCCCCTACACCACCCATAACAGGTGGGTAGTCTCCGAATTTTTCTACCTGTTACTAACTGTCACGTGACCTTTTGTTACTATGCGAATTTTTGTCGCTAAGCGTCATCTGTTTGAATGATGTGTCTGTACGACACAATTACAAACTCCCATGGAACATCTACTGCTCACCAGGGACGAGAGAAGGCCAGTAAGGTGTTTGAAATGTTATTGGATATATAAATATGGATTTTATTTGATTTGTTAGTGAACAGCGACTAATTCTAAATTACGTACCTTTTCAGATACCAGGGGAGGGGGTACCATGACGTTTTAATGCGATTCAATTCCGATTCAGTTTAGGGTCTATACTAAAAGTGACAGCTAAAACCTAAACTGGGTCGGAATTGAATCGCATTTAGACGTCATGGTAAGTCCCTCGCACAGTTAGACTTGGCTTTTTTTTTTTGTCATATTTTACATTCCCCTTTCCACCTATACGCCCACAATCGTGCTAAACGTGGCCTTTAGGTTTTTACCTTAGGCTCTGTCTACCCCGTAAGGGATAAAGACGTGATTTATGTGTGTATATTACAGGTATGATACTCGTGGCGTACCACTAATTCGGTTAAAAAGAAATAAATATGGAAAAGACATCGTTGCATCGTGCAGCGTACAGTAAAAGTTTTCACGACCATTCTCGACCAAGATACCGCCGTCTCTTTTCAACGTTAGCGTATCAGACCGAAACGACTGTATATATCTTAAGCGCCCGGTAAACGATCAAATTGTTTGTCAAACTTTGCGTGTTTGTCAAACAATTTGATCGTGTACGGCTGTGTTTGAGGCGTTTGTCAAACAATCTACGTGTTTGATGCGTTTGATGAAAATCTGGATTGATGTCGAGTTTGACAAACAGGTCTGAACGTGTACGACGGTGTTTGTCAAACAAGATCTCGGTAGAAGAAGTTTGACAAACAAGTTTGTCACGCAAGTTTGACCGTTTGCGCGGGGCGCTGTAACAAATTTGTTTGATATTTGGTTTGATCGTTTACGCTTATGTTTGATGAAAACGTGAAGCTACGCTGCTTCTAAGTGTTGGAACGACTTGCCTCCGCCTATAAGAAGTAGTGGGACCCTTGCAATGTTTCAACGACGTTGTAAGGCCTGGTTGCTAGCGTGCAGAATCAAGCGGGTACATAGGATGAGATATGCTTTCTTGAACGAATTGCCTAATTAATCTACTTGACTATGTTTTGTATTAATACAGTTTCATGTGATGTGTAGATATGTGTGGTGTTGACGAGTTTTAGTAACGGGCCGTGTGTTGGTCTTTAAAATTTTGTGTGTATGTGTGGGTATGTACGCGTGTGTGAGAAAAGTAGTGTATCATGGGGGCGGCTGAAAAACAGCGTCTGTTTGTCAACAGATCGTTAGGTCTGTGTGGCACAGGCATAAGCTGAGCTGCCAACCATTTCAATAGTTTGTAGCATATTATTGTTTACTTTTACTTTTATATGTATGTAACTGCAAACTGTTGAATAAATATCTTTTATTATTATTATTATTATTATTAAGTTTGACAATCAAGTTTGTCAAACAAATTTGATCGTTTACGGGGCGCTTTAGTGGCGGCTACACATGCAGCTATGTCGCGAGGCTAGAGGATCTTTTATACGTACATATATTTCGGCAGCCAGACTACCGTGAAAAATGTAAATTTAAGCACGACGATGCATTCCTAAGCGGCACGTTATATGCGAATCGTCCCAAAGGCTCTGAGGAATGTTTGAAATGGAATGCGGATGTTGTAAGGTCGAATTACAGGAATAATAGAAATATAATTTTGAACTATTCCGCTTATTTTACTTTTTTTTTTTTTTTTTTTTTTTATATGAATAGGAAGGCAAACGAGCAAGTGGGTCACCTGATGGTAAGTGATCACCACTGCCCATAGACACCCGCAACCCCGGAAGGATTGCAGATGCGTTGCCAACCTAGAGGACTAAGATGAAATGCCTCTTGTGCCCGTAATTTCCCCGGCTGTCTTACTCTCCACACCGGAACACAACAGTGCAAGCACTGCTACTTAGCGGCAGGATTAGCGAGTAAGATGGTGGTAGCGATCCGGACGGACCTTGCACAAGGCCCTACCACCCGCAACTTGTCAAGTGAATGCCGAGTCGACATTCAATGAAGTGGTCGTGTAGGGAAAGTTATATTATAAAACTAGTCAAGTGAAGGTGTTAGCAGGTACTTATCTGTTTGAGTTACATTCATTGTAATCCTAATCTAGAAGTTCTAGAAATTTTAACTAATTTTGGAAACGATTTTGTTTGTTTGTTATACCTTCTTGATGTAACTTACTTCAACGATCTTACTGAAATTAGGTGATCACACTTTTTGAGTATGTACATTGTTATGGAATTTGGAAAGGCGCAACGCCCTATGAATTATATAAAGAAAAAACTATTGATTTCCATTTGTAACGAGAATAGTATGTAATTTTATAAATATGTGGTATTTCTCTCATTACAATGTTGTTATAGCGGCCATGGTAATGCGTACATTATTTTGTTGAAGTATACTACTATGGTTCAAAAGATACGTCCCTGTAATAAACTGACGGACATAATAATAATAGAGCGTTGTTGTGGTAGTGTGGGTTATCATCAAACCCTTAAAATACTAACACCAAAATAGCTGAACAAAAATGCGAACTGTCTGTTACTTATTACTCTTAGTCGATGCAATGACGTTTTGAGAGGGAAAATAAATACAAAGCAATTAAATTATCCTTAAACGAATCGAACGGTCTTTGGACAATGTACATGAGTCGCCCCATCTGTTTAATTGTATTGCCTGTTCGGTAGTTAGCATCCAATTAAATGTGATAAGAATATAAAAACAATGTTAAAAATGAATAAAACGGTGCGTTTTTTATATTTGTGTGTTGTTATTAGTTATTTTATGCACTGTTGCTATGGATCAGAGGCCGGAGAAGACATGACAGAGAAAAAACGTGTTAAAAGAGGTGAGAATATATTTCACAATCACTATGTTATTAGATCGTTTTTGCTTGATTCAGTTTTAAACATGGAAATAATTAAACAAGTACCAGCGTTTGAAGCTTAACGATATTAATACTGAAAAATAATAGGTAATAAACCCAATAGTGATCTGTGTCACTAAGCATAATACTTTTAAAAATGATTAATGGGTTCTTATAAAAATATTTTATTTTATTACAGATGGTTGGGCGGAATCTCATAAAAGTAACGCAAACACGGTAATGTTACCGGTTGCTGTGATTTACGTATTCGGAATCGGATTGTTGCTTGTGATTTTGCTTTTGATATTCTTGATAATTGTCTTAGTAAAGACAAAGTTTCTTGAAATATGTAAAAAAAATGAAAATGACTCTAAAAATGTTGAGACGGGGAACGCTACAAATTCGAAGCAAGAAGGTAACCAGAAGTCATTGAAACGCCTAAACTTGAACAAAAGTCATAGTTTTGAATTTGAAAATAAAAGCACACAATATCAAGTTTTAAAAGAAAATGATAGTAGTAACACTCTGCAATTGACAAAAGAAGAGTTCGGTACTCTCCGTACCCCAACAAGAACAGAAAGTACAGGTAATCTTTCACCGAGGATCATGAAGGGGATCACCAAAGGTATGCCTATTATTTTACCTGAACAGATGTCTCAAATTTGCAAAGAAGTCTTAACAAGAAGCAATAAAAATAGTGAGAGTACTGGCAGTCTACAAGATATTATAGCCAAAGAACCAATACTTGAAGATGAAGCCGAAAAGAAATATGCTTCATCACCTGTGTTAGATTTGTATGATATCCCTCCTTCAACGGTCAACACTAGCGAAACACTCAATGAAAGAAGTTCAAATAAAGAATATTCTGGTAGTCAAACAGAAATCAACAGTAATGATACGTATGATATGCCGAAAGAGCTAAATAATTTAAGCAAATATTTTGATAGCAAAACAGATTTGCTGAGCGACAACATTTATGATATGCCAAAAGAACTTGAAAATTTAAGCAAAGACAATATTGAGAATCAAATACAAATACACAATGATAATAATACCTATGATTTGCCAAAGGAGCAGCATAATTCAAACAAAGAAAAAATCGATATCTATGATATGCCAAAAGAGTTACTTGATAACGCGCAAATAAATTATGCAAAACCGTTTTTTGCAGTCACTCAAGAATTAAAAGAGACATTCAAAAAACCAGATTATGCTTCTCTGCAGGAAACTTCTATAAAAGGAGGTGAAATCGATAAATTTGTTACCCCCACCGAACAAAACGCTTATGACTTTCCGACGAATACTCAAACTGAAGGAAAATTGTACATAAATGCAAATCGTGTTTTGTAGGTGAGCGACGGATTATTTTAAACTAACAATGTAGATGAGCGTCCAGAGAAATAAGAAACGTGATCTTGAATTACTGTTTAAAAGTTTTATTATTGTTTTCATTTGTTAAATATTTGTATCGAAAAAACTAACTGATTTTATTCAGAACCCAGGAAGAAACAAATGAGGGTAATACATACGATGTCCGGTTGAGTTTTTTTATGCATCAAGGAAATATTTATTAACATTAAGGTCCAGATTAAATTATTCGCCCCAGTTATTCCACTGCTGTCTTAAGCTGCTAAGCTATAGGCAGATTTTAGTGCCCGTGAAAAAAACTGTATACGAACCTACTTTACTTACTTAAACATATTAAACAACGACTTAGCGAAGGTAACGATTATAAATGTACTTCTATATTTTTGCATTATAACTAATTTAAGTTCTCAGTTCCATTCCAACGTATAATTTTAGGTGGCCTTACATAAAATGATAACATACTGTCATCACAAACTGTATGAACGTATTGTACCAGGAAAATATGGGTGTCCCTTAGGGAATTACGTACCAAGTGTTAGTTATTCACGCAATGATAAATAATGACTCACAGTCATTTTGCTTTGAATTTGAACATAACATACATTTATAAATTACGTCTTCATCCCCCACGGGTAGACAGAGCCCAAGGCAACAAGAACTTAAGGCCACGTTTAGCATGATTGTGTGTTTTGAATTTGAAGTAATAAATAAATTAATATTGTACAGTTATTTGAATTTTAATAATAATATAATGCACAATATTGCACACAAAACTTTAAAATTGCTACTCCGCTACCACCTTCTTTGCTGCTTTGTGGGAACGGAGTAGCAAGGTAAATGTTTTTTGTTCATTAATATGGACTTCCGGAGAGTAACGCCTGTTTGTAGCACTTTTCTTGAAGCTACAATACAAGTCTAAACTAACAATACCAATTAATGATTGAGTTTTTGACCAATTTTGCTAGATTACACTTAAATTTCAAAACGACACTGAGAATTAAAACACAGAAAAATCCGAAAACTAAAGCTATGCCCGGGAGTCGAACCCGGATCCTCACCATTCCGTGATGCGTGCTATACCGCTACACCACCCATAGCAGGTAGATAAGACTTCAGAAAACAGGCCACTGATCCAACAAACCTATCTGATCTGGTCAATCGTATTCTAAGCGACAACACTGTCCGCTACCATACAAAGTCAAAAGGTGATGCTGCAAATTCAACACAATCACTACAGCGAAGTGTATTGATGGAGAAAATTTAATTAATAGCTCTGCTAGCGAAGTCTGATAGAGCTGGAATCTGTCGCCAACAGCCGCGTGCGCCCGGCGGTCCAATATAGCGGAAAACGTGGAGTGACGCCGTCAATACAGTACAAAAAGCTCTTATTTGAATTATTATGAACATTCACGGCGAAAGACGTATGTTGTAGATTGGATTATACACCTGACGAGCAAAAAAACAGGACACTTCAAATAGAAAGTCTACTTTATTGAAATAAACGAAAGATTATGCATAAAAAAACAAATTAAACTATAATTAGTTAGTCTAATCTATACTAATATTATAAACAGGAAAAATTTGATTGTTCGTTTGTTTGCATTGAATAGGCTCCGAAACTACTGGACCGATTTAAAAAAAAAATTTGCCGTTAGAAAACTACATTATCACTAAGTGACATAGGCTACTTTTTACCACGGGAAAATACCTATTCCTACGGGAAAATTAATTTATCGCGGGCGAAGCTGCGGACGGAAGGCTATTTTTAAAATAAAGCAGTTTGAAAATAAAAGGCCTGGTGGCATAGAATTGCACGCGCTGGCAGCATTTCCCCTTTGGACAGCGATACTAATACGCTGTTTGAGGAAGCTGCTAACTTTGCGGTCACCCGTGGCGTCTAAAAGCCTCTTCGAAATATCTTTAAAGAAGCTAATAGCGCTAGAACCCCACGGACCAAGGGTTTCAACACCGAAAGGAACAAAGTTGTATTCGGCGCTGAGACCCCTATATTTATTTTGTCTTAGCTAAACGTATAAAAAGCTGTAAGTAGGTACATTAATTGTATAAGATGTACCTAACGCTTGGCAGGTGTTTTTTTATTTGTAAGCTCGGAGTTGGGGTTTGCGTTAACTTTATAGTCTTTGCATTGTGTGGGAAATGGTGTATAAATAATTATATACGATTTTATCATACAAGTTTACTACACCCATTACAAGTCAAGATGAACCGACGGAAAAATGACACGTAATAATTATAATTAGTACCTACCTCTGAGTATAAGTACGCCGGACTCAGAACGTGAATTAATCATCTAAAGTACATACTTATCCCACATTTTAACCGCAAACGTGCTTTCCTTACCCTATAACACTCCTTTATATCCATGTTAATACAGAATAGATACATACATAAATCAAGTATTTATCCCTTACAGGGTAGGCAGAGTCTAAGGTAATAAGACATATAGGCGTATAGGTGGAAAGGGGAATCAAAATAGCCTTTGTAGCCGTGGTCCTACTACAGTTTGTGCTACTGGTTTTCGACGAAGCTCCGAACAAGGGCTCTGGGTGCCCTTCGGGCAACTGAAGATACCTAACTAACCTAACCTACCAGTTTTTGTATTAAAATATTGTTAACTAGCTTCTGCCCGCGACTTCGTCTGCGTAGAATTATACATAAAAACCTTTCTCTTGAATCACTTTATCTATTAAAGAAACCGCATCAAAATCCGTTGTGTAGTTTTGAAGATATAAGAATACAAAGGGACATAGGGATATAGGGACAGAGAAAGCGACTTTATTTTATACTATGTAGTGATGATCCAAAATAGTGGCAGCATTTTGTCCGAGTAGGACAAATTAGTAGGACCACGGGCAAAACATTCAAAATAGTGATGGGTTGCTGGCCGCATCGCATTCCTAACATAAATACAGAAAACATTGAGAAATTTATTTGCAATCTTAGTGAGGTCATTATTTCTTGACCTACTTACCTTGATTATACAAGAACTAAAAAGAGATTTTGTAGAGAGGTGGATTTCGATGGATAGAGGCGTATTCTTACTATTCCACAGGGGTCAAAAATTAGGCAGAGTGAGTAGATTTTTTTTTATAATGGTAACTACTACTACAGTCGGTCCCTTATTCTGAGGATTGTGCTCATCACTTTCTGGTTTGCATCTCGAACGGATGATCTGCCTTCACCGGTTTCTGTCCTGCGCGTCCTTTACGACTAAGTAGAATTTGGAGGATAAGTCATTCACTTGATCGGGCCATCTAGTCGGTGAACGTCTTCGCAATCGCTTGCCTTCTGTGTTCCCAACTATGATCAGTTTTTCCGAACTATCATCTCCTCTCCGCACAATATGCCCGAATGCGCTGGTGGCATATATGGTAGATAAACAGGTTTTTATTTGAAGCGGAGACAGTATCGAAACATTGGCGCGCCTAGCAGTCCATGGTATTCTCAATATTCGTCTCCAGCACCACATTTCGAACGCATCAATGTGTCTCTCTCGTGCCAGAATGGTCCATGTTTCGACTCCATACAGGAAAATGGGGAACACCAATTGCACGTATCAAACGTATCTTAGTTTTGATAGTTACACCTCTTTTTTCCAGACGCTATACAGGTTGTCACAAAACCCTTTAACTTCCTTTTACAGAATTGTCAGGTAAGTCTATCTGAACACCCTGGCAAAGTTTGACGCTCGTGGTTAATTAATTGACCCTTTAATTAACGAATCTTAAGATGCATATTTCAGGACTATGCTCTCAGTGTACCTTTTCATTCATAAGTTACGTGAGTAGCGCTACTCGAAATGTTATTGTTTGTAACTAAAACTTCACTCGCACTTGCTTTCAAACTAACTACCATAAAACTTTAACCGGATTTCCTTAATGATATTTTTTTTTTTAGTTGTAATTAGGGTCTCATACTTTGCAGGGGTGTTCAAACCAATATAGCGAACAAGTTCGTGAATTATCGTTAAAGGGTTTTGTGGCACCCTGTATAGGTGGGTCATTGCATCTTTTGCCGTGCCGATGCGTTTTTAATGGTAACAAAAGATACAAAATGTTAACAGCGGTTGGTACCTCTTTTTAAGTATGCAATACCTGTCTTTCCTACGGGAGAATTATAAGCTATTTGTAGTATTAATTAACTAACACTACATTGTAAAAAATTTAAAGATAACAAATCCATCTATTGTGTGTGTGTGTGTGTTTGCGTGTGCGCGCGCGCGTGTGTGTACTCCAGCTAGACAATTTTATGGTTGGAGGTGGCAACGACATGTGCCGTTTAAGGATAGAAAAAAAAAGAATATACAGACCCCTAACCGACTAACCGAGAGCGAGCCACAGAGGGAAACCAGATCCTGGGTGGGGAAACGCTATGGTTTGTGATACATTATTACCTTTAGAAGTGATTGATAAATTGGGTATTCGGATTTACGAGTACATTTAATGAAACTCTCATATAAATAAACATCCAGAGTAAGTATTAAAATAGACATGTGAACATCAAGTAGATCAAGGTAACCATAACATTCGTTACGCAGTTCAGAGTGATAGTTGAGGCGTAGTTTCTTAATCTTCATTATAGAAATTATGAAGAAGGGCCTTGCCTAATTGAATGTCAAGCAACTTACGTAACGCGAGTTTTTAAACACCGTAAAGTTGGATCTTAGGGAAATCTTAGGAATCATTGTTGTAGGCGATGCAGCTAGCAACCCATCACTATTTTGATTCCCATTTCCACATAATACGCCCACAATCATGCTAAACGTGGCTTTTAGGCTTGTTAACTTAGGCTCTGTCTACCATGTAAGGGATAAATACTTAATTTATGTATGTACTTTGACAAAATGAGCGTAACTTTGGCCCATATGAAAACCACTTACAAAAGGGTTTGACAAAAACCATTAAAAAGTGGGCGGTTAGCCACAACCAATCATATGGCAACGTGCTATAGTTTGAATGCAACCGACCGAGTTTAACCTAATTACCAAAGTTCCAGTGCTTAAAACCCGACCTTGTTATAGGCGATGCGGCTAGCAACCCATCACTATTTTATACTAATCATGCTAAACTTGGCCTTTAGGTCTTGTTACGTGGCCTTTAAGCTCTGTCTATCCCTTAAGGGATAAAGACGTGATTTGTGTGTGTGTGTGTGTGTAGAGATCACTACTTGTAATGATGATGGTTATGCACTAAACAGACAGAAGACAAAAATAAGGGGTCAAGTTTGAGCTCTAACGGGTCTTTTTGCAAAACCGGAGCTTATGATAAAGGTCAGTTTATGAATGTAAATAGAAATGCTTCGAGAAAAGGATAGTACGGCCGTGCCGCTTTTTTGCTCGACTTGGCGGGGGCACTGCCGTGCCTCCAGATACTTGCACACTTGTTACAATTTTGAAGTTTTCATTTAATCAGGGCTCACACAAGCACTCATAATTTATTAATGAATTAAAAAATGTATTACACGAGCCGCAAATAACCTCCGTTGAGTTACCGGTAAATAGTTTTTTTTTTATATGAATAGGAAGGCAAACGAGCAAGTGGGTCACCTGATGGTAAGTGATCACCACGGCCCATAGGCACCCGGAGGGATTGCAGATGCGTTGCCAACCTAGAGGACTAAGATGCAATGCCTCTTGTGCCCGTAATTTCCCCGGCTGTCTTACTCTCCACACCGGAACACAGCAGTGCAAGCACTGCTACTTAGCACTAAATCGACTAAGTTTGTGCATCTAAACTAACTCGTTACTAATATTGGATTAGGAACATACCCGAGATGCAAATAGATTACCAAGAAGTGGATAGTTCCGTGCTTGTGGTGATACTCTGCCCATTTGAGCTCAGAATATCGTTCTGTAAAATATTAATATGCGAGCTTTCAAAGACCAAGTAAATAAATAAGTAATCCTAAATATGGAATACAATTGATGTCAAAATATATACAACTAGCCTTCCGTCCGCAGCATCGCCCGCGATAAATTAATTTTCCCGTAGGAATAGGTATTTTCCCGCGGTAAAAAGTAGCAGTCACTCAGTGATAATTTATTTTATTTATTTATTTATTTAGTCAATAAAAATTACAGCATTACAGTCGAAACCAATGCGCTATAAAATTCAAAAAATATAATAAATATTATTTAGGCGACGAAACGTTGTGGCTCCGCTGCGTCGTCATCTCCGGTGTTGGATTCGGTAGTTAATCCGGTACTCAACGGTTAATAATGTAGTTTTCTAACGGCAAAAGAATTTTTAAAATCGGTCCAGTAGTTTCGGAGCCTATTCAATGCAAACAAACAATCAAATTTTTCCTCTTTATAATATTAGTATAGATATAGATAAAAAAAATACAATTGATGTATTACTATCAAATTAATCAAGAATTTTGTTCCTTGATTTTTTATGTTTACTTTTCCGGTTTTACCGTTAGGAGATAAATTTCTAAACTACACTGAAAATTAGAACACATAAAAATCCGAAAAGTAAAACTATGACCGGGAATCGAATCCGGATCCTCCCATCGATCGGTTCTCCTCGGATTCCCGGACATAGCTTTATTTTTCGGATTTTTCTGTGTTCTAATCTTCGGTGTCGATTAGATTTTTTTTCATTGCACCTATTGTAAATAATTAAAATAGGAACCATAAGTCCACAATCTATAAATTAGAATAAACTGGTTTCTGCCCGTGACTTCGTCTGCGTAGAATTATACCATAAAAACCTTCCTCATGAATCACTCTATCTATTAAAAAAACCGCATGAAAATCCCTTGTGTAGTTTTGAAGATATAAGCATACATAGGGACATAGGGACAGAGAAAGCGACTTTGTTTTATACTATGTAGTGATGATAAACAAATAAAGCTGAATCGCTAAACGATTGTTAAAAATGAAATGTCAAAAATAATAAATTAATATCCAGTCAAATTGAAATATAAATTAGGCATAAACGGATAACTCACGTATAAACAGTCGAGTGATGCTCGACATGTTTCGGACTATTTCGTAGTCCTTCTTCCTGGAGCGCTCGCCCCGGCATCCGTGTATGTGTAATTATGATTAAGTCTCACGGTAGTTTCATGTTGAAATTGAAATAAGTTAATAAAGCCATGAAACAAATCAATTAATTAAACATTGTAAAACATCACGTGTAGAGCCCACACCCTCGGTACTTCAGAAATTCCTTAACAGAATAGAAGTATTATTCTTGTAGCCATTTTGATAGTAGCGTCTTTCAATTGTCACCTATTCGAAAGAATTTTTACGTCGCCCGGGCCGTAAGTAGCAATTTACCGCCCACTACGCGAGCGGAAATTTCCACGTCCAGGGAAAGCCATAGAATTGTGTATACACCTCGGGCGGTGATAAAGAAAGCCTCAGGTCGCATGTTAACGCCCTCGCCTTTGGCTCGTGCGGCAAGTTCCTGCGATCTGAGACATGCTTTATTTCACCACCCTCGGAATATAATGTATTAACAGTGAGCTCATAATATCTTTCTTTCTTTCCAGACAATGTTTACGTCATCGCCAAACGGCACCTTGCCGTCCCTCGCGGAGAACTCAACGGATAATGAATACACGCCGTACGGGGATCGGATCGAAACGTACCTGGTACCAGTCATATTTGCCATCATATTCGTGGTGGGCGTTCTGGGCAACGGAACGCTGGTGATAGTTTACGTCAGGCATAGGGGCATGAGAAATGCACCTAATACGTAAGTACACAAAATAAGCATCATACAAAAGTTATTATACGTAGATAGATGCTAGTCACAACACGCGAATGTTGTCAAATGAAAATCGTTATCAGTCGCTTATTTTGCATTATAAGGCTAAATTACGACAAGTGACAAGTTTAGTTGACAAGCAACATTCACGTGTGATAACCGTAAAATATGTCAACTTGCACACAGTCCATCAAAAATTTAATGTAATTATGCGGTTTAATGATCGTTTTACTGCTACTGAAACAATATCGATGTTAAACAAGTCCTACAAGTTAATAAGTCATTGTTCTAACGGTACTTGTGACATCACTATGTCCGATTTAGTTAGTTATATTTATATGTTTCGGTTGACAAGGACAGCGATAACAACTACGACTAAAACGATTCACCAACTTTCAGTCGAAAAGTCCTTTGAAAATTAACTGATAACCTGAATAATCCGTAATTATTATTGTTATACTAGCTTCTGCCCGTGACTTCGTCTGCGTAGAATTATAAATAAAAACCTTCCTCTTGAGTCACTCTATCTATTAAAAAACACCGCATCAAAATCCGTTGTGTGCTTTTGAAGATATAAGCATACATAGGGACATAGAGACAGAGAAAGTGACTTTATGTAGTGATAAAGTTGTGTGCTTGTCAGACAAATAAGCATGTAATAAATTACATGCATGTATGTAAACTCTTTATTGTGCAAAATAAACAAGACAAAATACAATTGACAAACACTGAGATACATGCACAAAGGCGGACAAACATACATTACATTTTACAGATGCCAACTTTAAAGGCGCAACTTCTAAAGTTGACAGCGACACATAATCACAATAGTAAACTCTTCATTTAACGCTTGTTTCTAAACACAAATTAGAACAACACTCAAAATACTAAACCACTACAAATAAAACGAGTGTTTCTCTCTTTTAAGTGGGTTTTATTTGTCTTTTGGCTTCTAACTTTTTATCGTAGCAATTCATTTAAGCGCCGCAGGATGTTTATTTTATATGGCTGTATGTAACTGTCCCACAATTTGAAATCTTTTTCATATAATTAAGAGACATTTATTACTCGGAATTTACGCGACTTTGTTGGATTTACGTATGACAGCGTCGGAATCCATGTTCCGGTGTTCAGCGGTGGCGACACCCTACAACGGAAATTATGCGTGATACATTTGAGAATTTTGGCTGCGTAATGATGTGTCGTTCCTTAGCGTAAAATGTATTAAGAAACGCGTTACGTAATTTACGCGTCGGAATTTCGCCCCTTGATTAAGATTTATACGGTTTTGCTTTTAAGTACCCACAGAATTATTTCAATCCTCAAATGTATCGAACAGCAAATGAAGTGCTTTCGGTAGTGTACGTACTATGCAGGAGCAAAATGAACGAGGCCGTCTTCAATTCAAAAAACTTCGAAATGAATATCGTCACTACTTTGAAAAAATCGTTGTTTTGAGATTCTCACTCCGCTGCCCAATGTTAGCCAGTTTTACCAGCGACATTATTATAAGTACCTACATTTTCATTCTACAGGTATATCTTCTCGTTAGCCCTAGCGGATTTGTTAGTCATCCTCATCTGCGTACCCTTCGTGTCCATCATTTATACCCTGGAGTCGTGGCCGTGGGGAGAACTGATTTGCCGCATCAGCGAGGCAGCCAAGGATGTCAGCATAGGAGTCTCTGTGTTCACGCTGACAGCACTATCAGCTGAGCGGTACTGCGCGATTGTCAATCCCTTTAGGAAACTGCAGGTAAGTGTAAAAGTTAGGTTAGGTTAGGTTAGAAATTCGACTTTCTTTATTAGTATTATCATACTGTCCCTCTCGCTCTCAATTAATGACTATTAGTGTTAGTTTTCGAAGTTTGTATCATGCCTTAAACGAACTTCGAAAATTGATTTTCGTAGTCTAGGCCCAGGTTAGGTAAGATACACTTATGTACAGAATGTACAGAGATCAAAGGCGTCACAATTCATACATGATTGGATTTTAAAGTCTTTTTTTGATATATTTCTTCAAAAAATTCGACTTCGCCGACAAATTAATTGAGATCTAAACTGATGCCAAGTTTTGCTGATAACCGTGAAATTTACGTCTAAGAACATACACCACTCTTAAATAAATTCGAAATACAATCACATAAGCTCTTAAACACACTAGAACCATTTACACAAAGGATACTCAAGATAAATCGAAACTGAAGGGTACTCCTTAAATAATTTGGCTACTCAACTTTTCTTCTCTATTTTATGTGGAAGTCACTGTTTTCACTCGTATATTGTAAGGTAAACAATCTATAAAAAAATGTTGGTAACAAATTTTTTTTAGCTTCACGGAATTCAGTTTTGTAAGCAAAGCAACCCAAGCGGCGCACAAAGCTTTGTTCCGGACATAGGCTTTGTCATACCTACAGTACTAGAGGCGTTTTACTTTTAATACTTTCTTCCGTTAAAAATGAAGTAGTTGGTAGCACTCTTCATTATGTAAAACCTCTTGTAAATCGGGGCAAGCTGTCTATGGGGATCAGATTTTCGCACCGATCAATGCCTTAAAGTGGCTTCAATTCTATAAAAAAAATCGCTCCATCAATCTGGATGCCGAAATCATAATGAAAAATACAAACAGGCAACAACAATAAAGGGGCTAGTAGGGATAATGGGTACAGCAAAGTTTGTAGGCGTTTTATTACAATGGCGGATACGGAAATTACCATTTATTAGGGAACGTAAAAGGTTTTATCATTATTTTGGTATGCTTAAGTCTGGCGACTAATTTTTCTTTTTCTGGTTGGTAGGTTGTCAAAAAGTATTGGACACGTTTCTTTTTTTACATAATCAAAACATTATGGAGATATATTAAGTATGAAATGTCACATTCACATAACGTCACGTCTTTGTACTCTTGGCACAATTATTCACGTGCCCCCATCTTCAAACTTAAACACGCTTTATCTTTGTCATTTTTTGTTTGATCGATTTTGGAAAATTATGCGTGATCAATATTTTTGATAATCTAATCTTCGAAATCTTCGCATCATCTGCGCGTATAAATATGCAGAGCATTGAAAATCAAAGAAATGAGCCGTGTCAATAAACAGTTTTACATTCGGCAACAGCTTCTGAACGGGAAGTTGCGAAACAGCGCAACAAAATGATGAATAACCCATTTATTTATTTATTTTCATGTCTGTGGCGCGTCACTCATTGAATTTTTACAGCGGCTTCAAACAATTTTTGCGTATTAATATATACAGGGTGTCTCGTAAGTAGTGGATATATCATCACAATCATTAGATTTTTTCAATTCGCTACTATGTAAGTTTTCCTTTAAATCGGGTCCCAACTTTTATGGTAAATTTAACTAGAATTATACGACTCATTTTTAACGCTCCGTGTCAACTTTTATTAAAATAACAATAGATAAATTTTGTATTGTATGCTTATTGGCAGGCATAAAGTTTAAAAGTACAGATCGTTTGCGTTCCTTGCACAATACAATACAATACACAAATCACGTCTTTATCCTTTACGGGGTATACAGAGACTAAGGTGACAAGACCTACAGGCCACGTTTAACAAGATTGTGGGGCTAGGTATAGATGGAAAATGGAAGCAAAATAGTAATGGGTTGCTAGCCGCATCGCCCATAACATGATTCATATGATTTTCGCGTATTCCCTCGATGGGCTTTTACCATATGCCCGGAAAGAGAAGCAACTGGTACATTCTATGTTTTTTCTTTGCTCCCAGGCCAGCATGGAAGTCCACAATGACAGAGTGCACAATGACATCCTTAAATAACGTAATTAGTGAACTGTATAGCAAACATTTGGTGATATATAATAATAATAATAAGTAATATTAACACACTGCTAGTGTCAATTCGGTCTATCCCTATCAGGAAAGAAAAATAGTGGAAGCACTAGCAGCAACGTTTGCTGTGAAAAGTAATAAAACCTTAGTCAATAGAGTAGTGGCGAAATGAATGTTTGCCAGTTTTGATACTGTGTGAAATGTTTCTAGCTGCGAAGTATTTGGTCTGGAATTTTGCAGTTGCAACCTTCCGAACTGCAAAGGAGTGCCTGGGTAGCAATGTAAATTTGTTTTCATTACGCTAAAATGCTAACTAGGTATTTTACATTTAAAATTGTATTTTGTAACTAAAATTACACCCTATGGTCTGTTAAGACTTACGATTTAAATTGAAATAGACACATTAAAATACCTCCATGCTGGTCTGGGAGCAAAGAAAAAACATAGAATGTACCAATTGCTTCTCTACCCGCGCAGATGGTAAAAGCCCATCGAGGGAATGGGCGAAAATCATAGGAATCATGTTATAATCGATGAGGTTAGCCACCCATCACTATTTTGATTCCATTTTCCACCAATACGCCCACAATCTTGCTAAATGTGGCCTGTAGGTACCTGTTACCTTAGGCTCTGTCTACCCCGTTAGGGATAAAGACGTGATTTGTGTATGTATGTGTATGTATGTAAAATACCTCGGGTATACCTATTTTTTACATAGAAAATAAGACACTAAAGATTCAGGAGCAGAATCTTTTGAATTATCCCCATCAGCTTCAACATAGGATCCTTAAGATTTAGTGCCAAATAAAAGACGCACCTTTCAAGTCATAGTGACAAGGGAAGGGTAATTTTTCTTCTAAAAAGGACGACTAATACAAACACCCACACTTGGTCATTTAGTTTCTAGGACGGAGTTAACGATCTCATCTTACATAGAATTACTCGCGTTCCAATTTTTTCTAGAAATGTCACTCATTACCTAACACAGGGGTTGGCAAAACTCGGCTCTTTATGAGGTCAGTTGCGGCTCTTCATTTTCTCACAAAAATATTTCTTCGGCATATATATGACGTGAAATATTTTGTGACGCGAATACTTAATCTCTCTTTATATTTCGAACTCATACTCAACATAGCGTATCTACCAAAACCATAGCTGTTTAAGTTTCCGAAAAATATATTTTGGCAGGCATCTCTTTATCTAAAAAGTTTGTTGACCTTCAGAGGTTATCTCTATCGTTAGGTCAGCCTAACGATAGAGATTTCGTTTATCGATCAAATTACAATTAACAATATCATTAAATGCTTTCCGTTTTAACGAGTGACCACTTCCAGTCATGTTTGTGTTTTTTATTACTGTTAAAATGAACTTTTGATCAACATTTCTTCAACACCGTTTCTTCATTGAAAAAGGATTTAGATATCATTTCATCGTGTTCTTCTGAACTGTATCAGCAAAGCGGCTCTATTTGCTATATTTTTTTTTTAAATAAACGACAAAAACTTGTTTCCAGTTTGCCAGCGTCAAAGGTCTACGTCTTGATTGATAAATTCAATTCAGGCGACTAATGGATTTCAATTTCTATCTAGATTAAATAAGCAATAACAGTACCTGTAACTATATTTTTACACCAAATCTGTGTATCGATACGCCAACTTCTTATTTTGCGCCAAACTAATTACTACTGCTACTCTTGAAAATCTAACGACAGATATTTTTTAAAGACAAATCTTCTACTTAGACGCAATGACGTCAATGTCTATTTTTTCTACAGACTCAAGCTCGAAATAAATTTCATAACAATCTTTATTACCTTTCCGTTCCTGGAAAAACTATGAAGTTATTCTTTGTTGCAATGTAAATTAAAGAAGAAATGTGTACTCCTTTCTCAAAGAAACTTTTGCATTGTTAGGCGTTTTTATTGAAGAAACTTATACTGAAACAACAGTTGATTAATTCACGTTTACTTCTTTATGTTGCAATTATTAAAATTAAACACTAACACATTTTTGTTACAAATACGAGTAAATCTTTAGGTAATGTAATTGAGACAGGATTGTAGCTTCAATGCTTACTTGGATACATTCTGTCTACCAGGTTAAATATTTTTGCAACCATTGTGACCAAAATCTGTTTTAACGTGCCTCAGACGAAATAAAAGTAAAGACAGAGTTCTGCGAACAGCGTAGTCACATGCACATGTACCTAAATATAATTAAACTCCGCCAAGCGAACTGGTTAACCTACGCCGTTTTGTTCTTTCTTTACTTTTTACTTACTTAGTCTGCGTATACGTAGAGTACTCATGAACTGGCGCCTTAATTCATAGGTTAATTACTAACCCTTGTTGCAGTTACGAAAGTTGCCGCTCGTCTGCGCAACCTTCATATGGGCAGCAGCACTCATTTTCGCTACGCCAGCTGCTGTGTTCTCCAGTACAGTGACTGTCAACATCCACGGCAATGTCTCCATAGTATACTGCACACCGTATCCCCCGGACTGGATCAACTATCACAAGTAATCACCAGAATCAACTACAAACTAGTTGTTGTCGCACTACATTATTAGCAAACATACCGGTATCTTGTTTGCAATTTGCTTCTATACAGCTCGGTAATAGAGTTTATTTTGGACGTAGTTTAAGCATCATTTGATGCAGCTTGCCGTTCGCAAAATGTGTTTTTACAGTGTGTTTTCGTGCTTCTGGAAATTGTGAAAGTTTTATAATTTAACTTTGACTGTGATAGCGTAAATTTAAGCAGGTAACTGGCTAGTTTGTTACAAAATTAGCTTCATGGTTGTCACTCGTATGTATCTATTACTAGGAATAAGTAAACGCCTACCATTTTTATGTTGGCTATTGGAGTTGATATTCATAACGTTTGAATTGCCGTGTTAAAAAGATTAGTACCAGTTTTGTGAACTAAGTATTGTAGATGTCTATCTTTGGCCGTAAACCCTTAATATTATGATAATGAGCAAATAAAATCAAAATTCTCAACAAACGTCGAAAATAGTTTGTCACCGATATAATGCCGACAGAGGCGCAGCCAATTCCATCTCGTAAAATTTCTAAATTTGAATAGCTCTAAGTTGTTTGTTTTATCTCTTTCATTGCTTTTGTATAAACTGTTATGCTGTGAAAGTTTCTTAATAAATAACTAACTATTACTAATTGAGTCTTTAACGCGAACGCTTTCCAAACTTTTTGTCTAAAAACGTGCACGGAAGGTTTAGGTCAAAAACTTATTCGTTGTTGCCTATTTATTACAACGTTTCGTGCGAGTATTAAATTTAATACCAACGCAATTTGTGTGACAGGTTTTACCTCTGCTCTTCCTCGAAAGCTAAAATCTTCAAGCCACAATTTTCAGAGGGTGACAATATTCGGTGACTGTTATTGTTGACTCGGCTTTACGCGGCAAATTCCCGAGATATCCCTTATGATGCCCGCATAATTTCTTTGTAGATATTTTCATAATAAAACAGCGTTTCGTTACACTTCATTGAACTGTTTACTAAGTGCCAAATAGCAGACAGATGAAAGATGAAGGACAGAAATAAATTATTCAAAAAAAGTTGTTTTTGCACAGATACTTACAGATGACTCTACTCAAGTCACACGTGTTCCGGCACTAGATAATTTTGTTTCAATTAATATTTTTTGATTCGAAATTAATAATACCTGGAGTTTAAAAATCAGTTTACATATTTGCTCGAAGCTTTCACAAAAAATGAAATCGTTACGAATATTGTTAGTAACGATAAATTGTTTCTGCTACAGTTTCAGTATTGATTTTCTTTAACAAGAGCAATTTAATCAAGTCTCGATAGGTCGAGCTGTGACTTGGCTAGGTTTAATAGCAATCGACGTCACCCGGCGTGAAATTGACTGATCTATCAGCATTGTACGACTATCTGCGGAGTGTGCGGTGCGTTGAATCAATGTCAGCCTATATAGCCTTTACCATACATATACGAGTTCATCCAACATGACGTGTAGGCTCGGTGACTTAGGAAGGTGTCATGGGCGCACAAGAAGAGTCGTTTTCAAGTGAATTGCAACATTTTGCATCGCTAATCCCAGCAATGTTTACTGAAAATAATAGCAATGCCTTACAAAATAATCTAGATTGTTTTTTGATAGATTTGATTATGGATAGGTCGATTGAAATTTCACGTAGAATGTATTAAATTAAGCATACAATTTTTTTGAAGTAGGTAAATAAAATCTCCCCCGATATTTTCTTCTCTATCTTTACAGAGTATACCTACATTATTATCTTTACACCAAGTTAGCGATACTGAAGTGAAAATTGAAGTCCTGAGCCAAAAAGCGTATTAAAACTTTGTTTGCCCCATTCAAAATTGCTTTTCGAATAAGCATAATTATTCAGATAACTTGACTTAAGCTCCATAGTCTGATAAAGTCCGGGGAGCATAACTGTCATAATTTTAGAATACCTGGGATGGGTTGTAAATTTCAACAACTTTAGAGCTTTTAATCCTTTTGCCTTTAGCCCTGGGAGAATATATTTCTAATAGACAATGTACCGTTCATGACTTTAAAGTTTCAAACAATGCGAAACTGACCCACTGTAGAACATTTTCACAGTTAACGTCACAGTGGTTTTTCTCACCAATTCAATGTAACTTCTCTACGATATTTACTGCAAAAAAGTTCCACAGTAGGTCAGAAATCAATTTATTCGATAGACACCTGGGCTTAGTTCGAGGCCACGTCGGTTGGTACTAAATTTACATTATATTTGTGTCTTCTTATTTTTTAGAGCATTATTTAGAGCTTACTGTCAAACATTCTACACGTGTGGCCTTTGGGCTAGTTTCAGACTGAAGACCTATAATAAATACCCTGCGTATCCAATATAATATTTTCAGGATGCTGTTTGGGCTTCCTCGATTCTGGAGCGCCTCGTTTGTCGATGCTAGCGTAGAAGACTTTTATGCCATAACAATCTATGGATCTGAGACATCTGAAAATAAATTATTTTTATTTATATTTTTTAGTTGGAAATCATTCTAGTTTTATTTGCTATGTTAAAGGTAAAAGGACAAACAATTTATTACAAACCAGTTTCCTTGCGGTGGTTTTTAACCATGTCCGACAGTTGTAGGAGCTTTTTCCCAACAAGAAATAAGGCATTTTTTCCAAAAAAAAAAAAAATTAATTTTCTTTTTCAGATGGATGACATTAACAAAAGCTGTGGTCTACTACGGGCTGCCGTTGTTAGTGATATCATTCTTTTACTCTCTGATGGCCCAGCGGCTGCTGGCCAGCACCAGGGAGATGCCGGGGGCTCTGCACGGGGGGCAGGGGGAGGCACAAGCTAAGGCGAGGAAGTCTGTTGCTTGTATGGTCCTTATATTTGTCATAGGTAAGTATTTTGTGCAAATGGCCCAGCAATTGACGTTAATAATAATTAAAAAAAAAAATGTCTCGTCTGAAGATCTAACGTCTGAAGATTTATAGGCAGCGAGTTTTGATGCTTTAAAGTATTTTTTCGTAGGTAATTAAAATGATTTCCATGATGGTCTGGGGGCAAATCAAAAACATAGAATGTAGGTACCTACCAGTTACTTCTCTTCTCGCGCAGATGGTAAAAGCCCATCGAGAGAATAGGCAAAAATCTTAGAAATCATGTAATAGGCGATGCACTATTTTGATTCCCCTTTCCACTTCCACCTAAGCGCCCACAAGCGTGGCAAGGTCTTGTAAACTTAGGCTCTATCTACTCCGTAAGGGATAAAGACGTGATTTATATATAATTATGTATGTAAAATAAATTAAATATCGACCTGCGAGTTCAATTAAAACAGTTTTTATTATGCTTTCCACGACTCCAATTCCAAAAATCGCTGATATGATTTAAAAGTTATTTTTTTTCTTGCCATACTAAATATCTATGTACCTACTACATGCACTTAGATATGACACGAAAAATAGAGAAACGTTCATAATTATAATTGCTAAAGTGGTATATACACTTAGTGGCAACGAAAGTGGCCCTCATATGTATGCATTGGTAATTTTGTATGAAGACTGCCAAGTTTTTTGCCACTGAGTATATTGTACCACTTCGGCAATCAAAATTTCACGAGAATTACGGAATGTTAGTACTTGGCCACCAACGCTTGAAAGCGTTTCAGGCTCTTCATTAGCTGCCTGGATCTTTACCAAGTAGCTTGAAGTTCTATTCCAAGTTTATTTTATCTTTCTCTGCTTACTTTTTCTAGACAAGTAACTATTTTATCTTTGGTGAAGACGGTTAGACGTAACCGCGTAAACAGATATCCTCGACTCGATGAAACATTGTTTTATTTTAGAATCAACGAGAATAGCATTTTAATTATGCAGACTGCACTTCTACAATGCAATGAGTCGCTGCATAATGCAAAAGTGCTTCAGAAAAGGAACAATTTAGAAACCTTTCAAGAGTTATCTGTGTTTGAAAATTGAATGAAATCAAAGTTATGCCTTAGCCACAAATTTCATACATACATACATACACAAATCACGTCTCTGTCCCTTACGGGGTAGACAGAGCCTAAGGTGACAAGACCTACAGGCCACGTTTAGCAAGATTGTGGGGCTTGGTATAGATGGAAAATGGAATCAAAATAGTAATGGGTTGCTAGCCGCATCGCCTATAACATGATTCCTATGATTTTCGCCCGTTCCCTCGATGGGCTTTTACCATCTGCCCGGGATGAGAAGCAACTGGTACATTCTATGTTTTTTCATTGCTCCCAGACCAGCATAGTCGTAGTTATTTTTTTGTAATTGGTAACCTAAGAATCAATTTATTAATAAAATAAACATATTTACAAGATCTAAAAGTTAACTAAATATACAAAACTTAAAACTAAATAAATATACCTAAATATAAAAAGAAAACACCATCTAAAAGGCCCTCCTGCGGCATAGACCCCAACACACTTACAAGTCTTTAAATTACAATAGTTGCATATGCACTAGTTTTTTTGAAGAGGGACTTTTTGCAATGTGCGCGTTGTATAATAAGTCCTTTAAAATACTTTCAGAAACCGTACGTAATGACAAGCATCACAGCAATGTTTTAGCGTCATAATGATACCGAAATCAATATTTAAAGTTGTCATTTTTTCCCGCTTCTGAATCCATCTTAGAGTAGACACCTACTTATAATTATGTGCATAGATAAAAATATGCACTTTTTAGACATTAGAATACGTTTGATCAAAATTCATAATTTATTTTTGCAAATTGGCCGCCAAGGGCTCTTTAACATGTCTTTTTTTCTACCAGCGCATTCGGAAAGACCATCATTGCCAAGAAGAACAATATTATGAAACTCGCCAAGGCTCGTTACATAAACTCATCAGTAGGATAAACTAGGTATCTCTTATAAGGAAACTTGCTGTAAAACAATAAATCTTTATACCTATACTTAGCGATAAGCTCAGTTTAGCAGTGTCAAGTATGGAACCGTCAAGGTTAAACCAGGCTTAACGAGTAAGTCTAGATTTCCTATAAATCGGCCTAGGTACAACACGTTTTTGACAATTATAAAGCTACACCTTCGTCAATTAAACCACAAGAGCCCATAACAAGCTGAATCAGCCTTCCACAAAAACGCTGTCAACCCAAGTACCCATTCAAGTTTTACGAGAGAACAGTAATAGGTGTGTTGTGAGCTTTTCTAATGAAAGGCTAAAAGGCCAGCGCTAACCCGATGTGTTTGTTTTCAGTGTTCTTCATTTGTTTTCTGCCGTATCACGCCTTTGAGATGTGGTTCCATTTGTCTCCCACTGCTCAAAGTGACTATAATGATTGGACCCACGCTCTCAGGATAATGGGCTTTTGTTTGAGGTAAGTAATTGAGATTGATGTATCTTTTCAGCCTCTTCAGATCCCAAACTTGTGGATGAAAGAACGATAGAGAACGTCCGTTAATCAATTTATAACTTCAGAGGACGCTCTTTAGAGTTTTCCTTGTAAATTAAATTTGGTACACGCATTTCATTTTGCCGCTCATGTTTAGTGTTGCGTTTAATTTTTACGTGCTTTGTGTTACGGGTTGCCCGAGTTGGTTATTGAAGAAACTTGAGCAGATGTTATTAACTTTGAGAACAACTTTTAGAAACATGGGTTGGTTGTGATGAAATTTGTTTACAGAGAAAAGCTATAGGTCCTAACTAACCTTGTAGGTGTGTAAAATTTACTTTTGGTTTCTTTTTCTTCGCAATATGTAAATTATATGATAATGTAAATACGGCATTTCATGAAAGTTACTGGAAGTATTTTAGTTCATTTTAATTTAGAAAATAATGAGACTTTTATTAAAATTCTTAGTAACGCTACTTAAGATTTTTTTAATTACATTGTTACCTTAATTATTAGTTGACACGAAACTCCCAACTTTTGCTTTGAATTAAATACATTCTTGTTTCAACATACTTCGAAGTCTGACAACAATTTGATTTTCTGTAAAACTATAACCGGCCATTTTAGAGCCGAACGGGTCGCACGTGACGATGGCAAGCGACCGGACGGTATGTCACTCACTCGTTTCTTGGAAACAAGACAGGACACTTGTCTGGGATGCCACGTGCGTGGACACCCCTGCTCCATCACATGTCCCAGCAACGTGCAGTAAGACCGGCGTGGCGGCAGCAAATGCAGAGCAACTCAAACGTCGCAAATATGCTCTTGGGGAGGTCTACATTTTTTCGCCGTTTGGCGTTGAGATTTTGTGACCGTGGGGCCCAGGCGCGCGAGATATCTCCAAGGAAATATGTACGCGCCTGATAGATGCTTCTGGTGACCAGCGGGCTGTCAGCTATTTTGGGCAAAGAATTAGCCTCGCGATTCAACGCGGCAATGCTGCCAGCCTTCTGGGTACAATGAGCAGTGACAGTGGCCTGGGAGGGGTGTTAGTTAATGTTTTAATTTTTAATGTACAAATTTAATGTAAGTTTTGTTTACTACATTAAACAGTGTACCAGTGGCGTGGCGTCCATATAGAACTCGATTCCCACCGGCTTGCCTATTTTAAGGCAGCTGGGCACTTTATTGTGCAGAATTAGAGGAAAAGGCTAGTTAAATTCTCTTCGGCTTGCCTTCTGATATACTTGACGCCACGCCACTGCAGTGTACAAAACATTATTCATGAATTTTGCAATAAATCTTAAAATTTCTGAATAAATGTGACTAAAGAACTAGCCTTTTCCCGCGACTTCGTCCGCGCAGATAACGTCCGGAAAGACGTACCCCCTTAATCCACTTTTTTATTAAGTCAAGTCATTAAGTCAAGGTCAGGTCAGGAGTCCGAAACTGGCGAGCATGTATGAAAAGATCGCTGAATGTGGATGAAGTGAAAGAGGTAAATATGTCATGATCGTAGCACGTGGAACAAAGTAGTCTCTGAAAAAGTAGATATCTATGTACTGTTACAACTTGAGTTTGTTTATATAAAAGTTTGTATATACAAATCAACTTGCTGGCAGGTAATGCAAATATTTATAATTTGGTTTTCGAATTTAAATAGAATCAAAAGAAACAAAGTCTTTCTTGAGGGAACTACCTGAACAGCTGCCTCCGAAGGCATGACTGCTGTATCTTAGATTATATAAGTTCCTAAGTTTGAAATAATATACGGTTAAAGACTTAATCCCATTTCATTATTTAAAAGCATCTTGACTCTTGGCGCTAGGTCTCCGTACTCACGCTTCACGGAGTTTCATAACAAGTAGTTAGTGTAGACCTGGCTACAACCCTCGGAGCCTTACAGTACCTATGCATGTTGAATAAACTGCCGACTAGTAGTAATAACCACACATTTCCTCCACACAGCTTTCTCAACTCCTGCGTGAACCCCGTGGCCCTTTACTGCGTCAGCGGTGTCTTCCGCCAACACTTCAACCGGTACCTGTGCTGCCGAAGAGGAACACTTCATCCGACCTGCAGCTCCCGACTCTCACGGACGGCCGTCTGTGAAACCTCGTTCAGGAGCACACATCGACTCCGATGTAATAGGTTAGTACGCATTAGAAATGCGCGAAATAATATTAACGACCGGGTATTTGACGACCGGGTGGCCCAGTGGTTAGAGAACCTGACTATGAAGCTTGAGGTCCCGGGTTCGATCCCCGGTCGGGGCAGATATTTGTATGAAAAATACGAATGTTTGTTCTCGAGTCTTGGATGTTTAATATGTATTTAAGTATGTATTTATCTATATAAGTATGTTTATCCATTGTCTAGTGCCCATATTACAAGCTTTGCTTAGTTTGGGGCTAGGTCAATTGGTGTCAATTGTCCCAAGATATTATTATTATTATTATTATTAATTCCATTTATTTCGGATTAGTATCCATACTAGATGAATAAGATGGGACTCTAGTAACAGGTCACTAGAGTCCCATCTTCCTATCTGCTACTGCCCATATTACCTTGCGAAAGATTAGGTGAAGTATTCAGAGCTGATTGCCAACCTTCACTAGTCGGAGAGGCATATTAAGAAGAGGTAATAGTAACATAATAAAATAAAATAAAACAAAACAAACAAGATAAATTAGAGCGCATCAGTGTGTAGCTGCATCCACCTTTGCAGAAGTGGAGACTCGCACTGCTCCGAGAACACTCCCAGGATACCGTTGGTTCTGTGCGGAAATATGTCACTTGATTGAAAATAATGATAACGTACGAGATATCACACGATTGGCTCGGTAACTCCCATGTATCTGTGGCTCATGTGACTCATGTAGTTAATATCATTAACTGACCAACTTATCTGTGTATTGAAAACGTTTTTGTGCCGTTCGCAAGCTCGTAAAGCGTAGCATTGCTTGGATGGTCTGAGTACAAATAAGTTGGTCAGTTTAAACTGTACCAATTCGCTCCAGAAATTAGAATAAAATGAAAAGCATAAAACTTATTTACCTTGTGCCGTTGAGTGTTCATCGAAAGGCACATCACGCACCAATTAGTACTTACCTCAAGTAGGGAACCGAATTTTGGCCTGTAATTTTATGTTAATTACTTCGTAGGAATCTTCAGACATCGCTTTTCTTCGTTTTTGAGATGTTGCTTTTACTCGGAGCAAAGTCAAAGTTACTAATTTATTTTCTGCTAACGTTGTCTCATTAATGAAGAAATTGTTGGAAACGACATTTTACTATGTATTTACACGTGTGAATATACTTGGGGTGCGTTTGGGGATTCAGTATCCGCACTATCTAGCGCTAAAACTTGATCACGCAGCTCCACGGTATAGACTACAAGCCCATGGACAAAAAAACATATGAAATGAACAAGCGTGAATGAAGCTTAGAAGGCTGTTACTATATTATAAAACTAGCTGTTGCCCGCAACTTCGTTTGCATAGAATTCGTTTATCGCTATCCTGCAGGTATTTCGCAATTTTCCGGGATAAAAAGTAGCCTACGTGTTATTCCAGACTATAATCTATGTTCCAAATTTCATCCAGATCTGTCCAGCCGTTCTGGCGTGAAAGAGTAACAAACATCCAAACATCCATACTCACAAACTTTCACATTTGTAATATTAGTAGGATAACTCTGAGCGCTATGCCGTCATTCCTGAGCGGTACAGATTTTTTCTCATACATTGAAAAAAAAACTTTAAACCGGCACTAGGTTTTTCGACCGCTCAGAAATGAGGGCATAGCGCTCAGAGGTTATTTTATGATATACTAACAGCCTTCACATTTTTTTTCCATGGGCTTGTAGTCTAGTAGTGCTATCAAGCGTGTTCGTGACATCATCGTTGTTACGTCATAACAAATCACTATCAAATCAATGCTATTTCTTGCGAGGTGGTGCGATAACAATGTTAGGGTTTGCACTACACTAACACTACTACATTGTGAAAACGGTTGTCACTACATGAATGATACAATAATTATTTCCTGCGATATCATCGTTAATATCCGCAAACAAATCACTCCAATTCATGTTTTTTTAGGTTTTTACTTTAGTATTAAATTTTAAGTACGGCGCAAAAGTCCCGCACAAATCTGTCTGGCGGTTAGTGAAAGCAAGGCAAATAGCATCTATATGAGCTTCCTTTGTCGATAGGCTCAGGGACTCCCTAACGCACCCTTAGTGGAAAACACGATAAGTAAAGTAAAGTAAAATCTTGAACCCTTTTAATGAGTAACCAAGTGCTTAGTACGGATATTAGTTATGACTCGATTAATTTTGATTAAGCTAGCTCAAATTCTACCAAAGGATGATACGCCGGCTAACATTTATTTCCTCTCAAGACCATTTTGTACTAACAGATTTAACGCTGGCCAATCCAACGCTGCATATTGTTTTTTGTTGCCATTATGAACCTTTATTTTTAAACATCATTCCACAGTAATGCCCTTTCAACTTTTGCAGGAACCCCTCAGAAAGCGTTGTGATATCCAACTACGACTACGGAAGCACTAAGAAGAAGAGCAACATTATGTCAAGGAACAACAGTGATGGGGTCACCATCATGAGCATCAGGGACACCAACGACTTTCTCACCGGAGACGCCACCGAAAAGTGCATCAACAGATAGGTTAGATTCCGGGACGCTTTCGAGCCAGTGTAACTGTGAAAAGACAGTCAGAAGACTTAATGTTTAATGTTTAGGATTAAATTAGTGCTTTTTTTTCACCGCTGCCGCCAAATGTCTGTTTGGATACAGCTGATTTTGATACTTTTGGTTTTGCACATAAACGGATAACTTACGTATAAAAAGTCGAGTGATGCTCAACATGTCATGTCGAAATGCGAGCGCTCCAGGAAGAAGGACTACGAAATAGTCCGAAACATGTCGAGCATCACTCGACTTTTTATACGTGAGTTATCCGTTTATGTGTAATTATGAATGAGTCTCACGGTAGTTTCATGTTGAAACTTTTGGTTTTATCATAGAGTCGCTGTGACCTGTGTTTGATGGTAAGTATTTGATGATGCTTGTTGTAGGTACAACATAATAACATAAATCACGTCTTTTCCCCTTATGGGGTAGACAGAGTCTAAGGTAACAAGATCTAAAGGTCACGTTTAGCATGATTGTGGGCGCATATAGTTGGAAAGGGGAATCAAAATAGTGATGGGTTGCTAACCGCATCGCCTATAACATGATTCCTAAGATTGTCGCCCATTCTGGTACATTATATGTTTTTTCTTATCTCCCAGACCAGCACGGAAGAAAAAAAAAGTGCATTTCATTTATGACTGATTTGCAAATTAGTCTCCTAAAAATGTTATAATTCATTTTTGGAATTTCCATTTCTTTTTAATTCTCAAATACAACTAATATAAAAGTAAAAAGTTTAGCAGTAACAAGACGCTAAATAGGGACTTTGCAATGATTTTTTAAATTTGAAACTGCTGTCCTCGGTGCACTTTTGAAATACCTAACATTGATTTAATAAAATAAGAGACAACTATTTTCAAATAATTTCTCTTCTGCTACTCAAGCTGAAACAGGTTGGGCGGTAATTATAAGTAAGCCATAATCTAGATATAAGTAAACACATTTTTTTAAAGACCAAAGATTTAATTGAAGTTTTTTTCTACAGCTAGTCAAAAAGGGTAAGCAAGTCGGTATTTTAAGTAGGATATGATAGAACTATCATAGATTTAGAATAAGCTTCTAATGAGATCGGCTCCGAAATAATTGAGGCGACGCTCAATCACAACTGTCAGCGCGTGAGTGCTAGAAAAATAAGCTTTGTTCCTATAAAAGTTTCACTACATCCATAGTGTTCACAGGATGTAAACAAAATGCTATCAAATGTATATAATTTATCTCTCTCATATATTTCTTTCTCTTTCATTAGCAATCTTGTACTACCTATATTCTAAATCTATGGTACCTATATTTTTAATGTACAAAGATAATATTAAAGACCAACGATATAATTTATGAATGTTGAAGATGATTGTGAAATGTTAATAAATAAAAACTATTGTAAATAATAAAGAGCTTCTATCACATTTTCGTAACTGTATAACGCACCCCGTGCTCGCTGCAAATTTTGTCTGTGTACAGAAAATCTGATGTTTATTGTTACAATGTAAAAGAACATTCTTACAAATAAATCGTCGTACTGAAAATTTGTTTCTTTCATCTCTTAGTTTATCTTCTTTTTAGGCCGGAAGTTTTCTGAGTTTCACAACAGAGGGTTAAACACTATACCTACACCGTAGGACCGCACCACACCATGATATTATCCATTTGGGCATAGACACAAAACTGTTGCCGCTGTATTACAAATTAAGCAACATGTGCTAAGTAAATGTCTTTGTTTTTGATAGCAGATGATCTCTGATTTTGAATTATATAAAAAAAGAAGCAAAATTGACGTCATTAGCATTCTTTCTTGTTTTATGAAGTTTTCACAAAGCTCCATCCCAATCAAATCAAGATTTTTCAACTTTTTTACTAAAACATCAACATTAATATCCGAACTCGGCTCCGAATCCATCTCGTCGCAAACTTTAGCCGTTATCCCACTACAGAAAAGGGTAAATTGAATTATTTTTACATCTAAAAATGGAAAGTTTTTCACGCAAACTTTACTGGACCGAGGTTTTAGAAACGAATTTGCTTCATGAATATAGATGGCCGTGTCTCAAACAACGATTGGACCAAATACCGGCAACTGTACGACAAGGCCAGGGAGAGTTTCATCATCGTCCAGGACTCTCACAGGTAAGTCATAATATTTTACCGAGTAAAAATGCAGTGCAGACTGCCATCCTGGTCCGGGAGCAAAAAAAACATAAAATGCATCAATTGCTTCTCTTCCCGCACATATGGTAAAAGCGCATCGAGGGTATGGGCGAACATTATAGGAATCATGTTATAGGCGATGCGGCTAGCAACCCATCACTATTTTGATTCCCCTTTCCACCTATATGCGCACACAATCATGCTAAACGTGGCCTTTAGGTCTTTAGGTGTTGTGTGTGTGTTGTTGTTGTGGTCTCTGTCTACCCCATAAGGGAAAATATGTGATTTATGTATGTATGTATTTATTATTGGCCCTTGGGTCTTGTTACCTCAGGCTCTGTCTACCCCGTAAGGGATAGACGAAGTGATTTATTCCACTAATGTCAAGAATTTTTGCCTAAGGTTATCAGTAAGCTATTTAAGTAAACTGTTATGAAAACATCGCACAAGATCACACGACAATCATACCAGATTACACGCTTTGGGTAAAACCCGACGATACTACGAGGAGCATATATACCTACAATTGTGTTTTGTATATTACACTGTGACTCAACATCAACACAAACGTATATGACCGCCATGAAACCAAAGTTCATCACGGCCAGGAAAAAACAGACGCCAAAATAAACAATGCAACATTTAAACAAAGAAATCAAGCGCGAGTCGAAATCGCCCTCGAAGCTGCAAATGGTGCTACCATAAATTCTATTATAAAAATTGACGAAAAATGATTATTTAAAGAAAAATATTCGGGATCCCTTTGTTTATTTTTTGTCTTTATTAACACACAGACAAATGAGAAAAAATCAAAGGATTATTTTTAAATCTATTTTGACTACATTTGTTTTTAGGTAATTTCGGCTATGGTAACAAATAGGTACCCATTAAAAAATGGATAGACAGACAATTGGTGTCTTAGTAGTCGTGGGTCTGCTAGCACCATTCGGGCACGTATGAATCTATTGAAGAAAAACAAAGAAACCATCCGAGAAACAATTAATTTAAATCCTAGTTTGGTTTTTTAAATATTAGGTTAATTACTAAAGAATGGGAGCAGTACTATATTTAAGTACGAATACGAAAGAACGAAGAGCTTACGAAAGAATTATCGTAAAAGCTACCAATAAAACTTGAATTAACGAGACCTTCCTGAAGCTCGCTACGCTCAAATAACTTTATGAGATTCATTTGAATCCAACACTAAAGATCACTGAATTACCGAGGATCAAATTAAATTCTACTGAATCACTGTTCAAACACAATATCCACTGACCAAAATAAATTCAAACACGAAGATACGAGGACCTAATTTGATTCAAATCCCAAGGAATCACGTTTCCTAGAATATAAATTCACTATAACATAAACAGATCAGCGTAAACACATGAAACAAACTAAATGTTAAGCTGTAAAACATAAATTGCATTCAGTAGTTACTCTGGAGCCCGAAGTTTAGACTGGTTTCAGGCATCCGGATTATTTTATTTAAATAAGAACGCATTAACAATTTAATCCCAAAAATCCAAAATTGCATACATATTATCCTCAATGATTATTTCAGTTAGGATTTTACTCAAAGTGGTATTTTATGAATTCTGCGCGATTTTAATTTAAATACTGGTATCTCTGCATACTCTTTGCAAACACGAGAGCACACGTGACATTGTGAATTTTAAATTAAGAATTCCTTTTAATATAAACACAGCTGCCGACAAAGTGAGCTCCTGATATTGATTTTAGTAGTCTTTGTAAGTCAGTTTTTAAATTCTAACACATATTTCGGTTGTTTGAATCCAGCCTTGACATTAAACTGCATCTTGAATATGAAACCATTATGAGGAGCAAAGCATCGGAAGTTAAACAGATTTAAGCAGAACTGGTTAGTCTGCGGTTGTCTCAGAACTAGTTATGAACCCTGAAACTGTAATAATAATATCAGCTTGAATCCAACATTGCATTCTGACTGAGGAGACAATGCAGTATTTTGTTCCACCTTTTCATGCAAATTTCAGGACAGTTCGTTGTTTTGAATGAAAAGTAGGGAGCTGCATAAATAATCTGGGAGCTGGTTAGCTATGCGACGTGTCTAGTTTATTAAAATGGAAGGTTTTCTGAAACAGATTCCTAGTTGTACAGCTTCTGTAGTTATACGTAAGTTCTCATAATTACTTCATAGATTACTCTTTGGTTTGTTGAAACAAATGAAAATAGGAGGCAAATGAGCAAATAAGTCATCTGAATTTAAAAACCCAGTACCCGGGGACACCGCAACACTAGGCTGCTGAACTATCGTTAACCTTTGAAAGACCAGAGATGTGAAGCTGTAGTATCTTTTGACAAAAGTTTAAGCAGCAACAATACAGTGTGAAATACCAAAATAACATAATGACATTTTTATCAACCCTGATAAATCATGAAAAAGACAAACGTAATACGCGAATAGCCCAAAAATATCCAGACTGTTATAAGAGTATTGCGATAGTGACACGAAAACCGCAATGAATAAGTAATTTGCTATAAAATTATATTTAGCTGCTATTTAGGACTTAATATGAATAATGCGGTTATCATTTAAAATGCTCGCACATCCCTAATGAGTCACACACAATGATGGCATGGTTACATGTAAAACTAAAACTTATTTGCATACTGATAAAAGCGATTTCCTGTTTGGAGAGGAAAATATCCGAGTGTTTTAAGAAACTGCAGGCGTAGGGAAAGGACCAGCTTCTTGCAAGTCATGCACCTTCCGTCGCCTCAGTGGGGTTTCGGTTTGTGACGTCACACCTGGCCTGTATTTGTTACAAAATTGATGAGTAATAGTGAATAGGATTTTTCAACGTTTAATTCCTTTACATATTTGAAATTTTCTGGGTTGTTTTTCTAACTCTTAAACAAGTCTGACACGAATATTCTGCTAGTAATTAAGCAAGCAAGTAAATGTTTTATTGCGCTAAAATAGTGAAACAAGCGCAATAGAGAATATTCATTTATTCATGCATTTTTATTGCCTTTATAAAGGCTATAATAATTTATGTAACAAAAAATATAAAAATAATCGAAATATAAGCAATCAAGATTTGTCTCTATTTCTGTCTAGAAAAACAGAATTATGATGGAGTTTGTATGGGCATTGTACATTACACGTCGGATCTCTCTTTCTAATAACCGTCTAATTAGTAGTTTAAAATTCTTACATTTTCCGTATTTATAAACAGTAATTACTTTTGATATCACTTTTTGTCATCTTTTTTACGATATAAAACACGATATAAATAGCTAAAAAAGATGAGACATTAACTACTATTATAATTATAAAAAAAAAAACGTTTATTTCAGACAGCAGCGTTTGGTCCATATTTACAGTCAATAATGATTATGTACAGTCAGCATCAAATAGTTCGTGACACCCAAAGCAGCCTAATAGTTCGTAACACGTAATTTTTACAGTTGAAATAAAGTCGTGTTGCTAATTTTTTGGCCACTTTGGGTGTCACGAACTATTTGACGCTGACTGTACAAAGGCGAACTTATATCCCTCGTGTAACTAGGTAGTTTTCGCATTATTTACTTACCTACTACATCAAAAAGACGTGGCAGCTAAATTTAGGAACGGTATAAGTTGACTTCAAATTGCTGGAAGCGATACATGATTGCTTCTGCACCGTGGAGCTTCAAACAGAGAGATGTTTTAGTCAGTTTTCAAAGAAACGTACAGAGCTACAAGTATTTGATATATTTATTTTCAGTCGTTGATTCGGCGTATAAATTTATATTATTTGGGAAATCTATGAATCACAGTCTGTAGGCTTATTACCTAACTCGCTCGCAATCGCCATCGTGTTCGTTGTGACAGTTCATGTAGGTATGGGGTGACAATTGGCATCGGAATCAGCTAGCTGTCACATTCATACAAGAACTGTCAAAATGAACACGATGGCGATTGCGAGCGAGTTAGGTAATAAGCCTACTGTTCTGTAAATTACATAGTAAAACCATAATTATTTTAATAAAATCGATACGAAGAACAATATTATTGAAACAATCATGGGATGCTAAACTGAGAATGTAACAAACATACAGAAATACAGCGCAGTCTTAATTTTTTTTTGCTCTTAACCGCTATGTAGACATTTATACATTTTCATTTTTTATCATAGTTTAATTTGTTTTTAATTCGCCTTTTGTTTTTTTTTCATTAATAAATTTCTACATAGCAGTCTTAATTTATTTAACAATTGCCGTGTTCCAAATAAACATGAATGAAAAAGTACATTATTGGGGACGAGAGCGAGTATTTTGGACAGAGTGATGCTCGATGCAGCTGTTGCATTTGCTCTCTGTAGTACTCACATAAACAGGGGGAATAAGTATATATATATTGGCTCGTTACGTCACCAGTAGTTAGGGTTAACACGTCCGCTCTCGCCAATGGCTCTCACGTGACTGTTTCCCCACTCCCGTGAACCCGAGACAATGTCATCCCTGCTATAGTTCAAATGCACAAACACTACATCCCTTCCTTATTGTAATTTTATTGAAAGAAAACAATTAGTAGTAATCAGTATATGCAAGTTACATTATCAATTTACTTAATCATAATTACAAGACCGTTCCGTATTTCATTAATTGTTTTCTTGTTCTTCCTGTTCACTTTGATCTAGTTCTTTATTTTCTTCGTTTATATCCCTGACTTTCCATTCGCCTTCTACTCTTTTTAAGTGAATCACATTCCGTCTCAATGTTTGGCCAGTTTCCTCGTTCCTTACCAATATGTCTCCACCGTCTGCTCTTTCAACAATATGTGGAGTTGATTTCAAGTTTGCTGACAATTTGTTCTGTTTTTCCATCTCTTTGACGTATACTTTGTCGCCTTCTGTAAATGTTGAATCCTGCGCTCTTCTCTTTCTGTCCCCATACTCCTTTCCTTTTGCTTTTTGTATAGTATCCCGGTCTCTTACATCAGAATCGTCTAGTCTGTGTTCATTATACAAAATAGAAGGGACCTTATCTTTATTTTGTCTGTTGAAAAATAACTCTGCCGGCGTTTTTCCTGTTACTGAGTGTGGTGTCGAATTGTACATCATTAGGTACTCCATTACAGATTCTTTTAGGTCTTTCTTTTGAATTTGGCATATCTTCAACCTTTTTATTATGTCACGATTTTGCCGCTCCACTTCTCCATTTTGCTGTGGCCAATAGGGGATCGTATTAAACAGTTTGATATTGCACTGACGGCAATATTCCTTGAACTCTTCACTAATGAATTGACGGCCATTGTCTGCTGTAATAGAAGTGGGATATCCAAGACGGCTGAAGATTTCCTTTAGTGAATTTATTATCTTTGAGCTCGTAATTACTTTAGTAAATTTAACTTCTTTGTACCTGCTGTAATAATCAATAATTACTAGCAAGTAATCACCATTTGGCAAAGGTCCCAACAGATCCATGGCAACGTCTACCCAGGGAGCTATAGGAAGTTCACGACGCTTCATGGGCACTGGTGGAGTCGGCAGTCCAACTAAAGTACAACCTTTACATTGTTTCACGATAGCCTCTACGTCTTTATCGATGCGTGGCCACCAAACTTTTGCCCTTAAGCGACCTTTCATCCCTACAATCCCTGGGTGGCCTTCATGAGCGGCATCTAGGACGCTTTTTCTCAATTCTTTCGGTATGACAATCCGGCTACCCCGCAAGAGAATATTGTCATAGAAACATAATTCCGGTTCAAAAACTTTATATTCTTTTACAGATTCGTCCCAATTACTGTTGTAAATTCCTTTTCTGACATTTCTTATTTCCGGATCACTTTCTGAACTCTTGGTAATAGCTTGCATAGGAACGGCGTAGGGACGAGCTTGTTCTACAATGTGATGAACATAATCTTCAATGGTTCCTGGTGGGGTATTACTGTAAGTACACAGTCGGGACAAAGGATCTGCAATATTAACTTTGCCCGGTTTGTAGCGGATATTGAATCTGTACGTTTGTAACCGTAACACCCAGCGCTCGACCCTGGCGCACGGCTTTGATTTCGGACCAAATAGGAATTCGAGTGGCTTGTGATCCGTTATGAGATCGAATTTCTTGCCAAACAAAAATATGCTGAAGTGTTCGACAGCCCAGACTAATGCCAGCGCCTCTTTTTCGGTTTGGCTGTATTTTCTTTCAAGCGTTGAAAGGGTCCGATTGCCGTAGGCAATTATTCTCGGACCTCTAATATCTTTCTGAATTAAAATGGCTCCTAAGCCAACTGGGCTTGCATCAGCGATGACTTGCGTTTCATCATTGGTGTCGTAATAACCCAATGTCCTGACTGTAGACAACGCTTGTTTCAACTGCTGGAAAGCTTGATCCTGCTCTTCTTTCCACAATTCCTCTATACTAGCTTTCCTTGTTACTTTAAGTCTCAACAAAGCCTTTAATGGTTCTGTCGTGGTTGCAAGATTAGGTAGCCACTTATTGATGTAATTAACCAAGCCTAAAAAGCTTTGGAGTTCTTCTATTGTCTTTGGGACTCGAAAGTTGTCAATACTGTTTATGTACTTTTTTAACGGTCTTACGCCGTTAGGTGTCAATTCGTGCCCAAGAAAATTAATTTTCTGTACTTTGTACACACACTTGGCTTCATTTAGTAGTACATTATTTTCCTTTAAGGTCCTCAACACATTTTTTAGTCGTTCGTCATGTTGTTGTTCGTTTTCTCCGTAAATCAAAATTCATCAATAAAATTTATCACTCCATCAAGTCCTGTTAACATTCTTTCCAATATTTTTTGAAACAACTCTGGCGCGCAAGTGATACCAAACATTAGTCGCTTGTATCGGTATAACCCCTTTGACGTAATGAATGTTGTCAGATATCTGGAGTCAGGATGAATTTCGACTTGATGAAACGCGTTTTTTATGTCCAGTTTGGAAAAGTATTGTCCTCTCTTAATCTTGGGTAAAAGACTGTCCATACAAGGCAGCGGATGGTTTTCCCTCAATATTGCCATGTTAGCACGCCGCATATCAACACAAAGACGAAGGTCGTCATCATCCTTTAAAATCGGTACTACTGGCGAAATCCAAGCAGAGGGTCCATGCACCTCTTCAATAATATCATTTTCGAGCAGTTCCTGTATTTTGCGTTCTACTTTTGCCTCAATGGGAATTGGTATACGTCTATAGGGCTGTGATACAGGTTTGCACTTCTCGTCGATAGGGATTTCGATCAGAACATCCTTGAATTTCGGAAATGGTTTGTGTTCTTGAGTGACTTCATTTACCCCAAGGCCTATTTTCAATACACCCAACCTTATAGCAGTTTCTTTTCCTAATAAATCTCTAGAGCCGCCATTGATGACATAGACGACTGATCGTTCGGATTTCCCATTCGTTTCAATAATAGTTTGAAATGTCCCCTTTACGTCCAAAGGTGTTCTACTACCGTACGGATACAAAGTTTTGTCTGTCCCTTTAGTTATATTGCTCACGTTGACTTTATTCTGTTTCAACATTTCCCAAGTCTTCTCCGTAATAAGGTTAAGTTTACATCCAGAATCTATTAAGAGGCACAAACTGACTCCTCCTAAAACACATTCAATTGTAGCATCATCATTCACATAAAAAATATAGTGAACATCTTCTGCCTTAGCCTGAACTTCAACTGAATTCACTCTTTTCTCGTCCCGGTTTCTTTTAAATTTCTTATCTTCTTCTTGGTTTTTATCGAGTTTCCGTTTTTGTGGCCTACTTCTGCACAACGCGCTAAAATGACCTAGTTTTCCACAAGCGTGACATTTTTTCCTTTTTGCCGGACATTCTTGATTTGGCAAAGTGTGCGCATTATAGCCACACCTGCCACATTTGTGCATTCCAAGCTTACTCGAACCCGGTTTGTTTGAACGATTCATAATCGCATTTACGTCTGGATTATTGGGTGTCGCATTTTTGTTTTGTCCATATCCTTCCAGTTGATAACCAACTGCTTCAAGTGTATTAGCTTCGGTTATTATTTTATCTAGAGTGACACTGTCTCCTAATGTCAATATTTTTTTCCTGAGCTCTGATGACGAACATTTATCTACGATTTGATCGATCAAATGTTCGTCTGAACTCTGAAAATCACACTTGCCAGCTTGGTTTCGCAGCTTAATTACAAATTTTTCAAACTTTTCGCCTTCTTCTTGTTTGATTTGACGAAACACGTGCCTCTCGTAAATTTTGTTTTTCTTAGGAAAGAAATATCCATTCAATTTTTCAATCGCAATTTGAAAAACATCTTCATTTTCGGAGGCAGTAACGTAAGCTCCTGGTAAATTATAAATAATTTCCTGTAGTTCAGATCCCCCTAAGAGTAACAAAGTGGCTCTTTTTTTCTCAGCCCCTTTGATTTCAGTAGCATCTAAGAAGATATTTAGCGACCTCTTCCATTTTTCCCAACGCAAAGCAATCGTTGCGTTGTCACCGTCGAGATCAAGTTTTTCAGGAGGTGGAAGTAAATTTGCCATGTTTGGAGTATGTTTGGGGCGACCTGAAACCAAAAAGTTAGCTATGGACGTCGTACCCAACAATGTATGGTTTGTATTTTAATTTGTAGGCCCATACTGCCTTACATAGGTTGTGTACCTATTGCTACAACACTTTTATGCACGGTTCGCAATTTCATGGAGGCCCGTACTGCCTACAACACGTTAAACGCACGGTTTACAATAATATGAAGGCCCGTACTGCCTACAACACCTTAAACGCACGGTTTACAATAATATGAAGGCCCGTACTGCCTACAACACCTTAAACGCACGGTTTACAATAATATGAAGGCCCGTACTGCCTACAACACGTTAAACGCACGGTTTACAATAATATGAAGGCCCGTACTGCCTACAACACCTTAAACGCACGGTTTACAATAATATGAAGGCCCGTACTGCCTACAACACATCGACGCACGGTTTACAATGATATGAAGGCCCGTACTGCCTACACACTCTTATGCACGATTTACAATTATATGAAGGCTCGTACTGCCGTTAACGCATTCGGTTTACCTTCACAATACTTAGAGGCTCGTTTTTGTATGGTGTAAGCAAGCAAGTAAGTAATTTATTTGTAATACCCTGGTAAATTACACAGGTATTATTATTATTATTTATTTTAGTACCTACTTATTCAATTCACTATACCATTATGGTACCTAACGTTGGATGTTTTAAAATGTATACTATTAAAGATATTTTTTTTTTTTTTCGATTACCATAGGTACTCGTAATTTAATATACTAAGCTTCATACACACATTCGGTGTTTACACCGCAGACCACTTGATTACTATCGTCAAGTGTTCTCCACTTACCTATTATGATTGTTTGTTTGCCTATTGTACCTGTCTTAAATAGGCACGATGGTAAAGATAAAGGGCCTAATACTTTGTTGCAAAATAAAAATGGTTCTACGATTATTTCCTTTGAGAGTAGGTAGGATATAATAAGGTAATATTTTGCGTTAAATGGATTGATTTTATATCCTTCCGAATACATTTGAAATAAGTTTTTCATTTAATGTTATTATATAGTTCTATTAAGATTTGTTGGGGGTACTTGATACATACTAGTAATAATAGGCAGAGATGTACAAAATGGTTTTAAAAAAGCATTTAAATACAAAATGCAAAATACTTTTCAGATTTACTATTTCAAATGCAAAATACCAAATAGTTTTGCTTTTTGTATTTCAAATGCTAAATGCAAAATAGGTATTTTCAAAATACTTTTTCAAAATAAAATGCCTTTGATCAAATATCAGACATTTTTATTTATTTTAGGTATTTATCATGAGAAATAGAGACACAATGACGAGCCGAACAAAAACGTCTAATAACATGGCACCTTATGCACGACATTTTCGTCAAATTTATCAGTACGCGTATCAATAAATTCTGTTACGTTAATAATTAATAATAATAATGTAAAGGCTACACGCCGCGTGTAGCCTGTAAAAACTTAAAATAATGTAAAGCAACTAGACTAACGAAAAGAGAGCCATGGCTCCATTTTGTGAATTGTGTGGCCATTTATTTCGGTTGATTGTGCATCTAGTGTCATTCGTTCATTTTATTTTGTTTGACTGGTAATGTTGGCTAAACTTAATCACAAAGTATTTTGTATTTTGAAATGAATATGAAAAATGCAAAATACATCTCGAAAGGTATTTCAAATAAAATACAAAATGGTTTTTACTAAAAGGCATTTAAATGCAAAATACAAAATAGGTATTTTGCATTTTGTATTTGCATTTTAAATAGAAGTATTTCAAATAAATCGCATCTCTGATAATAGGCACTGACTTAATTTTAGATATTCAATTCTAACATTAGCTTGCATAGTTAATTATAAATTGCATCACTCACTTCACGTAAACAAGTGCATTTGTCGAGATACCCCCATTTCTTTTACGGAAATGGATACGGAACAAGTATGATAATATTGAAATTGTTTCACTATTATGTACTAAACTGATATTCACTTACTTTTATCCTCGTCGCCACATGTAGTACTCACATAAACAGGGGGAATAAGTATATATATATTGGCTCGTTACGTCACCAGTAGTTAGGGTTAACACGTCCGCTCTCGCCAATGGCTCTCACGTGACTGTTTCCCCACTCCCGTGAACCCGAGACAATGTCATCCCTGCTATAGTTCAAATGCACAAACACTACACTCTCGATCGTAAAAACATTATTTTTCATTCATGTTTATTCAGAACACGACAACTGTCAAATACATTACGATGCTAGAAGCACTGTACATGCTCTCAAACATTCGCATTTATAATGCTAGTAAATCATAACAAAAAAAAATGCCAATACAAAACCAGTTCATTCAACATTTCTTTCGCTGCTCGGTTCGGGAAAAACCCACGGACGCATAATATATCAATCTTTGATTCGTTCTAAGTGGGGAACAGTTTTTTTAATGCTTTTTTTTCAAATAAGCAACACTGAAACCTCCAATTAAAGGATCATTACCTCGCTATGTGGCGATGTGAAGTTGAAAATAACAACCATAAAAACCGTGGCGTTTTTTCTGGTTGATTTGTGAATAGCACTTTTAATATGTTAATGTGCAATTTTTTTTTCCACAGTGATATCTTCAAAATTACATCAGAATACGCGTGAAATGTTTCTATATGTAGGCAGTTATTTCATTTTAAAACCTTCTGAAACGCGAACGCACAAAAAGACAGAAAAACATTGTTTCAGAAGATTTGAAAAATAATTTCTAACGGAAAATTCGCAAGATTAAATTGCAATCGAAATTAAAAACTAAAACGCTTCAATACCTATGTTAAGATAATAAATTGCAATTCTTTGTTCGTTTGCAATTTTCCTTATTTATAATTAAGTTTTATCTCAAACAATCTAGATTTACCAAATTATTTTATTTTAACACAACAGTCATTTTGTTGCTTAAATTAAATTGTAAATAAGTCTATTTAGCTTACTAAATAGATTTATTTTTATAGTTAATTTACTTGAAACTCATCTAATCACCGCGATCTGTAATATATATGTATACTACTACTAATTGAACTTTCTACCAATAAAAAATTTCTAAGACACTGATTTTATAGTAAGGTAACCTACCTTCCAACCGACTTCCGCAGTTTCCAACCGCGGCAACTGGAGGACTATGGGAGAGGCCTATGTCCAACAGTAGACGTCCTATGGCTGGTATGAGGATGATGAAGTACCTTATAAAATACTCTAAAGAATCACATATAAGTATCATTGTCCAAGCATGTTACTCCCTGATGTTTAATAATCTTTTGCCTTGCGGTTGGCAACAAACGCCTGCCGCGCTCGACGAAGCGGCGAACAGCGCCGCACCGTGGTGAAAACCCGAACCAACCAGTCCGCTCAGCGCGCAAACACGGCGGCATGCGCTCTCAGAATGATTCGGCTTTTTTATTATGAATGAGATGTGATTTCGGAACAATATAACTCTTAAACTACCTATTTACTGTGTGTGATAACGTGGAAACCAGAGTAGTGCACTGGTGCTTGGTTTCAACTTCGGCGGCGGCAGCATCAACATCACCACGCGGGCTGGCGGTTCCTCCCAAGGTATTTTAGATTGTTTTATATCGGGGTCTGACATGCTTGGACTAACATTTGGGAATACCTATATAAAACACAGTACATTGAGCTATCGAAGTGGGGTATGTTAAATTCAACATACTTTTTGGTCCATCGAACCGTAAAACGGTTACGTACCTACCTATACCTACCTATGGGTTTCTTGTTAGAAAATTTGGTTGTTATTCGGTTTAATTAATCTTGTGTCGGCTTCGGATAATTCGGTTATATGGTGGTTAGGTACATAAATTCGGCTATACGGTTACTATTCGGTTTGTTTACATTTACGCGGTAAAAAGTGTCTATTGTGGTGTGTAAATATTTTATGCCTAGTGTATTACTTATATGTAGTTTGTTTCGGAACTCGGAATCGGTGGTTTATTCGGTTTTATTCGGCTAGCATAAATACGGTTTTATTCGGTGACTTTAGGTTATCCTACATACGTACCTACTTACGTTTCGTAATTTACGGGAATAAACAAAATGGCGAAAGCCAGCGAAGTCAAGTTCAAAATTGAATGCGAATGGTTTGAACATTCTATTACTATGAGTAAATCAAGTGAATACTCATCAGGTGTATTATCGGTTCGGCTCAGAAAATTAGAGGATCATTACGAAAAATTATCGGCGGCTTACGAGAACCTCTTAAATATCGTAACAGACGAAAATGCGACGGCTAGCTATGATGCTCGTTTCAAAATGGCTACTATTCAGTATAATGAGCTAGATGCGATTTTAGCTAAATTTCCCAATTCGGACGGCTCCTACACGACAACGGAAAGTGCAGTACACTCTCGTCTGCCTGTGTTAGATTTAGATAATTTTGAGGGAAACGTGTTTGAATGGTTCAGCTTCATAAGCTTGTATAATTCGTTAGTTTTGTCAAGAAAAGACTTGTCGAAAACAGAGAAGTATCATTACTTGTTCTCACATGTTCATAAAGAACCGCGCACGCTTATACAACATTTGTCTATGACTGATGAGTCATTAGATACTGCGCTGGAAATCTTAAAATCTCGGTATGAAAATAAAAGAATGATTATTGATAGGCATCTTTCCCGTTTGATTCATTTGTCCCCTGTGTCAAATAGTCAAAACCTGCGCGTAGGCATGTTGAATCCACTCTTGGAATCCGTACGGTCTCTTAAAAATTTGGGACTTACAATTGACGATTATTTTCTAGTGTACATGTGCATGTCTAAATTACCTATCGATTTAAAAACACGGTTTGAGCAAAGGTATGGTGGCGTTAAAAACGATCTACCTACATTCGGAAATTTCATTACGTTCTTACAAAACGAATGTCATTTTATTGATACCACCAATCACTCGGCAACGGCAGCGACTTCGTCGTCGACTTCGGTAAACTTCGGTCAACCTCGGAAAACGAACTTCACTCCGCGTGAACAAAATAGGTCGTTCGACAAAAGCGGGTGCGCGTTTTGCAATAATCAATTGCATAAAATTACGGATTGTTATAAATTTCAGAATTTGTCACGTGATGACAGACGCGGTTTAATTAAATCTAAAAATTTGTGTTTTAGATGTTTCGGAAGCCATTCGGCTATTTCTTGCAAACGGAATGTACCGTGTATGTACTGCAATAATACCGGTCATAACAAAATGATTTGTACGTTTGCTGCACCTCGCAATGAGAACGCTCATGTCAAGGGTGCAGGCAAAGTAGAGTCGCCTCAAAACAAAAAATTTAATCATGTTTCGGTCGGTGTAGTTGATAACTTTGATCAACAAAATAATAACGGATATGATGATGATGATGACTTCAGTCGGAATGAAAATCGGTGCACTCGTTACGAGCGCATGTACAATAGCGCCCCAGCGACAGCCGCGCACTGTGACAAACATGGCGGCTGCGCGAGCCGCGCTGTTTCCCGCGAAATTGTTCGCCAACGTTCAGTGTCGCCACCTAGTGTGCGACGCTCGCCTCATGCCCAATAGCAATTACAGCAAAAGAATAGTAATGTCGCTTCGCTCACTATACCTAAAGTTGTAGAAAATGTTTTGTTACCTACGGTGATTGTTTATGTTAGGTCAGCTTGCGGTGTTTATGTTCCCGCTCGCGCCTTATTAGATTCGGGCTCGCAGATCACTATAATACGGAATTGTTTTGTAAATACTCTTTGCTTGAAGCGGCATAACTGTTCTATACCCATTGTCGGCGTCGGCGGCAATAGTACAAAGTTAAGTGACAAAATAGTTATTATTAATTTCAAGTCAAAACTTGACTCGAATTCGGTCCTAACGGTTTCGGCGGCGGTCATGACGACTCCTACGTCTTATATTTCTAAGCAGTTGTCGTCAACTTATGAATGCAAGTTATCGGATTCTAACTTCGCACATTTGTCAAAGATAGACATTATTTTCGGATGTGATATTTTAGGCGAGATTTTAAATAACGGAAAAATACGGTCGGATGCGAACGGTCCATACGCCTTGGATACTATTTGTGATTATGCTTTATTCGGTCCAGTTAGAGAAAATACTATTTCGGTTTCGGTTCCTGTCAACAATTCGGTTTCGGTCTCTAAAGACAATTCGGTTTCGGTCTCTAACGATAATTCGGTTTCGGTTTCTAACAATAATTCGGTTTCGGTTTCTAACGGTAATTCGGTTTCTAACAACAATTCGGTTTCGGTATCTAAAAACAATTCGGTATCAAATGATAATTCGGTATCAAATGATAATTCGGTTTCGGTATCTAAAAACAATTCGGTATCAAATGATAATTCGGTTTCGGTCTCTAATAACAATTCGGTTTCGGTATTAAATGACGGTTCGGTTTCGGTATCAAATAACGGTTCGGTTTCGGTATCAGGTAACGGTTCAGTTTCGGTATCTGATAAAATGAATGTTTCGGTTTCAAACTCATTAAATAAGAGTTCGGTTAAAAATATTTCGGATTTACCTCACATTTCGGGTGACAGGCTTTCGGTTTCAAATACGGTTACGGATGTTACAATTTTTTCGGGAAGTTCTCTGATTGAGACGGTGGAACGGTTTTGGGCTTCGGAAGAGCCGCCTTCGGTTAAAATTATTAAGGATCCACTGGATATTGAATGTGAAAACTTGTTTACGGAAACAACAACTCGCGGTACGGACGGAAAATATATGGTGCGCTTACCACTTATACCTACTCATTCTCGGCTCGGTGACTCCCGGCAAATGGCGTACCGACGGTCTCAGGCGTTGGAAAAACGTTTTCAGTTACAACCGGAATTTAAAAATAAATACTGTGAATTTATAAATGAATACATCAATCTCGGACATATGCAAAAATCAGATTTTCGGAATTACAACGACGAACATTATTTTTTAGCACATCACGGTGTCTTTAAAATTTCGGGAGATACTTCAAAAATAAGAGTAGTTTTTGACGGTAGCGGTAAAACTTCTAACGGTGTCGCTTTGAATGACTGCCTGTATGCTGGTGAAAGGCTGCAGAATGATATCACTAAAATTATTTTGAATTTTCGGTTTCCAGTTTTCGTATTTATAACGGACATACGTATGATGTTTAGACAAACTTGGATTCATCCAGACGATCGGCGATATCAGTTAATTCTCTGGAGAGAGAATAGTTCGGCACCTGTAACTGTTTATGAATTAACTACAAATACTTACGGACTCAAATCTAGTCCTTTTGTTGCAAATCGGTGTTTACTTCAATTGGCGGAAGACGAAGGTGACAAGTTCCCTAGGGCTGCGAAACTAATACGTCACAATTGTTACGTAGATGATCTGAACGGCGGTGCAGATACCCTAGAGGAAGCTGTTGAGATTAGGAACGAACTGATAACGATGATGCAGACGGCAAATTGCGAATTACGCAAATGGTCATCTAATGACCCTAGAATTTTACAGGGGGTTCCCGAGGAACACTGTGAAATGCCGTCCGATTTTGATAAAAATGATAAATTCGGGTGCGTTAAAGTTTTAGGCGTACAATGGGACCCTAAATCGGATACTTTTACTTACACGGTTAACTTACCTTCGGAGAAACGTATTACTCGTCGAGTTATTTTAGCGTCCACGGCTAAATTGTTTGATCCTCTCGGGTGGATCTGTCCGGTAGTATTTCGAGCAAAACTACTACTTCAGAGTTTGCTTAGCAGTGGTGATGGTAAACCTATCGAATGGGACTCCCCTGCTCCAGATGATCTTGTTCGGAAATGGCAAGAATTTCTTTCGGATATACCAAATCTATCAAAACTTTCAATACCACGTTGTATTAAATCGGACGGTAATAAAAATAATAAATACACTTTACACGGCTTTTGTGACGGATCAATGTCGGGTTTCGGTGCGGTTGTGTATTTACGGACAGAAGATGAGAATAATAAAGTAACTATTCGGATTTTAATGGCTAAGTCTCGCGTAGCCCCATTAAAGAAAAAACTTACCATACCTCATCTTGAACTTGAAGGTGCTTGCCTTTTGGTAACACTAATTAATCATGTTTATGACATATTAACCAATAATCTCTCTATGAAAATAGATAATGTATACGGATGGTGCGACAGCACAATTGTTTTGGCTTGGATTAAAACTTCTCCACATAAACTCAAAGTTTTTGAAGGAAATCGGGTTTCAAGAATAATTTCCTCTAAAGCACCTATCACATGGAAACATGTACCTACGGAACAAAATTGTGCAGATGCTGCATCTCGCGGTACCTCGGCTAAGGAATTGTTAACTCATCCGCTCTGGTGGCATCCTGCTTGGTTGTGTCTTTCTTCTAAAACCTGGCCACACTCCGGTCCAGAGTTTCCTGACACCTTACTTCCTGGTATAAAATCTAAAGTTACAGCAAATGTTTTAGTTTCGGACAAATTCGGAACAGCAAAATGCATTTAGTGAAGAAATAGAAGCTCTTCAAACAAACTTAAAAGTTAAATCAAGTCTGAAGAAACTTAACTTATTCCTGGATTCAGACAATTTGATTAGAGTCGGTGGTAGAATCAAACACTCTGATTTACCTTACAATGCTAAGCATCCACTTTTGCTCCCGGGGAAGGGTAGGCTTGTACAGCTACTCGTTGAACATTTTCATAAAACCTACTGTCATGTCGGTGCAAACGCATTAGCAGCAATTCTATCTCTAAATTATTGGATTTTATCGGTTAGACGTTTAACACGCACGGTCACGTTTAAATGCGTACAATGTTATAAAACACGGCCACATTTAGTACAACCATTTATGTCGGATCTACCACGTGATCGCGTTAGAGCATTACGGCCCTTTCAGAGTGTAGGGACGGACTTCGCAGGTCCATTTTACATAAAGTCCAGTTCTCTTAGAAACGCACGGATTGAGAAATGTTACCTCTGCGTCTTTGTATGTCTTGTGACAAAAGCGGTACATCTAGAGGTCGTTTCTGGATTATCGGTAGAAGCTTTCGTTGACACCTTTACTAGATTTGTATCTAGACGTGGTTTGCCCTCTCTTGTAAGATCAGATTGCGGAACTAATTTCACCGGAACGGATAAATATTTGAAGGATTTGTATGTGTATATTCGTGATAATAGCTCAGATATTAGCAAAGAACTAGCTAAATCTAATGTGACTTGGTTATTTAACCCCCCAAGTAGTCCGAATATGGGCGGTTTGTTTGAGGCGGCTGTTAAGACGTCTAAGATGCACATGTCACGAGTTCTCGGTGAACAAAAATTAACCTTCGAGCAACTTACTACTTTCTTCGCTCGTGTGGAAGCTGTCATGAATTCGAGACCCTTAACTCCACTAAGTTCTGATCCAAACGATTTAGACGTGTTAACACCCGGACATTTTCTGATCGGTGAATCGCTAGTTTCCCTGCCTGAGTATAACTATGATGACGTTAAAATTAGTAGACTCAATAGATTTCAATTACTTCAACGGCTCTCGCAACATTTTTGGATAAGATGGCGAAACGAATACTTACACACCTTACAGTTACGGCACAAGTGGAATGATCATACCACATCTCCAAAGGTTAATGATTTAGTATTGATAAAAGAAGACAATAGCCCTCCTTTGGAATGGAAACGGGGTAGAATAATAAGTTTAATGCCCGGTAAAGATGGGATCGTACGGGTAGTTCAGTTGCGAACCCAAAAGAGTACCTTAATCAGACCCGTTTCTAAACTTAGCAAACTTCCACTTGATGATTAGGTCAACCAAGCTACATCTTGGTTGGGGGGGGGGAGTGTATGTCCAAGCATGTTACTCTCTGATGTTTAATAATCTTTTGCCTTGCGGTTGGCAACAAACGCCTGCCGCGCTCGACGAAGCGGCGAACAGCGCCGCACCGTGGTGAAAACCCGAACCAACCAGTCCGCTCAGCGCGCAAACACGGCGGCATGCGCTCTCAGAATGATTCGGCTTTTTTATTATGAATGAGATGTGATTTCGGAACAATATAACTCTTAAACTACCTATTTACTGTGTGTGATAACGTGGAAACCAGAGTAGTGCACTGGTGCTTGGTTTCAACTTCGGCGGCGGCAGCATCAACATCACCACGCGGGCTGGCGGTTCCTCCCAAGGTATTTTAGATTGTTTTATATCGGGGTCTGACATGCTTGGACTAACATTTGGGAATACCTATATAAAACACAGTACATTGAGCTATCGAAGTGGGGTATGTTAAATTCAACAATCATGATTTGAAGAAAAACCTCATATTGTGGTCTCAGTACTACGCGTGTTACGCGTAAATCCACGTCATATGACTCACTCAGGAATATTATGCTGCAGTCCCCCAAAAAATGTAAACACCAAATAAAAGTTAACCTCTAAACGTAAACATATAATAAAGAGATAAAGATCTGGGTAAAGTAGTCGTGACACCATTGGTCGTGCCCACACAAGAAACGTCACACGAGACGTGTATTTGTGCTTCCCAAAATGACGTAGCGCGAACGGGTCTTTACTTTGCCTAAGAATGAATAGAGGGTCGTAAATAATAAAATAAAAGACCCCACCCCCACTTGTATTTGCTTAGGCGTGTACAGAACAATAGAACAATGAATTCTAATATGCAAGGTATCCGTAGGTGCTGCTGTTGACCCTGAATTATACCTTTACCTCGTTTACAATTACATCAAGAAGTTATTTGGCATTGGATGTGAAGTTATTAATGTCCCTAGTTTCACCAATACACTTGTGGGTTGTCACAGATGGCACACAGACGGACAAATAAATAAAAAAGATACAAACAGACGGTAATTAGGTGATGCTTATTATTTAGGCCACATAAACAACCAAATTAAAACTAAGCCCTTCATTATTAAGTCAAGAAAAGAAATTTAAGTAACATCTCTCAGCTAACTAACAGCTCTGTCTTTATTAATTTAATTGATTAAATATTGTATTGTATTCGAAATTGACGATCTCAACATAAATCATTATACATGACATCAAACTCTTTATTTATACTGTAATATTATGCTAAGAGAATAAATAAACTAAACTAAATATATTAATTCAAAATCCGTAAATTAATACTGATTGCCAGTTTTTATTTAATTCGGGTACTTCTAAGCCTTATTAAGCTCTATGTGATGCAGTCAGACCGCCTTGGTATTTATAACGTAGCCAGTCTCAGATACAACACAGTTACAGTACGAACGTTGCGCAGGAGTGTACTAACAGTACGAAGAAGCCAGTAAACATAACAGAACATAGTATATTTTACAATTCCCACAGACTGCATACAAATAAGGTAAATATTTTCTCTTTCTGTTTTTTGTTTTTGAAATCATCTTCAGTATTTTTTTTCTATTAAATTTAAGTGTTTGCTTACGTTTGCCTACCTCAACTCACCTAATATAAGAAAGAAATATTTACGTAAATATAATAAAATCAAGATGTTTATCCAAAACATCATTCATAGTTAACTATTATTCTTTTTAATTATTATGTTTCTGATAGATAACTTAATTAGATAGGCACTTATTATGATACCTTTTATAACATTGCGAAGCGTAAAACTTTATTTTTAGTAAGATTTAAAAATAATAACGAGCCTTTTTAATTGGACAGCAATAATAAACAATGATGACATTACTTACCATCTAAAAGATTTGACCTCCAGTACTTGCGACAACCATAACGAACTTGTCTAATTCTATTCTTTTGTTTTTCAGAAAATGGCGCTCTTAAGAGTAACCTTACTTCTCACAATCATTGCTGTCGCGGTACAAGCACAGAGGCCATTTTACGCAGGCACAAGACCAATAGGCTACCCGCAAGTGGAATCAGAATCATTATTAGCAAACAGATTTGGTTCTAACGAGCCTGGCCCTATAGAATTCCAGGGAGACCAGAACTACCGCAACAGGATAGAACAGCTGCCCCAGGATCAGCAGCCTTTCTGGTATCTCAATTGGAAGCAGTACGATGCGCTGAGGAAGAATCCTCAGACTTACCCGCAGAGACCAAACTCTTTTACTCCTTAGATTAACTAGGTTGTCAAAGAAGGGGAGTCCATTTTGGAAAAAAATGAGCAAGTTCTGCGATTTCCGATTATACCCCGAATGGAAATATGACAATACTGAAATTGGAAAATGTATTCGTCAAAACCTGATGATAGAGCTCATACCAAATGTATAGTAACTTATAAGATGTTATCCTTCTTAAAAATGATATTTTTAAGCGAAAAGGAAATTGGCAAGAAACGTTGTTGATCTTCGTAATTGGACAGTGTTGTTTGCAGTGTAAAACGATACTGTAGTCTATTAACTTTGTGTTTATGTTTGGATGACTGAAGAAAGATTAAATTATTTATTTATATTACCTTTTTCTGTTTTACTTATTAATTTTATCAAAAGGTACTTTTAAGAAGATAACACATAACATAACTGGTTGTTTAACCTCACTTACCATCAGGTGACCAATTTTCTCGTTTGTCTTTAGAAGATGCTTATTGCGTTGAATTGCATATCACGCTCAAAACTGTCGTACTAATTAGAGGCTCCTTTGCACGGCCGTAATTAAAAACGTAAAACAAGTTCCAAAGCCTTTTTCAAAATACCGCAGCATATTGTAGCAATATAATGCTAATTTCGCTTGATGACAAAACTCGCACGGATTTCAAAGCTTTAAGTACTTAAGCACTTAAGCGTACGGTAAAGTGAAGTTTGGCGAAGAAAAATATTCCATGTACATACAAAATTTAACTTTCTTCGCGGCAAAGTTTTATAACATTTAAAGATACATTGACTACAGTCTCCATGAGAACCTCTTAAGTAAGCTATTGCCTCTTGGTAGAAAAGCTGGTTGTCATGGATAGGGCCTATATTCACTAATGGATGTCTACCAGCTAATATGATTATGATGACGACTCTATGCAACGGCACCTCGTCTAAGTGACTTACAATAATAAGGAAGTTCTCAATTGCATTGTCTGCCTTTTTTGGAAAAAAAAAACTAAACGTCACTGAAAATTAGAACACAGAATAAAGCTATAACAGATAGAAAAATTCGAAGGCTTACCCATCTGCTATGGGTGGTGTAGGGGTATAGCACGCGTCACGGAATGACGAGGATCCGGGTTCGATTCCCAGCCATAGCTTTACTTTTCGGATTTTTATATTATGTTCTAATTTTCAGAGACGTTTAGAAATTTAATTAACATGTTTTTTATACATAAACATGAATATAAACATGTTTTTTTGGATTTGACGATTTTGCACGGCTAACGCGACAGTAAACCAATTCTGTGATCAAAAATTAATTTCACCTAATTATCCTCAACACGACTAAATTTCTGCTCGTTTTATTCATTCAAAACACGCATCATTATTTTCCGTGGAAGTGATCGCCTTACATTTTCTCTAACTATTGTTTAGAAAAATACTCTTGTGAATATCATTAAGAATTATGTTGATACAGTAGGCCGTCACTTTACTCGACGACTGACTGGATTCAGTGATTTAACGAAGCTTAGATGTTATATTTTTTATTAAAACTATTCTCGTTCGACCTCCTTGAGAAGTAAAGGTCATCGAACTGCAATGAAAGGTTTTCTATACTTAACTCGCGATATTGCAAGGTAAAGTCACTGCCACGGATGTGCTGTATAAACCCAACAATAAGTGAGTTGATAGGAAACCAGACCTGTATCGGTGAAATTAAGTGTCAATTTGCATATAAAATGTCCACAATAGGTACGCAAGAACGAGATGTAACCACACATACTCGTAAAGATAATCATTTTATGCCAGTTGTTATCTTTTTAGACATGCAGTAGCGTGCGAAGCCAAGTTCAAAATAAGAAAAAAGAACTGACTTCGCAACACCTAATGGTTACTATACAAAACGTTTGAAGGCGTTTTTGATACATTGATAACTCAAAATATTTTCACATAACAAAGACAAATGAAATTTGGGAAAAATGTTTATTTCATTGTAGCAACAACAATCTTTGCTACTAAAAATACGACTTTTTTTATTTGTTAGTAGAACCATTTACACAAAGCAGATAACTTAGGATAAATTGACACTCAAGATTTGACTTGGCTAGTTTTTACCAGCTACAGTTTTGAGACAATTTAACCTTAAAATATGTAAACAGTAACAGAAATAATAGTTGGTGATTAGCAAAATAATGATAACCTTATAAGGTAGGTAGATAAATGTTATAAGCTTTACTTTTGAGTTTCAATTTATTCTAAGTAATTTGCTTTGTGTAATTATTGTAACTGTTTAAGGTAAAATAGATATTTTCCTTTTTTAACTAAATAACTGTATCTAAAAAGAAAATTGGCCCGCCTTAGAGTAAGTCAAGTAGCAGAATTGTGCGGCTGCGAGCACTGAAAGTCGCAATATTAAATCTGTGCGGGGCTCTTTTCACGGTAATTATTACTTAGCAGCTGTTCTTTGTTCTTAAAAACTATAGTGCGCCTTACGTAGCGACTATAAAACTATGAACAAAGAAATTTCACAATTAAGAAGGAGCTGTGAGACTAATAGGTTTTATTTTGAAAGAAAAGACAGTGTTTTTTTTTCAAAGTTCTTTAGTTTCTTTATTCCACAGTTTCTCTTATATCACTACATATTATAAAACAAAGTCGTTTTTGGCTGTCGGTGCGTATGCTTGATCTTTAAAATTAAAACTACGCAACGGATTTAAGTAGCAGTCAGCCATATTGGTAGGCACCGCTTGACAGTCACCGGTGGTAGGACAGGCCAGGGGGGGGGGGAAGATTAGGACCAGGAACTGAGAGAGTGGCCGGATGTAGCTCTGAATGGGGTACAAATATAGACAACGACGAATAGCGGCAAGCAACAGTATAATTTTATTAAATTATTAAATTCTAGTCAAACTACTTTCTCAATGAATGTTAATTAGATATAAGAGATAAATCAATATCTACGAGTTTTTCAATGAAAAACTAAACATTTTCCGTAATTACCGATAGCCCTTGGGGTAAATTCGGACAGGTATTGAGTTTAATTAATGAGTACTTCTTACCTGTATAGCTTCATAAATAAGGAGTTTTTTGGAATTAATTCATAAAATTCAATCCTATTCTTTATCATCGTGTGTAGAAACTGAATTGTTAAAAAGTGCGTATCAATCAAAACTTGAAAGTGTATTAATCAAATCGATTTTAAAAAAAGTAAAAAAATAAGGGAAAGTGGAAAGTGGCTTGGAATAGTTCATGCGAGACGAACCCAACGCTGGCGTGTCATCCTTTTGCTTTGAGAACTTTTCTTGCACTGCCGTGCATCTAGATTCTGTGAAAGTTCCGTAGTGCGCGTCTAACCTTAGTCATAAAGGTCAGATTGAATTTTATCATCACACTAGCGACCCGCCCCGGCTTCGCACGGTATATTATGCATGTATTATACATATAAACCTTCCTCTTGAATCACTCTATCTATTAAAAAAAGCCGCATCAAAACCCGTTGTGTGGTTTTGAAGATATAAGCATACATCGGGACACGGGAACAGAAAAAGCGACTTTATTTTATACTATGTAGTGATTACGCTTAACCAATTCCTCTGATACTCTTCAAACCATTTTTACCAAACATGGCTAAAAATTACCGCAGGAAACTGGCTTTCGAATGACAAAATTACATCGAAATCGGTCCACCCGTTTGAGAGCTACGATGCCACAAACACACACACGCAGGCATCGACCTCAAACTTATACTCTTAATTAATTATATTCTTTTTGCGTAGAGGGTTAAAATGAACAGCATTGTGTTCCTGAGTAACCTTTGGCAACGTTATTAACATACCTATAATGCGATTGTACTAAGCAAGGAAAAGGCGGTTGTTAATTTGCACTATGCGGCTTTGCACGTCCTTTGTCACGCCAACTATGGAATGGAATTCCTTGCCTTCTATGTTCCCTGAGCGTTACAATCCGGCCCTTTTAGAATCAATTTCAAATCTAGGGTGAACTTGCTAGGTTTGTGTGATCCATCTTAAGCCTTATATTCGGTTATCATGAGGCATAATTGTGATCAACCCAAGTCAATTCCACGTTTTAAAAAAACTAGCCAAGTGCAAGACAGACTTAAAACTAGCCAAGTGCGAGATAGACTTAAAACTAGCCAAGTGCGAGATAGACTTAAAACTAGCCAAGTGCGAGACATACTTAAAACTAGCCAAGTGCGAGACAGACTTAAAATTAGCCAAGTGCGAGATAGACTTAAAACTATCCAAGTACGAGACAGACTTAAAACTAGCCAAGTGCGAGACAGACTTAAAACTAGCCAAGTGCGAGACAGACTTAAAACTAGCCAAGTGCGAGACAGACTTAAAACTAGCCAAGTGCGAGACACTTAAAACTAGCCAAGTGCGAGACAGACTTAAAACTAGCCAAGTGCGAGATAGACTTAAAACTAGCCAAGTGCGAGATAGACTTAAAACTAGCCAAGTGCGAGACAGACTTAAAACTAGCCAAGTGCGAGACAGACTTAAAACTAGCCAAGTGCGAGACAGACTTAAAACTAGCCAAGTGCGAGACAGACTTAAAACTAGCCAAGTGCGAGATAGACTTAAAACTAGCCAAGTGCGAGACAGACTTAAAACTAGCCAAGTGCGAGACAGACTTAAAACTAGCCAAGTGCGAGACAGACTTAAAACTAGCCAAGTGCGAGATAGACTTAAAACTAGCCAAGTGCGAGACATTTAAAACTAGCCAAGTGCGAGATAGACTTAAAACTAGCTAAGTGCGAGACAGACTTAAAACTAGCCAAGTGCGAGACATTTAAAACTAGCCAAGTGCGAGACATACTTAAAACTAGCCAAGTGCGAGATATACTTAAAACTAGCCAAGTGCGAGACAGACTCGCGCACCGAGGGTTCCGTATATATTCGGCTAGTGAATAAAAATCCAGTGTAATCCAATCTACTCTTAAGCAAAATTAAGGCAGTCTGAGATCAGTTTATATTGGTTACATAGGTACAGGTATAATAATGTTGATTTTCTGTAAAAATTTCAACTGTCACGGTTCTAAGATAACAGCCTAGTGAAAGCCAGACCGACAGACGGACAGTGGAGTCTTAGTAATAGCGTCCCGTCTTTAAGTACTCTTTGCGTACGAAACCTTGAAAAACATGTCTAGAGTAGAGACAGTTTTGAACTTAACAGTCTTGTGATTTCGCGTGATGTTATCCAGTTTCAGGTATCCAGTATTAATATTAAACAAAACGCTATTGCTATTGCTATCAAAGAGCACCTATGAATAAATTGTTAGCCCCATATTTTGCAGCATAATTTACGAGGTAGCCCAGAGCATACACTGAAGTTCCAGAGGGCCGTTACTATGGCTACGCTACAAAATTTATGAAATTTGCCGCAAGTCATAAAAATTATATCTGAATTACACCCCCATAGGGAATAGGGGGGAGATGACTGACGGTCGTTAACGCACGGGCACGTACTCGCGTCACGCTTGCATTTTTTTTCTACAACACTTGAATTTAGGTATCCGTACCACAACGGGCAAGAATGGGACCCTGCATCACTTTGTTGTCCGTTTGAGCGTGCGTTTGCGTGCGTCAGACTATCATCACGGAATAGATAAATCGACTTATTCTTCTATTCCGCTGTCGTCACTGTTTTTGCAAGAACTTTAATTAGAAGAAGAAATAAATTTAATTAAAGTTGAATATAAGAACAAAGTTTCTAATTTCATGCGATCGAAAAGCGTTTTCTCACAAACATAATAGGCACCCTATAAAAATTTTTAGAATGCTTCTCGTTTACAAAGAATTATGAAATTAGGCTCTAAAAACAGAAAAAATCGTGAAATCACAGATCTGCAAAAAATCGGCCATTCATAGACATTCGTTTTTTTATATTAGTACAGAACCAATGAACAAAAAAAACATATATATGTCACACAGGCTTGGTTATCTTGCACGTAAGTAGCGGAGTAGCAAGGTAAATTTTTTGTTCATTGCAATGGACCTCCGCAAAGTTAACGCTTGATTCAATAAAATGGTACAGAACCCTTACTCCGCACTTAGTTGGTTTTTTATTATTTACAGCTGATGTATTTCGCACATGACATTTAACATAGTATTAACTCAAAAAATACCGTTTCGAGATATTGCGTTTTAAACTTTAAAAAATTCATATCTCCTAATATTTAAACTCATACTAGCAATATTTTATATGATTATGTTGCAAAACTATTCAGCATTATTTTAATTATAAACATGATTGCTAGTAGACTATTTTCGTAGATTTATGAGAGGTTTTTAAAGACCACTTAGAGTAATGACTATATTGCCAATCCAATAAAAATCATTTTAGACTTGTGCCGGTATAGCCTGTTCTTCAGTTTTGGTTGAACTGTTTTTGCAGTATAGTAAACCAAAATAATACGATATACCATAGTCAACTTAGTAAAAACTTCGCGTATTTTAGGGATTAACTAATAAATTAAACAGATTTTTTATTTTTATATATTGAACAATAAATAATAATGTAATTTTAGTTGACGCAGTGCATCTTCTGAATCTGTGTGCTATCATATTAGCCCTGATCGCCAACGCCCTACGCTCCCGTTCAATATCAGCGTCATCTCGCTGGTTCTCTGTGACTAAGTATCCCAGATATTTAACACACGATACCCTCTTAAGGACAGTACCGTTCAGCTACAGGGGGGGCACATACGATGGGCACTTTGTACCCGCCTTAAATACCATAAGTTCGCTTTTAAGAGCGTTATATTTAGGACCATGTTTACGAACATAAACTTCACAGGTTTTTAATAGTAATTCAATTGCACCAGGCGAGGGGCCCAGCAGCACCATGTCGTCCGCGTAGCTAATATTACTGAAGCAGACACCACCTATATGACAACCGACATGTATACTGCTCAGCTCCTCAATAAGTGCATTGATGTAAAGGTACAGGTTGAAGAGTATCGGTCACGTTCTGCTCCCCTGCCTCACCCCGCACTCCAACCTGTACTCATCAGACCAATTGCTACCCCATCTGACAGTGTTGAGTGTTGACTTGACACACGTCCCAGCTCCTAAATATGCGTTAAGTTCCTCGGGAACCCCCTCTTTTTCTAGTTTGGCCCATAGTAGTTCGTAGTTTACCAAGTCGAAAGCTTTCGAAAGGTCCAGGAAGCACGCATATATAGGAGTCTTCCTACGTGTGTAGTATTCGACGGTGTGCTTGAGGCTCAGTATTGCACTTTCAGCGGATAGTTTAGGTCTGAACCCAAACTGCGCATCATGTAGCTTTATGTACCTATTCAACTCAGCATCAAGCACAGCATCAAACACCTTGGCCACAACTGTTGCCAGCGAGATTGGCCTGTAGTTTGTTATGTTAGTTATATCACCACTTTTATTTTTAACTAGCTTCTGCCCGCGACTTCGTCTGCGTAGAATTATACATAAAAACCTTCGTCTTGAATCACTCTATCTATTAAAAAAACATACATACATACATACATACCGTCACGCCTCTTTCCCATAGGGGTAGGCAGAGACTACTTTGTTCCACTTGCTACGATCCTGACATATTTTTTTCGCTTCATCCACAGTCATCAATCTCTTCATACATGCTCGTCGGTTTCGGGTACTCCTGACCTGACCTTTTTCCAAAACGTCTCCTATTTGGCCTCGGAACGTCCGTCTATGCCTTCCCCTCCCAACGTAACCATTCACACTCCCCGTATATATCTGTTTAGTTAGTCTACTTTCATCCAACCGCTCTACATGCCCAAACCAACTAAGCATACTTTTTTCTATCTTGGTCACTATATCCTCTTTCACACCAGCACGTTCTCTTATCACACTGTTCCTTATTCTATCTTTCAGAGATACACCTTCCATACTCCTTAACGCTCTCATTTCTACTGCATTTATTCTACTTTCATGCTTCTTTTGTCATACCCAAGTTTCGCTACCGTACATCAATGTTGGAACAAGCGCCCCTCTGTGGACAGCCAGACGCGCCTTCTTCGACACCTTCTCACTGCTCACAAAGGCGCGCTGCGCCCCATTGACCATATTTCCTGCATTCACTCTTCTTTCAATATCACTTTCACACTTCCCATCTTTCGTAAACGCCGATCCCAGATATACAAACTCTTTTACCTATTCGACTTTCTTACCCGCAATCACAATCTCACATTCAGTCATACTATCGTCTTTTTCAAACACCATAACTTTCGTCTTGCCTACATTAACATTCATACCTTTCATTTGCAATGCACCACATGAAATGTTAGTCATCATCTGCAACTCCTCCTCCGACGAAAAAAACCGCATCAAAATCCGTTGTGTAGTTTTGAAGATATAAGCATGCATAGGGACATAGGGACATAGGGACAGAGAAAGTGACTTTATTTTATACTATGTAGTGAAGTGATAATAGGCACAACTACAGTTCGTATCATGTCAGGGGGCAGGTACCCATGGCTAAGACACAGGGAGAAAAGCATAGCGAGCACCCTGGGCAGATGTGACCCTGCATGTTCAAGATGCTCAATGCTTAGGCCATCATGTCCAGGCGACTTTCCCCTCTTCATTCTTCTGATTACACAATATGCTATCTGTTTTGCCAAGAACCTTGCACTACATTCACCCTTAGACGACTCGACTTCCCCCCCTGCAAGAGTCGTTACCAGAGAAGATTTGACAGCAAAACGTTGTCTAAACAAATTAGCAAATTAGCATTAAATAACATGGCTCTCCTCATTATAGTTTACAGCCTTTAAAATTCTCGACGCTCTTGTATGTCTGTTCATTTTGAATTAATTAAACTGAAATAATGCAGAAATAACGTTAATAATGGCAGGCAATACGATCTTAATTCCCCAAATCTACCATAATCTTGCAATACATGACAGGATAAATAGTAATAACACAAAAAAATCCGAGTCATTATAGTATTAAGTAGAAATATTATTGGACTGACTGCCAAATCAATTCATAAAAAAAGGCAATGTGGTATTATCTTGAAATAATACATAGCCTAATCAATATAACAAACGAAAAATGAAAGGCAACAACGTATTAAGTAGCAATAATACAGTATAGATTACTCAAAGGCGTTCTGTATTAATAGTTGAAGTTGTCGTATCTCCAAATAATACATTATACACGCGACCTATCCCTCTGAGAGCCGCATGGCAACTGACTCATTTAAAATGGTGCTGTATTGCCGTGCGCCGTGGTAGATAGTATGACCAGGCAAGAAAGGCTTTTAGTGCCATCTCTCGGTGAGTAGATTAGTTAAAAATATGACGGTCTTACCAAAAAATAGATAAAAATTTACTCTATCCGATGGTATGCTTAACTAAAAAACTGATTTTTTTGAGTTAATACGGTATTAAATGTCATGTGCGATTTGTCCGTCTTAATATCCGTGTCAAGGAAACCTCTCAGCTAAATCTCTGTCTTTACCACAAATTTACATAATAAATGTTGTTCTGAGATTGTTTCGAGGAAATAATGAATGTAAGAATTTTCGCCAACAGGATAATACGAAATAGTATTTTATACAATCGTTGCATAATGAAGGCTCTTAAAATCGAGTACCGTTTTTAGGCCACGAGGCTTGCCAAGTGGCCTAAGTAAGGTACGAGATTTTAAGAGCTAATTATGTAACTATTGTATACAATACTTTTTCTACGAGTCATCATCATCATCGTCTATCGAGGTACATACATAACCTTTTGTAAAGTACATTGGGTTAAGTTTGAAAATTGTACCTTCCACTTATGAATTAATAGTAGTTATCTCCTCTGGAGCGGCGAAACTAATCTCGTCACTGTCACTCATGTTTAATTCGAATTAGGGATTATTTATTTAACACCATCGATTTCGCGTCAAATAACAAACAAAACTTTTAAATTTTCGTAGCACAAAAAAGAACTAATGAGACGTCGTTATAAGACTGTTTCTGATTGGCCAATTACTTCAATTACTAACCAATCACGTAACAGAAGAAAAAGTTAGTGTATTAAAAATTTCAAATGGAAGCAAATTTGCCAGATATTTCCAACTTTACATGGGGTGCGTTCCACTAAGCGCTCACGACGCTTAATCGAAGTAACTAAGTTCTAATTTTGAAATTATTATAGTCGTCTAGAGCGTTGTATAATAATCATTATAGTTGAGTCCGAAGTGCCATAGACTATCCAAGATTAAAAAGTATGTGATTGCAATTTTGTCTATAAACACATAATTGACGGATTAAAATCAACGAGTAAAAAAACAATATTATGTATGTATGTATGTAAACTCTTTATTGTGCAAAATAAACAAGACAAACCACCACCACCACCACCACACCAGTCACCAGCTTAGCAGTTGGCATTCCCTGAGGCAAGTTTATGCCAATAATAATTCCAGAATTTTGTTGACGAACACTATATCTACTCTCAGAGGCGGATTATCCATAAGGCAAACTAGGCACGTGCCTAGGGGCGCGTAGTTACGAGGGGCGCGCGAGCTCAGATTTTTTAAATAAATATGCTAAAACAACTAGTTAAAATTAATAGTATTATGATGGGCATTTATGGCCGGTACAGGGGCGCCGATAAGGTGATTGCCTAGGGCGCTCTGGACCTTTAATCCGCCACTGCCTACTCTGAAATATAAGATTTAGCTTGTGACTTTTCAAAGTGATCATGGAGCTCATTACGTCTTCCGTAAGTAACTGAATGCATAACGACTTGAACCAAATTGGGACATTTGCTAAATTAAGCCATTTGTATAGGCGTCGTAATGTGGATTTATTACCGGATTTTTCGCGTTTAAATTAATGACGGCTATTTGTATTAAACATGGTTTAGTTTATTTGTAATACATGGCGAGATTAAAACGCGGAAAAGAGGATGCGTTCGTGAAAACAAATGAAACAATTAGTTACAGTCGCTGTAAAAGAAGAAAACGCGTAGACGTGTTATACTTTTTGTAATGCCGGCATTGTTGATAAAAAGCGCCGTTAGATGGCGCTGTTTTTAATGTCGCCTATTTTGCTACATTTTTCGCACTTATTTCCCACATTTGGGCACATAACTTTTCTCAGAATGAGAGTGAATTAATGAGTAGTAGCTTATTACTCTTTCCGCGCAAATGGTAAAATCCCATCGAGGGAATAGGCGAAAATCTTAGGAATCATGTTATAGGCGATGCAGCTAGCAACCCATCACTATTTTGATTCCCCTTTCCATCGAAACGCACACAATCATGCTAAACGTGGCCTTTAGGTCTTGTTACCTTAGGCTCTGTCTACCCTGTAAGGGATAAAGACGTGATTTATGATTTATGTACATAAATATGACATTTCGTCGTATGAAAAATCTCTTCTTTACTTCTATTATATAGGTATATAGGTCTCTTCGAATGTACGCCATTCCTTCCAATATTCTAACTTTTACATCGAGTTCTTCCCGGCCAATTTGATAAAACTGGACCAAAGTCTACCTACCGCATCTGTTGCCCAACTAGTACTTCTTTTTATATACCTTCTAAGGCCGTGGCTTCCGCTACAGCATCCTTCTTGTGGTCCATTTTTTGCAGGCAAGAGTTTAAACTTCAGAATGGTCAAAGTTAAAGCACTTTAACTCACAGAAGCTAATTTCCTACGAAGTCGTGTAACTTTAACAAGTTTGATGCTTGAAAATAGCACCGCACTAGCTTACACGAGGCGTACCACTAACTTGTAACTGGCAATAGAAGTTAGTGCTTAAACATTGCATAACTTTGTTACACATTGCCTGTAAATGTCTCAAATAATCTTCAATCTTTGAATCATCACTTCAATTAGGATAAGTCGCATGGCTATATGCCCAGTCAAACACTTGGATTGAGAAAGCTTAAGTTTTACATAGACAAACAAAAGACAAAGGAAGTTGAGCGAACTTGGATATTCCAGGGTTTTTGCTACCGGAGACCAAAGACGAGTACTGTCTACGCTCCGAATCTACCCGTGACGTCATCGGTTGCGCGCTTCTACCCGCCGCGCGCCGCACTACAGGGAAGTGGCTGTCCATAAGAACTTTTGTTAAGTGAACACGATCTCTCTCTCGCTATAATTAAGTGAAATCTAGAATCCACACCCTGAGGTACTATTTAATTAACGTTGGCCTATTTGTTCAAAATTTAGTTGTTTATAATTTATATTTTTATAATTAAACATTGTAAGGTTATATAAGTGATTTTAATTTCTCTCCACTTAAAACGCCAAGCGTTACAACGGGCACTAAAAGATGACGGAAACCTGGTGGTTCAGTCAATGACGCTAATGACGCCACGTCAATAACGTCGCCACAGATCGATAGTACTGTGTAAATTTATGACAGTGCTTAGGTTGGAGCATAGCAATATGGCGACAGTGACGCTGCGTCAGTTCCATTTTTATTCGTGCTCACTGCTATCACTATCACTACATAGTATAAAATAAAGTCGCTTTCTCTGTCCCTATGTCCCTATGTAGGTATGCTTATATCTTCAAAACTACACAACGGATTTTGATGCGGTTTTTTTAATAGATAGAGTGATTCAAGAGGAAGGTTTTTATGTATAATTCTACGCAGACGAAGTCGCGGGCAGAAGCTAGTCTATTACATATAAAAAAAAGTCTTGGTCGACTGACCGACAAATACTTTTATAGAGACTTGTCGCAGCGCGCAGATCGCTTCGTCGTAGCGTCACTGACGCAGAATCCGCTTTGCTCAGAATCTACCTACTTATGTGCAGGAAATTCCATAGAATCGTGAGATACAATAACTGTGACTTCCAGATAAAAAACATGCACTACGAGTAGTCACGATTAACCAGGTCATGAATTGCTACGTTTCCTTTCACCGTCTAGTGCTTCCGAGGAGTCTGATAAATATTCAAAGAGCCGACAACAATAGCTCTGATATATATCTCGCGCACGGAGTCCATTCACAACTCTAGAAGCGTCGCACTGAGATCAGTGATGAGGAAATATTAGAAGAAAAGCCATATGAAGACGATAAAAGTAATATCAGAAACAACCTACCCGATTTCATTGTCATTTTCAGAATGTGTATGCGTAGTTCCAGTTTGAAAGTATAATCGTTTTGGGTCCTATAAATTGCGCGGTTGTCAAACGAGACGCAAAGTTGCAGGCACCAGTAGTGTAATAGAATGTTATAAACTAGGCATACTTACAATGCGTTAGCGAACTACCTGGTTATATTATATCTTCGAATGAAACGACTCATATTAATGATCGAATTATTATTAATGATCGAACTTCGCTTGAGAAGTTCGTTTGATCATCTAATTATACTGCATTAGAAAGTTACAACTTTGCAACTATTTTTAAGATCATTTTAGCGGATAGAGGGTTAACTTTTCCAAAAGTGTTAATGGATCTTGATGAACTACGTTTATTTTTTTTACTATAATGAAATAGTCAATTTAATGATCTTGGTAAAAATAAAAAATCAGTTCCATGCGCTGGTCTGGGAGCAAAGAAAAACATAGAATGTACCAGTTGCTTCTCTTCCCGCGCAGATCGTAAAAGTCCATCGAGGGAATGGGCGAAAATCATAGGAATCATGCTATATTTTGTTTCCCCTTTCCACCTATATGCCCACAGTCTTGCTAAACGTGTCCTGTAGGTCTTGTTACCTTAAGCTCTGTCTACCCTGTAAGGGATAAAGATGTGATTTGTGTGTGTGGTAAAATTAAACTTTATGTAGTAAATTACAAGGTTGCGAAACGTTTTCGGTATAATTATGGTCAGACCAAGCGAATAATAAATGTTGAGCAATTTATTGCTATAATATGAGTTTTTATCCATATTGCGAGGAGCATTTCCCGTCCCTGAACCAGCTAAGAAGTGCACGTATAGTATCACGATGCATCGGACGTGTGGAGACGAAGTGCATAAGCGCTGCGTACAAGGGAAGATGTGGATAGGTTTAAAAGGATGACAAGGATTAAGGATTTGCGTAATTTTAATAGTATTGCTATAAAAGTATGAAACTATTTTGATTTTCTTGGTTCGGCCTGTTGGTTTTTACACGTTGGATTGGAAATTGCTAAATAGCTGAACTACTTTTAAGAATTTTTGTATAGAAAGGCGATTCTGTATAAAATTAACATACAGTATATGATGTTTTTTATCTCGGAAAAATGCTTGGTTCCACCGTATTATAGCGACACCAGAAATCTACTCCGACAAAGTCGTTCGCAACTACTGGCACTTTCTTAATAAGTTTATACATACAAGCACAATACAACCTGTTAAAATTAATGCACATAACAAAACGAAGATCATTTTGAGCAGGAAATATTGGTGAGTTAATACTATATCGACTTCGAAATATTAAGAAAAACTGGCGCTGGGTCCATTAAGCGACAGAAAGAGTTAAAAGCTTTCTATGCACAAAAAAGGGCTAATAATTAAATTGATATCAACAAAAAAACTTCCAAATTTACTCACCCACTCCAATTTCGACCCGAGCAAAAAGGGAACCCGATCCATTTAAATTCAGTCCAAGACTCGATTTAAATATTCACACGTGCTCGCAAGCATTAAGAGTCGCCGTTTATCTCGAGTCCACTTTACCCCTTTACCTTTTAACGAGTTTTTTATGTCGCCCTGTTGGGATTCGTAGGGGCTTCAACTTGCAAAATATTTATATTGTTATGTCAATTACTACCATCTTCGTACGTAATGGCGTGCTCGAGAAATAGTAATTGAAATTTGGTTGCAATGTTAGCGTAATAAAAGTTTTATTTTGTAAAATGTGGCATATTGGTGTTACCCATTTTTCATAAAAGTTACGAAACTTGTAAAAAAACGTTTTTTTCGGAAACCGGCCAAAGCGAATGTCAGTGTTGTCGCGAAGAACGCGATCTTTAGTTTCTAAACGAAGTAATAATGTCAACTGGCAACATTTATGAGGTAAAAATTTGCGGTTACATTTGAAGTGATGTTTGTTGACAGTTACAGGAATCAGGTCTGTGAGAAAAGTGCTAGAAAAGGAGAAGTAGGAAGAGATAAGAAAAAGGAAAAGAGCGCCCGGAGGACACTTCGTCTTTTTCAAATTTTTAACGGATGTGGTATTGAACGTTTGAAGCAATCGGAATAGAATATAATGAAATTGCAAGGATAACTAGGACGAGCTATAAGGGATGTTGGGAGGCTCGTGGTGAAAGAATGGCTTTATACGTCTCAACTCATTTAATGAAATTGCAATTGTCGTTATGTCTTTTTGTGCTCAGGCTTAGACACTCATTTAAACGCATTAATAGATTAAAAGGTGCACTTGCAGACAACCATCTATTCCATGCTGCCATGCTGGTCTGGAAGGAAAGAAAAAACATAGAATGTACTAGTTGCTTCTCGTCCCGCGCAGATGGTAAAAGCCCAAAGTCTTAGGATCATGCTAAACGTGGCCTTTAGGTTTTGTTACCTCAGGCTCTATCTACCCCGTAAGGGATATAGACGTGATTTGTGTATATGAATGTGTATGTATGTGCAGACAAAAGTGGCAGATAAAAACAAACGAATGTTAAGTTAACATAAATTTGACAGGCGTTTGTGAAATAACTGTTAGTGTACACTGAGTAGACGCTCGAGCGGAGCGTACAGCGGAGCGTGGTAAACAGTCTAACACAAGCTAAGTATGTCAACGTCTTGAGCGCACGTTGCATAGAGCCCTTTGCCGTTGAGCGCTCGCTATTAGGTCGCACTTAGGTCTCTACGATATGTATAAAATTAGCATCAGTATCGAAATGTTTATGCTTCCATCTCTGAAAGTTATTTATTATACTCGTAAGATGACGAGAATGTTGAGTTTGCTAATTCACTGATGACCCTCGAATATTTTTACCTGACAGCGTCAGAAAACGAGAGAGAGAAAATATGCCATTTCAATGTATCTGAAGAGAACTGATGATCATATAGCCAAAGCAGGTCAGATAAGAAATAAAAACCCCGGGCATGAGCTGGGTAGAGCACTAAATGCGTGCTAAGTTCTATTCATCGTAAGGGACAGAGCTATAATTGCTGCATAATTGTGTCCCTTACGCTGTATAGAACTTATACATACATACATACATACAGTCACGCCTCTTTCCCACAGGGGTAGGCACAGACTACTTTGTTCCACTTGCTACGATCCTGACATACTTCTTTCGCTTCATCCATATTCGTCAGTCTCTTCATACATGCTCGTTATTAAGCATTACGCACGCGATTCTGTTATTTTCTTGTTATGTTCTTATCGAATCAGTCGGATATATTAATTCTATACGCGCCCTGCCGAACGCCAGGCGTGAATTGCGAGAGATACAAACAAACTTCTTCAATCGAAATAAAAATAAACTACGCGAGTCCCCTGGAGGGTGTCAATTGTATGAATATTGCATGAGATTAGCCTGCACAGGTGTCAAAGGAGGCTTCTTATTTACGTATCGCTAGTTCGCGATACAACTGATGGTAGTCTTGTTTGACTCAATTTGTATTGCAATTTTACTATCAACACACATTGCGATAGCGGAGAATAAATCAAAAAAATATTTCCACGTTGTTGGTTATGTTAGTGTCCAAATTTTAAAAACTTCAGCTTACAGCGTCTTTTAAATTGCGAGAATTGGCATTGTTCATTTTTTTTAGTATGCTCCAATTCGAAAGCCATTTCGAGGAAAACCATCAATTATCCGATTTATCTTGTCCGATTTCAAAAATACTTTATGATTGCAGATATTTTTGTAAAAGTACTTTGAACCTTTGTTTGACCGAACGACCGGGTTTTTAGACAGAATCCAGCATCGAATGTTTGCCAGAAAAATGAAAAAAAAGTTTGGCTACGGTAACTGTCACGACTGTCATTGTCAAATCTACAAAACCATAGACAAAGCCGTTTTTTTTATAGCCAGCCGAACGAAGGCGATTGGGATTCTGTCTAAATTCACAAATTATCAAACATCGAAAAAATATTTATTATTAATTAACAAAGCTACGTAAAAGCATGATATTCAAATTCGTTGCTTGAAATAGTCCATTTTATCAAATAAAGGTGTTAAAAGCACCGCTTAAAAAAATGAACAATGCCAATTGTGATCAAACAGATTTCGAGTTACCTGGGATCGAGTCAAAATAGAACCTTATCGTAGTAAACTATTTGATTCATCTTTGAATGATCTTAGCGAATGACTGAAATATCATTAAGACAAGGTTCCGTGGTGCCCTAGGTACCTACACTTATCGGTGACCTTGCTGATTTAGTTAGTTACGTTGTTTTTCATTTTAGATTAAAGCCGGTTTTGCAGCAAAGTAAAACTGGCATCCAATTAAACTTAAACACTTGTAATGTTAACTTAACATTCATTTCACCTTGACATTTGGTTTTACCAGAGACAGACAAAACACAAGTCTTTGCACTAATGAAAGTCAATTTTAAGTCTGGTCTTGAATTCAGCTTATTTTTGTTTAATTACAGGCGACTTGTAATTTATTTATCTAAGGAACAGCTTTATATTTCAACTCCTCATCTATGTTTTCGAAAATTGTACTATGCCAATGTTCTTTTGGGACTGCACCATCAGCTCTATTTTACAATACTTATTGTGACAAGCACAAATTGTACCTAAAACAAATTTGAAGCGTTTATTTTTATCATTCCTACTGCAATTTTATAAAATTTCATATTGCTCTATCTAACTATACGTTATTAAATGTAAAATCCATTTCTTTTGTAAGTTTGAAAGATTTCTCTAAGTGCGTATTATTAGACATCTAACATTAATTTGGAAAACAAAAAGAGTCTACGACTTCAATGAGTAGAATTAAACAATAAGCGGCTTAGAAAAGATTATCCAATATCAGACTCGAGAAATGGCGTTTTTTTTTCTTCTCCGCCATTTGCGTAATCGCTGGGCAAAGTGACATTGTGTAAATTCGTAATATAAGTCAAGATAGTAAAAGGTTGCGTCATCTTCTACCAAAAAGCTTGAAATATCCTCCTTGTCATATCAAATTGATGTCTCTTAGGTCGCTGTAGCGAGAGATTCGGAAATGACGTGCTTCTAGTTTTCCGCACGGAGGAATATACTTTGCGTGTGAATATAGTTTCAAGATCGCCCTGTCACACACATTAGATAAAGTTTAGTAGGTAAAGGGCTCAGACCTCAGAACAAATAGATAGATAAGACGGAGTTAAGGAAGGCTAGTTTGAACTACGCCAATATTTGCCACCGTAATCTCTGAGAAATAAGTGAATAAATTTTATAATTTAATTGCAATAGATACATCATGATTTGGTAATATAAAAGTTAACTAAATATACAAAACTTAAAACTAAATAAATATACCTAACTATAAAAAGAAAACACCATCTAAAAGGCCCTCCTGCGGCATAGACCCCAACACACTGGCGGCATTACCTCTCTGTACAGCCAGAGAAATTCGCTGGGAGAGGTAAGCGCCAGCTCTGGGGTCTCCTGAGGTCTCTATCA